>OZ004605.1:456635-2856635 GCA_963924605.1 Malthinus seriepunctatus
ACGCCAATGCAAAAAGATCACTAAAATCGAAAACAAACACCGCAACCTCCCACAAATGAACGTTAAACTCCAGAAGGATTGGATCATGAACCTAACAAACAATGACCTGCCTGAGAATGTTACAAAGATTCTCCAACTCGGACCTAAGTTCGCTATCGACACAAAAACCACCCCAACACCTACTGTCATTGCCGACGTCGAAAACGCAATAAAAGACCTCAGTTACGACAAAAAAACCTCAATACGCCTAAGAGTTACAAACTTATTAACCAACAAGGTAAAACAGAAATCACACGTAAAACATTTTGATAAAGCTCTTTCAAGAGACTTACGAGAAACAAAGGCGTACCTCAAAAGAAATCCGGACATACTAGTCACAAAAGCCGATAAATGCAATAAAACGGTAATAATGAACAAAGACACATACTTCGAAAAAATGAACAACCTCATTAACGATCCTTCTACCTACGTAAAACTAAAAAGTGACCCTACAACTACAATCAACAACAAAGTCAACGCACTGATTTCGTCCTGGATGAAAAATTCACTTATCGACGATAACACTGCAAAACTCTTGAAACGGTATAACCCTATTACACCCAGGATCTACGGCCTACCAAAAATACATAAAGCGAATATACCAATGCGCCCTATCGTCAGCAACACCCAGGCTCCAACATACAACCTTTCCAAATTTTTAGCAAATATTTTGAACAACGTGGTAGGAAAAAACAAGTATTTCGTTAAAAACAGTTTTGACTTTCAGAAGGACATAGTCAAGATGAACATACCTACAGACTACAGACTATACAGCCTCGACGTGGTTTCACTATTTACAAATATACCGACCAGTTTGGCAATAAAAATCATCACAAAAAAATGGGAAACAATAAAACTACACACATCCTTAGACCTGACCAATTTTATTACAGCTACTGAATTGGTATTAAACTCAACATATTTCCAATATAAGGAAGACTTTTTCAAGCAAACCTTTGGTACAGCAATGGGTAGCCCACTTTCATCTACAATTGCAGGCATAGTTCTTGAAGACCTAGAAGAAACAATTTTAAACACCGAGGTAAACAAGAAAAACATTGTATTTTACAAACGTTATGTAGATGACTGCATCCTAGCCACGACACCCGACCATATCAATCGTATCAAAGAAGAATTCAACTCTTACCACCCCAGATTACAGTTCACCTGTGAAAGCGAAGAAAATGGTGAAATAAACTTCCTAGATCTAACATTACATAGGAAAAACAATTATATCCTAACAAATTGGTACACCAAATCTATTTGGACTCAAAGGTACGAAAATTTTTTGTCTAACACCCCTATTAAAAACAAAATTAATGTCATTTACAATCTGATGGACAGAGCCATCTCCTTATCTCATGCAAAGTTCCGGAAAGATAATATTAGAAAAATCAGGATCGCTTTGATAAAAAACAACTATCCTCCACAATTTATTGACAAATACTGCAAAAAGAGGATCCATTATATATACAACCACCACAAGAATGACAACAATGAAAACTCAACCAAAAAATTTACATCATTACCCTACATCAAAGAGGTAACACCCCAAATTAAGAAAATATTGAACAAAGAAAACGTAAATGTCTGCTACCGAAGATACGCTACCTTAGACAACCTATTCTCGAACTTAAAGTCAAAGATCCCAAAGGCCTCAAAATCAAATTTAATATACAAGATAAATTGTTGCGATTGCAGTGGAACATACATCGGACAAACCAAACAATTGCTGAAAAACCGCCTAAACCAACACAAAGCCTCAGTTAAGAATAATAAAAACACCACAGCTCTTAGCGAGCACAGCCTCCAAAACCTACACGCTTTTGACTACACCAATGCCTACATACTACGGGAAGAGCAAAATTATACAAAAAGGTCATTCCTAGAAATGTTCCACATAAAAAGCGATATAAATTCGGTTAACCATAAAACTGACTTGGAAGGACTCCCGGTTATATACAATAACATTTTAAAGTTAAGAAATTAATAAAAATAAAAAAGTAGGAAAAAAGTTGAAAAATGTGCATATAAAATCAAGTGAAATAGTTTTAGATCCACTGGCTTTCTTTATTAATTCGAAAATTGTTTTATCATTATATTCACGACTGTTTGGTATCATGGTTGATTTACATTAATATTTTAATTATTTACAATTCGAACTTGGTGTGAAAACTGCTTGTACAATGATTTTTGAAAATATGACATGTGTTACGTATAGATGATTGATGTAGATATTTGAATGTATGGAAAATGTTTCTTGAAATTATTAGACCCAACTGGGCTATTAAATTATGGGTTTCAAGAACAAAATTCATGTTTGTATCGTCTTTGTTACCAAAAAAAAGAAAAAACTGATAGCAACATAAAATTTGTAAGTAAGCGTACTGTACACATATTTGTAGTCATGATTATATGTTTTTAGGACTGTGACAATGATTTGTTAATCGAAACGTCGTCAATATATAATAAAGATGGAATTTTTTAATTGAATTGTATCTTGATAAATGTCTCTAATTAACCTATACCAATGAGAAATATTAACAATTATCTATAATTGTTCTTTACGAAACGTAAAGTTTCTATTTATTGGTTGTTTAAAACTTTTTGATTATTTGTAGAACAAACAGGGCTCTTTTAAAGCTTTGACGTTTAAAGCAAAAGTTAATTCATTTACAATCATCAAATTAATTTAATTGTAACAATTGATACTGTTTTATTTAACTTTACATTATTATGAGTATGACAGGTGCATAACATATCTGCTTGTATAATATGTGTGTTAAAATTATGTTGTATTTGACATCTGTATTATGGCAAAATAATTATGATATTCGCACAGAACACGTTTTGATTATCTAAATTAATATCCTAAGAAGCTGTTGCTTTGTACTTTGGCGTAAGTGTTAATTAAATTACATTGACGAAATATTCATTATTTTCATTAAATAAGCAGTCACGTTGTATTTCTATTAGTAGAAACAAAAAAGAGCACGATAATCACGGTATGGAGTGATTTATTAAACAACCCCTTCAATAAATACAAAATTAAAAATTATGTATTAGGCAAAATTTTACACTTACAGTTTCTCCTGGTTCTACTTCCTTAAGGACTGATCTGACGGTAACTGTACTTCTAATGGAAATTGTAGAGCATAAAATTGTCTATATGATACAATAAAAATATTTGTCCTAACTAACGGAGTTATTGTATCAAAATACATAGAAAATAACAAATTATGTATCAAGCGAAATTTTACAATTTCAGTGTCTCTCCCGGCTCTATCTCCTTAAGGAGTGATCTGACGGTAATTGTACTTCTAATAAAAATTGTAGAGCATAAAATTCTCTATCCGAGACAATAAAAATACTTGTCCTGACTGACGAAATTATTATATCAAAATACATAAAAATTAAAAAATTATGTATCAAGCGAAATATTACAATTTTAGTGTCTCTCCCGGCCCTAGCTCCTTAAGGAGTGATCTGAGGGTAATTGTACCTCTAATAGAAATTGTACAACATAAAATTCTCTGTCCAAAACAGTAAAAATGTTTGTTGTAACTGACAGAATTATTGTATCAAAATATATAAAAAATAAAAAATTATGTATCAAGCAAAATTTTACAATTTTAGTGTCTCTCCCGGCTGTAGCTTCTTAATGAGTGATCTGAAAGTAATTTTACTTCTAACGAAAATTGTATAGTAATAAATTCTCTACCCGAGTCCTTAACAATATTTGTTCTCGTTGACATAATTATTAAATGGACAAGCTGTGCATGTGGAAACATTACCTCTAAACATTATTTCATCTATTTTAGCATAATTCGTATTATTCAAGTTCGCCATGTTGAGTATTAGTCTATAGACACTCTGTATAGCATGATCATCAAAATAAGATTCAAACTAAAGCAAAACGTGAATAGTAATTCGACTAGGTTATATCAAATTTATTTTGTCAAGTGCACTTGTAAATACGTAACTGGGTGTTTTAAACGTATAGTACTTCCAAGTGCACTTATAATAAATTTAACATAACCTAATCAAATTACGATCTTGGTTTTATCTTAACGGAAATCGTATTTGGATGACACGGTATAAAAATTTATAAATTCATTTAAATAATAATAAAAAAGTATAGTGATATGTTGCACTTTCGGTTAAAAAACGGTTACTCAATCGGTTAACCAGTGTAACAAAAAACACAGTTAACTAAATGGTAAGCACTAAATTCGAAAGCCTTGCTAGACAATTTTACTCTCAGCGGTTTGCTTTTACCTTCCGAAATGTGGCGCTACTATAAAATCGATTTATTTCTATACCTAAAGAATCAAACTAGACGATTTGGGACAAAAAGACCATGAGTTTAAACGAGTTCTTAATTGTAATTTAAAAAATATATTTAAGTCAACCTTTTTGTTTCACAGGGTGTCCACCTGTCCACCCTGTACATAAATGACTTGGCAAGAACGTTGTGAACAATATTTGGATTTAATAACCATAATGATTTCATTCTGATTTTTAATGATGCGGGATAATGACAAGTCAATTAATTTTTTTTAGTTTATTGATCACCTACCGCACTTTTCACCCCTTTAGGGCAAAAACCGCAACAAGGTTCAAAACAGGTCAAACTTAATGTTGAATATTGCAATTCTGTAGGAATTTAATAAATGATAACATTCCTAGAGAGACAGGAAAGAATAGAACCAATAAATGGACAGGCTTTAGTGTAAAAATAAAATAGCGTAACCACCTTCATGTCTTTGGTATTGTAAAAAGTCATTGAAGTCGTAAACTGCAAATCTAGAAGCTTTTGGTTTGAATCCCATACCTGCCATATCAACGTTTTTTATCGACTCCAGGGATCGGTTAGGTCTCAACGTTGAGTTCATGGTTGCTGCAAATAATTACGGGCTGTGGTACCATTTATCAGTCACAGGACTTCCATCATGGGAGTAACTACGACTCTGAGTAATAATTTCACTAATTTGGTCCCGCGACTTATAAAATCAACGTCAAAAAGTCAACGCTAAGTAAAATATAATTTTACTACTATTTGAATCGTTCAATACAAATGTGGCACAATTTATTAGTCACAGGACTTCGATCGTAGGAGTATTTATGACTCAATTAAATTTTTATAATTTTCTCCTGCAGAAAAATCCTCCTCCTAAAAATCTGCAGTTTTATGTGTAGGCAAAGTACAGTAGCATTTTTCTACAGTTTCAGACACTCAGCATCAACGTGGAACTATTTATCAGTCATAGGTACTTCCTTCGCAGTCCCAAAGGGAAACTTTTGACGCTCCAATGCAACGTAAAGCACAAAAGTCGTTGATGTAATCATATTAACGTTGTTGTTGTGGCATTATTTATCAGTCACAGGACTTCCATCATGGAAGGAACTATGACTCGGAGTAATAATTTCGCTGATTTGGTCTTGGCATTCTAAAAATTTGTCTCTCTAAGTGTACGTTAGGTAAAATATCATTTTGCTATTGTCGTACTCGTTCAATACAAATGTGGCAAAATTTATCAGTCTCAGGACTTCTATCGTGAAAGTATTTATGATTCAAACTATAAATTTATCTAGTTTATACTGTCACTCTAAAATTTGCGGTATTCAGTGTAGGTAAAGTACAGTACCATTTCTCTACTGTTTCAAAGAATCAATATCAACGTGGAATATTTATCAGTCATAGGTAGAGTTCATACAGGTACGAAAGAGTACACCTCGTGACGTCATCTCCGCAGTTTCGCCTCTGTAATATCTGTCAGTGACATATGAACGAGTTTTAAAACCAAAGACCTAATTCAACCACAAAACACGAGAGCTGTCACTGGTTAATTTGATTGTAAAATGAGCTGTATGCGCCGGAATTGTTGAAATTCGTATCTGTCGATTTTGACAGCTGGCATCTTTTGTACCTGTATGAACTCTACTTCTATCGCGTTACCAAAAGAAAACGTAATACACAACAGTTGTTTCTTATAATCAAATTAGCGTTGTTGTGGCATTATTTATCAGTCACTAGACTTCCTCATGGAAGTACCTATGACTTTAAGTAATAATTTAACTAATTTGGTCCTGTGACTCTAAAAAACTGTTTCTTTAAGTATACGTTAAATGAAAATTGTAGAGTATAAAATTTTCTATCCGTGATACTAAAAATATTTCTCGCAGTTACTTCTACTAACATCAAAATCAACGGATTTTACATCTCACAGTGGCTCTTCCGGCTCTAGCTCCTTAAGGAGTGACGGCAATTTACCCAAATGAAAATTGTAGAGCATAAATTTCGCTATACGTGACAATAGAAATACTTCTCCTAGTTGGCAGAATTAATTTATCAAAATACATCAACTAACTGTGTCTCTCCTGGCTTTAGCTCTTTAAAGAGTAATCTGACAGCAATTTTAACCAAATAAAAATTGTAGAGCCTTAAATTCTCTATACGTGACACTAAAAAATTTTCTCGCAGTTGCCATTATTAATTTATCAAAATCAACGGATTTTATATCTTACTGTGTCTCTCCCGGCTCTAATTCCTTAAGGAGTGATCTGACGGTTATTTTACTCCAATTAAAATTGTTGAGTATAAAATTCTCTATCCGTGACAATAGAAATACTTTTCCTAGTTGGCGTAGTTAATTTATCAAAACACATCAAAACCAAAGAGTATGTATTAAACCCGATTTTACAACTTACAATGTTCCTCCAGGCTCTAGCTCCAATGTCTCTCGATTTCTATGCTTTTAACCTTTTTATTTTTTGAGATGAAGGATTACGTAAAAAAAACACTTATTATGAATTGACTGTTCGGCTCAACATTTCTAACGCCAAAAAAAGCATTGAATCATATGTTTACCGATGGGTCAAAAATTGAATCTGACTAAGAGACAGGAATCTTCTTACCTGAACTAGAAATAAATATCAGTGTACCATTAGGTAGATTCACCTTGGTTTTCCAAGCTGAACTTAATGGCTTGCTAGAAACTGTCAAAATGAAAAAAGAGAGTGTAGTAACAGGACGACAAATACAAAGGACAGTAGGGCTGCTATCGCGGTTCTGAACCGCCAGAGATAAACTAGGAGAGTAGAGTATAAAATTCTCTATCAGTGACACTAAAAATATTTCTCGCAGTTGGCATTACTAATTTTTTATCAAAATCAACGGATTTGACAACTTACGGTGTCTCTCGCGGCTCTAGCCTCTTAACGACTGATCTGACGGTAATTTTACTTAAATGAAAATTGTAGAGTATAAAATTCTCTATCCATGTCAATAGAAATACTTCTTCTAGTTGGCATAGTTAATTTAACAAAATATATCAAAACAAGAAAGTATGTATTAAACCCGATTTTAGAACTTACAATGTCTCTCCCGGCTCAAGCTCCTTAAGGAGTAATCTGACTGTTATTTTACTCAAATGAAAATTGTAGAGTATAAAATTCTCTATCCGTGACACTAAAAATATTTCTCGCAGTTGGCATTACTAATTTATCAAAATTAACGGATTTGACAACTTACTGTGTCTCTCCCGGCTCTAGCCCCTTAAGGACTGATCTGACGGTAATTTTACTCTAATGAAAATTGTAGAGTATAAAATTCTCTATCCATGGCAATAGAAATACTTCTTCTAGTTGGCATAGTTAATTTAACAAAATACATCAAAACAAGAAAGTATGTATTAAACCCGATTTTACAACTTACTTGTGTCTCTCTCGGCTCTAGCTCCTTAACGACTGATCTGACGATAATTTTACTCAAATAAAAATTGTAGAGTATAAAATTGTCTATTCGTGACAATAGAAATACTTCTTCTAGTTGGCATGGTTAATTTAGCAAAAACAAAAAAAGTATGTATTCAGCCCGATTTTAGTTTTAATTTTGTCCCGTGACTCTAAAAATCTGCAGTTTTACTGGTAGGCGAAGTACAGTACCATTTCTCTACCGTTTAAGGTACTCAGTATCAACGTGAAACTATTTTTGAGTCATAGGTACTTGTATCGCGGTACGAAAGGGAAACTTGTATCGCTCTAACGAAACGTAAGGCACAAACGTTGTTTTTTTAATTATATTAGCTTTTGAAGAAGTACCTCATTTAAAAATTTTGGCTTTGATTAAAAGCAAGCTCCTTGGGAGTTTTGAGAAGATATTTAAGGATTTATTTAACACGACAAACATTTTTTATTGGATTTATAAATAAAATGTGTTTGTATGTATATAGCGAGTAGAGGTTTTATTTTTTGATCAAAATTCAACTTGAACAAATTACCATAAATAGAATTTAAATTTTGATACAAATAGAATACGAAATAGAAAATTATCCGGAGCAACAAATGGTTTATTTAATTAAAAAAAGAAATTGTTTTAAATAAGCTATTAATATTTGGAAAAAAGAAAACAAAAGAGTTTTTTCTTTTTTTCCTCACGTAAGATGTTGAAATCTAAAATAGGGCTTTTATTGAAATTATCGTTACAGTAACAAAGCGATTCAATCAGTGCTTATCGAATTCGCTTTATTTCAACCCTACAGACTCTAAAGGCGTTTTGTTTTATGTGGCTTCTCAAAATAAATTAACTAATCGCCTTAAATTTTGTAGACGATTTAAAAAGCAAAAATGTAGGATTAAAAAAATGCTTAGGTATGTAGTTTTTGGAGAAATAAATTGTTAAAAAGCTATGTATGGTTGTTTTTTATTTGTCGATAGAACGGGATGTCTAAAATACAACAGAGCCAATGGATCGGGCTATAAGTTATTGCAAAAGGACATAAAGCTTGTACCTCCATCGCTGATATGCCAGCTCATCAAATGGTAACTGTCGGCTTTAAAGCTCAACGACAGGCTGCCTTTTGTTATTTTATGTTAGCGCGATCCATATCCTGGCCGTTGCAGCTGAACAATTATTTTTTGAATGATCACGTATCGCATTACCCTTAAAGGTCGACATATCAAATTTTAACAAGAGATACTAACACAACACGAAATTCCTAAATTGTAATTGTTATCGTGTTTAAAGGTCTAAAATTGACAATTATTTGGTACATCAGTCGACCGTACTAAAATCAATGTAGATTGGAATGCCAATGTAACCGGAGAACTGACCACTGCAATTGATAGACCGTGGGAGCATCTCCGAGTAAACGATGCTATCAGTCAAAGAAGTCCCTTGTCGAAGATCCGGAAAGAGATGGATAGCCGCAATCAATGAGTAATCATATCCTGCGCGTTAATGTTATATAGCTTTTCTTTTACAGGAAACTAACTATATTTTTTCTTACTTAAATTGCCGACACTTTTCTAATAAATAAAAGGGGAAAAAAGAAGAAATGAAACAAAGCGTTCCAAAGTACTTAATCTTAAGCAAACACAAAGTACACGATCGAATTAATCTAAGTTACAAAATAAATAGAAAGTTGCTTTAAGAACGCCTAAAAAATAAAAATTACCGACCCTTTTTTTATATACAACTTGTTACATTGAATTGGATTTTGTGATGCCTGTCCTGTATTGTCTAATTTAGTTCGCTACTGATATTGCCGTAAAAAACTACATCCATCAGTCCTTCCACCCTAAACTACGCCCTAACGCTTTTGGGATCTCAATGATCGAGGATGAATTTCCGCTATTTCTTTCAATTGCTAAATTTTTTTTAAACTCAACTTAGACTTAAATTAACAGGCTATTACTGCCCAAAAAATGTTTACCTATTTCATTTTTTCCAACAACCACATAAATCTTCAACATTTTTCCAAATTATCGTTATCCACCTAATCCTACACCTTTTATTTCTATTCATCGCTACAATTTACAAAAATTTTACAACTTACGGTGTCTCTCCCGGCTCTAGCGCTTTAAGCAGTCATCTGACGGTAATTCTACATCTAATGGAAATTGCGTAGAGCATAAAATTCTCTATATGAAACTCTAAAAATATTTTTCCGAGTTCACATAATTAATTTTTTAAATTCCTCAAAAAATTAAAAATCATGTTTTAAGCAGGATTTTACAACTCACGGTGTCTCTCCCGTCTCTAGCTCCTTAAGGAGTGACCTGACAGTAATTACGCCTGTATAAAAGTTGTAGAGTATAAAATTCTCTATTTTAAACAATAAAAATATTTGTCAAAACTAACGTAATTAATTTATCAAAATACAAAAAAAATAAAAAATAAAATTTTACAATTTCAGTGTTTCTCCTGGTTCTAGCGCTTTAAAGAGCGATCTGACCGTAATCGTACATCTAATGGAAATTGTAGAGCATAAAATTCTCTATAAGAAACTATAAAAATATTTGTCCCAGTTCACATAATTAATTTTTCAAAATTCCTAAAAAGTAAAAATCAAGTTTCAATCCGGACTTTACAAATACGGTGTTTCTGTCGGCTCTAGCTCCTTTTAAGGAGTGATCTGACAGTAATTGTCCTCTTGTAGAAATTGTAGAGTATACAATTTTCTATCCCTAACAATAAAAATATTTGTCAGAACTTATAAGCCGGATTTTACTACTTAGGGGGAAAGCGCTATGAAAAGGACGCGTTATGAAAAGGACAGTATCAGTATCTTGAAAACCAAAAGGCATTTAAGTTTGAAATTTTAGTATATGTAACTTAATATAATTATAAACAAACTATGACGTGAACATAGTCCTCTCATTTAATACACCTGAAGTAGAGTGTTTTGTTTTTTATTCATATACAAAGTAAATATTCTTGCAAGTTTTGGAAGCTTCAAGATAGGGATGTATTTACTTATTTTACTTACTTTTATGGCAAAACGTATATCAAGGTATCTATTTATATGGACAACTATTAAAAACAAATTTGGTTTATGTATTTTAGTTTTGAACAAATATTCTTAAAAAATGTCTCGGTGTTATGAAACGGACAGTTCGTGGCGCATTGAAACGGACGTTAGTTTTAAAGCGTGTAAAAGATAGAAATTTTTAATACATTGGAAATAGATGTTTCAAAAACAAAAAATATTTCTATTGCTTTCAGATGTGTTCTGCACACGTAAATTAAGGCCATAAAGGAAATTTAAGCTTTTTTTGCAAAAAAATTTTTTTTAATATTCTAGATTGTTTATTTTGTTATTATTAATTATTATAGCTTATTTTTTAAAATTTTTCTTTTTGAATAAGTTTGTAAATGAATCTACAAATCAATGATATTAAGTTTCTTCAACTTTTTTGTGCGAATGTTGCAAAACTAAAGAATGTCCGTTTCATAACCCCATGTGTCCGTTTCAATGCGCAGGGTGCCATGAAACGGACATTTCCCGATTTTACTTTAAAAGCTTACAACTTTTCAGTTTTGATGAAAAACTTAGTTTTTCTGCTTGGTATGTTATTATGAATAATTGTTTTGTTACGTTACCAAATATTTATTAGAACTTATGTTTTGTTCAGAAAATAGAGCTATTTGAAAAAAAGTGTCCTTTTCATTGCGTTTTTCCCCTACGGTGTCTCTCCCGGCTCTAGCTCCGTAAGGAGTGATCTAACGGTAATTTTACATCTAAAGTAAATTGTAGAGCATAAAGTTTTCTATAAGAAAGTGTAAACATATTTGTCCTAGTTCACATAATTGATTTTTAAAAATTCCCCAATAATAATATAAATACCCAAAAAAAGGAGGTTTTCCCTCTTGGAGGGGTGAGGACTTTTAGTATGATAATAAAGGCTGTAATTACTTTTTTTTTCTCACTATTTTTTATAGATCGTCAAGTACTTTGAGAGAAATGAACTTATTGTTGACTATCCGGGGTTAATGGCTTTCCGTGTCCTTTGAAACGCGTGGTTCGGATACAAAAAATTTGTTCAAGTGGCTCGGAAACCTCTTAACCATTCGAGGTTGGCTTTGTTTAAAAAAAATTTTTAATTCAGAATTT
The DNA here is from genome assembly GCA_963924605.1 of Malthinus seriepunctatus. Lineage (NCBI taxonomy): Eukaryota > Metazoa > Arthropoda > Insecta > Coleoptera > Cantharidae > Malthinus > Malthinus seriepunctatus. Next base: position 468,572 of record OZ004605.1, read on the forward strand.
ATTATTGATATAAGAAGGGTAATTTAGGTTATAAATTTTTGCCCAATACAGGGATTAAAATTGAACATTTAGTAAATTAATAAATTTTCGAAAAGAGTTATAAATTGATAAAACAGTTTGGAATCATATTTGTTTGGTTAATTTTGAAATAATGTTAGATGCGAAACATTTATTTACATGCTTGAAGGCAAAAATATTTTCAATTGCGATTAATTAACTGCGCGCCCCTAAAAAAGAAAATAGCTCTTTTGCGCGCGTTTGTATCCATTTGGTGTAATATCGAACAAATTTGTTGATAAATTTTAAAATTTATCAACAAGAAAATAAGTAATTTAGCGTAAAATTTTATACTCGCTATATATCCTATTGAAATATTTGTAAGGGATCATAAGAAATGTAACAACTGTTGGATCCTTATTGCAAGCACAATAGAAACGCTACACACATACGACTCAGACGTGCTTGTGATGCATCATACAAATGTCATATTTGTCGCTTCACGGTGTGTATAGAGAAGGCAAATGTCTCTTTGAAGACTGCATAGATCGGGAATGTGGAAATCGTGCACGACATCCTCAATGAGCAGCTACAAACTTTGGCACCTGTGACCGTCGGATCAATCTCCTCCAAACTCCCACAAACAAAATAATTAATAATTTAGTACTAAATGCAAAAAAGGTCGTAATTTATATTTGTTGTTTGCTCAAAAAAAGTGAACGTTTAAAATGAATAAATTAAACGATGGTAATTTGGGTTACAATGTGTTTACCGACGATGATTCGACCCGGACGAGATTACAACGGCTGCTCTTCATAGAATAATGAACTACCACGAATAATAATCTCCACATTAATTATATCGGAACTGTTGACCAAAGATATTACAGCAGAATATAACCGGATAATAAACTAATCTGTTTACTTTGCATCGCATTGTCCTGGGACGAGCCGCAAGAGCTAATACATCGCGAAAACAACTGTAAGTGGCTATGAGGTTGCTTTTGTCGTTCTTGGTTCTGTTTCAAAACCGATCCACTTTAAACTTGACCGATTTCTAAACTTTACTAAAATATCTCATCTTATAAGAACAAACTTTCTTACTTCTAACAAAATCTTGCATAATTAATTTTAGAGTGTTTCGAACATTCATCTACTTTAAAAATATAGGAAAAAAGGGTTGCAAAATCAATCTTCTATTAAATTTCGAGAGAAAATTATTCAGACTTCTCGTGTACGCTAATGCATGTTTTACTATCATTTATTATAAAATACCAGACTACATCTATTATGTAATATTGAGTTGCCTATTTTAATATTAAAATGTTTTAAAATGCACTTGTACCATTATGCTCAAAATTACGATACAATTACTACTAAAAATAGGTACATTACTCGCATAACATAACTATTTCATTTTAAATCAAACTTTCAACAAATTAATTTCATTTTTTAATAAACACGAACCTTCACTCTACCACCACCATATTCATTTTTTCTATCCATAACACACGCAGAAGCTTTAGAGGATCACCAAAAAGTTACATATTTTTATAACCTTCAAGAATCCGCTGACAAACTGTAAATCCAAAGAAAACTGAGTTACTTCTCTTCACTAGAAAAAGAAAGTTCTTTTATTTTCGCAAGCGAGGTGAAGTATTTGAGTATTACTTTAGACCAAAAGCTTAATTGGGATAGCCACATAAGAAACAAATTAAATAAAGCAAACCTGGCATTTTGGCAGTGTCGTAGAGCAATGGACAAGACATGGGGTATTTCTCCAAAAGTCCACCTTTGGCTCTACACCGCCATCATTAGACCCATGATTTCCTATGGAGCTCTCATCCGGTGGCCCAAAACAAAACCAGACAGACAACTGTAAAATCTCTATTACAAAAAACTCAAAGACTATTTTGCCTTACGGTAACGGAAGCCATGAAAACCACACCCACCGTAGCTTTGGAGGCACTGCTCTGTCTCCACTGGACATACATGTGCAGGAGATGGTAATTAGAACCGCTCTTTGATTGCGAAGATGGGGACTGTAGTCTATTATACAGGGTGAGTCGGGAGGATCGCACCAAACGCCAGGAGTGTATTTTACACGTAAATATGAGACGAAAAAACCCAAAAGTTGTAGTCCGATTTTTATTGATATTCGAGTTACAGCGTCTTAAAAGTTGAAATATTTGATAAATTAATTTCATTAACTTAGAAGAACATACTGTATAACGATGAAACCACATTCACCCATGATGACATTAACAATACCCGCAACTCCCACTTATGGTCTGACGAAAATCCTCACATAAAAGTCGAAACAAATTTTCAGCATCGTTTTTCGGAAACATGTGATGTGATATCGTCTATAGTTTCGCCTAAGAGGAGATAAATATTTGGAATTCTTACAAAATGATTTACAAGAACTGTTAGACGATGTTCCCCCAAACAGTAAAATACGCATGCAGTATCAGCATAACTGCACGATGGATGCAAGTTATTTTGTGAAAACGCTGTATATTGAAAACAAATAAAAATCGGACTACAACTTTTGGGTTTTTTCCTCTTATATTTACGTGTAAAATACACCCTTGGCGTTTGGTGCGTCCTCCCGACTCACCCTGTATATGGATCTACAAACACGCCAAAATCCTCGAAAAAACTACCTATTTTGGAAATGGATGCAGACCGTATCACTCCTAAATAAATATTTAATAGAATATTTCTAATTCTGCTGAATCCAACAGAGACCATTGAAGCAGATATCTCAATATTCACTGATGGCTCAAAACCCCAAGAGATTCTGAACCAGATATCCAAAAATAATGTCCTTAGCCTTAGCTAGGCCAAAGGAGATCGAGGAAATGAGGGTAACGAAAAAGCAGATGAGCTGGCCAAGAAAGGTTCAAAAAGTTTAAAGAAAGAAAAGTATTTCCTGTGGCCCTGAACCAATCATAAAACCAGCCCCAATCGATGCCCTCCTTAAGAACCACACTCGTCTAATACACACTACAAGATGGACAAATAATGCAAGCTGTCGGCAGAGCAAAAACTCCATACCGACTCTTTCCAGAAAGCTTGCAAACTACTGGCTAGTAGGGAATTGTAGAAAATCCCAGATGTCGAGTACGCGATCACAAAGACGAGACCGTTGAACACGTGCTTTGCCAGTGTCCAGCTCTAGCGTCTACAAGAGGATCCGTGTTGGGGGGACTTCTGGTTCGACATGGCCACAATAAGCGCCACTCCTCCCGCCAATGTTCTGGAATACATCCTAAAAGTGGGATGGTTTGGGACCTGATGGGCCTGGGGAGACTGCTTGGAGGTTGTACAATAGGGCCCAAACAAGTGAGTGGCGTAAGTGCTGGGAGCTTGCTCCCCCTCCACTAATATTCCAGAATCCTAAAAATCCGTTGAGAAAATTCAGAATAGTTACCGAAATAACGCAAAAAAACTGAAAATTGTCAGTTTAGTTTTTCAAATGTAGTTTGAAAATGGTTTACTTTAGAAATTAAAATCTTCGGGAAATTTTTTTAGAAGGTCAAAAGACCTATCAAACGATACCAAACTTGACATTTCACACATCGATGCTAGACGTCGTGATGTTGAATCTTTTTATTTTTTCAAAAGACCTACATCCAAGTGTCCAAGTGTCCATGTGATGAAATGTCAAATTTAGTATCGTTTAAAAGCTCTTTTGACCCACTAAAAGATTTTCTAAGGTATGTTCTTTCTAAAGTAAATCATTGTCAAACTACAGTCAAAAAACTAAATTTTCAGTTTTTTTGCTTTATCTCGGTAACCCTTTTGAATTTTTGAATTTTCTTAACGGATTCTTTAATCCCATCAAAACATACAACTTCTTGCTAAATTAACCTTTCTCGTGACTCTTACCGTTTCTTTACATCTTTAAAAGTCAAAGACAGGCTCATTTAAAAATATAGATCAATGGACTTACAAATGTACCGTCATACCAACAAATCAACAGTCCGAAAATCTACATGCAGGCCTAACTGTAGAATGGAAGTTATAAAATTATATGGCGCATGGAAGATAGAACAGTTGAATGAGCATGAGCTGAATGACGTTTCGTAATCGCTGGCTACAATACGACACGCTCAGTAATTGAGCGATCACCCGACTGTTTTATCATTCCATAGAATTAATTTAGTATTTCAAATGTCCACATGTATGGAATAATTTTTAGTTCAATTTTCATGCTATAGCCTTCAATTCTCGTGCTATGGTCTGAAATAATATTAAGAAGGAATAAGCTGCAAAAGATCGTTTTAAAATGGCCCTCTTAATTATTAAGCTCAAAAATTGCTTTAGTTTTTGAAATGTCCACATACATGGTGTGGATTCCTTTCTTGCTCAATATTCGTGCTATGGACTTAGACAATATTAAGAAGAAATAAACTGCAAAACATCGTTTTAAAATAGCGCTCTTAATTATTGAGCTCAAAGATTGCTTTACTATTTGAAATATCCACACGGTGTGAATTCCTTTTTTGCTCAATTTTTGTGCTATAGTCTTAGAAAATATTAAGAAGGAATAAACTCCAAAAAGTGGTTTTAAAATGGCGCTCTCAATTAGTGAGCTCAAAAATTACTTTACTATTTGAAATTTCCACATGGTGTGGTGTGGATTCCTTTCCTACTCAATTTTCGTGCTATTTTCAGATAGTATTTAGAAAAAATGTTTTGGCGTTGGTTGCTCTTGCTCAATTTTTATTCAATAAGGTCGTAGATAACACTAAAAAGAACGAATTACGTAATTACTAATTAATTAACTCGAAAATTGGTATGATCAATACTTGAGTTTTTTTGTGACAATTTGAAATCTTTGATGTAAAAATAAATACTACCAAAGTGGTGGTTTTTAAGTGGCGTTAAAAATAATGTAATAAATTTTTAATATTTAATTATAAATAAATATAATTACCTGGTTAGCAATAAAAAGTTTTAATTGATTTAAAAAGTTGAAAAGTAAATTAAAATTGACTTTGGTGGATTAAGTGAATGAGCTAATTCTAAAATGGATTTTTATTTTTAAGGCTCTTATAAAAGTAGCAAAAACGCCCAGTATAAAGTAAATTTATTAGTTATTTAAAATGTAATTTACAAAAATAAACAGAAACAGTTTTTAAATAGATACTACATTAGGGGATAATTCGTTTTTACTAACCACACTTATACTTCGTTTTAATTATAAAACGGAAGTTCAAGCTTCAATTACTTGAGCGATTTTATCTTGATGGTTACTTCTCAAACTTTTGTCGTTTGCTTTATTAAAATGCAAGGCTTAAAAATCATGTTTTAAGCCAGCAAATTTAATTTTCAATTTATTCATTAATTTCTTAATACTTAATTAAAAAAAAATTAACAAAAATTTTTTTTTTAAATTCAACGCTTGTTTGCTTACTTCTCGTATGCTCTTCTTCAAAGCTTACTCTATTTTCGAGACTTCGAATTTATTTTGTCCTGCATACCTTTTTGAAAATCGTGTTCAAAACACGGTGAAAGGTTGTACGTGCCAGTGTGGCTTCTAATCTTGTGTCCGCGCGCGTATTGTGAAAAAAATCTTTAGTTGTGCAAAAAGTTATACGCATTTTCTACAGTTGAGGTTTTTAAGTAAATGAAAGTAATTTGAAAAAAAATAAAAATTGAACCAATCGTACATCTTCATGTAACGTGGGCCTCCCAAACTCGCAGTCATTAGAAATGAAGGTTTGTGTACTACTACTTGTGTCAAATGACAAAATTTATCAAGATTTTCCTGTCAGGATTGTTTATAGAGTTGCACGTTATGTATCGCAGGGTTTTCAAAACTTTGTTTTGAAGCAAGTTAAAGAATTTTATAAGATTAAGCTTCACAGGAAAATTTAAATAATTAATGAGCTCAAAAATTAATTCTAGGAAATTGTCTACATTTGTAGATTGTGTTCTTAGTCAATTTTTATTCTATGGGCTTAGACAAAACTAAAATAAAAAAATTAAGAAATTTAGTTAATAATTAATGAGCTCAAAACTAATCTGGAAAATTGTCTACATTTTTGTAGATTGTGTTCTTACGCAATTTTTATTCTATGAGCTTAGACAAAGTTAAAATAAAAAAATTTGAAATTTAATTAATGATTAATGTGCTCAAAAATTAATCTAGGAAATTGTTGATTGTACTCTCACTCAATTTTTTATTCTATGGTCTTAGGCAAAGTTAAAATAAAAAAATTAAGAAATAAAATTAATGATTAATAAGCTCAAAAATTAATCTAAAAAAATGTCTTAATTTGCGGATTGTGCTTTTACTCAATTTTTATTCTGTGGTCTTAGGCAAAGTTAAATTAAAAAAATTAAGAAATTTAATTAATGATCAATGAGCTCAAAAATTAATGTAGAAAGATGTCTGTCTACATATGTGGATTGTGCTCTTACTCAATTCATATTCTATGGTCTTAGACAAAGTTAAAATAAAAAACTAGGAAACTTAGTTATAAATTAATGAGCTCAAAATTAATCTAGGAAATTATCTACATTTGGAGATTGTGTTCTTACTCAATTTTTATTCTATGCTCTTAGAAATTAATCTAGGAATGTGTCTAAATTTGAGAGCTGCTTGCTCAATTTTTATTTTATAATCTTAGATCAATATAAAAATAACGCATTAGGAACTTAGAAATAAATTAATGATTGATCGAAGAGGCCGATACTTGATGGAAATTAATATAATTAAACATGATGAAATAAAACACAAATTTCCACAAAAACTAATTAATTTGTTTAATAAACAAACGACGCGTTTCGCTACAATGTAGCTTCGTCAGGTACAAAATACAACTTATTAAACAAATTAATTAATTTTTGTGGAAATTTGTGTTTTATTTCATCATGTTTAATAAATTAATGAGCTCAAAAATTAATCTAAAAAAATGTGTAGATTTGTGGAATGTTTTCTTGCTCAATTTTGAGTCCAAGGAGCTCAGAAAGTTTTTGATGCAATTTTCTTTATGGGCGGATTGCCTTGTTATTTTTGTAGTATGGTAAGTTTTATTAAGTTTGTTTAGTATGTAAAAGAATTTTGTAAAAGATTAAAACTTAGCGCAAGAAAATTAAAATATTTTGAGGTTTTTCTTATTTTGAAATTCTTTAAATAACTTTCATTAAAAAAGCTCGATTTAAGGAAATGTTTAAATTATTTAACCTTTTGTTTTTTTTACAAAAAAAATTCTTTTTAAAGAAAAAGTTGTATAATTTGTAAAATCATCACGTGATATTCATAATTTTGCTTCTCTTTCTTAGATATTGCTTTCGTAAACCGCTTATCGATTTAGAATACAAATTTTGCTGTTTGCATGTTTTCCTCAAATTGATTCAACATTATTACAATTCCGTTACTAAATATAAGCAAACATAATTTTAATTGTATAGACAACAACCCTTTTAACAATAATTTGAACAGTCAGTTTGTACCACAACGTACTATTTCAATTTTAAAATTTTCGCCAATTATTTTTATTACAAAAAAAAACTATAATTCAAAATTCTTATATGGCTTTTCATCACTTGAAAGGTTGTGAAATATTAAAAATTGTTATAGATAAAGCAACAGTTTTCCTTAGAGAATATTCTGTACGACAAAAGAAATTTATGCTTTAAAAAGTTTCAGTTGGGTCGTAGACTCAAAACAGTTCAAAATGGGTATTTGAGACATTTATTTCAAATTGCTGTCAACGAATACCTTATTAAGTCTCTTTATAAATGTTCTTTACTTCTTAAAATGGTTTTCTTTCAAGTACTTTTTTTCTTAAAGACTCCTAACAACTTAAAAATTAGATGCCTATTAATCATTCCGAGAATTTTTCTAAAATGTCTTATAGGCCCCTTGTTACTTGTCATAGCTTCATTTTCATACAATTTTAAGATTTTTAGGGTCTTTCCCTAAGTATCATTAATAATTTTTCCTAATTAAAACCATTTTTAAGGTAACGCTTGTCTTAAATATTACACCGTTCACATATAACTTGTTGCTTGTCCTATTTATAGGCCCCACTAGTTTTCCTACAAACCATCTTGCTTTTTACAAAATTTCTCCCAAGCATTACGTTAAGTCAGTTCAGTTTCCAAGCCTCTATATAATATCAGAAATGTTTAATAGTATCATGGCCTATTAAACAGTACTTTGACTGTTAGTTAGTTCATATAGCCTATTTCTTCATAGTTTCAATACCTTAACGCTTGCTATAAAATCACACCTAAGCGTTATGATAGTCAGTTAAGTGTTACCAGCAATTTCTGTATCATAAAACAGTTTTCATATTTTGATCGCCTATTAGAGAGTACTGTGACTTCATATAGCCTATCTCCACATAGTTTCATACTTGAATGCTTTCTATGAAATCCCACCCAAGTGAATGTTCGTCAGTTAAATGTTACCAGCATTTTCTATATCATAAAACAATTTTCATATTCTAGTAGCCTATTAGAAAGTACTGTGACTTTATATAGCCTATTTCTACAGAGTATCGATACTTTAATGCTTTCTATAAAATTCCACTCAAGTGTTACGTTCGTCAGTTAAGTGTTACCAGCACTTTCTGTATCATAAAACGAATTTCAGATTCTCGTGGCCTGTTAGAGAGTACTTTGATTTTATATAGCCTATTTCGACATAGTTTCGATACTTTATTAAATAAATTCGATAGCTTAATGCTTTCTATAAAATCCCACCCACGTGTTACGTTCGTCAGTTAAACGTTACCAGCACTTTCTGTATCATAAAACAAATTTCACACTCTCGTGGCCTATTAGAAAGTACTGTGACTTCATATAGCCTATTTCTACAGAGTCTCGATACTTGAATGCTTTCTATAAAATTCCACCAAGTGTTGCGTTCGTCAGTTAAGTGGTACCAGCACTTTCTGTATCATAAAACAAATTTCATATTCCCGTGGCCTATTAGAAAATACTGTGACTTCATATAGCCTATTTCCACACCGATTCGATACTTTTATATCTTTTTATAGGGATATATTAAATCCCACCCAAGTGTTTTACGTTCGTCAGTTAAATGTTACCGGCACTTTTTGTACCAAAAAACAATTTTCATATTCTCGTGGCCTATTAGAGAGTGCTGTGACTTTATATCGCCTATTTCTACATAGTGTTTTTCATGAGCGCTGAAAATCGAACTGAAACTTTTGGTTCAATGGAAGAAGTGTAGAGCCATATTCTCGTGGCCTATAGTATTGAATAATGTTGTAGCCTATTACAGGGATTTCTAATGCTGAAAGATAAAGTAGAAAATTCTACAAATTTTTGAGAGCACTATTTGTGATAGAATAATGTCAGTAATGAACTTTTGTTCTTAAATATCTACAAAAAAATAGGCTGCGATAAAATAGGGTGTATAAAAATTGCTGTAAGCTGTTTTCCGAACATTTATTCTTTGAGGATGTTTGGAGGTTCTTAATTAAACTTTTTTTTTATAATTCTATTAAAATTTCGAGGTTTATTTATTAAGAGATAGGTTTGTTTATATTTAAACTACTAATAAAGGGCCATTTAAAATACGAAAAAGCCTCAAAGGTGTAAAATAAAAGAAAAGGTATAACAAAAAAGATTGGTATAAATATTTAAAAACTCAGCAAGATCTCAAAGGTGAAAAACCTTTTTAAAAACATTTTTAATGTTCGAAGCGGCAGAAAGAAAAAGGAAAAATTCATTTCCAGATCCTCGAGTTTTAGCTTAGCTATTATTCATCGACTAAACAATTTATTGTAAATTTTTTATATAAAAAAATAAACATAAATTAAAAAGTTAGAAAATTTAAATAAAAGGGAAATACTTAAAAAGTTAAAATCAATAAAGGTAGGGATAAATTAATGCAAACACATGGCAATAAGGGTACAGGGAGGTTCCTCAAGGGTAAGTGATGTGTATTCTTCATGAATATTTACACTGAACGTGGCGATTGCAACCCGCGCTTGCTGCAAACAACGTGTCTAAACAGCTAATTTCCATGCATATATATACAGAGGAGTTCCTCTGAAACTCGAAAAGGACATTGAACTATCTAATTAAAGTTTTGGGGTACTTCATATTTTACTTACATCGCCAAGTAATTAAAAAACATTTTTATAAACTTCAAAATTCTTATGAAAGGTGATGAAAATTAACACAAATTAAAAGTTGTTTCTTATTTAAATAGAAATTGCGCGCACAACAAAAAAATACTCTTTTAAATGTAAAAAAGGTATTTCAATTAAAATTAACAAAATTCTTCTTTTAATAATCTCCTTAATTCTATTCTTTAAAGAAACAAGTCTTTGGGGAAAAATAGAAAGCTCTTGCAACTGCATTAACTTTAACGACTCGAAAAATTTCCAACAAAAAGATCAAATTAATTTAATAACCAAAATGAAACCGATACTTTAAATGCAAGTTTTTTCGACCTAGAGACCTAGTGAGAGACCTAGACTCCCTAGATCGGTACACCTATAAATTAATAGGCCAATAGGCCGACAGTCATAGCGACCGACTGGAAAATCTACTGACCGACAGGTCACTAAATCTATAGACCGACGTATAACGAGAGATTGTAACAGATCAATAGACTGATGAACCAATAATTAACCAACAGGTTTATATAGGCACATAGGCCGGTAACTTACGAACATACTTTTGGACTTAAAGATATTTATTCTGAGAGATCAGCAAACTAATCATAGATGGACAACCAACAGGCAGACGATTTACAACCGTTTGAAAAACCCCAATAAATACCGACAGACAGAGAAATAAACCGACCGAAACCGTGGGGATTGGATAGGCACTTAGTTCTTGCAAGTGCATTAAGTTTAACTACTTAGATTTTCTTTTTAATTTGCACAAAAAATTGAGCTTGATTTAATAAGGAAAATGAAACCAATACTTTAAACACTTTTGAAAGTTATAAAAGTTGGAACTTTTTTCTTTTTTTGGAAAAAAGTGTTCTTTTTTAAAGCTTAATTAAAAATTTTCTTCCTCCAAATTGTTTTTTAAAAAGAAAGAAAAAAAATTAAATTGTTCACTCTTTTATTTAAAAAAGGTGATAATTAGATTTGGAACGCTGTAAATCTGAGTTAGAAGTAATTGAGGACAAATTTAATTTAAGTCAACTATTGTAATTCCTTTCTATATATTGTCGTTTCTTCCTTTTATCACATCAAATTAATAGTGAAAACATTTTCAACAAAAGGCAAAATTTTCAACCAAATTAAAAGAAACATTTACAGTTTGTTTCGCCTTGATTAACTTTTAAGTATCATAGAGAAAAGTTTTATTTTTTAAATCTTTTACTTTGAAATAATTTTCAACAATAACAGGACTTCAAAGACAGGAAAATTTTCAAAAATTAAAGTTCGAAAGGAAAATGAAATTTCAAAAAAATTCTAAAATTAAGAGAGGCATTACTTACAAAACAGAAAAGCACAAAATTTTCATTTTTCCCATTTTCATTTTGTAAAAATATGTAAGTTGCGTTTTTCATGCAAAATTGATCTTTCTTGGACTCAAAACTTATTTTATTGCGCAAATTGAGAATTTCGAAGAACTTTTATTAGGCTTAAAAATTATTATTTATACGTCATATAGGTAATTTCCATTACATTATCTACAATTCTAATTTAATTTTCAAAAAACTTTAAAAAGTCGCATTTTTTTATTGAAAATTGTCTTTTTTGGACTCAAAATTTTTTTTAGTGTGCAGTTAAAGATTTACAAGTAGTTTTATTAAGCTGAATAATTGTTAATACGCCTATTTACAATACTCACAACAAAAAAACTTTCGTTTCAATAATTTAAATTTCAAAAAACTCCAAAAGTTGCGTTTTACATCGACAATTACCTTTTTGTGAACTCAAAACTTTTTTTATTGGGCAGTTAAAGATTTACAAGAACTTTTATTGAGCTGAATAATTGTTAATACGTCTATTTATAATACTTACAACAAAAAACTTTCGTTTCTCTAATTTAAATTCCAAAAAACTTCAAAAGTCGCCTTTTACATCGAAAATTAATCTATTTTCGACTCAAAACTTTTTTTAGTGTGCAGTTGAAGATTTACAAGTACTTTTATGAAACTGAATAATTGTTAATTTGTCTATTTACAATACTTATAACAAAAAACTTTCGTTTCTCTAATTTAATTTTCAAAAAACTTGAAAGAGTCGCGCTTTACATCGAAAATTGTCCTTTTTAAGACTCAAAATTTATTTTATTGTACAGTTAAACATTTACAAGGAATTTTATTTAGCTGAATAATTGTTAATGCGTGTATTTACAAAAATCACAACAACAAAACTTTTGTTTCTCTATTTTGAATTTCAAAAAACGTCAAAAGTCGCGTTTTACATCGAAAAATTGCAGTTGTTTGGACTCAAAACTATTTTTATTGTGCAGTTGAAGATATACAAGAAATTTTATTAAACTGAATCCATATATTTAAAACGCGAAGCCTTTTCTTTTCCGCTAATTTTAGCGTACTTCTACTGGACCGATTTTGATGATTTTTTTTTTAAATTGAAGCTCTTGATCCACAGATATGTCACCACTAATTTTTTTCTCAAAATTATTAATTTCATACATTGTTTTATATTTTATAATATAGATAATAAAATAATCAATTTTATAATTTAAAATAATCCAATTTTAAAAATTTTAAATGAGAATAAATGTAGATAGTATTTGGTTTTATACGATAAGGCACACATTTGGTCGTGGTGATAAAATTTTCAATACTTTTATTCGACCAGTACGTTTCTAATACGCGATATGGTCAGGTTGGTGCGTGCATTTTTAATTACGTTTCGTGCTTTTGTGAATTTTGGATTTTTGAGACGGTTTTTTATGTTGCCCTCTTTGGCTTAGTTATCTTTAAGGTTAGTTTTCTTATTTTTTTTATAAAATAGTCGTAGCTCATTCATATCTTCAAAAACTTCGTCGATTTCGACGGGGGTGACCCCTATTTTTTTTAAATTGAAGCTGTCGACCCCCAGATATGTCAGCACTAATTATTTTCTTCAAATTACCAATTTCATAAATTTTTTTAAAATAATAAATTTACAAACAATCATCGGTGGAGAAAGTAAGTGCATTATAATAATTTTTGAAAATTTCATTTTTCTAACACATTCATCTCTACAACTACTTCGTCGAATTTCGACGGGGGCGTCCGCTCGTAATTGTTAATACTTCTATTAACAATAATCACTACAACAAAAACTTTTGTTTCTCTAATTTAAATTCAAAAACTTCAAAAGTCGCGTTTAACATCAAAAATTGCCCTTTTTTGAACTCAAAACTTTTTTTCTTGTGCAGTTGAAGATTTGCAAGAAATTTTAGTTAGCTTAATAATTGTTAATACTTCTATTTACAATACTCACAACAAAAAAACTTTCGTTTCTCTAATTTACATTTCAAAAAACTTCAAAAGTTGCGTTTTACATCGAAAATTGCCCTTTTCGGGACTCAAAACTTTTCTTATTGAGCAGTTGAAGATTTACAAGAACTTTTATTAAGCTGAATAATTGCTAATACGTCTATTTACAAAGAGTCACAACAAATAAACTTTCGATTCTCTAATTTAAATTTCAAAAAACTTCAAAAGTCGCGTTTTACATCGAAAATTGTACTTTTTTGGACTAAAAACTTTATTTATGGTGCAGTTGAAGCTTTACAAGGATTTTTATTGGGCTAAATGCTTACTAATACATTTATTAACAATATGTACACAAATAAATTTTATTTCCCATCGAATTGGACTTTTGAGTCCGATAACTTGTTCAAAGCTGTTATTTGAGACAAAAGTGTTTAGAGTGTTTATGTAAAGAATAATAGGTAACTAATGTAGTTAGACAAAATAATTGAAAATACATTTACTTAAGTAAATGATGATTAATTTAATTATGTACAACTTTCTTGCAAATGAAATTTAAAGTTTGCTTATCAATTGTTAAAAACTTAGTCAATTAAATGTATTTCATTGCTAAAGGAAGATTTTTGAACTCAAAAACTTGTTACTCGATAATTTAAAAAAATTGGATGAAAATAATTAAGTGAAATTAATGTTGATATAATTACGTAGGAGAAATTTAAATAATTTGTGCAAATTTTTTAAATTCAACTGTTTGCTTTCAAATAGCAGATTTAGTTGCTCAAAAGTTAATTTTTTTTTAAATTTTGTAATTAAAAACTTTTAGTTGCTCAAAGAATTATAATTTTTTAATTTTGTAATTAAAAACTGTAATCGGTAAATATTCGAGTCGGCTTTTTAGTGTAAAAAATTGCTGTTCAATTTTGAATTTTGAGCGCTTTGGTGATAATTAAGACTTAAGGAAAAGGTGGATGAAAAGTGTTTGAAATCGATAACTATTAGGTGCAAAAAAATATTTGTTTACTTCGCAAAGTTATGACAGCTTAAAAATAGTTATAAAGATGTTATCAAAAAGCTTTACTTTTATGCAAAGCTTGTGAATAATTTAAGTTTAAAAAAAATGCAGAATGTTTATCTTAATTTTAAAGTACGGTAAAGTTTAACCGTAAAAATGTAAAAAGTTAAACGTATAGTAGGCAAAAAGTTTTATCCGGGATTTGTTAATTTTATGTATGTCGTTAAGGTTACAATTCTTCTTTAATAATTACAATTATCGGTAGGAATTTTCGGTAGGAGAAAAATGTTGTTTTTCAATTTTTATTATTTTTTTAAGTGAAAATTTTTTGCTCAAGCGAAATCGCTAATCGCTTGAGAAAATTAAAATTTTCCCTACTGTTGTTTTTCTAATTTAATTTTGGATCAAATTTAAAAATTTATTTTTTAAGACAAAAATACGAATTGAAAAAAATGAAAAATCATGCTGTTAGGAGATTAAATTGTACATTTTCCTTCTATGGTTATTGGTTATCGAATGTAATAATTTCGCTTTTTGACTCCATTTTAAATTTCCTTTTAAAAAAAAACAAAAAATAGACAAAAATTTCCTATTTTGTCCCAAAGATAAATGAGTTGTAAAAAATCAAAAATTAATTTCCGTAGGTAGTTTTCCTTATCGAATAAAAAATGCGAACAAAAAAATTTTTGCTCAATTTTTAAAGCAATTTATTTAATTTTCCTTTTCTCTTAAATAACTTCCTTTTTATACTTCTCTTTTAAAAAAACAATTACCATTTCCAAATCTTTTTCGTATATTTAAGTTTGTAATTCCGACTTAAAGCCTTTCATAACTTATTTACAAAACGCAATTTCCAATAAAGCTCATAAGCGTAAATTAAAGCAATTACAAAAAAACTTGAGCGCATTGCGTATCTTGAACGTAATACCAGTTATTTTTTCCTAAAACCCAAAAGAGGTTTCCTTTTTAAATAATTACCAACTTATTTTAAAAGTTTAATTAAAATAAAATTGGAAAGTTTATTTTCAATTTATCCCGAATATTAATACAAGAACAAATTGGTAAAATTGGAAACTCTCGGATATCCTTCAATACGATACGATGACCGTGTGTTTGTGTCGTTTATAAGATCATTTTTTCATTTGACACAATACTTCTGTTTTTTTTCGATTCTAATACGATTTATATATTTTTTGACAATTTGATGGAAAAATGTTGACATTGATAAGTTTATGAGTATAAAATGAAATCATATATAAAGTGATTAGTTGGGTTACAAAAATAATTTTTTTTGATTAATTTGTTTGGAATTAAGGCAAATTTGGGTGAATTAAAGTAAACTGAAGGAAAGAAAGCTTTAGGCTGTTTCTAATTCGCGAAAACCAAACAAGCCAAACAGTAGAGAATTAAACAGATTCGAAATGGGACACCTGTTAATCTACTAATAACTGTCAAAACGTTCTCAATTTTATAGCGCCACCCAGTTCTCATTTGAATTATATACCGGGATGCACTAGTGTTGATAATGGCACTCACCCTGACTTATGATGGTGGCGATGTACACAATGCCGATACTAAGATAACGGTTGTGTTGTTTTTTCTTATCGGCCATAATATTTAGATGAGTGTCAGCGGCCTTATTGGTCCATAAGTAATCCTCTATTATTCCACGAGCACATGGGGAAAAATCATAGAAAAACGAAAAAGCGCGGTAGCCGCATCGCGGAAGTGTTTTGAAAATTCGACGTGCGTGTGTCAAACGTCTCTTATCCTTTAGAGACGAATGTATCCTGAGCGAGCGTCGGACTGTAACTGGCTGAGGATGCTCGTGCGACTCCGAGGACTGCGCTGCTGCCGCGGCGTCTAGTACCACATGCTCCTGGGGTCCCGACCACTAAGTTTTCGGCGTCAATCATTGATCTCACGCTATTTGTATATGACAGCCGGCGTCTGGTAATATATCGTACCAGCTTAGGTTAACAACTTGCCTCTATTTGTATGCATAAAAAACGAAGTAAGGATGTCGAAAAACTTATAATTCGCGGTTACGTCACCGGCACCAGTTAGCCAAACTTGGAAAGTTTATAAAAGTCGAGAGGTGTTAATAAGTATGACTTATAAATGCTACTGAAATAGTAAAAAAGAAAAGGAGTACAAACTTCTTGTCTTCTGGAGAGCGTACGACATCGGTCTTTGCGCTTCTCAATTATGCATGCAGCCACTGCATAAGACATTTGGAAGCTCACAGCAGCAATCCACATACGGTACCTAAGCCATCAAACATTCATCCGGGTCACGGTACGTTCACCATTCGGCCCATCCATCTTACGTTTTGTCTTCCTACCACCATAATTTCAATTTTGATACCTGTCTTCTACTTTTACCGCATCGTCTTAAGTTTTATTTTTAAACCTTTTAGTTCCAAACAATTTGCAACTTCAAAAAATTAAGGTTTTCACTCAAAAGGAAATTTTCCAAATTTTTGCAATAAACGGTCGGTATTTCTTAAATAAGTAAACTGAAAGTAGGTAACATTTCATTCAAACTATAATGAAAAGTAAAAATATTAAAATGATAGTAAGTGAAAATGAATTTCCAAAAATTTTCAAAATTAGAATTACTTAATTATAGAAAGTTTTCCAAAAAATTTTAAGGGGTTAAGATAGCAGTTAGGTACCTTCTTAGAAAACCGAAAAGCACAAATTTCCATTTCTCTCATTTTCATTTTGAATAACTTCGAAAGTTGCGTTTTTCATCGACAATTGCACTTTCTTGGACTCAAAACTTATTTTATTGTGCAGTTGACGATTTACTTTTATTCAACTGCATAACTGTGAAGACGTCTATTTACAATACTTAGGTACTTACTTACAAAACTTTCGTTTCACTAATTTAAATTGCAAAAAACTTCAAAAGTCGCGTTTTACATCGAAAATTGACCTATTTGAGACTCAAAACTTATTTTATTGTGCAGTTGAAGATTTACAAGGATTTTTATTGAGCTGAGTAATTGTTAATACGTCAATTTACAAAAGTCACAACAAAAAAATATTTATTTCTTTAATTTAAATTTCAAAAAACTTCAAAAGTCGCGTTTAACGTCGAAAATTGCCCTTTTTGGACTCAAAACTTATTTTATTGTGCAGTTGAAGATTTACAAAAAAATTTATTAAGTTGAATAATTGTTAATACTTCTATTTATAGTACTCACAACATAAAAACTTTCGTTTCTCTAATTTAAATTCAAAACCTTCAAAAGTCACGTTTTACATCGAAAATTGCAGTTTTTTGGACTCAAAACTTTTTTTATTGTGCAGTTGAAGATTTACAAGAAATTTTATTAAGATTAATAATTGTTATTACGTCTATATACAATACTCACAGCAAAAAACTTTCGTTTCTCTCATTTAAGTTTCAAAAAACTTCAAAAGTCGCGATTACATCGAAAATTGCTCTTTTTTTGCACTCAAAACTTATTTTATTGTGCAATTGATGGCTTAGAAAGGCTTTTATTAGACTAAATAATTGTTAATACGTGCATAAGACATTTGGAAGCTCATAGCATCAATCCACATACGATACCTAAGCCATCTAACATTCATCCGAGTAACGGTGTACGTTCACGATTTGCCCGATCCATCTTACATTTTGTCTTCTACGACCATAATTTCAATTTTGATACCTGTCTTCTACTTTTACCGCATTGTCTTATTTTCCAGCAAATATTTTTCTTTCCCAATGTTTATAAGGAAAGATTAAGTGAGTTGTAGCGAAGTGCAAAAACGCCTAAAGCTACACTATATTATATTACAAGCTAAATGTGGTAGAAGATTCATTAAAGTTTATACGCTCTAAACAACAATTCATCCTATTCCCTACTTTTTTACGATTCGCAAATTAGCCTAAAGTTTCAACTTAAATACTTTTCACTACCCTTCAATTAAATTACCTATAGTGTAATAATTAATTCGTAAACGCAACACCAATATAATAAAGCTCCAACTAAAGCTATGTTGTTTTGTAATTTGTGAAACTTAATAATTCCATAATTACGTTCACGCTCTCATCGACATGATCCTATTATATAATTTCATAGTTATTTTCCAAAACTATAATCAACTCAACTCACTATTTTATTTACCTATAATTACATTAAAATTATTTCAAAGAAAAATAATTAATTAACTAATTTAATAGCCACATTTTTTAATTAAATTCGACCCGGACAACCTTCTCCAAACCCCAAACGTTTAAACTCACTTACTCAAAGAAACTCTTTGAGCAAAACAAACCGTAATAAGCTCATAAAAATTTTACATCTAATTTAAAATTCTCTCAATATACAAAATAAAATAAAAATTTAATTGTCGTGTTGTTTTGGAAACGCTTAACGCCTCTCGCATATCTCTAACTAATCGAACGATGAATACGATTAGCTTCAATTGAGCATCACAAGTGCATTAACACATTATACACATCGGATTAACTTTCATGAGCTTTAATTAATAATTTTAACAACTGTTCGTTAAATTTCATCCACCGTGAATTTTCAATTATTCCTTTTTCAAAACAAAAGCTTCTTCCCTAACACTAATTATCTCCATCCCTTTATATTAAGAAGAGAAGCCTTCTTTTCCGCCTCGTCCAGTCTTTAAATTATCTGTGTGTGTCGGTAAATTATTTAAGCAAGTTCCTAATGAATGCTTATTTTAAGACGTCTTTTGAATTAAACACGTACTTTAGAGTGGTTGATCCTAGTCCTAAAATTTGTCTCCTTAAAAGTAGCAGATAAAGATTAGATACGTAGCTTGTAGCTTAGATACTTAAGCTTTAAGTAATTAGTTTTAATATCAACAGAAAGGCCAATATTTGGGCTTAGAATATGGCCTGCGGGTTTTTCGTTAACTAGATTTAATAGCAACAAGAAAAACACTTTTAGTTCGACATGAAGAGAAAGAAGAAGTTCCATGATCTACTCGACATAAACTTCTTGAGCTGATTTTCTAGTTGTGGCTTCAGAACGGACGGAGAATGTAGCCTATAAGTTTTTCATTATCTAGATTTAACATCAACAAGAAGATCCATCCTGCAATACTTTTAGCTCGACATGAAAAGAAACCTAAAGTTACATGATCCACTCGACATGAACTTCTTGGCCCGATTTTCCAGTTAGTGGCTTGCGAACGGATGGACAATGTGGCCTATGGGTCTTTCGTTATCTCGATTTAATGTCAACAAGAAGATCCACCCTGCAACACTTTTAGCTCGACATGAAGAGAAAGAAGAAGTTTCATGATCCACTCGACATGAACTTCTTGAGCTGATTTTCTAGTTAGTGGCTTCAGAACGGACGGAGAATGTGGCCTGTAAGTTTTTCGTTATCTAGATTTAACATCAACAAAAAGATCCATTCTGAAACACTTTTAGCTCGACATGACGAGAAAGAAGAAGTTTCATGATCCACTCGACATGAACTTCTTGACCCGATTTTCCAGTTAGTGGCTTGCGAACGGACGAACAATATGGCCTGTGGGTCTTTCGTTATCTCGATTTAATGTCAACAAGAAGATCCATCCTGCAACACTTTTAGCTCGACATGAAGAGAAAGATGTTTCATGATCCACTCGACATAAACTTCTTGAGCTGATTTTGCAGTTAGTAGCTTAAAAACGGACGGAGAATGTGGCCTGTGGGTCTTTTAATATCTATATTTAACATCAAAAAGAAGATCCATCCTGCAACACTTTTAGCTCGACATGAAGAGAAAGAAGGAGTTCTATGATCCACTTGACATAAACTTCTTGAGCTGATTTTCTAGTTAGTAGCTTCAGAACGGACGGAGAATGTGGCCTGTAAGTTTTTCGTTATCTAGATTTAACATCAACAAAAAGATCCATTCTGAAACACTTTTAGCTCGATATGAAGAGAAAGAAGTTTCATGATCCACTCGACATAAACTTCTTGAGCTGATTTTGCAGTTAGTAGCTTAAAAACGGACGGAGAATGTGGCCTGTTGGTCTGTTGATATCTAAATTTAACATCAACAAGAAGATCCATCCTACAACACTTTTAGCTCGACATGAACAGAAGAAAGAGGATCCATGATACACTCGGTATGAACTTCTTGAGCTTCTTTTCCAGTAAGTGGCTTGAGAACGGACGGTTATGCGGCATAATTTACAAATAGAGTGAGCTGATGTAGGATAAGATTAGGAGTGATAATGAATGGTTTGTCAAACAAAAGCGTTGAAGGGTTGCAATTATGAAATAATAAGCTGAAATAAGGAGTGGAATGGCTATAATGAAGTGACCACTAGTGCGTAGTTAAGAGTTGATTATAAACAATATCTGTTGTGCAAAAAGATATTTTCGACTAATAAAGATTGTTTTAATATTTGTTTATTTAAATTTAAAAATGTTTAATTTAAAATAAAAAGGGGGTTAACTAATAAAGTTTTGTATAAATATGCTATCAGAGATTTGTTTAGAATTGTTTAGAAAAGTTATAAGCCTTGAATTTTCCCATGTATGTGCGTATCGTAATATTAGAAGCAGTTTAACCGTCGTAAACCCTACATTGCAATAAATGGACAAACCTGGAAGAACCAACGTTCTCGTTATAGCTGATTGGGGCGACTTTTACAAAATAAAACTGTATAAATCCGTATCTTATTATACCATTCTTTTTTTTTCGAAAATAAGTATTTTTATAGAAAATTAGATTGTCATATCTTTTCTTTTGTATGCGTGTGATCACAAATAAAATTAATGGTAATAAAGTTGCCTAAAAAACTATTTTAAATGTAGGGTTAATAGTCCAATCAACGAAGGGGTTATAGAGGATGTGGAATAGAGTGAAATTTTTTTCAACAGTGTTTAGATTAGTTAAGAGGTAAAAATACTAAAAGTTCCTAGTCCTAGCTATATGGTTAAGAGTGTGGAGTGCAAAGATTCAGTTTTTAGGATTTTTGCTCATATCTCAAAAACGGTGAGTTCTAAAAAAAATTATTCTTAGTAAAATGAAAGCTAATCAAATTTCCTACAAGATTGTTTTTATTTATTTTTTCTCTACTCTTTATAATTTGCGAGATATACAGTGAGATTTATTTAAGACTGGCCATAGGATTTTACATGTTAATTTTTAAATTCCTTGGGATATTTTATTCTATACAGAATATTTAAACTGTTTGTGCCATACAGTTGCAGAATGATATGGGGTATCGAAACAATTCCAATTTATTTTCCTGCAAGTAACCAAATAGCTGCAAAAAGACAATTTTTGAACTCCTTTAGCTTGTATTTTTGGTTACTTTTTAATTTATTTAATTTTACTTTTTAATAAACGCTTCAGGCGGCGGTGGTGGTCACCCACTCTTGCGCGAGTGCCGCGTAACGATAGTGTGGTCCTGGCTTTCCAGGAAGTGTCAATCGTGACATCCGTCTGCGACGCGCGGAGGCCAACTGAGGCCTACATAGAGGTGTGCGATGGACTGTGAAGGGCGAAGTCGGACATGAAGTATTCTAGGCAATACGACTGCCGGTGTCTTACATCAAACACCTAGCAGAGGCCATCTTGAACGGGAGGTTTTTTCGGAAGAGCTGGCGGCGTCACCTCCTGCGCTGTCGGCGGATAGCTTCTTCGCCGATTTCGCACCCAGGGAGCGGCTCGGCCTTAAAGAGGTGACCTTTATAACTCGGCATTTGTCTTACTTCCTCACGGGTCATTGCTCTTTCATGGCGTATTTAAACAGAATGGGCTGTCCCCCATTGATAAGTGCCCCTGTGGGTAGCGGCAAACGTCCGAGCACCTGCTTCTGTGATGTCCCGGACGCTAAATATGAGGGACTAAAGGGAATGAAGACTCACGAAATATGAATCTATACTATAACTTTCCATACTCTGTTGCTTTATTCTGCTCGATTATATTATAATAATTCTACACTCGGCCTATCTTTTCATACTGTGCTAAACTCTACCTATCTTTCAGCTCTGTCATCGGGTATTCTCAGTATCCGAACCCTTATTACTTTGTCGAGTGGTGTTTTTAGTTCGTAAGAATCCCACATTACAACATAAAAAAAAGAACTGTGGACTATAATTGCTCAAACTCAATGCCTCATGCTTTACTACTCGCAATAGCTCGCTTGGAAAATGTAATAAGTGACTGAATAATATATACAGGGTGTTACATTCTAAAGCAGTCCCTGAGCGTAGATAAAAAATTCAAAAGGCACAAAACGCTATTACAAAATAAACACGCACTTGATCACTAGTTTAAAAAATCAGAATTGTATAGTAGCAATAGTAGTGGTAAAAAATGAGCCCTTTCTTGCTGATGTAAATTTTTACGCCTTGTGGGAGAGACTGGAGCTCTGCAATTAATTTTTATCGACCATAGATTATTAATAGTAATATTAAAATAATGGATTGTAAAAGTGAAATAAAAGTGCAATTTAGACGGTATCGACAATAGTTATAAAATAAGAAAATTTTTCGATTAAATGTGAGTTCTATTTTTACAATACTTTCACGTAATTTTACTGAAACAAGTGCAGGGTAGTACTACATTATGAATCAAGGAAACGTGTGCACCTGGGCACCAAAACGTGGTTATGACCTCAAGTAGTAACAATGGGGAAATGCGTACGTGAGCTATTGCAAAGTTTCCTTAACTCCTTTTCCATAATAGATAAGATGACACATGACGCTCCTCAACTATACAATGATCTTTTAGTGTTTCTTTCTCTTTTACAAACAACACAATATAAAAATAAAAAAATAAAACTTTTACAAGGCATTAAAATATATTGGAAAAAAGAAAAGTGTACGAAACACCTGAGAAAACTTTGCACGTTTCAGAATAATCATAACAATGATGACACTTTTTTAAAAGTGCAAACCACGAAGTCGGTGTCATAATATCGTGCCTCAAACTACGCGGCTAGGGTACCGATAATCCTCAACACTCAAGACTATAGTCGTTTAATACACCCTTCACGTCAATATAATGTGAACCTCTTAACGTTCGAATTTCCTATAAAAATATAAAACCAAATAGAAGCATAATTAAAAACTTTTCATTTAAATTTAAAAAAATATTTATACAGGATGTTCGAAAAACTCGAAAAAACACAAATTTCCTTACCCATAAACCGCATGACGTTTACAACGATTTAACTGAACTAGCGAGCAGTTAACACACTGTACAAACTTTGTATAATTAGAGCACATACTAAGCATAAGAAGCGAATAGTTCACAAGATGGTTGGGTGTTGGACGTGAAAATTGCAGAACAGATGTCAATTTAATATTCCCACATCGAACACGCTTAGAATCGCATTTAACTTGGAAATTCAAACTTTTTTTTACAATTTGGAAGGGGGGGCTCAAATGCCGCTAATTTAAGAAAAATTAGTAAATTTAACGTACACCACTGATAGAGTAGTCTGATGATAATTTTACCTCTAATAAAAATTATAGAGAAGAAAATTCTCTATCAATACGTATAATAATATTTGTCCAAGCTGTCATAATTGAATTATTACAATTAATCAAAAATTGTAAAATTATATTTAGTCGAATTTTACACTTCACAATGTCTCTTCCGGCTGTAACTCCTTAAGGAGCAGTCTGACGGCAATTTTACTTTTAATAAAAATCAAAGAGCAGAAAATTATCTACTGAATCATATAAAAATATTTGTCTAAGTTGTTATAACAATTAATCAAAAATTGTAAAATAATAATTAGTCGAAATTTACTCTTCTCAGTGTCTCTCTTAGGTGTAGCTGCTTAAGGAGTAGTCTGACGGCAATTTTACTTCTAGTAAAAATTATAGAACAGGAAGTTCTCTATCGAAACACGTACAAATATTTGTTCTAGCTGTCATAATTAATTTATTACAATTAATCAAATTTGAAATATTATCATAAGTCAAATTCTGCAACTCATTCTACTTCTCAAGGCTCTAGCTCCTTAAGGAGTAGCCTGACGGTAAATTGACCTTTAACAAAAATTATAGAGCAGACAATTTTCTATCGAAGCAAGTCAAAAAATTCAGGTTTGCTCGCTTGGACGCCTGTGCGCCTAATGTTAAACTTTAGGTTAAGTGAACCTCCAGTAAGTGGTTAAAATATTCCAAATATTTATAAAACGCCCTGTATATTGTCATTTTCTTTAAATTTCTTATTCCACAAAGTTTTTATAATTGCCAACTTATAATTTAAAGTATTAGGAATGAGTGGCTGGCAATGTTTAGAAAGGTTAGGCATAAAAATATTGGTAAAAGTTAAAAAAAAATTTTTAATTAAAAAATTTTGAATCTGAATTTATGGTCATTTAATATAACGTGATATTGAGTAACTTTATTTTTAGTAGTATGTGCCATCGGCAATTTTAAGTGCGGCTGATCACAGTACGTGTTTTTGATTAAGTAAACCAATTATTTGACTGTTGAAGTGAAAAGTGTGGTTATTAACAACGAAGTTATATTTTAATATTCTATAGCATCATCATCGCTTGATATATCAATTTTCAATTCATAATTCAAAGTTAACGTTCGTATTATTTTTTTAATTTCACATGTCACTACGAGGGCTCTTAAATTAGCCATTTTTCACATTTCACTTTCCAAAATAATTGAAATTACAATTTTTTTATTTTTATCCTTCGGGGGATTCGTTATCCTCCCCACAAATTATTATTGTATTGTGTTTAGACTAGTCCTACTACTTCCTCAATGGAAATCTGCTTAATTTGAGCAATGTTGACTTTCTCAAACGAAGTCAGAAATTTTACGTTCGACCTTTCGAACATTTCCTTTAAAACTCTTTTTTGGAAAAAGAAGTGTGAGAGTGGGATGGTTTTGAATGCATAATTCTTCTCACGTTGGTTTGATTTTGCCAGGAGTGAAAATGTTTGAGCTACGCCACTGTTTGTAACAAATCTGTTCATTCAAAGTTAATGTTCCTAAACGCTCGTTTAAATAGATCAGTTATTTATATTGAAATAGAAAGCAGTAGAAATAAGTAGTACAACTAAATACCGTTCCTAAAATGAACTGTTTCATTTCTGTACAATGTGATAGATAACTTAAATCTAAGTTAAAGTGGAATTGAATTGAGCAAAGTAAGATTAGGAATCTTGTCTTCTCAAAGTTGCTACTATAATAACCTAATTTTGTTATTATGACCACTTAGTTAACCTTAGGTAATCTACAAAGTTTTAGGAACAAAAATTTGAATTACTCGAGCAGACTTAATACAACTCCTGTTTGATCTGTCAAGCTTTCAGTAACAAGAATCCAAATAAAAGAGATTTAAATAGTAAATACAAACTACACAGAAACATTACGTAAAGTAATTAAAGAGCAATACAAAATAACTCTTTTTTATTTTTTTTCAAAATCTTAATATTAACCTTGATAAATCGCTATTTTGTTATTATTTAATATTTTTTTTTAAAACAAGGAAGTTAACCAATGTCAAGTAATTGGTAATTAAAATATTAAAGCTTTCACAAATATTTTTTGTCATCTTAATATCAATTATCTGGACAATAACTTCTCAATTAATACCTATGAAATATTCACACGTAATCAGATAATAACAAAGGCAGTATGTTTGATTAACATGATCAGAAACATCAAATTGGTCAGATGTAGTAAAGAAGCGACTCCTAACGAGAACGTTCATCAGAATAAACGGTAACGATTATTTGAGCAAAATTTGAGCGTTTTAAAATCAACATTTTATTACAAAAATAGTCCTCACGAAGACTCTTAACATATACAGTTTAATGAGCAAAATTTGCAGAGCAAAATTTGAGCAAAATTTGAGCAAAATTTTAGCAAAATTTTAGCACTTCAAAATCATTTTATTACAAAGATAGTCTTCATGAAGACCCTTAACATAGACGTTTTAATGGGCAAAATTTGAGCACAATTTGAGCACTTAAAAATCAACATTTTCTTACACAAATAGTCTTCAATACGACTCTTTTAAAACTTTTTAAAGGCACGTTGGCACAATAATCAAATCGAGTATCTGTAGCGATCATTTGAGCATTTTTAAAAGTCAGTCTGGTTGCAAAAAGTGCGTGTCTGATGTGTTTAAAACTTTTAACAGTGCGTTGGTATGAGAAAAAGATCGAGCACATGAAGGGATTTCATTTGAGCAAAATTTGAGCATTTTAAAATTCACATTTAATTACAAAAAATCGTTTTCAACGACGGTAAACATTGTGAAAAACTTTTTCTTTTGTTATATTATAAGTATTTCAATTAATGTTCATCAACTTTTTTTTATTAAAAGTAATGGGCATGAGAGAAATTTTTAATTGCAATTATTTCCAAAATATTTTTGCGACTTATCAATTAAACAAAATTAATTATTTTAAAATAATTATTATTGAAATTATTTTAACTAGAAATCTTTTTGAAATAATATTAAAATATCCAATTGTTTAAAATATTTTTTTAAATGAATAAAATTACACAATTTACATATTTTATTATTTCAACATTTTATTACTATTTACGCAGCTACGTAGTTACCTATAAGAAGAAATTTTATTTTTTTACTCAACTATTTATGTTGCACTCAGATTATTTATAAGGTCAAAGAATCTGCATAAACTAAATAAAATTTCCGTAATTACCTACACTTCAATACGCAAAAGACAATTATAAAGGGTGTTTATGTGTCTAATACAGGCTTATTTTAAGTGCAAATCTACCTCACTGTTTTAGTCTACGCTAAGCTTTCTGTTTATGCACTTATGCAACTGTGTCAGTCTGACTTCGATAAGCTTCGCAGAAGAATATTATACAATGTTTTTAGAAGGCTAATACAGACTTAGAGGTGCCCATCTACCTTTCTCAGTTTATGCACTTATGCTACTTGTCAGTCTGACTTCGATACGCAGTAGAAAATTATACAGGATTTCTAGAAGTCTAATACAGGATTACTTTGAGTGCCCATCTCCCTGACTGATTTTCTATCTGCTGAACTTGCTCTGTTACAAGGTTTTTTGAAGTCTAATACTAGCTTATTTTAATTGCCTATCTACCTGACTTTTTACTCTTTCCTGTACTTTATTTGTTAATGTACTTATGCTACTGTCTGACTTCGATACGCAGTAGAATATTATACAGAGATTTAAAAGTCTAAACACAAGCTTTTTTTAAGTGCTCATCTCCTTGACTAATTTTCTCTCTGCGGAACATTCTCTGTTTATGCACTTGTGCTATTATCACTGACACTTGTGCTGACACACTAACACTACATGCACTTGTGCTACTGTCTGACTTTGATAGGCAGTAGAATATTATACAGGGTTTTTAGAAATCTAATACAGGCTTATTTTGAGTGGCTATCTACCTGACTAATTTTCTCTCTGCTGAAATTTCTCAATTTATGCACTAATGCTACTGTCTGACTTCGATACGCAGTTTAAAATTATAACAGGTCTTTAGAAGTCTAATACTAGCTTATTTTAATTACCCATCTACCTGACTTTTTTCTCTCTGTTAAAATTTTTCTGTTTACGCACTTATTCTACTGTCTGACTGCAATAAGCACTTTAATATTATAAAAGGTTTTTAGAAGTCTAATACAGTTTTATTTTGAGTACCCATCAAATTGACTGATTTTCTTTCTCCTGAACTTGCCCTGTTTATGCACTTATGCTACTGTCTGACTTCGATACGCATCAGTAGAATATTATACAAAGTTTTTATGATTCTAATACAAGCTTATTTTAAGTGTCCATCTACCTGACTGATTTTTTCGTTTCTGAACTTTAAGCACTTATGTTACTGTCTGACTTCGATACGCAGTAGAATATTATACAGAGTGTTTAGAAGTCTAATACAGGCTTATTTTGAGTGCCCATCTACGTGACTGTTTTCCTCTATGTCGAGCTTTTTTTAAGCACCTATTCTACTGTCAATTTAACTACTCACATCTCCATTCGAATGCCCGACTGTCTAAAAATGGTTGTGTTCAGCATGCGTCAACTGCTATGATTATTACTAGTGTGTGTATTTTTGTAAACTTTGTTAGTGTTTCTTTAGGCCATCTTAGGAAGAGCACTGTTAATTATTATAATCTAACAATGAATGGTGGACGCCCCCTCTGAAAATTAAAAAATCCTAACCCAACTCGGGATTCAAATCCAGAGTCTCGCTGATAACTTATTCATGCTTTTATGTTCCGATGTATAATTTCTGTAATTTTGCCCATTTTACACATTACTCGAATTATGAAGTAATTAACCATTTCAACTTGTAAAGTTTCACTTGTTTTCTAAATATTTAACTTAATGTATTATTAATGTTCTTAAACAGTATTTACTTATGTAAACATTTAATTGACAACTTAATTTGTTGTAAAGAAATAGTATATTATGTTTAATAATTCAGGAATCTGAATTATAAATATACGTATGAAACGGTCTACTTAATTAATTCTTCTATTTACTCATCTAGTCTAGTAGATTTAGCCGTTTAGAATGACTGTTTGTCTGACTTCCTGTTTATAAGTACGCTTCTCCTGCCATGTTGTTCAAACTTATCACTGGAACGGTCTACTTAATTAATTCTCCTATTTACTCATCTAGTCTAGTAAATTTAGCCATTTTAGACTGACTGTTTGTCTGACTTGCTGCTTATAAGTACACTTTCCTGCCATGTTTTTCAAACTTATCACGGGAATAAGCTCTTTTGATTCAAATTATCGAGCCTTTGTGGGAAGATTGTTCTGACCTTTTCATAATGTTGTTCAGGCTCTTTTCACGGTGTAGGTTATCATGGGAAGTTATCTTAATCAAAATTGTCTCTTTGCGAGTTATTAGTTGTGGTGTTACTTAGACGCCTTTCTCACGGTTGAGAGCGTCTTTTCACCACACCACCTATCCTTCTCCACTTAGAACTTTTTATACAGATATGGTGGTGAAATTGATGAGATGTTTTAAACGGTAGGATTCCATTGTTTTATATTTTTTGCTAATAAATTGACTAGTTTGTAAAATTATTATTGGGTTAAATTATTAATGAAATTTTCTATGTAATAATCACTTAATAGTTTGAACTTGAAGAAATCGCATTGAGACACGATCAGTGAAGGGAAGCAACTTGTAAAAATGTGTGTTAGGTAGGTAGCAGAAGTGAATAAATAAATGTACCCAAGGAAAACAGCTATATAAAGGTTTGGCATCTTTGCCAAAGCATTTGTAGTTGTAGGAGTTGTAGTAATAGTAGTAGCTTGAATAGCTTCACTCGAGGTATGATTTATTAACATATTTTGAAAAAAAAATCAATTTCCGGGGGTGGTTTTTTTTAAATAAAAATTAGTGGATTTAAAGCTAGTGTTGTGAGTTTTAAAAAAGTGATATTTGAGCGATTATTTCAATTTTAAATTATGTGAAATTTAACCTTTTTTTTTAAATTTATTTAAAATTTTGAAATTACAAAATAAATTATTCAAGCAGCATAGAGTTAAGAAGAAAAGCCTTGAGGGTCTTTTGATATTTTATTAATTTTGTAATAAGATGAATGAATGATAGAAAGAGATGTCAAGGCTTTTTATAAGTGCATAATAATTAAATAACTATTGATTTTAGGAATCATGTACAAACTACTAGTAATATCATCATTATTTGTCTTACTAAATGCTGGATTAGTACGAATACCTAAAATTTACAACGCTTTAATATCATCGGATGAAAATTTGTCTCCAAGTCATGCAATTCCCGTAATTGAACCCGTACTTAGAACTACCGCTTTGGGAGTTGCTTTTCCTCCTGTATTTGTGCATTCAGCACTGGAAGAACAACCAAAAACTTCTCAAAAAAGTGACGATGACGCTAAGGTAAAATAAATATTAATTATCTTACTTTTTTTGTTTATTTAATTAAAAAAATTACAGCAACAAAAAAAAGAAGACGATAAAAAAGAAAAAAGCGACGATAAAAGGCCGTTAATTGCTTACCACGGTTCGTTATATCCATTTGCTATTGATCCATACTTTCCATACACATACACTCCGGAACTAATCTTCCCATCTTTCCCATACTACCAACAACCAATTTTCCTCGATTTACAACACTTTAACAAGGATAACAGTAAAAAAGACGAGCAATCGACGCCGGCGACAAATTTCAAAAAAAATCCAGAAATTCCCGACGTTCCACCACCACCCTTACCAGTTACAAATAAAAAACAATAATTTAAACATTTATATTAATTTATTAATTTGTACATAAAAAATTAAATCTTTTTCAACATTCAGCAAAAGTGTATTTTGTTTTTTTAAATTCTAGTACTTACGTTGTTAGGATAACAATGCTTACCCTCGGGAACTTGATCCACAACTTTCGCAAAAGTTATGTAAGCTCTGTTTTACCATTTATTTACATAAACAAAAAATAATTAATATGTTTATATCTTCATTTTTAAGCCGAATTTATTTCATTCACAATTTATTAATCGTAATTCATAAATCGTAACGCGTTCAAGCGGCGTCGCAGTACCGTACAACCCCTATACAGGGGTTATTCCAAACTCTCTCGACGTGTAAATCTTTATAACGGTAAAACAGTTCATTAAATTGCAATAAAACTAAGTAACAAAAATATATCGAATATTTTAATTGTCCGTTGTTTAATTATTCTTGCAAGGCTTTTCTTCAGTTCCAAAAATTAGCACATAACTCATGGTTAACAGTTTCACAGGTTGGCCTGTGATTCCTAGACTTCTAGCACGTAGGGACGTTCTTATGAGAATACCATTGAATACCTGTCACCTGGTATCTACAGTTCAGACTAACGATTAATCTCCCCTCTTCCGTGTACTCATGTATACCATAAGCAGATAGAGTCAGACATATAAAACGAATCTCATTACGCCTTACGCCTTACGCCTTACGCCTTACGCCTTACGCCTTACGCCTTACGCCTTACGCCTTACGCCTTACGCCTTACGCCTTACGCCTTACGCCTTACGCCTTACGCCTTACGCCTTACGCCTTACGCCTTACGCCTTACGCCTTACGCCTTACGCCTTACGCCTTACGCCTTACGCCTTACGCCTTACGCCTTACGCCTTACGCCTTACGCCTTACGCCTTACGCCTTACGCCTTACGCCTTACGCCTTACGCCTTACGCCTTACGCCTTACGCCTTACGCCTTACGCCTTACGCCTTACGCCTTACGCCTTACGCCTTACGCCTTACGCCTTACGCCTTACGCCTTACGCCTTACGCCTTACGCCTTACGCCTTACGCCTTACGCCTTACGCCTTACGCCTTACGCCTTACGCCTTACGAATTACGCCCCTAAAACTAACAATATTGATAGAGAATGAGAAATAAAGATAGGTCTGGCGTTCAAACTAACCTTGTGGTTAGCTGTGCTCGTCAAAATGAATTACAAATCTATAAAGGTAATTATATTGTATGCAATGTTCCACTGAAAGGATGCTAAACAAAAAGGTTGTCATTGAATAGAATTTGAAAATTTGATTGTTCAATTCAATATATTAAATTGAAATTTAACGAGTTACTGGTTATTATACAATAATTGATAGTAAATAGATACATATTTATTAAATTAGTTCGAATTTAATTTAATTAATCGATTCGGCAAAATTAATTATAGGTTTTTTCTTAATAGCTTGATGGTAAAACTTTATACAAAGTAATTGCTAATTTCATAAAATTAAAATTCTTTAAGAATTCATTTACATTCTCAAATAAAATTTGCGTCAAAAATTATAAAACCTACAATAATTACTTAAAGAAAAAAATATTTAAATTAAAAGTATTATCAATTTACAGCTTTTGTAATTGTTTAGAAATTAAAAATACACCCCCTAACACCCCAACAGTTGAATTCAATTACTTTTAAAATAACTGTCCTAACAACGTCCTGTATTGTTGCTTTAACGAATCGTCCTTTTAAAAAAACAAAAATAATTATTACTAAATTGCAACAATTTACTTTTTCTTTTATTATCAAAATGAATTGTAAACAATTATAATAAAATGTTTATCCACGACCGTCCAATAATACGTTCATTACTCTATGATTTTTGACCAGTTGACCAATGTGTGTCATTACTCACTAGTTGCAAATCATTGAATAATATACATATTACTCAATGACTATTACATTACTCAATGGTTTACCGGACGACACAGGGGATTGGAAAACTTTTATAGCTCCGTTATTTGTCAACGTATCAAAATGAAATTTGTTGTGAGTTATAGTCATATAAATTGCAATTTGTTTAACTACTTTTGAAAATTCTTCCACTTCCGATTTCGCCGGAAATGAGGTAAACTTTAGATTTTTAAATGCAACACCATATATATTTTTACATTTTTGAATTCTACATTAAATTTTGAATACATTTCCATAAAAAATTGATTTTTTAAAATAAATAAAAATTTTTTTTTCAAAAGATACTCGCGTATTCAATGTATATTTGGTTTATAATATTTGCAGTCGTGGATAAAGTATAGTATCCTACTCGCGGGTAATGCTCATTACTCACTCTAATGATTACGACACTCGCCATACGGCTCGTGTCGCAAATTCATTCTTGTGAGTAATGAGCTTCATTACCCGCTCGTTGGATAATATACTATTCTTATGTTCTAATTGAGTGTGTTTTAATTTCGTCGTCTAAACTCTCAGGATTCGGGAGTTAGAAAAAGAACAATTTTCAAAAAACGAACAATAAAACGAAACCTACGTTAAAAAGTAATAACTTAATTGTTATTTCATTTTACTTATTTTCAAAACAAAAACAAAAAATTACACACAATTTATTTTCGCTAAAGATGTACAAGCTCAGAAGCTCGAGATAAAATAATACCCACGAAGAAAACTTAATATTAAATATTTGGGGGAAAATGATAACTTTATATTTTAAAAATTTTATATTTTTATTGTTCTTTATCTACAACTAAGCTACTTACTACTAAATTTAAGAAAAGCTTATTAAAATAGCTTAAATGTACTTACGTAATTACTAATTACTCAATCGTCAACAAATAACCGCGTTTTTTTAATTTTATCCATTTGGTAAAAATTATAAATCTTTAACTGTAGTGTAATGCGTAAGGCCTAAAGCGTAATGCTTCAAAATTAAGGCGTAAGACTTAAAGTTAAGGCTCAAATAGTAAGAGTTTTAAGGTTTAAGAAATATGATGTAATACGTAAGGCCTAAGGCGAAATTCGTAAAGTGAGGTAAGGCGTGGGACTTAAAGATTAAGGCTCAAATAGTAAGACTTGGCTTAAGAGGTGTGATGTAATGCGTAAGGCCTAAGGCTAATACGTAAAGCGTCTTGCTTCGAAGATGAGACTTAAAGAGTAAGGTTCAAATGGTAAGCTGTAAGATTTAAGCTGTTGGATGTAATGCGTAAAGTATAATGCTTCAAAGGTAAGGCGTAAGACTTAAAGAGTAAAGCTCAAATGGTAATACGGAAGATGTAAGAGATAGAATGTAATACGTAAGACCTAAGGCGTAATGTGTAATGCTTGAAAAGTAAGGCATAAGACTTAAAAAGTTTAAGGCTCAAATATTAAGACTTTTAAGTAAAGCCTAAGACTAATACTTAAAGCGTAATTCTTTAAAGCTGAAGCGTAACACTTAAAGAGTAAGGTTCAAATGGTAAGATGTAAGGTTTAAGCTGTTGGATGTAATGCGTAAGACCTAAGACCCTAAAGATAAAACATTATGCGTAAGGGCTAAGGCCTAAGACTAAAGTCACTCCATCATTGCACTAGCGGTAGATTGGACATTGATATCTGATAGTCTTTAGTCTTTCGGCCTTTTTATACCAACGCAAGGCTCTGACA
The DNA here is from genome assembly GCA_963924605.1 of Malthinus seriepunctatus. NCBI lineage: Eukaryota > Metazoa > Arthropoda > Insecta > Coleoptera > Cantharidae > Malthinus > Malthinus seriepunctatus. The sequence continues at coordinate 502,857 of OZ004605.1, forward strand.
CATGACCTATACTACCTCACATTTGCGGACCTTCTTTTGTCACAAAATAAAACTAAAAACTCAAATTCACTTCAACGAGGTACGATTTAAAGACCTTATCACCAAGAAAGACGTAAGGCTTAAGAAGTAGGATTTAATGTGTAAGGTCTAAGTGATAAAACGTTATGCTTCAGGGCTAAGGCCTAAGGCTAAAGCGACTTCATCAGTATACCATCATTGAAGAGTTTTCTTCGAGACTCCTTAAGGTTCTCGTGGAAACTCCAAGAACCAGCTTAGGGTGACGGTGTCTCGTAATTCACGTTAGTAGGAACTGCTAGTACTGGTCTTTCATGGACAACGCCCTAGGCTGCAGCCTGTGCTTGAAGCCGACTTTATGACTAACCTTATAGAAGGTAAGTTAGCTAGGTAAGAAGGTATAAGAATAGGCGAGATTCAATACTTAGTATGGCATGATAGGAGTCACATGAGCACTTACTAGAGGTGACTGACCTGAAAGGACGTGGTGGAATGATGCTAAAGCAAATTGCTAGTTTAATTGTCATTATTGGAACTTGATGAGCAAATGGCGATTTTGATTAAGCTAATAAGACTAATTTGGCTAACGTAATAGAAACTAAGTGACGAGTAATCATGTTCATATTACGTGAACTGCAAATTTAAAGGTCTATTAACAGCATTTTTACGATAGTTCCACCACTGTCTTACAGTATAGCAATTTCGCTTTTCATTAAAATTGAAATTAGTATTTTATTTAACTTTGAGAAAAAAAGTAAATTTTTTTTAATTAAAATTAAGTTTTATTTCTTTGAAAATTTAATATTTAAAATTCAAACATAATTTAAGCCGAATCTATAGCCACTGTATCTTCGTCAACAATTACGGAGGAAGGAGAATTACCTTGAGGTTGAGTTATTATTCCTGGATGAGTTATAATTATAGGTTGTTGTATTAACTGTGGATATGTAATTGTAATTGGAGATATTACAAATTGGTTCCAAATAGGTGAAAAGCCCGCATAAGCGTGTCCTTCGATTGTACCGTACGCAAAATTTCCTCCGATTCGATTCGAACGTACAAAAGAAGTATCCAAACTTGGAGTTCTTAACAAATAAGGGCCAATAACACCACAATTAACGACGCTCACAATAAAAAATAAAACGAACGCCTAAAAATTAAAAAAAAATTAATTTGAAACAAACCAAAAGTTTAATATAAATTTTACTTTCATTTTGACAAAAATTCTTTTCACAAAACAGAAACCAATAACTCGAAATGGCAATAAGAAGAGTATTTATACCAAACTACTCCTGATCCCCCAACTGATTTATACAAAGAGTAAACAAAACGACACACCTAAAGTGTTATTCTTTCAACAAAAAGATTAACTTCCTTATGTGTATGTAGTAGGGTTAGTTGTCATGACCTTTTTTTTATTTTCTCTTCGTTTATCACCCTGATTTATCAAATAATATACGATACGCTTTTCTTGAAAATTCACAAAAATCTTGAATTATGATGCAATTTATTGATTTTTCTTTAAAATTGAAGTACTTTATTTTTAAATTTAATGGTCAAGTTCGTTCGTTGATATCTTGATCACCTTCAAAATATCTATTATGGTTATTGTTAAAAAATCATTGTCTGCCTTATTTATTTTTAAAACTCTGCTAGAAAAAATACTTAAATGTTAAATAAACTTATACGTGAGTTGCATAAAAAGTTAGATAATGGAAAAAATTACCATTCTACGTAGTGGACAGTTGGAGACGTCTGCTTATCTGCTTCTTAATGCAGCATGGTGAAAAAATTACTGAAAACTGGTGTCAAAAACTCTTCCTGTCTCGGAATTCACTCAAAACGAAATTCCAAAGCTAAAAAGTGAATTATCGGGCCAAAAACTTAATTGAGAAAGCCATTTAGCTACTTACTGAACAATTTACTGAAAACTTGTGCCAAGAATACTCACTGCCTCGATACCCACTGAGAACGAAATTCCAAAGCTAAAAAGAAAAGTATCAGACGACAATACTTGACCGAAAGTTTAACTGAGAGAACTATTTAGCTAACGACGCTCTCTGAAAGTGCAAGTAAACAATTATAATCCCACTTACTGAACAATTTACAAAAAACTTATGCCAAGAATACTCAGTTCCTCAGTATCCACCGTAAACGAAATTCCAAAGCTCAAAAATACAGTATCAGACGGCAATACTTGACCAAGAGCTTAACTGAGAGAGCTATTTAGCTAACGACGCCTTCTAGGAGTCAAGTAAATAATTAAAATCCCACTTACTAAACAATTTACTGAAAAGTTGTGCCAAGAATACTCTCTATCTCAGTACCCACTGAAAACGGAATTCGAAAGCTAATAAAGGCAATACTTGACCAAGAAATGAACTGAGAGAGCCATTTATCTAACGACGTCTTCTGGCAGTAAAGGTAAAAATTTACCATCCCACTTACTGAACAATTTACTGAAAACTTGTGCCAAGAATACTCTCTACGTTAGAATTTACTAAAAACGGAATTCCAAAGCTAATAAAGGCAATACTTGACCAAGAAATGAACTGTGAGAGCCTCTTATCTAACGACGTATTCTGGCAGTACAGGTAAAAAGTTACCATCTCACTTTCTTAACAATTTGCTGAAAACTTGTGCCAAGAATACTTTCTATCTCAGTACTCACTGAAAACGGAATTCGAAAGCTAATAAAAGCAATACTTGACCAAGAAATGAACTGAGAGGGCCTCTTATCTAACGACGTCTTCTGGCAGTACAGGTAAAAAGTTACCATCTCACTTACTTAACAATTTGCTGAAAACTTGTGCCAAGAATACTTTCTATCTCAGTACTCAATTTGCTGAAAACTTGTGCCAAGAATACTTTCTATCTCAGTACTCACTGAAAACGGAATTCGAAAGCTAATAAAGGCAATACTTGACCAAGAAATGAACTGAGAGAGCCATTTATCTAACGACGTCTTCTGGCAGTAAAGGTAAAAAGTTACCATCCCACTTACTTAACAATTTACTGAAAACTTGTGCCAAAAATACTCTCTACGTTAGAATTTACTGAAAACGGAATTTCAAAAAGCTAATAAAGGCAATACGTGACCAAGAAATGATGGACTGAGAGAGCCATTTATCTAACGACGTCTTATGGTAGTACAGGTAAAAAATTACCATCCCATTTATTAAACAATTTATTAAAAACTAGTGTCAGGTTAAATAACCATGATGGAAAATCCGCATTATTCAGAATTTTGGTAATCCAAAGTCCGAATCATAAAAAATCTAAATTTTTTTAAATATAGCTTAAAACTGTTTTTAATTTAATTTAAAAAAATAGTTAATCAAATTAGGAATTAATTACTTACCCTCCTCCCTTATAAATAAACATAAACTGATATAATATCGAAATTGTATAGTGGAAACGATAAGCAAATTGGAAAGGTGTTAAGAATGAAGCTCGTTGGTTGGGTGGTTTATTACAAATACTGTTATTATTGTAATTGCTCCTATATTATTATGTTGCCCTTCTAATTACGTCTTTGCAATTATTTAATGATGTTTAAATGCTTAACATTAACAACTAAGATCTAACCCTTACGCGTTTACCCATTTAACTTTATTAATTTTTTTTTAAATTCCAAAATATTACTAATTTTGGAATTAATTAATTATTCTGAAAATTAGTAATTACTCTAATTATAAAACAATTAGTTTTTATAAACCAATTGTCTAATTTATAGATCTAATCCTTATGCGTTTACGCCTTTAACTTTATTAATTTTTTTTAAATTCCAAAATATTACTAATTTTTGAATTAATTTATTATTCTGAAAATTATTAATTAATCTAATTATAAAACCAGTAGTTTTAATAAACAAGGACCACCTATTGCCTTATTTATAGATCTAATCCTTACGCGTTTACTTTTTTTAATTCCAAAATATTACTAATTTTTGAATTAATTAATTATTCTGAAAATTAGTAATTACTCTAATTATAAAATGAGTAGTTTTTATAAACAAGGACGACCGATTGTCTAATTTATAGTGCAGGAAATAAAATTTACAATTTATTAGGTTATAACGAAATTATTCATAATAAATTAATATCGAATTAAATCAATTTGAAGTAAATTAGTAAAGTTTTCCACTTGTACACTTTTAGACAAACCGCAACATTTAAAATTTTGACACAACAACGAATCTTAAAGCATTTATATAACTAATCTTTGTTAAGTAAATAAAGACAGATTATTCCTTTAATTATAATTACAATGTAATACTTGTAGGGATGGAGGGTTAACAATTTAGTTAACCCTCTAAAGTTAGCGAGAAAATAAACTACTTTACGGTTGCTATCAAATTAAAGTTAAATACAAATGTAACCTTGTTACAAAAATTTTAAAAATCCGGTAGTTATGATTATTAAATTATAATTTTGAATTAAGGTGTAAACGGGAATTTTTAGAATTAATTTAATTACAATTTTATTTTTATAATTATATGTTTGAAAAAATTAAGTATTTTCGTAAAAAGTACTAAAATTATATTTTAGGAATCAAAATTACTTTAAATGTGCTTTGCAGCGCCATCTATTAGAAATTAAAATAAACTTTTTCCAAACTCTTATTAATAATAATTTTAAAAAATAAAACAGTAAAAATATTTTAATTTACAATTCAAATTTTTTCCAAAAGGGCATTAGCTCTAATTCAAATAACGTCAGCTGTATAACGTATTGATTTCTCAGTAATAAACTATAAACCAAAACGGTTTTGTTTGAAACTATCTTTTCTACCAATTCTCGTGATAATCTATCATTTTGTAAAGTTAATCAAGATGTCGCATGTTTCATTTCCGCATCGTTAGAAAGAAAAATTTGATGGAAAACCCTAACAATGATAAACCATTCAAAATTTTTCCATCAAGCTCGTTCAATTTATCGTTAATTAAAGTTAACTAATGTTTAATAATAATTTTTCTCTATCAATCTACTAATATTTTGGTAGATTGCCTACTGGTGAAAGACCTTTTCAAACTTTTTAATAGTTACACATTATCATATTTGAGGTATGGTTTTCCTTTTAAATAAATAACGCTTTTTTAACTATGTGTGTATATTTATATTTATTTTATAAGCCCCATAGCTACCCTCTAGTACTATATTTTTATGCAGATATTATCGAATAATAATTTTAAGCATGCGCTGGCTACATTTGAAATTAGTTAAAAATGGAATACGTTAAGTGTTACCTCATTCATATACAGAGGCCAGGCAGGTAACTAACTTCCTAAAATCGGGTGAGAATGGTCACAATTTTTTTAGTGTGGGCCAAGCAGGACAAAATAACCCATTAAACTTTTTTTGCTTATTATTTTTATTTTTCAGGGTGGGCCACAAGGGTGAGTAGGCAAAATTTTATCTGGGCCTGGGTCTACCCTAGCTCTCCTGTAGTTACATCCCTGAAGATACAACACAAGTGGGTCAGTTGAGGACGAGTACTTTGGGCATTAGATTGTATTCTACCTATTGTACTCAGGGGTACATTGGCTTCTAAGTCTTACAGAAGCGCAACCAGTGTTGATCTTTTGTTCATAACCCTACTCGTATTTATGTTCTCAGGAATTTAATCTTGCCAGCGAAGCATAGAATGTCCCTGAGAACTTTGCTTTTCACTTCTTCTGGAGTCAAATAAGCCCGCCCCAATTGTTTCAGCCTAAGCCGAGCCAATGCATCGCAAGTGCAGAGAATGTGTTCGGCTGATTCGATCTCCGATTCACAAAGTCTGCATATGTCACTATCCTCTAGTGCCAGTTTCTTGAGGTGGTACCTCACTGGGCAGTGTCCAGTAAACAGACCCGTGATGAGTCTGATTTCGTTCTTTGATAATAGAAGAAGCTTTTTACCATTCGTGGTCGAGTACTCAATGAATTTCTTCGACTGTTTTTGTCCTAGTGCGTTGTTCCAGTGAAAATTTTTGTTCTCAGTTTCAAAATTTTGGATCTCAGCTCTTCTATGTGTTCTAGATAGTCCACAAAATGATTCGGGTTTAATCGGGAGGCTTTTGAGACTGTTGTAGCTAATTCATCAGCTATTTCGTTTCCTTCAATTTCCTTGTGTCCCAGCACCCAATGAAGAGCAATTTTGTTGTCCTTTGTCAGAGTTTTGAGGGATTGTCTGTATTTCCAAGTGGATAAGGACTCAAAGGTATTGGTTTTGAGTGTTTTATGGCAGCTTGGCTGTCCGACATTATGTAGACTTTTTTGCCCTTTAAATTCCCTCGTAGGCATTCTCGGGCACATAGATCTATTGCAAAAGCTTGCATAATTGTGGGATAGGTTCCTAAGACTATTGATGCCCTATATTTTGGGCCATATATGCCTATATCTGTTCCCTGTTCAGTTTTAGATCCATCTGAATACCAGATGGAGAAGTTTTGTTCCAGTTGTATTGATTGACTTCTAGCCGTGTTGCGGTCCTGAATGACCACCTCTAACCGTGTCTGGAAGTCGAACACTCTTGGAATCACATCCAAGGGTTTTTCAAACAATTCTGGCTGTAGAAAATCCAGAGTCTTTAGGTGATCTATTCTGTTACCCAGTTTGAATTTTTTGCTCTGTGCAATTTTTATTGCAGCAAAACCGCCGTTGCTGTGGAAAGAGTTTTTTCTATATGAGGTTTCCAGGTTCAGTGATCTAGAAAAAAATACAGTCAAAACCGATTATATCGACACCGCTTTGTACGACATATCGGATATAACGACCGAATTTTGCGGTCCCTTCAAAGTCGTTATAAGCGGTTTTGACTGTATATAATTATCATTTATTTTAAATTCTTCTAGTGTGGAAAGTTGCGCTCTAAAATTAGGAATGAGATGGCGCTGATATGGAGGACTTATGTAAAGGGGTAGTATTTCTAAAATCTAATTAAAAGTTTAATTATGTGGAATTATTTTAAAATTAAAATTAGAATTTCATAGATAGGCAACAATTTTTTAAAAGTCGTAGATAAGTGATAACTGGTATTGATTCTAGTAACGTCCTTCATTTTAAATTGTTTTACTATTCGTATACTTAAGTTCTTATTTTCAAAATTTAAAATACGTAATTTAAATTAGTTTGTGCTTTTGTTAATTAGTTATTAAATATGAAACCTGCTTTGGGAGTGGAGGAGAATTTTGTAACCAATACTGGTCGTTCCGATGTAAGATTGTAAGTTTCGTTTTTGATTTTGGCTTATATCTAACTAATACTAATTAGAAAAATTCATTAAGTAATACTTTTTTAATAATTACAGACAACCTACCGAAGATAAAGCATCGAAACGTATAGTCGAAGAAGAAGGTCAACTTCGAACTCACTCAAAAAGAAAAAGAGCGTCAGAACCTGCAGTTAATAAAATAAATATAACTCTTGAAAAGCCACCACGCTTTGTTTATATTAATCGAGCATCTGAGGTAAAACAGACTTACATAATTTTTGCATTTTTATCCCTAATTTTTATGTATAGGACGATATGCCCGTCTCCGAAATCGACAGTCACCAATTAGAAAATTTTCTACCCATTAAAGATGTTGACATTGCTTCACTGATGGAAGGGGTTATGGAAGAACCTCTTCAGATGGAAGAAATAAACAACTTTCCTCAGATTGATTAGTAACTTATTATAGTTCCTGTAGAAGTACATGAGTTTGTAATATAAAAAATTAATTAACACTACCTGTGTATTTCATTAAATATAAATTTTTTAATTTCAATACAATTTAGGGTAATTCCTTGAAACGACCGTCTTCGATAGCTCCCTAGCCATTTGAAATAAGGCATACATTTGAATACAAAAGTTATTCAACTCTTTAAGGAGCATAAGCTAAAATTATTTTTATCTCTACAGGGTGTTGTATTACTGCTCGGCAAGAATGATTCTATTTTTTTTAAATAGAACTCCCTGTATATTTTTAGATATTTCGACTTGGAATTAAGTCGCCTATATGGTTCTAATAAAAATTTTTAATTTCTTTGCGGTGTTGCCAAGTTATTAATTTATCTCTCTAAAAAATGCTTGCAACACGTGTTACTTTATAAAATCGTACTAAAGCCGTTGTTCAAGTAATAATAACGAAATTTTTTTCCTAGGTAGTTATAACTATTTTCTATGCTATGAAATTTAAAAAGTTCGATTAAATCGTACAGGGTGTTCATTAAAGCGACCCAAAGTTACTCATTTTCAAATGACTATAGCTCGTTATTTTTAAATGGAACACCCTGTATATTTTTACATATTTGGATTCCTTGGAAAATGTAGATACTAAATTTGTAAAAATATACTGGGTATTCTATTTGAAAATAACGAGTTATGGCCATTTAAAAATGAGTAACTTTGGGTGGCTTTAATGAACACCCTGTACAATTTAATCGCAATTTTCTAATTTTGTAGCATAGCGAATAGTCATAACAACCTAGGAAAGAAATTTCGTTATTATTCCTTGAACAACGGCTTTAGAACGATTTTGTAAAACAACACGTGTTGCCAGCATTTTTTAGAGAAAAAATTAATAACTTGGCAACACCGCTGAGAAATTAAAAAAAAATAATACCACCATATATGCGACTTAATTCCAAGTCGAACTATAGAAAAATATACAGTGTATTCCATTAAAAAAATAAAAAATATTCTCGCCGTGCAGTAATACAACACCCTGTAGAGATGAAATAAATTTTAGATTAACACCTTATATGGAGCATAATAAAGTGTTAAAACTTATTAATTAAAACTAATTTTAATAGCTACCCATAGTTACATTTGAACTATATAGTTTGGCAAAATGTTCAAATGTTACAAATGTGCTTTGTAACGCCATCTATTGGAAATTAAAATAAACTTTTTTTAAAACTCTAACAAAAACTATTGACCAAAACGATTTTGTTTGAAACTATCTTTTCTACCAATTCTTGTGATAATCTATCATTTTGTAAAGTTAATCTAGATGTCGCAATGTTTCATTTCCGCGTCGTTAAAAAGAAAAATTTGATGGAAAACTCGAACAATGAAAAACCATTCAAAATTTTTCTAGCAAGCTCGTTCAATTTATCGTTAATTAAAGTTAACTAATTACGTTATAACTTTCCTCTTTCTACTAATAAAAGTTTGGTAAATTGTCTACTGATGAAAAACCTTTTCAAATTTTTTTATAGTTACAAATATTTTTTGTGATTTTCCTTTTGAATAAATAAAGTTGTTTTTTTAACCACGTGTATATATTTATATTTACTTTATAAGCCCCATAGCTACCCTCTATTACTATGTTTTTATGCAGATATTATCGAATAATAATTTCAAGCATGCGCTGGCTCGTTTACATTTGAAATTAGTTAAAAATGAAATACGTTAGTGTTATCTCGATCCTGCATATAGAAACAAACACTGCAGAACATTTAATGATTTTTTAAATTTAATGTTTACATTTCCAACTTGCGGTTGTACGTGAAACATATAAATTGAAACGCACAAAGCAAAAATAACTTTTCCAAACAATTTTTGCGCTTTTTCAACAAAATGGATAAACCTCAAAATATTCAATTTGCGGGGAATGATAATACGTTAGTTTCACCAAATTATACAAAACTTTCGGAAAATATTAGACGCTTAACTCCGCAAGGTATTCAGTGCAGTATTTTTTGTGGTGGCTCTAACTGTAAATATGAGAATCCAGAAAGTTGGACTGCCGATAGTTTAGCTTTGCAAGGAATTTATTCTCATTGGTAAGGAATTTTTAATTAATTGGCCAAAAACAAAATTCAATCGAAGTAACGACTAGAATAGATATAAATAATAAAGTAATAGTAAACGAAAATACAAACATGATTGATCTATTAAAAAAATATTAAAACCCAACTGTTGATTAAAATCTTTATTCCAATAATTCACATTTGGTTAGTCCATTAGTTGGATAATTAGAGAATATAAAATTGAAAAGCACTTTCTTTTTCTAATGCTCGGAAAAACTCAAAAGGAAAATCTTTAATTTTGTCAAAATACTTACTTTAAAAAGAAAAAGCAAGATTTTAAAATGCTCAGAAAATTACTCAAAAAAAACATCAAAACAATTTTCAAATGATTCTCAAAATGTTTAGTAAAATTTTCAATTCCTCAAGAAATTTAAATGCTCAAAAACTTTTATGAAACAAAAAATTTTCATTTGCTCAATAAAATTAAATGCTAAAAAAATTATTTAAAAATTTAAATGTGCAAAAACTTTTAAAACAAAATTTTTTAAACGCTCAAGAAATTTAAATGCTCAGAAAATTTTCAAACGAATTTAAATGCTCAAAAAATATTTATATGCTCAGAAAATTCTCAAAAACCTTTAAAAGCAACATTTTTTCTCTGCTTAAAAAATTTAAATGCTTAAAACTTTTCAATTGCTCAAAGAAATAATTTCTCGAGTGTCAGAAAAATTGCTAAGTCCGAGGAGTGTTGAAAATTGAATTTAGTCAAAATGTATTATGCGTGGGTGAACTAAAAGGTGACAATTATTTTTATTTGTAACTATTGGTATAAAGTCACGACATTTCGTGCAGCACCTTATAGTAATATATCTTTAAACTTAATACCAATTTGATGTAAATTGAATTAACTACAGGAAAATTATTAAACGATTAATTATAACATGCGATCATTTAATATTCAAAAATTGAAAGTGTTCAAAAGTTACTTCTTAATCATTGCTTTAACGTACAAAAACTAACACGCATTAAAAAATAAAGGAAAATAAACAACAAAGCATGCTTTTTTGACAGTAGACAGTTTTCCTTTGAAGACCTTCGTGACCTAAAATAGGTTCCTAATTGGATTTTATACCAACTCGCCTGCGTTTTCGTTTCCGTTATATTCTCTGAGGGTTGGACTGGAATCATAGTTACTCAGTCACTGCTAGATGTTTAAACTAGGTTTTCCCCTTTGTATGTCAGCTCCAGCTGGAGACCTATGTGAACTAAAATAGGTTTTTTGATTGGATTTTATACCAACTCGTCCGCCTATTCGTTTCCGTCATATTCTCTGAGGGTTGAACTGGGATCATAGCTGCTCAGTCATTGCTAGATGTTTAAACTAGGTGTTCCTCCTGTATATCAGCTCCAGCAGTGTTTCTCCTTTGGAGACCTTCGTGAACTAAAATAGGTTCCTAATTGGGTTTTATATCAACTCGCTGCCTTTTCGTTTTCGTCATATTCTCTGAGGGTTGGACTGGGATCATAGTAACTCAGTCATTGCTAGATGTTTAAACTAGGTTTTTCCCTGTATCTCAGCTCCAGCAGTGTTTTTCCTTTGGAGACCTTCGTGAACTAAAATAGGTTCCTAATTGGATTTTATACCACCTCGCCTACCTTTTCGTTTTCGTCATATTCCCTGAGGGTTGGACTGGTATCATAGTTACTTAGTCATTGCTAATTGTTAAAACTAGGTTTCCCCGTTGTATATTAGCTCCAAGCAGTGTTTTGCCTTTGGAGACTTCGTGAACTAAAATAAGTTTCTCTGATTGGATTTAATGCCAGTTGGTTATAATTTTTCGAATTATAAACAGTTTATGGGTTCCTTTAAATAGATCAAGAAGGGAAGTAAGGGGGATAATCACTCGCTAACGTCGTTAATAATATGAATTGTGAAATAATTATGTGTTCTTAAATTAGAATTAGAATCACGATATCGAATATGAATTTTCCCGAGCTTAAATAAAGTTTTCAAAATTTTCCAAAAATTTCCAACAAAAATTTTGAAATTTCTAATTTTAGGATCACGGATGATATCCTCGCAATGGCACGTCCTAGTACGGCTGTTATTATAAAGAAAAATATAATACAACAGTTTCAAAAGTATGTTTTTAAAGGAGTAAAATATAATTAATTAACTAGTAATTTTAGTTTAGGAATTAAGTCAATAGTTAATTTGCAGTGCCCTAAAGAACATGCGAGTTGTGGGGAACCTTTGGAAGAATGTGGTTTTTCGTACCATCCAGATTTATTTATGGAAAATAACAGTACGTATTATTAATAATAAATTAATTAAATCAAAATTGTTAATAAAATTATCAATTGTTAAAGTAATTCCACTTTAATAATATATCACAAGAAACTACAACAAAAATTCTAATTATAGTTTTAAATTAATAAATAGTCGATATTATTTGCTCAAGCGTATACATTTTAGTACTACATAAATAGTATCGGATGCCTAAAAAATCAATAAATTGTAATTACTATAAATTTTATTAATTTCACTTTTATTTTCTTTTAAGAAAGGGTTATTTTTGTACTCGGTCGCACTCATAAAAAATTACATAAATATGTTATTACAAAAGCACCCACTTTCCACTTTTCACTTTCAGTAGAAATTTTTAGAAATGAAAATGAAGCGGAAAATGACACTCTCATCAAAATGAAACTACCAGAGGCCAAAGTATGCCTTTCAACATAACACCGTTCTCGCATAAGTTTATCGATTTTTCTAACGTTAGTTGTAACAAAGAACACAGCTCTTCTAAGCTGCGGCTGCAAAGATTATAACTATCACACAAAGGCCTATCTGAAGGAGAGTCACTGGTGGATTAGGACTTATAGGTCTTCGAATCACGTGGAGGAAGACATGTGGAGACTGAAGGTTAGGAAACGGAGAAAAATTAATTGAAGTCGGTTTCAGTATAGACCAATATCCACAAAATGGTTTGTGGAACTAATGGTACCTCATTTTTTACCTGAGGGGTAGTAACAGCCCGTAAAGTGGTAGCAAGTACTCTTACCTCTTTCACCAGTTCTTCTGCAAAAGATCGTAAATTAGAAGTCAGTGGGCGAAGATTTCTAGCGGGTACTAGACGTTAAGAAATAAAGGAACATCGCTCAAAGTCGGAATAAATGTGGAAAGTTCTCAGTACAAATCAAGACCTACAAAGATTTGTGGAATCAATGATGATGAGTACATTCTTTTTGAGCTGTGGAGTAATAACAGCCCGTACAGTACTTTTGAGCTTAATTTACCTTTTAAACAAGTTCTTCTACAGAAGATTAGAACTTAGGGGCCAATGGGGGAGAAGTTCTTGCGGGTACTGGAAGTTAAGACATAGAGGATCATCGCTCAAAGTCAGAATATATAGGGAAATGTCTTAGTACAGATCAAGATTCAAGACCTACAAAGATTTGTAGAACCAGTGACAATGAGTACTTTCTTTGTAAGCTGTGGAGTAATAACAGCCGATACAGTACCTTTGAGCTTAATTTCCCTTTTACACCAGTTCTTCTGCATAAGATTAGGAATTAGGAGGCAAGTAGGTGAGGACTGCTTGCGTCAAGACAGTGACAATGAGTACTTTCTTTATAAGCTGTGGAGTAATAACAGCCGGCACAGTACCTTTGAGCTTAATTTCCTTTTACACCAGTTCTTCTGCAAAAGATTAGAAATTAGGAGGCAAGTGGGTGAGAACTGCTTGCGTCAAGACAGTGACAATGAGTACTTTCTTTGTAAACCGTGGAGTAATAACAGCCCGTACAATACCTTTGAGCTTAATTTCCCTTTTACACCAGTTCTTCTGTAGAAGATTAGAAATTAGGAACCAAGTGGGTGAGGTCTTCTTGCGGATACTGGAGGTTAAGAGATAGGGTAACATCGCTCAAAGTCAGGATGAATGGGGAAAGATCTTACTGCAGATCAAGACCTACAAAGATATGGGTAAACCAAGGATGATGAGTACATTCTTTTAGAGCTGTGGAGTAATAACAGCCCGTACAGTACCTTTGAGATTAATTTCCCTTTTAAACCAGTTCTTCTGCTGAAAATTATAAATGGTACTGAATGTTAAGAGATGGAAGAACATCGTTCAAAGTCAGGGTAAATGGGGAAAGGTCTTAGTACAGATCAAGACCTACAAAAATTTGTGGAACCAATGATGATGAGTATATTATTTTTGAGCTGTGGAGTAATAACAGCTTGTACAGGCGTACAGTATCATTGAGCTTAATGTCCCTTTTACACCAGTCCTGCAGATGATTAAATATTATGAGTCAGATAAATAGATTAACGGAGATCTTAGTACAGATCCTTACAAAAGCTTAAGGAAAAAAATGATAATGATTACACCAGGTCTTCTGCAGATACGTTCTGAAATAAGGTTAATTTCCATTTTTAAAGAAACGAATCAGCTTAACGATATTTAAATTGGACAAAGCGTGTGGCTTGATTATGTGACTGTTTACCAATATAATAGTTTTCGTAAAACGTTATTGATGTACGTGGAAAACTAGTTTACACTCAAATTATACACCTACACTAAGCTAAAATATTCGTGGGTAAAAAAGCTTACAGTTAAGTACTAAATTACATAAATACATCCTGAAAGAGAGAGAAAATAAAACGAGCCTTGAAATATCAAAAAAATACAATAAATGACCATTTTATCCTTACATCTAAATTATTTATAAAATACAAACCTGTTGATGGTCTCTCTTATTTATAGCATGAATTTTTAATATTAATTACTTTACTATAAGCATGTATTTAACAACCCTATTTTTTTTAAAAGAATCATTTTGAAATAATTATATTTATTTTGTACTTGTTATGGACGGTGGGGTACTATATAAATCACTTACTATTAAAACCTCGCTAATCAGGATTAACAAGGCTTTTGAAATTACAAAATAGCATTTAATAAAATGTTTTCTCCTGAATATTATCCAACCACAATGACTTGATGGTCGCTACAGCAAAGACGATGGAAATTCACACAAAAAAATTTCAATCATGAAAATTGGTCTTATTTGATAAGGAAAAAGTGTTGAACTGTTTTTATTGAAAAAAATTGTAAAAGGCAGTCAAAGTCGTTTCTACAGTAATTGAATTGTCTTTTTTAACAAATCATAAGGTGTAATCGAACATAGTTCGGGTGGTGGATTTTCCACCAACGTCGTTGAACTAGTATTAAACAACGTCTTTTCCTCAGAAACATCGGACTACCCGATAGCTCTTATCAGCTACATTGTATATATGCTGAAATTTCACTGCAAAGTACTAGTGAGTGATAAACTGTTGAATAGTTTACATTTAAAAAGCATCCACTTTTGAGCAATAAAAATATTTTTTTCTAAAAACAGATTTTTGTAAAAATGAGTTTGTAGAACTGTTTTTCAAAATTTGAAAAATCCATTTTTATTTTTTCAGCGTCAATATGTTTATCGAGTCATTTTTACCTAGCCTCAATCCAGGTGAGCTGCGCCTGAACAGAGAATACTTTACGTATGGAAATTCTTTCGCTAGTTCACCCCTTATCACTTGTAATTAAATTCTACTTACTATTTCATACATAAAATTTTAATGCAAAAACACGAAAATTAACATAATTTTCAGTTTCATGTGTAAATAGAAAATTCTTCAGGAAAACATATAGGTACTAATGTTAGCTTTAATTTTAACATTGCTTAAATTATCGTGTTATTTGTTTAATTTGTGGTAAAAAAATAACCAGTCAAAAGTTACAACTGTCTAGGCTGCAGTAAATCCCAGCATTTTTCCAGCCACTCATAAGGCAATGGCAGGAGAGAGAGGTGAGGTGCGTGAGGATCAAACCTAAGCGTTAGTTTTCTTAAAATAAATCTTCAGCTACTTAACTTCACTTGACTAGGACCAACCAGAGAGTACATGCCCTACAGAACCAAGATTCAAACCTTGTGCTTGTAAAATCATTTTTCCGCTACTCACAAGGCAACGGCAAGCGAGCGAGATGAGGTGCGTGAGGTTGCAAACCTAAGTCTTGGTCTTGTCAAAAGAAATCGAAAGAGATGAGGTGCGTGAGGATCTAACCTAAACTTTGCTTTCCTTAAAATAAATCTTCAGCTACTTAACTTCACTTGACAAGGACCAACCAGAGAGTGCATACCCTACAGAACCAAGATTCAAACCTTGTGCTTGTAAAATCATTTTTCCGCTACTCACAAGGCAACTGTAAGCGAGCGAGATGAGGTGCGTGAAGTTGCAAACCTAAGTCTTGGTCTTGTCAAAAGCAATCTTTCGCAACTGAACTTCACCAGAGAGTGCATGTTCTACAGAACCAAAATTTACACCTTGATCTGGTCCAAGTATTGTCCCAGCCACTCATAAGGCAATGGTAAGCAAGCGAGATGAGGTGCGTGAGGATCTAACCCAAACTTTGCTTTTCTTAAAATAAATCTTCAGCTACTTAACTTCACTTGGCAATGGCCAACCAGAGAGTACATGCCCTACAGAATCAAGATTCAAACCTTCTTCTTATAAAATCATTTTTCCAGCTACTCACAAGGCAATAGCAAGTGAGCGAAATGACGTGCGTGAGGTTGGAAACCTAAATCTTGCTCTTTTCAAAAGAAGTCTTCAGCTACTGAGATTCGCCAGAGAGTGCGTGTCCTACAGAACCTAAATTCATCTTGTCCGAGCATTGTTCGGGCAACTCATAAGGCAAATGCAAGAGAGCGAAATGAGATGCGTGAGGCTCTAGCCTGAGCTTTGGTTTTCTTAAAATAAAATAAACCTTCAGCTACTTAACTTCGCTTGGAAATGGCCAACCAGAGAGTGCATGCCCTACAGAACCAAGATTCAAATCTTCTTCTTGTAAAATCATTTTTCCAGCTACTCACAAGGCAATGGCAAGCGAGCGAGTTGAGGTGCGTGAGGTTGCAAACCTAAATCTTGGTTTTGTCAAAAGAAGTCTTCAGCTACTGAACTTCACCAAAGAGTGTATGTCCTACAGAACCAAAATTCAAACTTTGATCTTGTCCGAGCATTATTCCAGTCACTCATAAAACAATGACAAGCGAGCGAGATGAGGTGCTCGAGGTTCTAATCTAAGATTTGTTTTTTTTAAATAAATCTTCAGTTACGTAACTTCACTTGGCAATGGCTAACCAGAGAGTGCATGCCCTAAAGAACCAAGACTCAAACATTTTTCTTGGAAAATCATTTTTCCGACTACTCACAAGGCAACGGCAAGCGAGCGAGATGAAGTATTTGAGGTTCTAACCTAAGCATTGGTTTTCTTAAAATAAATCTTCAGCTACTTAATTTCACTTGGTAATGGCCAACCAGAGAGTGCATGCCACAGAACAAAAATTCGAACCTTGGTCTTGTCCAAGCATCGTTTCAGCTACTCATAAGGCAATGACAAGAGAGGGAGATGAGGTGCGCGAGATTGCAAACCTAAGTCTTGCTCTTGTCAAAATAAATCTTGAGCTACTGAACTTCACATGGCAATGTCCCATGGTAAACCTGCGGTGCCTGGGGTGCTGAACAAAAATCATGGCTAACATTATCTACCTGTGTAAATGTTTGCTGAAACAAGTATAATTTAAACTGTCTGTCTGTAGCAAACTAAAAAAATATTAGTATCCAAAGATGACCAAGAACTTTGCTGCAGCGGCTTTTACAACGAATGGGTGATTAGGGGAGTCAGTATTTGGGAAAATAATTGTTTTTAGGCGATATTCGCTTATGTACCAAAAGCCATCCCACACGTGTTATTTAAATCCGAATTAGCGAGACTTTTTTGATTATAAAATTTCTGTTTTAGTCTACTATTACAATTTTGCCTGGAAAGATTATGGAGATGCAACTTTATCGGAGTTATTAAATATGATTAAAGTTTTAGCTTTTGCTACAAAAGAAGGTCGTGTTGCTGTACATTGTCACGCAGGTTAGTTTTTTTTTTAAATTTCAAATTGGGATAAGATCTCGCAATTATTTTACAGGTCTTGGTCGGACGGGTGTTCTTATAGCTTGTTACCTCGTCTATTCGTTAAGAGTTACAGCAAATGACGCAATTAAGTACGTAAGGTTGAGAAGACCTGGATCTGTTCAAACAAGGGGTCAAATTCTTTGTGTACGACACTTTGCACAATTTATTCTTCCAAAAAACGTAACATATTTCCTAAAGTATAGCTGAAAAAATGTTTTTTTTTAAATATAATAATTGATTTTCTAGAGAAAGTAAAGACAAATACATGACCGAATTTACGCTCCAAAGGTTCTTAAGCAGACAAAGAATAGTTTTACATGGTTATGATGAAAGAAATTTCAAAGTCGTGCCAAAAGTAAGTATTTGCGACTGCAAGCGGCATGAGAGCCCAAATAGGCTTGCTGTGCTGAAAAACGAGCGCGACTAGTTCGAGGCTCAACCCAACCAGCCCTATCCATTAGCGCACGTCTAAATTTAAAAAACAATACACATTTCAGATTATTCACGTTATATGCGAAAGGCTACTAGAACTTTGCGCTTGTAAAAATGACGAGTTTGAATCAAGTACCACATCAATAACATCCGAATTTTTATTTTCAAAATTAAATAGTACCATAAATCGACACGAGAGTGCTTACAGTATTTCCAGCATAACATCAGAAAGTAAATATTTTTTATTACTGTTAAACAAAGCTAAACAATTTATTTTAGACGTATCATCGAGTCCAGATTCTATATCAGCAGCAAATAGCCCTTTACCAGTAAGTCCGTGCCCATCAGAACAAGAGGATCAAGCAAACTCGTCTCATTTAACAGACTCGTTTTCAGGTAAAAAAAACTTTTTTGCTTAAACGCGAAGGTCTCTACGCAAGGAAGGAGATTAGCTGCGTGGCGCCCGAGACCGGGGCAAAATGTTTTCCATTAAATGAGATAACTTTTGTTTTAGATTTGAGTACACTGGATGGGGAGGAATTAAAGGAAGAAATGCTAGAACAAATTTTGGAAGAGAATAAGTGTTTTCAAGAATTACAAACGCAAAAAACTTGTAAAGAAGATTTTAAACCTAAAGAAGTGTATAATATCGAAGAAGTGACGTCTGCTCTTTTAACGGACTTTAATAAAGACAGCAAAATGAAACAATCAATAGCGCAATTAGAACATGCTATAAATACGTCTCAAAAAGGATGGTTGCAACTCAAATCAGAAACTAACTTAATTATGCTAGCAGCTTTGCTTTTTGATTGGCTGGAAGGTTTAAAAAATCCTATTTTGGGAAAAGAAAGTTTGGAGGCTATTGTTATTAATTATAAACAAGCTGAAGTTTGTATGAAAAAATTTGGAACGGTAATTATTTACTTTTCGGGCACACGTCTTCCTATTTTGTCTCACCTTCCTCTTCTATTTTTTCTCTGCCTCTTTGAAATGTTCATCTTCTTCCACCTACCTTTGGTTCACTTTCTCCACGTATGCCGCTTTTCTTCCATATCCTTCATGATTCCTTTCAGTCTTCCAAACTCTTTTGGACTCACTTATTTTACTATGCAATTTTAGGAAGAAGGTTATTTGATTGAATATTTATTAAATTTTGTGAGCAAATTAAATCCAATAGCAAAAGAACAACAAGATAATATTTTAATGCGAATTATAGCGTCGTTGGCTCAACAAGTTATTGTAATTAATGAAAAGGCACTACCATCAGGTAAGCTCTCAAAACTTTTGGTATTTACGCAATAGATAAGTACTCACAGTATACAGGGTGTCCCACTTATCATGCTCATCATGGGGATTTCGTAAACTGTAAGAAATACGAAGTCGGTTAAATTACACCAAATGTAGCCTTGTTAATGGCCACTCAATATTGCTTTTGTTTTTTAACTTTTTTCAGAATTCCAGATTCCAGAATAAAAATTTTTAGATTTTTTAAAATAAATGTCTGTATGTATGGATGAGCAAAAATTACTGAAGCGCTTTTAATGAAATAAAATTTCAGCCACTTTAAAATCGTTTAAACGGTAAACTTGGCTTTTATACGAAATCTATACAGGGTGTTCAAAAATAAGGTGGGTATTTGCATATTTCCAAATTGGGACCAAATTCATTTTAAAATGGCTATAAGATAGTACCATCACCTGCATATCTTTGGGCCACCCCGGCTAGGCGTATTACCGGGGTGGCCAAAAGATATGCAGGTGATAGTACATGTGAGCCCCAATTAAACAAAAAAAATTTTAATTTTTGTATTCAAAATAGCGGCCAATAGAACGATCGTCCCATTTTGTGGTTTTTCCCTTATAACTTGGTCGGTAACTATTACTATAAAAATTTCAAAACGGCATTTTACAGCCAAAATATAGGGCTTTCGTTCTAACCCAGTCCATTTTTTAAATTGTTTCAAAATTGCCTACCTTTAAGGGGTCAAAGTAGGTCAAAATTTTGAAATGGTTTTTCTCAAAATTTCCTCTGCCATATTATTTCTTTTTTGGATATGTTATAGATAACGTAATTGTCTATCGAAATATAAATTTTTATCAAAATCGCTTGAGCCGTTTCAGAGTAATGATTTTTTGAATGTCCAAACTTCAAAAATCTCTAATTTCTTTTGTAACAAAAATAAAAACTTGAAAATGGATATATGTATCAATCTCATCAATATCTATTATTTGACACTATTTTCGTTTAACAAAACGCTTCCGGTTAAACCAGAAATTACAAAAGTATCAAAATTTTTAGGAATACCTTGTAGATTTTTCAATATTTTAAAGCTCGTAAATTTAGCTGTAACATGATACCAAACACCTTATATTTTGACTTTCGGTTTAACCAGAAATGGGATCAAATTTCTTAATTTACATGAATTACCCTCTTTTCAATATTTTGAAAGCTCATAAATTAGCTTTCTGAAGATATCAAATTAAATTTCGATTAATAAAAATACAAAATTACAATATTTGACGGGCGGGAAGAAGTTCCTCGTATGGCCACATCCGTTGTTTGAAAAAAGTTATTGGCACACTTAGATATTTAGAAAAAACTGAAAAAGATCATTTTCTTTAAATGCCTATAACTTTCTTATTAATCAAGATAATTTCAATTTTCAAAAGAGGAATAATAGGCACTACTAAAACCAATAAATTTAATATAAAAACAATTTTTTTTATTGCGCCGTTTAGGAGATATGATGCAAAGCTATATTTTTTTAAGGCAAAAAGTATTTCAGTTTTTTTCTAAATATTAGAGTGCTATTTAAAAAAAAATAAAAATAGGATTGAGTAGACCATGAAAGTGGTTACATTTGGAGTCATTTAACCGACTTCGTATTTCTTACGGTTTATAAGATCCCCAAGGTGAGCATGCTAAGTGGAACACCCTGTAGGATAGGTACATAAACAGTGGGACAAGCAGGGACACAATTGGACTGATAGAAAAACAGTCGGACTCATAGTTAAACAGTTGGGCAGGCCTATAAATGATCGGATAGGCCATTAAAGTCAGATAGGAAAAGCAGACCTACGGCAGGGCAGGTAGGGCATTTTATCAGACACACAGGTAGACAAACAGACAGCAAGACACTAATTTATCATTTATATAAATTTAAAAAAGTTTATTTAACTATTAGTTAGAATACACAAAAAATTTACAATAGAATCCAGATAGTAACAATATTTCCTTAAAATAATTAAATATATAATAAATTATTCTAAACGAATTTATACATATTTATCATTTTTTTTAAGTTTTGATCAGTATTAGAATATTTTTTTTCGATGTCGATAACGCGACTCTTCCGATTACAGTCGTATCAAACCTTTTTTATAGAATTTTCATTACACTATTATACATTTTTTATCAAGTTATACAGAATAAAATCTTTGACTCGACGTAATCGGAGCAGTGACTCGAACCAAAGCTGACATTGAACTATTTTCTTTCAGGTAAAAAGTTTAGAAAACTACGCGAAGGAACATTGAACTGTACATCAGAGTGTTTCAAATCACTGTTTTTAATAATAAAGGCATATCATGTAAATAATTCGTCTTACGATGACGACGCTTCCAGTAAATAATAAAAATAAAAAAAATATACAAAGGCATTTTTTAAACTAGATTTTAGTTAACTCTAAACAACTATTAAAGTATTTACTCAATTCCTGATTTTTAATATCAGGCGGCATTACTAAGGCATCGAGTTTATGCAAAATCTCATTTAAACGAATGAACTCGTGTAATTCGGTATACAAAATAAACAACAGTTCGGAATAAAATTTAGATATTTCAACAAGACCGACGGTTTGTAAAGTAGTAACTGTTTTAACGCTTTTAATTTTATTACACAGCTTTATTACTTTCGAACCTATTTTATGTAAGTCTTGATTTGTAAAGTCGCTCCTACGTTTTATTAAAGTTTGTCGAAGTTGCAAAAATTCTATAATTAAACCTACATCTCTACTCCAAGTCGAAATTTGTCCACTTCCAGGCTCTAAACTTTTAAGCAAATGCACCAACTCGTCTACTTGTCCGCTTAAAATTAAAGCCGGAATTATGTGGAAAGTAGCGACGCTGTGAGCTTTTGTCCAGTCCCCTAACAAAGTTAAGTGTTTGTAAGTTTCTAAAGGTAAACCGAACGTTTCAGACTTATCGGCTAAAACTGTGTGTAATAGTTGTGGGGACAATTTGAAATAGTTGACAAGATAATCCTCGATTTGAACATTAGCCGTATTCAATCTATCTACCTTCATATTTCTATATAAAACTGACATTATAGCGTTCTTTTTTACTCTAACATCTTTTACATAAAGAAGAACAAATATAGCCCACTTCCATTTTCCCTCGTCTTCGAGTTGAGCCGCAAAATTCAAATGGATGGTGCTTGTGCATTCTTCTGATACTGTGCCTTGGCGTAAAGCAGCAAATACTTGCAAGAGCAACCAACTAGAAAACAAAATCAACAAATTAAACATTTATCAAAACTATAAAACTCCCCCCTCCCTTGTAACGTTCAAAAAAATTAGATCGTTGAATACAAACTCAAGTTTAATACATGTTAAACAAGCAACAGAAATCACAATCCTCAAAGATGTGCGTCGTCCGCTATTTTTTAAAAATGACCGCTCAATTTTTATAATAATTGTACATGCTTACCTTAAACGATAGTCGAGTGGATTATCGGTATGAGTAATTGGATCCAAGATAGTATTCAGTCCTGATATACAATTTTCAAACAATTCAATAATGTGGTATTGCAAATCGTGAACTCCAGCATCGGAATTGCAATAAGACGGAACTGGCGACTTGGCATAACCAAATTCTTTACAAGCTTCTCGGTAACTCCTAATGGCGTTGAGCAATGACGTTCCCGGAGGAGTCATGTACCATAAATGAATAGCCAATGCTCGTTTCCAATCCAAACCTTCACAAACATTCACATCTTCCATAATCGGAGAGCCACTCAATAACGCATAAATTTTGAGTAAAGTCTTATCCATGAAACCAAGCATGTCGTTTTCCTTCCACTCATCAAGCTGGTGTTTTAGATAATTTTGAGACTCTTCCTCAGAACTACAGTTGGTTATAAGAGTTCCGAGAATTGGTAAATTTTCATCGAGCGCTAACTGGGCAGCTTCTTCGATGCGATGGCCAGTCAAATAAGTGAATATATTTTTCAACACAAGCTCTTTGTTGTCTTCTGTTACAAGATCGGAATTCATTTGGGCTGTACACGAATTTTCCAACCTGTAATAATTTAAAATAACAAAATATTAGAATACGGCAGTAACAGGACAGGAAGAAAATGTAGGGAAGGAGTGGGGAACACGGAGACGAGTAGGGAACGAGGAGGGAATGAGTGGAGAGCGAAGAGACGGGTAGGAAATGAGTGGCAAACGAGTGGGGAACGAGGAGACGAGTAGGGAATAAGTGGGGAACGAAGAGACGAGTAGGAAACGAGTAGGGAGCGAGGAGGGAACGAGCCTGCAGGCTAAGCCAAAAAGAATAGGAAGAGATGAAGATAAAAAGAGATACAGGAAGCAAGAAAAAAAAGAGAAGCAGGAAGAACGAGAATACAAATGGAAGTAGAACATATGGAATACCATGCGGACTCTTAACAAGGAACGAAGAACAAAGCCTCACAGACGAAGACATTAAAATAAGACGAGGAGCTAAAGAAGGAAGAAAAGGAGATTGAGATGGGTTGCTGTGTTAAAGAAGACTTACCATTTACTAAATAGTTCGAGTCGTTCAGTTGGTGTGTTTGCATTTGGTCCCCAAAAAGCTGCACATAAACTCCAAACTTCACTGAAGTATGAACTATATCTGTAATTGAGTTCTCTGTCAAAATGTTCGGCTATGTAACCGTGACGTATTAAAGATCTGCATCCATCCTTGATCGTAAATAGAGGTAAACCGGAATTTTCGTTAACGATATTACTTTCTTCCAACATAATCGTTAAGTGTTCCTCCAAATTTATCTAAAGTAATAAAAGAAAATTATGATAAATTATGATTTACCTTCCCCTTAAGATTTCTACGTACTTGATAATAATTTCTCGATAGGCTCTCAAGTTTCAACTTCGTTAGCATTACGTAAGAGTTGTCTATAGGTTCTTGCAAATTAATATAGTCCAAGGCTTGATTTATAAGTAAAAATGGTTTGGATCCGTTCCATCCAACTTTATGTGATCGGAGTTTAAATAAAGCGGCATCTTTTAAATTGCGCGAAGTTAATAAAGATTTATTGAGAGGCACGTCTACGTAATTATTTAAAGTGAAGTAGTCGATGTGGTCCAATCTACTTATCGGAGCCTGATCGATAATAAAGGGGGTGGAATACGTTACTAGTTCAGGTTCGCTGCTGCTATCGTCTGATATAACCGAAGGTTCTTCATTAATAGAAGCCTTTAGCAATAGGAAATCTCTCAGATCACGATTACGACTTCTAAGTACTCGTTTGAAATGCATACTTTCGTTATATCCATCAGTTTCATCCATATAACTATCAATTTCGGTAACGTCTTGAATTTCGGGAATATCATACAGCCCACTCCCGTTATCGAGTGCGCTAATCTCTTTTAAGTCTTCGTAGTGTTTCGCAGATCGTCCGGGTAAAAAGCGGCTACTTATTGTTTTGTCGGATTCGTCCTCGTACATTAATCCGGATAAATTAATTTCGTCCAAACTTCGATTTTTGGGAGTAGGAAGCCCTTTGTAAGGGAGAGTTTGTGCGGTTTTATGGAAGACTTTTTGTGGTTTCTTTTTATATTGTAAATCGCTGAGCTCTAAATTTCTAACTTCGTTTAAAGACATTCCTCCTAAGTCCTTTTTAATCACTTCTTCCGATACTTCCGTAGTTTTAACATTTGCTAAGTCTTTGTCTTGCGAGTCTTTTGTGACGCTCATCTTCTCGTCGTCTTCATCTTCGTCGACATAAGTGTACTTGGAGAAATGTTCAACTGTGAAAACCCACGAGCCAGTTTCAGGTCTGTAATCTACGAATTTGGCGTCTTGTTTGTCTGATAAATAACACAATCGTTCGAGGAACTTCAGTTTTGCTGTTTCGTCAAATGCTAATACGAGCTCTTTCTTCACAGGATCTTTTGGCCATATACGTTCTAATGTTACTTGTGCTGGTCTATTCAAACCTTGACCAACTGCTGGTTTTGTCTTATGATCGGGATACACGTGAACTTGTTGATGAAGGAAATGAACGGTTGCATCCAAATCCAAATTCGCTACATCGATTTGTCCGGGAAAATAAATATTACCGTATCCGGTTCTTCCAATTGTGAACCCTTTCAATACACACGAACCGTTTTCGTTTTGATATTTAGCTAATTCGTTAAGTGGTGGGACTGTGTAATATTCGCGTCGTTTAAGAATAACCCCGCAAGGACTACCAATGGTTTCGTCAACTGTTTCGAGAATTTTTTCAGCTTCGGTAGAAGTATTGTGTAGACCTTCGACTCTTTCTTCTAAAGTTCTTATGTGGCAAGCCCAAGAATTTTTAGGCGTACTTGTCGATTCCGGAAAATCGCTATCGACAAAACTTACAGTTTTTCCAATCTTTGCTTTTCCTGAAATCAAAATTTTAAGTCAAAATGCTGTGCTAACTAGTACGATAGCTAATCATAAATCGCGCAGTATAATTAAGTTAATTAGTAGTACACTTCAAAGTGTACGGGTCACAATCGGAGAGTTCGATTTGCTCAACCATCAAAGGAAAGATGCTACTTGAAAATGACTAGAGCAAAATACACGAGACCACATAATCTTTCCTAACAGAAATCAGGCAATCGAGGCTCAATTTAAAGATAACCAAACTCCTCTGTACTCCAATGCCATACCAGTAGTGTGCTAACTTTTTGCCTTTCCCCCATGGAGACCCATTATAAACCATAAAAAAATTCAACATTTTACCCTTAAATTTGTTCAACAAAATGATTTTAAAAGAAAAGAAAAACATGTGGTAACAATCGTAGTAAACAGAGTCGTAAACCCGTTTTTTAAGATTTATGATGGGTCCCCATCTCCCCATGGGGAAAGGCAAGACGTCAACTTTCAATTTTAGTTGAACAAACTTTACTTATAATTTAAAACTTACCTTTCTTGCTCAAAATCGATGAAGTGGGCGAACTTTCAACAATATTAGGGCCCTTATCTGAAAGACCCAGGAAACGTTTATTGGATTCTGGAGTTGAAAGAATTGCGACATCCTCCTCACTTCGCAGGGAATTGGTTTTCTTCTTTTCTGCCACATTATCAAAATTCTTCATTACACCACTTGATATTCTAGAAGGACCACCTAGAGCCGTTATAGGCGAATTCATTTCTACAACAGGTACAGATTCGTTAAAAGATGCATTACGTGGAGATTCCGCATTAAATTCACTTGAACTGTTTATTCGAAATTTATTCATTGTAAACGGGGAACTTTTATCGTTAGATTTTGCGCTTGTGTCTTGAAGGGTTTGTATATTTCGAAACATACTCGTGCTATTGGAGTCGACGACAGATAGGGAACCATTAAACTCAGGGTTTTTGTTTAAGTGTGGCAACTTATTTATCATCAAACGTCTACCATTGCCCTTTGTAGGTTCCATTCCAATGGGTAATCCATCGACGACATCGTTGAGTAAAATTTCCTAAATTTAAAAAGGTTAGTCAACGTGGTTGTTTGCGAAATAATTTTAATTACCTTTTGTAACTTATAATCGCTGGTGTAAGTCGGAGAGGTTTTGGGAACGTCCCGTAGTCTGCTCTTTGCTTTTGTCGAAGTTATAGATTGCCTTGGTGTTTCGCCGTTTAATATGTCGATGAGATCTTCAGGATTTGTCGATTCGTGAACTTTGGGTAAGTCTTTTAAGTATTCGGGTCTTGGGAAAAATTCAAATATTTGTTCAACGGTTCTGGTAAATTCTGGAGGTTGTGGTGCAGCCTGTTGATATTCTGCACCGCCAAAACTGAAACAATTTATATATTAATTAACACAATGTTGTGCAAAATTTTGTCGTTTACACTTCAAAGAACATTTGTGCAACACCATCACTAACAAAAGTTGAGTCATGTTGTTCAACATGTTGCTGGTGCAACACAATATTGTGCAAAATTTAGTTATTAAGACTTCAAAGAACCACCATTATAAAAAATTGTTTAGTTATTTTTAGAAACATCGCAAACGCTTTGGCAACATTCACAAACATGTTGAGCAACATGTTGCTGGTGCAACACAATGATGTGCAATATTGTGTTAAATTTTGTTCTTTAACTTCAAAGAACCATCACTAACAAAAGTTGTTTAATTTTTTGTAGAAACATCGCAACCACTTTGGCAACATTCACAAACATGTTGGTGGTGCAACACAATGATGTGCAATATTGTGTTAAATTTTGTCGTTTACACTTCAAAGAATTATCACTAACAAAAGTTGTTTAATTTTTTATAGAAACATCGCAAACGCTTTAGCAACATTCACAATCATGTTGTGCAACATGTTGTAGGTGCAGCACAATAATGACCAAAATTTTGTTCTTTAACTTCAAAGTTGTTTAACAAACAAAAGTTGTTTAATTTTTTTTAGAAAAATCGCAACCGCTTTGGCAACATTCACAAACATGTTGTGCAACATGTTGGTGGTGCAACACAATGATGTGCAATATTGTGTTAAATTTTGTTCTTTAACTTCAAAGAACCATCACTAACAAAAGTTGTTTAATTTTTTGTAGAAACATCGCAACCACTTTGGCAACATTCACAAACATGTTGGTGGTGCAACACAATGATGTGCAATATTGTGTTAAATTTTGTCGTTTACACTTCAAAGAATTATCACTAACAAAAGTTGTTTAATTTTTTATAGAAACATCGCAAACGCTTTAGCAACATTCACAATCATGTTGTGCAACATGTTGTAGGTGCAGCACAATAATGACCAAAATTTTGTTCTTTAACTTCAAAGTTGTTTAACAAACAAAAGTTGTTTAATTTTTTTTAGAAAAATCGCAACCGCTTTGGCAACATTCACAAACATGTTGTGCAACATGTTGGTGGTGCAACACAATGATGTGCAATATTGTGTTAAATTTTGTTGTTTACACTTCAAAGAATTATCACTAACAAAAATTGTTTAATTTTTTGTACAAAAATCGCAAACGCTTTAGCAACATTTACCATCATGTTGTGCAACATGTTGTAGGTGCAGCACAATAATGACCAAAATTTTGTTCTTTAACTTCAAAGTTGTTAAACAAACAAAAGTTATTTAATTTTTTTTAGAAAAATCACAACCGCTTTGGCAACATTCACAAACATGTTGTGCAACATGCTGCTGGTGCAACACAATTTTGTGCAAAATTTTGTTGTTTACACTTTTTACGTACGTTTACACGTTTAATGTTGTGCAATTATTCATTACTAAAGAGTTCATCAACCTTCAACGTGATAAACCATTTTGTGCAACAACTATTGTTGCGCAATTATTGTTCGATTGTGCAATAGTGACTTATAGAGGTTTACTTACTTAATAGGCATCGTCTGTTGTTGCTGTGGCATCATAAACCCTGTATTTCCACCAAAGAAATTATTAGATGTATTTGTACCAAATAGCGGTTTACTTGTATTTCCGAAAAAAGGATTGCTTTGAGGTTGGGAACCTAAACAAAAACAACATTACTTCTACTCTCAAAGCCGTTGTTTTAACTTACCTAAAAATCCTTGTTGTACGGTTGGTCCAAAACCTGTTTGTGGTGGTTTTTGTAACGTAAATGGATTTTGATTAACCGGTCCAAATAAATTATTTGGTTGTTGAAATGCGGTATTTGTTGTTAACGTTGGTTGCGCAAATGAACTACCAAATCCCGAAGTCGATTTTGGAGTTTGAAATAAGTTATTTTGGCCGAACGCAAACACCGGTTGTTGCGTATTAAATCCAGTTGCAGCTTTAGGCGTAAAAAAACTTCCTGGATTTGGTTGGGCAGTGGTAGGAGCAAATAAACTTGATCCAAATGTCGATTGTTGAGTGATTGGTGTGGAGAAAACATTTTGACTCGTCGGTGTCGAAAATGGTTTTACAGTGTTGTTGACGCCAAAAGCGTTAGCGCTTGCGTTAAAGCCAAAAGTGTTAGTTGTAGGAGTGGGTCCGAACGTTCCACCAGTCTTGTTGAATAATGATTGTTGGCCGGTTTGATTTCCCAAACCAAAACCGTTAGTTCCCGCTCCAAATGAAGTCGGTTGGGAAGCAAATGCTGTTTTGTTATCCGTTTGCCCAAATAACGATGGTGCGCTTGTTGTGGAGGCACCAAAAGGGGCAGCGCCAAAACTACTTTGCTGTTGTGGACCTAAATAAATAATTAATTAAACGGTTATGTTGGAAGTTTAATACGTTACCTTTGCGGTTGCTTTGATAATCTTCCCATCGTAATTCTTCTAACGATTTTGTTTCGTATTCTTTCATGCAAGTTATACAGTGATGTTTGGTGCTGATCGAATGTGTGATGCCACTTTTTTGCATGGTGTCGGTGCCAGTGACGGGATTAAATTTAATAACGGTTCCTAATTGAGTCATCCCTGCTCCAAAACTTGATGCGCTTCCAAATACTCCCGTTGGGTTTGACGGTTGGAAGGTTGTTTGAGCTTGTTGGGGTTGTTGTCCGAATAAATTTGACGAAGGGGATGCTGCAAATCCAAAACCGGGCGTTTTGTTTTGTTGGCCGAAAGTGGACACGTTAGCGTTAGGAAATAATGCATTTTGACTAGCCGGTTGTTGTTGTCCAAATAACGCCGAGCCTACAAGGGTTGTTTTAAAATGATTGTGTTAAATGAGCTTTGGAAGTGTTACCGAATCCTGCTGTAGGTTGTGCGCCGAATGTGGAACTTTGGAATAGTGAGCTTCCTGCTTGTTGGGGTGTAGCGCCAAATAATGGGGCAGTTGAACCAAATCCTGGAGTTGGGTTTGTTTTACCAAACTGTTGAGTTTGTCCAAATGGAGTTTGGTTAGTAGCCGGAGTGTTACCGAACCCTAAAGAATAAAAAAAATTATATAAACCTAACCTCACTTTGTTTGTTTGAGCGGTTTAAATTGTTGGAAATTTTTAAAAGAAATAAGGGTAGTTTTTAAATTATTTATTTAAAAGTTGTGTTAATTGGAAATTATTTAAAATAAACAATGAGATGGCGGTGTCTTACCAAAAGACGTAGTTGATGGTGTAGTCCCAAAAGTTGATTTGTTGAACGTAGAAAACATAACTCGTAATTATTATAAACAATAACAATTAACTAATGACTATTTAAAGCGTTTATAAATTAAAATTTTCACGATTGTGTAAATAAGTGCAACATTATCACAAACCACAAACGGTCAAGCACTTCGCAAACACAACACAAAAGTCCCTAACTTGCAGTAAGTAACTGTTGGCGGCAAATTTAAATTTTTAATTAAAATTTTTACCACAAAATTGATCGTAATAGTCCATGTCGCTACGAATTGAGCTTGCACTTCTTGAACTACAGAGATTTTCACAACTCTCTCGTTCTACCGCAACTAAATCATTTGGGCACGGATCATCGATATCTATTGGTTCATCTATAAAATAGCATTAATTTGTTTGAAATGTCAAAAACGAATTACTAACTAAAAACGTCGTGTGAAGCATTTTCGCAGTCGTCCACTTTTTTTTCCGATAATAGTGATAATATCCGTCTCATCTTTTCGCTTTTCAGACAATCTTCTAAAAATTTGAATATCAAAATTTGAATTCCAAAATTTTAATTTCAAAATTTTTAAGCTTCGAGTGTTTCTAAAATCAAAAAAATTAATAAAATTAATAATCATTACTTAAATTAATTAAATTACATTATTTATTATTAATTACAAATACTTGCTTCTCAAAACGTTTATTTTTGACAATTTATTAAGCGTTTTTCTTTTGTTTGTCACAAACGGCTATTTGATTTTTTTTAATAATTATAATAATTTTTAACAACTTGATTACCATTGTTAATTTAAAATAAGTTATTAATATTTAAAATGTTTTTAAAAATTTAAAAAAATATAAGTAGTGGTGGCATCTTACGACAACTTTTTATAACTATTTAAAACTGCAAAAAAAATTGTATTTAGAGAAAAATTATTTATTTAAACAATTTTATGTTATTTTTACTTTAAAATACATAAATAAAATTATAAATAAATTTAAATAAGGTGCAATTTTTAAATATTTAAATTAATATGACTGGCGCCATCTTACGACAAATTGTCAAACTAATTGAAATATAAGGTTATAACATCGCTTCCTCGTAGTAAACTTTAGAAATAAATAAACAATTATTTATTAACAAATTTAATTAACGCTAATTACAGTAAGTATTAATATTTATTTAATTAATTAAAGCGTTGTGAAAATAAAAATAACAAAAAAAGGGAGGTTATAACTTCGTTTGCTAATTCTAACATTTTTTAGATTTAATAACAAAAATGGGTGGTTGCCGTTGCTCTTACAAAAAGTGCGTAAGGACGACTAAAAATTCGGAGAAAAACTTCCATTTTTTCCATTTTCCCTATCGAGACGAGGGAAGGTGTTTGAAGTGGATCAAATACGCCCAACGTCCCGATTTTATCTACTTACCTAAAGACCAGTTACGAAACAAAGTTGTTTGTCAATTACACTTTGAAACTGCGTGTTTTACAAACGCAAATCAAAACCGTTTAATCCACAGTGCCGTACCGACGATCGATGCGGGGAGCGAAGTGGACGAGAAAGACATTGTTTTACAAGTAGTACAAAGTGATTTTGAGGAAAATGTGTTTACGGTCGATACTAATTTGTTACAAAATAAAATCGAAGATGTACAGTCGTACGTTATACAAAATGGAAATTTAGTTAAAAGCGAATTTGCACCAGTAACAGAAGATCTTAAAATGTATACTATATGTGAAGCTCCTATTGAGGAGGAAGTTGAGTTTGTTAGTGTAGAATCGATTGATTTAGCATTTAAAAGTTCTGAAATTGTAACGGAGCCTCAAATTACACATGCACACATAGTTGAAATCTCCAATGTCAATAAGCGACCTACTAGAGATGTAGAAGAAAGTTGTAATAATGCGGATCAAAATCAAAAGCGATCTAGTGGAGTTGTAGAAGGTAGTTGTAATAATTCGGATAAAAATAAAAACGACGTAATCGAACCGCCATTAATAGAAGCTACAGCTACGAGTCCGGTTTTAGTTAAAAAACCTATGGTAAAAGTGAAAAGAAGAGGCAAAATTGAAATAGATAAGTTGAGTAGGACGATTCAAAAACATAGTAAGGAAATAGCTCGATTAAAAAGAATAGTTAAACGGAAGGGAACCAAGTGTAAAAATGCAAGACGCAATGCAAACATTATGAATAATCTCGACGGATTAATTCCGAAATCGTTGCACGCAGCTTTATCTCTTCATCTTTACAAAAAGTGTACTAATTTTACTAAAGACGAGAAAAAGTTTTTGAAAACTGTTTATAATTCGTCACCACTTTTATACGAAAAGTTACGTGGCGAGAAGTGGCATTTACCTGATGTTACTACTCTAAAAAAGAGTATTTTGTAAATTTTAACTCAACGTAAATTAAGGTTCGTATAATTTTATGTGTGTACAGTGTAGTAAGTTGACAGAAGACTGTTCTGCGACTTCAATTCCAACCACCTGGACTAGCATCATAAAGCTTATTTTAATGCAAGTGGCCACCTTCAAAATAGTCGCTAGCTGCATCCATACAGGGCGATTCATTCTGCTCAGCGAGAATATTTTTAATTTATTTAAATGGAACACTCTGTATATTTTTCTATATTTTGACTTGGAATTAAGTCACCTATATGGTCATATTAATTTTATTTAATTTCTCGGCGGTGTTGCCAAGTTATTAATTTTTTTCTCTAAAAAATGCCCTAAACACGTGGTACTTTATAAAATCGTACAAAAGCCGTCGTTCAAGGAATCATAACTAAATTTTTTTTATAGGTAGTTATGACTATCCTCTATGCTATGAAATTAAAAAAGCTTGATTAAATTGTAGAGGGTGTTTATTGAAGCGATTCAAAGTTACTCATTTTCAAATGGCTATAACTCGTTATTTTCAAATTGAACACTTTGTATATTTTGACAAATTTAGTATCTATATTTTACCAGGAAGTCAAATATGTAAAAATATACAGGGTATTGCGTTTGAAAATAACGAGTTATAGTCATTTGAAAATGAGTAACTTTGGGTCGCCTTAAGGAACACCCTGTACAATTTAATCGAACTTTTTTAATTTCATAGCATAGAGGATACTCATAACTACCTAGGAAAGAAATTTCGTTGTTATTCCTTGAACAACAGCTTTAGTATGATTTTATAAAGTAACACGTGTTGCGGACATTTTTTAGAGAAAAAAATTAATAACTTGGCAACACCGCTGAGAAATTAAAAAAAAAATAATATGACCGTATAGGCGACTTAATTCCAAGTCAAAATATAGAAAAATATACAGGGTGTTCCGTTTAAAAAAATTAAAAATATTCTCGCCCAGCAGTAACATAACACCCTGTAGAAATGAAAATAATTTTAGGTTATGCCCCATAAAGTGTTGAATAACTTTTGTATTTAAATGTATGCCTTGTTTCAAACGGCTAGGGAGCTATCGAAGACGGCCGATTCAATGAATAACCTTGTACAGTCAGCCTTACAATCAATGGCCATACATTTAGCATGAATGGTGGATGTAACTATAATAACACCCCATACCTAAATTGAGGGACAACTTTATTTTGCTAACAAGTAGTAAATCAACAACCTCCCCTTTTGTCGGTGTTGGCTAATAACCACCCTTGCGTGGTTGTAGCCAGGGTGGCCAATAATTGTGAGACCGACTGTACATTGCTGCCAACACGGTTTTTTAACTTCTGGAAAAGCTCCTTGTGGGCCCTTGTAAAAATCACACTTGGGTCCCAATCTTTAAAAGTTGAAAAATCCCTATCCAACCCGGGAATTGGACTTCAAACCTTCGGATCACGCCAGCCCAAAACTATTACACCAACTACTCCATCGACGCTTGTGATTTCGATTTAAAATAAGTTTTATGATGCTAGTAGATCAAATGTTGTTTTTGTGAGATGGCAAGAAGAAAACGGTTGAATTAAAGGGTGTTCACATAAATAAACTACAGCATGTTTAGAGAAGTATGCCACTCAGGCTATTATAACCTCCAATTATTCTCTCATTTGAACGATCTATTGTGAAGAGGTGAACATCCTGTATGTAAAGTTCTCTAATGATTGAGTATGCTGATATTTTAAGAGGATGGTTTCTGACCGCCTGACCGAAAATTACAATTGAACTTGGTGTAGTTCAAAAAAACAAATGATATTCAGTGGTGTGTTGTAAGCAACCAGTTATAATATAACCCGAACGTTGAGTCTTTTTTCTTTATTCAACAGAATGCAACAGGCATATACCCAGCTTCGTTCAACGACTCAACGTTGAAGTTATAAATAACCGGTTGCTTACAACACACCACTGATTGGGTAAAACAACATCGTTTTTTTAAATTACATCAAGTTCAGTTGAACTGTTCTCACTAATTAGGCTGATTTCCTATATACAAATAGTCATTGCCTTCTTTGAACCTTACCCTATTAGGAATTATGACTATTAGTGAAATCAACCGGATAATAAAGTCGCTAACGGTTACGAGCGTAATGTCTAAATCTCATCTTTCCCGCCTATTCGTTAGAAACCACCCTCTTAAATACTAGGTTTCGTTATTATGTTTAAGGGCCGTTTTACATGGACTAAATGTCGTACACAAGTTAGTACGACATTTAGTCCATGTATAACGACCCTTACAAATAGGTGTTTTATAAAAGGCGTCCAGATAATCGCTAAGTAGCTCCTATAGGAGAGATGAATTAAAAATTCAAAAAAGAAATTATTTGTGACTGCCTTTTTTTTTACTTTTTTCAAAATGAAACACCCGAGGGTCAACCACTGTTCTGAATTTGTACACTGACTGCAGTTGACTGCCCATGACTGCATATGGTATGGCTGACATTGACTGCAGATGACTACCATTGACAGCTCAATTTTTGTACATTGACTGCAGAGAGTGGATAACCCCTCGGAAACACCCATGTATTGTTGCAGTATCTATTGTAGGATCGCAGACCACGCGCTTATCTGGATACCTTGCTCTATAAACGACAATGAGAGATAAGGGGAAAAATATATACATACAAGGAAATACAAATACTTTAATCTTAATCTTCCACGCTGTAAAAAAAATTCCTTTTCTAAAAGTTTTGTAAATCTATTTTAATTTCTTAATAAATGTTTTTATCACTTAATTGTTTACAATTTAACAGTAAAGCAGCATTCACATAAGAGCGACTGTTGATGCTAGCGCCACTACTGCTCCTTTAGATTTGTTATGATGGCGTAGCTCGTAGCGACTTTTTTTAATCTATTGTAATATGTGCGTGAAACCTTAAATATAACCTCAAAATTTGGCGTCGACATGTAGTTATAAGGTAGATATAAGAAACTACGGCAGGGCTGGACTGGCCCGGCGGGCTACAAAATATATTGGAAAAATTTAGATAAATTGAAAATATCAGATTTCCTGGTACTAATTTTTTTTCAGTCAACCCTGAACTACGGTGTCGTCAATGGACGAATTCAGCACATAGAACAATT
The DNA here is from genome assembly GCA_963924605.1 of Malthinus seriepunctatus. Classification (NCBI taxonomy): domain Eukaryota; kingdom Metazoa; phylum Arthropoda; class Insecta; order Coleoptera; family Cantharidae; genus Malthinus; species Malthinus seriepunctatus. The sequence continues at coordinate 538,808 of OZ004605.1, forward strand.
CCAAAAAGCTAACTGAACTGTTCCATCTGCTGAATTCCCCCAATATTTTGGGCAATACGCTGGCAACAGTCGCTGTTGTGTTAAGACCACTTTAAGTGTCATTGCAGACGTCCGACTGCAAATTTTAGGCTTTGATCCAAAATTTGTAAGTGCAAGTGTGATGATACATTTCGCCTGGATACAAGACGGCTTTAGGAAAATTATGCTGAAAACATCCCTTTAAATTATTTAAAAAAATAAATTCGAGTCACTCACGTGATTAATTGCATCAGGCCAATTTTGAGTCTCCAAACAAAGGGCTCCATGTTTATAATAATTACCATCTTTCCCCACAAGCTTAGGCAGCACGTTCACGTCCTAAAATCAGTAAAATTACCAAAGAGGAAGTTGGGGGTGAAGACGTACTCCTTCGAAGTTGCACGGCTGCTCTGGTATTGAGTTAGATGTATAAAACTGGACTCCTGGTTGATTACTATAAACTTCCAAAACCCTTCCACTGGGTGGATGAACAACTCGTGCAACAAACGTATCTTCTTGTTTCGTCCCTTTATTAACACAAAAGTTATGATCGTAACCAACATACCCTGGAATTTTATCAATGACACTTCCTAAAACTCGAGGAACTTGTAAGTCAAAAACTGTGTTAGCAACAGGTAAGAGTCTTCCTGTTGGAATTGAATTTTCATCCACATCAGTAGTACGATCTGCATTGATTGTAATTCGGTGTTTGTAAAGTTCTTCAGCACCACTATTGTGTCCTCCAAGATTAAAATACGAATGGTTGGTTAAGTTAACAAACGTTGGTTTAGTTGTAGTTGCTTTGAAATCAATTAAAAATTCATTTCCACTCGTCAATCTAAAAGCGACGTTTACTAAAACGCTCCCTGGAAATCCTTCTTCATTGTCAGGAGAGTCGTAACTCATTGTAACTGTATCGCCTTGAACGTGGTAATCCCAGTTGACCTTGAAAAAATCAAATTTTTGAAAACTCAAAAATAAGCAGCTAAGGGTTTATTTTCAACCTTATCGAATCCTTTAAAGCCCCCATGAAGTTGATGTTGGCCTAAATTAGCCGAAACGTTGTATAATTGCCCATCGATGGTTATTTTGCTGTGACCAATTCGATTTGCAACGCGTCCAACAGTTGCTCCAAAATAAGGGTTGAGTGGATTTAAATAACCTACAATTATAGTTTTTTAATTTAAGTCTAACCTAGTGGCCCAGTTAAGTTTGAGAGCTCTTCAATAGTTGACCAGTATAATGGCTACGTGTTCAGATGGGTTTTGTCTCCCCCCTATGAATAAAAGGCCCAGAATAGTGGCCCATTTAAGTTTGAGAGCTCCTCAGTAGTTGACCAATATAATGGGAACGTGTTCAAAAGGGTTTTTGCCCCCCCCCCATGAAGAAAATGTCCACTTGGGACCACAATCCACCAGGCGTAGCGTTCGCACCCATTTAAAATTCAATGGGCTTCTCCAGAGAGAATAAATGTTCCTTAAATTTAACATTCGGGGGAGGGTGGTAGTGGGGGGGGGATAGTAAGTTAGCATTTTATACCTAATTTTTTATTTTATAATTTTTGAAAATTTCAGTGGCGCCATATAAATTTTTGAATACGAATCTGCTGTCTCCTTGAGAGCGTCTAGAGCGCAAGTCAAACGTCAAGTAATCGAAATGTTTACAATTCAGTAGCACAGCGAGTTTTATTAAAGGTATAATAAATTACCGAAACACATGGTTTTAGCAACTTTTTAAATTGTTAATGTTAATTTTTGTGTTGTTTAAAGTTTTATTTATTAAACAAATAGGTAGGTATGTCAAAAGTTGTATTTACTATTTGTTTTTATTTTTATTTCCAAAAAAGCTCTTTTCTGATTTTTTTAGTACTTTTCAGTCAATTTTAATTTAATTATAAAAATTATTAATTACGTAAATTAATTATTAGTTTAATTATTATTTATAAACAACTTAAAAATAAAAAACATTTTAAAATTAATTTTGGCAAGATGTCCAAAAGTGCACTGTTTGTAAGTAATTTTTTGTTTAATTTAATTTCAAATTACGCTTGTTTTAATAATTCTACGTACGTAGTTAATTTAATTAAAAGTTTTTTTTGTTGAAATTATAATTGTTTATATGACTCGTACAGCAAAACTATGCAAATTATCATTCAAATTATTACTAGTATCAAATAGCCTTGATTTCTATGAAAAATTATCCTAGCCCATTTCTGGATTCTCTTGGAAAGGGAGGGGGAGGTGCATAAATTTAAATAATTTTTAATTAACCAAATAAATTTAAAAAATCGCGTTCTCATTATAATTAATATTCGTATTGGGCGCAAAAAAAATTACGAGCGCTACTGATTATTATAAAAATTAAATCAAGTGTGTAGGGGGTTAAAAATTAGTAATTAGTATAATTTTCTTTAATTGCCTTTCAATCATAATTTGATGCACATTAAACTCAATTATGTAGTTTAATTAATTGACTAATTTCATTTGTAATTAATGTTAATTGTAATTTCAATAACCTGTACTTTGCTGTATTTTCTTTAAAACAATTGAAAATAAATTTTTCAAGTTTAGTTATTTCTAAATTATAATTAGGAAGGTAATTTGAGTCATAGGGGTCATATGGGGGCAACTAAAAGGCTGAAATTGTCGGAATAGATAATAAATAAAACAATTACTAATATTAATTACTTTGTAGGGTACTCTCAGATTATAACATAGTATTAAAAGCAGGGGGGGGGGGAGTTAATTTTTATTATAGGTACAGGGTGATTCATAGAAACAATTGTCTTCGATAGCTCCCTGGCCGTTTGAAATAAGGCATACATTTAAATACAAAAGTTATTCAACACCTTAAGGAGCATAACATAACAATATTTTCATCTCTACAGGGTGTTGTATTACTACTCGGCGAAAATGTTTTTAATTTTTTTAAATGGAACACCCTATATATTTTTCTATATTTTGACTTGGAATTAAGTTGCCTACATGGCCATATTATTTTTTTTTAATGTCTCGTCGGTGTTGCCAAGTTATTTATTTTTTTCTCTAAAAAATGCCCGCAATACGTGTTGCTTTATAAAATCGTACTAAAGCCGTTGTTGAAGGAATAATAACGAAATTTTTTTCCTAGGCCGTTATGACTATCCGCTATGCTATGAAATTTAAAAAGTTTGATTAAATTGTACAGGGTGTTCATTATTGCGACCCAAAGTTACTCATTTTTAAATGACCATAACTCGTTATTTTCAAATGGAACACTCTGTATATTATTACATATTTGGATTTCTGGGAAAATTTAGATGCTAAATATGCAAAAATATACCGGGTGTTCCATTTGAAAATAACGAGTTGTGGTCATTTGAAAATTAGTAATTTTGGGTCGCTTCAATCAACACCCTGTACAATTTAATGGAACTTTATTAATCTCATACCATAGAGGATAGTCATAACTACGTAGGAAAAAAATTTCGTTATTATTCCTTGAAGAACGGCTTAAGTACGATTTTATAAAGCAACACGTGTTGCGGGCATTTTTTAAAAGAAAAAATCAATAAATTGGCAACACCGCCGAGAAATAAAAAAAAATTAATATGAACATTGAACATGTAGGCAACTTAATTCCTAGTCAAAATATAGAAAAATATATAGGGTGATCCATTAAAAAAATTATTAATGTTCTTGCCGAGCAGTAATAACTAATAAGACACGCTGTAGAGATGAAAATTTTAGGTTGTGCTCCTTAAGGAGGTGCATAACTTCTGTATTTAAATGTATGCCTTATTTCAAACGGTTTAGGGAGCTATCGAAGACGGTCGTTTCAATAAAAACTAGGCGAATTAATATAAAAGTCGTTTAGTTTTTAATTGTTTGTATATTTATGTAAGTTATGATATAATTAACTATTAATTATTGTAATTATGTCGTAATTCCTTGATTGTCCCCTTCATTATTCCATAAATTAATGATGATGTTCTCTTCCTGAGTATCGATTTTGCAATAAGTGCTATCATTAAATATGAATATTCATTTTAAATTAGCGCAGGGACGTAACTAAATTCCAAAGTAGGTACTGATGTTGTAAGACCCCCCCCCCAAATAATTTTTTGTTTCAAATAATTAAATTAAATTAGTGCCTTCATTCCCAACAATCTTTAATTAGCCCTTCTTATACCATGGCCCCCGCATTATGCCCCCCTTACCCAATACAATTTTAAAGTGTAATTGGACGCCATTTTCTAAAAAATTACAGCTTTTTACATGTAATTTAACAATTCTGTAATTAATTGCGCATTTTTTCAACCTCGTTGCATACAAGCTTCTATCAATATAAATAAAATATCTTCTATGGAATAATTCGCGTTGTATACCTGCTTCACTAATTTAAACTTTAGAATTAAAAATTAAAGATCGTATGGTTATTAATGGCATTTCTGGATTTTGCTTGCCAAAAAAACAAGTTCACCTTCTTTTTTATACAAAAAATTAAAGTCTGACCGCTTTTGATTTTATAAAATTATATTTTTATACGTGAATCAATGAAGGACGACTAGGAAAGTTGTAATTGTAAGTAACTAGAATTAAGTACATTTCACAATTGACTTAACCATTTATCAATTAAAAGGATTAAGATAGAAGACCAGTGGCATAACAATTTAAAATCAAATCGTGAGTTTTTCAAGTTGAGGCTTGTGATTACAATAATTAGTAATTTAAGTGAAGTGTTTACTTGTGTTCTAATTTTTTTATAGTTTTTATTTTTACCTGTCATGTCATTGAAACCCATTACAATATCTTCAATTGTTCCATTTTTGTCAGGCATTTTAATGGATGTAATTGTAGCTCCGTAAGTAATTACTTGTACAATTATATTATTATCATTTTTCCACGTAAATCTTGTAACTTTACTCGATTTTCCACTAATTTTCTCATTGAAATCACCAAATTCATCTTTAATTAATTCTACTTGCTTAATTTCACTTTTATTTTGAGTGCATTTACTTTGCATTGTTTCAGCCATGTTTAATACTGTTACGACTTGATAAGAGTTAAAGCGTGATAAACTATTCGAATACACACTCTGAAGGAGTATTTATTTGCTGCTACAGAGCGATAAAATAAAAAAATAAGAAACCGCATCCTATTTTTATTATTGATTTTTTAGCGCCAACAACAAATAATATTTGATGTTCATTTAATTACTAATTAAACAAAAAATATTTATCAAATTATGTAAATTACATTAATAATTAATTACGTACTTAATTTTTTTACTATTAATTTGTATAAATTTCGTAAGCAGTAATGCTAATTTCATATAATTTTAGGTTCTCATAAGGGAAGATTGTTAATTAAATTATAAAATGTTAATTATTTACCATAATTATTAAAATAAAATGACAAAATTTTTTAAATGGTATGAAACGTTTTCTTATTATACCGTTACATCTATAGAAAAATTTTATTACAAGTGAGTATACTTTAATTAATTAGTAAATAAGATAAAAATTGTGGAGGAACTTGAAGTAATTGGGACGTCATAGGTTAACAACTTGTAACCAAGGTAATACAAAATCAAATTTTGAAGAGATTCAGTGTAATTAATTATGTTTAATACATTTTTAATTATTTACTAAAAGCAATTTAATAATTTAAATTTTTGAAATTACTTTAATTACAAGTTGTGATAAGAAAAAAATTGCCGAAGGTCAAATTTGAGCACCGCCGTGGAAATCAACTTGTGGGGCTCATATAAATGTTATTAAATTATGAGGGGGTAGAATTAATTACGTTTAATTCAATTTAAAAAAAGTAATTTAATTGGGAAATTAATACAAAGAGAGAGGGGAAAAAATTAAATTACATTTTAAAATAATAATATAAGTACATACCTAGAATTTAATTAATTCGTAATTAAGAAAAAAACGAAAAAAAATACCAAGGCTCAAATTTAAAGTAATTTATTTTGGCTTAAAAAAATATTTATAAATTTCAATAATTAATTTAAAAAATTATTATTAATTGGAGGGGGTATTTAAATTTGAATTATTTTATTTAGTTTAGGTTATAAAATAGCTGAAAATCCATGGAGAACAATTGGAATATGTTGGTTGATAGTAGCAATAAATGCGTTTGGTTTCTTCCGATTTTACCAAGAAAAAAATCCCTTAAAATTATGGGTGCCCCAAAATTCACAATTTCTAGAAGATACCAATTGGTTGATGAGTAAATTTCAAAATGGTTTTAGACTTGAGAAGGTAATAGTGGAAGCGGATGATGTTTTAAGCCCTGAAGTATTAATGGAGGTTAGTATTTTGGATTTTGGTTTTTGGAAAAACTTAATTTTCATTCCGTAGGTGTCTAAAATTGATAGCGAAATTAAGAGATTAGTGACGAAAGAGGGTATTACTTTTAGAGATGTTTGTTACCAGTTGAGTAATTTTTAATTCCGTACGTGGATAATTTTTTCCAAAATTTCCTTTTTTCCATAGAATCCCTCACGTAACTACAGAATTTACTGATATTATGGGAAGTAGAAATAGTTTACAAGATTTTGATCCTAGTGTTATTTTAAATACCGCCACCTATTGTAATTTAGTGGAATCATTTGACAGCACTTGTTTCCAACGCAACATACTCGAATTATGGAATTACAATGAAGCAAAGATAAATAACTCCACTAAACAGGAAATTATAGATAAATTAGATAAATATAAAAATGAGTAAGTATATTTTGTTCTCACCTCAATCCCCCCACCCCCAACTGCTCAACTCTCCTCAACTTAGTTGTATTCTTCTCCATCCTTCATAAGTCCATCCTTCTTGAGTCCATCCTTCATGAGTCCGTTCTTTATAAGCCCATCTTGCATGAACCTATCCTGCATGGGTCCATCCTTCATGGGTCTATTCAGTGTATGCTTACTACTCACAGGTCTCATTCTTCCTTCTTCCCACTTTTTCTCTTTCTTTTCTTCTAACTTCCACTTCCAACCTCCTCATTCTAGTTGGTTGGGTCTTCCAACCTGGCTTTTTTCTCCTGTTTATAGTTTCAATTTAATTTTCAGTTCCCTGTTGGGCGAATTGAGAAATTACGAACATTTGCTTGGTAATATTGTGAGAAATGAAACGGGACATGTAATTGCAGCAAGTTCCTTACAGATGCAATATGCGATTTATATAAATTTTTCAGCTATCGATATGAATAAAGCTGGGAATATTGCCGGAACAGCTGATTGGGTTGGTTGGGTTTTAAAAATTTTTAATTTGTAGTAATTTTCAGTTTTTTAGGCATCGCTAGAAGTTTTACTATGGGAATCGGAATTCTTAACCTTGATGAATGTTTTATCAAAAAAATCGTTTCTGAAAGTGACCTTTGCTTCTGATAGAAGGTTTGTTACATTTAACCACAAGTGCTCAATTTAATGGGTTGTTTTAGTTTTGGAGATATAACTGCAGCTAGCATGTTCCAAGATTTGGATATTTTGATCTTTGGATGTTGTCTTATGGTATTTTATGTTCAGTTTGTAATATCAAAATTTAATTGGGTCGAAGCGAAGGTTGTTTTTACTATTTTAGTTTAGAAAAAAATCATAAAATTGTTTAGCTTATTTTAGGTGCTTTAGGTTTGCTCTCTGTTGGAATGGCATTTGTTACTGCTTGTGGATTTTGTTTTATAATTGGTATACCATATGGTCCTGTCCATACATCTTTACCATTTTTATTAATGGGATTAGGTCAGTATTGTATACCATGAATAGTGGCAAAATTGCGACCTCAAAATAAGTCGCTCATGACACAAGTCTAAGACTGTCCAAAACTATCGGCCAGTCTTGGACTTGTGCAGAATAGACCTATAGGTTTTAAGTCTGCTCCCTTTGCAACTGTCGGTTATAACAAATGGGTCTCTTTGAGACTTTTTTAAATCATCATTCATAGATGCATTTTTTGGACACGCATCCCCTTCCGTAGGGATTTCACCTCATCCATCTTTTAACATTCAAAATTATGTCATTAAAGTTTTGGATTTTTAAGGTGTTGATGATATGTTCGTCATGACTGCTTGTTGGGAAGAATTGTTACCAGAAGGGAAAGCTCCTTTACAACAAAAAATTGGGTTTATGTTGCAACATGCAGGAGTTTCGATAACCGTGACAACTTTTACAGATATCGTCGCATTTCTAATTGGATCTTCGACCGTAATTAGTGCCAAAATTAAAAAAACAGCCAATTGAGTTTCTAATTACAGATTTTGCCAAGTTTGGAGTCGTTTTGTTTATATGCCGCTGTTGGTGTTTTTATGACGTTTGTTTTTGTCGTAACTTTTTTCACTGCTTGCTTTACCATTGATCTACAAAGGATAGAATCAAATCGAAATGGAGCAATATTTTGTTACAAACATGAAAATTACGAACCAAATAAGTGTAGCCAAGTTAAAATATCGAACAAAATTTTTCAATTGGTTTACGAAAAATATATTTTTTCCACTCCTGGAAAGGTAAGTTGGAGGTTTGGTGGAAACACATTTAGCTAATGCAACGTATCAGAGCACCTAGTCAACGTATAATTGGAGAGGTGAGGAAAAATGGTCTCATGAGGAGGAAATGGGGAGAAGTTCTTTCGGGAAAAAAATTTGGAGCACGTGCAACTCTACAAAAATTTGGACCACGGGGATGCCAATCGCTTTATGAGGTCCTATCATAGAGACACGCTCAGTTACAAGACGAGTTGGTTGTTAGGTCTTTGTTGCTTGACGTGGAGCTGCGCTACGTTTCATCAGCTAAATGTGTTGTCTTGAAACTCGTAGTTTTTAATTTAATTTTTTTAGATAATTGTTTTCGTAATAACGATTATTTGTTTGGCAGTAAGTACAGAAAGTGCTTTAAGGTTAGAACAAAGATTTAACCCAATTTGGCTTGTTCCCAAAGACACGTACTTAGCCGATTATATTATAGAGAATCAGAAGTATTATCCAGAGAGTGGTTTTGAGGGTAGTTTATATTTGGGTGCCTTAAATTATACTCACGAATTGCAAAACATTCATAATATGGTGGATAAACTTGATAATTGCTCAGATATTCTTAAAAATTACCAATCTTGGGTCGACCCGTTTCAAAATTACGTAAAGAAGAATTTTAGAAAAGGTAATTTTTCTCTAAAAGCACTACAATAATCCAAACTCTTGCTTGTGAGCTCTGCGCATCCAAACGCCCCTTGATACACCTTCCTTTGAAGGAGCTCTCCATGAGTCGGTTTGCATGTGCTTGGCTTTAGCAATTGGCATAGTGGAAATGCAGGTTTGTAAATTTTTATTTTTATTTTAGATGTATATGAGGAGGTCTTAACAACAAGCGAATTCAACTTGTTTTTATCGAAATTCCTCTTCAGTCCAAAAGGTGCTAAATTTCAAGCAAATTTTAGGTTTATCAAAGAGCTCGAATGTGGAGTTCCAGTTCCAAACATAACAGTAAGTGTGGCTTCCATAAAATTTCTTTCACCACGTTTAAATTTTAGATGTCGAGCATTGCTTTTCAAATGAAGATTTATCCTGGACCCGAAGTTTATTTACCTGCAATGCACAAATTGATAGGAATAGCTAAAGGGTCCAATTTTACAACTGGAGATAAATTTTCAACGGCTTGGTCTAAAATATTTGCCACGTGGGTTACAGATGAACTGATAGATGTGGAAGTTTTAAGAAATTTACAATTGGCGCTTTTATGTGTCATGATATGCACGATTCTTTTAGTAGTTAATATCCAAGCTTGTTTTTGGATTTTCATTTGTGTGCTTTTAACCATGGTTAATGTTTGCGGTTTTATGCAAAGATGGGGTGTAACTATTGACATGGTGTCTTGTATCGGTTTGGAATTGGGAATTGGTTTATGTGTTGATTACGCTACTCACATTGGACATACATTTTTAACAATTGAAGATGGATCTCGGCAAGAGCGATCTCTCAAAACTGTTACTTCGATCGGTTCTGCAGTATTATTTGGTGGAGCGTCTACGTTTATAGGCGTTTCGATGTTGGGCATATCGAAAGCTTATACTTTTCAAGTATTTTTTAAGGTTGCTCTCCTCCATTTTTAATTTGTTCAACAAACTAATTTATTATTTTGCAGATATTTTTTCTAGTAATTTCGTTCGGAATGTTTCACGGAGTTGTGTTCCTTCCGGTAGTTTTGAGTTTAATTGGACCTCAGCCTTACCGGTTTCATAAACTTCTTAAACAAAGTGATATAGATATCGAGATTACTTAATTGTTAAAACGTTTTTTTACTCAATAAAAAATACTTTTTTTTATTTTGTTGATGTTTAAGAAAGGTATTAAAAGTCTAACGAACGACTATTTTTAGGTTACTACAACCTAAGGAACCTGCAAAGTTCGGAGGGCTGCAACTTTTTTATAAATAAATTTACAATTTTTGACCTCAAACAAAAATTGTGTATTTTTTTATTGGCTTTAATTTTTGTCTATTTATAATTTTTCACTGACTACATAGTTTGCGAGATATTCGTAAAAATATGACAAAAAGTGTAATTGAAATTGCTAATAAAAAAATTTTCAAAATTGTGAAATTCAAAGTCCGATTTTTTTTCAAAATAAAACTCAAAAATAATTTTGCGTATTAGGACAACAAAGTATAATGTATGGAGATAATAATCCTGTATGGATTTTTTATTTCCTCAATTACTTTGCCAAATTTGTAAATTTAAAAAAAAATTGGGTTATGTTCAATCATTAATTTTTTTTTCCATAATTAATTATCAAAAATCAAAATATTGTAAATGTAATTTAAAGCTGAAAATGTCCTCTTCAACCACGTATTTTTTGTTTTTTTCTAGATTTTATGGATAGAGAGTAATTTGCAATTAACGCAAGATGAGGCGCTCAGTATCACTTTCACGTGCACCCGTGGGTATAGCACAAATCAGGTTAACTTTCAATAACCTGTTTCTCAAAAACTATTAAATTTTTTGAAAAATCGCAAATAAGATTTTTTCGTAAAATTTCCTCCTCTTCAATTTTTGGCTCTTTATAATTTTTCGTTTACTACATAGTTTTCGAGATAATCGCAAAAATATGAAAAACAGTGTAATTTCGAGATTCAAACCTAATTTTGGAGCAAACAGAGGTATCTTTATGAACGTTAGCTTAAGCCCAGGTTGAAGTTTTAGGCTACAAAGTAATAAGATTGTTGGGATTGTACCATTGGAGCCATATTTTGTACCCTTTTACCAAAGTAAAAATTTTTTATTTTGACTTGAAATAAAATCCATGGATACGCCAAAATTATAATTTAATTGATTAATTTTTAAATGATCATCTGTAGGTAAATATTGCCACCTACTTGTTTTATAATCTACCTATACCTTAATACGTCAAAGCATCCCACTAAATACTTATAAAATTCATAGTTCTTAAATGGTATACATTATGCGTATGCGGGCAAGAGACTTAATTACGTCAACCGCTCCTTTTTTTTAATATTTAGCAATATCTTATAATAAAAAAATCGATACGATCAGTTTTAGAAATCGAATATTTTTTAACTCAATGTCATTATTCATTAACCTATTTTTAAACCTCTTATTTTATGTGAAAATCAACGCTATTACACTGTCCAGGCTTGTTAAGCTGTTTTTATGTTTCGATTTTGAGTTTTCTGGCTTAATCAATCAATGCCTTATTGAGGCTTTTTTTGAAGACTTTATTCCACCAAAAAATCCAGCATTTTCCGGTTTAATCATTACCTTTTATTTTGGCTTTCTTGTACAGTTCTTTCTCTTACAAGCTCTGGCGTAGTTCGATCACTCTTGGAAATCTTGATTCTAATTTAAAAAACCTGAGTTACAGTTTTTGTCGGCCTTTCGTTGCCTTTCTATCTTTATATTGGATTTTTCAGCTTAATCATTGCATTATCTTGGCTTTCTTGTACAGTTTTTTCTCTTATAAATTTTGGCGTAGTTCGATCACTCTTAAAAGCTTGATTCTACCTTAAAAAACCTCAGTTACAGTTTTGTCGGCTTTTCGTTGCCTCTCTGTCTTGGATTTTTCGGCTTAATCATTTCATTTTCTTGGCTTTCTTGTACAGTTCTTTCTCTTACAAGTTTTGACGTAGTTCGATCGCTCTTGGAAACCTTGATTCTATCCTTTAAACCTCAATTACAGTTTTTGTTGGCTTTTCATTGCCTTTCTGTCTTTATATTGGATTTTTCGGCTTAATCATTTCATTTTCTTGGCTTTCTTGTACAGTTCTTTCTCTTACAAGTTTTGACGTAGTTCGATCGCTCTTGGAAACCTTGATTCTATCCTTTAAACCTCAATTACAGTTTTTGTTGGCTTTTCATTGCCTTTCTGTCTTTATATTGGATTTTCCGGCTTAATCATTTCATTATCTTGGCTTTCTTGTACAGTTTTTTCTCTTACAAGTTTTGACGTAGTTTGATCACTCTTGGAAACTTTGATTCTACCTTAAAAAACCCTCAATTACAGTTGCTGTTGGCTTTTCGCTGCCTTTCTGTCTTTTATTGGATCTTTCGGCTTAATCTTGGTTTTTTGTACAGTTTTTTGTCTAACAAGTTTTGGCGTAGAGCTATTACTTTTGGAAACTTTAGCTCTACCTTAAAAAAACCTCAGTTACAGTTTTTGTCGGCTTTTCGTTGCCTTTCTGTCTTTATATTGGATTTTTCAACTTAATCATTTCGCTATCTTGGCTTTCTTAGTAGGTTTTTCTCTCACAAGTTTTGGCGTAGTTTTATCATTCTTGGAAACCTCGATTCTACCTTGAACCTCAATTACCGTTGTTGTTAACTTTTCGTTGCCTTTCTGTCTATATATTGGATTTTTCTACTTAATTATTGCATTATCTTGAATTTTGTCGTACAGATCTTTCTCTTACAAGGTTTGGCGTAGTTTGATCACTCTTGGAAATTTTGATTTAACCTAAAAAAACCTTAATTACAGTTTTTGTTAGATTTTCGTTGCCTTTTTGTCTTTATATTGGATTTTTCGGCTCAATCATTTCATTATCTTGACTTGTACAGTTCTCTCTCTCACAAGTTTGGGCTTAATTCGATCACTCTTGGAAACCTTGAACCTTAAACCTCAACCTCAATTACAATTGTTGTTGACTTGATATTGGATTTTTTGGTTTAATAATTGCATTATTTTGGCTTTTTACTACAATCTTTTCAATTGGATTTTTCGGCTCAATCATTTCATTATCTTGGCTTACTTGTATACAGTCTCAAACTCTTACAAGTTTGGGCTTAATTCGACCACTCTTGGAAACCTTGAACCTTAAACCTCCAATTACAATTGTTGTTGGCTTGATTGATATTGGATTTTTCGGTTTAATAATTGCATTATTTTGGCTTTTTACTACAATCTTTTCAATTACTACACTAACGTTTGTTTGACAGTTGACAGTTTATTCTACAATGAAAATCCCCAATTACAATTTTTGAGGCCTTCTTTTTCCCTTTTACGTTATAACTTTTTAAATTCTCAATTATTATTTTTCTTGGGTTTTTAGGTTTGCCTATGCACTTTTTATTTTTGTGCAGGACAGAGTACTGTTTAGCCCCACCGCTTGTTTCTACCACTGCTCATTAGTTGTTATTAACTGTGGTTGCATACAGATAACTATTTCGAAAGTATATTACTACGATTAGGAGTGAATAAATTTTTATGGTTTGTTGGTTATTTCTTTCTGATTACCAAAACGTATTAAATAAATAATTATAGTATCGATAAGGGCATACAGGGAAATATTCAAAGATTAAAAAGTTTAAATAAAGAGCGAAAGATAAATTTTTGTATTTGGAGAGGAGAGTAAAAATAAATTTTTAGCAAATATTGGGAGCATATGCACAAGTTTTAAGTTAGGGTGAGCAAGCTGAGAAGGGTGTTCTAAATGATTGTTCCTATATCCCGGGATCATTTTAATACAACAATACCTTTTATACATATACATTTTAGGCAGGGATGTTAGATAGACCCTAATTTGATCTCGCGTTTAAATTAAATACAAGTAGCGACGTACGCAATAAAAATTACGCACTTAAAAGAGAGTGATGGAGATAATGTTGGAATATGTTAATTAGAAGCGCTTCCTGTCTATTTAAATCCCAAAATCTTTTATGAAGTCCCCTCTCGAAGCTTCAAGTTTAATGGTTTTTAAATGTGTATCCTAGAAATAGGTATACCTTTTTTGCTTTCCTTTTGAAAGCTACGAGTGTGTGATTAGTAAGCGTTGGATGTATCGTGTAGCGCCGAGGCGTCTATCCAGCAGTCGCGCTCTGGCTCTGCTCGTTGAAGAGCATAATATTTGATTCGGTAGCACGTGAATTACTTAAATTTAAAATAGCGTAATTTAAAAATATATTTGTGATTGTTATTAGTAAGTAGGGTATTTTAAAAGGTTTTATTTTTTGTGCCCGGTTTGATGTGCGCAAACGATGCTGGATACAGAGGGTGTGACCGACGGTGAAGATGCTGCAAAACTTTTAAGAATGACATCTTTAAGACATAGTATAGGAAGTCATAGTTTAGTTAATTCGGGATGTGAAAAGGATTGTAATAATAAAGGTAATTTTTTAAAATTAAATTGATATTTAATACAATTTATAAACAATTTTTTGTTTATTAATATATGTAATCGATGAACTTTTTGATTAATTCGATGCCCCTGTTTGAAATAAAAAAGATTATTTTGCTGTCCTCGTAATTATGCAGAGTCAACAATTTTGTAATTATTCCACGATTAATTTTCAAGTACACACTCAGTTTTACACTTTTTATGAAATATTAAAAATGATTACTATTGGATAATATTGTTGTAAGTTGTATATGAATTTATAATATAAACAGTTAGTCATTGTAAAATATGCCCACTTTTTATAGATACCATTATCTACACTCTACAAATAATACACATACAGGCGCCACAATGTTATAAATACAGTTTCAATTGTAGATAATACAGGGTGTCCCACGGATCCCACGGTTAAAGTTAAAATACTCTTCTAAGCGTACTTAGGGTATTTTAAAAAACGTTGAAAAAATTTAAAAAATTGACAAATTAATTTCCCCCCCCCCCTCTTTAATATACCCTGAAATTTTAATAGGGGTTGAGTTTTAACAAAACATCTACCGAACCCTTTACTATCAGAATCGCTCATAACGCCACAACGCCAGTCTCAGAGAATATACCATTCAAGCTTTATAACCCCCCCCCCCTTTATTAAGACGTAAATTTTTGGAAGAAGCTCTAATTAAGCATCAGTTGACTTTTGCTGAAATAGCTTCCGAATCTCTTAGAATCATCTATCATATCACAATTCTTTTTATAAAAATACATCAAAAATCGCTGCATTTTACTTCTCACTGTGTCTCTCCCGGTTCTAGCTCCTTAAGGAGTGATCTGACGACAATTTTACTCAAATCAAAATTGTAGAGCATAAAATTCTCTATCCATGACAATAGAAATACTTCTCGTAGTTGGCATAATTAAGTTATCAAAATACATCTAAGAAAAAAAAGTATGTATTAAGCCCGATTTTACAACTTACGGTGTCTCTCCCGGCTCTAGCTCCTTAAGGAGTGATCAGACGGTGATTTTCTCAACTGAAAATTGTAGAGCATAAAATTCCCTATCCGTGACAATAGAAATACTTCTCGTAGTTGGCATAATTAAGTTATCAAAATACATCTAAGAAAAAAAAGTATGTATTAAGCCCGATTTTACAACTTACTGTGTCTCTCCCGGGTCTAGCTCTTTAAGGAGTGATCTGACGGCAATTTTACCCAAATGAAAATTGTAGAGCATAAAATTCTCTATCCGTGACACAAAAATTTTTTCTCGCAGTTGGCATTATTAATTTATCAAAATTAACGAATTTTACATCTTACTGTGTCTCTCCCGGCTCTAGCTCCTTAAGGAGTGATCTGACGGTAATTTTTGCAAATGAAAATTGTAGAGCATAAAATTCCCTATCCGTGACAATAGAAATACTTCTCATAGTTGCCATAATTAATTTATTAAAATACATCAAAGACAAAAAAGTATGTGTTAAGCCCAATTTTACAACTTACTGTCTCTCCTGGCTCTAGCTCTTTAAGGAGTTATCTGATGGAAATTTTACCCAAATGAAAATTGTAGAGCATAAAATTCTCTTTCCGTGACACTAAATTTTTTTCTCGTAGTTGGCATTATTAATTTATCAAAATCAACGGATTTTACATCTTACTGTGTCTCTCCCGGCTCTGGCTCCTTAAGGAGTGATCTGACGGCAATTTTACTCAAATAAAAATTGTAGAGCATAAAATTATCTATCCGTGATAATGGAAAAACTTCTCCTAGTTGACATAATTAATTTATCAAAAACAAATAAGTTTGAATTAAGTCGGATTTTGCAGTCTCTCCTGGCTCTAGCTCCTTAACGAGCGATCTAACGATAATTTTACCTCCAATGAAAATTATAGAGCAGGAAATTTTCTATCGAAACACTTAATATTTGTGGAAGTTGCCGTACTTATTTTATAACAATTAATCAAAGTTGAAAAATTATAATAAGTCGAATCAGAGGGTGATATTTGAACCTTTTCCATGGGAAATGAACTCTATTTTCAATGGGTTGACTGAAAGGGACATACAAGCGTTAAAAAATAAATGTGTGGGGGGGGGGGTCAAATTTGTTGTTTCATCGGAATTTTCGGTTGTGTACAAAAGTTTCAAAAATGTGGAAGGGATGGGAAAAAGACCTTGACTCGAAAGCCCCTCGAAGGAGTGTATTTATAAATTTCCATTTGATTTAATTTTTACAAAACAAAGCGTAACCGGTGCAATTTTAAATGGTACGGTACTGGGTTACTGTTTACGCTCAACAAGCGTATCGTAAAGTTGTTCTATGGTATAGCTATGTTTTAAATTACCATTTGGCTTTAGTTGGATTGTTAGTTTAGTGATGATATCGCACGTTGTAGGTATTGTAAAATGTTATGTGAACCTTTTAACGATATTGGTGAGTAGGTACCCAATTTTGTGCCATTTTAAAAGCACTTACTTCGTGCGTCTCAAGTACCATCGCTGATGGACGTTAGTAGACTAAACAAAATTAGTGAGTCGTTTAATAAATTTTTTCAAGAAATTATTAAATGATTTTTTTATTCACGGTCGTGCGGGGGACGATTCTTAATTATTTAATCGTACAATTTTGTAATGAGTATATAAATTAAATGTGAACGAACATTTCCTTTTTTAGACTAGTTAAAAGTCAAAGAACATTTTATAAACAAAAAACATTTTTAATTAGATACACAAATTGTGACGAATTCCAACCTACGCTATATTAATACCTAATGTTTTTAAACTTTTGATTACTCATCCATTACTTGCGTACATAAAACCACCATGGTTTGTGATTCTATGTATGATTTTTCATAGCAATTCAACTAATATTTGTGGTTTTACAGTTAATAAGTCTATCAACACGTACTCATCAACGTGAATAATTGGTAAAAAATTAAAATCGATTTGGTCCTTCGAGCCGGATGTTAGAGCGCTCAAAATTGATTTTACGATCAAAAAAATTAGGTTCTAAATTTAGAGACTAGACGAGACTGGTTATAAAATTGTTTATTATTAATTTAATACAAAAGACTTAATTTAATTACGATGTTTTGTTGTTTTAATGAAGTTATTCCCGCGTTCTATTTTATTATTATCCATTTTAATATGGTCCGGATGTACATAATTATTCTTGAATATTTTTGCTAAACATTCAGGTAAAATGAAACCAAACTTTATAACAAATTACTCAACTATTATGTCTTGCTCACTTTTTTTTATCTATTTATAATGAAAGAACAAATTTCTGCTAAGTGCAATTACTTGTAAATAGCTAATTGTGACTGTTTTGAACATGATAGTAACAGTTGGACTTAATTTTATTAAAACAACTCAGTTTTAAAAAATAAAGAAGCCACTCGTCCTCTCAAGGCAATGGTAAAGGAATCCTGCCGAAAAAGAGCCTCGTTTGGTTTACAGACCCTAGAAGTCGAAGGGCATGATGCCTTCCCACCATTAGAACATCACGTTTCGTTTAAGCGAATTTAGAATTTTGCAGCCAGTCGACCTTGCAAGGCAATGGTAAACCAACGAAGCATAATTCCTTAAGAATGACTATTTATAATTCATCAACACAACCCACGTGTCCCACGTTATAGCTATAGGGTCTTCTTCTTGTGGCTTTTGTAAAAATATAAAGGGGGGGGAGGTTACACACACTTATTGAGGAGATACTAATTTAGCCCTCAAAAACGTGTTTCGTCATCTAATTGTATTAATTTAAACAATTTTAAGCTATCTTGAATAATTTTAATTTAGCCCCCCCCCCTTTAATTTTGAGTCTATTAGCTTTAGTATTTTTTTTCACACGTTATTTTTTAAAAATTTACATTACGAGATGTTTAAATTTTAAATTAAGTGGTAAAGTGAACGTGTTTAAACTCCTTTATGTGGATTTTCTTGATAATTAAAGTAAAATTACAAGTAGTCTACAATTTGTCCAAGTTCATTAACCGGATTTATTTTTAAACATAAAAAAGTGAAATAAGCACATACATGATTTTTATAACTTCAAGCATTTAGTAACGATATATTTTTAAAAAATAGCACAAATATTAATTAGTTACCGTTCAAAACTTATTTAAACCACTTTAAACGCAAATTTTTATTATCCAGGGGGGCTAAAGATAATCTGCACCCTTAGCTTATTTGGGAGCTTTTGTGGCTAAGCTTTCAGGCATGTTATGGAACTCTTTTGGTAGCACTTCAAGTTACTATCAAAATTATTTTCAAAGGGTGCCATTTTGAATTTTGAATTTTATAAAGCGCCCTTACTGGACTAGAAATGGCCGGTGAGTGGTATTTTGCAAAATAATGTTTTTTTTATTGAATGGAACTGCTTATGATGAACTGTCCTTCGTAAGTTTTTAGATTTGCAATTTGAGAAATATTTTTGTTTTAGATTTGAGTGGATGGAATGGAAGTATAAGTCAAAAATGGAGACGACTTAGACGATGTTGCGCCTCATTGAGAACATCTAGTGTACATAATAGTCCCGAGCCATCTCGTAGTTCTTTAATAGAATCAGATAGTCCACGTATTCTAGTCAGTACACCAACTAGCAGCTCATCTTTAAGACTACCTGGAAAAAAAGGAAGCGTTCAGGAAATCTTAAGATCAAAATTAAATAGAATTCACTCTGGTTTAAGAAAACGACGTGCTTTATCTGTGCAAGAAGTTTTCACTAGTCCAACGAGAGAACAGCCTACATTTTACGTACCCTCGCCAAACGAAAATTCGAACGAAAACATTTCAACGTACGTCATCGACAACTGTGATATATTAGATCGTAAGACAAGAGATACACATCGAAGTAGACCAAGATCCAGATACGAAAATGGCATAGGTACTTCGGACTACCCAATTAACAATGATCACGGTTATCATAGTTACGAAAGTCAAGGTTACGACTCACTTCCATTCGAACCTGAACCAGATTATGATGACGACCCGACTGAAGTAACCACAAGCCAAAATACGTCCAGCAGGCGATGGTCTATGGCAGATACGTTTATGGCTTACAAGAATTTTTACAAAAAACCCAACCAAACGCAAACCAAAGAAATAAATTCCGGCCCTGACTCTTTGGAGTTAGAAAATTCCAAAAAATTAAACGACACAACATCGAATTCTATAAATAGCAAAATACCAAAAGCGAAACTTAGTAATGGGAAGGTTCGCGAACGAACTCGTTCTCACTCGCCAGTTAAAAATAAAAATAATTGTAGAGAACAATCCAAGACGACGATAAATGTAGCTAAAGAAAAAGAAAATAGTACAAAGTATAGTAAAGTGGTAACTATTTCTAAAAGTTATTACGAGTTTGTTAACACTGAACAAAGACCGGAAGTTAATCCAAGTGCCGATCACGGCCGGATGAACAAAGAGCACAAACAGGTATGTGACTTAAATCGTGACATATACCATTTAATTGTTTATAATTTACAGGATTGGCTCGAAGAACTGGAAGAAGAAGAGGAGGACGAAGAAGAAAGTAAATTTTGTACGTTACCACGTAATGGTGGTAGCGCTTTTACAATTTGCCAAGTTACTTTCCAAAAAGGCCCCGGTTTTAAAGCTTTAGGTTTTAGTATTGTCGGCGGAACCGATTCTCCAAAAGGAAGTATCGGTATCTACGTTAAAACTATTTTTCCAAATGGACAAGCAGCTGATAACGGAACTTTAAAAGAAGGTATTTTGCATTCTTTAATTACTTATATAACTATTTTTTCTTTTTGTACGACTCACGCATTGTTTTGAATACGCTCATTGATTTTGAATTAATATGCGTGTTTACTCAACTGTATATATCCTCTTCCTGTTCACTATAATAAAACAACTACACAAGAGCCATTTTCATTTAGAGATTTTACTAAACCATTTCTATTTCCTTCAAGAGCGTAGTAAGGATGGGGCGAAAAGTAGCGAGTCTTTTTCAGCCATTGAAAACCTCCAAAATTTGAAAATTATTTGTATTTCAAAACATTTGCCGAATTTACTGGTCCACTGTTTCTATGGTTTCTCGCCCAAAGGTCTTTCAATGTCTAAATTTCTAGAAAGCGTCAAAGTTCTTAAAAATCTGAGACTGAAACTCTTCCATGAGTTCCTCCAGAGTAGCATGTCATTTTCAGCCATACAAATCCTCCAAAATTTAAAAATGAACTGCCTCTTTATTGTATTTCCCAACATTTTCTGAGTTTACTAGTCCACTGTCTCTAGGATTTCTCGCCCAAAGGTCCTTTAAGACCTAAAATTTTAGAAAGCTGCAAAGTACTCGAAAATCTGAGACTCAAACTCTTCCATGGCTTCTTCTAGAGTAGCCTGTCTTTTTCAGCCATAGAAAATCTCTAAAATTTAAAAATTAACCTTCTCTTTGTTGTATTTTCTAACATTTTCTAAGTTTCCTCAAACTCTTCCATGACTTCTTCCAGAGTAGCCTGTATTTTACAGTCTTAGAAAATCTCCAAAATTTAAAAATGATCTTCCTCTTTATTGTATTTCCCCCCATTGGCTGAGTTTCTAACCTAAAGGTCCTTTAAGGTCTAAAATTTTAGAAAGCTCTAAGTACTCTGAAAATTCGAGTTTCAAACTCTTCTATGGCTTCTTCCAGAGTAGCCTGTCTTTATCAGCCTTAGATAACCTCCAAAATTTGAAAATGAACCTCCTCTTTATTGTACTTTCCAAGATTTTCCGAGTTTATTGGTTCACTGTTTCTGTGGTTTCTCGCCTAAAGGTCTTTCAATGTCTAAATTTCTAGAAAGCGTCAAAGTTCTTAAAAATCTGAGACTCAAACTCTTCCATGAGTTCCTCCAGAGTAGCATGTCATTTCAGCCATACAAATCCTCCAAAATTTAAAAATGAACTTCCTCTTTATTGTATTTCCCAACAGTTTCTGAGTTTACTAGTCCATTGTCTCTAGGATTTTTCGCTCAAAGGTTCTTTAAGACCTAAAATTTTAGAAAGCTGCAAAGTACTCGAAAATCTGAGACTCAAACTCTTGCATTGCTTCTTCCAGAGTAGCCTGTCTTTTTCAGCCATAGAAAATCTCTAAAATTTAAAAATTAACCTTCTCTTTGTTGTATTTTCCAACATTTTCTAAGTTTCCTCAAACTCTTCCATGACTTCTTCCAGAGTAGCCTGTATTTTACAGTCTTAGAAAATCTCCAAAATTTAAAAATGATCTTCCTCTTTATTGTATTTCCCCCCATTTGCTGAGTTTCTAACCTAAAGGTCCTTTAAGGTCTAAAATTTTAGAAAGCTCTAAGTACTCTGAAAATTCGAGTTTCAAACTCTTCTATGGCTTCTTCCAGAGTAGCCTGTCTTTATCAGCCTTAGATAACCTCCAAAATTTGAAAATGAACCTCCTCTTTATTGTACTTTCCAA
Source organism: Malthinus seriepunctatus (assembly GCA_963924605.1). NCBI lineage: Eukaryota > Metazoa > Arthropoda > Insecta > Coleoptera > Cantharidae > Malthinus > Malthinus seriepunctatus. Next base: position 560,839 of record OZ004605.1, read on the forward strand.
GATTTTCCGAGTTTATTGGTTCACTGTTTCTGTGGTTTCTCGCCTAAAGGTCTTTCAATGTCTAAATTTCTAGAAAGCGTCAAAGTTCTTAAAAATCTGAGACTCAAACTCTTCCATGAGTTCCTCCAGAGTAGCATGTCATTTCAGCCATACAAATCCTCGAAAATTTAAAAATGAACTTCCTCTTTATTGTATTTCCCAACAGTTTCTGAGTTTACTAGTCCATTGTCTCTAGGATTTTTCGCCCAAAGGTCCTTTAAGACCTAAAATTTTAGAAAGCTGCAAAGTACTCGAAAATCTGAGACTCAAACTCTTGCATGGCTTCTTCCAGAGTAGCCTGTCTTTTTCAGCCATAGAAAATCTCTAAAATTTAAAAATTAACCTTCTCTTTGTTGTATTTTCCAACATTTTCTAAGTTTCCTCAAACTCTTCCATGACTTCTTCTAGAGTAGCCTGTCTTTATCAGTCATAGATAACCTCCAAAATTTGAATATTATTATTATATATGAATATGAACCTTCTCTTTATTGTATTTTCCCAAATTTGCCGAGTTTACTGGTCCATTGTTTCCGTGATTTCTCGCCTAAAGATCGTTCAAGGTCTAACATTTTAGAAAACGTCTAAGCACTCGAAAATCCGAGTTTCAAACTCTGTCATGGCTTCTTACAGAGTAGATTGTCTGTATCAGCCATATATAACTTCCAAAATTTGAAAGTCAACCTCTTTTTTATTATATTTCCCAACATTTGCCGAGTTTACTGGTCCACTGTCTCTATGGCTTCTCGCGCAAAGTTCGTTCAAGGTCCAAAATTTAAAAAAGCGTCAAAGTACTCGATAATTCAACCTCTGAAACTCATCCATGGCTTTTTCAGAGTAGCTTGTCTTTTTCAGCCATGGAAAACCTCCAAAATTTAAAAATGAACCTCCTGTTTATTGTATTTGATAACATTTACTGAGTTTACTGGTCATGGTTTAAAATTTTCGAAAGCGTTAATATTTACTGGTCCACTGTCTCTAGGGTTTCTCGTCAAAAGGTCCTTTAAGGTCTAAAATTTTAGAAAGCGTGAGACAATCCGAGACTCAAACTCTTCCATGGTTTCTTCCAGAGTAGCCTGTCTTCTCCAGCCATAGAAAACCTCCGAAATTTTAAAATGGGCCTCTTTTTTATTGTATTTCTCAACATTTATTGAGTTTACTGGTTCACTGTCTCTAGGGTTTCTAGCCTAAAGGTCTTTCAAGGTATAAAATTTTAGAAATCGGTAAAGTACTTGAAAATCCGGAACTCAAACTCTTCCAGAGTAGCCTGATATGCTTCAATGGCGACTGTTTATATCTTATTGATTTTTGTATTTTTTTTTCAGGAGATGAAATATTAACTGTAAATGGCCAAGTCCTACATGGTCTTTCACATAAAGAAGCTATAGGAGTATTTAAAAAAATACGCCAAGGTCCAGTTTTACTTCATGTTGGGAGAAGAATAGAGCGCAAACGTAAAGAACGGTATTCTCCAGCTGTTTAAATTATTAATACATTCCTATATAAAATTATGTTTTTATTCCAAAGATATATACTAAAAACAATTGTTTATTAACGTATTTTGTATTTTTTAACTTTTATACGTATATTATATTTATGTTAATAAAGTTTTGAAAATAGTATTTTTAGTGGCAAAGCCACAAACTTCAATATTGTTCTATTTATTGAGTTAAAAACTGCTGAGGGTGTCATCAGTTGTCTAAGATTGCAAAATCTAATGAGTTGTTCTATTATTGGTCGCTAGAGAACACAGAATTACAATTTAAAGACAAGTTCATAAAACGCCTAATACGTTTGGATTATGCATTCATGCTTGTATGCTGTGTTGCAGAAGTACAAGGCGTTGCGGAATTATATTTAAGGACTGAACTAGCGGTTTTGGTTAATATAGTTATCTTGGAGTCTCTTATTGATGTCTTGGGTACTACAGATTTTTATTTTTATTTTTTTTTAATTAAAATTGTTAGTTCTACCCTTGTTCAATTCTTTAGTTTTGAAGATCATTTTAACTTTACTTTCTGATTGGGTTGTTCGGTTGTTGATTTAACCGCTGTTAAATGTTTGTTTTCACATTATGTAATTTTTTTTGAAGCCTGCCCTGATAAAACAGCTTCTGTCCCACTTCTTTCGATCAGCTGTATGTGAAGGTGGCGCCAGCGCACTAGATAAGGTTTATCAGTGTTGTAAATGTATTTCTATGAATCGAGTTAGTCACAAGAATGCGCGGTGTTTGTGTGTCGGTTATACAATGATTTTAAGTAATTGTCAAAATATTTACGATGTAGTTTTTAAATTAAAAATTTCTTTATGAATATGGCCTTCAAATGGTTTATGCAATTTTATTTATGTTTATTAATTGTGTTAGGTCTTTTAGCTATAACTAGTTCTAATAAACTCTGCAATCATGTGCATCCTAAACATCACGAGGTAAAAACATATTTTTAAGTAAAATGTTTTTAAAGTGTTTGCATTGCCTAAACAATTTATTAATCAGGTCGTAATGTTTTAAGCAAATAATTGAACGTAATGATTGTTGATTACATGATTATTTAAAATAAATGAAAACAGTACTTTCTATTGATAGTAATCCAAGCCAATGTTTGTGGTTAAACATTGCAAACATTGGCGTACATTGAACATCAAGATTACCTTGTAGAAATCTTCAAGTACTTTAAACTGCTTATAAAGTAATGATCTTGTACGACAAATTGAAGGGCGAATGTTATTTAATTTTGTTCACTTGAGACACATATTATCCCCCTCCCCATGTCCCCATATTTAAAAAAAAATAAAACGATTTCAAAAATTGTTACAAACATCTGTCTTATAACCTCATAGCCTGCTGGCTTATAAATGAAAAATATTAATGTTGAGAAAATAAAGCTGTTAGCTGCAATTAAAGTTTATTTAACCAATAAGTTACGTGATAAAGTAATTATTCATTACCACTAATCTTTACCGCTCTACTTAAATAATTAAATATAAAAACATTATACAAGTACATGTACAGTAAAATTCATTTACTTGGCTAGTCATGATTAAAGCCTTCAAATTCTTGTTTTTTAAAATAAAAACTTTTTAAATTTCCAGTTAGATACGTACTAATTTAACGGATCAAAAACAAGTACATTAACATTAAACCCAATAATTTTGAGCTCCTCTCAAATTAATGTTGAGTAATGTTCATTGCCATACATTAAAAATGTCGTTTTTAGGTTTTATTTAAATGTAACGCCTTGTATAGTCCGATTCCTCAAGAAGGAAATTTTATCCCCTTTAATTTATAATAGAGGTCAAATTGGCGTAATTATAGCCTTTAAGTAGCTACATGGATATTCGGGAGAGACGTCGAAATCGTATGAAAATAAGTCAACTGATGGGCCTTTTTTGTTCTACTTGGATTAGTCAATTAAGACAGTTGGAGACATCCTCTTGGATGCTTCTGAAAGACAATTTTATCCTCTTTCGATCATAATAGACGTCAAATTGACGTAATTGTAGTGTTTAAGTAGCTACATGGACATTAAGGAGAGACGTCCAAATCGTATGAAAATAAGTCAACTGATGGCCCTTTATTTGTTCTACTTGGACTAATCAATTTAAGACAGTTGGAGCAAAAGTCTTGGATGTTTTTGAAAGACAATTTTATCCTCTTTTGATCGTAATAGAGGTAAAATTGGCGTAATTATAGCCTGGATATTCGGGAGAGACGTTGAAATCGTATGAAAATACGTAAACTGATTGTCCTTTTTTGTTCTACTTGGACTAGTCAATTAAGACAGTTGGAGCAATCGTCTTGGATGTTTCTGAAAGACAATTTTTTCGACTTTTGATCATTGTATTCATGTATTGTATTGTACTCAGGGGTCATTGGCTTCTAAGCCTTACAGAACTGCGACCAGTGTTGATCTTTTGTTCATAACCCTACTCGTATTTATGTTCCCAGGAATTAAGTCTTGCCAGCGAAGCATAGAATGTTCCTGAGAAGTTTGCTTTTCACTTCTTCAGGCGTCAATTGAGCCTGCCATAAGTGTTTCAGCCTAAGCCGAGCTAATGCATCTTACTCTTTTGGTAGTTTTATTTGGAGGACTGAAGTATTTCATCCGTTTTTTAGCAGCTCCGCATAGTCGAACCCGAGGTCGAACCCTATCAGATCAGCCTTTAGTTTAAGGCTTTTCAGGGCTTTTTTGACGTCGTCATCACTGCTTGCGAGGAGTGTGTCCTCAGCCTTTTGATCAGGATTTTCATCCAAAACCATAGGCTCTTGACCTCTTCTTGGTTTCTGTGGAGACTTTGAGCAGCCTCTGTTGTTGACTCTGTTAAGGTCGAGTCTACCTTTAAAAAATTATTTACTTCCATGTTGATCCCACGATAAGCTGGGGAAATGATGGTCACCTGCAGCAGAGCCCTGCGTGCCACAGGAAGGCTAGTTAAACCGGATGTCGCCTGATGGTATCCGGAGTTGGCATATTAGTGATTAGGTATTTCTTCCTAACCATTCAGTCATCGGCATATGCTGTTTCACCTTGACTGTATTTATACAGTCAGCCTCAAAATTATTGGCCACCCTGGCTATACGTCAGGGTCGTTATTAGCCAACAACGACAAAAGGACAGAAGGGTAAGTTGTTGATTTACTACTTGTTGTCAAAATAAAGCTACCCCTCAATTTAAACAGGGGGTGTTATGATGGTTTCATCCACAATTCGTGCTAAACGTATAGCTAGGGTGCCCATTAATTGTGAGGCTGACTGTACTTAATTGTAATCTTTAAGTAGCTACATTGACATTCGAGAGAGACGTCGACAGCGTATGAAAATTAGTCAACTGATGGTTCTTTTTTGGTTCTATTTATACTGGTCAACTAAAGCAGTTGGAACAAACGTGTTGTTTGCGATTTTTTGAAACGCAACACCCTGTATATTTTTAGATATTCTGATTTCTCAAGAACAAAAGTTTTAAAATGTTTTTAGGGATAAATTTAATGCAATAGCACGACATGAGGTGTTTTTTAGTAGCCTCGGAAGGATGGAGTGGTCTTGTGAGTTCTTTGAAATGATGGTTATTCAGTGATTTTCCTCACGGTGATGTCGATATCGTGATAGGTCACTATTAATCAGATCAAATTGTCGAAGAATAAATTTAAGGATGACAAAGGGGTTTTTTGGATGTTTCATTTACTCAAATTGTTTGTTGGTTTTGTAAACGTTGAGTTCCAATCAAATAAATAAAACGTAATAAATTTTATTAATTATTGATAAATTTATTAGGTAAGCTACTAATACAAAAGAAATATTGAAACTATAAAGGAAATCGTGCGAAATGAAAAAAGTTAATTTCATAAACATTGTTAGAAAAAGGTGAGTGATGGAATTTTGCTATTCATTGTGTTAATTTTAATTTCGTGAGAAATTGTCCTCAAAATGAGAAATAATTTAATGCTCGGATGATTTCTTTTGTAATAAATTTTTTAGACTATTTCGCGATTTTGTGCCTTTTTTCCACCAATTTACACCTATTATGTGGTTTATATAAATATTTAGATAATATTTATTGATGTAATAATAATAATTGTTTTATATTAAGCTTGAAAAGAACAAAAAATTATTTATTATACCAACGCAAGCTAGCTGTCATTGGATCGCAGTTACATAACTCTTGCATTGGTCCCTTAAGCGAAAGAAAGTTTTATTCCTTAGGGCCTTTAGGCCTTCTAATCCAGCTTAATCTGTGACGCTAGTTATGCTTCTGTTTAACTACCAATTATTCTATTATAGCTGTTGGTTAAATTACAGCATTATTTATCAATTTAAAAAACTTAATTATAAGGTAAACAGTGCCGACGACACTGTTCTACGAGCGGCTCATTTAAAGGCTACTTGCTACTGATCTGACGCACTTATATCACCGCAGGGATTTAGGCCTCTTCTCAGTCAAATGGCTTTTTGCTTTAAGGTAGAAACTTGGGCCTCTCCAGTATCAGGACCCTCTTTAGGTTGGACCGAACTCAGCACTTCTCCATCCACAAGAAGCATTCTGTCTCTCTTAAACACTGAGCTACTCTCAGCGTTGGTTACAGTAGAAGGGGTTAGGTTATGTAATCAATTCGGCCCTAGGAAAGGGTGGTTTATAGGCGACCATTTAACTTGAATTACAGTAAAGTCACTCGATTAGCTTACCCAAGGCTCATGACAGTGGAAAGGCTCATTGTTTAGTTTGGCTAGTTAATTTCAGGTTCATGGTAGTAAGCCAGTAAATAAAAGTAAAATTTCTAGAGAGAAGAATTGTTGATTGGTAATGTCATTTGGCGACCCGTTAATAATTATTATTTCCACAATGGTTTAAATGCAATTTCATGCCTTTCAGATGGTCAAATTCATACTTTTAACGCTACATCTATAACTTAAACTAAAACAGTTACGATTTTATAGCCCATGTTTAAAGTTTTATTTATTTTATGGTACTGAATTAATTATCAATAATTTTAATCGGTACAAGACACCTTGAGACAGTTTTAATTCCAAGCAAAAATGTTTTCAAGTTTTGGATACGCTTTTATGAAAGTTTTTTCTTTTACTTAAGGTTACAGTAACTTAAAAAGTCTTATGACGTATGTTTAAGATTATAAATCGCCAATAAGGTTTGAAAAAGGCCTTCAAGGTTATAAACATGTTTTAGAAGAGTCTGCGAAGGCTATTTATGGCTTGAGTCTTTAATAGAGGATCTAACGTTAAATATTGAGTAACTAGATCTCGAGTCTGTGGGAAAAGGTCTTTAAGGTCATAAAATATTTAGGAAGGCCTTGCAGGCTTCCAAATGGGGTAAATATCTTAAGTTTATCTCGGTTTATACAATTTTCTTTTAGTAACAATCTTTAAACCGATTCTGCTTGATTTTTTTTTAGTTTTCGAAACGGTCTCCAAATTAACAAAATACTCCATGAGACCTTAGAAGTATGTGTATGGCTGTGAATATCATTATAACTTTGTAACGTAAAATAATGAGTAACTAGATCTTTAATCTGTGGGAAAAAGCCATTAAGGCCATAAAATATGTAAGAAGGCCTTGAAGGTTTGCAAAATGGGTTTACGTAAATATCGTAATGTCATACAATTTTAAAGAAGGCTTTTAGAAGAATATGTGGCTCAATTTTTAACAATCTTAGGGAATACTTTTCAAGGTCATGCAATGTTAGAGACCTTACAAAGGCTAGTTTTAAATTTAAATTAAATTTAAATACAATCTTAAAGGGACTCTTTTTGATTATTTTTTATAAGTTTTGGATAAGGTCTCTAAGGTCACAAAATACGCAATGAAACCTGATACCATTTTATTTTCAATTTCATCTTATTATTTAAATTTTAAAATGGGGATGACATCTATTGCTATTCTGTAAAGATAAATGGGGGATCCGAGCTTCAGGTGTCCTGGCAGTAGTTACATTTATTGTTATTATATTATTTTTTATCATCTTCATAGAGGCATCTAAGTAGAGAAATTCTTTTTGTATTTCTTCCGAAAAGGATTATTTTTGAAATTCGAAAAACCCTAAGATTAGGTACGTAATACTCCGTTGAGTTATTCCAGATGGTAATTGATGTGTTTTATTTTTAGGGTTTTTTTTAATTGGGATCAATTTTAATTATTGCATATCTCATAGTTACCATCATGAAGTCAAAGGTTGAATTGAAATCTTACATTTTTAGTTTAAAATTTCAACATTTACTTTAAATCAAATTTATATTTATCATTCTTTATTTTTAATTATTACATTGCTTTTTTTGACTTATTGGAGTCAATTAAGTGTTATAAATATTATTTCATGTTCGACATGGATTATTAGAATTTTGTTGGTTAAAAGTAAATTTATTATTTTTTTTATTTTTTTCCCTATTCACAGTTTAAAGGTTGCAGTAGTCGAAACTGTGTGGCGCCCGTTTACGATCTTAACCCATACCTTTTCTCCATCGAGTAGCTGGCAACTTGATTTTTTTTACGACTACTGCACATTCAATTTAAGTTTTTTATTTACAGACAGTTATCACGTAACAAGAGATTTGACGCCCAACGTGGGGCCATTAAGATCAACAAATTTTAAAAGTATGTTTATGGCTGTGAATATCATTATAACTTTGTAACGTCAAATAGTGAGTAACTAGATTTTAAATCTGTGTGAAAAAGTCTTTAAGGTCATAAAATATTTAATAAGGCTTTCAAGGCTTCCAAAATGGACTTAGGTAAATATCGTAACGCCAATTTTAAAGAGCGCTTTTAGAAGAAGGCGGCTCAATTTTTAACAATCTTAGGTAAAAGTTTTCAAGGTTATGAAATGTTTGCATAACTTGTAGTTTTAAATTGATGAAGCTTGGGAGAATGGTTGAATGTCATATAATCTTTAAAGGGAGTCTTTTTGATTATTTTTTATAAGTTTTGGAAAAGGTCTCCAAGGTCACCTTAGACCTTAGAAGTATGTTTATGGCTGTGTATATCATTATACTTTAATAAAAAGAGCAACAAGGTCTAAAAAGGTTTTTAGTATGGATTTTTGGACGAATTGGTAGATGAACAAAAATTTAATAGTAATAAATAAAAATTATTTGCAGGTAATTCACGGCTACATCGAACCAGAACATGTTATGAAGAAACGCAACATAGATCAACCTTTACGAATATTGCTTTGGTACGATGAAAGTGTCTATCGGTGAGTAAACTTAGATCAAAAAATTTTCCATGTTTAATGTGTAATTTATTTTTCAGCCTTGATCGAGAACGCTTTGATCTTATTAATGTGAGTGTACTTAATTTTAATAATATTTGTATACGTAACTTTATTTTACAGAAAACAGTTTTACCGCGAGCTACACAATTTTGGGAAAAAGCTCTATTTGTTCGAAAAGTAGAAAATGTCATTAGATTAACAAGGTGAGCTCATTTCACTTTATCGCTGTTTTAGTACAAAAAAAGTTTTTTTTAGGAAATGTATGGAAACTCAAGTTTTTGTAAAGGAATCCCAAACCCATTGTATCGATACTTGCAAAGAAAAGACGATGTGCGGCGAAGTCGAAGTGCCTGAAGAACATTTAGAGGCTTGTCGAATATGTAACAGTACTGGTCAAGATTGTGGTATCGCTAAAGGTTCAACTCCAGGTGTTGGAATACAAGATTCGGATTTTATATTTTATGTATCAGCAATGCAAACTGAACGTTGCAATAAATCGCTTACTGTCGCTTATGCCGCTCATTGCCAACAAGAAAATGCTTTGGATAGACCTATTGCAGGACACGCTAATTTATGCCCAAATAGTATTAGTATAAAACGCCAAGAGTTAGAAACATTACTTTCAACAGTTAAACACGAAGTGCTTCACGCTTTAGGATTTTCAGTTAGTTTATATGCTTTTTATCGAGACAGTTCTGGTAATCCATTAACTCCCAGACGACCCGATACAGGAAAACCATCTTTAAATGAAATGTAAGTTTGAACCACACCACAATCATTGCCTACACGACCCTTTATGCCTCCATCGATTCCGACTTTGAGCGATGTTTCTTCCTCTTGGAACATTCGATTAGTCATCATCCCTGGCTCAACAACTCTTTGTGGTTCTTTCTTCTTCTACCGATTCTGACTTTGAACAACGTTCGTCCCTTAACTTAATAAACGTGAGTATTAATCATCAATAGAGCTCGAATTCTAAGCTTTTTGCTTATGGCTTTTAATCACAAGCAGAACAAATTCCTTTTGGATCTTTTGGATTTTGGTTTAGAAATACGCTTACAACAGACTAATATCTTTTTCAATGAATAATTTGGAAAATACATATAATTTTTCAGGATGATTAATTGTTTTTCGAAATAATAATTAAAATTTTGAATAAAAATTAAATTTTTATGCTCAATTTTGGATTTTTAGTGCTTTGTAAGAGCTTTTTTTGACTTTTTAAAAGCTTTTTTTAGACCTTTTTTAAGCGCTTATTTTAAAATAATAAATGCTTATAAATCCGGGCTTTAATCATCACCATAAGCTCTACAATCCATTGTGGGTCTTGGTCTGCGTTAAAATTTTGCTCCATTGTGGGCCTTGGTCTACGTTACGATTTTCCTTCTTTGATCCAGACTTTGAGCGATGTTTCTTCATCCACTGATTAATTGGTATTGAGTATTAATCATTATCATCATCTTCGGAACTCTTTGGGGATCTTGGTCTGTGCTAAAATCTTCCCCCATTGATACTGACTTTGAGTGAGCGATGTTTCTCCATCCTCAAACTTAATAATAGTTTATTATTAATGATCATCAGTTCCACAACTCTTTGTGAGCATTGGTCTCTACTGAAGTTGTTCTCTATTGGTCGAAAAATCTTAACCTGTAGTTCTTGCAAGTCCTTTTCCAACTGATTGATGTTAATTGAATTTAATTTTTTAGGCTACAAACTTACAAATGGAGTGAAAATGTAATACGAACTGTAACAAGACCTTGGTCTGTTAGGTCTGGTGATATCAAAAGGGAAGTGAATTTGATAGTAACACCAAATGTAGTTAACGAAGTTAGAAATTATTTTAATTGCTCAGAATTGGAAGGTGCGGAACTTGAAGATCAAGGCGAAGAAGGGACGGTTTTGACTCATTGGGAGAAACGCATTTTTGAAGTAAGAATTATTTTCTAATTAATTAAAGAGTATTTTGGGGCTGCTACGGCGATGAAGCAGGTTTTAAACCTCGTTTTAAACCTGGTATGGGGCGCCATTTATGTCGTAAGTAACATTACTGTAAAGAAATATTTTTTTAGAACGAAGCGATGACTGGCACACACACTCAAAATCCTATCATTTCTAGAATAACTTTAGCTCTGATGGAAGATACTGGATGGTATCGAGCTAATTACAGCATGGCCGAACCGATGTCTTGGGGTAAAAACTTAGGGTGCGATTTTGTAATGAAAAGTTGTAAAGATTGGATTTATAGTAAATCTTCTAGGTGGGTAGTTTGGGAATAATTTTTAAGTTGCTTAAAATATTGATTTTCTAGGGGCTTATCGATTCATCCATTTTGCAATAAAGTAAAACGCGATCCCCTACAAACAGAGTGCACGGATGATCGAACTTCGGTCGCTTTATGTAATCTTGTGAAATATGATTATGTATTACCTTATTTATATCAGGTAAATTTTATTTTTATTTTGAATCGTCTTAATCTTGTTTCTTTTCAGAATTTTGATTCTATTCAACATGTTGAGAGTGGAACGGAAGAATATTATGGCGGATCTGTTACTTTAGCCGATTATTGTCCTTATATTCAAGAATTCACTTGGCACTCAAAAAATGTCGTTATTAGAGGCTCACATTGCCAGTATATAGAAAATAATCCAAGTAAGATTAATCATTTTAAATTAAAAATAATTTTTTATAATATTTGCGGTCGTGGATCTTTATCCTTTAGAACAGCGTTTCTCAACCTTTTTGGTTCGCGACCCCCAAAATTCTAGTTATTATTTTCTCTCTGAAGTTTTATGTAAATTATTGTTGCTGGTTCTTTTAGAGATGTTCAAATGAAAGCTCAAATTTTACTTTAGTTTGTCTAGTGGTCGCGACCCCCAAAAAGCAGTACGCGACCCCCAGGTTGAGAAGCGCTGCTTTAGAATACTATACTTTAGTATTCTACTCGCGGGTAATGCTCATTACTCATTCGAATGATGTTCTAAACTAAATTCATTCTTGTGAGGAATGAGCTTCATTAAGCGCTCGGTGGATAATATACTATTTTTACTAATCGTAGAAGTCGATAAAAATTTTGCTTTGGAAAAATATGGAAAAGATTCACGCTGTTTTGACCATACAAATCAGATGTGGGAGGAAAGATCTTGTAAACAGATGAAACAATGGTTGCATTGGGGGTCTGGTTGTTATGCTTATCGATGCGAAAACGGACGGTTGCATATAATCGTGAGTCATTACTAATTTAATTGAATTGTGCCCTAATTAATTTTTTTAAGGTTGGTAACTATTCTTATACGTGTTACCACGCGTATCAAGAAATTTCGATTAAAATTATTAGTAACGAGTGGCTTCACAAAGGTGCAATTGTTTGTCCGCCTTGTGGAGAAATGTGCGGGGTAAGTTTTCCTTAGCTTGTTAGTATCGGCTCATTTTGTGAGTTTTATTGTAGGAAGAATTTGAATCGCGTGGTGAAAGTTGCAAAATTGGTGAAGAATCACCACCAGCTACGTTTTATCCTCGTGACGAGCTACAATGTGATTCTACTGTAAATTTTTTTAGTTGGCCTTTAATAATTTTTCTGTCGTTATTTATAGAATCTATTAGTTGACTATAGTACTGAAAGTCATTTTTAACGAGTATTAAGACATTCCAATTAAAGAAAATTACGACAATAAAAATTTGGATATTTTTGAAGTTCTAAAGGAAAGTCCTGTGATGACACATCATCTCTTTTTATAAATTGTCATCAGCAAGCGATTTAAATTATGTGTTAAAAAGAATTTTTCCAAAGATTCAAACTATATTTATTTATGGAAGTAAAAAAAGCAAAGAAATGTAAAAGAAAGCAATTATGTAGCGAATTGTGTGTATCGTCTTATGTATAAATGTATACTTGGAATTCATCACTTAGTATTTAGTTAACATAACTTTGTTACCAAGTTTATAATTAAATTTTTCATATGCAACTCTTTGAATTTCTTTTACATAAGTTTTTTTAATTATTTTTGAATTAACGTCAATGAGTCGAAATCGTCAAAAGTGGAAACTTTGACTGTATTCCATTTGGGTTGTTGTATATGTATATAATTAGAGAGGTGGACGATCCGCGTATGCAAGTTTCAGTTGACAATGTACGAGAATTAAGCGTAGAAGCTCAATAAATAATTTATAATTTAAATATGATCTTTTCTTGTATAAAAGATATAACACGGGTTATCAGTACTCTGCTGTTGTATCAAGCAGAGGTGACGCTTGAGCTTAACCCCAGATAATAATCTAGAATCTTATGCTACAGGGTTTAAACCTTTGAAACGTCCGTATACTATTTTTTTGGTTTAGAGACTTCTCGTGGAAACTTAAAGGTGGTTCACACTACATGATTTCTCATAGGAGAAGTCATATGACTTCTCCTCTGAGAAATAGCAAAATAATAACCAAAAATAATAGGGAATTTTCAGAATAAAACTGTTGGTTATTTACTACATTTGGTTATTTACCCCAAATATGGTAAATAACTAACAGTTTTATTCTGAAAATTCCCTATTATTTTTGGTTATTATTTTGCTATGATAAATCATGTAGTGTGGCCAACCCTTTAGACTGCATGTCATTCGGTATCAGTGCTCTGCTATTGTATCAAGCAGAGGTGACGCTTGAGCTTAGCCCCCCCCCCGGATAATAATCTACAATCTTAAGCTGCAGGGTTTAAACCTTTGAAACGTCCGTATACTATTTTTTTGCTTCAGAGACTTCTCGTGGAAACTTAGACTGTATGCGATCAGTGCTCTGCTATTGTATCAAGCAGAGGTGACGCTTGAGCTTAGCCCCCCCCAGATAATAATCTAGAATCTTAAGCTGCTTTAAACTTTTGAAACGTCCGTATACTATTTTTGTGGTTTAGAGACTTCTCGTGGAAACTCAAACTGTATGCCATTCGGGATCAGTTGGCTGCTGTTGTATCAAGCAAATATGACGCTTGAGCTTAGCCCCCCCCCCCGGATAATAATCTACAATCTTAAGCTGCAGGGTTTAAACCTTTGAAACGTCCGTATACTATTTTTTTGGTTCAGAGACTTCTCGTGGAAACTTAGACTGTATGGGATCAGTGCTCTGCTATTGTATCAAGCAGAGGTGACGCTTGAGCTTAGCCCCCCAGATAATAATCTAGAATCTTAAGCTGCAGGGTTTAAACTTTTGAAACGTCCGTATACTATTTTTGTGGTTTAGAGACTTCTCGTGGAAACTTAAACTGTATGCCATTCGGGATCAGTTGGCTGCTGTTGTATCAAGCAAATATGACGCTTGAGCTTAGCCCCCCCCCCCCCCCCCCCCGATAATAATCTAGAATCTTAAGCTGCAGGGTTTAAACCTTTGAAACGTCCTTATACTATTTTTTTAGTTTAGAGACTTCTCGTGGAAACTTAGACTGTATGTCATTCGGGATCAGTGCTCTGCTATTGTATCAAGCTGGGGTGACTCTTGACCTTAGCCCACCCTCCAGATAATAATCTAGAATCTTAAGCTGTAGGGTGTAAACCTTTGAAACGTCCGTATACTATTTTTTTGGTTTAGAGACTTTTCGTGGAAACTTAAACTGTATGCCATTCGGGATCAGTGCGCTGCTGTTGTATCAAGCAAAGATGACGCTTGAGCTTAGCCCCCCCTAGATAATAATCTTAAGCTGCAAGGTTTAAACCTTTGAAACGTCCTTACACTATATTTTTGTTTAGAGACTTCTCGTGGAAACTTAGACTGAATGCCATTCGGGTTATATCAGTGCTCTGCTGTTGGATCAAGCAGAGGTGACACTTGAGATAAGTCCTCTCTAGATAGTAATATAGAGTCTTAAGCTGCAGGATTTGAACCTTTGAAACGTCTGTACACTATATTTTTGTTTAGAGACTTCTCGTGGAAACTTAGACTGTATGTCATTCGGGATCAGTGCGCTGCTGTTGTATCAACCAGTGGTGACACTTGAGATAAGTCCTCTCTAGATAGTAATATAGAGTCTTAAGCTGCAGGATTTGAACGTTTGAAACGTCCTTACACTATATTTTTGTTTAGAGACTTCTCGTGGAAACTTAGACTGAATGCCATTCGGGTTATATCAGTGCTCTGCTGTTGGATCAAGCAGAGGTGACACTTGAGATAAGTCCTCTCTAGATAGTAATATAGAGTCTTAAGCTGCAGGATTTGAACCTTTGAAACGTCCTTACACTATATTTTTGTTTAGAGACTTCTCGTGGAAACTTAGACTGAATGCCATTCGGGTTATATCAGTGCTCTGCTGTTGGATCAAGCAGAGGTGACACTTGAGATAAGTCCTCTCTAGATAGTAATATAGAGTCTTAAGCTGCAGGATTTGAACCTTTGAAACGTCCTTACACTATATTTTTGTTTAGAGACTTCTCGTGGAAACTTAGACTGAATGCCATTCGGGTTATATCAGTGCTCTGCTGTTGGATCAAGCAGAGGTGACACTTGAGATAAGTCCTCTCTAGATAGTAATATAGAGTCTTAAGCTGCAGGATTTGAACCTTTGAAACGTCCTTACACTATATTTTTGTTTAGAGACTTCTCGTGGAAACTTAGACTGAATGCCATTCGGGTTATATCAGTGCTCTGCTGTTGGATCAAGCAGAGGTGACACTTGAGATAAGTCCTCTCTAGATAGTAATATAGAGTCTTAAGCTGCAGGATTTGAACCTTTGAAACGTCTGTACACTATATTTTTGTTTAGAGACTTCTCGTGGAAACTTAGACTGTATGTCATTCGGGATCAGTGCGCTGCTGTTGTATCAACCAGTGGTGACACTTGAGCTTAGTCCCCCCTTGATAAAAATCTAGAATCTTAAGCTGCAGGGTTTAAACCTTTGAAGCGTTCGTATAGTATTTTTTTAGTTTAGAGACTTCTCGTGGAAACTTAGACTGAATGCCATTCTGGTTATATCAGTGCTCTGCTGTTGGATCAAGCAGAAATGACACTTGCGCTTAGTCCCATCCGAGAATCTTATTGAGCTGCAGAGTTTGAACTTGAAATATCTGCATACTATTTTTGTGTGTAGGCATCTTTGTGTAGGAGTGTATACCATTTGGGTTGGCAGTGCCCTGCTGTTGCAACAAGAAGAGATGACACTTACTTGGCCTGGCATGGTTAACTTAGTCTCGCCCTACATATTAACCCAGAATCTGAAAGTGCGTAGTTTGAAGCATCGAAACGTCTAGAAAATGATCTTGCATTGCCTTGCGAGTGATTGAGGAAAGTTTAAGGTTTTTGTAAATAAAAGAGGGTTTATTTCAAATGGATTTATTTTTAATTGAAATATAAAGCTCTTTTTGTAGAATAAAGTGGTTTTTTACCTCTTTTTTAATACAGCATGTTTGATTAAAAACAAGCTAATTTTTGAAAGGAATAGAATAATTTCGGTGTTTTTTTATAATAATATTGTGATGTAAAATCGAGACCATCGCTTTAATTTTCCGCAAAGCTTACAAACTAAATTTTTAATATATCAATAACTACCCTAAAAACAACGATTGCTTAGAAAAATTATGTATGTATATTGTAATACTATGATTATATTACATGAATGAGTTGTTCAAATGAAGGTGTAACACATCTATATGTATATTTTTATTTAAAATACATATACGGTTGTGTACATCAGCATTGTTTTTAATAAAATGTAAAAAAGCATGTTTACAGTCATGTGCAAAATGCATGCCTTTTTTGTGTTTTGTCTAATGAATTTAACAGTTTCGTTATTATTCCGAATCGAAACTATTTTGAATGTGCTCAAAATTTCAAAAAGGTACTACTTTTAATTAAAAATTTTTTTCTCCAAACGCGCTAGATTCTTTCTCGACAATTTTTGTTTCGGAAATATATTAGAATTTATTTAAAGCGAATTGTGGAAAAAATGTAGCGCGTACAAAAATTTTTGTTAATACAAATTCATTAGTACGCAGCACAAAAAGTAAATACGATGGTAGAATTCTAACAAATGGCAGGATATCGAAGAAACGGCTTTGGAGACCATTTTTCAATAATTTTTGTGTGCATCGGTTAATAAAATAATGCGGCACACTTTGCATTTTCACCAAACATTATTTATTTTTTAGCGACTATTTTTTTTAATTTAAAACTGTTTTTTTTTAAATGGTAAATCGTTTTAAAATTTTTTTTTAATTTTTGACAGCAATCAAAAAACAAGCTGTGGATTCAAAAATTAAATAATTAGTGATGAGCTACATAAATATAATTATCACTTTACATTATCATCACAGGATAGTGTTTGTATAAAACGAATGTTCAAATCTTTAAGGATTTGTGCAAAATTGTGAAACAAATTTTACCCCCGGAACCAGCGGGTTTTTAAATTTTTTCAAATTATTTAAACAATAGCGATAAGTCAGTTGTTTGGGAAATAACAACTGATTTATCTAAATAAATTTTTTTCGTTTAAAAAAACCTTTTTGTAAGATCTGAAACAAACTATTAAACATTGTCCTGAGCTGAAATGTTAATAACAATAACAAATTAATATTTAAACAATTTTAACGGCATATTTATATTTCAACATAGGACAATTAATTTATTTACCGTATTTTTTTATATGCGCATTTTATTGTTAGAATCAAAATTGTTTGTTAACGGTATGAGTGACATTTTTTATACAGCGTGTTTTTAATTACATTTAATTAATTAACTAATTACCGTCGTTAAAGGTATTTTTTTATGAAATAGTGTCAACAAACTAATTTTTTTATTAAAGATTAAATATTTGTGAAATTTGCAAAATTTGTGTTTTTTTAAAATTTAATCAAAGCCAAAATTATAAAAAAATGCGTGCGCTATAATCTAAAAAAAAATGTCACACATACAAACAATCGTAATTTTTCCTAAGATCGGGCATACAAAATTTGTGTAGTAGTTTAGCAAATGCCCTTTCGCCCCTCCCCCAAATTGCAGTCCATGTAGCATGTGAAGACAGCTTGAAGATTAGCAAATTTAAAAAGCACCATAATTTTAAGTAACTTGACGACGTGATTTTTTTTATTTAAATTGTCCATTTGCAATATACTAATTATTTCAGTTCATGGATTTTGAGTCCATTTAGAATATAAATTTAGGCCATTTCTCGAAAAGTGCATATTTTTTTAACTTGGGTATTATTTTTGTGCATCCGACCGCTTTAACAAATTTTAAATTCAAAATATAAACTTTTCGTAGAATATGGTTGGAAGTGTATAAACTAAAAATTGGATCCTAAAATTATCAATTAACGGTAACAAATTGGGAATTATTGTTACCGTTAAAAACAAATTTTGATTTTTTTCAATAACTTTTTCAAAAATCAAAATTTTAATAATTTTACGACCAAACTTTCAGAAATAATCACGAACAAAATTTAAAGTGTTGTTTTGTTCAGTAATTATCTTTTAATTAATTAATTAATTAATTATTAATTAATTTTTTTTATTATATTAGAAGAATGTGCTCAAAATTTTAAATGTGAATTTTTTTAGAAAAAATTATTTAACAACACTTTAAATAAAATTACGTAATATCTAATTTAAAGTATATACAGGGTGTTTATCTTTTCGGCCATTCTACATGACAATTTTTCAAAAATTTCACGTAAAACGACCTTATTAAGTACAAAACATTTTTAATATTAAAAAAAAAATTTTCAAGTTTCAAAAAATTGACCATTTTTTTTAATTTTTAAAAATGTTTTGCTCGACTACAGGTTTTCGTAGAAAACTCTGCATATAATTTAATTTAAAAATAAAAAAAAAAATATTGATGTTTTTAAAAAATTAAAAAAAATCAACCGATTTTTGTCCGAAGCGATGTTTAGTCAGATTATTTGGTTTTAAATGAACCAAACTTAAAACTTACGCTGGGTCATAAATATTAAGTTCCGAAATATATTTTTAAAAAATCTGACTGAAACAAGCGCTTTTTGAAAAAGCTCGTTAACTGTACCAAAACTGGACGTTTTAAAAAAATACGCTTAACGGCTTTAAAATCGGTCGATTAATTAGTTAAGATATCTTCTCCATCAAACTACACAGCTCAAGTTCGTTCGTTCGTGTAAATTTTTATTTCGGTCGCGATACTAAATTTGCGTACTTAAATCTCATAACCTATTATAGTGTGACAACTTTACATAATTCGATGTATACATTTTTTATTAAAAGCGACCGAAATAAAAATAAATTGCGATACAACCAGCCTTTTTTGGTAGCAATAATTTTAATGCTCGGCTGGGGAGGGACGGGGCCATTCTCATACATCCGCAGAACGTGAACTAAGGCTTGGTGTACGACTGTGAAGCACCACTTTATGACCATTTTTGGTCACAAAACCATCACTTTGTACGAGCACCGCTGTTTGTCTACCTTCTAACTCCCCGTCTCCTTCAAAATCACTTTTATCCGATTGTTCTGTTATGCCACAACGCTGACGTTTGTGTTTACGCCAAGCATTTTGAATAAGTCTAGCACAATATTCTTCACGTTGACGCCACAACGTGGAACTTACAGTTTCGTAACCAGGAATTTGAGGTTTCGCTTGTACTTCGTTTAATTCTACCGATTCTTCTATTGCATTACCTTTTCTAGCAAAGAAGTCTTTAGTAAGTGCATCTAGAATATCTACACAGAACATCATGTCGCCTGTACAAATTGGTATGTCCATAGACACAATTTTATATTTATTAGGTTTATGAATTTGGAGCGGAGGTTCTAGCACATCCAAGAAATCTGATAATTGATCGTAACGGATATATTGCGTTCCTTCCGGATCGAATTGTTGCCATATTTCGTAATACATGTCGTAATCGTCGTCCGTTAAACCTTCTTGAACCTCCTCCGTCGCTTGCGAGTAGTTTTCCAAAATTACGGCGATGTACATATTTATAACGATTAGAAACGATATCACCAAATAACTAAGTAGAAATGCTATACCGATAGTCGAATTTCCACAATTACCCATTTCTCCAATTTCGATATTAGGTTGATCACATTCTTCTTCGTTTATTATACCGTCTAAAACACCATCCCAACCGGCAGACGTTGACATCTATACAACATTAAACATAATTTCATTTTAGAAACATATTAAATCCTCTCAAAAGCCTGTGGTCTACAATCGTAGATTATTTCCACAAACTGGCTTTTTATATTCTTCACAAATACTCATTTAGCCTAAAAGTGAATACAATGTACTCTACATAAATGTAACCTACAAAACCTATCTACGGTTAACCAACAATTAACTTCTAAATTTATAAAAATGAATTTTTAGGCTTAAAGTGAGTTTTGGAACTGAATTGGATTTAATTCATAAGCTTCTCTCCAAAGATATATTATAAGCCTAAAACTGAATTTTTAAAGGTAAATTCTTCAATAATATCATTTTAGCCTAGAGTGAGTTTTTAAATTAAACTCGATTTCGCCACGAAAGACTCAAACTGACTAATTTATGGTTAATAAGACTCTCGAATTCCCCAAAGGTATATTTAAAGTCTAAAGTGAGTTTTTATGTGAAGATTCTTCACAAATATCTTTTTAGCCTAAAAGTGAGTTTTTAAAATCCATTTGTGAAGAAAGACCCGCACTACCCACTTTATGGTTAATTGAAAAGAGAGAAAGAATAAACGTTTAAGTGAACAATCTTCAATGGTACCCTTTAGCCAAAAAGTGAGTTTTGCTTCTATTGCCTACTGTATGTTTAATGAGTATGAAGACTTAAATACGCCTTAGATTCTTTAAAAAGAAGGTTTTTTTTAAGTGAACATTCTTCAATCTTTAGGCTAAAAGTGAGTTTCTAATCTGATCTATATTTAGCCACGAAAAACCCATACTGCCTGCTTTATAGTTAATAACATTCTTGGATTCACTAATGATATATTTTAAGCCTAAAGTGAGTTTTCATGTGAACATTTAAAAAGAAGGGGCTTTTAAGTGAATATTCTTCAATAGCTTCCTTTAGCCTAAAAGTAAGTTTTAAGATAAGTTTAAATTAACTTAATTGCTTAATCTATTGATAATAATAAAGACTGAAATTTTTTTCATCGCACAACGCTTACTCTGTGGTTATTGAGCATCTAGATTACTTTTTGAGCTAAAAAGTGAGTTTTTACAGTTAAAAATCATCGAGAGTACACTTATAGCCTAAAAGTGAGTTTACAAGTAAATTGGATTTTATTCTACACAATTTATGTAACCTATACGGCTTACTATATGCTTAATGAACATAAAGCTTCTGAGACTCCTCAAGAATATAGTTTAGCCTAAAAGTAAGTTTTTAAATGAATTCGTCTAAATATGTAGGTTATTCAGAATGTTTAAACTGTATGGGCTTTTAAAAATAAAGAATAAATACATGATTTTACCTGAAATAATAGAATCATCGACTGGCCGAATGTTTTGAAGTTATAAACATCGTCGATTCCGCTTCTTTCTTTTACGTGCATGAAGAATGACATACCAAAAATGGCAAAAATAAACATAACTAAAAATAGTAGTAAACAAATATTGAATAACGCAGGTAAAGACATAGCTAGAGCAAATAATAATGTTCGTATGCCCTTAGCACCTTTTACCAAACGCAAAACTCTACCAACTTTAGCCACACGTACGACTCGAAGTAACGTAGGCGATACGAAATATTTTGCTATAATATCGCTCAGTACCAGACCTAATAAAAAAATTGTTTATTTGAGCAACTAATATTATTATTGAGTTTATACCTAAAATTGACAATATAACGACCACTAAATCGAAGAGATTCCATGGCTCGGTAAAGTAATGATAACGTAATGCAAATATTTTCATGAGGCACTCGGTGGTGAAAATAACAATAAAAATTGTATTGAGCCATTCCAAAATGTCCGCAAAAGTTTTTACCATTTGATAATGGTCCATAGTCATTGTCAACATGTTCAAGCCGATGAACAACATAATAAACATATCGAATTTCTTATTCGTCACTATTTCGAACACTATCGCTTGTGGTCTCCACTAAAACACATGCCAATTAATAACTACACCAACGTTCCACAACACGACATATCAGTCCTTCTATGGTCTGGACTGAACATGACTTTCTATGCCGGATCATGGTCTGCTATGATGAGCGAGTTTTTGGAAAAATAATTACCTTTGGCCTGGGAGTAGCTTTCATTGGTTTCTTCGAACCCATTTTCTTCATAGCGTTATAATATTTCTTTTGATCTTCCGTCATAAATAATTCGAGCGAACCACCCGCTTGCAATAAAAAAACAATTATAAGCTACTTAATTTTTTTTAAATAATTAAATAAACAAAAAATACTTATCTTCTTCTTCTGTTCATTGAAATTATCAATAATTACTCCAATAAACAGGTTGAGAGTGAAAAATGAACCAAATATAATAAAGAAGACGAAATATAAGTACATGTAGATATTGGTTTCTCTTTTAGGTTGTTTATCTTGTTGTTCTCTCGAATCTATGGCATCGTTCATAATTTGTATCCAACCTTTGAATGTGGCAACTTGAAATAAACACAAGTACGCCTTTCCAACATGATCAAAATTCATACGAGAATTTTCCCAAGTGTAATTTTCTGCTATACAAGCATTCACGTCTGGTATAATTTCATAACTCAACGTCGTCTTATTGGAATCCACACACTGAAATCAAAAAATGTTTTCCAATGGAAGTCCAGTTTATCAGCAAGGCGTAGTGACAAAGGGATAAGGTTTGGTTCTCATCATCAACCACTTAATTATTTGGATAGTTGGGTACAAGATTTGAACATTAAGCATCTTTTGGGAATATTTTTGAACGACTTTATAGTCCTATAGTTGTTATTTATGAGTTTGGGAATTTTCTCAGATCGTAGAAAAAGAGGTTCTGGAGATATGGAATGGAGACGTATTTTACAATGCAAAGTCAAGTAGAAGAGGATGAGAGGAATACCTTCACAAAGAAAGGCAGTGCAAGTACACTTAAAGTGGAAGGCAATTGATAGAGATGACACAAGACTTTGAGGTAAGTACCACATCTTTAGCGAGGCATATGGGCTAAAAAGGGAGTAGCGGATTAACTGAGTTTTTGGTCATACTTACTTTGAAATATTTTCCAGCAAACAGTTGCACACCCATAATTGCGAAAATTAGCCAAAAGATTAAGCACACTAATAATACATTGAAAATAGATGGAATGGCTTGGACAAGTGCATTAACGACAACCTAAAATTTGATATTTTTAAAAAACGATTGAGACAAGTTTTGATTAATAATTTACCCTCATTCCTTGCATCCGTGACATGGCACGTAACGGTCTCAAGGCTCTGAGAGTTCTCATTGTTTTAAATGCTTGAATACCACCTGCACCACATAGAGATGCTATGAAATTTATTAAAGACACCATTACAATAACAAAATCGAGCCAACACCATGCGTTAGTAAAATATTTTTGAAAGCCCAAAGCTAACCATTTGATTAACATTTCGAAGAAAAATATAACAGTAAATATTCTGTCCATATAATATAAAATATCTTGTAAAATTGGGCGGTGTGGTAAATATACATCTTCGAGTGCTAAAGCTAAACTACTTAGCAAAATCATCGTAATTACGGCTGTCTCAAAATATTTATTCTCTATCAATTGGTATGTTTTATAACGAAGGTTTGCCCAACCTTGCCAAAATGGCGAATCATCATCACCAGCCAAAATGGGAAATTTCTTATAACATGTTTCTGGAAAACAATCCGAAGCATAATCTTGAAGAATTATATCATCTGTTGTTGCATCAATCATATCAGCATGTAATGGACCTGGATAGTCACATTCTTCTTCATCTAAACAGAAAATCATTTTTATTAGATATAAACCATAAAAAGGAATAGGAAGAGTAGGAAAAATAAAAGAAGAAAAGGAGTACCAGGCAAGGGAAAATGAAGAGGACCAATGGAAAAAAGAAGTGCAAATGTGAGCAAACAGAAGGATAGAAAGGAGAGTAACAGGTGAGGGAAAAAGAAAGGGAAAAGTTCAAAGGAAGGGGAGTAAAGGGGAATGGAAGAAGAGCCAAGGGAAAAAGGAGAGTAGAAATGAAAAAAAACACGAGAAGTCATGAGCAGGAATGTGAAGAGGGGTGGTGGAAAAAGAAGGGAAGTTTTACTAACCATCCTCAATTCCTAACTCTTCTTTACTGGCGTCTCGTTTTTCTTCGTGCTCATCAGGATCTATGGTATTGGCGCTGCATTTATGGCTTTCATCTTTAAACCTATTTTTATGACTTCCATAAGATTTGTTACTAATTTGATCATCATCAAGATGTCCTATAATATCTCCATGATCTAATATTGAATTACCAATAGTTTTACTTTTATTAAGATTATTTTTACCTCGTTTTATGTTTGGTTTGGAGTCACCTGAAAAGTTATCTTTGAGAAAAACGTTTGGAGAAGGGGAAAAAAATTACCGTGTATCGTAAATTCCATTCCATCCCCTATCGTAACTTCTAATCTATCTTTAGGACTTTTCTTATCACGAAAAATAATTCCATCAGCTAAAATTTCTTCTCCCGATAGTTCTAAAGCTGCATCTCTC
Organism: Malthinus seriepunctatus; assembly: GCA_963924605.1. Taxonomy (NCBI): domain Eukaryota; kingdom Metazoa; phylum Arthropoda; class Insecta; order Coleoptera; family Cantharidae; genus Malthinus; species Malthinus seriepunctatus. Next base: position 585,198 of record OZ004605.1, read on the forward strand.
GTATCTACAAAATTATACTTGCACTCTCACAAATATACCAAAAGTTAATGGTTTTGATATAATACTTTTGTACAACTTCGTATTTTAACAGTTGGAATAAATTGCTACTTTTTGAGAAGCTGCTTGCAATATAAAGCAAAAAAATTTTTTTTTGAACCAAAATTTGAATTCAAAATAAATTACATTCTCGTTTAAACAAAGTAGTGTTGAGAGCAGAAATAAAAAATTTTTTTGAACTGTTTCTTACGTTTATTTACAACAAGAGGTGATTTTAAAGAAATTGCGCTATACGTAAAAATTGCTACTTTTGTGTCTTTTTTTGTGCAAAATTTTTTTCTTCATAAATATTTTCACCGAGTGTACAAATTTGTGAAAAAAAATAATTTTTTACAGTGGAAACTAGTCGTTTTTGTGTTATAACTTGCAGCGCTAATACACTGCGCATGTCAACAAAAGCATTGCTTACGTAACGTGAAGTTAATATAACATCAAAAGGAATTTTTTTTAAATTTTGTGTTTCAATTATTAGACGTGCACATTTCTAAACAAAAATTAAAAGAAAATTTTTCAGCAACACACAGTGATTGGTGGGTTTTTAAATTGAACATTTTGCCAATCTGATGTTTTAAACAATAACTGTTTCTTAGTTATTTACTCATTACCATGCGTATTGCCATTCAATTAAAAAACATGCTAAATAAAAATGTGGTTTGTTTTAAGAAGCTTTACAGCTGATCAGCAAGCAAATCCAGCAAGCGATCAGATTGGATAAAAACCTTGGTTCCAACTGTTGGACGGTCCCTCACCTGGAGGCTGGTCAGATATCTGATTGGTGAGTTTAAACCGGATCAGTTTCAAAATGTGCATAACACTACTTTTCAGCAAATCTATACACGTTCCAATTCTATCAAATGCTTCTGCTATTTTATTCGTATCGTTATCAGCCGTTGTTGCAGATAAATTTGCAGAACCAAAATTGCTCAAAAGCAAGGCCAAGAAGAGATTTAAAACCTATGACAGATAATCAATTTTTAATTTTTTACCTCATTTATTTTAAGTATAAGACAAAATGTACTATTTTTGGATTATTACAGAAGTACTACAGAAGGCCAAAATAATTTTTTTTGGCTGCTACTACTACTACTATTTTGAACTGGTCGCTCCTTAATATAAACTCTTTTGCCCATCCAATCGGCTTAAGATACGACCATACATACATCTCCCTAAGATTGCTCCTAAAAATATATACCATCTGGGTAGCTCAGCACACCATGGGGACATTCCTCAATTTTTTTTCGACTATTCTCATAGGTTTCCGAAGACCTCCTCCTTACGGACTGCTTGGTACATAGTGTGCCTTAGAAGTCTACCTTTGTGGATCTTACATTTTATATGACATTTTGGTATTCTAAAGCTTTGGTGTACACACCAAATTGTCACGTGGTCGTCACTACCTAAGTTCTTAGAAATTAGGACACTTGGATGGTTTATAGTGTCAGTTTTGAAACTTTTAAGAGCTTCAATAATAGCAGCTTCTGACAGACCTCAGGCACTCTCAGTGGTATAGTGCTAAATCAAAAAGTATGGTAAGGTGGATTGAGGTAATTTGTCGCCCGGGCCGTGGGCGAACTGGGGGTGTTACACCCCGCAATTTTTTTTATAATTTTGGTGCAATATGGTGAGTTTTGGGACTTACTATCTGTTTTCCAGGGAGGTGGAATCTACTAAACGTTCGATTTTTTAAATACCGGAAGTAAAAACTCCGGGCCTCAAATAAAAAGACCGCGGGAGCGTCGACTCCTTGCGCTTTTTTTGGGGGACCAAATACCATATAGGGGAAAAATATACATGATGTCTTATACTTTAAGGATAAAAATGCTCAATTTAATACAGAGTATCCAGAATGGATATAAAATGAGTTCTTCTGTAAACTTACCACAAGATTTCCAATAACTACAGTCGCTAAGAAGAACGGAATACAAGATACGTCTCCTACTAACATACAATCCCACATCGATTCTATCCATTCACCACACAATACTCGAAATACTATCATAAACGAATGCATAAAGTCTATAAAATTCCATCTTGGAACGGCATGATCGGAAAATCGATCGACATTATCTGCAAAAATATTTTTATAAATTAAAATTCATAGTTGGTTTTGGGAAAAAGTACCTGTATAATTTTTTCCAAACAATTGCATTCCCATGACGGCAAATATGAATATAATAATGCAGAGTACAAACGTTAAGTTACCTAACGCACCCATAGTTTTGCCCATGATGGAAATTAATAAATTTAAAGTTGGCCACGACTTAGCTAATTTAAAAACTCGCAGCTGAAATAAATTTTCTCAATTGTAGGGTTGGTTTTTGATCTTAATGCTTACCAATCTAAAAGAACGCAAAACTGATAATCCTTGAACACCTTCCAATCCAAGCTCCAATAGAGATAGTACAACAATAATAAAGTCAAAAATATTCCACCCTTCCTGAAAATAATACTTCGGACTCATGGCTATTAGTTTTAAAGATGCTTCAATTCCAAATGTTGCCGTGAAAAACTAAAAGTCAAAGGTTGAATGGTTGTAGGGAAAAAATTGTGACTTACATAGTTGCCGCTCCGTAACGCCTTTTCTAAATTTTTATCCATGTTGTGATGATCGAGAGCCATAAAGAGTGTATTAACAACGATGCACAAAGTGATGAACAATTCGACAAACGGATCAAAGACCAGCAATGATACATATTTTTGGAGCGTTAACCATGGCCAACAGCAATCCCATACACATAACAAATCAATCATTTTTATAGCGTTAGCTAATAAACGTTCTTTTACGGTTGGTTCATCTTCTTCGTCATCATTGGCTGAGAAATAATAAACAGAAACTGTACGAAGGATTAGTAAAAGAATAATTGACACACTCTTTTTTGGGAAAAGAGGTTTTGTGCAAGTGAGCAGTGCAACAGCCGTTCTTAACCGCCGGTTAAGTTGCTTTTACATCTGGTTTTATTTTTTATAAATACGATTTTGTTAATTAATCAATTTTTTTAAATGATTTTTAGGTAAAAACAAAATCGTTTCAGCTAAAAATTGAAGAAGTATTAGCACAAGATATAACACCATCGTAATTGCTTTTCGTCATATTTTTAAATCGGTTAAGAACTATTTAAGGAGGTTAAGGATCTAATATGGTTTTACGAAAAGTTACACCATTTAACAAAGATGGTAGAATGGAAGATGATTTTAACGTTTTTTAGTTTTTGCACTCAATTTCTAAAACAGTCTAACTAACACCAAATAAGCGGTGCAACAAATTTTCAATTACGTTTATCTAAAGTGCTTACGTGTTTTCTCCAATCAACAGGAATTAGCGATGGGAAAATCGAAACCTCGATACCTGGATACCTCGAAACCCCTCGAGACAGGATCAGTATCGAGTTCCGACCATTCGAAACATTTAGGTTCGAGCACCCACATTTAGGTTTCGTCCCACCTCTAACAGGAATTAATTTTACTCCATTACTTGCAATTACAACCTACGTTACAGGGAACTTTAACTACCAATTTTAGAACTAAATACTGATGAAATGTCCACAAAAATACTTTAAACAACTAGCAACCATTTAGGAATGTTTGTGCTGTTGCTAGGTAATATTACTAGGTTTTTGAGCAAATTGCGATGGTGTAAGTGTTGGTCGTTATAAGGACGTTAGTTTGGGAAATACAAGGTGTTTTATATTTACCTCCGTGCTCGCTAGTCTCACTATGTCGTCCTGCCGCTTGCTCGATGATATCGTTCAGCACCATCACATCTGCAAAAATTCCAAACTTTATTCTCAAACCCCAAAACACACCATGACCAAACTGCATCTATCCTTTCCAACCTTACCAAAAATATCAAAACCATCCTGTAACAAAACCTACCTTTCATATCAACAAAAGTTTGTTTCTGTCCACTGTCTATAAATGGATTATCTAAGTTCTTCAATTTTGTTTCACATAAACCAGTTGGTCCGTCCTAAAAAAGTTTGAAATTAAACCTGCTGATTTGGGAAAAATATTTGAATCTAAACAAAAATGTCTCACATAATCTCCTCGATGCGGCTTATGATTTAATTCCGCGTAATTAGTTGCTGTTACTGGCGTGTTTCTTAACGATCTGTATCTCAACTGACTTTCCTTAGTCATCATTTTTCCATTTCCACCTAATCCACCGAGTAAATCTACGTGTGACGTGTAAGACATTCTGGACATATGAGATGTGAAAGATGAATGTCGCGAACCTATGGAATCGGTGTTAGTTTGTTTTTGCTTTTTGAGGATGGTTGGGTTACCTAAATTTGCGTAATACATAGGGACAACCATAGCACCATTTTCTTCACTCATAGGGGTGACGGCATTGGAGTCGTCGGCATAAGGCAAATGTTCTTGGGCATCGAGGTACGTGGATAGTACCAAAGGTTTGCGATCACCAGGTGGTGCCACCATGCGCCGATTTTGACGTATAGGGAACTGGTGACTACCTCGTGAGCCTCGTCGCAAATTGAAGGGGGATCCAGGGAGACTGAGACTTGCCTGAATATTGGAGATGGTCTATACATGCGTGAGGTGTTTATCTAATTTTTAACTTAAAGAAGTATGACTTTGTACACTTTTTACGTACAATACCATACTTCCCAAAAAACTCCATTTATTTGGAGATAGTATTTCAAAAAAAGCTGTTGCCGTTAACTTACGAACTAATAAATAGGGAGAATTTAAATTAAAAAAATATCTATTCTACTACTAAAAAAAACTTGTGAGTATGCATTTCAGTACAGTGTAAGTAAAAAGGAAAGATAAATGCGTGCATTTGCCCGATATTGAAATCATTGTTCAGTATTAGACAAACTAAGTTGAAACACTATAACTGTCATGATTTTTATTTTTTTACTCACTATATTGATAAATTTTGATACAATCGAATTTTTAAAACCATTCATCTATGTTTCAAGAGGGGGTTCAATAAATATCAAGACACTTACAGCGCTCACTTTCCGCATCTTGGTGGGATTAGTAGGAACTCTTCTCTGCTCACTCACGGAATCTAATCCTTCCGATCTAATGCTCATTTTTTCTTTGTTGTTGTCATCGTGACCTTTTTCTTGACCAACAAAAAGTTCGTAACTGTGACACGAAAAATCAGACGGTGACTTGACTATATCAGGTCCTGCCTCTATGACCGTCGGTGGTGCTGGTGGATGCTGAGCATTTTCCAAATGTCGTTGTTTTGCTCTAGCAGCTTCTTCGGCTTCCTATAACATTAATTTAAAATCAAACATTTTCCCCAATTATTTAATTACCCTAATAGCTTCTTCTTCAGCAGCTTCTTCTTCTTCGGCTTTCTTTTGTAATTCATCATAAGACATCGCTACTATAGCCAAAATCAAGTTCACTAAATAAAAGGAACCTAAGAATATTATAACGATAAAAAACAACATGTGCCATGGTCCTGCCGATCTCAACACCTGAAAACAAAAACAAATTATTCTTCAATTAAAGGTTTCAGCGCATAATTTTTACCTGTTGATATAAATTTTCCCAAAAATCTTGGGTCATAAGTCTAAAGGCAGAAAGAAAAGCCCAGCCAAAAGAATCAAAACTAGTGTAACCGTGGTCAGGATTTTTCCCATAACCTTGCAAACACATATAACCTTCCTCACATTGCCTAAAAACATTAATTTACCAAAGTTTCACAATAAAACATCGCTTTAATTTACCCCGCCCCCGAAGAATTTCCGCATAGTGGATAATCGTTTTCACTTCCATACCAATTCGCTATAAAAGTAAATGTAGGTCAAGGAAATTTTTATACTTTTTTATAACTTACAATCGTTGCTAACAAATCGTTCCCAATTTTCGTGACTTAAATTGCCCCAAGAACCATCCATTGGAAATATTCTGATACATTTTTGCGTAAGCACGCCCATATAAATTTGTAAACCCATGAGAGCAAATACAGATAAGGAAAACATGGTTAAAATTATCACATCACGAAGATTTTTTACGGACTCTATTACTGCACCAACGATAGTCTTCAAACCTAAAAAGATACAATACAGAGTAAGTCAAAAAAAATCGAAACTTTTCTTGCACTACTTTTTTAATTATCAACATTTTGCTCTACATTGGTTTAAATGACATTATTTCTAACGAATGGCATGTTAAAAAATGTGTAGATCCCCAAAGCTTCTGTTAGATCATTAGGGAGCTGGGGATAAACCATTTGGACTGATATAAAAATTTTTAACTTAGGGAATAAATTATGGTGTAATGATTTAGTAATCATTTGCGCTCTCAAAAAAATCAATGGATCACCTATAATACCATTGAATGCTTGGAGTCCACCGATAGAACCCTCTGCTCATTGCTTCAGTTAAAAAAATCTGTAGATCCCTAAAGCTTCTGTTAGATCATTAGGGAGCTGGGGGATAAACCTTTTGGACAGCTATCAAATTTTTCAACTTAGAGAATAAATTATGGTGTAATGATTTAGTAATGATTTGCACTCTCAAAAAATCAATGGATTCCCTATAATACCATTGGATGATTGGGAACCCCTGATGGAATCCTCTGCTCACTGCTTCAATTAACCATATCATTGCCCCCTTGGTAGTTCTGTTGGATGATTGAGAGACTAATTAATGATCTGAGTCAAAAATTTTTGTCCCAAGCAATTCTGTTTGATATTTATGGTGGTTGAGACTGATGGATTTTTGATTGTGGGGGAAAAATAATTAAAAAATTTACCTGGCACAATGGCAACAGTTTTTAGAGCACGAAGTACCCTAAAGGTTCTCAAGGCAGCAAGGTTTCCAAGGTCTATACCCATTGTAACATAACTGAAACATTATAAAAATTAATTAAAAATTCTATTGATTTTTGAAAAAAATACTCTTTTTTGGGTAATACAAATTAATGCTTCTAATTTACTCTAAAAAGCATTAAATTTTTCATACTTTTAAACCTACAAAAAACAGTGCATTTACACATCATGATGCTTCCTATCGAAATTTTTATTAATTACTAAATAATATCTACGAGAAGTACCCAATTATACCAAAATAGTTCTAAATTTTATCTAAATTCTATTCTTCTAATAAATTTCTTACAATACTGTAATAAAAAACAATTCTACATTAAATAGAGAACAATAAAATACAACAAACTCACTCGGAACATTTTAATTAATTAAAAATTTAAAAAATTTGTAAAATTCATTTCTAAACTAAAGAGAGACTTTAAGAAATAGAAGCTTAAAAAATAGACGTTTTATAAATTATTCTGTTATTTCTCGACACTAATTATATTTTAACTTACAAATTAAAAATTAACACTAATATTATCAAGTTGAAATCTTAATCTTCAAAATACGTAAAATCTTATAGGATTACATTATGGATCTTAACTTGAGTGGATTAGAAGCTTTCCAAAATAACTTCTCGGTAGAAGGGAAAATTTTAAAGAAATAGCCTGGAGTGGGTTACCGAAAGGATTTCTCAATAAAAGAAAAAATTTGTAGAGAGAAGTTTGTAGAAAATTTTTATATACATAACCAACTACTTAATATTACACTTAAAGTTCTCCACAACATTCAAAATCTATTATTTTGATTTAAAAATCTAAGTACTTCAAGAACTAGTAGAATTCAATCACCACAGCTAACGATTCCTTCTTTTGAAAAAACAAACTAATTTGAAGGATTTTAGAAATTTCTAGGGCTCGACATTCTAATAACTATAAGGACATGCAGAGGTGCGCCGTACTAGGGTTCGATTACTTGGACCTTAAATATACTATGTATGAGAGAGATCGTAGAAAAAAGCTCAGTAAATCTAGAAAATTACTTCGTGTTTGAATTGTTTTAAAAATTGATTCTAAAGTCATGATGTATGAAGTTAAAATACTGAAGAAACAGTGCTTCAATTAATTATAAAACTCCCAAGCACACAACACAAACATATGGATCGATTTTAGTCTTACACTGATTCCAGATAACAACAAATAGAGTAAAAACATTCCTCATTCCAATTACCTTAAAATAATCTACCTATAACCTTTTTTGGATTTCAGTACTGATGAATTCAGATTTTATCACATTTGATGGGTTAAAATCCTCTTTTGGGATTCTAATTCTAGATACAAGAAAATCAATATCTGTTCTCATAGGTTAGAAATAATTTTTGATCTCAGTAATAATGATTGCAGATAACATCAAATAATTATATAAATTTATAGATTAAAAACCTTTATTAACTCTTAACAACCGACGTGCGGTCACCATGACCGCAGCGGCTTTTGTTTCTTATTTTTTGTACCCATCCCTTCAAAATATAGCCCACAGCACCTCAGTACCTTCAAGTTACTACATCAATCAAATAAATAAATCAAGTCATAGTACTGGTTCCAGATAGCGTCGGATTTTAATCAATAGAAATAGATTAAATTTATTTTTGAATCTCATTAATGAATTACTAATGATTCTAGACGCCATTAAATTTTTTATCTATACCGCATTTTGAATCTTAGCACTGATTCCAGATTAATTACTGATTCCAGATATTGTCAGATTTTAATCTACATCTACAGCATAAGGTTAAATTTTTTTAAAATCTCAGTACTGATGATTTTAGACGCCATTATATATTTATCTATACCGCTTTTTAAATATTAGCACTGATTCCAGATTAAATACTGATTCCAGATATTGTCAAATTTTAATCTACAGCAATACATAAAATTTATTTTTGAATCTCAGTACTGATGATTCTATACCACATTAAATTTCTATCTATACCGCTTTTTGGATCTTAACACTGATTCCAGATTAAGTACTGATTCCAGATATTGTCAAATTTTAATCTACAGCAATAGATTAAATATATCTTTGAATCTCAGTAGCTTTGATTCGAGACGTTATTTTATTTTTATCTATACCGCTTTTTAGATATTAGAACTGATTCCAAATTAAGTACCGATCCCAGATATCGTCAAATTTTAATCTACGGCAATAAATTAAATTTATTTTTGAATCTCAGTACTGATGATTCCAAACGCCATTAATGCTTTATCTACGCTGTATTTTAGATCTCATCATTGATTTAAGAAATCATCAGATATTTATCTACATTGATTTCTGATTCGTAATGATTCCAGATACCGCCAGATCTTAATCTAAGCCGATAAGAGTTGATTTGAATATAAGTGTAGTGGTAAGAGTGATGTAAAAGAACACTCAAAGATATTTTGTGAGCGTTCTAGCCCAAATGGGAAAAAGCATGTATTTTGGTAGCACTAGCAATGAAGGGATGAGCAACCCAAGTTAACAACGCACCTCTGAGGAGATGTTAAGTCGTTACAAAAACAGAGATATTGGGAATTTTTAAATGGCATGCAGTTATACAATTTCTTAAGTTACCTGTATGATAAATAATTGTAAAATTGATAATTAATAAATGGTTATTGAAGAAGTAGAAGTGTTGGTTAATCCAAAAGTCCCCTATTTATAATACAAAACAAATTTTATATTTTTAAATGTGTTTAAATGCACTTACTGTTTACTCATATCCTTGTGTAAGAAAATATCGACGTTATGGAGTTTTAATTTATGTTTAGGAGTAAGGAAAAATATTTTTTTGCTAATTCTATTACTATCTTCTAAGTCTACGCTACTCACGCTAAAGCTATCACTACGAAGTCGAGCCAGTTCCATGCATCTCTAAGGTAGGTGAATGGTTGAAGAATAAAACCTCTAGCCATCACCTTCACAGCAGACTCGAACGTGTAGATACCAGTAAATATCACTCTGGAAAATGAATCGTGTATTTTGGTTCTCAAATGTTTTTGAGGACGTACTCAGTTGATTCTACAGTGGGTGTAGTAGGCATAATCATGAGTATGCAATTCACGAGGATGGTGGTGATAATGAATAGAGAAAAAAGTTGATGTACTAGGATATAAATAGCTACTCGACGGATAGGATTAAATGGGTCAAGTATCCACATTGCATTTGTTGCACTAAATCGGAATATGTCCTTGCCCTTACTGATTACTATAAAAGTCTGAAACAAAAAAGAGTTTTAGCGGACATCCCAGCTGGGCACACCGGATCCATCGTTTATTACCAACTACCACCAACTAGATGGTAGATGGTAGATGGTGGCTCCAGTGGTACGCCATCTAAAAGACGTACCCTTTGGTTACTGTAAAAAGGGTCGATGTCTTCAAGTGGTGTACTAGAAAGTTCTGGGGGGAAACCGCCATGAAATCGCACAGGTAAAGGCAGTCCCTGTTCCAAACTTTGATCAGGTTGGGGGCCTTCATCTTCGTCCTCGTCTTCATACCGAATCTGTTCGAAAAGTTAAAAAGAGTTTAGAGATTTTGATTTATTTTCAAGTGGCTCTACTTGTGCATTATAAAAACAGTGGTATATAAAATTTTAATGCTTTAAACTGCTACCAATAACCGGATTCACAGCCTCTTGGTAAACAGCGTAAAAAATAAATGCTAATATGGATGATTTGTAAACAAATATTGTTTTCTTTTAAACATGCCAAATTGTGTCATGTACAAAAAATAGTGATTTTTTATGATTTAAATTAAATAAAGATGTTAAATGTTTTAGTTAAAACAAAGTTGTATTTTAAAAAAGAAATTCGCACTTTCTCACCAAAATGCTTTGCATTCGAGAACAACGCTTGTGTAAGTAGCCCTTAACTCCGCCGCCTTTTTGCTTTGTTTGGAGATCAGCAAACGAGTGGAGTTACTTCTTTCTATTTAGCGTTGTTCTTGAAAACAAAGTGAATTCATACGATATTTAAGACGTTATAATGGCATAAAATAAAATCCCTCACTTCGTAAATTTTTGTTACCAATTTCAATTAAAAAATTTTGCTATTTTCAAAACATAACCTCAAATTATTTCAACCTTTGTGGAAAAACACCCTGTATAATTAAAAAATTTTTTTGAGCAAGTTCATACAATTTTAGGTTACGTTCTGTTTTATAACAGTTTAACCAATTGTTTTTGGAGACCATGAAACACGTATCCATCCTATAAATGAAAAATTTTAATTTCAGAAATCTGCTTAAGCAGTGTCTGAAGAAAACCAATTAAAAGTCAAAAATATGTCAAAATTGTCTTTTGTTTTTGTGTGCTTTTCAATCAGAAAAGTGTTTTTGTTTGTTGTTGAGTTAAAAACAGTGTTACTTGTGTGTATTAAAGATTTAAGAAAAACAAAATAACATCTACAATAAATGATTTTAAAAGTAAAGATTAAATCATATGCAAAAATGTGTAATCAAATTATATGCCGTATCAGACCCTTGCGTCATGTAATGACGCTCGCTCCATGCTACGACATAAAATTAAATTTTCTCAGTAATAAATAAAGTGAGAAAATAGTGAAAAATAAGGGTTTTGAAAAAAGCAAGCCGTCACGTACTTAACAGGTAAAAGTGCATGCAATTCGAATGCTTGAAAAAGCTCTAATTTGAATGTTTGTCTAATACCAGTACGGTTCAATCAATAATGCAATTTATATACCAATATGCATACTGATGCTTACTTAATTTACTAAACCAACCTCTCATTAGAGTCGAGGCTTGAGTTTACCAACAGATTAAAATTGAAACTTAATTATTGGCACGATTAAACTTTATGAGCCCTATTTAAAAGAGCTTTAAACTCGTAAATATTGCAGCCAGATCATTTAAATCCAAATTAAGGTAATTTGTTGCAAAAAAGGTATTGAATAATAGGTAGTTTTGTCACTCACAAGTAAAATATTTTGGAAAATGTAAAGTAGCTACTTAAAGGGTCTCAAACCTTTCATTTACATTATGTCCTAAAAATTTGGAAATATTTAAACTGTAAAGTTGTGGCTCTCGAAGCTACTTTAAAATATTTTGAGGCCTACAACGTACCTATTTCAAAGGCTTCTAACTTCTTCTAAAGAGGCAAAGCCAATTTGGCTTAAATTAAGTTAAATAAATTAAAGTAATCTGTCCCTAAAATGCATTTAGTTATTAAACTGCAGCGTTGTGGCTCACGAAGGTAATTTAAAATATTTTGCGGTGAACAAGGTATCTATTTCAAAGGCTTTAAACTTCTTCTATACTTACTAATAATAGTAAGCCAATTTGGCTTAAATTAGGTTAAATAAATTAAATTAATTTCTTCATAAAATTGATTTTGTTATTAAAATGTAGCGTTGTGACTCCGAAGCCACTTTAAAATATTTTGAGGCCTACAACGTACCTATTTCAAAGGCTTCAAACTTCTTCTAAAGAGGCAAAGCCAATTTGGCTTAAATTAAGTTAAATAAATTAAAGTAATCTGTCCCTTAAATGCATTTAGTTATTAAACTGCAGCGTTGTGGCTCACGAAGGTAATTTAAAATATTTTGCGGTGAACAAGGTATCTATTTCAAAGGCTTTAAACTTCTTCTATACTTACTAATAATAGTAAGCCAATTTGGCTTAAATTAGGTTAAATTAATTAAATTAATTTCTTCATAAAATTGATTTTGTTATTAAAATGTAGCGTTGTGACTCCGAAGCCACTTTAAAATATTTTGAGGCCTACAACGTACCTATTTCAAAGGCTTCAAACTTCTTCTAAAGAAGCAGAGCCAATTTGGCTTAAATTAAGTTAAATAAATTAAAGTAATCTGTCCCTAAAATGCATTTAGTTATTAAACTGCAGCGTTGTGGCTCACGAAGGTAATTTAAAATATTTTGCGGTGAACAAGGTATCTATTTCAAAGCTTTAAACTTCTTCTATACTTACTAATAATAGTAAGCCAATTTGGCTTAAATTAGGTTAAATTAATTAAATTAATTTCTTCATAAAATTGATTTTGTTATTAAAATGTAGCGTTGTGACTCCGAAGCCACTTTAAAATATTTTGAGGCCTACAACGTACCTATTTCAAAGGCTTCAAACTTCTTCTAAAGAGGCAAAGCCAATTTGGCTTAAATTAAGTTAAATAAATTAAAGTAATCTGTCCCTTAAATGCATTTAGTTATTAAACTGCAGCGTTGTGGCTCACGAAGGTAATTTAAAATATTTTGCGGTGAACAAGGTATCTATTTCAAAGGCTTTAAACTTCTTCTATACTTACTAATAATAGTAAGCCAATTTGGCTTAAATTAGGTTAAATTAATTAAATTAATTTCTTCATAAAATTGATTTTGTTATTAAAATGTAGCGTTGTGACTCCGAAGCCACTTTATAATATTTTGAGGCCTACAACGTACCTATTTCAAAGGCTTCAAACTTCTTCTAAAGAAGCAGAGCCAATTTGGCTTAAATTAAGTTAAATAAATTAAAGTAATCTGTCCCTAAAATGCATTTAGTTATTAAACTGCAGCGTTGTGGCTCACGAAGGTAATTTAAAATATTTTGCGGTGAACAAGGTATCTATTTCAAAGGCTGTAAACTTCTTCTATACTTACTAATAATAGTAAGCCAATTTGGCTTAAATTAGGTTAAATAAATTAAATTAATTTGTTCCTAAAATTGGTTTTGTATTAAAATGTAGCGTTGTGACTCCGAAGCCACTTTAAAATATTTTGAGGCCTACAACGTACCTATTTCAAAGGCTTGAAACTTTTTCTAAATAGGCGAAGCCAATTTGGCTTAAATTAAGTTAAATAGTTTAAAGTATAATCTGTCCCTAAAATGGATTTAGTTTTATTAAACTGTAGCGTGGTGACTCACGAAGCCACTTTAAAATATTTTGAGGCCTACAACCTACCTATTTCAAAGGCTTGAAACTTTTTCTAAATAGGCGAAGCCAATTTGGTGCTAATTACGCTAAATAAATTAAAGTAATTTGTCTTTAAAATGCATTTAGTTTTTAAATTGTGACTCACGAAGCCACTTTAAAATATTTTGAGGCCTACAACCTATACCTATACTTATACCTACCTATTTCAAAGGCTTGAAACTTCTTCTTAAAAGGCCAAGCAATTTTAGCTTAAATTAAGCTAAATAAATTAAAGTAATTTGTGCTTAAATTGGATTTAATTATTAAACTGCAGCGTTGTGACTCACGAAGCCACTTTAAAATATTTTGAGGCCTATAAGGAACTTATTTCAAAGGCTAACGCTATTTAATTACAATGCGGCAAGGTCATAATAATTCTATTTTTTTAATAGTCATTTAGGGAGTTTCGAATAAACGCTTCTTGAAGGCGTTTGACAATATTTTCGACTCTTTGTTTTTTGACTTTTTGTTATAATATTTCTTGAAAAATCAAAAATGTTCGGATTATGTAATTTTTGTGACGTTATTCATAAAGGCGACGGTTTAATCGTTCATCTGACATTCACGAACTTGGCATATTACTGGTTAGCAGTAAAATTTATTGATTTTGATAGAACAATTTTGTCATAAGAAATTATACATAATAATACACAACAAAATATAATAATTTTGCTCAACATTTTTCAAATTTAAATAAATTAAGTAAACATCTTTTAACCAGCAATCAAAACTAAACTACCTCTAGAGAGCGATTTAAAAAAATTTATAAGGTTAAACGGTTATTTTGAAACCTAACAAGATATAAATTTGCTTTTAGACGTACTATAGTTTTGATCGCTTTAAATCACTTCAAGAATGATGCATTTGGATATACTATCGAGGAAAGTGTAGTACTTAAAGGCTTGTACGTACCAAACAACTAATTCAAACTGTATGACTATTTTCAAACATATTGCGCAAACGTTTGGCACAAAAAAATGATACAAATGTTTGACACAAACATTGGCCACAAACGTATGGCACAAAAAAATTATTTTTTGTGATAATGTTTGGCACTAAAAATTGATACAAATATTTGACACAAACGTTGGCCACAAAAGTTTGGCACAAAAAAAATGTTTGTTTCGTACAAGACTAAATGAAGGATATAAAATGCTTATTACTGAATAGTTGTAACTATTCAATAACAAATATTCCTGTTTTTGTTTCTAAAGTTGAAGAAGTGATTGTGTAAGTGGCTATCTACCCATAATATGGCAGTCATCACTATAAAGCATTGCTGCAGCTAGTGTCCTTTTTAACGCACGAAGCCTTCGCAAAAATATGCAATTACATACTGAATTCTAAAATAACTGGTACATCTATTCAAATTTTAATTTGCTCCAAATATTTCTTTCTTCACAAACAAAAAATGTGATCTGTTTAATTTCAAAACCTCGCTAATCCGGATTAATTAAGAAGGGATCTAATTTAATCCGAATTATTTGACATAAGGATGAATTCACTGTAATCAGATTAGCTTAGATTTAATTTTTAAGCTTTGCGTTGGCTGTATTTTCATTTAAGTAAAAAAGATAAAAACAAAATGCCAAATGTCGTTTCCAATCCTTAAACTAGAATTGAAATGGTTAGCTTAGAAGTTCATAAAAACAGCACTTAGTTCGTCGTATTTAAATATTTTATTTGACTTTTGCTGTTGAGCGTCACTTGTTAAATAGTAAATATTTGTTAAGGGAAATTGCAGTGGAAAATAGAACTGTATATTAGTTAATATTGTGTCGTAAAAACATAACCTTTGAAGAGAACTTAACGGATTTTAATTATTTCATATTTGCTCAATTTGTTGTTGTGTACTTGCTTTATTTCTAGTAGAGCTGGAGGATTGTAATGTATAAACAACGCATTTAGATTTGTTGCCAGTTTCAATTTAACTATTTTTGATTATTAAAAATTAAAAAGAAACACGTGAGGCGTAGAAAAAGAAATGATGGGAGTCTAGAACCGTATAAACAGTTTTTACGCAATTATTTTTGAATTACAGTTTCATTTTTGTAGTTGCTAATGTTGGAAATAGATCAAATACCAAAAAGTGGCTGAATGGGTTGGGTAAAGTGGAAGCAAATAGAATGAGGGGAAATAGGTTTAAAAGGAATAAATAGGCATTCATTAGTTTGAAAGACACGTTTTGGGTTTACGAACAGTTTTTGAAAATTTGACAACTTTCAGATTTAAAAAATTAAAAGGAATATTCGGAATGGTAGTGTAAGGCATAAAAGAAGGAGGTTTAAAAGGAATAAATAGGCATTCAATAGTTTGAAAGACACTTTTTAGGTTTATGAACAGTTTTTGAAAATTCCACAATTTTCTGATTTTAAAAATTAAATGGAATATTTGGAATGCTAGTAAAAGGCATAAAGGAATGAGGTTTAATAGGAATAAGTAGGCATTTATTATGTTATTTAAGGAGGTTTAAAAGGAATAAATAGGCATTCAATAGTTTGAAAGACACTTTTTAGGTTTATGAACAGTTTTTGAAAATTCAACAATTTTCTGATTTTAAAAATTAAATGGAATATTTGGAATGCTAGTAAAAGGCATAAAGGAATGAGGTTTAATAGGCATAAGTAGGCATTTATTATGTTATTTAAGGAGGTTTAAAAGGAATAAATAGGCATTCAATAGTTTGAAAGACACTTTTTAGGTTTATGAACAGTTTTTGAAAATTCAATAATTTTCTGATTTTAAAAATTAAATGGAATATTTGGAATGCTAGCAAAAGGCATAAAGGAAAAAGGTTTTAGAGGAATAAACAGTTCATTAGTTTAAAAGACATTTTATGGGTTTAAAAAAATCCATCAGTGGTGGCGTTAAAAAAGGGGCTAATCCTTCATGTTGTTTCGTTGTGAGTTTACTCTGATATTTGTTTTACATTTTGGAGCAAATTTTATTGCAATTTAATTTTGTACCATAATTTGATAAAAAAGGTTTTAATTTTCTAATTGATATCTAAAAACATACAGTGCGAGCTTAACTAGAAAAGTAATTTTGCGGCGCGACGCGACTGTAGGAATAGAGTGTTTTTAAAAGAATAAAATGAAATTATTGCGGAGTTAATTACATTGCGTTTGCAAAATTACTTTTAACTAATAATAAAGCTGAAGTTTTTTTTAATAATTAAGTGCAGGTATGTTTTTGGAATTATATTATAATAATTGGCGTGTCCTACTTATTTGCGAAGGCGTGTAAATAGCTAACGCACATACTAAAATGCTAATTGTAAGTCTTTTTTACATTGGATCGTGTCTTTATAATATTAAAACAACAAAAATGTAATGAGGTTTTTCACCAATGTAAAAAATTCCGTAAAGCTTTTAAAAAAACTTAAGGTTTTTGCAAATTTTTAATGCCAATGACGACTTATAAAAAAAAACCTGTTGTGTTGTGTAACGTTAATTTAGAAAAATAAATTCTACGGCATTTTAAATAATATCGTCAAAGGCATCTCTTTTAGCTAAAAAGCGGCAGCTTTCTGAGCTCTCTTTAATAGAAAATCTTACTTCTTTTTTCTTTTTCCTTCGTCCAAAACTGGTCTGCAATAAAGTTTACAATTTTAACATTGATAAGCAAACATCGCCCACTATTCTACTGAGATATTCTAAATTGTAACAATTTTAATCAAAAAATTAATCGTATTCCTTCTTTTTTATTAATCTTTTCCTTTTTATGTCATGCGCATAACACAACATTTCAACGACACGGTGATTTTTTAAGTGGTACCGACATTGGAATTAAAGTTACGAGATTGATTACGTTAGCAGAAAGTTGCTGATTTTGACTAGCTTTAAGAATCCGTTTAAAAAACTTTAAAATTTAAAATTCAAAATGGTTACCGAGATAACGCAAAAAAACTGAAAACTGTCAATTTAGTTTTTTGACTGTAGTTTGAAAATGGTTTACTTTAGAAAAAAAAATCTCGGGAAAAACCTTTGGGATATCAAAAGAGCTATCAAATGATACTAAACTTGGCATTTTATCACATCGACGCTAAGCGTCGCGACGTTCAACTTTTCATTTTCTTATGAGTGTTTTTTTTTGCAGAAAATTACTCAGTTGGTTTGTCTAAATTCGGATACCAAACGAGAATTTTCTTAATTTACACAACTTTTCTAGCTCATGGGATTCTAAACACTTCTAGTTACTCCACCAAGAAGATAATTTTGAATCCCTCCCCTATATCCGTTTTTTGAATTTTTTGAATTATTAAAAATTGATGTAGCTACGTTGAAATGCTGTAGTTAGATAAGTTAAGCAAAAACATTTGAATACAAAATTAATATCTGATTGAGAATGATTCAATTGCGGCTCTATAGGCAAAGATGGGGATATTAGAAACCGTAAGAAAAGCGAAATTGTTCAAATTGAGACATAATTGAATTTCAATTTTGCATTTTTTTACCGTTTATTAAAGTATATAATATAGTATAGTCGCGTCACTGATAAAATAAATTTTTAACTTGAACGTCGCTACGCCTAGCTCGATGTGATGAAATGTCGAGTTTGGTGTCGTGTAATAGCTCTTTTGGCCTCCTAAAAGATTTTTTCGAGGTTTCTTTAATGAATCATTTTCAAACTACACTGTTAAAACTAAATCGCTAATTTGCAGTTATCTCGTTAATCTCGTTAACTATTTTGAATTTTTCAATTTTTTAAACGGATTCTTAAAGATCATCAAAATATGCAGCCTTTTGTTAATGTAACTAATTTCGTAACTCTTCCTATTTCCGAGATTCCAATGTTAGTACTACTTAAAAACATCACCTTGTATAGTGGCAATTCATCGTTGTAAAAATACGTCAAATACGGTTTTTCTTTGGGTCGTATAAATGATTTAAGAAGTGGAGGCACTAATGTTTCACAACTTTAAAGTTGTGAGGTTGGTTCCCTTAGAACTGCTGTGATGCAAACGTAAACTCCACGCTAATGAGATTCTCTTTTGTAGTCTGAAGGTATAGTAGATATAGAAATATATGGAAGACTTTCAGTCAGCACAGCAGATGCACAATTGCGCAATGTTTAACCGGAACTATGTCTACGAATGGATTGAAAAAGTCCATTAATTCTGAAAGTCTTTCATTGATTTCACAGATCACAAAAGGCGTCATGGTGGTGACAAAAAACTGACTTAATGATTTTTGTTCAATTTTTGAATAGAAGTGCGCCCTCTGCTCAAAAGTCAGGACTAGGGTTGCTTCCAAATCGTAAATCATTTCTACGGTCCCAACGAACAATTGTAACTAAAGAAAGGCCTTTCGTCGTATTTTTGATGAGGAATCGCCACTATAAGAACTAAAAATTGTAAAGCGACACCATTTTTTTTCGTAAATGCAGACTGCAAAATTCTTTTGACGTTGACGACAACAAATGAGTTACTTATCGATTTAAAATGACCGCCAATTCGAGGGTAAAAATAGCCTTATTGTTTATTAAATGGTGTTATGAAAATTACTTTCAATTTAATTATAATTTTTTTTTCTCCTTTCTTGTATAGAGTTTTAAAATGGTCAAAGTGCACAAAGGAACATGCAAAATCAAGCACGATTTATTTTGTTACATACGTAACAGACCTGTAAAAAAGAAGAAATATTTACAAGTAAAAGAAAAATTAGAGAAACGAAGCGCTACTACTATTTTTTTAATAGATAGACAGATAAGTTTACTTACTGTTGTATTTTTGTTTAAGTAGAATAAAGCTGATAAAAGTTTAAGAGGAAAAAAAACGTATGGAATTGAAAAGATGACAAAAATAGTGTTTCAGAATGAAAAACGAGAAATTGTTCTAAATTTATCCTATTGATTACAACTCTCATTTATTAAATTATTCTTAGTACGTCTTACAAACACCTATTGATTCTCTATTTTAATAAATTTCAATAGTACTCACAATATGATCAAAACTAAAATAGTTGAGAAGCGCTCCTCAAACTGTAGGCGTGGCTTACGCCATTTCCAACGGTTAAAACTCTGCTTGTTCGCTTATTAAAATACCGTAAAAATAAATTTCGTTACTCAAGAATCGATTAGTTGCTTGAAAATGCCTCAAAAAAGTTCGTGAAATTAAAAGGAAAGTTTTTAAATTAACAAGTTTGGGAAGCACTTTATTAAGGTTTATTCATATCCGCATCGTATCCGCACCGAAAGCATTCAATATCAGTACCTTTTAACTTCCGTGTCTTTCCACAACTTGTCAGTGTTTATATTGACAGTCGGTGATACCAGATAGTAATGTTGGAAGTACTCAACGGATACTCTATTGGACGGAGAAAATACTAAGGCGATATGTTACGAAGTGGAACAGAATAGGTTTATACCGGGTGTCGGTTTAATAGACAAGAAGCCTACGCCCTAGGTCATTACGTACAGAAAATGGCGCTACGATTGTTTAATAGCGACGTAAAATATACACAGTTAAGGCGTAAGGTGGTCGAAATTCAAAGGTAGCGAGCATAACTCCAAATAGCAGTTTGGAGCTTCCCGACTAATTTAAGTTTTGACGCGCTCTAAAAAGTTCCAGTTTACTAGTCTAGTTAACAAAAGGGTTATAGAAGACATGGAAGAGGGTCCCCAGTCTTCGTTATCTAGCTAAATGTGGGAGGAAGTGGAAACGTCCCGTTTTTGGGGTTTCACTTATATCTCAAAAACAGTCGGCCCTAGATAAAAATATATTCTTAGCAAAATGAAAGCTTATTAAATTTCCTACAAGATTGTTTCTATTAATTTATTATTTATTAATTATTTATTATAGTTTATGATATATCTACAACTTCTTTTCTGATAGAATAGAAACAAGCTTGTAGTAAATTTCATAAGCTTTCATTTTGCTAGAAATACTTTTTCCCCTAACATCCATCCTTTTTAAAATATAAGCGAAAACCCCAAAAACTAGGCCCGGGGACTTTTGGTATTTTAGATTTTCATTCTCGTATTATTACAATTCCTGTAGATGGATTTGGGGTGGAGGAATGTAGAAGTGGACTTCCGAGATACGTCACGAAACGGACCGGATACGTTGCGAATATGTATGTGATAGGGGCTTTAAAACTGTTTTAATAAAGAGGAAATTAATTCTGAAACACTTATTATTAAAATAATGAAAATACATACAAGAAGTTCTCATAAAATTTAGAAATTTCACCCCATACGCTTTTTATTATAGTAGGTAGTCAAGTTTCATACTTGTAAAGTGTAACTCATTATTTCGGTGGTTTACGTTTTATTACTTTATTTGTACTTAATTTACCTTATCTTCGTTCTTTTGAAAAAAAGTTTTACTTTAATTTAAATGAAGGGACAAATGGTCTACTTTTGGAAAAAAATCTATAATAGAAGGTTGTTCTAATATTTATCTAGTATACTAGTCAACTACTACACCAAGGACCTTTTAATAGGGCCTTCCATGAATTTATGTTGGGAATTATTGACAGGTGGTTGCTTTTGGAGCTGTAAATCGAACTTCCAAACTCAATTACAATAGAGGAA
This sequence comes from Malthinus seriepunctatus, assembly GCA_963924605.1. Lineage (NCBI taxonomy): Eukaryota > Metazoa > Arthropoda > Insecta > Coleoptera > Cantharidae > Malthinus > Malthinus seriepunctatus. The sequence continues at coordinate 606,551 of OZ004605.1, forward strand.
TAGGCCATGGCCTAATTCCACAATTTAGATTTAGCAAACTATGATCTCAAATGATATTAAAAAAAATTTTTTTTCGGTATAAAATTACTTAAAATTGCGCTCAGGAGTTTTCGATTTGTACAGAAAATGAGGGAGGAGGTAACGAGCACGAGCAATACAATACGTAAATATTAGACTTCCAAAAGCGACGATGATGGGTGGCCATAAACTACACCTAGTATATGGAGTACTAAGGTTAAACAACGAATCAATATTTTAGTAAAGGTAATAAATAATTCTAAATACAAATAAGGCATAATTTGTAGTTTTGTATGTCTGTATTTCCAATTTATATAAAAAAATTAATTAGAAATTTGAATTGGAGAACACTTTTAAGAGTGTATCTGCATAGATAAATATTTTTGATGCATAGGATAAATATTATTATAAAAAGTTACCTCTCCTTCAACTCTTTTCTTTTCGAGTTCCTTCTGCTTGGCATATTCCTCAGCAATGCGAGCCTCGATGGCTGCAAGTGACTCGCGTGTAAATGGACGGAATAAGCTGCGCTCTTCTTCGGAAAGGTCAGAGACGTCGGACATGTCTCCTCACACCTAGGCCCCCACGATACCCTAAAATAAAGAAATACGCAATTAATTAAATAACAAACTTAGAAAAAAAATTAAGATGTGTGAGGAAGGTTTTTTATTAATATGCTGTTGTCCCGTTAGTTTTTCTTTGTTATTTTTGTATCAGCCATTTTTAAAGTCTTGTGTCCTGCCTCGTAACTAGTCGGTTATGTTAGTCTATAGGCCACTCTATTAGAATGCCCTCTAGAAAGTCTTTTCAGCATTTATTGTTAATTGTTGTCCCGTTAGTCTATAATAACTATTTCGTATTTTTGTATCAACCATTTTTAAAGTCTTGTGTCCTGCCTCGGAACTAGTCGGTTGTGTTAGTCTTTAGGCCACTCTATTAGAATGCCCTCTAGAAAGTCTTTTCAGCATTTATTGTTAATTGTTATCCCGTTAGTCTATCATAACTATTTCGTATTTTTGTATCAGCCATTTTTAAAGTCTTGTGTCCTGCCTCGGAACTAGTCGGTTATGTTAGTCTTTAGGCCACTCTATTAGAATGCCCTCTAGAAAGTATTTTTACCATTTACTGTTAATTGTTGTCCCATTAGTCTATCATAACTATTTCCTATTTTTGTATCAGGCATTTTTAAAGTCTTGTGTCTTGCCTCGTAACTAGTCGGTTATGTTAGTCTTTAGGCCACTATATTAAAATGCCCTCTAGAAAGTCTTTTCAGCATTTATTGTTAATTGTTGTCCCGTTAGTCTTTCATAACAATTTCGTATTTTTGTATCAGCCATTTTCCATTTTTGTATTAGCCAAGTTTTGTGCTTTTTGGCTTGCTTATCTCTCGATTTATTGATGTATTGTTGTCCTTCTGTATTTTGTGTGTGCTATTTTTAGTCTTATTTCAATTGTTGGGCTGTTCTGTTGCTCTTTACGTCAATCTGTTGAACTGTTCTATTTATCGGAGAGTAGTCCTGAAAGTTTTCTCATGTATCTATTAGAATGTAGGTCATTGTCATGGTCGTTTGGCTCTTAATTTGTCGTTTTATTAATGTTTCAGTCTGTCTGTTGGCTGTTCAATTAGTAAACTTGTTCGAATGATAAGTTGAGATCTGAACAGTCGTTTTTGGCTTTTTGTCTCGTCCGTTCGTTTCCATTGATTCAAATGTTTAATTTAATGAGTTGCAAGTTCATTTAAATTATGTCTAATTATACATAATATTCGGTATAAATATATACTTTTGTAATCAATTCTGTTAATGGTATACGTATTAATTATTCATCATTTGACATTGCACTTAATAGTGGTTTATATTTAAGGATCGATAAAAGAAGGCGTAACTAATTTAGAAGATTTAACTTAAATAATAAAAAAAATTAATGGATATAGTGATTAGATCAAAACATCGTGCAAGAAATTTCTAATTTTGAATTATTTAAACATGTCGAATTTGTGATATTTTTAAACTTTTCCAATTTTATTTTTTTTTTCCATTTTATATTTAGGAAATTTTTAATAATTAAAGCATAAAATGTTATTTTTTTAGTAGCATTTTGTAAAGGTCACTTAGATTTGGTCTAAACCGATCAATAAAACTTCCTACATAGTAATCCAATATTATTTTATTTCGTATCTATGCTAAGTGAAATCATAAATAAGAGAAAAACTCAACAGAAATTGAAAATATATCGACTCCATTTTGACACTTCAAAAATTGATTAATTTCAATCCTGAATTTTTTTGTTAGAAACAGCTGATTTTGTAGCGATTGGAGGACAAAAGGATTTAAATTATTTAAATAGTTTATAAAGTTGGAAAAAATAAAACAAATTGATGAGACCTTGTGGCTCCTTTAGCTTAAATCCAAGTTAGTCATAAAATGATAGTATTGATGTTTCCATTATGAGTCAGAACACGATTTAGATGAAAATATAAAATGTCTCGAAATTAACCCTTTAAAAAGCTTTAACCAAATTAATTATTTTGAAGGCTCCAAATTCTGTGAATAATTAATCTAAAATATTAAAACTAGCATTTTTGATTTAATCTTTCACGCTCGTTATCACTACTTTTACGTTGCTCAAATTACAATTTCTCGTACGTAATTTTGCGCAATTTTTAATTAAATAAAAAATTTCTTTTTGATTAACCTTAAGTGTTTTAGCTATTACATAATACTTATTTCATTCGATCCATATATTTTACTTCCTAAAAGTTTGTAGTCGAATGAAGTATAACTATTGCCCATTCATGTCGACCTACCTAAAATTTATTGAGAACATCAACTTTTTCAAATATATGCGTACCATCTTATTTCTGCGTCTATTTCAATTTTACTTTTTATTTTTAAACATTGGGCGCCAAAAATTACGACTCAAAAAAATAAAAGAATAAAAATCGTTTGTGACTTAATGAGAAAATTTAGTTTGTATATTATTGCTTTAAGGGGTGTGGGGTTAGAAAAAAAATCTAACGTAGAACGCCACAGAAAGTAGGTATACAGTTGCAATAGCGCGCATTCCTCTTGAACAAAGGCGAGAAAGCCTAGGCAGACGTTATGCACCTCCCATTGCAAGTTATCTATTATTCTCATTTTTTACCTTATATGAGCCCTACACAAAAATGCATTACATCAGATATTCTCAAGAGAACCCAAGCACACACTACAGCACATTATAAATGTATATAAAATATAAATGTGTCGCCAAAAGGCATAACTTGGACTATTTAAAGAACACTAAAGCAGACTTGAACTATGCACTTCTCATTTCAACATTTCCACCCTAAAAATCCTACGCAAAATATCGTCTTTTTCTCGCACGACAATTTTTGAAATTAATTGTATTGTGTGGGGGGAAAAATCCCCATTTGCGTTATTTTTAATTTAGCTTAAATTGTAACCTCTATAAATTGTTTAAATTGTCACTTTATTTTCTATTTATTTATTTTTTGTTAAAAAGAAAACCTTGCAAGCCAACCACATTCCAATTTAAGAAAAATTTTTCAAATAAAATTTCATTAACTCTGAGTGCTGCAAACATTTTTATTAAATATTTTCTAAATATACTCGAGTGTATTGTTTTTAGAAATATAAGTTTCAAAAATATTTTCTACTGAAAAGGAATATTTTAGTATTCATCTTCGCATGTCATACGAATAACACCCACTAACGTTTACAGTGGTTTCTTAGGACCAAAATAATACATTTCACCTCGCAATTCCCAAAAACGCGTCCCTAAAACGTTATAGGTTCTCAAAGATGGGGTTATTTCCAAAGATACTGCAAATATTTTGATGATTTTTATATATTATGAAAGTCATCCTATGGTAGACCACAGAAACTACTTCTTCAGCGGGTGGCGCTAACTTCGAACCACTAAAATACTAGGTTTTGGTAAAAAAATATTAAATTAGTTTATGTACTTTTATCTGAAATTTTAAAATAAACATTTTATGTCTCTTAAAATTTTCTTCTAAAATTAATGGTTCTTGAGAGAAATTGAAAATTAAAAATAATATCAAAAAATGCAACCCTAAAATGTTATTAGGTGATTTGTTTGCATTTTAACCTCCGCAATTTAACTGTTTAAGGGTGCGCTTTTAGATATAATTGAAGACGAACAATTGTAGAATTTTGATCCCAGGAAAATTCGCTGTAAAACTTTGTCGGGAATTTTCAAAAGCATATTGATTAATTTGTTACTGACTGTACTATCGTCACTATTGATTTTCAATTTCTCTCAAAAACGGTTGGTTTTAGAAGAAAAACTTAAGAGACACAAATTGTTTATTTTAAAATTCCCTATAAGGCTAAATAATCGAATTTCTTATTTTTTTTAGCAAAAACTATTTTCCAAGGGTTCAAAGTGTCACCACCTGAACAGGTAGTTGTAGTTGTGCGATTTTTATAAAATTTCTACCACAGGATGACTTTTATAAAATACGCCTAATGTATAAAAATCGTTAAAATATTTGCAATATTTTTGGAGATAAATTATTTTAAATTTCAACCCTAACTTCGAGAGCCTATAACTTTTAGGGGATGAACTTTTTGATATAATGACCTATTTTGGTCTCGGGAAATCACTGTAGAAGTTTGTTTGGAGACACTCTGAGCCCGTCTGTTCGTCTCTCAGCCTAAGTCTTATGCGTCTCTACTTAACCGCCTATTTTTTGTTTGTTAATTACTCTACCAGTCTCTTGTGTAACTTTACTTTTGCAACTTTACCTATTCACGTCTCTTGTTCGCTCATTCATCTGTACATCTCTTGTGCTACTCTACATATCCGTCTATTCCTCGTCTGCTAATCTGCCTATCCATGTTCTTGTAAACCTATCTATCTCCTAGTATCCTCTTCTATCCGTTTGTCTGTATGAAACCCGTTTATTTTCTAGTCTGTCTATTTATCTGTCGGTAGGCCCCTTCTAGGACATTTTAGCATGCGAGTAGTTTCATAGAAACCTACGACAACAAACATAAGGGAGTCGTTCACCCCGCCGCGTTCTTTGATGTAAACAAAATTTGTTTTTAAAGTTACTTTCGAGGTAGGGTCACATTTATTGCACTTCCCTGTGTATTTAGCAAGTTTGGAATTTTTCCAGTCGCCGGATGTTTAGCCTCTTTGGTCTTGTTTTGCAAACCAGCCACGATTGCACTATTACTGTCCGGCTCCGTTAATTTTAATACCGATTTTATTTAATGACATTACAATACTGGCAAGAGACCAACGGCGAAATGAAATGTTTCATTATGTATTGGCAGGGGCGAATACGAATGCACTGCACATCAAGTGCGCGGCTACTCCACTATGTTTGCGCCCTTAGTAACTCATTGATAGCACGAATATTTTGTAAAAAAAATGTTGGGGTGTGTTTGTAATAATAATAAGTAACTTGTGGGTATTTGGTACTACGAAAAACATATGAAGGAGTATTGATGAAAATCTAATAAGTTTAGTAGCAGACACATCAATTGTCCCCAAGAGCAAAGGAAAAACGAATTATAAAAGTTAAATTAGAAATTATTAACCTGAGGCGGAATATATGGTAGGAAATATACATCTCTGCGGAGTTTCTACGTTTTTGCGATTGTACTTATAATTTAAAAACTGCGTCTTATAAATTTTTTTGTTGAGTAAATAAATTGGACGTTCCATAAGTAGGCTCCAGCATTAAGGATATTATTCTTAAGCTATCAACTGAAAAAATAAGAACAGCTCTAAGATGTATTTTAGCAAATAACAAAAAATATATAGCCACGTCACGAGATCCGCGTTACTAAATTTAAGACGCACGTTTGCCCTAGATGGTTTGCTATTGCCTTCCTGAGGTGTCATTACTTATTTAAGTGCTCAAAATTGAAACAAAACGGTAATTAAGAGGCCCCGGAGTTTGAGCCTCTACACACCGCCCCCGGTGGTTTCTGGAGTTGAACCTCGGGATTTTAACTGAGCTTGAGCCTTTACACATCAGCTTGATAACTTTAAAATAGGCTCTGAGGTGTCATAACTTATTTAAGTGCTCAAAATTGAAGGCAAACGGTAATTAAGAGGTCCCGGAGTTTGAGCCTCTACACACCGCCCCCGGTGGTTTCTGGAGTTGAACCTCGGGATTTTAACTGAACTTGAGCCTTTACACATCAGCTTGATAACTTTAAAATAGGCTCTGAGGTGTCATAACTTAATTAAGTGCTCAAAATTGAAGGCAAACGGTAATTAAGAGGTCCCGGAGTTTCAGCCTCTACACACCGCCCTCGGTGGTTTCTGGAGTTGAACCTCGGGATTTTAACTGAGCTTAAGCCTTTACACATCAGCTTGATAACTATAAAATGGACTCTGAAGTGTCATTACTTCTTTAATTGCTCAAAATTAAAGGCAAAATTAAAGGTAATTTAGTGCCCGGAGTTTGAGCCTTTACACACAGCTCTCGGTGGTTTCTGGAGTTGAATCTCGGGACTTTAACTGAGCTTGAGCCTTTACACATCAGCTTGATAACTTTAAAATAGGCTCTGAGGTGTCATAACTTAATTAAGTGCTCAAAATTGAAGGCAAACGGTAATTGAGAGGTCCCGGAGTTTCAGCCTCTACACACCGCCCTCGGTGGTTTCTGGAGTTGAACCTCGGGATTTTAACTGAGCTTGAGCCTTTACACATCAGCTTGATAACTATAAAATGGACTCTGAAGTGTCATTACTTCTTTAATTGCTCAAAATTAAAGGCAAAATTAAAGGTAATTTAGTGCCCGGAGTTTGAGCCTTTACACACAGCTCTCGGTGGTTTCTGGAGTTGAACCTCGGGACTTTAACTGAGCTTGAGCTTTTACACATCAGCTTGATAACTTTAAAATAGGCTCTGAGGTGTCATAACTTATTTAAGTGCTCAAAATTGAAGGCAAACGGTATTTAAGAGGCCCCGGAGTTTGAGCCTTTATACACCGCTCTCGGTGGTTTCTGGAATTGAACCTCGGGATTTTAACTGAGCTTGAGCTTCTACACATCAGCTTGCTAATTTTAAAATGGGCTCTGAGGTGTCATTACTTATTTTAGTGCTGAAAATTGAATCCAAACGGTAATTAAGAGATCCCGGCGTTTGAGCCTCTACACACCGTACTCGGTGGTTTATCATGGCCTTCTCGAGGTGTCAAATTTATTTAGGTTCTGGAATTGAACCTCGAGATTTTGAGTGAGCTTGAGCCTTTACACATCTGCTTGATAATTTTTAAATTAGCTCTACAAAAAATTGGAGCTCCATGTACATCTAAGGGGTGTCCTCGGACTGAGAACGAAAAAATAGCCTCCCTCTAGTAGAATAATAAATGTATTGTTTACATTTTGCATAACAAAAATCCCCCCTCTACAGTTTTTGTGCATGAATGCACCTACGGCATAATGAAAATAACCGCATTGTAATGATACCGTTGTGACATTCCGTAATGCAGTTTGGATGTAAAATGACAAATTTCGATAACGTTTTATTGATTTTAAATTATTTGAAATACCTGTAAGTCTTTTTTACATGTATTAATAGTTGAATAGCTTTCCAGCTTACGTACTTATCGCATTATCAAACTATTCTTTTTAAAACTAAACCAATTGATTAACCTAATAAATGTAATAAAAATAAAAGTTTATGTAAATCAATATTCACAAACGTGCCTAAATATACAGTGGGGGCCCTAGAAGTATTTTTCCAAGCCAAACTTATTATTCGAGAGGTCTTGGGTTCGAAACCCGAACCCACCTTAATAATCCCACCTCTTTTAATCCGCCATTGATGAGAAACAAAAAAAATCAATAGAGCTGCAACTTGACTATGATAAAATTTCAAGTTTTCTATTACAGGAAATTAAATTGGTTAAAAACGCGAACCTTTAATTTAAACTGGATTAACGAACCTATCGGTGTACAAATAATTGGTTAAAATTGATTTAACCAAACAAACCAGTGCTCCTCAAACTCATGTAAAATCAAAATTTTTGATTCTCTTTTGCAACGAGATGAAAAAACTGTCAAACGAAGCGTAGCCGAGTTTACGAATTTATTACGAAATTATCCGGATTAATACCTAATAATCTGAATTATCCCGGATTATCGAAGAATAAATTATATTAACTAAATTAAAATTTCTTAAGCCATATTGTGGAGTTCCTTAACTAAAACTTTAATTATTCGGATTAAAATGCTAGTTAACGAGTCCGGATTATCGGGAATTAAGCCAAAATTAACTCATTATATTGAAATTGTAACTAAAAACGCTAGTTAGACTATGTAGTTTAAAGTTCATTACATCCGGATTATGGAGGTTTTGATTAAAACGTTACAATTATTTTAAATTAAAGTAAAATGTATGCTTTATGAGTTTATAAAAAAATTAATGTCCTTGAGTTATACTTGTATTATCGAGTTTGCTACCAAATTTTCTTTTCACAATATCAAAGACATATAATCAGCCAATTTAGTTGAAGAAAACATGCAAACAAAATAACATCGATTTTACGTGCATATTTAGTGCAATTGTACGAGTTTGTAGCAGAGCGTCGATATTTAAAAAAAAATTCATTTGAAATTCAGTTAATTTAATGATAATGAGCTTAGTGAAAACTACTTTTAAGTGCAAGTTCCTTGAACTGGTAAACAAATTAAAATCCACGCTTTCATTATTTTAACCCTCTTCAACTAACACAATTGAAAAGTAAAGTAAATTGTTATTAAAAAGTTTTGTAAAAAAGTGAAGAGCCTCTTGAAGTTGTATGGGTGAAAAGAAGCTGAAGCATTTAAAATTAAAGTATGACATTTGGAGTAGTGAGCTTGTAAATAATGAACATGCCCTATTTGTTAAAGAGAAACTACTTCTTTGAACTTTTTTAAATTGGACGTCCTTATTTGCATAAAATAAAAAGAATTTCAAACAAAATGATAAATTTTAACAATTAAATAGTATGAGAAATGAGGTTTTTGGCGTCAGCACAAAATATCGACTTTATCTAATTTTCCACATTCCAAGTACGATTTTCATTGAGTTTACTCTTGAATCAATTTTAAACATTGTAACGCTAATTAAAACTCACAAAGCGAGCTGAATAACGATAATCATACGGGTAGAATAAATTTCTTATTCTCATTTCGATAATCCGGATAATTCTATTTATATAGCCTTTATCAAAAGACTGCATAACTACTTTCTGAACGAAAAAACTTTCTTTAAGAACAAAAATATGTAATAAAGTTAAAACTATTTTTAATTCTATCATAGTGGTTGAAAAAAGCTAAAACTCAAAATAGCCTTTGTTTATGAAAAGTTGTGTAAAACAACAAATGCGAGTTTTTACTAAAGGACGAAGCTATTCTTTTTCAGAACAAAAATATGTACTCTAATAAAGTTAAAACTATTTTTAAATCTATCAAAGGGGTTAAAAAAGACCAAAATTCAAAATAGCCTTTGTTTACAAAAATTTATTTTAAACATTAGCTTTTCCTAAAGAAATGTGTTTACATGTTAAGCTTGTATTAAAGATAAAGTTTTTTAAAAATGCAGCAATAGGCGTTAAAAAAGGTTAAAATTGAAAAAGGCTTTGGATTTTTAATTTTTTTTTGAAATAATAAATGTGAGGCTTTAGTACTGCAAGGTGAATGCAGGTTCACGTATACTTGTATAATTACTAAGTACGTGTAATTATCATGTAATAAGAAATTAGGAATAAATAGGCATAAGATTCAAAGGTCGTGCGATAACTTTCTTCAAAAATTACTCCAGTAAGAGTAGTGACAACTAAGGTATGTTAGAAATGTTTATTTGGAGACTATATTTCAGGCAAAAAAATGTGATAAAGATAAAGTGTTTTAAAAAATGCACCACAGGTTTTAGAAAAGGCTGAAATTGAAAAAGGCTTTGGTTTTAGAAATTTTTTTTTTAAATAATAAATGTGAGCCTTTAGTAGTGCAAGGTGAATGCAGGTTCACGTATAGTTGTATAATCACTAAGTACGTGTAATTATCATGTAATAAGAAATTAGGAATTAATAGGCCTGAGATTCAAAGGTCGTGCGATAACTTTCTTCAAAAATTACTCCAGTAAGAGTAGTGACAACTAAGTTATGTTATAAATGTTTATTTGGAGACTATATTTCAGGCAAAAAAATGTGATAAAGATAAAGTGTTTTAAAAAATGCACCACAGGTTTTAGAAAAGGCTAAAATTGAAAAAGGCTTTGGTTTTAGAAATTTTTTTTTTAAATAATAAATGTGAGCCTTTAGTACTGCAAGGTGAATGCAGGTTCACGTATAGTTGTATAATCACTAAGTACGTGTAATTATCATGTAATAAGAAATTAGGAATTAATAGGCCTGAGATTCAAAGGTCGTGCGATAACTTTCTTCAAAAATTACTCCAGTAAGAGTAGTGACAACTAAGTTATGTTAGAAATGTTTATTTGGAGACTATTTTTCAGGCAAAAAAATGTGATAAAAATAAAGTGTTTTAAAAAATGCACCATAGGCTTTAGAAAAGGCTAAAATTGAAAAAGACTTTGGTTTTAAAATTTTTTTTTAAATAATAAATGTGAGCCTTTAGTACTGCAAGGTGAATGCAGGTTCACGTATACTTGTACAATCACTAAGTACGTGTAATTATCATGTAATCAGAACTTAGGAATAAATTGGCCTAAGATTCAAAGGTCATTCATTAACTTTTTTAAGAAATTACTCCAGTAAGAGTAGTGACAACTAAATTATGTGAGAAACGTTTATTTGGTGACTATTTTTCAAGAAAGAAATGTCATAAAGATAAAGTTATTTCAAAACGCACTACAGGCTTTAAAAAAGGCTAAAAATGAAAGTAGCTTTAATCTTAGCCTTTAGTACTGCAAGGTGGATACAGGTTCACGTATACTTGTATAATCACTTAAGTACGTGATATTATCATGTAATAAGAAATTAGAAATAAATAGGTTTAATATTCAAAGGTCATTTTATACCTTTTGTCAAAAATTACTCCAGTAAGAGTAGTGACAAGTAATTATGCTAGAAATGTTTATTTGGAGACTATTTTTCAGGCAAAAAATGTAATAAAAATTAATTTTTTGCAAATGAACCACAGGCTTTAAAAAAGGCTACAATTGAAAATGGCTTTAATTTTTGAAAGTTGTTTTGAAATAACAAATGTGTGCCTTTACTACAACAAGGTGAGTGCAGATTCGTGTATAAGTAATTGTATAATTACTAAGGCCGTGTTATTATCATGTAATAAGAAATTAGGAATAAATAGGCCTAATATTCAAAGATAATTTTATACCTTTTGTCAAAAATTATTCCAGTAAGAGTAGTGACAACTAATTATGCTAGAAATGTTTATTTGGAAACTATTTTTCAGGCAAAAAAATGTAATAAAAATGAAGTTTTTTGAAATGAACCACATCAGGCTTTAAAAAAGACCAAAATTGAAAATGTTTTTTTAACCACAGGCTTGAAAAAAGGCTAAAATTGAAGATGACTTTAGTTTTTGAAATTTGTTTTGAAATAACAAACGGAACCTTTAGTACAGCCAGGTGGGTGCAGGTTCATGTATAATCTATAAGTACGTGTTATTAAATCATGCAATAAGAAATTATGAATAAATAGGCCCTATTTATAGCCAATTTTAGAACTTTCTACAATGGGATTTTCAGCAAGACAATTCAATTACACAAAAAATGTTCGTCTTGGAGACTATTTTTCAGAAAAAGTGTAAAACCATTTAAAATGCACCAAAAGGTGTTAAAAATTGGGTTAAAATACAAAATGGCGTCATTTTTTGAAAAAATAGCTAATTTGAGTAAGTTGGAAATCCCCTAAAGTAGTAAACAGGATGTAGGGATTATTGTTTGGTCAGAGAGTAGCACTAATTATGATAATGGAAAATTAATAAAAAGCAGGGTCGTTTGGTATAAATATTAAACGATCATCAACATTATTTTCGTTGAAATTAATTCAAGGTTAATTTTAATTAATAAAAGGCGTTTTAATATATTAAATTTGGAGTACATTCCTAATGAAAAGGTTTACGTAGTAATTATTTAAATTGCTTTAAACTAAAGGTTCGATAAGAGCGGTTTTGAAAATTGAAATAAAAGTTTTGAGCTTTTTGTAAAAGTTTAATAATTACTGCAGTATCCGAAAATTGGGACAAACAAAAAATGTGGGTCTAAAAACAATTTTTTTTTGTTTCTCAACGATGAACTTCACAAATAGGTGATCAATGTCTTTTCATTGATCAAAATTTCTTATATTTACTCGCGAAGTAATCAATCGAAAACCTATGATCTCTAAAAATAGAGTAACGTACTTTTTGTTAGTTTAGGTATTGAATAATATTTTCAATTGTGAGCGTTATTATTGATAAGTTATATAATTTTTACGAAATTCAGATAAAAAAAACAAAAATAGAATTTTTTGGAATTTGACACAAATTTAAATTGTCACCCATCTAAGATGGGACATGCATTAATTGATAAAAAAAAACAAAAAAAAAACAATAAACACTAGTAAAACGAATAGAAATGAATGGATTAGAAATCACATTAGGCAAGAGACCCACCTGCATTGAGGTTTGTCGAAATGATCACATATAACCGTTTCTAACATTGAAGACAGGCGGTTTCATGGACAATGCACAACAGCAAAAGCACTGTAGTAACGGCAAATTTTAAAGCAGCTTGTTATGTATATGCGGGATAGGTTGCTTTGCTAGTAAAAGTGATAAGCGCGGGAGGAATTGTGAACGGACCTTACAGTCACCCCTATGCGACAGAACAAATCGATATCAAGGAATGACCCACAAACTTAGCAGCGGAAGCGAGGCGTTAGTTTCTCTAGGACTTGGGGCCTTGTTGGATATGAAGCCACTTTACTTACATCAACTTTCTTTGTTATTAATATATGTCCTTGAAAAATCATGTGGGATATAAGTCTTCATTTATTGCTAGTTGTAGTACACAACGTTTCGAATACTGTTGCAGCTATGGTCGTCAAAAGAGTACATGTCGGGTAACACTCGCGATCACGGCTGCAGCCGGGAGGCATGTCTCAAATCACACGCGGATGCGTGCTCCCAGCTGCGATTCTGGTTCTTGTGCGATCGCCATTTTCTTTAGGCTGCAACGTCCATTTTGTCGCAGAGTACCACGGGAGGACTTAGGTGGGGATGTGGCGCAGTCGCTTAATACCTGCAGAATTTTTCAATTATGCAGACACATGCTGTTAGCTACGGACATGTGTCTATAGGTACCTATCTCAACTTTTTTTAGAATACACCGACGATTTTTTCAAAATAAATAAACTTCCAAATTGTGTCTTAAAACTCAAAAACCAAAACTATAACGTAAACGCGCTCCTAGTTCTTGCATGTAAAAATCGCGCACTTGGTTAAGCTTTTGACTCCACAACTTTTACTACCCTATCATGCCTACCACCAAACGTTTATGACGTCATAGGGTCAGTAATGTTGCAGAAAACGTCTCCATGGAAACGGTGCCGTCAAATACGTTTTCACAACGGCGCAGATCAATAATACATAAGAATTACTTCATACTACATTTTAGTACTCAAATTTACTGCTAGAGTCCAACACTAATCAAGGCAAATTTACAATATATAGAACACTGCCATATTTATTATAAATTGCTCCGCAACAAACTTTTTTTAAACGCCTCGTAGCTTTTATTTATTACAAATTCAAAAATTTTACAAAAAATTAAATAAAAATCTGAAAAGAGCGGCTCGTTACAGTTACCCCCTTTTTATATTCTTTAGCGGACTTTAAAAAATGTATAACAGACGTATTAATTCCACTGCAATAGAAAGCCAATACTTAATTACCCCTCCCAATTTATACATATTGCAACAAAAAGATTAGAAAAGCTGATAAGAGTTAGCGTAGCTTAAAGTTTTGCTTCGTACTTAAAATAAGTGTCTTGAGTAACTACTTGGACAAGTACTGGCTTTCTATTGGAGTTGAATTTAAACATCGGTCATACATTTTTTGAAACTCACTAAAAAAATATGGGGTAAGGGGTAACTGTAACGGTACATTTTTTGTAAAGTTTTTGAATTTGCAATAAAACAAAGCTAAGAGGCGTTTAAAGCCAACTTGCTTCTTGATTTTCTAAACCAGTGCTTCTAAACCTCCGGCACTCGGCCTACGACAAAATTAGAGCCATCCCCAAATGGGTCATGGTATACTCAAACGATAACTGATGAGGGATAGCTGAAGAAAGCCGCATGCTTACTAATATTACGAAGAAGAATTAACACTTTCACAGACCAATGCTTCCTAGGTCGTGATCGCGACCTAGTTAATACTACAGTCTTATTTTTGCGCGCTTAGACAAGAGTAATCTGGCGTTCAACAGCTAGAGCTAGATAGCTTGATCGCTGACCGTGGCAGCTACCGTGTGATCGGTAGCGGCCTTAGCCTTAGCCTTAGCCTTAGCCGCTAAGAACCTTACAGCTTTCACAAACCAATACGGCCTAGGTTTTATATTTGGAATCTTATATTTGCGTGTTCAGAAAAGAACTATCTGGCGTTCTATAGCTAGAGTTAGCTCGCTCGCATTGCTGAGCCTTTAAAAAGTTTAATGCTCAAATTTACAGCTACAGCCCCCAATCTTGCAGTAGCTTAAATATTTTTTCGGTTTTCTATAATACTATGTACACCACCTCCCCTATTTAATTGACAAGTTTCGTTCTGTCGTTTTAAAATTTTGAAATTGTAGGTCTTTTGAATGGTCGACTACTTAGGAGCCCTTAGATGAAAAAATTCTATATTAGTGTGAGCGGGTTCACTTGCTGTAAAATTTCCTTAAAAATGCCATTAATTAAGTATGGTGTTACCTCTTAATAATATCGTGTGCCCCCCTCCCCGTTTTAATGGAAATTTGAATTTACCCTTACATGGATGTAAATTTTCCGTTTATTATTTTATGTAAATTTTTGAAATAAAAACATATTCGTGTAGTGACCGCACACATATCAGTTTAAAAGTAATCGATTAGTTCGCCCTACACGCAAATCCTTGAAATGTTAAAAAAAAGAAAAACACCTTTTTAACCCTTCTTTTAAAATTAATAAGAAATTGAAGTAAAAAATTAATTTTTAATAGAGGCGCAAAGTTACGCCATCGGTTCATTTTCCTTTTCAGGTTTTGAGAGATACAGTTTTGTTTCGGCTGTTGTAGGTGTACGATGTCCGGTATCGGCTTTATTTTAACATTACCTTTCGTTTGCTCAATTAAATTTTTATATATTGTTTATGTTGTTTAACTATTTATTTTTAAAATGAAGTGCACTTTCTACATCGTAAATATTTATTATTTGTGTATTATTTTTACAGATTTTGTTGGTAAGCCCTGTAGATGACAAAACAATTTTCCGCCCTATATTTTCTTTTTTTTTAAATAAATACTTGAGGAAAAACGTTTTTTTTTTGATAATTAATTTTATTTCTATAGAATTTCTAATTTTCATACATTGATTCAAATGTTGCTTTAGAAAAATTTTTTTTGGAATTTAGGAAATTTTTTTTGGAATTTTTCCAAACATTTCTATGTGTAGTTCTACGTAATTGAGGATGACACAGTAATCATAAATAATACAATTTTTGGGGTGGGTTTTCCTAACCAAGCTTATTCTTGACCTATTTTTTAAATAATTTTTAGGTTATTTCATCCACAATTTTCTTTGGAAGAGCACATGAATATCATTATCTGCTATTTTAATGATGTTATTTACATATTTGAGGTTTTCTTGTATGCATTAAGGGCAATATCGATTATCCTCATAGTCCTTGCATTTACTTTAGATTGGCTGCATTGCGGAATTTATATCATCAACAATAAATTATTATAAAACTGCAACAAGAGGCTAAATTTCAACCCCAACCCCAACTTGAAAAGAGGGGAAATTTAAACTTTACAGCTATTTGTAATCAATTTTTAATTTTTTGAAATTTTAGATGCAACTGAAGAAGAATGTACCGATTTTCAAGGTCATAATGTAGCCCATGGAATGCTTTACGTCCCAGGCCCTGCAGTTTGCACAATGTGCGTTTGTTATCATTCCGAACCGATGTGGTGTAAAGCTATTTACTGTGATCCTCCATATGTAAGTAATAATTTTTTAAAACCTATAGTACCTATAGGGCTCCACTGTGGTTCAACTTTCGAATGGATTTTCTAAAAACACCCTGTATATTTTAAAATTAACTGTCAGACGATAACTGTCATCTTATAGGCATAGCATTATCTTTTCTCTCTCATTCTTGCAAAGCATTGGCTACCCAGCGAGGTCCGAGTCACCTAGAGAGCACTTTGTTCAAAACAGTTCACCTACGGGTTAATCATAAAAATAATAATTTATTTTTTTAGTTCTGTAAAAAGTTCCGAGTTGGCGAGCGATGTTGTGAGTTCGAATGTTTGGAACCACCCGGACAAGAGGCTGCAAAAATGTTAGAAAGATATCGTCAATCGAAACAACGTAAATCGGATGCTGAATTTAATAAAACGTCAATAAGTTTATTAGTTTGCTTAATAGCATTAACAATATATTTTTAAAAAGAATATATTTCCATAAAAAATATTTAAAAGTAAGGTTAGTTAATTTAAAGACGTTAATATTAATAAGCGATTAAACAAATGGCCTAAAATTTTAATTCAAATTAAAAAACAAAATTCTAAAAGTTATTGATAAAAGCTACATTATGATAGTGCTTTCAAGTTCTTTTTCAATTGTTAGATAGCCAATGTTGGCCTATATTGGTTACTCTTACCAAATGTTGGACACTGTTTTCTGAAGTTGGCCAAGTATTGGTTAATCTTACCCAATGTTGACTAGTGTTATCCAATGTTGTGTAATGCTAGCCAATATTGGTTAATCTTACCCAATGTTGGAGCTATTGTCCAACGTTGGTAAATGCTGGCCAATAACGGTTAATCTTACCTAATGTTGGTCGCTGTTGTTCATCGTTAACCAATGCTGGCCAATAACGGTTAATCTCATTTAATGTTATCCAATGTTGTTTAATGCTAGCCAACATTGGTTAATCTTATCCAATGTTGGTTAGTGTTGTCCAATTTTTGCCATTAGACGAAACAGTTGGTAGGTTGGAACGGAAATAAAATTTTTGGGTGTAACTCCATCACTAAATTTCTATTCTAACGAATTACCCGTATAAGTGCCATTTTGACAAACTTACCATCTGTTCCAAAAATATTAATTAACCGCCATGCCCGTATTTGTTTCAAAGAAAGCTTTTCCAATATAAAAATTAAAATTGACGAGCATAAACATTTTAAAATTAAATTGAGCTCATTTGATCTTATGTTGTATTATGGTCGTTGTGTGTTGTTTTATCTCAAACTAGTGCTGCCAATTAATGTTTTCGGTTAGCTGTGGTCCTTCTATAAACCGAGCAACCAGTTTTAAAGAAAACCGGATCATTATAAACCGGTTATTTATTTGTTTAACCAGATTTTCCGGTTAAAATACTGAACTTTAACCGGATTTTTCCGGTTAACCGGTTTTTCGAAAAATTGTTAGTGAAGCAGTTCTCAATTTTTCCGGTTTTTGTCAGCACTATTTTAAACTATTTGTGGCACTAAAGTTTAGGTATTAAAAAGTGTAGAAATAACGCCCATGATACGGCATAGTGTTAGATGCTTTATGCTATTTTTAATATGCACACCAACAGTTTAAGTCTAATTTAGGTAATAAGATGAATTAAGCTTTATCCTAGATTAAATTGACGAAGAAGCACCAGTAGGATATGCAATTAAATTTTTTACTTAGAAATTATGTCAATACGGAAGCACGTAGTTTATAAGACTCTTTTTGAACTTTTTTAGAATAATTAAACAAAAATTGTATTTATTTAAAATTATCACAAAAATATTACTTAGTGATAGTACAGGCACGTTAAATTCCATTTTTGATGTCATCGCTGCTTTAGTTTCTGTTTTCTCAAATTCTGAAAGCTTCTATTTGATCGAGATCTTTTGCCACCAAGTCCATCATTTGTTAAAGTTATTAGCTCCTCTTCCAACGCTGCTTTCTTAGACTTTTTAACTTCCACTCTTTAATTTCTCAACTTTAGCAACATTTGTTCCAACCAAAACTTTGAAAATTAAGACAATATAATTATAATTAATAGAAATTTTGACCAACTTGGTGAACAATTTTTTTGAAAAATTTTGAAAATGTGGAACTGCTCATTGATCAACTCTTAGGGTTCTCGAACACAACTCTCTTTACTTTCAAACTCAATCATTGATGTAACTGTAATTAACTACAGGGTGTTTCGATAACTGTCAAAACATCTGTTGTTGGGGAAAATGTGCATTTTTAACTGTTTTTGAAACACCTTGTATATAATTATTTGAGCTAAATAAATAATATATTTTTAACGAGCAATATAACTAAAACAAATGGATATAAAGAAGTAATTAAAGTTATATTTTTGACTCACATACATTTAAGTGTAGTAAATATGTAAATTGTACATTAGACTTGTTGAAAATTTAAAAAGTTTATTGATTTTGAGGTGATCAAGTTTAATTTTAATTGATCGCTTATAAAAATTATTGATATTTATACCGTATCATTAAATTAAAATTAACGCTATGTCAAAATACTGATAGTGTATTGAGTAAGAGTAGTCATAGGCCATGCCCCTATTTTGAAAATTTTATTTAAAATACCGGTCTGCTTGTCATTAAAAGAAGCGTGGCCTATGACGCCAGGAACAAAATTAAGGGGATTCTAAGACCCCATCCTTTACTACTAGTACGTGGTTTAATACGTGTTTCATAAAAAAAATTTTAACCGGTTTTCCCGACTTTAAAAAATATACTGGTGGTTTAGCTATTACGTCACCTATTCTTAAACGTGACGTATTTAGCCACGCCTATATTACTATTCGATACAACCTGCACAAGTGCACACGTAGCGCTTTGACAATTTTACTCAAAACTACTCTTACTTACAATTAGTAGTTTTGAGTAAAACCCCAAGTGCCTACAAAATCTGCTTTCAATATTTTGAATTAGCGTGAACTTTGAATTTGTGGTATGATTTGAGAGTGACTTGAATGGGAACAATATGTGTACCAAATTAATTTTGTTTGTAATTATTTTTTAATAACAATTGTACCTAATTTCATCGAAGTACCTTATATTTAAATTAAATATTTATTAAATAGTTTTAGCATTCATAATAATGTTAATAATAATTAAACTCATATTACATATCATTAGTTTTCTTCTGTGATTAGCAGATTATTGTTTTCGCTATAGGCCTACTTTTGCACTACTAATGCAATTAGTTTGATAGAAGTCATCTATTAGTAATTGTAGAAAGTTTTATTTAATTATTAAGGCTGTGATTGCAGGACTAATAAAAATATATACCAAATAATTGTGTCTATTATTACTAGCTTGTTGCACGTGCTCATTATTGCCTCAAATCAGTGATTTTGACTCAATATGTTCAGTTCTAATCTTTAAAAATTAATACAGTTTCTAGATTTAAAACAGCTTAATATTTAAAAAGCCGCGATTGTCAAAAATAGGCCAATTTAGTCCTACATTTTACTAATTATGAAATCAGTGATTTTGACTCAATGAGTTCAGTTATAACTTTTAAAAAACCAATACAATTTCTTGATTTAAAACAGCTTAGTACTTCAAAGGTCACGATTGTCAAAAATAGGTCAATTTAGAACTAAAGTTTATATTCTGAAATTTAGTAATTAATTCCCAAGTCAACGGGTTCAGTTCTTACCTTTAAAAAAGCAAGACAATTTCTTGATTTAAAACAGCTTAATATTTAAAAGGCCACGGTTGTCAAAAATAGGCCAATTTAGTAATAGATTTTATATTTTGCATTTTACTGATTATGAAATCAACGATTTCTTTACTTGATCTTGATACAGCTTAAAATTTAGAAGACCGCAGTTGTCAAAAATAGGCCAATTAAGTCTTAGATTTTATATGGCGCATTTTACTAAATACGTAACCAGTGCTTGGACAACTGTTATAAAATTAAAAGTTTTATTTGAATCAAAAACAGTTCACGTTTTTGAGATGTGGTGAATAGTTCCCATGTAGTGACGTCATTCAAAACTGTTACAAAAATTTAATTTGGGATTAAAATAGAAGCAATTAAATGAAACAAATAAAATGATTGACATCCAATTGGCTTTATTGTATTTGAGTAAATTTAAACTGGATTATATTTCTTCCACTCCTTATGATTTACAATGGAAAAATCGCTGGAGTGTAAAGCAAGCTTTTGTAAATACAACCCAATTAAAAATAATTCCTTATCAGTGGAATGCATTGATTGAAAATAAGGTTTAATTTTTAAGCCATTCTCGGGGTTGCTGTAAAAATTAATTTCTTGGTCATCTATCATTAGCGTGTTAGTGTGATTGTATTCTCTATAGTTTTTCCAAATAACTTCTAGACTTTTCACCTAAAAATAAACAATGGAAAAAAGAATTATTTTCAAACTCAGCTCACCAAAATGAAACCGTTTCCATATTTCTTGTAAGTCATATCTGATTCGTCCAAACATTTTAAAATTCGAAAACATCTACTGCGGATTAGTCCTAATTGCCTAAGTTTTCCAATTAGGCAATTTTGAGAAGTAGCCGACCAAATGATAATGTCGTAAAACTCGTATATTAAAGTCAAAAAATAAATCAAATAAGGTCTTCCTTTATCTAAATACAATTCTTTGGTACTCCTTGGATGTTCAAAATCACATAACGTATTGTCTAAATCCAAAACGAGCAATTTCCGATTGCTCGTCTTAGATGTTATATTTGACATAATTACAGCCTTAAATTAACAAAAAAAAATTAAAGAAACAACAAAACTATTTTATTTTGCTCACCTTCAATTTATTATGATCCTATTTATAATTAGTTACAAATTCCATCACAAAATTGCTTAAAATACATTTTTTTGACACATTCTTACCTAATGTTGATTTGACAACATATGCTGAGACCTTCACAACCAAATTTAAACATCGGAACATCGGTTGTTTTCGGAATCTATAACTTATTGCTGCTGCCAACTTAAAAACACCTGTTTACACTAATCAATAATCTGAGTGAACGTAGAAAACTTAAGAAAGTCGTGATAGAAGAACACTAAGAAGCAGACATAAATTAAAAAACAATGGCGAGAGTTCGTAAGCAAATAAGGCTTGTTATTCTTCCATACTTCCACGCTGTTTAATAAAATATGAGCCCCTTCTAATAAAAATTATTAGTTCCGTCTATGATCACCCGCCATTAAACTAAGATTACTTATTTTTTTGTTTTATTTCTTGTGCATGGCATACTATTGATTTAACATTGCCCTGACTTATTGACTGCACTCTTACCAACGTTATTTCCGTTATTTAGTATTTACTTTGGTATACATTTATTATTAAATCGTCACAGTTGCGAGCTTCCAACAAAACCCTGTTTTCGTGGTGTTAAATAATTTAGAACTCACTGTACCGCTATACCCGAGGTCTCAGGTTTGGTTCTGCTAAAATAAACATTTGTTACGCTTTTATTAAATTTTTTAAACCGTAAAGCTGTAATAAGTTAGCTAATACTGTAACCGCTTAAATTCAAACAATTTACTCACTTAGTATCACTGCTTATATTAAAAAACTCCCTCAAGAACCTTAAGGTCACACTTTTTGAAAGATGCAAATGAAAATTTTAATTAGCTGATGACACTCGATGAAAGAGTTTTCTAAGAAATATTGAATACCAACTTGGAGAATTTTAAAATTTAATTTCATCTGTCAAGTGCTTTTGATACTATAGGTTCTCGAAGTTGGTATGCGGATTACATGAATCGAAAGGGTAATAATTTCTAAGTGCTCGTGATATCTAACCTAACTGCTTTTGATACCTGAAAGTTGAAATTAATTTACACGTCAAATACGCGGATTAAACTCGTGTTTGAATTTTAAAAAAATTTTGCTCCGAGATAGGGGAACCGAAAAAAATTGTTAAACTTCTTTAAAACATGATTCTCGTGGTTAGTCACGGCGAGAGGGTTGATTAGGAATGGGGTCGATAATTAATTCGTCAAATACGCACATTAAACTCGTGCTTACTTTAAAAAAAAATTTTGCTCCGAGATAGACAAACCAAAAAAATTCTTAAACTTCAAAATACGATTTTCGAGGTTAGTCATGGTGGAAGGATTGATTAGGAATAAAGTCGATAATTAATTCGTCAAATTCGCAGATTAAACTCGAGTTTCAATATAAAAAAAATTTTGCTCCGAGATAGACAAACAAAAAATTGTTAAACAATCGCGGTACAGGAGCACTTAAAAATTATTAGCCTTTCGCTACATGTTATCCGCATACACACTTGTAAATTTTTAAAATTTACTTCCACTTTTAAGTGTCAGGAGCAGTTAGGTTAGGTATCAGGAGCACTTAAAAATTATTACTCCTTCGCTTCATGTGATCCGCATACCAACTTGGAAAATTTTTAAAATTAATTTCCACTTTCAAGTATCAAAAGCAGATAGGTTAGGTATTAGGAGCACTTAAAAATTATTACTCTTTCGCTTCATGTGATCCGCATACCAACTTGGAAAATTTTTAAAATTAATTTCCACTTCCAAGTATCAAAAGCAGATAGTTTAGGTATTAGGAGCACTTAAAAATTATTACTCTTTCGCTTCATGTGATCCGCATACCAACTTGGAAAATTTTTAAAATTAATTTCCACTTCCAAGTATCAAAAGCAGATAGTTTAGGTATTAGGAGCACTTAAAAATTATTACTCTTTCGCTTCATGTGATCCGCATACCAACTTGGAAAATTTTTAAAATTAATTTTCACTTCCAAGTATCAAAAGCAGATAGTTTAGGTATTAGGAGCACTTAAAAATTATTACTCTTTCGCTTCATGTGATCCGCATACCAACGTGGAAAATTTTTAAAATTAATTTCCACTTTCAAGTATCAAAAGCAGTTAGGTTAGATATAAGGAGCACTTTATAATTTTAACTCTTTCGCTTCATGTAATCCGTATACATACAATCATGTAGAATTTTTAAAATTAATTACAACTTTAAGGTATTAAAAGCAGTTAGGTTAGGTATCAGGAGCACTTAAAAATTATTACTCTTTCGCTTCATGTGATCCGTATACCAACTTGGAAATTTTTTAAAATTAATTTAAACTTTCAGGTATCAAAAGCAGTTAGGTTAGATAAAAATTTTTCAAGTGAGTATGCGGATCACATGAAGCGAAAGAGTAATAATTTGTAAGTGCTCCTGATACCTAACCTAACTGCGTTTGATACCTGAAAGTTGAAATTAATTTTAAAATTTTTACAAGTGTGTATGCGGATCACATGAAGCGAAAGAGTAATAATTTTTAAGTGCTCCTGATACCTAACCTAACTGCTTTTGATACCTAACCTAACTGCTTTTGATACCTGAAAGTTGAATTTAACTTTAAATTTTTTTCCAAGTGTGTATTTGGTTTACATGAGCGAAAGAGTAATAATTTTTTAGTGCTACTGATATCTAACCTAACTGCTTTTGATACCTGAAAGTTAAAATTCATTTTCGCGTCAAATACGCGGATTAAACTCGAGTTTCAATGTAAAAAAAATTTTGCTCCGAGATAGACAAACCATAAAAATTGTTAAAACTTCTTCAAAATACGATTTTCGAGGTTAGTCATGGCGGGAGAATTGATTAGGAATGAAGTCAATAATTAATTCGTCAAATACGGGGATTAAACTCAAGTTTCAATGTAAAAAAAAATTTGCTCCGAGATAGACAAACCAAAAAATTGTTAAATTTCTTCAAAATAAGATTTTCGAGGTTAGTCACGGTATGAGGATTGCTTAGAAATAAAATCGATAATTAATTCGTCAAATACGCGGATTAAACTCGAGTTTCAATGTAAAAAAAATTTTGCTCCGAGATAGACAAACCAAAAAAATTGTTAAACTTCTTCAAAATAAGATTTTCGAGGTTAGTCACGGTATGAGGATTGCTTAGGAATAAACTGGATAATTAATTGGTCAAGTACACGGATTAAACTCGTGTTTGAATTAAAAAAAAATTTTGCTCCGAGATAGACAAACCAATAAATTGCTTAAACTTCTTCAAAATACGATTTTCGAGGTTAGTCATGGTGGGAGGATTGATTAGGAATGAAATCGATAATTAATTCGTCTAATACGCGGATTAAACTCGAGTTTCAATGTAAAAAAAATTTTGCTCCGAGATAGACAAACAATAAAAATTGTTAAAACTTTCAAAATACGATTTTCGAGGTTATTCATGGCGGGAGGATTGATTAGGAATGAAGTCAATAATTAATTCGTCAAATACGGGGATTAAACTCGAGTTTCAATGAAAAAAAAAATTTGCTCCGAGATAGACAAACCAAAAAATTGTTAAATTTCTTCAAAATAAGATTTTCGAGGTTAGTCACGGTATGAGGATTGCTTAGAAATAAAATCGATAATTAATTCGTCAAGTACACGGATTAAACTCGTGTTTGAATTAAAAAAAAATTTTGCTCCGAGATAGACAAACCAATAAATTGTTTAAACTTCTTCAAAATACGATTTTCAAGGTTAGTCATGATGGGAGGATTGATTAGGAATGAAGTCGATAATTAATTCGTCAAATACGCGGATTAAACTCGAGTTTCAATGTAAAAAAAATTTTGCTCCGAGATAGACAAACCAATAAATTGTTTAAACTTCTTCAAAATACGATTTTCAAGGTTAGTCATGATGGGAGGATCGCTTAGGAATGAAGTCGATAATTAATTCGTCAAGTACGCAGATTAAACTCGTGTTTAACTATAAAAAAAAATTTGCTCCGAGATAGGCAAGCGAATAAAATTGTAATCGCGGTACAGGAGAACTTAAAAATTATTAGCATTTCGATACATATTATCCGCATACACATTTGTAAATTTTTAAAATTTACTTCCACTTTTAAGTGTCAAAAGCAGTTAGGTTAGGTATAAGGAGCACTTCATAATTTTAACTTTAATTTTTTCGAGGTTATTCATGGCGGGAGGATTGATTAGGAATGAAGTCAATAATTAATTCGTCAAATACGGGGATTAAACTCGAGTTTCAATGAAAAAAAAAATTTGCTCCGAGATAGACAAACCAAAAAATTGTTAAATTTCTTCAAAATAAGATTTTCGAGGTTAGTCACGGTATGAGGATTGCTTAGAAATAAAATCGATAATTAATTCGTCAAGTACACGGATTAAACTCGTGTTTGAATTAAAAAAAAATTTTGCTCCGAGATAGACAAACCAATAAATTGTTTAAACTTCTTCAAAATACGATTTTCAAGGTTAGTCATGGTGGGAGGATTGATTAGGAATGAAGTCGATAATTAATTCGTCAAATACGCGGATTAAACTCGAGTTTCAATGTAAAAAGAATTTTGCTCCGAGATAGACAAACCAAAAAAATTGTTAAACTTTTTCAAAATAAGATTTTCGAGGTTAGTCACGGTATGAGGATTGCTTAGGAATGAAGTCGATAATTAATTCGTCAAGTACGCAGATTAAACTCGTGTTTAACTATAAAAAAAAATTTTCTCCGAGATAGGCAAGCGAATAAAATTGTTAATCGCGGTACAGGAGAACTTAAAAATTATTAGCCTTTCGATACATATTATCCGCATACACATTTGTAAATTTTTAAAATTTACTTCCACTTTTAAGTGTCAAAAGCAGTTAGGTTAGGTATAAGGAGCACTTCATAATTTTAACTCTTTCGCTTCATGTAATCTGTATACATACAATCATGTAGAATTTTTAAAATTAATTACAACTTTAGGGTATTAAAAGCAGTTAGGTTAGGTATCAGGAGCACTTAAAAATTAATACTCTTTCGCTTCATGTGATCCGCATACCAACTTGGAAATTTTTTAAAATTAATTTCCACTTTCAAGTATCAAAAGCAGATAAGTTAGGTATAAGGAGCACTTAAAAATTATTACTCTTTCGCTTCATGTGATCCGCATACCAACTTGGAAATTTTTTAAAATTAATTTAAACTTTCAGGTATCAAAAGCAGTTAGGTTAGATAAAAATTTTTCAAGTGAGTATGCGGATCACATGAAGCGAAAGAGTAATAATTTGTAAGTGCTCCTGATACCTAACCTAACTGCTTTTGATACCTGAAAGTTGAATTTAACTTTAAATTTTTTTCCAAGTGTGTATTTGGTTTACATGAGCGAAAGAGTAATAATTTTTTAGTGCTACTGATATCTAACCTAACTGCTTTTGATACCTGAAAGTTAAAATTCATTTTCGCGTCAAATACGCGGATTAAACTCGAGTTTCAATGTAAAAAAAATTTTGCTCCGAGATAGACAAACCATAAAAATTGTTAAAACTTCTTCAAAATACGATTTTCGAGGTTAGTCATGGCGGGAGGATTGATTAGGAATGAAGTCAATAATTAATTCGTCAAATACGGGGATTGAACTCGAGTTTCAATGTAAAAAAAAATTTGCTCCGAGATAGACAAACCAAAAAATTGTTAAATTTCTTCAAAATAAGATTTTCGAGGTTAGTCACGGTATGAAGATTGCTTAGAAATAAAGTGGATAATTAATTGGTCAAGTACACGGATTAAACTGGTGTTTGAATATAAAAAAAATTTTGCTCCGAGATAGACAAACCAATAAATTGTTTAAACTTCTTCAAAATACGATTTTCGAGGTTAGTCATGGCGGGAGAATTGATTAGGAATGAAGTCAATAATTAATTCGTCAAATACGGGGATTAAACTCGAGTTTCAATGTAAAAAAAAATTTTCTCCGAGATAGACAAACCAAAAAATTGTTAAATTTCTTCAAAATAAGATTTTCGAGGTTAGTCACAGTATGAGGATTGCTTAGAAATAAAGTGGATACTTAATTGGTCAAGTACACGGATTAAACTCGTGTTTGAATTAAAAAAAAATTTTGCTCCGAGATAGACAAACCAAAAAATTGTTAAATGTCTTCAAAATAAGATTTTCGAGGTTAGTCACGGTTTGAGGATTGCTTAGAAATAAAATCGATAATTAATTCGTCAAGTACACGGATTAAACTCGTGTTTGAATTAAAAAAAAATTTTGCTCCGAGATAGACAAACCAAAAAAATTGTTAAACTTTTTCAAAATAAGATTTTCGAGGTTAGTCACGGTATGAGGATTGCTTAGGAATGAAGTCGATAATTAATTCGTCAAATACGCGGATTAAACTCGAGTTTCAATGTAAAAAGAATTTTGCTCCGAGATAGACAAACCAAAAAAATTGTTAAACTTTTTCAAAATAAGATTTTCGAGGTTAGTCACGGTATGAGGATTGCTTAGGAATGAAGTCGATAATTAATTCGTCAAGTACGCAGATTAAACTCGTGTTTAACTATAAAAAAAAATTTTCTCCGAGATAGGCAAGCGAATAAAATTGTTAATCGCGGTACAGGAGAACTTAAAAATTATTAGCCTTTCGATACATATTATCCGCATACACATTTGTAAATTTTTAAAATTTACTTCCACTTTTAAGTGTCAAAAGCAGTTAGGTTAGGTATAAGGAGCACTTCATAATTTTAACTCTTTCGCTTCATGTAATCTGTATACATACAATCATGTAGAATTTTTAAAATTAATTACAACTTTAAGGTATTAAAAGCAGTTAGGTTAGGTATCAGGAGCACTTAAAAATTATTACTCTTTCGCTTCATGTGATCCGTATACCAACTTGGAAATTTTTTAAAATTAATTTAAACTTTCAGGTATCAAAAGCAGTTAGGTTAGATAAAAATTTTTCAAGTGAGTATGCGGATCACATGAAGCGAAAGAGTAATAATTTGTAAGTGCTCCTGATACCTAACCTAACTGCTTTTGATACCTGAAAGTTGAAATTAATTTTAAAATTTTTCCAAGTGTGTATGCGGATCACATGAAGCGAAAGAGTAATAATTTTTAAGTGCTCCTGATATCTAACCTAACTGCTTTTGATACCTAACCTAACTGCTTTTGATACCTGAAAGTTAAAATTCATTTTCGCGTCAAATACGCGGATTAAACTCGAGTTTCAATGTAAAAAAAATTTTGCTCCGAGATAGACAAACCATAAAAATTGTTAAAACTTCTTCAAAATACGATTTTCGAGGTTAGTCATGGCGGGAGGATTGATTAGGAATGAAGTCAATAATTAATTCGTCAAATACGGGGATTAAACTCGAGTTTCAATGTAAAAAAAAATTTGCTACGAGATAGACAAACCAAAAAATTGTTAAATTTCTTCAAAATAAGATTTTCGAGGTTAGTCACGGTATGAGGATTGCTTAGAAATAAAATCGATAATTGATTCGTCAAGTACACGGATTAAACAGGTGTTTGAATATAAAAAAAATTTTGCTCCGAGATAGACAAACCAATAAATTGTTTAAACTTCTTCAAAATACGATTTTCAAGGTTAGTCATGGTGGGAGGATTGATTAGGAATGAAGTCGATAATTAATTCGTCAAATACGCGGATTAAACTCGAGTTTCAATGTAAAAAAAATTTTGCTCCGAGATAGACAAACCAAAAAAATTGTTAAACTTCTTCAAAATAAGATTTTCGAGGTTAGTCACGGTATGAAGATTGCTTAGAAATAAAGTGGATAATTAATTGGTCAAGTACACGGATTAAACTCGTGTTTGAATTAAAAAAAAATTTTGCTCCGAGATAGACAAACCAAAAAAATTGTTAAACTTCTTCAAAATAAGATTTTCGAGGTTAGTCACGGTATGAAGATTGCTTAGAAATAAAGTGGATAATTAATTCGTCAAGTACGCAGATTAAACTCGTGTTGTAACTATAAAAAAAAATTTGCTCCGAGATAGGCAAGCAAATAAAATTGTTAATCGCGGTACAGGAGAACTTAAAAATTATTAGCCTTTCGATACATATTATCCGCATACACATTTGTAAATTTTTAAAATTTACTTCCACTTTTAAGTGTCAAAAGCAGTTAGGTTAGGTATAAGGAGCACTTCATAATTTTAACTTTAATTTTTTCGAGGTTATTCATGGCGGGAGGATTGATTAGGAATGAAGTCAATAATTAATTCGTCAAATACGGGGATTAAACTCGAGTTTCAATGAAAAAAAAAATTTGCTCCGAGATAGACAAACCAAAAAATTGTTAAATTTCTTCAAAATAAGATTTTCGAGGTTAGTCACGGTATGAGGATTGCTTAGAAATAAAATCGATAATTAATTCGTCAAGTACACGGATTAAACTCGTGTTTGAATTAAAAAAAAATTTTGCTCCGAGATAGACAAACCAATAAATTGTTTAAACTTCTTCAAAATACGATTTTCAAGGTTAGTCATGGTGGGAGGATTGATTAGGAATGAAGTCGATAATTAATTCGTCAAATACGCGGATTAAACTCGAGTTTCAATGTAAAAAGAATTTTGCTCCGAGATAGACAAACCAAAAAAATTGTTAAACTTTTTCAAAATAAGATTTTCGAGGTTAGTCACGGTATGAGGATTGCTTAGGAATGAAGTCGATAATTAATTCGTCAAGTACGCAGATTAAACTCGTGTTTAACTATAAAAAAAAATTTTCTCCGAGATAGGCAAGCGAATAAA
This sequence comes from Malthinus seriepunctatus, assembly GCA_963924605.1. Classification (NCBI taxonomy): domain Eukaryota; kingdom Metazoa; phylum Arthropoda; class Insecta; order Coleoptera; family Cantharidae; genus Malthinus; species Malthinus seriepunctatus. The sequence continues at coordinate 636,303 of OZ004605.1, forward strand.
ATTGTTAATCGCGGTACAGGAGAACTTAAAAATTATTAGCCTTTCGATACATATTATCCGCATACACATTTGTAAATTTTTAAAATTTACTTCCACTTTTAAGTGTCAAAAGCAGTTAGGTTAGGTATAAGGAGCACTTCATAATTTTAACTCTTTCGCTTCATGTAATCTGTATACATACAATCATGTAGAATTTTTAAAATTAATTACAACTTTAGGGTATTAAAAGCAGTTAGGTTAGGTATCAGGAGCACTTAAAAATTAATACTCTTTCGCTTCATGTGATCCGCATACCAACTTGGAAATTTTTTAAAATTAATTTCCACTTTCAAGTATCAAAAGCAGATAAGTTAGGTATAAGGAGCACTTAAAAATTATTACTCTTTCGCTTCATGTGATCCGCATACCAACTTGGAAATTTTTTAAAATTAATTTAAACTTTCAGGTATCAAAAGCAGTTAGGTTAGATAAAAATTTTTCAAGTGAGTATGCGGATCACATGAAGCGAAAGAGTAATAATTTGTAAGTGCTCCTGATACCTAACCTAACTGCTTTTGATACCTGAAAGTTGAATTTAACTTTAAATTTTTTTCCAAGTGTGTATTTGGTTTACATGAGCGAAAGAGTAATAATTTTTTAGTGCTACTGATATCTAACCTAACTGCTTTTGATACCTGAAAGTTAAAATTCATTTTCGCGTCAAATACGCGGATTAAACTCGAGTTTCAATGTAAAAAAAATTTTGCTCCGAGATAGACAAACCATAAAAATTGTTAAAACTTCTTCAAAATACGATTTTCGAGGTTAGTCATGGCGGGAGGATTGATTAGGAATGAAGTCAATAATTAATTCGTCAAATACGGGGATTGAACTCGAGTTTCAATGTAAAAAAAAATTTGCTCCGAGATAGACAAACCAAAAAATTGTTAAATTTCTTCAAAATAAGATTTTCGAGGTTAGTCACGGTATGAAGATTGCTTAGAAATAAAGTGGATAATTAATTGGTCAAGTACACGGATTAAACTGGTGTTTGAATATAAAAAAAATTTTGCTCCGAGATAGACAAACCAATAAATTGTTTAAACTTCTTCAAAATACGATTTTCGAGGTTAGTCATGGCGGGAGAATTGATTAGGAATGAAGTCAATAATTAATTCGTCAAATACGGGGATTAAACTCGAGTTTCAATGTAAAAAAAAATTTTCTCCGAGATAGACAAACCAAAAAATTGTTAAATTTCTTCAAAATAAGATTTTCGAGGTTAGTCACAGTATGAGGATTGCTTAGAAATAAAGTGGATACTTAATTGGTCAAGTACACGGATTAAACTCGTGTTTGAATTAAAAAAAAATTTTGCTCCGAGATAGACAAACCAAAAAATTGTTAAATGTCTTCAAAATAAGATTTTCGAGGTTAGTCACGGTTTGAGGATTGCTTAGAAATAAAATCGATAATTAATTCGTCAAGTACACGGATTAAACTCGTGTTTGAATTAAAAAAAAATTTTGCTCCGAGATAGACAAACCAAAAAAATTGTTAAACTTTTTCAAAATAAGATTTTCGAGGTTAGTCACGGTATGAGGATTGCTTAGGAATGAAGTCGATAATTAATTCGTCAAATACGCGGATTAAACTCGAGTTTCAATGTAAAAAGAATTTTGCTCCGAGATAGACAAACCAAAAAAATTGTTAAACTTTTTCAAAATAAGATTTTCGAGGTTAGTCACGGTATGAGGATTGCTTAGGAATGAAGTCGATAATTAATTCGTCAAGTACGCAGATTAAACTCGTGTTTAACTATAAAAAAAAATTTTCTCCGAGATAGGCAAGCGAATAAAATTGTTAATCGCGGTACAGGAGAACTTAAAAATTATTAGCCTTTCGATACATATTATCCGCATACACATTTGTAAATTTTTAAAATTTACTTCCACTTTTAAGTGTCAAAAGCAGTTAGGTTAGGTATAAGGAGCACTTCATAATTTTAACTCTTTCGCTTCATGTAATCTGTATACATACAATCATGTAGAATTTTTAAAATTAATTACAACTTTAAGGTATTAAAAGCAGTTAGGTTAGGTATCAGGAGCACTTAAAAATTATTACTCTTTCGCTTCATGTGATCCGTATACCAACTTGGAAATTTTTTAAAATTAATTTAAACTTTCAGGTATCAAAAGCAGTTAGGTTAGATAAAAATTTTTCAAGTGAGTATGCGGATCACATGAAGCGAAAGAGTAATAATTTGTAAGTGCTCCTGATACCTAACCTAACTGCTTTTGATACCTGAAAGTTGAAATTAATTTTAAAATTTTTCCAAGTGTGTATGCGGATCACATGAAGCGAAAGAGTAATAATTTTTAAGTGCTCCTGATATCTAACCTAACTGCTTTTGATACCTAACCTAACTGCTTTTGATACCTGAAAGTTAAAATTCATTTTCGCGTCAAATACGCGGATTAAACTCGAGTTTCAATGTAAAAAAAATTTTGCTCCGAGATAGACAAACCATAAAAATTGTTAAAACTTCTTCAAAATACGATTTTCGAGGTTAGTCATGGCGGGAGGATTGATTAGGAATGAAGTCAATAATTAATTCGTCAAATACGGGGATTAAACTCGAGTTTCAATGTAAAAAAAAATTTGCTACGAGATAGACAAACCAAAAAATTGTTAAATTTCTTCAAAATAAGATTTTCGAGGTTAGTCACGGTATGAGGATTGCTTAGAAATAAAATCGATAATTGATTCGTCAAGTACACGGATTAAACAGGTGTTTGAATATAAAAAAAATTTTGCTCCGAGATAGACAAACCAATAAATTGTTTAAACTTCTTCAAAATACGATTTTCAAGGTTAGTCATGGTGGGAGGATTGATTAGGAATGAAGTCGATAATTAATTCGTCAAATACGCGGATTAAACTCGAGTTTCAATGTAAAAAAAATTTTGCTCCGAGATAGACAAACCAAAAAAATTGTTAAACTTCTTCAAAATAAGATTTTCGAGGTTAGTCACGGTATGAAGATTGCTTAGAAATAAAGTGGATAATTAATTGGTCAAGTACACGGATTAAACTCGTGTTTGAATTAAAAAAAAATTTTGCTCCGAGATAGACAAACCAAAAAAATTGTTAAACTTCTTCAAAATAAGATTTTCGAGGTTAGTCACGGTATGAAGATTGCTTAGAAATAAAGTGGATAATTAATTCGTCAAGTACGCAGATTAAACTCGTGTTGTAACTATAAAAAAAAATTTGCTCCGAGATAGGCAAGCAAATAAAATTGTTAATCGCGGTACAGGAGAACTTAAAAATTATTAGCCTTTCGATACATATTATCCGCATACACATTTGTAAATTTTTAAAATTTACTTCCACTTTTAAGTGTCAAAAGCAGTTAGGTTAGGTATAAGGAGCACTTCATAATTTTAACTTTAATTTTTTCGAGGTTATTCATGGCGGGAGGATTGATTAGGAATGAAGTCAATAATTAATTCGTCAAATACGGGGATTAAACTCGAGTTTCAATGAAAAAAAAAATTTGCTCCGAGATAGACAAACCAAAAAATTGTTAAATTTCTTCAAAATAAGATTTTCGAGGTTAGTCACGGTATGAGGATTGCTTAGAAATAAAATCGATAATTAATTCGTCAAGTACACGGATTAAACTCGTGTTTGAATTAAAAAAAAATTTTGCTCCGAGATAGACAAACCAATAAATTGTTTAAACTTCTTCAAAATACGATTTTCAAGGTTAGTCATGGTGGGAGGATTGATTAGGAATGAAGTCGATAATTAATTCGTCAAATACGCGGATTAAACTCGAGTTTCAATGTAAAAAGAATTTTGCTCCGAGATAGACAAACCAAAAAAATTGTTAAACTTTTTCAAAATAAGATTTTCGAGGTTAGTCACGGTATGAGGATTGCTTAGGAATGAAGTCGATAATTAATTCGTCAAGTACGCAGATTAAACTCGTGTTTAACTATAAAAAAAAATTTTCTCCGAGATAGGCAAGCGAATAAAATTGTTAATCGCGGTACAGGAGAACTTAAAAATTATTAGCCTTTCGATACATATTATCCGCATACACATTTGTAAATTTTTAAAATTTACTTCCACTTTTAAGTGTCAAAAGCAGTTAGGTTAGGTATAAGGAGCACTTCATAATTTTAACTCTTTCGCTTCATGTAATCTGTATACATACAATCATGTAGAATTTTTAAAATTAATTACAACTTTAGGGTATTAAAAGCAGTTAGGTTAGGTATCAGGAGCACTTAAAAATTAATACTCTTTCGCTTCATGTGATCCGCATACCAACTTGGAAATTTTTTAAAATTAATTTCCACTTTCAAGTATCAAAAGCAGATAAGTTAGGTATAAGGAGCACTTAAAAATTATTACTCTTTCGCTTCATGTGATCCGCATACCAACTTGGAAATTTTTTAAAATTAATTTAAACTTTCAGGTATCAAAAGCAGTTAGGTTAGATAAAAATTTTTCAAGTGAGTATGCGGATCACATGAAGCGAAAGAGTAATAATTTGTAAGTGCTCCTGATACCTAACCTAACTGCTTTTGATACCTGAAAGTTGAATTTAACTTTAAATTTTTTTCCAAGTGTGTATTTGGTTTACATGAGCGAAAGAGTAATAATTTTTTAGTGCTACTGATATCTAACCTAACTGCTTTTGATACCTGAAAGTTAAAATTCATTTTCGCGTCAAATACGCGGATTAAACTCGAGTTTCAATGTAAAAAAAATTTTGCTCCGAGATAGACAAACCATAAAAATTGTTAAAACTTCTTCAAAATACGATTTTCGAGGTTAGTCATGGCGGGAGGATTGATTAGGAATGAAGTCAATAATTAATTCGTCAAATACGGGGATTGAACTCGAGTTTCAATGTAAAAAAAAATTTGCTCCGAGATAGACAAACCAAAAAATTGTTAAATTTCTTCAAAATAAGATTTTCGAGGTTAGTCACGGTATGAAGATTGCTTAGAAATAAAGTGGATAATTAATTGGTCAAGTACACGGATTAAACTGGTGTTTGAATATAAAAAAAATTTTGCTCCGAGATAGACAAACCAATAAATTGTTTAAACTTCTTCAAAATACGATTTTCGAGGTTAGTCATGGCGGGAGAATTGATTAGGAATGAAGTCAATAATTAATTCGTCAAATACGGGGATTAAACTCGAGTTTCAATGTAAAAAAAAATTTTCTCCGAGATAGACAAACCAAAAAATTGTTAAATTTCTTCAAAATAAGATTTTCGAGGTTAGTCACAGTATGAGGATTGCTTAGAAATAAAGTGGATAATTAATTGGTCAAGTACACGGATTAAACTCGTGTTTGAATTAAAAAAAAATTTTGCTCCGAGATAGACAAACCAAAAAATTGTTAAATGTCTTCAAAATAAGATTTTCGAGGTTAGTCACGGTTTGAGGATTGCTTAGAAATAAAATCGATAATTAATTCGTCAAGTACACGGATTAAACTCGTGTTTGAATTAAAAAAAAATTTTGCTCCGAGATAGACAAACCAAAAAAATTGTTAAACTTTTTCAAAATAAGATTTTCGAGGTTAGTCACGGTATGAGGATTGCTTAGGAATGAAGTCGATAATTAATTCGTCAAATACGCGGATTAAACTCGAGTTTCAATGTAAAAAGAATTTTGCTCCGAGATAGACAAACCAAAAAAATTGTTAAACTTTTTCAAAATAAGATTTTCGAGGTTAGTCACGGTATGAGGATTGCTTAGGAATGAAGTCGATAATTAATTCGTCAAGTACGCAGATTAAACTCGTGTTTAACTATAAAAAAAAATTTTCTCCGAGATAGGCAAGCGAATAAAATTGTTAATCGCGGTACAGGAGAACTTAAAAATTATTAGCCTTTCGATACATATTATCCGCATACACATTTGTAAATTTTTAAAATTTACTTCCACTTTTAAGTGTCAAAAGCAGTTAGGTTAGGTATAAGGAGCACTTCATAATTTTAACTCTTTCGCTTCATGTAATCTGTATACATACAATCATGTAGAATTTTTAAAATTAATTACAACTTTAAGGTATTAAAAGCAGTTAGGTTAGGTATCAGGAGCACTTAAAAATTATTACTCTTTCGCTTCATGTGATCCGTATACCAACTTGGAAATTTTTTAAAATTAATTTAAACTTTCAGGTATCAAAAGCAGTTAGGTTAGATAAAAATTTTTCAAGTGAGTATGCGGATCACATGAAGCGAAAGAGTAATAATTTGTAAGTGCTCCTGATACCTAACCTAACTGCTTTTGATACCTGAAAGTTGAAATTAATTTTAAAATTTTTCCAAGTGTGTATGCGGATCACATGAAGCGAAAGAGTAATAATTTTTAAGTGCTCCTGATATCTAACCTAACTGCTTTTGATACCTAACCTAACTGCTTTTGATACCTGAAAGTTAAAATTCATTTTCGCGTCAAATACGCGGATTAAACTCGAGTTTCAATGTAAAAAAAATTTTGCTCCGAGATAGACAAACCATAAAAATTGTTAAAACTTCTTCAAAATACGATTTTCGAGGTTAGTCATGGCGGGAGGATTGATTAGGAATGAAGTCAATAATTAATTCGTCAAATACGGGGATTAAACTCGAGTTTCAATGTAAAAAAAAATTTGCTACGAGATAGACAAACCAAAAAATTGTTAAATTTCTTCAAAATAAGATTTTCGAGGTTAGTCACGGTATGAGGATTGCTTAGAAATAAAATCGATAATTAATTCGTCAAGTACACGGATTAAACAGGTGTTTGAATATAAAAAAAATTTTGCTCCGAGATAGACAAACCAATAAATTGTTTAAACTTCTTCAAAATACGATTTTCAAGGTTAGTCATGGTGGGAGGATTGATTAGGAATGAAGTCGATAATTAATTCGTCAAATACGCGGATTAAACTCGAGTTTCAATGTAAAAAAAATTTTGCTCCGAGATAGACAAACCAAAAAAATTGTTAAACTTCTTCAAAATAAGATTTTCGAGGTTAGTCACGGTATGAAGATTGCTTAGAAATAAAGTGGATAATTAATTGGTCAAGTACACGGATTAAACTCGTGTTTGAATTAAAAAAAAATTTTGCTCCGAGATAGACAAACCAATAAATTGCTTAAACTTCTTCAAAATACGATTTTCGAGGTTAGTCATGGTGGGAGGATTGATTAGGAATGAAATCGATAATTAATTCGTCAAATACGCGGATTAAACTCGAGTTTCAATGTAAAAAAAAATTTGCTCCGAGATAGACAAACCAAAAAATTGTTAAATTTCTTCAAAATAAGTTTTCGAGGTTAGTCACGGTATGAGGATTGCTTAGAAATAAAATAGATAATTAATTCGTCAAGTACACGGATTAAACTCGTGTTTGAATTAAAAAAAAATTTTGCTCCGAGATAGACAAACCAATAAATTGTTTAAACTTCTTCAAAATACGATTTTCAAGGTTAGTCATGGTGGGAGGATTGATTAGGAATGAAGTCGATAATTAATTCGTTAAATACGCGGATTAAACTCGAGTTTCAATGTAAAAAAAATTTTGCTCCGAGATAGACAAACCAAAAATTCATTCCTAATCAAGATTCTAAGTTAGAGATTTATGTGGATTATATTAACCCTTATGTGTCGGCATAAATAATCCTACGTACATGGCTGGCAGTTGTACCCGGGTACTACCTTGTTTTAATGCTGTTTTTTGACTGTTCGCATTTTTTTTTTAGTTTTTTTAAGCTTAGTAACTGTAGTAACTAATAACAATTCCAAATCCCCGTTTGTTTTGTTTATATTAAATAAATAAATAAATAAAAAAGTATTTACTTTATTGTACGAAAATTTATATAAATTAAAAAAAAAAAAGAGAAAACGACTTTTAATTCACCCTGTCCCTGTATATCATTTTTGATATTTTATAAAATCGAAAAGATTTTTAAAAATTAAAAAATAAATTTTTTTTTCTATATTTCCTATACAAAATCTATGGTGGTACCCGGGTACCATCTTCCGCCCGTTAAAGGTGATTTTTCTTTAAGGCCCAAAAAAATGGCACCCCGTACCTCTAGACATATATGAAATTTTCCAAAAATATGTAAAATGGAATAGTTGAAGTATTCCTAGAAATTGATTTGACGTCGCAAAATTTAAATATTTCATATTTTATGCCAAAAAAGTACCCGGGTACCACCGTCAGCCACATAACGGTAAAGGTTATGATTTTAATTGATGCAAAATTATTCAGTTATTTAATTTCTTTAAAATCAGCGTTAATTGCATGTCATTTGTATGTTTGTTTGGTGATTATATTTCCATTTTGACTAATAAACTCAGTAAAGACCTGAAGGATATTTTTTTGTTTTTAGAGTTTTGTTTAACTTTTTAGATCTTTTCAAAGTTTCCTTCTATGGCGAATTGGTAAGGGATTAAAATGTCCACTTTATAGTTGTGATAATCCGCACCAATTTAAGGTAAGTTTTGGATAATCCGGATGAATAGTGTAATTTTGGTAGGTTTTGGAATAGAAAGATAAATTTTACGAAACTAGTAGTTTATTCGTTGGTAACATGATTAACATAACATAATAATGCATTTGAAAATATATTATGCTAAGTAGTTAATATAAATAGGCTACCTACGCAGATATAGTTTAATAAATATATCATGGTATATAACCAAGATGTGCTGTTTAAGTTTCGTAAATTGGCTAGAAAAGGTTGAACGAAATATACAGTACGAATAAAGAAAAAAGCTAAAAAATATTTAAACTGGAGAGTGGAAATTTAAGATTCGTAATTTCAACCGCTTAAAGGCTTAAATTTTTGTATATTTCGTCTAAATAACAACCTTGTTAATTGTAACTAATGTTAAACAGAACATCTTGTTTAAATCCGTATTATTATAATAATATATGCTTATAAAACTTGTGAAATTGCAGAAAACACTAACAGTTTAACAATTTGGACCTCTGAATAATATAATGCGTAAGGTGCACCATGACACTATCACACCGGTAATCCACTAATATTCCACTTAAGTACCTCTTGCTCTAAAATTACAAAGTAACTTAAATCGATTAAGTTGTGGAAGTACTGCATATAAACTAGTTAATATTAGATGAATTAATATTTTTCTGAACACTCAAGTTCGCAAAAATTCTTTTTAAATAACGTACGTAACTCGGCGTTCTTTTAAGTATTCTTAAAATGTAAACTACTTTAAAACTTAAATTTATACGTAGGCTATTTTTTGTAAACTATAAAAAATAATTACAGTGCTAAAACAGAGCAGGAGGCTTAATTTTTCATTTTTTAAAATACTTATATTTTATACGATTAAAATTTAACCTTTAATTTAGCAAACACTATATATTATTTTTATAACTTTAATTAAAGCTTAAGTATGAAGTTTTTCTAGGTTAGGTTTTTTGTATAAAAAAAATGTTTGTTAGAAAAATGCCGTTTGTTCTACGTGATGCGGAACATTATTTATTTTAATGATGAAAGGTACATATGTATTTAGTGTGTTGGCACTGATTTGCATGTTTTTAAAAATCTTTATTTTTTATAAAATCTAACCAACTTAACTAAGTTAAGTATCTCAGCAGATAAGAATCAACTTTTTTCAAACGTCATAGACTTAAACTCCTAAACTGAGACTCTTAGCGGTAGGCCTGTTGCTTTAAAAAAAAATATCGAATATCGATGAAAGAAAATTATATATAAATATATTATATAATCTATTATTTATATTACCAATATTATATCATATTATATTATATTATATTATATTATATTATATTATATTATATTATATTATATTATATTATATTATATTATATTATATTATATTATATTATATTATATTATATTATATTATATTATATTATATTATATTATATTATATTATATTATATTATATTATATTATATTATATTATATTATATTATAATATATTATATAATATATTTCGGAAATATCGATATTACCGATAAATTTTATAAATATTATTCAACTTTATTAATGTAAAAGAACCAAAAATGCAAATGCTCCACCCTGTAGTCCCGAAAGTATCGAAAGTATAGTATCGAAAATATCGATATTATCGAAAATATCGTTATTATCGAAAATATCGATATTACCGAAAATATCGATATTATCGAAAATATCGATATTATCGAAAATATCGATATTATCAAAATATCGATTTTATTGAAATATCAATATATCGATATCGATAATATTATAATACGGGTATTTTGGATAATGTTGATATTTTCGATATATCGTTAAAAAGTACCAGGCCTACTTAGCGGTATGTGAAATATCGCTCTACTAGCGATCGGTATTCGAGCGGTATTTTAAATACTCCAGCAAAAAAAGAAAGCAGTCTAAGGCTGGTATTAGACTGTCAAAGTTCTTTGACAAAGTTTTTTTTAAAAGCTATTTAATAACATATTTTACAGTGAAATAGTGTACATTTTATAAAATGTACCCAATTACATTATCAAATATTTTATAATAAAGTTTTTAAAAAAGAACTTTGTCAAAGAACTTTGACAGTCTAATACCAGCCTAAGTGGTATAACGCCATAGAAAAAAATTGTCAAATTGTATCCTTTCCTTATCCACTTATGCCAATATAAAACTTTTAGAAAAATTTCTACGTGTATACGTTTCTACATGATTATTTGAATTATTTTTGAGATACTTTTTAATTAGTTTTAAATTCTTAAATCTCACTGAATTAGAAGCTATATAAAGTTATCTAAAATTCGCCCTGCTCTGTTTTATTAACAAATAAAATTCTACTTAATTTTATTATATTTTTAATAATCACATGAGGCTCTACTTAACTACTCTAATTTTTTAAGAAATAATTAAAGTATTTCTAAACGAAATTAAGTGCTTGTCGTTGAATTTTTTAACTAAACTAACAGGTAAATTGTGCCAAATACTATAATCATACAATAAATGTATCTACAATTTTTAATTTAACGATTTTTTCTTCAAATTTTGTATGGTACTGGTCTCTTGTACAGGTAACAGTTATTAAGTGTTTGAATATTGTCAAACAAGTCTTTACAATTTCTTAATTTTCTAAATTTGCGTTTAAAAGTAGAATTCTTTTTACAAACTTTTGATAATTAATATTCAAATATTAATTACATTTTTGAGCTTATTCGAAATTTGAAACTGAACTATAAAGCCTTATATAAAATATTTCTTCTTGACATCAATTTTCTTCGTTGAAATGTATTTTTTTTGTTGTAATATTAAAAATAACCTACAAATTAGGCACAGTTAAATGCCTTATATTTATTTCTAATTCTACTTCTTTTAAAAAATCCAACCTTTAACAAGAACTTTTTCAAAACTGAAGCGAAGTAGCTCAAAATAACAATTTTTTAGATACCCACCAATCTACGTCCTTAATTTCCCAACCCATATTCCTTAATTCCTCTTTTTGATTAAAATAAACAGAAGCTCACAGTTACTCCAAGTTATGCTCATAACAATATTAAAACTTAATACATCAAATTTTGTATTCCTTAATTCCATAATTGATTTATTCCCACAACCCAGCTAAACCATTTTTGAAATTTTTCCAAACTTTTAAATCACAAAACTGCCAAAAAGTCAAACCGTTGTAACTCTAAGCTATTCCTTATTTTGTCAATTTCTAAATTCCTTAATTCCTTAATTTATTAAAACAGAAGGCGCCTGTATATACATTTTATAACAATTTTGAACTTAAAATATACTTTACGGTGTTTTCTAATTCCAATTACTTAATTTTTCACCCATTATATTACTTAATTCCTTTTATTCCTTTTTAATCACAAAACTGCCTTACAGTACTAGCATCATAATTCTGGACTCTAATTACTTATTTTATTACTTCCTGTACTCCTAAATTAATTTGGAGAGTGTACTCATAATTTTGAAATTAAAAAGTGCTTGCACGGTTATTCCCAACTCAATAATTTCCTTACTCTCAATACACTAGTCAAGCAATTTTTGCAACAATTTAACAACTTCCAAATTTCAAAATTGACTAAAAGCGGTAGCGTCGTAAATCTGAACTTTAATTACTAATTTTTCAATTCCCGTATTCCTTAATTTTTTAATGCCAAAAGTGCCTGAAGACTTTGTTGAAATTTTTTAAAATAGAAAATGCTTGCATAGTGATTCCTAACTCCAATTACTTAAATATTCCCAAATATTCCTTGATTCCTTTACTCCCATAACACTAGTTTAAACCTTGTTTTTTTAAATTTTACACTTTTTAATCACAAACATTTAAAGCACTATCATTGTAATCATATAGCTTATTAAGCCAATTTCCATATTCCTTTTGATTCCTTAATTTCAAAAACGTCTGTAGATTTATTTTACAGTACAAGAGTTTCTATCTCGAATTACTCAATTCTTCAATTATTGTATGCCTTAATTCCCTCTTTCACACTTATTTAATTTCTACTTTACTCCTTAATCAATTAAATTTATTCCTCAATTTCTGAATTTTTTTAAAATTTTGAATTTTTAAATGCAACATTTTTACTTCCATACTCCTCAATTCCCATTTCGTTTTCCAAGTTTTTCAAATTGTTTTCATTGGCTTCTGCGACTTTACCTTAAAACCAGGTAGTAGTTGTGACAGTGTGTGTAGTAGTAGTGTGTACAGTAAGACTAGCTGGTAAAAATTTCTTTCTTTGAGGCACTGCTTTGGCGTATTATCTCCCGCACAATTTGTTATTCCTTCTTTATTTTTATATTTCACTCTTCCATTACGCCACTCCATCTGTGATGTTCTTAACCCATCTATTACAACATTTAATTCCTCCATTTCTTTATGGTTCCATTCCTACATTTCTTCAGAGTTCATTCCTTAATTCCTTATTTTTTTACGACCCAATTTTTTCAATCCTATATTTTCTAATTTCCACTTTGTTCCATCTATTTTAGCATATTCGTTGTATATTTTAATTCTTTCTTCCTAGCATTATTTCATTCCTCTTTTCTTTTGTTTCTTTGTACTTTGTTCTAGTGTTCCTCTATTCCATTATTGTTAGTTAAAAATAAGGAAGATATCAAAATAGTTTTAAAGATGTGATATTTAGTTGAGTTAGAAGAAACGCTTCAGTTTGCTTGATTCGTAAATTCCTTAATTCCCATTTTTTGTATTAAAAAATGTGAATGGCAGTAAATGAAGAGCTTGTTTATGGAGTGATGGGATGTTTAATTAACTTTTAGAATCTTTAAATGAAAAGGTTGGACACGACCGATTTTTAAACGTTAAAAAGTCTTCCTAATTTACAATAATAATTTGTTTTTATGTCTATGGTTAATCGTTACATAAACGAATATTTGTTTGAACTGCTATAGTTATGAAAAGCGTTGATGTTAGTAACTGTTTGTTACGTTATACGCTATACTATTAATTTACTGGTTATGTATCCAGTATGATTATAGCATTTATACGAAATACTTTGTTTATATTACTTCGACCTAATACTGCAAATAGTTAAGAATCTAAATACTTATAAATATATCTATGCTCGGTGTATAATATTCTATTGCTATAGCAAGTACAAATAGTTAACAAAAACTAAAATATTCTTCGGCTTATAAATCAAAAAATTGTATAAAACTAAAAAATTGATCGCACCAAATTTAAAGTGCAATCAACTCTGCGATGCTGAAGTTGTTGAAGGTTTTCCCAACAATGGCAGTGTCGGTGCCGGCCATGGGCAAGCAAGAGGAACACTGCGCGCTTGTTGAAGACCCGCTGCAGATTCAGGATGTAAAAAATTTCTCCTTTGCTCCATTTTTTCCGCCTACCATTAAAATTTTTAATAATTAATTAATTAATTAAAAAAAGCACATTATAATTTACTTGTGCTTGTATACGCGTCGCTATTAAGTCCGGTAGCAAATCAATTTGTTCTTGTAAATTAGCTAACTTATCTTCCATCGTAGCTATACGATCTTCAAAAGTATCTTGTCGTGTACTCATATCAGATACAATCTCATAGACAGTATTTTGAGTCTGAAAATAGAATCGTTAGTGAGTCACAAGAACATTTCTTTTAAATCAACCTTTGCCATATCGGTGATCGTATTAGCGTTATCCATAAGCTTCCGTTGGTCCATTTTAACTTTCCTTAATCTAAAACAAATGTTCCTAAGTTAAATTGTAAAAAAAGTCCAAATTACTTACGCATAAATGGCGAGTAAAAATTTTCTTTGGTGAGTTCTTACTCTTCCAGGATTCACTCTTTTCACTAGCCTTGTATGCTTATAAATAAGCCACGTTTCTCTCAGAACATTAGCTGCTGCATTTTTTAACTGAAAGAAAAATATTTTAATTAAACATTTTATTTTTTCGTAGATTTCAACTATAAAATTATATAAAAGTTTAAAAAAATTATATAAATCATCTATAAAAGTAAATAAAAAAAAACTTTTAATTTTTAAATGCTAAATGGCGCCTCATACCACAATTGTCCCATTTGGTGGTTATAACCTTATAACTTTGTCAGATATTAATATTATAAAAATTTCAAAACGGTATTTTACAGCTAAAATAAAGGACTTTCCTGCTAATCTAATAAATTTTTTTAAATTATTTCAAAATTGCCTATCTTTAAGAGGCCAAATTAGGTCAAAATTTTGAAATGGGTTTTCTCAAAATTTGTTACGGTCGTTTTGTTCATTTTTGAATGTGTCACAGATAATGTAATTCTCTATCAAACGCCACTTATTTTATTAACTTCTGTAAAGCAGGACCGGAGTTATGATTTTCAAATGTTAAAATTTTAAAAATCGGTCTTTTCTTGTATAATGAAAATGAAAACTTAAAAATAGGTAGGTGTATCAATTCCACGAATATCTATTATTTGAAACTATTTTCGGTTAAAAACGCTTCCGATTAAACCGGAAATTACAAAAATATCAAAATTTTTTATTCAAACCTTGTATATTTATAAATATTTTGAAAGCTCGTAAAATGAGCTATTTGGAGACTTAATACTTTAACCGGAAATGGTAAAATACGCACGAAAAAGTTTCCGGTACGGCCACATCCGTTGTTTTCTTTTACTTATTGTAATTTATCTGAAATCGTTAACATAGCTAAATACAAAAGGTGTTACTTCTAAATGTTATCGATTAATTTGTTGACACACCTTAGCAATTTATTTAATATTAATTATTCGTCGTTAAAGTTCTGAACTTAAAAGACCTAATTTTGAATATTTATAATGGAATTCGCACCCTCTTTATACCCCTCTAAGATCATTTGGTTATATAAAATGTAATCTCGTTTAGTAAATTTAACATAAAAGCTTAAAATGTATGTGAACTATTAATCTTTATGTTTCAACTCACCCGCTTAGTAAGTTGAGTGTCCATCATAAAATTGTGAACATGTTTTTCTGCTCTGGTTAATTCTAACTTTCGTGACACAACGGCTACGAGCAGCGCTGTACAACCTGCACCCTGTAATAATTTTTGATACATCAAACAATAAGTTTATTGAGCTGTTGGTGGTTTTAAGTTGATGCTTACCATAATCCCCGTGCTAACCGCTATACCTCTTCCGCAGTAAGTATTTGGCACGATATCGCCAAAACCAACACTAAGGAAAGTTATTGCGATGAGCCACATGGCGTTCAGTAAATTTGCATGCTCTTCGTCGTGAAATCTATAACGAATCATTTAAACCTTTTACAATTTTTTTTTATTTTATAACGTGCCTCTCACATTGACGTAACGTCCAACTAGCGATAATCCATAACGATACCATAAATACTAATAAAACAGTTCCGGGACAGATAGTCATAAGCGTTTTGAGCACAAAGCGAGTATTAAAATTTATTCTATTAAGTGCACCGATACTTCTTGATGATGCATCAGTAAATAATTTACTATGCAATAACATAACACGACATATTAAATAAAGTCGAAGAAACATAGGCAATGACAAGGGCACATCGTACGGTACACATTTTTTTCCAATCCCACCACTTTTGTTTGCCAATTTTGTGGTCCAAACAAATTGGTTATTACCAGGAATTGGATGAACAGCACATATTATTAATTCCATAGAAATTTGGCCTATTCTTTGCCACGTCATAGCTATCCGCCAATCGTCGGCACAATTATCAATCATAAAAAGCTGAAAAATACATAAAAAAACGGCTTTTTAAAAAATCCAAAGCTTTAACGTTTTAGTAATAAGATTGTAATCGTTATTCACCATGGAAAATCAAGAAAATCACAGGAATGTGTTTAGAGTTCCCGGCTACGGGTGAAAAGGTTCCGTTTTTAGGATTTTCGCTTCTATCTCGAAAACGGAGGGTCCTAGAGAAAACTTCTTTTCGAAAAAATTAAAGCTGATCAAATTTTCTACAAAATTCTTTAAAATCATTTTTCCCTATTCCTCACAGTTCTCGAGATATCTACACGCAAAAATCGTTAATGTGTGAAAAAAAATTATGCCTCACGTTTTTCGTCAATTTTTGCGGGCGGATATCTCGAAAACTACAAAGAATAGGGAAAAAATCAATAGAAATAATCTTGTAGACAATTGAATAAGCTTTCATTTGTGTAACAATAACTTTTTCCTTAAGACCCACCGTTGTTTTCGAGGCATAAGCGATAAAAATTAGACAGTTGGGAAAAATAGGTTTAGAAAGAATAAAAGTTTAAGTTTTCCACTTTGGAGAAACGTAGCGTATAAGTTATGAAAGTTAAATCGATTTGTGCATAAAAAATCAATTTTGGGTAAGGCTGGTAGGAAGTTGAATTTTGAAGTAAAAGTGAATAGAAGAAATAATTAATTACTTTTCCTGTTGGGTATAAACTACAGCCACGGTCACAAGGCAGACAAAGTGGTTTAATTACGAACGTTATTAAATTGGGATTATTTAGTGTGGTCAATTATATTAGTAAATAAGCTTTCAAGTGAAGCGTATTAAATAATTAATTAAAAAAATTAATTGATGCTAACCTGTACTTCTAAAGCATGATAGGCTACTATGAGGCCTAAAAGGATCACAGTTGAAACAGATATTAAGGTTTTAAGGGCTATTGAGTAAAAATCGTCCTGAAAAATGAATAAAAGTAACAAAAATAGCTGAAATTGTTAATTTCTTACTTTCCGATACACACCCGCACTCGATAATTCGTTTTCTATAACCATAACTATAATACCAAACATGCCCATAACAAGAGCATAATCGCTAATACGTTTCCGTTTCTCAAAAAGTGCTTTGCGTCTTCCTAACCGATATCCTACGTTTGGTTTATGTTTTAAACTACCGGATGAAGGTCCTTTATAAACGCCAGTTCCTATCGGCCTCTCTTCCATGAATCGTGGATATTCTGAATGAGCAACTAATGCAACCCCGGAATCTTCGGGTTGTAATATTCTTCCACTAGCCGAATCTCTGCTCGAATTTTTTACAGCCCCAGGAATAGACAGCGTGGAGACAGGTTTTCGAAGCTGTAAATTTCGATAATTTGCAAAAAAAATAAAGCGGATAGAAAATACTAATTTTTGACTAATAGACAATTATACAAGCTTTTGTGTGAAACAAAGTAGTGCTTCATAAGCTGCAAACTAACCATAATTATACGATACTAACGTATACTTATTTGTAGTTCAATCGTTGAAATAACAGTAAATCTACAATAAAGTTAGTGATAAAACTTTGTTTTATCCTGGCAACGTTTTATTTCTAGTACCTAACTATGCAGACTATGTACTGTAGATAACGTTGCATTATAAAGACATATAAGCCTATTTTAGAATAACTGCTTCGCTCACGCGATTACACATATTCAAGTGCTTCCAGAACAATAACAGGTTAAAGGTCAGATACCTACAGTACACTCCTTCTACAACCATATTGACATTTTTATATAAAAAAAGCTTGTATAAATTGTTCAAATAATCTATAAAGCCACTTTGTAAACTCTAAAATGTACAAGCCAGTGGCAGAGCTGTGAGTCAAAGGAAACAAACGAGTAATCATTAGGTCTGGTACTTTTATCGATATTATCGAAAATATCGATAATATGGAAAATATCGAAATTATCGAAAATATCGAAAATGTCGGAAATATCGATAACTTATATCGATATTCGATTTTTTTTAAAGTGGCAGGCCTAGTAACCATCATATTTTAAATTCTTTTAACACTAAATCCACCACTGGTAAGTACTACCTACAATCTACTAGCAGCTATACGGCCAATAAAACAGCCTCGTAAACGATTTTCTTTAAAGTGTTATCGAATGTGCACTACTAAAATGGTCAACGTTTAAACGCAAGAGTTTAACATTTTTGCCGAAAGTCCTGCTCCGCACTCTAACAATAGTAGTGGCATTAATGGTTAAATTACTACGTATCTAATGGATAAACGCGGTTTGTAGCATTTAAAGATTTTTAAAACACGTTAGTAGTCGCGTGTGTCGGTAGCAACCCTCACATCGACGACAACTACAACTCTATTACTACTACTACTACTACTACTACTCTACCACTACTACTCCTTAAAATTTGTCCAAGTTAAACTACGTCGAAAAACTTAAATTGCCATTTTTTAGTTTTCTGCGTTTTCTCGGTATCCATTTCGAATTTTGAAATTTTCAAATCCGATTGTTAACCCGCCAGCGGCCGCATTGGGTCTCACAGACCACCTCGATCTTTAATGTTTCTTATTTCTGTTGTTAATAAACCTCTAGAGCTAATTTTTACTCTAGGTGATCATTTGGGCATAATTAATAATATCCTTGATCTGTAAACTTATCCTAAGACACATTTTAGTTTTATAAGAGTTTTCAGTCCGCGAGACGTAGGCGTCCGAGTAGTGATATTTTCCCAATCCACGCCAAAACATCGACACCGTTAAATTCCTTTGGTAGTGCACACTCGGTATACAAACTAAAAGTATTGAAATCTTACTAATATAAAGTTTAAAGCTTTTATTTTAGTTCTACAAATTTCTTTATAACTCACTTACCTCTAAACTCTTTGATTCATTTATCTAAATGAAAATGCTTAAGTCATGCAGCATATCAAAAAGCTTTCAAATATTATTAAAGTTTTATTGAATAGGTAATAAATTTAACTTATATTTTAAAATACAGAGATCCAAACTAAATATTTTTCAGTTAGAGTAAGCAGAACTGCAAATTATGGCGCAGTTGGGAGGAATAATTTTTTCTTAATTTCCCAAAAAATATTATTAAAAATGTGTACGTCATAAATAGGCACTAATTGTTCTAATATTTTTGCATATTTACAAAAATACAAAATACAAATACAAAAATGCTTTGAAAAACGATTTTTATAAAAAAAAATGTCATCGTGCTTTAATTCCGTTCTGTTTGCATCTCTGTTAAGTAGGTAGACAAATACAATAAACCCTATGTAAACAATGTTAGTAATAATAATAAATTAGGATAATTGTTATTAACACTAAACAAATGCCTACAATGTATCTAGTATGAGTGGGTAAGTGGGTAGTGGTGCAATGTGTGCTAAACAAAATACGAATCATATTGTCACTTTTATTGATATCATTTTCAATGTAACGTGATTTGCAATTGAATTTAGTTTTTTAGCATCTTCAATAAAACTGTTTATATTGTGTGATTTTATAGCTGTAGTACTATTCAAATCACTACAACATTAATGTAGCTTGTAACAGTGGCAATGGACGTTTCAAACAGATATTAACCTTTGGTAATAAATAAATTATTCTGATGTTTTAAAAAAATTATTTATATAATGTTTTTCGGATTTTCGTAAAGTAATTACTTCACTTCCAGTTTGGTTACCGGCCAACTTTTAAACTATAAGAATATAGGTATAAAATATTACGCAAAACGTCATTAGAAAAGTAGTTGAGCAATACTGCAAAATTGTACTTAGCATGGACAGGAGATTTCAGTAGATTTGCAAAAAGTTAATAAAAGGTCCAAAATATGGGCAAAGGGGGACTTAGTTGACAGTCAGCCAGCCAAAATGTATCGATCGTTTTCAAAACTTACCTCGTACTTCTGGACAAACTTAATTATACTTAGCAGAAGAATGCCAAGGATGTGCAATTCATCAAGGACAGTACTTTAAAGTAGGTTTGTAAATAGTTAATAAAAGGCCCCAAAATATGGACAAAAGGGAGACTTAGTTAACATTCAAGCAGCCAAAATGTATCGATCGTTTTAAAACTCAGCTCTGACTTCTGGACAAACATTATTATACTTAGCAGCAGAATTCTAGGGATGTGTAATTCATCAAGGGCTCTAGTTTTAAAAAGATTTGTAAATAGTTAACAGAAGGCCGCAAAATAGGAACAAGGGAGGATGTAGTTGATAGTCAGCCAGTCAAAATGTATCGATCGTTTTAAAACTTAGCTTTAACTTCTGGACCAACATTATTATACTTAGCAGCAAAATTCTGGTGATGTACAATTCATCAAAGAGAGCAGTTTTAAGTATATTTGTAAATAGTTAATATAAGGCCCCAAAATAGGCACAAGGGGGGACTTAGTTGACAGTCAGTAAGGAAAAATGTATCGAATGCTTTCAAAACTCAGCTCTAACTTCTGGCCCAACATTATTATACTTAGCAGCAGAATGCTAAGAATGTGCAATTCATCAAGGACAGTAGTTTTAATGAGATTTGTAAATAGTTTATAAAAGACCCCAAAATAGAGACAAGAGGAGGCTTAGTTGACAGTAAACCCGCCAAAATGTATCAATCATTTTTAAAACTCAACTTGGACTTCTAGACAAATATTGTTATACTTAGGAGCAGAATTCTAGAGATGTGCAATCCATCAAGGACAGTAGTTTTAAGTAGGTTTTTAAATAGTTAATAAAAGACCCCTAAATAGAAACAAGGAGGGACTTAGTTGACAGTCAGTCAGCCAAAATGTATCAATCGTTTTCAAAATTCAGTGCCAACTTTTGAACAAACATTATCATACTCAGCAGCAGAATTCTAGAGATGTGCAAGTCTTCAAAGTCAAAGTCTTCGATCCAAAATGCATCGATCGTTTTCAAAACTCAGCTCCGACTTTTGGACAAATATTATTATACTCAGCAGCAGAATGCTAGAGATGTGCAATTCTTTAAAGACAGTAGTTTTAAGTAGGTTTGTAAATAGTTAATAAAAACCTCAAAATAGGGACACGGGGGGGACTTAGTTCAAAGTCATCAATCCAAAATGCATCGATCGTTTTCAAAACTCAGCTCCGACTTCTGGACAAACATTATTATACTGAGCAACAGAATTCTAGGGATGTGCAATTCATCAAGGACAGTAGTTTTACGTAGGTTTTTAAATAGTTAATAAAAGACCCCTAAATAGGGACAAGGAGGTACTTAGTTGACAGTCAGCCAGCCAAAATTTATCGATCGTTTTCAAAATATAGCTCTGACTTTTTTAAAACAGAAAAGTGTTTTATAACCCAGTTCCAACTTCGGAACAAACAATATTTCACTTAGCAACAGTACTTAGCGTTTTATTTAGAAAATAATAGCAAGACTGGATATAAAGTGAAATATAAAAAAACTATTTTTAGGTTATATTTTGAAGAGATCTTCCACTTGTGTTAATGTGTTCGAGTACTGCACGTTATTAATTAATTTTCAAGAAGTGCTTGATAGGAATACTTCAGTTCAGTATAATTGGAGTACATTGGTAACAAGTATAATTATACTTAGAATTTTTATCCAGTTCTTTGTTAGCGCTATTTCCATACCATAGAACTCTTATAGCTAAAAATTCTATACACAGGGTGAATTATTTGAGTGTTCATCTCTTACTTCTCCTGTTCTGCTGAAACAGCAAAAAGATTTGGAAGACTAGCACCTAAATAGTTCACCTTGTATACAGGGTACAGTGTGTTTCAAAAACAGTCTAATAAATGGTATAACTGGAAGTGAATTAAAAAATTCAAAATAGACCACCCTGAATAAAAATAAAATTTTTGGCTCCTTCATTTAACAAAAAAATAAATTTTAATCTAAAATTGATATTTTTGGAGATATTCCAAAAGATATATTTATATATGCACATAGAAAAGTAATTCTTTATAAGTTTCCTAATTAAGCAGCGCAATTGCAGCAGTTGTATCGAACAAATCGCAGCCAAAATTACATGTTTTTTTGTAGAAAAAAACATACATGCATTCAGAATGCTAGAGCAGTTTTTATAACATCAATCATCTGCACGTCTTTTTAAGTCTTACCTTAAAAAAATTGCCGTCTCCAGGAAGTATCTAGAATTAAAGTTCAAAACGTGCTAAATATATAATTGGTTTCAAAAATTATATTTAACACCCTGATTATAACTTTTAAGTTATACGCAATTTTTTGATTATAAGAAACTGTAACTTTGGCGCTTTTTTCTTGAATTTAAATAATATTTACAATAAAATGGCAATATCACTCAAACAAATGAGGTTGTAAAATTAACTACTATCTGTACATGCTACATGTGCTATGTGCTACTACTACTACTACTAAGTCCTTTAAAATTGCCATTTTGCAGATATATAAAACCTTACAACATTTAGTATTTGAAACACCCAAATATTTGCAAAGCAACTAACTACAGTAAAATTCTACTTAACAAGCAATTTGTGTGTGGTTTTCTCCTCAGAAAATATTTTTTTGTATTTTTTTTAAGCCAATAATAATTTTATTTAATAATTTTTAAAAAAATTCAAAAACATGTTGTACAATCGCAGAATAATGCAATTTTAAAGTACTAATTCATTAAACAGTTAATTATTCTCTTAATTGATGTAATTCTACTTTTTCGTAATACCCAAATACAACAGCAAAGTAATTACGTCATTGCGCTCTTAAAAACAATATACAAACGCCATAATTTTTATTTAGGCCTTTCGCGGACGATGCGATTGTAAGACACAACGCATCTGTGCGGTAGCAGTAAAAAAAATCGTCTTACTAACAAGCGTTGGTTTAATGGTTAAAAAATGAAAAATAAGCCTATTTGGTAATCCTTAAACAAATAAAAAACCTTATAAATAAATAACCTTAAATAAATAAATAAGTAATTGACCATTATTTAGGGCTTTTGGCGAACAATGCGATTGCAAAACGCAACGCATCCGTACGGTAGCAGTAAAAAAATCGTTTTACTAATAAGCGCTTTTGAATGGTTCAAAGTAAATAGAAAAATGAACAAAACGTTTAAGATAACAAACAAATTTAAATTATAAAGGGAGTTTAGATAAGGTTAAATTAGAAAGGGTAAACTTAAATGAGTTGAGTTTTGTTTGCGAGTTAAAATAAAAGTTGTAAAAGTACAAATACATGTTGTAAAGTTTTAGCGAGATTTGGGCTGTAAAGAAAGGGTAGATCAACTTTAGTAAATTGAAAAGAAATAATAAAAGTCGATAAATCTGACAAGCTTTTAATATAGAAGACAAACGTAAAGAAATTAAATTATTACGGATATTGAGTTTCTCGAAAATAACGTTGGTTATCAACATTTCAACAAGGGATTATGTCACAGAGAAATATACTTTTATATACAACGTTATATAAGAGATGTGCCTTGGGGAGTTTACACATATCGGGAGAAATCTCGAGAGCATTTTGAAGAACTTCCTACGTTTCGATTCGGACGAGACTTACCTTTTGATTTGGACAAATTCAAGTAACAATTTAAATCTAATTAAGAGAATAATTAACGACAAAGCCATCGATTGTGTTTTCTAGTGGGTTATTATAATACGTTTTTTGCCCACCGTTTTCACATAGGTAACAGTATCGCTGGTAACTTCTGTGAGAGCACGCTTTAGCCTAGTTCGTCGCGCTTGTGCCATGGACTGTGATGACATCAACAACCCTGAACCCTGTAGGATCACACTGTTTTGATCGGATGTTTGATAATTTTTCATTTTCAATAATACATTAGCTATTCTAAGGGCACATAATATACAGTATGTCTCACAAATCTAACTTCAAAGCTATCAAATTTGTTACACAAGCAATTTTAAAATTTTAACTATAAAATTCAAAAAGTGCCTCACTAACAACCGGTTTCATAATCAACTTAAAGCTCCTTTAACGTGTTCTAAACAACCTTTTAAAGTCACTTTAGCCTAAAGGCTAAAGAGCACGCCGTAGTTGACTAGCCTAAAGCAATAGCTGACTACAGAATCGCGGGATCAAGCTCACCAAGGGTATATGAATAAAAATTTAATAAACCCAACAGACACCCTACTCTGGTTAAGTATTAGGCTTAAGGGAGCAAAATTAAAAAAAGCTTTAAGGCTACTATAGTTTCAAGTGCCAAAAATTGTCGTTAGAGTAGCTAAAGTAGTTCAGTAGTACAAACGTAATCTTTGTAATAATCAAACCTCAAATATTGTCCTTATTGTCCTAGGGTCATTAGAGACCCACTAGACCAACTATACAGGTACCTATGGGCCTCAGCCTTAAAAGGCTTTCAACAGCTGAGATTATTATTATTATATATTTCATAACCAACTTTTAAAGTCAACTTTAATTATAAATCTCATTTCAATTATTCGTAATAACCTTTTATAGTCACTTTAGCCTAAAGGCTAAAGGGCTAGCCACAGTCGATTAGGTTAAAACGCTAGTCAACTACCTTGTGATAGCCTTGTGATAAAGCCTCACTGCGAGTGTTGGAATTTTAATTTCAATAAACCCGACTGACCCTTGATTAAGCAATGGGCTTAAGTGAGTAAAATAAAAAAGCCTAAAGGCTACTTTAGTTTAAACTGTCGAAACTAGTCGCTTGAATCGCTGAAGTAGCTTCAGCAATACAAATGTTATTTCTGTAAAAGTCAAAGGTTACAAAAATATGTATTGGTTGTCCTGAAGGCATTAAGCCCATTAGGGCAACAATACACGTACCTATGAGCACCAGCCTTTAAAGGTTCTCAAAAACTAGCAAAAATTATTTTTTTTAATAGAAACGTATTTCTATGTCTGTATCCCCATATTAAAAACAATAAAAAAGGATTTAGGCTGAATTCGTTAGACTTAATTAGTGTCTAAAACCTACAAAAGAACCTTAAGGTGTAATTTGGCTAAAGTAATTTGAAGCTGTTTATTATGAAATCGGATGCTGAGCTTTGTTACTAACCTAACTCCATCTAAGTTAAAAGAGAGCTCAGTTGAAAATTCCAACTCGTTATTTCGTTATTTGATTAACCGGCTTTCGGTTAAAACTTTTGCTGTAAAGCTCGTTTTCTAAAATTATTTTCTCGAACGGAGGGCTCAAGACTTGGCACGCCAACGTTGAAAGTCGTATAACTTCAAAAGTGAAGGACAAAGAATACTAGTTCTTAACCATTGGTTTCGATAAACCGAAAACCGGTTCACCAATTAATGGAATAACCGGCTTTTAAAAAAATTAGACCCACCTTACCTTGCAGGAATGATAGGTTAGCGACAAATCTCATTATGTATAAATATGTAATATTAATAAAGCTGCATTCCCACTATGCCGATCGGTAAGGCTGAGGCCGATTCCAAATCGTCCATCAAAGCAAGCAGTGCGCTTTTTGTGGGGCGTCCCTTTAGTTCCTCTGTGGATCAGACGGAAGCAACCAATGCATCAAAGCATCCATCTATTTCGACAAACTCAAGCGGTTTGGGCGATTGGCATAATGGGAATGGAGCTTAACCCTTGGACAAATGATGACTTAAAAACTAAAGGTGCATCGTACGACACAAAAAGCCTTTACTAGGGGACTGGTTACTATAGGAAGGATGGGGTGACTTGACAACAAGGTCTTTTTGAAAGAAATAATTTTAAAATATTTTGGCGAACGGATGCGATGACTTTTTCTATTTAAAACTTTTTTAAATGTCCCCCCTCGAGTTGCCAAAATGATAGATTAGTAAAAAAGCTCATTATGGTGATTGATGTGCACGTAAGTTTTATCGAATTTCGTTAAAGTTTTAAAATACTTCAAACTACAAATTTAAAGCCCTGGGGTGTAATATTTAGGCCATAGGATATACCGGGTGTTAATTAAAATAAACCCATCCCTACATTTTAAAATCCGCCAACATTGTCACCATCTCAACACTTCTGGTTTCACCACAATGGTTTTCGAAAAACAAATAGGAGAGTTTCAATTTCGTTTTAAATTAAACCACACGAACCCATAGGGATTTTTTTAAAAAGGTTATCGTCGAAGAAATCCATTGATACCAATAACTTGAAAGTAGAAATGTATCTTAAAGAAAAAGTTGGCAAATCTCATTTGAACTTTTATTAATCAAATTCAACATTTCCAACTTATAGTTTTAAGATAAATCCCAACGCTATTTGTATCAATCGATTACTTGAAAACAAGTTTAAAAGTTTCAATGACACCTATAAAATGTGTTTTGGGGTTAAAAATATTTTTACGATGAGACTCACGTGGAAAAATAAATAATTTAGTATTACCACCTCATTGTTAAATAATTCCACTTCAAATGGAACAAACTAGGGCTAGTTTACAATCTCAGTCCGAATAATCCATACAGGGGGCGAAAGAAATAAGTTTAGTTTCAAATTCTCAAACTAAAGATTTCAAAAATTCGAAAACATGTTAGTTTAGAGATAACCAAAAGCATTAGATTTACACCAGAAAATGGGATGTTAGTTGGTTCACTGGCCCAAATATGGGTGTCAAAAACTAAAAGTGCATATACCCTTATCCCTCCTAAAGTGACTATTAGTGGAATCCAAGCAACTAAATTGGGAAGCTTTTAGTCAATCTAGATTAAGAGAATCGAACCCGAGAATTCTAGGTGAGAAGTCCTAGTCGCACGTCGCTTGATGAGACATTGAGCTATCATTTTTTACTTATTTTAGACGCAAATTGGAAAGAGAACACATCAAGTTCTAATGAGTCAAAATAGAGAACACAATACGAGCTGCCTTTCCACATTCGTTTTAAACTTAAGCTGTAGCCAAAATCACCTGATTTAACCGTGCCAAAAATTTTTTACACTGCTACGTTAGCAATACAGTGGTAATTTAACGATCAAACAACTGAAGGAGAATAATAATTATGAGATTAGGTCTAAAACTTGCCAAAAAGTATTTAAAAGAACTCCCATTTACGTCTTAGGCAAAAGCAGAGCCATTTACCTGTTATGCTCTCATAGGGGAAAAACTAATATAAAAATTAAACCTTTAAGCTAACCTAGAATTAAATGTTTTATCCTTCTAATGGTATAGGCATATAGGCAACCTATAGTTTAACGGTTACCATCACAATAGTTACGCCGCGTTTCCCCTACCGAATGTAAAGTGCATCTATTTAGAATAGTTGCGTAGCGCACAAGGGTTGGAGTTACAGCAGAACTTTTCAAAAGGAACGAATTTACCTATTTCAATGGTTACTTATCTACGGAATTTGCAGCAAGCACCTGATTGACCTTTCACCCTAATTATGCGACATACACTCCAAGCAACGGGTGTCTATTTTGAAGAATCGCGTAGCTAGTAGCATACAATGGGTGGAGTTACAGAAGAACTTTTTAATGTACACCAATTTACCTTTTCCCATAGTTACGTAGCCAAGAAATTTTCAGCAAGCACTTGATTGACATTTGACCCTAATTGTAGGACGTACCCTCCAAGCAATGGGTCTATATTTAGAAGAAGCGCGTAGCTCGTAGCTCACAATGGGTGGAGTTACAGCAGAACTTTTCAGAGTGCACCAATTTTCCTTTTTTTATAGTTACCTAGCTATGAAATTTCCAGAAAGCACTTGATTGACCTTCGACTCTTATTATAAGACGTACCCTCTAAAGTACGGGCGTCTATTTTATTGAACCGCGTAGCTCCTAGCACACAGAGGTTGGAGCTTCATTACAACTTTTTAGAGTGCACCAATTTCTCAATGGTTACCTATCTACGGAATTCCCATCAAATAACTAATTGACCTTCGATCCTAATTATAAGACCTACCCTCCAAGGAAAGGGTGTAAATTTAGAAGAAGGACGTAGCTCGTAGCACAAAATAGGTGAACTTACAGCAGAACTATTCAGAGTGTACCTATTTACTTTTTTCAATGGTTGCCTATAATGCCTATCTACAAAATTTCCAGCAAGCACCTGATTAACCTTTTACCATGATTACAAGAGGTACACTCCAAGCAATGGATGTTGATTTAGAAGAATCGCGTAGCTCCTAGCACACAATGGGTGGAGTTACAGCAGAACTTTTCAGAGTGCACCGCTTTGCCACTTGGATGGTTGTAGTTACCATCAGAGGAGGGAATTGTAGTTCATTTTGCTGAATAGTTCAAATATAGTAATTGCCTTAAAAATCATAAAATAAGTTCAAGTTCAAAGGACCTAGTATGTAGTTATTCTAGGTCTTGTTACCTCTATACACAAATTTTACAAAAATACGGCGATATGCTTCTTCAGGCGGTGAACTACAAGTTGAAGTTAGTAAAACTTTTAATTTCACAAACATGACCATTTAAAGAAAGACAAAATTACCTGCAAGGGACAGAAATTTACGTAAAAGCTAGATTTCAAAGAATTTAAATGGTGAAACTAAATAAACTAATGGAACAAAGTGCAAAAACGGAAAGTTTCACATTTTTTGTCACCCCTGTGCCCACCTGATTACCTACTACTTTAGTTGATTTAGGATAGGTATTGAAAATTTATTTCAAAAGATCTTTTTTTAAATTACTAGAGAAATAAGCGGCTCTGGACATTCAACGTTTGTTTGATTCTTTCAAGTGCTAATACCACTCCGCTGTATTTATGAGCATCGTAATGAGATTCATAGGGTGTACGGATTACAATACCCTAAACTAACAGGTAACACTTTCAAATAACTTAACGAAATTTAATAAACCAAGCGAATAGTAACCTATAGTTCAAAACGAACTAGTTCGTTTAGAGAAACTGACATTCGTGTTATTCGTGATTGGTTTTTATGAAACGCAACGGCAAAGCGCAAAGAATGAGTTATAGGATATTTTGTATTCGCTGTAAAAGCTATTCGTTCAACAATATCAATTTCAAATGATGGAAATAAGTTCGTTTTTATAAGAAATCCGAAAAACGAGCGAAGCGAAGAATAGTAAACAAAGTATTAGTTCAAAATTTACTAGTACGTTTTTCTATGAACACGAACTAAGCGAAGCGAATAAGTTCAAAACGAACTAGTTCAGTACAAGTGAATAGTTCATTCGAACTATTCGGTCACGAACTACCCATCTCTAGGTACCATCTAAGTAATTTCCAACGACGCGTTAAGCCGTTTAAAGTTAGCTAAACCAAATAAACAACAGAATGAGGACAAGAAATTCCACAACCTTTTGCCCATTGTCTGGCGAGGCGTTAACTCTTCGTAGCAATTGGCTTACGACCTATTTTTTACGAGTTCTGTTAGGAATTGGTTGAACAGAGCCTAATCCAATCCCCAAAAGCTTGTTTACAAGTTGAATTTTAGTAACCAGGGCCTATGGTTTAACGTGTCCTCCGTAGCACGTTGGAAAAAAATGTAAAACAAGTGGAGATTTCCACGCTTTGGGACTTACGCGTGTTGAGGTGAAATGAAAAGTATTGAGAGTTGCCAAGACGTGGTGCGTAGTTAAAATTAAAGGGATATTTTTGTAATTAAATTTTTGTTTACACCCGGTATGTTTACTAAAATGGGAGTTGGTTTTAATAACTTGCACCTACTTATAATTTTTAAAAGGTTATTTTTAATTTATTATGAGTGAGTACAAGTAAGCAAAATATTGGATAGGAGCAATTATTGGAAGAATGACGTTTTTATTGGTTTTCGGTAAGCACCAAATTGTTTTTGGAGTTTAAAGTTCTATTTTGGTGAGACGTTAAATAATAAGATAGTTTTGCATATCAAAAACGTTATTATTGATCAATAGCAATAGGGGGATTGTAATGGTGACCTATGCATGTTATTGTTATACCCACTTCATAAATTAAATAACGTAACGTTGAAGTTAACGTGCCTTCGGGAGAGAGACTGACAAATTTGTTTGTTTAACTTGTTTTTAAATACACCGTAGAGTATTTTGATATTTTTCTTTATGTATTATGTACAGAAAGCCGTATCGCTTTACTGCCTCATTTTGTATAAAAAATATCTGTTTTTAAGTATATAAAAGTAAATAAAGTTAATAATTGCAACATTGAACTAACGGAATATAAATACAATTTTTAAACAAAATTATTTACATAAGCTTGCTACAAAAAACATGTTGGAAATACGCCAAAATTGATTTTGGAAGTACGTAGCGTTGTTTGGGAAATCCTTTGATAAATAAAAATTTTTGAATTTTTAGAATCTGTTTAGCTTATTGCGCAATGCTCTTTTTGTAACATAAGTGTAAAATGTTTGTGTACCGCGTCTGTTTTTTTGTTTTTTTATAAACTACACTACTAGGCATAACAGCATTAAGCAATTCAAAGTAACTTCATACCTGTCGAAAGTTCCGCATAGCTCCGTTAATACGGAGCGAATCGGCTGCAATTCCAGCGATGCCGCCTTCTCCGTGATCCCGCAGCTGTCTCAGGGAGGTGGAAGGAGCTGCTCCATGGACACAACACGGCGCCGACGCTTCGGGTTGCGAACTTTGTCGTATTATCCTAGATCCCGGTAGCGTCGTAACAACCGTCGGTGGTGCTGGACAAGAACTGCATGAAGCCTTTAAAAGTTATAATGAACAAATTTTTACCGTGAACTAATAATTAATTTTGTTGATTAAAATATTTTCCCAAATCAAAAAAAAACACTAATTTTGGAACCAAAGACCAAGGTCACCTTCCGAAAACAAAAACAAAACAAAATCAGATGCGGATTCACAAGCTGGACAAGACTATTTCATTAGCTACTAACTAAAAAAGTCTTATTTTAGATGTTCTCTAGTGAGTTTTCTAATGCGAGTGAGTGCAAGAAAAAAGCGCAGTGAAGCTGAGCGAGCGCGGCGGTGTTCTTAAACGTCCTCATAGCGTGGACGTAGCAATTTGTTTGTTTGTTCTTTGCAGGTTACCAACCACTTTACACTTATGCTTAATTAACCTATATTTTTGAGTCTTTCTTTTCCTCAACAATCAACATCAAATTCTCCACCATAAAAATGGAATTTAATTTATGGAATGAGTAAAAATGCATTTTTGAAAATGTAAACTCAAGACCTCGTTGGAAACTTCCCTTATTAGATAAAAAATAAAGCAATAGGAACACAGACATTGCACAGTTTTCGATTTCTTACCGGCGCATTAAGACAAGGACAAGTGCAATGATGTGCAGAACGCACACTTTCTCTCGATACAGAACGTACTATCTTTAGAGTGGACACGGGCGTTTGTGATGTGCGCCGTTGTTCTAAACCTCCTCTTGGGGATGACGTGTATGGGGTTAGTTGAAATGCGTTCGATGAACTTCTATTCCTTGTAGGAATATTCGTTAAAAGATTTTGTTTACATCCTTTTACGTCGAGTCTGAAAAATAAATATCAATATCCAGTTATAGATAATTTCCCAACAAAAAACAAAATAATACGATAATTAACTGTATGCTATGCTGTAATTCAATATGTTATAATTGAAGGTTTCTGATAAGCGAGTTGTAAGCTATTTATTGCAATCGATCAATCAACGCCAGTTAAGAGGTATCCATTCAAATCACTTAACAGAAACGTTTAATTATAACGATACGCGATTATGTTGTTATGACTTTTAACGCCTTCGTTAAGAGCCGTTAAAGTTCATCAATCAACGTTTTCAAAGATCGTAGTTGTAGAAAATAACTACTCAACACAAATTAAGTAACTTAAAAAACGCCCCTTTGCAGCCTATTAGAACAGGAAGGAGTTTAGACATATCCATGAAATTCGTTTAACAGAGACGTTAACTTAACGCTTGGTGATATGACTTAACATTTCCATAATAATCACTTTACAGTAGTGTTAAATTCTAACAATTTATGTACTATATTAAATAAGAAACAGTGCTGTTCGGTGAGCTGTTGTGATGTAACATCTCTGAGATTTCGCTTAAAATAAGCGATAAATTTATGATATTAGAATGTGCTATGCTTTAAAATTTCTGTTAAATGACCAGTTTCGAAAATCTTCCGCTAAATTTTTTTATGACTTAACAGAACACATTTCTGTTAAATTAATTATTCTCTGAAGTTCTTGATCAAACGAATATCTTAAAAACGTTAAATTTAATAGGTGGAGATTATTTAGTTATGACTCAACAGCTTAACAGGAGGCTTGTTAAATTATGATATTTCTGTTAAATGAGTTCTTTGAAGTTAAAATCTGTTCATAGTCAAAATAATATCTTAAACGTTAAATTGAACAGGTGGGGATTATTAAGTTATGACTTAACAGCTTAACAGGATTAAAAGGAGGCATTTAGAGGAAGTGTTAAATATTAACATCTCTGTTAAAGAAGTCGTTCGAAGACTAAAATTGTTCCTAGTTAAACGAATGTCTTAAGCGTTAAACTGAACAAGTCAGGATTCTTTAGTTATGACTTAACAGATTAACAAGAAACATTTAAAAAGAGTGTTAATTAGTATATCTCTGTCAAATGAGTTCTTTGAAGTTAAAATATATTCCCTTAGTCAAACGTTAAACTGAACAGCTGTGGATTATTTAGTTATGACTTAACAGCAACAGCGTAACAGGAGACAATTAGAAGAAGTGTTAAATTTTGACATCTCTGTTAAATGAATTCTTTGAAGTTAAAATCTATTCCTAGTCAAACGAATGTCTTAAACGTTAAACTGAACAGATGGGAATTATTTAGTTATGACTTAACAGCTTAACAGGAGACATGTAGAAGAAGTGTTAATTTATGACATCACTGTTAAATGAGTTCTTTGAAGTTAAATACTGTTCATTGTCAAACAAATATCTTAAACGTTAAATTGAATAGATGGAGATTATTTAGTTATGACTTAACAGCTTAACAGGAGATATTTAGAATAAGTGTTAAATTAAGACATTACTGTTAAATGAGTTTTTTGTAGTTAAAATCTGCTCATAGTCAAACGAATGGCTTAAACGTTAAACTGAATAGATGGGGATTATCTAGTTATGACTTAACAGGAGACATTTAGAAAAAGTGTTAAATTTTTACATCTCTGTTAAATGAATTCTTTGAAGTTAAAATCTATTCCTAGTCAAACGAATGTCTTAATCGTTAAACTAAGCAGGTTGGGATTATTTAGTTATGACTTAACAGCTTAACAGGAGACATTTAGAAAAAGTATTAATTATGACATCTCTGTTACGAGAGTTTTTTGAAGTTACAATCTGTTGATAGTCAAACGAATATCTTAAACGTTAAACTAAACAGGTTGGGATTATTTAGTTACGACTTAACAGCTTACAGGAGACATTTAGAAGTGTTAATTATGACATTTTTGTAAAATTTAATCTTTGCAATTAAAATCTGTTCCTAGCTCTTTAAAAACGTTAATCCTAACAGTTGAAGAGCATATAGTTATGACTTAACCTCTTAACAGGAGGTTTGAAGTCAAAATTTCTTCCTATCCAAATGGATGGTTTAAAAACGTTAAACTCAAGAGGTTATTGGTTATGACTTAACATCTCGATGTTATCAGAAATGTTAAACTATTTTATGACTTCTGTTGAATCAGTCAAATTCTGTTGAGGTATATTTAAAAACACTTAACAGAGACGTTTATTTTATAGTTGCGACTTAAAATCGTTGTAAAGTTGGATGTTTTAGTGTAGCTATTAAAATCAAAAAAACTGAAGTGTGTAAGCGAGAAGTTGTAAAACAGAGATGTTAAAACACAGGTGTTAAATTTGTAATTTACAAAACTCTTTGTTTTACAAATTGCAAATTTAAATCAAGTTAGAAAAGTTTATCAGGAGCTTTTCGCGTTGTTTTGTTTATTTTATACCTTTTAAGCGAATTTCGTTATAAATATTTATTAAATAGGTAATTCGTGGTTGTTTGCAAGGGAAATGAAAAAATAATTATATCGAATTAAATTGAATTATAACTTTTAGTAGTCTGCGAGCTTCATTACACGACATAAATGTCGTGTCTAAAATCCCTAGGGTTTGGCGTACCTGCAATGCAGTTCTATATCTGGCACGGAACGAGTGCTGTTTTCCTCGAGGCATAAGGAGCCATCCTCTTCGCTATCTGAAAATACAGACAACTGGGGATGTTGAGAAGACACTAAAAAAGTGGTACATTCTTGTCGCATGAGGACCGGCTTCGAACAATTAGCTGGTGATGATGCCGTCGTCAGTGATGGCGGTCCACTTACTAATAAGCTAGCCGTTTCGTCTTGATTATTCATAATTCTAAAAGGCCTATCGCTCACTCATTTCTAAAAAAGATAAAAAACGTCAATTTCCAATTTTTCATTTTAATTGAAATCATTACCGTCGTTAGTCGCAGATCTCTACTAATGGCATCATCCGATATTTTATTAAATGTATCTCTAATTAATATATTGGTCCCATTTAACTTTCTTAAACTGCTATTATCTTGTAGTAACTTA
Source organism: Malthinus seriepunctatus (assembly GCA_963924605.1). NCBI lineage: Eukaryota > Metazoa > Arthropoda > Insecta > Coleoptera > Cantharidae > Malthinus > Malthinus seriepunctatus. The sequence goes on from OZ004605.1 coordinate 670,923, forward strand.
ATGTTAACAAGCACTGCGAAAGAGAAACTTAAAATTAACAAGTTAATAAATAAATTATCTTCGTATAACAAATTTCTCAAGTTAACTTCAAAATTAGAGACGAAATTAATTAACTCAAATCTAAAGATCCTGAAGTTGTAAATTATAAATTGCTTAATCTGTACGATCGTAAATGTTCCATAAGCTTCACTAATTAATAATTTCCCACATTTCAATAATTATTTCCTTTGAACCAAATTTAATTTTTGAATTAATTCAACCATTAACCTTTTGCGGGTTATGCTTGATGTCTTTAACAAATCAGTTATCTCTAACTGTAATCTAATCATCATCAGATGCGTTTTAATTATTCCAATTTGGTATTTTGTAAGCGACGCCCGTGTGAAGCAGACGCACAACATTCCCCTCTCACACATCACAGTTTTACAAAAATTTTAAATCCGATCAAATCATTTTTTTCGCCGACGAAAACGTATTATACGTAGTAGCGTAGTATACATTATGTTCAGCGAAGAATGGGACACTGGGATAGCCTAATAACTTGGGAACGGGTGAAGATTTTTTCGAATTGTTTACTACAAAAGTTTTTACTTTTAAAATCTTTATCTGTTCCAGAGATGCTGGACTGTCCCATGTCCCATTTATCGCTAACTACAGTGTATATTACGTTACCACGTATAAGACTTTTTCAGTGTTAAAGTCTTAAGGTAAAAATTAATTTAACAAGGCAATTTTTAAAAATACCAGGTATGGTAATTTCAACACTAAAGAGTAAATTAGTTTTCAAAGCTTAATTATATTGGTTTTGATAAAAAAAAGTAAAAGATGTTAATTTTCCTAATGCAAATGCGTGCTACACGATAGAGCAAAATAATAAATAATTAGACATAATCTTCATATATTTGAAATTTTTATTAATCAACTTACGATGTTTTTAATCAACATTAATATTTACAGGTTATGTATTAAATTTGTGCTTGTATTAAGTAATATAATAGAATTTCCGTTCGAGAACGTAACTTCAAACAACACATAACTGTCATTCATAAGTGTAATCATTTTCTCATCTGTTCCTTTTAAGTTAAATTAATTAATTAATTGATCAAACCGCAGAATCGTTTAATGTCAAAACTTACACATACGCCAGGCATTAATTTCAAAATATCAATCATTCAGAATTAGGTATTAAGGGACTAAAGTAGCTACTCAGACAGCACTAATTTACTTATGATTAAATTTAAATTAATGACTTTAATTGCTAATACTCCTTAACAACATTAAATTTATAACTAGATGCATTGGTGCATAGTTTACAGTTTTCAACAAAAACAAACTTTGACCTTTAACCCCAGACTCATTAATAGTACAAATAGGCACGCCTATAGAAGGATATGCACAAAAATAAAATACACGTACACAGTCGGATAGTCCAAGCATACAGTCAGACTTATAAAGGACTAAATGGATAGCATAATTCAGATTAATAAATTTGCAGTCTAAGGGCAGTTTTACATGGACTAAAATGTCGTACTAACTTGTTAGTACTGAATCAACTCAAAAGGAGCAAAAGCACGGGAATCTAAGCTTTAATGTCGTGCACGGTCGTGCGTCGAAGTTTCTACGCACAACATTACAGATTAGATTCTCATTTGATCCTTGAGTTGATTTAGTACTAACAAGTTAGTACGACATTTGGTCCATGTAAAACGGTCCTAAAGAGAGATAAAATGCAAGAACTGTAAAACACGCTGAAGAACAAGCGGACAACATACAGTCAGACTTGTAAAGGACCAAATAGATCGGTAGATAAAGAGGCAGACTACAAAACCATCAAATGAAAGACGGACAAACAGGCGGATAAGCGAGCGAATAGACAAACGGACATACTGACAGGCGGAGAAACGACGAAATTGGGCGATCGATATGTAAAGGAATGTGTGGACATATTTTTGACCTTCCGTATACTGAAAGGTCCAATATAGAAATTTTATTATAGTTTTTAGTATTTTGTAAAAAAACAGTTGAAAAAATGGTCGGATTTTATTGTTTAATTTTTTGATCAATAAATTTCTTGCTTAAAGGGATGGAATTTGGGTCACATGATTAGAAATAAATATATATTTTGTATGCTCCATTTTTAAAGGTCACCAAACTTATTTACGTGTTATTTGGTTTTTTAAAGGTACCAATGTGCTCTATACAACTACAAATTACTAAAAGCTTTAGATACAAAAAAAGATAAGCTTGTGTAAAATATAAATGTCGATTTACTTTACTCCTATTATAATATTATTATAAATTTAAATGGTATGCATTTAAAGTGAAGTAGCCCCGTAATCAAACGGGGCTAATAGGGGTATGTCCCTTCAAGAAATATTTAACTATAGGAACAAAAATTGCTTTGCTTTTGTCATTGAAAAATATTCACACTCTAGTGAGGTCCACTGAGGTCAAATAAGGCCTAATAGACCTCAGATGCGGTACATTACACAAAAAGATACAAATCAATAATGTAGAGAGATAATTGTGTAACCATTGCATTCAAAATTTTATTTTTGTTATTAAAGAAACTACACACTTTATTGAGGTTCACTGAGGCCCATAAGGGCCTAGTTGACATCACAGATACAAAACAAATGTAAAGAGATAATTATTGTGTAACGATTGTATTCAAAATTTTAATTCTTTGTTATTGAAGAAACTGCTCATTTAATTGAGGTCCACTGAGGCGCATAAAGGCCTAGTTGACATGATAGATACAAAACAAATGTAGAGGGATAATTATACCCTTCTGATGAAAAATAACGATGGGATTCAAAATATGAGTTTTTGTTACTAAAGAAACTACACGCTCTTTTGAGGTCTTGTGAGGCCCCTCAAAGCCCTAGTTGAGATTAGATGAGGTACATTACACAAAAAGATACAAAACAAATGTAGAGAGACAATAATTGTGCCTCTCTTTATAAATTAGCGATGGGAGTAAATGTTACATTGTTTCTTTCATTGTAAAATCTTCACTCCATTGAGGTCCAGCGAAGCCCAATGGGCCTAAGATAAGGTACGTTATGCAAGAAGAAGAAGAAGAAGGTCAGATAGGCCCCATATGACGTACGTTACGCAAGAAAATACAAAATAAATATTTGTGTGCCCCTTAATAAGTAACTAGCGGGTCACCCCCGTCGAAATTCGACTAAGTAATTGTAGAGATGAATGTGTTAGAAAAATGAAATTTTCAAAAATTATTATAATGCACTTACTACCTACACCGATGATTGTTTGTTAATTTATTATTTTAAAAAAATTTATGAAATTGGTAATGTGAAGAAAATAATTAGTGCTGACATATCTGGGGGTCGACAGCTTCAATTTAAAAAAAAATAGCAGTCACCCCCGTCGAAATCGACGAAGTTTTTGAAGATATGAAGGAGCTATGACTATTTTATAAAAAAAATTAAGAAAACTAACCTTAAAGATAACTAAGCGAAAGAGGGCAACATAAAAAACCGTCTCAAAAATCCAAAATTCACGAAACGTAATTAAAAATGCACGCACCAACCTGATCATATCGCGTATTAGAAACGTACTGGTCGAATAAAAGTATTGAGAATTTTATCACCACTACCAAATGTATAATGTGTGCCTTATCGTATAAAACCAAATACTATCTACATTTATTCTCATTTATAATTTTTAAAATTGGATTATTTTAAATTATAAAATTGATTATTTTATTATGTATATTATAAAATATAAAACAATGTACGAAATTAATAATTTTGAGAAAAAAATTAGTGGTGACATATCTGTGGGTCAAGAGCTTCAATTTAAAAAAAAAATCATCAAAATCGGTCCAGTAGAAGTACGCTAAAATTAGCGGAAAAGAAAAGGCTTCGCGTTTTAAATATATGGATGATGGGAATCAAGCTTGCATTTTTTCTGGCACTGAAAAACTGTTATGCTCTATTGAGGTCCAGTAAGATCCAATAAGCCTAAGATGAAGTAAATTATGAAAGAAATAAAAATTGCATTCTATTTAGGAATAAGGATGCTCAATGGGCCTCAGTTGTCGTACGTTGCGCAAGAAAATACAAAATAAATCCTTGTGTGTCTCTCAATAAGTAATGATGGGAATCAAACTTGCATTGTTTCGGGCACTGAAGAAACCTTACACTATATTGAGGTCCAGTGAGGCCCAATCAACCTAAAATGAGGTAAGTTCCGGAAGAAGATGCCTAATAAACTTTTGCATCACTCCTAATAAATAATAAAGGGAATAAAAACTGCATTATATTGAGGACTGATGAGGCCCAATGAGCCTCATATGACGTACGTTACGTAAGAAAATACAAAATAAATATTTGTGTGCCCCTTAATAAGTAACGATGGGAATCAAACTTGCATTGTTTCGGGCACTGAAGAAACTTTACACTATATTGAGGTCCAGTGAAGCCGTTTTACGTCCAATCGACGTAAAATGAGGTAAGTTATAGAATAAAATACCTAATTAATGTTTGTATCTCTCCTAGTAATAATGAAGACAATAAAAATTGCATTCTATTGAGGACTAATGAGGCCCAAAAAAATAAATTTTTTTGTGCTTCTTAATAAGTAATAATGGGAATCAAACTTGCATTGTTTCTGGCACTGAAGAATCTTTACATTCTATTGAGATCTAGCGAGGTCCAGTGAACTTCAACACTGTTGCCAAACGCTATGAAAAAAGTACTACGATTATTTTTTGCCTCCCCTACGCTTTAAAAATTGAATTCGCTCGCTTTAACATTTTATTCTTCGTACAGACTTTGTTAGGCTTGTGTAAGTTTGAACAGTAAGAATCGATGCGGTTATAATTTTATTAAAACATATTTTTTGGTAATCATTGTTCGTATTTCATAGCACGACAGTTACGCTTGGTATTGATTGATGTATATTTCTTTTGAATTTAAATTAAGTAGGTACTCAATTTATTGAATTGTGAAGCAGGCTAAGCAGAGTGCTCTCAACAATAGAAAAATAATATGCCTTGATATGTGTTGGAAAGCTTATTTTGACTCCAAGTAATGTGAAGAGTTGAAACAAATAATAATTAGTAGTGCAAAACTATGTCGTATCGTGGACCGTTATATTTAACGCACCCGTTATCCTCCGCTAACACGGCTAACAGTTAATTTGAAAGCCTAAATGAATTGTAATTGAAATGAAGTTCATAATAGAGGCACAATTAGTTGAATAGAGAGTGAAAGGGTGGGAAATAGTGGCTAATAAATAACGTCAAAAGTAATTATTTCTAAAATATAGTGATTTTAGAGCACAACTGGTTTTATGAGTGTGGTGCGTTTTAATTAAATTTTAGTCGGAAATAACGACGTGTAGCAAATGTTTAGAATAGTTCAACAAAGCTAACTCGTTAACTTTGTAACGTGATACAACATCATAGCTTACCTACACATTAAATTGACTAATATATTCAACATTAAAGTTTAGAAGCCTTATAGTTCAACTGGTTAAGCAATTAACCATTTCAAAATTCTATTACAATAGCAAGTAATAGAATATTCAATTATTTCGCAAATATTCATTGTTTGTCTATCCAACCGTTCGATAATTTGTACTCAAGTCTGGATGATTTGATATTGTTCTAGATTTCGATCTGCTTTGGGACAAAGACCCAGATGCGACTGCCACTTCGTTGAAAAACCGTTAGTGTTAGGAGTAGAACTCCCAGTATCGCTATTTTGTTGATCAACTCTCAGAGTTATTTCAGTATGGAGGTGGATTCGATACAGCTTTGTCTTTTTCAGACACAGTGGCGACTGCCACTTTGTTGATAAACCGTTAGGTTTAGGAGTGGAACTCCCAGTATCGCTATTTCGTTGCTCAACTTCCAGAGTTATTTCAATTAGGAGGTGGACTCCATACAGCTTTGTTTTTCTGTTTGCCTTTAAGGCTCATATTTTTGACTTTGGGTCTACTTTGGGACAAAGACTCAGTGGTGACTGCCACTTCGTTGATAAACCGTTAGGTTTAGGGGTGGAACTCCCAGTATCGCTATTTCGTTGATTAACTTCCAGAGTTATTACAGTATGGAGGTAGATTCGATACAACTTTGTCTTTCTGTTTGTCTTTAAGGCTCATATTTTTGGCTTTGGATCTGCTTTGGGACAAAGACCCAGTGGCGACTGCCACTTCGTTGATAAACCGTTAGGTTTAGGAGTGGAACTCCCAGTATCGCTATTTCGTTGATTAACTCCCAGAGTTATTTATGTATGGAGGTGGATTCGATACACCTTTGTCTTTTTGGCTCATATTTCTGGCTTTTCATCTGCTTTCGAACAAAGGCCCAGTGGCAACTACCACTTTCTTGATAAATCGTCAGGGATAGGAGTGGAACTCCCAATATCGCTATTTCGTTGATCAACTCCTAGAGATATTTCGGTATGGAGGTGGATTCGATACACCTTTGTTTTTCTGTTTGTCTTTTTGGCTCATATTTCAAATCATCTTCATGACTGTGTATCTGCTTGACAATTTGAATGACTTTTGATCTTTAAGCCCGTCTATTTTTCTATAGGAATGTGTTTGGAGTAGTTAGAAGGTAAAAATACTATAAATTCCTGGTTCTAGCTGTATGGCTAAGAAGGGAGGATTAGAATGGTCCCGTTTTGGGTGTTTTCGCTTATACAGGGTGAGTCGGGAGGATCGCACCAAACGCCAGGAGTGTATTTTACACGTAAATATGAGACGAAAAAACCCAAAAGTTGTAGTACGATTTTTACTGGTATTCGAGTTACAGCGTCTTAAAAGTTGAAATATTTGATAAATTAATTTCATTAACATAGAAGAACATACCGTATAACGATGAAACCACATTCACCCATGATGACATTAACAATACCCGCAACTCCCACTTATGGTCCGACGAAAATCCTCACATAAAAGTCGAAACAAATTTTCAGCATCGTTTTTCGGAAACGTGTGATGTGATATCGTCTATAGTTTCGCCTAAGAGGAGATAAATATTTGGAATTCTTACAAAATGATTTACAAGGACTGTTAGACGATGTTCCCCCAAACAGTAAAATACGCATGCAGTAGCAGCAGAACTGCACGATGGATGCAAGTTATTTTGTGAAAACGCTGTATCTTGAAAACAAATAAAAATCGGACTACAACTTTTGGGTTTTTTCCTCTTATATTTACGTGTAAGATACACCCCTGGCGTTTGGTGCGATCCCCAAGACTCACTCTGTATGTCTAAAACGGTGAGTCCTAGTAAAAAAACTATTATTATCAAAATAAAAGCCTATTAAATTTTCTATAAGATTGTGTCTACTCATTTTTACTATATTCGTTCGAGTTTTTGAGATATTCGCCCTCATGAAAATGAAAAATATTTTTCCCACATAAAAACCCAGTACCAGTTGAAGATAAAGTAGTGAGAGAAATTTAATGGTCTACAACTTTTTTCCTGGAGACTTTTACTGTAAGGTCTGAGAAGGTCTGAGAAGGTCTGAGGTGCTAGAGGCACGTCCTAACGACAACTCAATACTTTAACCGAGATTTTAAGGCTAACGGTTGGTTTTAAGCATATGAACTAAGAGTACCTTAGTTTTCTATTTTTTAATTATATTTCAGAAAATAATCTAATATTGAAAAAAAATTCTCAGATAACAAAGTTAAAGCTAAAATAAGTTGTAGAAGTTAGGTTAAGTATCTCTTACGATCAAGCCTACTATTGAAAAATTGATGTACTTGGTAATAATAAGCACCTGTTCCAAATTTGAAGTAAATATTTTCACATTTGTGGAAACTATCATAAAAAGAAAATATTAAAAATTGAACTTTAAGGTCTTTTAACTTGGAAACCAGAGTATTAAGGTATATTAGGTTTAACCGTTTTATTTTAACCTAGAGAATCTGTAACCAAGCGTTGTCCCATTCTCTATGAGACACCCTATATAAGACCCACCGTTTTCGAGATATGGGCGAAAAAATTCCACCCTCTACCATGTCCTCTATAACTCCTCGTTGACTAGACTATTAATGTTTGAACGGCTTAGGCAACAAGAACGAAATTTCGGTAACAAAGAGTCAGTGAAACATCCTGTTTGTCTCTTTCTGTTAGTCATCCAGTCTGCCTTCTTGCCTTTTTCCACATCTTTCCTCATATCTATTCACATGTGCCTCTTCCTACCGGTATTCCGGTCAGTCAATTTCTATTTGTCCGTTTGTGGTTCATCTCTCAGTTTGTAAGTCTGTGCCTGTGTGTGTTATGGAGGCACTTTAGAGGGATTGAGAAAGTGTATGGTTTATCGGCTATCGGATTGTTTAGGTGTTTGTATTAGCGTTGCAATCCGTCCGCCCATCGTTCTTTTGTGTGTGTTAATGGAGTATTATTATAAAACCCATTGAAATGTTACTTTTACGTATCGAAAGCTATGAAATAAACGCTAATAGCTCTTTGAGATAATGTGTTGGATCAATTCCCGAAGCTATATTTTATAAATGGATAAGTAATGTCTCTTTGAAAATATCTAGCGATTTGGCAATTTGAAGCCATAAAAATAAATGGCGGTACTTTTAAGATGTAAAAAATGTATTAGATTTTCTCATTTTCTCTTATTTTATTCTTTTGTATCTCAGCTGTGTTTATGACAGTCCATAAGGTTTGAAAAGTGACTTGTTAAGAAGTTGGACGTAAAGCGCACATTTTTATTATTTAAACGTTATTTGATTTTTTTACTAAAGTAATAGCTAAGTATATACACCCCGAAAAAATTGTTTGCATACAGAATTAAGCGAACGTTGGGTTGAAATAAATATGTTGACATGTCGTGTTTCATATACGTGCATCAATAAAATGTAACGATAAAGGTGTAGCACGTGGCATAGGAAATGGAAGTAGTTCTGTACGCTAAGCAATCGATTTTCTAAAGAGTTTTATGAGTTAACCCAAGGCTACCTGGTAAAAATGTAGATAAGAAAAAAAAATTGAATACTCTTCAAAATAAATTATTAGTACCAAATTGGAATCCATTAAATCGCTCTATTAATATCTAAAATAGACTCTCCAAATCACTCCGTAATCATAAAGAATCAACTATTAGAGCTGTATGGCTAGTTTTTAATTTTCAAACAGCTTCATGGAACTATGACCCATGAATCGACAGCAAACGTTCGTTAACAGTGCTGTTTTTGTTGTAGCAAACGTTTGGTAATTGAAATTAGTAATTTTAGTCATGACGTACAAAATACGCATTTTACTTTTTAACAAAGTAGAACACATGCTCAAAATGTGTTTTTTTAAATTTTTATTAATATTACTACAGTAACCCTTAAGTGGGTCTATTTTTAAACTTTTGAGAAAACTACTAAACGTTTGGATATCTGGCACTTGGGGTAATTAATTCAAGTGCTAGTGTTCGAAAATAAAGCTGGATTAATTAATAAAAATATTTTTTTGTGTATACCTCCGCAAATCACAGATTTAAAACACACACCTGATGCACTAAAACACAACATGAGAACTGATAGAGGCACTATATTAATACAAACATATAATAAATATGATTTATCACCGATAAATGATATGTGATGAATTCCTACGTTTGCCTGTGCTATTTTCGCACAGGCTTTCGTTTTTGTATAGTACTCCGAGCATACTGCACGTTTTGCGACGCCGGCTGCGCGCCGCGACGCTTTCAAAATGCGCCTGTTGGAGTAGTGGAATTAAGCCCCACCCTTGTTACGATCGTACATCAGCTATCGATTCTATTCTTTAAATATTGACTTATTTTCGACCTATATAACAGCTGGTACTTAAAGGTCATTAAAAACTATTTCGTATTAATTAATCAAAATGCTTAACATTTAATTTCTAAATAACAAAAGCAATTTCAATAATTGCTCTTCCCAACTAGGCAAATTGCGAGGAAATCCAACCACCCGCTCTTTAATTTCCAAAGTTCATTTTTGTGTAAACTTGAACACGTTTAAACGTGCCTTCTTTTAAAATTGATGTAGTAATCGCTACGTCATAGTGGTGACGTTGTCAAGTTAAAAAAAGGTTTAACGATGTAAAAATAACTAATATCCAAACGTTTTAACTCGACGCAAATAAACAAATTACAAAACTATTTTTAAGTTTTTAAAATTCGTTACGTTTTCTCGTCGAAATTTGCGCCCATGTAAAAAGTATAAATAAAGAGCATGGTGCAACACACCATTAATAATTAACACCCCATTAACGCTAGTTCACACTAAAATGTAATAAACGATTAAACACAAAACAAAAGTTTTTATTAACTTTTTCATTTACGGAAAATTCATCGAAGAAAATTCATCGCAGAAAATTTATCGCAGAGAGAATTCAACACAAAAAATATCATCGCAGGGGAAAATTCATCGCAAGAAATTATTAAAAAACGTCGTACTGAAAATTTATCGCTGAAAAAATTCAACATAAGAAAAATCATCGCAGAGGAAAAATCATCGCAAGAAACACCGCACTGAAAATTTATAACAGGGAAAGTATTTATAAAGGGAAGAAATATTATTGCAAAAAATTTCATCGCAAAGAAATTTTAACCCAATCAAAATTAATAGCAAGAAATATCATCACAGGATAATTCATCGTAAGAAAAATTCATCTCAGGGAAAATTCATCTCAGGGAAAATTTCTTGCAAGAAATAATATTGCAGTCCCAAGCAATATTCATTTAAGGGTATAATTTATCGCAGACAATTTATAACAAGAAAATTTAAACGCAGAGAAAATTCATAGCAAAGAAATTTATATCAGAATATTTCATCGGATCATGCGGAATGTTTATCTCAAGAAATGTCATCGCAGGACCAAAGAAAATTTATTTCAAGATTATTTCTAGCATTAATTTCATCGCAGAAAACTTATCGCAAGGACAATTCAACGCAAGAAATTATCATCACAAAAACATCGAACTGAAAATTGATCGCATGAGTAATTCAACGTGAGAAATAGCATCGCAAGGGAAAATTCATGGTAATAAATTATCATCAGATCATCATAAAAAACATCGTATTGAAAAACTATCGCAGGCAAAGTTTATCGCTAGAATATCATTGCAAGAACTTTCATCCCAAGGAAATTTGATCGCAATGGTTCATAGAAAGAAATAGCATCGCAGGATATTTCATAGTACAGATAATTCATCGTAAGGAAAATTTGTCGCAAGAAATATTATCGCAGAAGCAAGGAATATTCATTGTAGGATAATTCATGACAGAAAATTTCATCGTAAGGTTATTTTATCGCAAAGAAAATTAAGAGTAAGAAATATTAGCACAGAGTATTACATCGCAACGAAAATTTACCGTATGGAGTATTTATTTCAAGAAATATCATTACAGACGCAAGGACAGTTCATCGCAGAATTATTTATCGCATATAATTTTATCGGAAGGAAATTCAATGCACGGAAAGATAGCAAGAAATATGATCGCAAGATTTTTCATCGCACGTAAAAATTCAAGGCATGGAAAATTCATTGCAAGAAATACGATTGCAGAAAATTTCATTGCTAGGAAATTTTATGGCTAAAAAAAACATAGCAAGAAATATTATAGCAAAATATTTTATTGCACGGAAAATTTATCTCACGGAATATTTGTCTCAAGAAATATCATCGCAGGAGCAAGGAAAATTCATCGCAATATTATTTATCGTAGATAATTTCATGGCAGAAAATTTATCGCAAGGATAATTTAACACCAGAAAATTCATCGCAAGAAATATCATCACAGAAAATTTCTGTCGTTCTTCTAATGTTTATATGATGATGTGACTGTGGGCATCAAACCTCATACAAACAGTATTTGGGAAAAATTCCTCTCAACCCTCAGAACATTATTATTTTGACATCTCAATGGAAGGATAGTATCTGTAGGCCACGTGAGCCCCCGATCCGAGATCACCTTTCAGAAAAGGCGTCATGTCTTGTAGAGGTTCTGCCTCGACGGTTACCGAATTTTCCCTGCGATGTATTTTAAGAAGTGCTGTGTGAGACTGGCATTTCTGTGTGTTGCAGTTAATTCTCACTTTTACCACTTTATCTCTCCAACCCAGTAAATGAAAAACATCAGCGGCGGTAAAGAACTCCAACAAGATTTTATCTCCACTCTTCAATGGTATGATGTTAGTATTTCCATTTCCTACTTTTAAATATTTTTTCGCATTAGTATAGATGTATGAATTTTTGATATACCGACTGTTTCTTGAACAGTGTCTCTATGAGCTCAGTTTTCAACTGAACCGAATGCTTACAAAATCAATGAAAGGCAAATGTAATTTTATTATCGTTGTTTTCTTCTATCAGGGTTCTGGTCGGTTGCACGTGTTGACAGGTTAAAATTTCAACTGAAACTAATTTATTTGTTCGTCTCTTCATTGTTATCCACTTAAAGAGCTTGAATAAATAATTATGACAGTAAGCATTTTTTTCGTGCTCTAGGCATTCATTGTAGAGGGATGCCAACAAGTGCTTTATTATTTTTCTGAACTTACATCCATTTGTGTCTCGTTATTAGGCTTGGAAAAATTCTGCGTAGCACGTTTTGATAGATTAAGTTGTCAAGTCTAGAAATCTAGTCCGTATTATTTTAAATTTTTGATTTGTTTTTGATTTGATTTTAAATATTAAATTTTTAGTGGAGAATTCATAAATCGATTTCTTTTGTGCGGAAAGTGATAAAATATTGAAGGTGCTCTTTAGTCAAGTATCTCGAGTGCACTTGATAATTTTCATGTTTTAATACAGAGTGTTTCTAATTTTAGCTTCTTTAGCCTAAAATACTTCTTGAGTGGCTATTTGGGTTACATGAGTCTAATAGTAGAAAAAAAGGAGTGTTACTCATCGAACAGAGTCGAACTGAAGCAAGTCGTTACTCCATTAGTACTGAAAGTGCTTGGGGAAGTTCTAGATGATTATTGGTGTATAGTCCAACAGGTGCATTTACACAATTTAACAAAACTCCCAAAAACAAGAGAAAAAGGAGTAGTACTCATTGAGCAGACTCGATCTGAAGCAACTCGTTAATCCAGTAGTACTGAAAGTGCTTGGGGAAGTTCTAGATGATTATTGGTGTAACAGGTGCGTCTACAGAATTTAACAAAACTCCCAAAAACAGAATGTTCTGTATAGTGAAAATCTGCGATGGTAGAAAGAACTTCTGGTGAAACAGTTGCCCATATTCATTCAAAACGATTGAAGCTTTCCTTCTTAATTTTTGGGTGGCGAAGGAATATGTGTTTACTTATGGTTTCAAAAGATAAAACGGCATTTGAACCAGGGCGATTGGCTTAAACGAAAGTCAGAGCAAACATTGATTGATGGACCACGTGGTTCAACAGTTTGCTGCTTGGAAAAATCCAGTATAGTGGAAACTTTAAAAATTCCAAGAAAGCGATCATACTAAAGATTTATATTTGGAAAACATTTTTTTGCTCGAATGAAGGTTTTGTTCAGATTTTAGTCCCCCCTTCAAGTAAACAAATTGTTCCAAAACTATGTCAAGCCCGAGTATGAAAATGGCGATAATGGCTAAAATCCTGGAGTTTGATATCCGATAATTATATACCTATACATTTATCGTTAGCGGTAATAAGTACTTAGTGATTGATGAAATTACCTCAAATTTTATTTATCCTAAGTACATACAACAAAAACCAAACAAAATTATAGTTAATGCAAATTCAATATAAATTCTATGTAAATTCAACTTGTTGTTTACAATTAATAAGTTATCCACGAAAACGCTCAGTAATCGATAATTTATTTTCTATGCGACGATAACGGTAGAATCTCCAATCTGTCTTGGACTAAAATAATAGCTCAATAGACCGATTCTGGACAAACTTTGGACCAATTGTTTTCAGCAGATTTTTAGAATTAATTCTCCTATCATTAGTTTTAAGTAAAAGCCCAGTTTAGGACCAAATATGCTATATATCTGTAACGACCACATCCCATATTCTGATTTCATGTCAGTTTTGGACTATAATAGCCCAATGGACAGATTTTGGACAAATTTTAAATTGATTGTTTTCAGAAGATTTTTAGAATTAATTCTCATACCGGGTGGTGACCGGACCTCTCGGTCATACAGATTTAACATGTAAAAACATACTTTGGTAATTTCCTGCTTTCCAATGTATTTTAGAAAGAAAATCTTCAAATAAAAGTTTTAGAGAATAAAATTCTGCATCTACATGAATAAACAAAATTAATTTTGGACGCTTTATAACGCCTGAAATTTGATTTGAAAATTCCCAAAATTAGCAGAAATAGCGATTGCCATGAAAAATTCCGAATAAAAATGATCAATATTTGACATTGACATTTTTCAAAATTATTTTTGAGGGTAATTTAAATTAACTGAAACTAAAAATGAAGTAATTTTTAGGGATGATATCATACATCATACGTAAATATTATTTATTATTAAATAAATTTAATAATTGAATAAAAAATGCAGAATTATTTTGACAGATAAAGCATAAAATATTTGACAATTTAGAATTGTGTTTCAAGGCAATCCCTATTTCTGCTAATTTTCGGAATTTTCAGATTAAATTTCAGGCGTTATAAATCATCCAAAATTAATTTTGTTTATTCATTTAGATGCAGAATTTTATTCTCTAAAACTTTTATTTGAAGATTTTCTTTCTAAAATACATTGGGAAGCAGGAAATTACCAAAGTATGTTTTTACATGTTAAATCTGTATGACCGAGAGGTCCGGTCACCACCCTGTATATTATCATTAGTTCTAAGCAGAAGCCTAGTTCAAGACCAATTATGCTATTTATCTGTAACGACGACGTCCCATATTGTAGTTTCATATCTGTTTTGGGCTATAATAGCTCATTAGACAGATTTTCGCCAAATTTTGGACCGATTGTTTTCAGCAGATTTTTAGAATTAATTTTTCTATCATTAGTTCTAAGTAGAAGTCCAGTTTAAAACCAATTATGCTATTGATCTGTAACGACGAAGTCCCATATTGTTGTTTCTTGTCTGTTTTGGACTATAAGAGCCCATTGAACCGATTTTGGACCGATTGTTTTCAGCAGAGTTTTAGAATTAATTCTCCTATCAATAGCTCTAAGCAGAAACCTAGTTCAAGTCCAATTATGCTGGTTTCATGTCTGTTTTTGGCTATAATGATCCAATGGGTGGATTCTGGACGAATTTTGACCCAATTGTTTTCAGCAGATTTTTGGAATTCATTCTCATTAGTTCTAAGCAAAAGACTAGTTCAAGATCAATTATACTATTTATCTGTAACGACCACGTCCCATATTGTGCTTTAATGTCTGTTTTGGGTTATAAGAGCCCATTGGACCGATTTTGGACGAATTTTGGACCGATTGTTTTCAGTAAATTTTTTAAATTAATTTTCCTATCACTAGGTCTAAGCAGAAGCCTAGTTCAAGATCAATTATGCTAGTTTCATGTCTGTTTTGGACTATAATGACTCAATGGGTAGGTTTTGGACGAATTTTGAACCGATTGTTTTCAGCAGATTTTTAGAATTTATTCTCCTATCACTAGTTCTAAGTAGAAACTCAGTTCAAGATCAATTATGCTATTTATCTGCAACGACCACATCCCATATTTGTGGTTTCATGTCTGTTTTGATTACAATGAAATTATCTGGACGAATTTTGGACCGATTGTTTTCAGTAGATTTTTAGAACTAATTCTCCTATGATTAGTTCTAAGCAGAAACCTATAGTTTAAGACCAATTATGCTATTTATCTGTAACGACCACATTTCATATGTCATATGTGGTTTCATGCCTGTTTTGGGCTCTAATAGCCCAATGGATTCTGGACGAATTTTGACGATTATTTTCTGCAGGTTCTTTATTGTAATTCTCACATCATTACTTTTGACTAAATGACTAACCCTGTATAATAATAAATTTATGTATTTATGTACACTTTTAAGTTGAACTCGACTTTAGAGAAACGTAAATGAAAATGCAAATTTTAAGCTGGCAGCGGTACTGATAAATGTAAAAGGTTAGCGTCAGAAGAGAGCTCTAAAAGGAAAACTAATAAAAAAATTTAAAATTCCGCGATTTTATATTAAAGCAAAATTTTTCATTTCCTACAAAGTGAAAAAATAATCCAAAATAAACTTTTAATAGCCGAACTAAATTAATAATTACAGATTAATACCATAATAGAGCTTAAATTTTGACACCTAGTGTTTAAAATGCGAACTAAATTAAATTTTGAATAAATTAAAACTTGAAACTAAATTAAAACTTTTTTATTTGTTATATTTCAGTAAAATAAACTGAATTAGGTCGCTTCTAATATAATTTTATTATGCACTGGATTAAATATGAAAAAGCAGTGGCGGCGCTACCATTGGAGAAATGAGGGCTTAAAAATCGATCGGTTTATTTATTTAACTAGTAGTTCATAGATTAACTAACGAATTGTGTTCTAAATGCCCTAGTTGCACATTATGAAAATTTTAAAGCGCTCTTGATATTAGCTGTATTTTGACTGTTTTTTTTTTGTTTTAAGCGCTTATATTGGATTTTTTGTATTTGGGTGAAATAAAAGAGGCAATATTTTTGTAATTTAGTTTATTTTTGCATATAACGAGAAAAATTATAGCAAGACTACCTAAAAATATTTAAAATTTATAATTTTTAACACATTAATTAGTCTAATCTACAATATATTACAATTATAATAATAATTATATCTAAACAACTTTTAATTATAATTCCAACAAGATATGTAAGATTTTCTGAAAATGACCTTGAGAAATTATTACTATTATCCCTTATAGTAGTTAAACAAACATCAAAAACAACTTATTTATTGATACGAAATCCATTTAGACTTCCTGAGAGTTGTTTGTACAACTGTGAAAAAGGAACTAACTTCAAGAAGTAGTAGTTTATGCAAACTAATCAATTACATTCACACACACCTACATTGTCAAAATTCAATACATATTTTGATTGTCATAGAATCTCCTTAATTAAGTAAGAAAATATACTTTTTGGGAAACCTATTGCTTTAATTAGGATCATATTTGGGAAGTAAGCAAGTAAAACACTGCTTAATTACTCACATAAAGCCACTATTTAAAAAAATGTATCGAAAAGGCTTTCGAATGTTTACACTACGACTGCGCCAATTATGACATTATGTTAACCTTTTCGATACACGCTTACTTCGATTGTCAATTATAAAGAATTTAACCTAAAAACTTTTTTTATTGAAAAAAGTCATCGTGTATCGCCTTAAAACTCATTTTGCACTCAAACTAAAAATCTTCAATGTGTTTTTGAGTATGCCATTTGTAAGAAAATTATGCCAATATTATTCAGCAGTTGCTTTTTAACATCTTTTTTTATTGTAAACTAAAATGTAAAAAAGTAAGGGTAGTTTTTATTTATTTGCTTTATTCACATAAAACATGATTAAAAATTTTAATAATGAATTTGAAACAAAAAAGCGTACATTTATTCAAACAAACGATTTACAGTAATTTACAGTCACCTAATTACTTTTTGGAATTTCCAAAAATATTTCAATGCTGCTCTATTTGCTTTTTCAAACGGTAAGTCGCTATGGGATGAAGTTTAACATAGCGATTTGAGTGCGTCGTGTATCGGACTAAATATATTCTTTTTAATATTTTAATTACCGTAGAAGAAGAAAACATCTACTAATTTGTCTAATTTTGCCTAAATCAAACCTGGGTAGACATAAAAACTTTTCCTCCAGAAGCCATCAATCCAACGTTTTACCCAGGCGATCCTAAATACATTAAATAATTATATTATAGAACAACATATATCTAATCAGATCTAATACAATTATACACCACTGTAAGTTTATGTTATGTTACAGTTATGTCATGAGATAGATTGTTTTGCGCGCTTGATCCTTAAGGACTCCAAATGTTAAAAAAATAGCAAGACAAAAATAAAAATATGGTTTTTATTAGTAACTAATTAAACATTCATGTATTAGAACTCCGACCACAGAGCACATTCCCAACATGCTAAAATTTGTTAAAGTGTGTAGACAACGCCCTATGGAAGTATAGTCTACATTTTGAGTACGCCAAACAACGAGACTTCTAAAAACCCGAGTACAATCAATATTTGCAACACCTTAAAGTTCGTACACTCAATAACAATAATAACCATGGTAGAAAAAAAATCAATTAAAAATAAAATTTACGCGTATTTGAAGTACGTGAAATAAAAATGTTAAATCTCTACATTTGTATTGCGTTTCAGTGTTATCCGCTTCGTACTTCAGACGGATGTTAGGAAGCCGACGCTTTAAAAAATACGCCAATACTAATTCACATATACGAATACATAATATTCACACACATGTAGGTACTTTAAAAATAGGTTTAATCATAGTTCCTTATAAACTCACATACTCACACACTTACTAACTAATTCATTTATCCACATACTCACTCACATGCTACTTCAATTACATAGTCGTATTATACTAACGTACTCATATATCTACATATTCGTATAAGCGCATACTCGCTTACTCATATACTCGAATACTCACATATTCACAAACTCTAAATAACATACTCACAAATTCACATATTTGCATACTCACAAAGTCACAATAACATACTTACATATTTACACAATCCCATACTCAAACTCAAAATAACATACTCACAAACTCCCTTCTCACATACTCCTATTCTCACATGCTTCAATGTTTTCATATTCACATACTCACGAACTCTAAATACCATACTCACAAATTCACATATTTACGTACTCGCATACTCACAAAGTCACAATAACATAATTACATATTTACACACTCACACAATCCCATACTCAAACTCAAAATAACATACTCCCAAACTCCCATTCTCACATACTTCCATATTCTCATACTCCCATACTCACATACTCACAAACTCAAAATAACATACTCACAAATTCACATACTTTACATACTCGCATACTCACAAACTCAACATATCATGCTCTCATTTTTACATATTTACATACTCGCATACTCACAAACTCAAAATAATATACTCACAAAATCATGTATTTAAATTCTCGCATACTCACAAACTCAAAATAATATACTCACATTTTCACATATTTACATACTCACCAACTCAAGATAACATACTCACAAACTTCCATATTCTTATACTCTCATACTCACCAACTCAAAATAACATACTCACATTTTCACATATTTACCTACTCACTTACTCTCATACGCACATACTCACACACTCATAATCTCAAAATACATTAATTTATTTTCACATACTTACATACTCACATACTCATATACTCACATACTTACATACTCACATACTCACATACTCACATACTCACATACTCACATACTCACATATTCCCATACTCCCATACTCTCATACTCATAAACTCAAATTAACATACTCACACTTTTTAACTTACATACTAACTTAGCGACTCAAATTAATATTTCCTTACTGTCATGTTTATTTACTGGACGTTCTCATTCGCTCACTCTTTTACGTACTCGGTTGTTTATTTTTCAACTCACTTACTTATTTACATAGAACGTTACTTTTGCTCTTGTGGATGCTCTTTTGAGTGTAAAAAGTAGATTAGAGTAATGGCTTCGGAATTAACAAATTTCTATAAAATGACTTACATTACATTTTAACTAGTTGTGATTCTTACTACTGAAGACAGTGATGTGA
The DNA here is from genome assembly GCA_963924605.1 of Malthinus seriepunctatus. NCBI lineage: Eukaryota > Metazoa > Arthropoda > Insecta > Coleoptera > Cantharidae > Malthinus > Malthinus seriepunctatus. The sequence goes on from OZ004605.1 coordinate 690,698, forward strand.
AATTATGTCTGCTGCCTATTATAATATTACTGGCATAAAACACAAAATTACAACTCACATTATAAACAACATTAAACGATTGATTATTATTATTGAAGGAACATGAAAAGCTTCCTTTTGAGATAATGCAATTTTAAATAAATTAAAAATCGCCGATAGAATTATCATTAATTTATTTTTAAGAACTATCGATTTATTAGTTTAATAGTGAATAGCCGAAACAAATTAAAACCACAACTGATTACTTCATTTATTATTTAAACCTTCCTTTTAGTTTTGGGTTGAATGTGACTCAACAACGAACAACTTTTCGTTTATTTTATGAATTATCTCTGAACTACGCTTGCAGTATCACGAAATGTGGCTTTTTGTTCAATAAACAACCATGTTAAAACACAACAACTGCAATATATTGGAAACATCGAAGAATCTTAGTTTATTAATTTGTGCAAATCTGAGCGGCGTAAATAACAAAATACGGAAGATTAACCGTATTAATACGCATGTGGCGCAGTAAACTAACCTAACTTTAAAATATACCTACCTAAAGCTGTCAAACAGACTCTATTTTGTAATAAAAGTTTTGCGTGCAACCAAGGAGGTTGAAAATACGCAAGAGTACGTTTCGTACGACAAATTGATGCGACAATTTTACGCATAACCCCACTTGAATCGCGTTTTTTTTTATGTAATTCACCCTAATCTTAAAACATCCTTGGTTGCGAGTAGGAAATGTACCACTTAGCAAATAAAGGGTGTGAAAAAGGTTAATCAATAACCAATATTTGTAAGCTCAAATTTAAACTTGGATGGATGCAAGATTGTACTATAAACGACACTTGAGCTATAATCAATAGAAATGGTAGTTTTTTAAGGAGTATAGGTAAACATTGATGGTAATTAAACACATTGGTTATACAATTAATTATCAGGTACGTCAGTAACCGTAGCACACGTCAACGACAGTTATAGCACTAAATTTCAGCTCCTAAGAATTTTAAAAATAATTAAAAAGACCATACAGTGTGTTTCAAAATATACAAAACTCACTTCTTAAACTCACTGCGCTTCGCGCATTACGTACTCACTACGTTTTAAAGTGTGTTTACGCTTTAATTAAACTATTTTCTTTTGTATAACGTGAAACAAACTATACATAATAACAAAAATCATTCTTGCTAATATTATTGATTAGATATTGAGACACGTAAACACTAAAATGATGATATGAGTGTGCCAACTGCTTCATGATAAGTAGTTCTAAACCAGTTTTTTTGTAAAATTTTTTTGTTGGTACAACTATAATTTTTTCTAAAAAATTGACGTTTATTATTGATTTTTAATGACTAATGATTGAGTTATTTTTCTACACAAAATCTAATCTAACAAAGAGTTGTACCAACTCCAATAGTAAACTTAATTTTTCCTACGACCATGATAGAAAGTTGGCATGATTGTAGAAAAAATCTATGTTCGCTTGTGAGAGAGGTTGAATTTCCCCCACAGGTGTGGTATTCGCACTCGCTGCGCTCGTGCGTTAATCCCCAACCACGGAAGGAAAAGCTTCACTTTTCTCGCTAGGCGAACAAATAGTTATAAACTATACTTTACTCCTTAATTTAAAATTATATCGTTGCTACGCTTTACCTTTTAAATAAATCTAAACTGATTTCCTTTCATTAAAAAATTAGGACTTTTAAATCGACGCCCTGTGGGTTTTACAACAAAATTATTTTAAAATTTTAACCTAAAAGTTTTTTTTAAGCAATGCGCATGCCTACAGTTAATTCGTTGATTAATAAAAAAATGTAATTTGGCGCAATTTTTGAATAAGTCATTTTACTCACTCCTTTTAAAATTATTAACGCTTTGAAAAAAGCAAAACTACTTCTTCCTTACAATATTTTTCTTGATTGTTCTGTATGAGTAAACTTCCGTTTACATTATAAATAACTTAAACTCTAATTTCATTTCTTATTGTATCACTATCTTCTGGTTGAAGTTGCTTAAAGTTAAAGTTTAAATTGAATAAGAAAGAATGATACATTATTTTGTATCTCTATTCTCTGTCCCAAGACATTTTAAAGCTGATTCTTATGACTTGTTATTATCAAAGCTACAAGGTACCTATGTGAATAGTAAAAACTTCCTTTTTTGGTAAAATAGAAAAAGAGTGCACAAGACTTTTTAGAACAAGTCAATAGAATCACGAAAATGTCTAATTTACTATTTTAATGTTTTGTGTAAAAAGAAATTATTTAAAACAGTGGTTTCCAATTTTTTTAAATTTAAGTGCTAATCAGTGACGCGTTTATGTATACAGACACCTCAATAGGCACAAACTTGCTTAGCGTCGTGCTTTCGCAAGCCCAAAAATTGAAAAAGATAAGCTAGACTACACAGAAAATCAGGATTAAGCTCGAAAAGAATTTCTGACTCATTTACTCAGTGCCTATAAAAGCTTTTACGCATAATATTTATTGTAAGTAGTGAAAATTTTAAAATCATACAAATTAAAGCATCTGCTAGTAGGATAAACCCATCACTGAAGTTTGAAGTAGATCAAACCCTCATAATCCTCTAGGCATATTATTCATTTAAATTCTAACTGAATCACTCATTCACTCAGGGTCTAAGTTAAAGGCTTATAACCCTATTATTTTTTGTAAGTAGTAAGCAATTTAAAATCATACAAATTAAGGCATCTTCTAATAGGATAAACACATCACTCAAGTTTGGAGTAGAACAAACACTTGCAGTCCTCTAGGCATATTAATCATTTAAATTCTAACTGAATTACTCATTTACTCAGAGCCTAACTTAAAAGCTAATAAGTCTATTATTTTGTTAGTAGTTAAAATTTTAAAATCATACAAATTAAAGCACCTTGTAGTAGGATAAACCAATCACTCAAGTTTGGAATAGAACAAACACTCATAATCCTCTAGGCACATTATTAATTTAAATTCTAACTGAATCACTCATTTACTTACTCAGGGCCTAGGTTAAAAGCTTATAAACCTATTATTTTTTGTAAGTAGTGAGAATTTTAAAATCCTACAAATTAAAGCATCTTCTAGTAAAACCCATTACTCAAGTTTGGAGTAGATCAAACACTCATAATCCTCTAGTTATATTATTCATTGAAATTCTAACTGAATCACTCATTTACTCAGAGTCTATGTTAAAAGCTTATAAGCTTATTATTTTTTGTAAGTAGTGAGAATTTTAAAATCGTACAAATTAAAGCATCTTCTAGTAGGTAGTATAAACCCATCACTCAAGTTTAGAGTAGATCAAACACTTATAATCCTCTAGGCATATTAATCATATAAATTCTAACTAAATCACTCATTTACTCAGGGCCTAAGTTAAAAGCTTATAAGCCTTTTTTTGTAAGTAGTGAGAATCTTAAAATCATACAAGACATCTTCTAGTTGGATAAACCCATCGCTCAAGTTTGGAGTAAAACAAACACTTATAATATTCTAGGTAATTATTCCTTGAAATTCTAACTGAATCACTCATTTACTCAGGCTCTTTTTAAACCGTGTAGCGGTGTAGCCTATTTTTTTTCAAGTGTGTGAACTTTAGCACTCTCAGGTCGTACATAATGTACTTGGGGACTTTCAATCTATACTTTGTGTTTCCGAAAGTCTCCAAGAACTATAAACGCGCCACTGCAGTTAGGACTCAAACTACTCAAAACTGATTTAGTAGGCCTCATAGTGGCCTAAAATTTAAAAATTGGACAGAACTGATTAGAAGCTAAAGTTTTTTTTCCTTCTATACTAACTACTAACTTACCTAGACGAAGTATTAAAAAAGTAGAATTAGGGCGTGACGTGTTAGAGATGTGATGTATAACAAACTAGGCTAAATATATTGTCAAATAATTGATATGATAAGATTGGATTTATAGGTAATTTTTTACGTCAATGGGTGAATTTTCAAATTGAAGTTCAAAAATACATTTATAACGAAATGAAGAGCATTCAAATATCTCAAGACCAATGTCAGTCAGTACTTCTATGGAAAATTACTTGAATGGAGTTTAAATATTATTAATTAGCAAAAAATATAGTGTACTTAAGTATTTTTGATTGCTCTTAAAGACTTACGACTAGAAAAATTAATAAAGTGGATTGTCCGAGTTTACTTTCATAAGAAGAGGTTTTCTTTTATAAATTGAGATTTGATATAATATTTAGGAAAAGTTTTTTAACCTACTTTTTGGGTGAATAAACAACAAGATTACAATTTTGTGGTAGTTGTTGGTTGTCCAAGTGTTGTATGAGTTAATCTAGAACTTCTAGGTTCGATTTCCAATGATAACCTATACATTTCGTCTTCTTCCATGTGTAACGAAGTATCTAATAAATAGTGGGCTACTTTTCTAATAAGCTCAATTTTATATGGAGTTTGTTGAAAGTGCCGAATTTCTCGAATAACATGAGCTATCTATAATTGAAATTGTTAAAATTCACCAGAGAAAATACCACAAAGCTTTACCATTCTCATTTTTGCAAAATTCAGTAAACCTTCTGATGTAAAAGTAGGTGTTCCTTCTTCGATAAAAGACAAGTCTGTTAAATAAAGGCCTAGGTATGGTATGCAAGGCGGATCGCAACGATGCAACGCATCCCTAAGTGCTCGAAAACGTCCATCGGAAGTCACAATATTTTGCAACTTCTCTATCGTATGTTTGGTCTTAAAAAACACTTTTAATACTTCCAATTGGAAAAGTACACAAACTTACAGTTTTTGAAACTTTATCCCAAGTCTTTTTCAATCTGTAAACCGAACTATTGGTAAATGCTGAGCAAATTTGTAAAACACCGTTAAAATTGTGTAAACAACGAGAGATATCAGCTACAGCAGCCCATTTTTCAATAGCGGCAACTCTTGAGCTCACACTTGGCCTTCTTAATATTTCCGAAGCCACCAAATTCGAAACGTCATTAAATCTCTTCGTCATTAGCAAAATATGAGGCGCCTTAGCAGATTTATCCGTTTTCATCCAAGCTTGCTCCAAAAATTCTCTAAAAAAAAATAACGCACACATTAAACAAGTCCATAAGCAATAGGAAACACAAGCAGCCATTTTTCTCTAGTCCTGACATCCACCTGAAGCAAATATAGAATTATTAGAGTCTTGGAGGAACGTTAATTCCAAAGTTCCGAGGAGAACCTCTAGAAGAACCTAATGCAACCTGAAGCAATGGATAAAAATATTGATGATTAGTAAGCTACAAATAAATCCAATTTTCCCTAACCCCAACAGCCACCTAAAGTAAATATAGAATTTTTATATTGGAGTCTTGCAGAAACGTCGATTCCAAAATTCCTTCCAACCTCTAGAAGGATCTAAAGCGACCAAAAGCGATGGAGTATTTATTAAAATTGAACTTACTCGCTCGATATCGATACAAATATTTGATGATCAACATATGTGAGCTGCTCGGCAATTTCTAATGCGGAAAGAGTTTCAATACTTTCTGAAGTTGGCGACTACAAAAGCACTCGTTAAACTCTAAAAAACAACCCCAACTAGAACTTACTTGTGGCACTGATAAGAGAATACTGAGATCAACTTTTGAATGATCTTGATCTTCTTTAGTTAGTAACCTCAAAAGTTGAGCTGCTGCCTTGTGTTCTGCTGGTAGTAAATTTGGGCTGTACACAATATCTTCTAAAAATTCAATTGTGAGATTCTTCAGCCTACGATCTTGTTCAAAATCTTGCGAATGTTTCGAAATCCAGTGCCTCAAAACGTTTAAAACCCTCATCGTACACGCCGTAGAAATAATGTTTTCTTTACAACGATTGCGATCAGCGGCCAACTCATCTTGATTTTCTGCAGTCGATTTTGAATCCAAGCGCGAACTTGGAGATAAGTCTCGAGGGTTGCTCGAACCGGAAGTTGCTATTGCAAAAGCAGCTGCTGCGCTAGAAGTACTGCTTCTTCTTTTAGATTGGCGAAATGAGGTAATAACAACACCTGCTTTGCTCGGTTTTTGAGGAGAATCGTGTTGAAAACTAGATCTTGGTGTGCAAGAGTCACCATCGTGAATGGAACGCCTCGAACCGTAATAGCTCTAAAATAAGACGAATTTACTCTCACTGACTTTTGACCTAAAAAATTTTACTACGGGAGGCCATGCCAAAACGGGTTTGGGCGTTTATAGCTATCTTAAGGCTTACCTGCAATACTGAACCTGTGTGTGTTGTCGAAATTGAAGCAGACCTTGTAGACGTGCACGATGGCCTGTGGCTGGGGTTGTAAAATACAGTTCCCTCTTCTGGATGTTCTATCGAGTACACAAATAAGTGAGTTACTAAAAGGCTAGCACTTAGCTTACCTTCTATATCTTCCGAAATTCCCCGTTCAATCTTTGAGATTGTTTCGTGTTTGCTTAAAGTTCGCTGATGATGGACTAACACTTGAGTTTCAGTTGTTGGCGACTGAAATGGCGAAGTTTGAGTTGCCTGAGTCATATTGTCAGGAGCATTGCCGACTAATGTTACTGCGCTTAAATTGCTTGGCGAAGACGGTGCGCTGAGCACCGTTATATCTACAAAAAACACATTTTAAATTTTGAGTCAAACACCGCATTATGTGAATTCACCTGTTAAAGTTTCGCTACTACTTGAAGCAGTAACTTTTGGTATGGATAAGTGTCTGTCGTCTTCTTTGAAATCACAGGTTTTTTCTACTCTAATTAAAACGGTCTTTTGGTTTTGAGGTAATTTTTCAGAAGGTTTACTTTGAGAAGGTTGTATCCCGATGTTCTTAGACACGCGAAGGTTTTGTGACTCACTAGCTTTATTCTGATCTCGATTTTCTCCCTCATCTGGTATAAAGGAAGTCAAAAATTATTTGGAGTTTAGAGAAGAAAGGGGTGGAACAAGAAAGATTATTGAGAAGAATCTACAAGAGGTTCTTACATTTTTGTAACGTACATCTCCAATGGCGATGGCCCTGGGAGTCGTAACTGTGAGATCTATCGCGTTCGCTGAATTCTGATCCGTAACCAGAAACTGAACTGGCGCCGCTTGTTCGACGAGGTGTAAAACTGCTCCGTCGCCTGTCTTCGTACATCAGAGATGGGGCACCTTCGTCCTTTTGAGAGTACACTTCTAACGACATAACCGAACCTTGAGGTTCCAAATCGGAACTACAGAAAACTTTTTTGAGAGCTTCGAGAACTGTGACACTATCGGTGAAGACTCTATATGTGAGCAGGAAAGTATTCAAAAAGTCGATAGAAAGAAATCTCAAATCTGAAAAGAACTGTCATGTTTATCAATCACCTGTTGTAATATTTTCTTGTACCTTCAATGATTGTGTAGAAAGTTGGTCAAGGGTATGGGGTATCATGCATTTTCAAAAGGAAGAATAAATGATATTACTTAACGAATAAGAATTTGGTTCCCAGATTACATGGATTTAACACCATTCAATGAACGATTTGAGAACATAAAGAAGATCATTGTCCATTTAATTTACCAGTTAAACGTTGAAGCAGGCGCTCTGGTGTGGCGTAGCGAATTTGTGGAACTTTGCAGGAGTTTAACGTTCTGCTAAAACGAATATCCGCTTCATCTTTAAATAACTTAGGGTCGTTTTTAATGGATTGCGGTAAGATTATGGAGCTGTTGTCTGCTGACGGACGAATCATATCGTTAAATTGCACGTTATCTAAGCACTGACTTATATCGGATATCCAAGCAGCTTTCTCTTGAAGAGTTGGTGCAACCAAATGAACACAAGTCTAATATTTAAACATTCAGTTAGCACTATAACATAATTTAGCACCAATTGTCCTCACCTGGCCAGTTTGGAATCCTGTTCTTTTTTCAATTATTAGCTTAAAATCCCGATTTTGTATGCTGGATATACTAAGCGTGGAAGCCTCGCTCATTGCTGACGATTGTGTGACGATAGAACAAACAGAAGCAGCTAAAGAAACTTGAAGTTAGCACCGAAACTTTTTAAAAATAAAACAAATTACCATCTTCCTTCTGTTGCTCATGAGGATCTTCAACTAAAACAGTATCAGCCAAGTAGATTTTCCCAATTTCAGGAACCAAATGGAGCTTTCCACTAGAAGTTCTGAAAAATCAACAGTGAGAACAAAGCTACCCTACAATAATAATAAATTACCTGGTAGCAATTATCAAATGGTTCGAAAATAAAAAACATTGCCTCAAATACTCTTTTTCGCTTGAGAATTTTAATTTGCTACGAGAAGATTTTGGCTTCTCTGTAGGCAATTGGATCAAACTACCTTGCCTTACGAATACTTGATTAACGTCTAGTAAAATATCGCAACCTTCCACAATCATACGTTCTACAGCTAAATTTTTTCTCAAATTTTCAGTTTCAGATACCTAAAATTACATCAATAAAAGCAACTTTTTGCACAAAAATTTCCCTACCTCATCGTGCATTTGCCTCGATAAGTCTTCTAGTTGTTGTCTCGCATTTTGCAAACTTTTACGTTCGACGTGATCGTGGGGTGTATGAGCTAGTAATTCGTGAAGAGTTATGATGTAACGAGGAACCTAAAACAAAAAAAAAATGTTTTACTACGACTATAACTCAAAATACAGTTGTTGGAGCAATCATAACGTGGAGGTTAACTTTCACGGGATGAAAATACCCTCTCCCCCTCTATAATATCTAAAAAAATATTTCCATAAAATATTTTTAAAAATTCGCATATTTTAAAATAAAGTTGTGCATATTTTTAAATAATCTGCATATTTGTAAAAAATCTGTGCATATTTTAGAACACTGCTAATTTTTAAACAATTTGTGCTTATTTTTAAAAATCTACATTTTAAAAAAATCTGGGCATATTTATAAAAAGTCTGCATATTTTTAAAAAATCTGTGCATATTTTTAAAAAGTCAGGGCATATATTAAAAAATCAACATTGTTAAAAAATCGGTGAATATTTTTAAAAAGTCTATGCATATTGCATAATACTTATTAAAAAATCTGTGCTTATTTTAAAAAAAATCTGTACCTATTTTTAAAAAGTCTGCATATTTTTAAAAGATCTGTGCATAATTTAAAAAAATAATCGGTGCATATTTTTAAAAAGCCTGTGCGTTTATTAAAAAAATCATCACTATTAAAAAAAATCTGTGCATATTTTTAAAGTCTATGCATAATTTTAAAAATCTGCTTATTTTTTAAAAGTCGCATGATTAAAAAAAATCAACATTGTTAAAAGAAACCTGTGCATATTTTTAAATAATCTGCATGTTTTTAAAAGATCTGTGCATATTTTAAAAAATTTACAATTTTAAAAAAATTATGGGCATATTTTTCAGTCTGTGCGTACTTTAAAAAATCTACATTTAGAAAAAAATCTGTTCACATTTTTAAAAAAATCTGTGCATATTTTTAATAAATCTGTGCATATTTTTAAAAATTGTATGCATTTTTGTATTACATTTAAAAAAATCTGTGCACATTTTTAATAAATCTGTGCATATTTGCATTTTTCAAAACAATCTGTGCATATTATGACATATTTTTAAAAAAATATGTGCATAAAATTCCTCCCTCTAGATATAATTATCTAAGTAAAAGCCGGCCTACACAATTTTGTCTTTGGCTATTGATGAGTAGAAGACAAACTTTTTATTTTGCTAAGCCCTATCAAAAAATTAAGTACGCCATTGATAATTTACCTGATGCATTGGATAGGTCAAAAATGTTTCTAGAGATCTTCCATGACATGTTGGTTTATTTTCCAGTCTCGATAATAAGGCAACAAATGATGGATTTTGTTTGCATTCGGTGAGTACTTGTAGGGAATAATGATGATTGCGTACGTATTCTTGATAAATTTCCAACATAGGAAGTAGCATCGAAAATAAATCTCCTACAATGAAATAATATTTTAATCCTTATTACAATTTAAATACCTTTATGCAAATTGCTATTTTTGTATTTACCTAGAACTAATGTAGGCCAACTTTCGAGTCTCGAAGTTAATCCTTTTAAAAATATTTGATGTAGAAATAATACAGTTTCGCTGTTCAAAAATATCGAATTAACATCTTCGTGTGAGCATGGGGGTTTCTTTGATGAAGCGGCCATTTTAAACGGACGTAGAAAACACGATATGAGCACTTCCATTTGTTCCGTATACTCTTCTTCAGATTCCACCATTCTAAACACTAAACTATTTCGTTTCCTCATACTTTCAGCGTGCGGACTCTTGATGTATTGCTCTACAATTTGTTTCCACCTCCTTCGACATAACCAACCTCTAAAGAAGCTTTGCACCTTTTTTATTTTTCTTAATTCCACCGAATCTGCTTCAATTCGATTCAACAAGGCGCAATCTGGAGTTGTGCTACCTTGACTCGAACTAGAACTTTTCGATGATTGTGCTGGTGTAGGCCTTCGCTCTCGTTTTATTGCGAACAACTACAAAAACAAACAGTTATTAATTTTAAAACATTCATTTTCAATTGTACCTCCACTCTTAATTTTTTTATTTCTGAAGCAAGCTCTTCGCACTGTTGGGTGTATTGCCATTTTGCGGTTTTTTCGGATTCGACTATCTGGAGTAAGTGCAGGTGTTTCTGTTCTAATTCTTCTTTTTGTAAGAGAAGCTTGTTGAAGCTGAAAAGAATGCGAGTGTATTTTACTAATATTTTAAAATTGGATTGAAATATGAGGATGTGCCTTTGTAACGTCTCACAATGTTATATTTATAATAGGTATAGAAGATAATAAATAGAGTGATCTTTTGGTCCAACTGTTCGATATGATTAAGTAACCCTAAGCGTCTCCGTGAAGCTCAGGTAAAATTTGGCCCAACTGTTCTATCCCCGTCTGTGAGAGGTCTGGAAAGCCGCGGTCACTTGATACCTTGTATAATGAGGGTAAATGAAAATAAGGAAAATAAAATATGTATTTACTTTTATAAATGTTTGAAGCACTAGTAATTGACCTATTTAAACTGTGTAAATAGTATTTCAGTATTCGAAAATAATTAATGAACCGAAACTATATCTGCATCTGTAAGAACATTTCGAACGTAGTATTTAATTATGTTCAGAGCTCTAATAACAACAAATAAACTTACCTTGCTTCTCTAATGGCCTCAATCCAGTTTTTGCATTCCGGTTCATTTAAAGCACGAAGTTCGTATTGTCGTTGATTTTCTCTCCTGTATGATATTGCAAAACAAAACTGTAACAAAATTAAAGATTTTATTAAATATGCTTTTATGCAACAACTAAAGCTATTTATAACTTAAAACGTTCAAACTTTGTAATATAAATTGTAAATTTAGTTCTTGCATATTTCTATTTTTAAAAACAAATATCTTTAATTTATAATCAAATTTAACGGATTCGGTAACTAGCCTTACTAAATTAAAATATAAGAACGAAAAAGTCTTTAAAACTCAAATTTTAAAAAATTTACAAAAAAAACATATTATTTATAGCAAACTTAAGCTTACAAGACCCTTAACTAAGCGTCGAATAAAGTCGATACACTACCAAGTCAACTAAACTGAAATTGAAGAAAATAGTCTTAACCAGTTTAGAACTTGGAGCAAAATCACCTAAAGTTGAAACCTGCGCTATTGTTTAGTACGTCTAGTCCTTATTATCATACTAAAAGTCCCCACCCTTCTGAAGAGAGAAACTCCCCCAAAATTCAGTTTAAACGTCTAAAATTAAACATTTTCATAGTCTTGCTATTATCTCACAAATTATGTAGTCAGAGAAAAATTATAAAGAGACAAAACTTGATTGAAGTCAATAAAAAAATATACAATTTTTGATTAATGTTAAAAATTATAAATTTATTTATAAAAAAGTTACAGCTCTGCGAACTCCGAAACAGTTGCGAATTTCTTAAATATTTGAAATTAGTAAGTTGTTACTAAGTTTGGAGGGTTGTAACTTTTTAATAAATACATTTACGACTTTCAAGTCAAAGTAAAAATTATGTAATTTTTCATGGGCTTCAACTTTTGTATCTTTATACTTTTTCGCTGACTACACAATTTTCGAAATAATCGCTAAAATATGAGAACAAGTGTAATTTTAGAAATTCAAAACCAATTTTGGGGTTCTTCCCCCCGGAAGGGTGGAGATATTTAGTATGATAATAAAAGTTATAATTTATTACTGAACAATAATAAACGATTTTAATTTGAATTACCAAAGCATGATTTTACATATTAATCCCTATGACCGAGAAGTCTGGTTACCACCCTGTAGATTATATTAGTGAAAATTTGGCTCCTTTGTGAGATCCTGTGTGTACTCTCAAATTAGCATTGACATCAAATATCTGACTCTGACCTAAGTTAATAATTTTAAAAGTACTTTAATATTAAAAATATCTATATGAAACTTCTAATGGTCAATTAAGGGAAAATGAGGTTCTTTTAGGAAAAATATATCTTTTGGAAATAAAGTTGTAAAAGAAAATTCATATATACACAAATATATATATCAAAAATGAATGAAGAAAAATAAAAAGAGATTTTAATTTTAGACTTTTGTATAATAAAATGTACTAAATCGTAATAAAGAACGTGAAGGAGGAAGGAGTAACAGTATTTCCAATAATGAGTTTTAAATTTTGTTATTTCGTTTCGCTTGCAAAATCTTACCTAAATAACTTCTACATTTCTTAAATTTGAATATTAAAAAATATATATTTTTTTTATTTTAGTCTTCCATTATAATGTTAAAGTTCAACACAGCGTTAATCTATAAATTTGAAATTGTAATAACTTATCAGCAGAGACAGACAAAAATTCTTAATTATCAGTTAATTATACTGTAAAGACCTGAATTAAAATTTAAATAATTTTTAATGTTTTTCAGACGTTTCTTTAAAGAAAAGCCTATACCGAGTGCCCACGATCAAAGCGGAACATAGCTAAATAACACAGGGAATTACATTTGCAGTTTGCTGCTCACCAGCTTCATATACAAGAAAGGTAATACTATTTTTTGAGTCTGTTGATACCAAATACTTCTTAACTAATGACTTTTTTAATATCGAAGAAGCAATTTAAATATTTCCATACTTTGAAAAACTGTGAGCAGCCACGCTGTCATCAAATTAAAATAATTGTATTATACCGGATGTATATCGCCTTGCACACGGATGGTACTCCCGAACTGCCAATGAAAAATGTGAAGAAGCGCCAGTCAAGCCCAAAACCCAAGACTCCCATTCAAGTGCGTTTGAGCAATGTGTTCATTAAAAATCCAAGGTATCTAAGAGCGATTGAGTCCTAATAGCCCAAAATGCCCACTCACATCTAAGAAAACATCTGGCGAGACTTGACTTTAACTCTAACACGAAAATTTTGATCAGTTTCAGTCTCGTCAGTAACAATAACAATCCTAAACTAGTGCGCGGGCCCACTGGACGCATTAGGGGTTCAATAGTTGCTCAATAAGTCCTCCAAACGAGACGAGGGCTCCTCACTTCAGTTCAGATTGGGGTCTTACAAGGCCGTTTTTACCAAACTTTTAAAGATCTTGGAGCCGGTGGTGGGTTTTTGAAGACACCTACTAGACAAGAAGTATAATTATTTGAATGTGAGCACTGAGCATACAGACGACGATAGCTTTGAGTCCTTATCCACTTGGGAATGCAGACAATCCCTCAAAACTCTGGCAAGGGACAACTAAGTTGTCCTTCAATAGGTGCCAGGTCAAGAAGGAATGGTGGAAACTAAATAGGTGATGAATTAGCTAGAACAGGCTCAAAAGCCCTCCCGATTGGATCCGAACCATTCTGTGGACTATCTAGAACACATAGAAGGGCGGAGATCCAAAAATGAGAAACTAAGAACAAAAATTCTCACTGGAACAACGTACCAGGACAAAGACAGTCGAATAAATTCATTGAGTCCTCGACCACGAATGCTAAAAAGCTTCTATTCTCAAAGAACGAAATCAAACTCATCAGACTGGACACTGCTCAGTGAGGTACCACCTCAAGAAATTGGGACTGGAGGATAGTGACATATGCAGACTCTGTGAATCGGAGATCGAATCCGCCGAACACATTCTCTGCAATTGCGATGGGGGCAATTCGAGCAATACGAGCAGGGTTATGAACAAAAGATCAACACTGGTCGCAGTTCTGTAACGCTTAGAAGGCAATCGACCCCTGAGTACAATACAGACGACGAGCTTCCACCCCACTACATAGCATGTGCTCATATGCAAATGTGCATATCTACAGGTTAGGTTGTTGATTTAAGTTTGTAATTTTAAATGAAAACGTTCAATTAACTTAATTAACTCTCTTGTTTAACCTTCAGCAAAGACTAATAGGATTTAGTTTTACTTATATTTAAGAGCGCAGCTGAGCTCGGTAGCAGTTTATAGGAAGCTTCTATTTATGTTTTAGCACGATTTACAATTAACAGAAGAGGATGCACTTTTTGAATTAATTAAAATTACTAATTCCACTTCATGTTTTATTTTTATTTATTGATTTTTAAATGTTCTGCAACAATTTATTGATAGTTTCTTTCAATGTGTTCAAATCCAGTTTTTATGACATAAGTAAGCCGTTTCTATAGTAAAGTATATAGCCAACTTGTGCAAACTGTTACTTTGTTGTATTTATTATTTTTTTATTCCCACAAACTAATCCACACCGGTGTGTGGGATTAATCCTAAAGCGATTTTTGAGTTTTTTCTCGAAAACACATTTTTTTATAGAATTAAATTCTACGTTTAAAACTGTGAGATAAAAGAATAAAAATGTTTCAAACAAAAAAGTTATAGCTGGAAAACGAAGACTGATAGTTGCTTGTAACTGGCACCCTCTAGTGACTTTTACAAAATTAAACTTTAGTACTTATGTTAACGCAATTGTTTATGTCGCACTCCAAATCTTATTAAAATCGGCCAAGGGGTTTCTAAAGTATTGACAAAATAATATTTTGGAGCCGCCTTTCAGAGACACGCCTCTTAAAAATCAAAATCAAAGTTTGTGCGAACATTTTATTAACACCCTGTACTTTTGAAAATTTTACTAAATAATAAACCTCTAATCAAGCTAGTTGAAGCACGCCTTAGAGTTTTCAGATCAGATTAAAATTTCTTATCTTTCTATTAGAAAAACTTTTAAGGGGTGAGACTGCCCATATTTAAAAAAATTTTCTATAGAAATAACTACAAACTCTAATGAATACATTTTAGAATAATTTGTAAATGTACGTAGTTGAAGTAACTAATAAAAATTCTCTTTAAATATTGAAAGTCTTCTGCCAGTCAAAGAAAATGAAATAGAAAAAGAAAATTTTTCTTACTTTGTACACATTAATCAAATTCTATTTAAATAATTCCGGGAAACTACCTGTCAAATACAGGGTCGGACAAAATGTACTAATTATTTAATTTCTTTGATAATAGCAAAACTAATCAAATATTTACAATGGAAATTTTTTAAATGAAAGAGTGCACTTTAGTAATTTATTAGTTAGGAAAATGCAGCTTCCGTCAATAGAACAGCATGTCTTTTGTGTTGCAAAATTCAATTAAACTCCGTTATAGCATCACAAAGGTGTTTTCAGTACCTGTCAAACATTATCCACTACGTAACACTATTTCACCTTGGGTTTGTAAGTGACGAGAACGAGTTGAAGGTTAAAAATCTAGTGGGAGCCTCTGAAACTGAAGTTCTGAAGGGAGCCCCCAAAACACTATTTTGTGAATATTTCAGAAACCCCTTGACCGATTTTAATAAGATTTGGTGTGCCACCTAACCCAGTGCATTTACATAAGTACCAAATCTTAGTTTTGCAAAAGTTGCTAGAGGGCGTCGATTATGAGCAATTATTGGTCTTCGATTTTTTGCAATAACTTTTTTGTTTAAAACATTTTTTATTTTTTTATTGCAGTTAATAGCAGAATTAAGAAAAATAAAAAAAGTGCAAAGCTTCTTGAGCAGGGAAGCTGTATTATTTTTACATCAAACATTTTTAAAAGGATTAACTTTGAGACTCGAAAGTTTGCTTATAATTAGTTCTCGGTAAATATAAAAATATCAATTTAAATGAAGGTATTTAAACTTTAATAGGATTAAAATAATTATTATTTCATTGTAGAAGATTTATTTCCGATGCTGGAAATTTATCAGGTACGCAATCATTATTCCTTACAAGTACCTACTCGCAGAATGTAAACAAAATCCTCCATTTTTGTTGCCATTTTATCGAAACTCAATCTTTAGAAACATTTTTAACCTATACAATGCAGCCAAATGCAGCAGGTAAATTATCAACGGCGTACATAATTTTTTAATCGGGTTTACCCAAATAAAAAGTTCGTCTTCGACTTGCAAATGCTATCAATAGTCAAAGACAGATCTGGATGTCCTGCTTATTGCTTCAATAATTATATCAATTGCCTTTGTTTGTTGAACAATTGCCAAAGGTGGATAATGGATATGTTAGAAGAGGGAGTCAACTGGAAGAGCAGCTTGTTTCATGTGTTCTTTAAAAAGCTTAAAAAATGTAAACGGGGTAAGTTGGCACATAGAACTAATAGCACACAGTCGGAGAAATACGAAAATAGAAAAAAAAGTTCAAAAAGAATTTTATAAGGGGGTAACTTCTCAAAATTAGACGAAAAGCTTAAAATGAGAAATAGTCAATTTTTGGAAAATTGTAAAAAAGCTTAAAAAATGTAAACGGGGTAAGTTGACACATAGAACTAATAGTACACAGTCGGAGAAATACGAAAAGAGAAAAAAAAGTTAAAAAAAAATTTTATAAGAGGGTAACTTCTCAAAATTAGACGAAAAGCTTAAAATGAGAAATAGTCAATTTTTGGAAAATTGTAAAAAAGCTTAAAAAATGTAAACGGGGTAAGTTGACACATAGAACTAATAGTACACAGTCGGAGAAATACGAAAAGAGAAAAAAAAGTTAAAAAAAAATTTTATAAGAGGGTAACTTCTCAAAATTAGACGAAAAGCTTAAAATGAGAAATAGTCAATTTTTGGAAAATTGTAAAAAAGCTTAAAAAATGTAAACGGGGTAAGTTGACACATAGAACTAATAGTACACAGTCGGAGAAATACGAAAAGAGAAAAAAAAGTTAAAAAAAAATTTTATAAGAGGGTAACTTCTCAAAATTAGACGAAAAGCTTAAAATGAGAAATAGTCAATTTTTGGAAAATTGTAAAAAAGCTTAAAAAATGTAAACGGGGTAAGTTGACACATAGAACTAATAGTACACAGTCGGAGAAATACGAAAAGAGAAAAAAAAGTTAAAAAAAAATTTTATAAGAGGGTAACTTCTCAAAATTAGACGAAAAGCTTAAAATGAGAAATAGTCAATTTTTGGAAAATTGTAAAAAAGCTTAAAAAATGTAAACGGGGTAAGTTGACACATAGAACTAATAGTACACAGTCGGAGAAATACGAAAAGAGAAAAAAAAGTTAAAAAAAAATTTTATAAGAGGGTAACTTCTCAAAATTAGACGAAAAGCTTAAAATGAGAAATAGTCAATTTTTGGAAAATTGTAAAAAAGCTTAAAAAATGTAAACGGGGTAAGTTGACACATAGAACTAATAGTACACAGTCGGAGAAATACGAAAAGAGAAAAAAAAGTTAAAAAAAAATTTTATAAGAGGGTAACTTCTCAAAATTAGACGAAAAGCTTAAAATGAGAAATAGTCAATTTTTGGAAAATTGTAAAAAAGCTTAAAAAATGTAAACGGGGTAAGTTGACACATAGAACTAATAGTACACAGTCGGAGAAATACGAAAAGAGAAAAAAAAGTTAAAAAAAAATTTTATAAGAGGGTAACTTCTCAAAATTAGACGAAAAGCTTAAAATGAGAAATAGTCAATTTTTGGAAAATTGTAAAAAAGCTTAAAAAATGTAAACGGGGTAAGTTGACACATAGAACTAATAGTACACAGTCGGAGAAATACGAAAAGAGAAAAAAAAGTTAAAAAAAAATTTTATAAGAGGGTAACTTCTCAAAATTAGACGAAAAGCTTAAAATGAGAAATAGTCAATTTTTGGAAAATTGTAAAAAAGCTTAAAAAATGTAAACGGGGTAAGTTGACACATAGAACTAATAGTACACAGTCGGAGAAATACGAAAAGAGAAAAAAAAGTTAAAAAAAAATTTTATAAGAGGGTAACTTCTCAAAATTAGACGAAAAGCTTAAAATGAGAAATAGTCAATTTTTGGAAAATTGTAAAAAAGCTTAAAAAATGTAAACGGGGTAAGTTGACACATAGAACTAATAGTACACAGTCGGAGAAATACGAAAAGAGAAAAAAAAGTTAAAAAAAAATTTTATAAGAGGGTAACTTCTCAAAATTAGACGAAAAGCTTAAAATGAGAAATAGTCAATTTTTGGAAAATTGTAAAAAAGCTTAAAAAATGTAAACGGGGTAAGTTGACACATAGAACTAATAGTACACAGTCGGAGAAATACGAAAATAGAAAAAAAAGTTAAAAAAAAATTTTATAAGGGGGTAACTTCTCAAAATTAGACGAAAAGCTTAAAATGAGAAATAACAATTTTTGAAAAATCGTAAAACGCTCAAAAAATTTTCAACGAGGTAAATGGGCACATACAACTAATAGCACACAGTCCAGGAAACACGAAAAAAAAAATTTTTTTAATAAAAATCTTTTAAGGCTGGCAAAATTCGTACATGTTCGTACATGTTGTTCCAACGCAAAGTAAGATAAACACGACCTTAAAAAATAATATTTTGCGCCCCCCTCCTATTGAAACAGTAAAAGTTATTAACGAGCTATCTCGAAAGGGGGGGCACCCCCTCTAGGCAAAAAATTTTGTCCATTTTATATCCACAATCCACATAAAACTTTCGGCGTTAAAGACTTAGATTAAATTTGTGTTATTATGAAATGATATCGTAAGAGGGAACTCTTAGTAATTAATTAATTAATTAACTAATTGTTTACGAAAAACCATAATAATACAAAAATGTAAGTACTTACTTGCTTTTCCGATCCATCTTTGGTTTTTGAGGCATTTGCTGTTGTTATAAGTCGTTCGCAATAACATCCTTCTAGAAGTAAGACTCCATTAGGCCTATGACAGTGTTCCGATTCGTAATAAAATAATAAGTTCTGTAAAAAAATATAAATTAATTATTTTGGTTATTATAAACTAATAGGTTAATTTACTTAAGATGAATCTGCTGTCAAAAATAACACGTTTTGAACAAAAAACAACACCTCTACTCTAAGAAGTTGAATTAGTCTCTTATTTCTAATTATTTGTTAAGGGTGCTGGTGGGTGGTTGACAGATTGTTTGTTACTTCATTGAGTTACATTTATAAATAAAACAATAGATAGTTAATAACAGGATTCTCATATTTGCACAACAACCTATTAGATTTAGAATTTCAAATAAAACCGTCACGAGATATCTCGATCATGACGCTTGTAAAATTTACGTAAAATTCCATAAAAGAACTTATACAGGGTGTCCAGAAGGAATGGAATACGTTAGAATACGTTATATAAGAATATTTGGAAGAAATGCTCGGAAACTTATAACATATTCCATTCCTTCTGGACAAGCTGTATAAGTTTGACTTGTTGAACAGCAGTCGTTATTAAGATCTGTCTGTAGACAAAAAGTCAATTTTATAAAAAAATTCTTTTTCTACTCCCATATGTGAAACTAAGCATTTCGTCATCACTTACTCGTTACGAAAATAGCATTTTCGTCTCTAGTGAGAAAAAGTGTTATTACAAGCAGATGTTATTTACAACATGAGGTGAAACCAGTTTTTTTGTGGTCGGTTCACATTTTAGTAAAAAGAATTATTTTTTTAAAATGTACTAATTATCGTCGTAGAAAAAATAGCATTTACGACTCGAGATGAAATCCGTTTTTTTCGTTCGAAAGATTAATTCACTCGCCCCTACGGGGCTTGTGAATTAAATTCTATCTCACGAAAAAAACGTATGTTTCATCTCATGTTGTAAAAAATACTATTATAAGTAAGTTTTAAGAAATAGTATTAGGTTTCACTAATTTACCACCAACCGTTCTTGACGTATTGTCCTATTAAACCTAACAGCAGTATCTATCAAAGCTGGCTTTAAACAAAAGCGCTTTAAGTGGAAATCTTTAAATACAACGTCCTACATCTTTTGATGTATTTAAATTACTTATAAAATTTATAATTTACAAAAAAAATAGTATCAAGTTTGACTAATCTACCACCAACCGTTCTTGAGATATTGTCCTATTAACCTTAACAGCAGTTTCTATCAAAGAGCTTTATATAAAAGTGCTTTAAGGGGAAATATTTAAATAGCAAGCTCTTGATCTTTTGACATATTTAAATTCCTCATTAAATTTTGAAATAAAAATAGTATCAAGTTTGACTAGTCTAACCGTGATCGTTCTTGAAATATTGTTCTTTGTATGTGGTTTTATCAAAGTAATCGCTTTAAGCAAAATGTGCATTTATTCGATTTTTAAAATCTTTCCACAATTCAATTTCTTATAAAATTTAAATAAAGAAGAAATTTGATTGACTAACAAACAATAGTTTTTCAAGTATGACCTTTTATATTTAGCGGTATCTTTATAAAAGTGCTCTAAGTTGATTTTGTTAAATGTACTGCCCTATTTATTTTGACGTATTTAAATTTCTCATAAAAGTTTGAGAAAAAAGTACAAAGTTTGACTAGACTAATATCAACCGTTTTTGAGATATTGCCTCTTTAATCACAACGAGAACGTTTTAATAAAATAATTTCTTTAGACTGAAAGTGCTCTAACTCAATTTTTTCACCCATAATGCCTTATTTGTTATAACTTATAACGTATTTAAATTCCTCATTCAATTTAGAGAAAAAAAGTATAAAGTTTGACAAGCGTAACATGAACCGTTTTTGAGATATTGCCTCTTTAATCACAACGAGAACGTTTTAATAAAATAATTTCTTTAGACTGAAAGTGCTCTAACTCAATTTTTTCACCCATAATGCCTTATTTGTTATAACTTATAACGTATTTAAATTCCTCATTCAATTTAGAGACAAAAAAATATAAAATTTGACCAACGTAACATAAACCATTCTTGAGATATCACCTCTTTAATCACAATAGGAATGTTTTAATAAAATAATTTCTTTAGAGTGATAGTGCTCTAACTCATTGTTTTCACCCATAATGCATTATTTATTATAACGTATTTAAATTCCTCATTCAATTTAGAGAAAAAAAAAGTATAAAGTTTGACAAGCGTAACATGAACCGTTTCTGAGATATTGCCTCTTTAATCACAACGAGAACGTTTTAATAAAATAATTTCTTTAGACTGAAAGTGCTCTAACTCAATTTTTTCACCCATAATGCCTTATTTGTTATAACTTATAACGTATTTAAATTCCTCATTCAATTTAGAGACAAAAAAATATAAAATTTGACCAACGTAACATAAACCATTCTTGAGATATCACCTCTTTAATCACAATAGGAATGTTTTAATAAAATAATTTCTTTAGAGTGATAGTGCTCTAACTCATTGTTTTCACCCATAATGCATTATTTATTATAACGTATTTAAATTCCTCATTCAATTTAGAGAAAAAAAAAGTATAAAGTTTGACAAGCGTAACATGAACCGTTTTTGAGATATTGCCTCTTTAATCACAACGAGAACGTTTTAATAAAATAATTTCTTTAGACTGAAAGTGCTCTAACTCATTGTTTTCACCCATAATGCATTATTTATTATAACGTATTTAAATTCCTCATTCAATTTAGAGAAAAAAAGTATAAAGTTTGACAAGCGTAACATGAACCGTTTTTGAGATATTGCCTCTTTAATCACAACGAGAACGTTTTAATAAAATAATTTGTTTAAACTGAAAGTGCTCTAATTCATTGTTTTCACCCATAATGCATTATTTATTATAACTTATTTAAATTCCTCATTCAATTTAGAGAAAAAAAGTATAAAGTTTGACAAGCGTAACATGAACCGTTTTTGAGATATTGCCTCTTTAAACACAACGAGAAAGTTTTAATAAAATAATTTCTTTAGACTTAAAGTGCTCTAACTCATTGTTTTCACCCATAATGCATTATTTATTATAACGTATTTAAATTCCTCATTCAATTTAGAGAAAAAAAGTATAAAGTTTGACAAGCGTAACATGAACCGTTTTTGAGATATTGCCTCTTTAATCACAACGAGAACGTTTTAATAAAATAATTTCTTTAGACTGAAAGTGCTCTAACTCATTGTTTTCACCCATAATGCATTATTTATTATAACGTATTTAAATTCCTCATTCAATTTAGAGAAAAAAAGTATAAAGTTTGACAAGCGTAACATGAACCGTTTTTGAGATATTGCCTCTTTAATCACAACGAGAACGTTTTAATAAAATAATTTGTTTAAACTGAAAGTGCTCTAATTCATTGTTTTCACCCATAATGCATTATTTATTATAACTTATTTAAATTCCTCATTCAATTTAGAGAAAAAAAGTATAAAGTTTGACAAGCGTAACATGAACCGTTTTTGAGATATTGCCTCTTTAAACATAACGAGAAAGTTTTAATAAAATAATTTCTTTAGACTTAAAGTGCTCTAACTCATTGTTTTCACCCATAATGCATTATTTATTATAACGTATTTAAATTCCTCATTCAATTTAGAGAAAAAAAGTATAAAGTTTGACAAGCGTAACATGAACCGTTTTTGAGATATTGCCTCTTTAATCACAACGAGAACGTTTTAATAAAATAATTTGTTTAGACTGAAAGTGCTCTAACTAATTTTTTTCATTCATAACGTTTTATTTATTTTAAGGTATTTAAATTCCTCAAAGAATTTAGAGAAAAAAAGTATGAAGTTTGACTTGCCTAACACCAACTGTTCTTGAGATATTGCCTCTTTAATCACAACGAGAATGCTTTCATGAAATAATTTCTTTAGACTGAAAGTGCTCTAACTCGTTTTTTTTGCCCATAATGCCTTGTTTATTTTAACGTATTTAAATTCCTTATTGAATTTATAGAAAAAAGCATAAAATTTTACCAGCCTAACACCAACCGTTCTTCAGATATTGCCCCTTTAATCACAACGAGAATGTTTTAATGAAATAATTTCTTTAGGCTGAAAGTGCTTTAACTCGTTTTTTTTCACCCATAATGCCTTATTTATATTAACAGATTTAAGTTACTCTTTGAATTTTGAGAACAAAAAGTATAGAGTTTGACAAGCCTAGTATGATCCGTTTTTGAGATATTGCGTCTTTAATCACAGCTGAAATGTATTAATGAAATAATCCCTTTAGACTGAAAGTGCTTTAAGTGGATTTTTCAATTGTAATGCACTTTAGATTTTGACATATTTTAATTTAAAAGGGTTGAAGATTACAGTTCTATAATAAACTGTTCTGAAGATATTGACATTTTTGTATTCGTAATTTCAGCAATCTCTGTACTTGGAGCACAAGTCATAATGGTGAAACTAATAAAAAAATTAAATTATTGATTATTAATCAAATTGATTTTCTTATAAAAGTGAAATAATAAAATTTAATGTTAGAGTTTTAAATTAGTCACAAACCATAATTACATGTAAATTAATTAAGTCTGTTATAACAATATTATATGCAAGCTCAATAAAACTTTTTATTTATTAGATTACCTACGGAACATTAGTACAAGGGAATATTGAAATTAATTACACGTATGTAGCAAAATGATAACATAACGTTTAAATGTTACAAATTAATTAATTAGTTAAACAGCGTAATTTCACACTTCATGAAAGTCTATTTGTATTTATTTGCTTTTAAATTTTACCTCATTATTAACGAGTGATCAAAAACTTAATTCCTCTCTGAAATCGGCTTTTTATTTTTTGCACTTAGATCGTTGACAATTTCCACTTTAAGTAGATAATTAATTATTAAGAAAATCTATAAATTTTAAAAGCTTGCATCTTAGCATTTCTCGTACAAGAATCCTGCTTGAGAATGTGAATTAAGCTCTTTCTAATCGCATTATTATTTGATTTTCATTAAGTGTTCATTGCATTTTAGAGCTCGGTATTTGATCAAAAATAAAGTTTGACGTTTCTAAAACTAACCGTTCTTGAAATACTTCCTCTGAAATCTTAACACAGGGTCTATTAGATAAAATTAATCCCTTTAGACAAACAGTTTTGTAACTGAATTTTATGCATAGTATTGCCCTGTCATAAAATTTTGATAAAGACAGTCTTAGTTTGACCACTCTTGAGATATTTCCATTTAAAAGAAAATTATTTTACGCTTACCTGATATAAAATAAACCAACGTAATTGCCATTTGTTGCTATCGCCGGATTTCTTGTGTAGAAATCCAGCTTGTGAGTGGTCATATTGGGCCCTATCCGAGAGCATTATTAATTGATTTTCATTGACTCGGACTGTTCTTTGCATTGTAGGGCTTGTTATTAGTTCATCAAAATCGACACCTGAAAAAATAAAAAAAAAGTTTATTGTATGATGTATAATATTTTTATAAAATTTATAGGTAAAACAATTCGCTCAAACAATTTCCTGAACATGTACATACTTTAACGTTAAACTTAGTGAAAGTTGGATAGTTTCCAATTTCCGATAAACCGGAAAATGAATTATTAATGATCACATATTACATTGTATTTACATTTCTACCTTTGCTTTAATTTTATTTTTTGCAATTCGTTCGATGATTGCTTCTATTTGTTTAAGCGTTCAAAAATGCTTAATTATTTAAAACTTCTCCGTTACTTCCACCCAAAAGAAAAACTAGAAAATTAACATAAAATCAAAAATATTTCATTCACTTCTAACAAGGCGCCTGTAATGCTTATTTTAACGTATTTAAATTCATAATAGAATTTACAGAAAAAAAGTATAATGTTTGACCAGCCTAACATAAACCGTTCTTGAGATATTACCTCTTTAATCACAACTGGAACGTTTTAAGTAAATAATTTCTTTAAACTCAAAGTGCTCTAACTCAATTTTTTTACATGCAATGCGTTATTTATTTTAACGTATTTATATTTCTCTAACATAAACCGTTCTTGAGATATTGCCTCTTTAATCACAACAGGAACGTTTTAATTAAATAATTTTTTTAAACTCAAAGTGCTCTAACTCAATTTTTTCACATACAAAGCCTTATTTATTTTAACGTATTTAAATTCCTCGTAGAATTTACAGAAAAAATGTATAATGTTTGATCAGCCTAACATAAACCGTTCTTGAGATATTGACTCTTTAATCACAACAGGAATGTTTTAATTAAATAATTTCTTTAAACTCAAAGTGCTCTAACTCAATTTTTTTACATGCAATGCGTTATTTATTTTAACGTATTTAAATTCCTCGTAGAATTTACAGAAAAAATGTATAATGTTTGATCAGCCTAACATAAACCGTTCTTGAGATATTGCCTCTTTAATCACAACAGGAACGTTTTAATTAAATAATTTTTTTAAACTCAAAGTGCTCTAACTCAATTTTTTCACATACAAAGCCTTATTTATTTTAACGTATTTAAATTCCTCGTAGAATTTACAGAAAAAATGTATAATGTTTGATCAGCCTAACATAAACCGTTCTTGAGATATTGACTCTTTAATCACAACAGGAATGTTTTAATTAAATAATTTCTTTAAACTCAAAGTGCTCTAACTCAATTTTTTTACATGCAATGCGTTATTTATTTTAACGTATTTAATTTCCTCGTAGAATTTACAGAAAAAATGTATAATGTTTGATCAGCCTAACATAAACCGTTCTTGAGATATTGCCTCTTTAATCACAACAGGAACGTTTTAATTAAATAATTTCTTTAAACTCAAAGTGCTCTAACTCAATTATTTCACATACAATGCCTTATTTATTTTAACGTATTTAAATTACTCAAAGAATTAAGAGAAAAAAAGTATAAAGTTTGACCAGCCTAACAAAAACCGTTCTTGAGATATTGCCTCTTTAATCACAACAGGAATGTTTTAATTAAATAATTTCTTTAAACTCAAAGTGCTCTAACTCAATTTTTTTACATGCAATGCGTTATTTATTTTAACGTATTTATATTTCTCTAGGAATTTAGAGAAAAAAAGTGTAAAGTTTGACCAGCCTAACATAAACCGTTCTTGAGATATTGCCTCTTTAATCACAACAGGAATGTTTTAATTAAATAATTTCTTTAAACTCAAAGTGCTCTAACTCAATTTTTTTACATGCAATGCGTTATTTATTTTAACGTATTTATATTTCTCTAGGAATTTAGAGAAAAAAAGTGTAAAGTTTGACCAGCCTAACATAAACCGTTCTTGAGATATTGCCTCTTTAATCACAACAGGAATGTTTTAATTAAATAATTTCTTTAAACTCAAAGTGCTCTAACTCAATTTTTTTACATGCAATGCGTTATTTATTTTAACGTATTTATATTTCTATAGGAATTTAGAGAAAAAAAGTGTAAAGTTTGACCAGCCTAACATAAACCGTTCTTGAGATATTGCCTCTTTAATCACAACAGGCGTATTTTGTTATAATTCGATGA
The DNA here is from genome assembly GCA_963924605.1 of Malthinus seriepunctatus. NCBI lineage: Eukaryota > Metazoa > Arthropoda > Insecta > Coleoptera > Cantharidae > Malthinus > Malthinus seriepunctatus. Next base: position 717,314 of record OZ004605.1, read on the forward strand.
TTGATTCTATTTGTTTAAGCACACAAAAATGCTTAATTATTTAAAACTTCTCCTGAGCTGCTGGTGGACTCACGAGCCGACTGGACGTGAAAAGTCTTCAAACGTCAGAGGGTCCAGTCTTTGAGCAGAACAATTCCAACGAGACTGTCCCAACTACCAACTGGTCAGAGCCCTACATGAAAGAAATTGAGTTGTGATTAACTCGCAAATTCACTTGAAGTTGACAAGCTCGTAACCCTTAGAGGAAAACCAAGCCTAGTCCTAGTCCATCATCTGTTATTGTGGCCATGTTTCTGAGTAAACTAAATTTTTTAAAGAGTGTATTGAGTGTAATTTATATGACGTTGAATTTAATTAATTTTTACTAATTTAAAATTTTAGGTTAATTAAAAAAGTTTAGTTAAAATGGAAGGTGTTGTCATATTTTAATTTTATACAGAGTGACCCAATAAAAGTAAAACTTGCTATTGTTATTTTTCTTCAAAGGAAATAAAAAATTTTAATTGGGATTTTAATTAGGTACCTAAAAGAAAAAATATTAATTTATTTTGCCACAATAGTGGTTGTTTACAGTTACGAACTAAATATTAAGTTAAAGTAATTATTAGAACGAACTCGCATATAATTAACATTTGTAATTATCTTCATTTAATGTGTAACAGTGTATCAGAACGTGAGCATACATTTTCAACACACTTTTCTTTCCGTGCAAAATAAATTACATATTGATAAATAATTGAGATATGTAAAGTAGTCAAATTAATTACTTATTACATTAATTTCTAAATACTAACTCTATTTAATTAAAATTTTATTGATGTTTAATCGCTATACAACGTATTAATAAATATTTCATTAGAGAGCTTTTCTATTCGTTTACGTACAAATATCAGAATTCGCTACATAATTTTTTTTATCTTTTAAATGGTTTAGGGGTCACTATTTGGTGAGGTTTAAAAATTTATTTTATCGATGGCGCGACTAGAAATGTTAATAGTTCAATAAGACGTAGAGAAACTCGAAACCCAATTTTGTCCCAATTTGAACAATTTCACCTTTCTTAGGGTTTCTAATATCCCCATCCTCGCGTATAGAACCGAAATTGAATCGTTCTCTATCAGGTATTAATTTCCCATCCAAAACTTTTCGATTAATTTATCTACCTACCAATTTCTAATAATTAAAAAATAAATTGGAAAAACTAATATAGGGGTGGGGCAATAAACTGTTTTCTCATCAGAGTAACTAGAAGTGTTTTTGATTCAACCGTTCTTGAGATATTGTCTCTTTAGTGCTCTAACTAAATTTTTCACCTGTAATGCCTTATTTATTTTATCTTATTTTAATTCCTCCTAGAATTTAGAGAAATGCAGACCGTATTTGTTTGCAAGATTTGAACTAATTCTTATCGCTAACGGTTTCTAAGATCTCCACCTCGGTGTACATAGGGTTATTTTTTAAAATAGTACCAATATTTAGATCTCGTAAATTCTAAGAGTTAAGAATTAGCAAATATGCATATTTTGTTGAGCTTTAAAAATCTGTTTAGAAAATTTAAAAATTTAAAATGTTTACCGAGATAACGCAAAAAAACTGAAAATTAGTTTTTCGGCTGTACTTTGAAAAAGGTTTACTTTAGAAAAATTCTCGGGATAATTTTGTAGGTCGAAAGAGTTATCAAACGATACTAAACTCGACATATTATCACATCGACGCTAGGCATCGCGACGTTAAACTTTTCATTTTCTTATAGGAACCTATTGCGATTTTTGCAAGTTTTAGAAATGCAAGGTCATTAGAAAATAAAAATAAATCAAATTCTTATTTATTAAATGAAAAGGAATGCTGGAAAAAGAATTTCATTATTTTTATGACAATTTGCAATACAAAACCTAATAATACATACCTATGTTTTTTGTTGTTTTTTGTTCTAGTTTTCTTACTTTAGCTATAGAAGAGTTTATTAATTTTTTTCGGCATCCTTTGTAAAATGTTGCTTATTATAATTTTGATATTTATTTCATAACAATTACAAAATGCATGACAAATATGCAAAATAAAGATTGTTCTAGTTTTTTCACTTTAGCTATAAGAAGAGTTTCTTACAACTTTTTTATCAACGTATTTTATAAAATTTTTATTTTATTAGAAAATAAAAAACTTATATGCATTTTCGTATTCAGTTGGAAAAATGAAAACTTGGCTCAACACCATGGCTCAATTTGACCAACTTCGTATCTCTTAGGGTCGGTTTTTCATTCATCGTTTAAACTACTTTCCATCTGAACGAAGATCAATGTCATGCGCTGTACTTTTACCGTAACGTAAACGAGTTACGGCGCATGAGCTTGAACTTCGTTCAGATGGAACGTAGTTTAAACTCCCAATGAAAAACTGAGCCTTGGGGTTTCTAACATCTCCTTTCCCGTGTATAGAACCAAAATTGAACCAGCGATTAGTGTCAAATATTTTGTTTTTCAGCGATTTTCAAACAATTATGATTTTCAATGCGGAGTTATTTAAAAAAGATAAGACGTCGCCTACCCTTTGGAGTCCTTTGTACCTTTGAGCTTTTGCGATTGATGTCGTCTTATAAATACATCTAAGGCGGTAAAAATTGGTTATAAAAATATTATAACGGTGTGAACTTTGACAAAAGGAATATGTAAACAGTTCCTAAATCTTTTGAAAAAAGATTATATGGAAGAAAAACACGATATATCCTGTTGATCCTTATATTCATCTTTTAATCTATTCAGTGAAAAAGCTAATCCTTTATTTATATTTTTAAATCTAATTTAACTACATGAGAGCTGTCGGAAACGAGAAGCGGTAATTTGGATTAAGTTAGTAAATGAAAAGCTAATAAAGCGTACTTTAATATGAAAACTAAATTGGAGGAAATATTTTGCATGAATTGCTTTATTCAATAAATTCTATTATTTTTTTTCTTTTAAATTAGTGTCTAGACTTTTACGTCTCTCATATTTGGCAAGTAGTACGAGTACGTCAGCTGAATTAATTTTGGAGGAATTTGCAGACAATGCGTATGTATGATCAAAACTTTCTGGAGTTCCAGGTAAGTTAGTGGTAGCAAATTTAGTTTTTTCAATAGCAGTGGATCGAGTGCGGGATGACACTAGTTGACGATATAATAAGAGGTATAATGAGCACTTGCTTCATTTCCCACATCGTAGAGGTTATAGAAGATATGGAAAATGATAAAATTTTGTCTTCAGAAATGCATTTGGGGTAGTTAAGAGGTAAAAATACTAAAAGTCTCCGATCCTACGTATATGGCATTGTTTTTGTAGTTTCGCTTATATCTAGAAAACAGTGAGTCCTAAAGAACAAAATTTTTGAGTAAAATGAAAGCTTATTAAATTTCCTACAAGATTGTTTATATTCATTTTTTTTCTATTCCTTACAGTTTTTGAGATATATGCTCGCAAAAATTATTAATGTAAGAAAAAAAATTTTTTGCCTCATGTTATTCGTCAACCCTCTAGCATCTCAAGTCTTTGTTTTATAGTAAATGTCTTTAGAAAAGAAGTTGTAGATATCTCATAAACTCTAATGAATAGAAAAAAAATTAATAGGAACAATCTTGTAGAATATTTAATAAGCTTTCATTTTGCATTTTTCTCTAGAATCCACCGTTTTCAAGATATGAGCAAAAACCCAAAAAAAGGGACCTTTCCACCCTCTCGCTTTCTTACCCATACAGCTAAGTGCGGAAACTTTTAAGTATTTTTACCTCTTAACTACTCTAAACACATTGATAAATTCCACCCTACTTAATGTCTCCTATACCCCTTTTTTGAGCGTACTATCACCTGCACATCTTTTGGCCACCCCGGCAATACACCTAGCACTAATTGTGGGTGCAATCATAACATAACACCAACACAGTTTGTTGGTTTACTACTGGTTGGAAAAATAAAGTAACCTCTCAGTTTAAGCAGGGGGGTGTTATTGATGGTTAAATCCACAATTCGTGCTAGGCGTATAGCGTATATTTCACCACCATAAAATCACTTTCGAAAAACAATAAACTATTTTAATATTTCATTTACAATAACTATATTTTTGGTCTGTTAGACCAAGAGGGGAGGTCTGTTATGTTACATTGATACCTTCTTCTTGTATCCCTTACGGTTTCTAAAACGCCATATACTCATTAATCAAATAATTTTTAAAATCCTTTAAAATGATAGTAAGAGGGGAGTCGATTGTCCATCATCGTCAATCAAACAATTTTTAAAAATTAAAATTTTTAACTGTCTGTACCTGAGCCAAAAGCAGAGAGGGTTGCTTCAAAATTTCAAATATGAAAAGGAGGCATCTCGTTAAAAAAATTCTTAAAACCTCCCGATTTGCAACTTTGACTCTCCCTTCGGGTCTTTTGGGGTGAGAATTAGATATGCCCATGTGTTAAAAGGAGCTAAAGACTTAAAATTTAAAGATTTTGTTTAAAAAATTGGACTTTTCGTTAAACAAAATTATTTCTGGTTGAGTGTTTTAGAAAAATAAATTGAACGATTGAGGGTGAAAAATTAAAACGCTCTAAGCAATATAATTTTAAATGTAATTTAATGTTTAAACACGGAACATATTAAATTTGTAGAAGAAAATCCCTTAAATTTAAATGAGAAGGTTGAAACGTAAGTCTTTTAAAATTAATTTCGACAATTTTCTTTAAAATCATAGGTTACGCTACGCTAAATAGGGGTACCTACGTTTAGGAGAGGTGGGGGGAAATTGGAATGTGTATCTCTCTTGCCTTTGTCTAGAAAACTTAAAATCTATCGACCAAGTAAGTTTTTGCAAAGGTGTGCTAACTGATAAGTGAAAGAATCCAAAGGCTAATTTAAAATTAGGAGAAGTCCCTTTGCAAACTTTTCACGCTTGTTTTCCAATTTCCGGAATAGATTAAAATTAATGCGCATTTTTGCTCGCTAAATCACATCGACGTATGTATTAATAGCTAAAGCTTTTATAAACCCAATTTTATTAATTTCCCGCGTACGTACGCGTAGCGCTAGATCCAGTTGTAAATAAAAAAGAATTAACTCTTCCACCCTTAAAATGAAAAAGGAAAATAACTCCATATAGGTGCAAAAAATTAAGAAAAGTTTTAAAGGGTTGTTTTTGTCACTCTTGGGTGAAAATATTTATTTTTGATTCGTTTGAAAAAAATTTCTATTTCTGTACATTTTGAAGGAAATGTAAAAACTTTCTTCCTCTAGAGAAGCTAATTTCGTTACGAGCTTTTCACCAGTGGCATAGCATTAATGTAAGTCTCTGAGAAACGAGCCTTAAAGGTTAAAGCTGTGTGAAGATTAGAATTGGCCTTAATCTTACTGTTATAAACAAAATTTAATTCTTTAGTTGCCTTTTGCTAGTGTGGGTAGTCGAAAAAATGCGTTGACGTGCAACAGTATTGAATGCCCGTTTCTAAGCGTAGGAGGCTATACGCATTCAGTACGATACGCTGCGATTATTTATTATTCATGTGGACACTCTTACGAAAGCAATTAATGGAAAGTTTGCAGCAGTTTTGAATTTTAAACTGTTAAGTAAATATTGAGTAGAACTCTTTTACAAATTAATCCCCTGCATTTATGCAAGGAGTGCACACAGGACAACCGAGCCTGATTGTGAATAAACTTAATTTTTTTTACTCGTGTGTGGCTGTTTTTAATCAACCCCCTGTATAATTTCAATTTTTTTTAACACGCTTTAACTTTTTAAAATTTTTATTAAGTGACGAGGGGAGTAATGCTTAAGTGGAAACTTTTTAGAAATACTACCTGCTGCTTAGATGCACCCCTTGCTTTTACGATAAATTTGGTCTTATGGCAAATTTTAAATAAATTTGTTGGGTCTTGTTGGGTTTCCTTAAGGAAACTATAAAGAGCTTACAAGGGCTTCCAAACACGCTTAAGAAGCCAAAATATTTAATAGGGAAATTTTTAGAAATTTTCAAAATACCTACAATCGAATTTGAATTCCATTAGAAGAGCTTTTAGCAAAACTAGTTAAATCCGCTTGTAAATGAAACGAAAATGCAGTTACTCTCTAATGTTATTTTTTTAATCCGTTTCTGCGGGAAAAAATTTCCGTGTACATAATTCAAAAATTAATTTTTTGCAAAAAATCTTAATTTATTTTATTTTGACACAATTTACAAATAATTAAAAGTTTATCTTCAACTTGTTGTAACTTTTGATTAAATGCTAAAAACTTCATTATTGTGCTCCGAAGATAAATTTTTGTAATGGAAGTGAAAATTATTTTGAAAAATAAATTTTCTTTACATTAACGACACTTTCCATTTTTTGATTTTTTTCAATTTAAAAAAAATCTAAGCTTTGCGAAAATTCCTAACAGGTCGTTGTAAATAAATAAATAAATAAAAAACATGGAAAAAACTTCAAACATCAATAAGAAAGATTTATTTAAATAAATAGAAACAATTGAAAAGTGACAACATGCAACGCAAATAAATATTTATTTAAAAAAATATTTAAAATTTAATTACATGTTCTTCAGAGCCGCAAGAACTTGGACACTGCCATTTCTACCTCATCCGCAACTGAATCTCTGATGACAGTGGTGTGTACTGGGATGGGATGAATAGCGTTTGCGCTTTCCTTTTTCGCTCTGCAACCCCATATAGATCGATACATCGCACTTTCCCATTCCGCGCAACAAGTAGCAGCTACACTATCCAAAAATCTCGTTACTTTTGATAAGAAAAAAAAACATCTCCAGCCCTAATCAAAATAAACGCTAACCACTTTCAGCAAAAGCCGTATGAAAGAAACCCTCAAAAACCCTTAATAAAGTTTACGATTAAAAAAATGGTAACAAAGCGACCTTTACTTGAGTTTTCTGGTTCTACAAGTTGAGTAACAAACACCCCAGTAAACCTCCAAGCGTAGGAGCCACCGAAAGAGACTTGTGAAGCTTTTTCAACTTGACTCCTCCGTAAAAACTTAAAAGGTTACTGTCCATCATAAAAAATTTTTAAATTGCACTTTTGACAAGTAGCCCAATATTGTACATTTGACCACATTACGTAAGACTGGCTAAGAAACGGAAATAGCCAAAAAGAAATGCAGGCTTGAAGACAAATATGCAGACGAGCACTAGCTAAGAAGCAGAAACACAAGGTAAAGAAAGAAAATGGTCCAAAAATTGAGCACAATAAAGTAATCGATACAGATCTAAATATAAACAATTGAATGTTATTACTTACATATCAAATTCAATGTTTGGTGCACAAAGCTTCTTATCTAGTAGAATACTTTAGGCGTTAAAATATCTGCTACCTACTGAAGGATCTACTATCAAAGAACATCAAACTTGCCATCGCAAACAATCATCTCCCTTATTAACAATATAAAAAGCAATAATTAAGCTATTAATAGCACACTTCCTCTTTGAGTTAATTCAATTTTCTAGTTTTCTCTGCAAACAAGCTTCAAAAATGTTTAAAAAACTGTAAGGTCAGAAAAACCGCAAAGATAAATATGGAGACAGGTAGGAAGACGAATGGGGAAAAGATACAAGAAATTTTGGATTTTTCTCGATTATAATAACTTTAAAAAAAAAAAAGTTAAAAAAGACAGACAGAAAGACATATAGAAAAACGTATTCGTATGGAAGACAGCTAGGAAGACGTGTAGATGTAGAGTGACAGGTATGAAAACAAATACGAAGACAGTGCAGACACAAATTAACTATAACGACCTAAAAGTAATTCGATGCATCTTGGAAATTGCTAAGGGTAAAAAAGGGAACATGTTGGAAACATGAGAAAATAAGTTCAAATTAGTAAAAAACAACCTCTGCAACTAGTTAAATACGCCCAGGAAATTACCTCTTAGTCTTAGTAAATAGTAATAATTACTAAAAAGGATCAAAATCAACAGTCAATAAAAAATAAAAGAACTTGATATTCTAATAGATTCAGGAAATTACTATAAGTTCAAAATCAACAAATTGCTTGCCGTTACCTTATGCGGCGTTTACATTTATCAAGTTACTTGAAGCAAGTCGATTTGAAGCCAGCGACTTGAAGCGAATTTTGAGTTGACACATTTTCAAGAAATTATTTTGTTTACTGGATTCTAGTAAATAATAAAATGGCACCAACTGAGGTAACACAGAAACCAGTCAGTGCAGTTACTTATTTTATGCAATATATTGATAGATAAATTAGAGAAAAGAATGAAGATAACAAAAAGAGTTTAATTTGAATTGATTCCTCGCTTATCTCTTGGTGGAACATGATTAAATTATTATTATTAATTTATTAATTAAAAAATTACTGTCTATATTTATGACATTAAAATTCTCTTCATTTAATTTAAGTAATAATTTTTTAAATGCGGAATCCCTGATGTTTTTATCTCTATGTGTTTTTTATCACGTATCCCACAGGATATCAAAATGCTGGTAATTTTCAAAAAATTAATAATGTCATCATTATTTTTAATTTAATTTTTTTTTTATTTATTTATTTTTATTAAATTTAAATTTTAAAACTCATTAATTGTAATTAACAGCTCTCAAATCAAAAGTAATCTTGATTCAACTGCACTTGACTCGTTGGCACTACTCACGTTTTTTTTGCGGCGTTTACATTTATCAAGTTATTTGAAGCAAATTGACTTGAAACCAGCGACTTGAAAGTTGTTGACAAATGTAAACAGTGTTTCAAGTAGTATCAGTAGTATCAAATCAAGTGAAGCTTGAATTCTAGTTTTAACTTGAATTCAATAGTCAAGTGAAGTAGACGGGTCGTCTACTTTTCTTGAAACTTGAAATCATTTGTATCCACTTGAGTACAAATTGAGTAGTGGCAACGGCCACAGTTCAGTCAAGTTTAGTGGACTCAAGTGCAGTGACGTCAAGTTTACTTTTTATTTTTTATAATTGTTATTGATTGTTAATTAAAATGAATAAATGGATAAAAATAATGATCAGCCAGGAATTAAGAAAAATCGCGAAATCCAAATAATCGGGAGCTGGATTCTTTGGCTACATAATTAAAGTTAGTATGAACATATTTCTAAATTGGCATAGTTATAAAGTTGGAGAATAAAAAAAAATTCACAAACAATTCACATATAAAAAGTACCTGAACAGACAGAATTTACATAAAAGGCATGCTAGAAATAATACAGGTAGAAAAAGTACATTTGAAAGGATTAAAAAGGGTCAAATTCAGTAACAAAATCTTACAATAAAGATAAGCTTTTTGTTGGTCAATGGTAAAAGATGTAATAAAAACTAATTGACCATGTGCAAGCAAAATACTAACAATGCTTCTGAAGTGAGAAGTGCCGACAGACCACATGTGAGAATTTAAAAAAAGGGCCAAAACATTAAATCTTTAATATTTATTAATTATTAGCTTGTTATTCTATTTTTAATTATATAAATAAATTATTAAATAAATAAATAATTGGAAAAAAAAACTTGTAAATATTCTCCAAATATAATTATTAAATCTTTAATATTATGAATAAATTAAAATACGAAAACGCAGTGGCGTAAATAATTTTTCTATCAAAATATTGCATAAAAAAGGTATAACTGCACTGACTGACTGCTTTCTGTGTTACCTCAGTTGGCGCCATTTTATTATTTACTACAATCCGGTAAACAAAATAAAACGCCGCATATTTGTACGCATGACAATGCAAATGATTTCAAGTTTCAAGAAAAGTAGACCGGTCGTCTACTTGACTTGACTATTGAATTCAAGTGAAAACTAGAATTCAAGCTTCACTTGATACTACTTGAAACACTTTTACATTTGTCAACCACTTTCAAGTCGCTGGCTTCAAGTCGACTTGCTTCAAGTAACTTGATAAATGTAAACGCCGCATTACCTATTTCTGACGTTTCTTAAGTAAATACAGGGTGGGTGTTTACTGCGTAGTCGGAGGATTGCTCCTTAACCATTCGAGATATCAAAACCAATTTTGGCGTCGTAATACATGATTATTGGACCTACATTTAAAAAATATGTAGGTACATACAGGGTGATTCGCAAAAGAATGCCAACCCAAACTTATGTTTTTTTTAATGGAACGCTCTGTATATTTTTACATATTCGGATTCCTCGTGACATTAAAATCAAAAAGATTCAGAACTTTATGTACCTATCACTAACTCTTCTGAAGATATTGCTAATTTAATGATGAAACAGAGTCAATTTTGGCACCATGATGCCAGGGCTGTAATCAGGATTTTTTAAATCTGTTTGTGCCACCAACACTTTTGATAATAGTCGACCTATAAAATAGGTAATAAATAATTCCAAAAAGTGTAACGTTATACAGGGTGATCACTTTACACGAAATATAATTTTTCTCGACGTTTTACAAATATACTGGGCGATTCAATATAATTTTTTACGATTTTTAAATAAAACACCCTGCATATTTTTGCAACCTTAGTATCTACATTTTACCGGGAAAGCAAATCTGTAATAATAATAATAATATATAGGGTGTTCCATTTGTATACACCAGACACCCTGTATTGAGAGTTTAAAAATAAATAAGAAAAAATATGATTATTTGCAAGCATTAATAAGAGTCCTGGAAAAAGAATTTCGTTCTTTCTATGACCTTTTACAATACAAAACCTAATAACACTGTTTATCGTTGTTTTTCGTTGTTTTCTTACTGTAGCTATAAAAATAGTTTATTAATTTTTTTTAGCATACTTTGTAAAATGTTGCTTATTATAATTTTGAGCTTTATTTAATAAAACAATAAAATAATGCAAGGCAACTGTGCAATACAAGAATTATTCTAGTTTTTTCACTTTATTAATTTTTTTATCAACATGTATATTTTGTAAAATGTTTGTTATACTTATGAGAGAAAAAAAACTTATATGTATGTTATTTTCGTACCTTACTTGCACAAAACAAAACAAATACTATTGAACTATTCGGATTCAATGTTTAAAAGCACGTAAGTCAAAAAATAACATTTGTAAAAAATATATTTCAAAATAGACCCAGGTATTTACGAAAGCCTTTGCAGCAGTGGCTGAAAAGAGGTACGTATTAACTATCATAATATATGCCCTTAGGAATTTTTTCATAAAAATTGCATGGTCGACAGGCCCTTTAAAAGAAATCGCACTTTACGTATAAATAGTTACTATGGGAAAATCAAAAATATTTTTTTTCTCAAAAATAAAGCCTTTGCCGCAGTGGCTGAAAAGAGATACGTATTAAGCATCATAATATATGCCCTTAGGAATTTTTTCAAAAAAATTGCATGGTCGACAGGCCCTTTAAAAGAAATCGCACTTTACGTATAAATAGTTACTAGGGGAAAATCAAAAATATTTTTTTTCTCAAAAATAAAGCCTTTGCCGCAGTTGCTGATAAGAGGTACATATTAACTATCATAATATATGCCTTTAGGAATTTTTTCATAGAAGTTGCATGGTCGACAGGCCCTTTAAAAGAAATCGCACTTTACGTATAAATAGTTACTATGGGAAAATCAAAAATATTTTTTTCCTCAAAAATAAAGCCTTTGCAGCAGTGGCTGATAAGAGCTGCGTATTAACTATCATAATATATGCCCTTAGGAATTTTTTCAAAAAAATTGCATGGTCGACAGGCCCTTTAAAAGAAATCGCACTTTACGTATAAATAGTTACTATGGGAAAATCAAAAATATTTTTTTTCTCAAAAATAAAGCCTTTGCCGCAGTGGCTGAAAAGAGATACGTATTAAGCATCATAATATATGCCCTTAGGAATTTTTTCAAAAAAATTGCATGGTCGACAGGCCCTTTAAAAGAAATCGCACTTTACGTATAAATATTTACTAGGGGAAGGTGCTCGCCAGGTGCGCTAGCAGGTGCTGTTATTTTTATAAAAGTGCTCTGCAAATACCTTTGTAAATTAGGCGTATACTTGGGGGGGGGGGCTCTGTGGGAACGAAAGACATCTCACTTACGAGTTCTCTTTCGAAAGCAACGAAGGCCTTTTGTGCGTGCTGCAAACTCTTCAGAAAGAGAGAAAGAGACATGGGGGCTAAAGCCAAAGATGATCTATTTGTCATATACATCAATAATAAGATCCATGGCCAAATACGCTTCGTTTATGGGGTGGATAAAAACGAATGAAATCACAACACAAGGCAAGTTGCAGAAATTGCAACGCTTAGCATGTTTGGGTATAACAGGGGCTATGAGCACAACCCCGACTACAGCTATGGAGACACTTTTAGACCTACCGCTCCTTCACGTACGGGTGACAAGGGAGGGTCTTCAAACTGCTATAAAAATTGCACAAAGCAAGAAATTTAAACTCGGTGACAGAACAGGTCAGCTAAAGATCCCGGACTATACTATAAGAATTGTTTAAAAAACCCTTTGATGTCATTGTAAGAGTGTTTGACTTTCAGACACCGTTCTAGGTGGCCATTCAGGACCGCAACACGGCTAGAAGTCAATCAGTACAACTTGAACCAAACTTCTCCATCTGGTATTTAGATGGATTTAAAACTGAACAGGGAACACGGAACATGTATAGGCATTATATGGCCCAAAATATAGAGTATAAATAGCCTTAGGAACCTACCCCACAATTATGCAAGCTGAAACTCTTGCAATAGATCTATGTGTCCCAGAATGCCTAAGAAAGTCTACATAATGTCTGACAGCCAAGCACCGATAAAGGCACTCAAAGTCAATAGCTTTAAGTCTTTATCCACTTGGAAATAAAGACAATTCCTCAAAACTCTGGCAAGGGACAACAAAGTTGCCCTTCATTGGGTGCCGGGGCAAGAGGGAATTAAAGGAAACGAAATAGCTGATGAATTAGCTAGAACAGGCTCAAAAGACCTCTCGATTGAACCCGAACCATTCTGTGGACTATCTAGAACACATAGAAGAGCGCAGATTAAAATGTAAACAAATCACTTAATAACATTTTAGGAGTGCCTTTTAGGATATTATTTCAAGAGAGACAAATATCCTATTTTGATCCCAAAAACCCGCTGTAGAAGTTAGTCTGTGATTTTCAAAGGTATAAATAACGGACCCGCAGGGTCCTCGTTGCGGGAAGACCCCCGGATAAAAGAGGCCCCCGAAAATTTCTGTAGTTTTCTGTACCATAAAGCTAGCCTTTCATCACAGCTTCTAGAATTCAGCTTCTATTTTTCAAACCAATAGAAGATAAACTTGACCCATGTTTTAGCGTCTGACGCTAGAAATTCAAGGTTTCTATTGTCTTAGAAAAAGAAGCTAGCTTCTAGAAGCTGTTGGCTAGCTTAAAGAGGCACTTTAAAAATGTCTGTTTTAACTTTTTCAAATCCAAGAAAAAGTTGTTATAATCGAGACAAAAAAAATAAATAGATAAATACTTTTCTTCCCTTGTAAAATTACACAGATGTTTCGACAATAAGCAACTAAAAGTCGGTCTGTTGTAAAAGTTTTAGAAATAGTCACAAATGAACTCTAAATTCAGTGGGGTAAATAAAGGATCCACGTTGTGGGAGAGCCCCAGGATAGAAAGGGTTCCAGAAACATAGTTTAGTATTAAATTTGATTTCCAAATCGAATTGTGGTTAATCAAAATGGTTATTAACGGGAATGGGTTACTCTGGATTTTGCGAGAGGCCCCCCAAACTCATAGTTACGCGACTGCGCACGTTAAAGACACATGGTAGATAACAGGATTGTTAAAAAAAATAAAACAATTGTTAAAATGAATCTTTTATTCTTTTAAAATTGGAAAAAATGATATAAAACATTAAAGTTATTAAAATGAAGGCAAACAAAAAATATTTAGTGACAAATTAAAAAGGATAAAATTGATGTCATTTAAATATTTATTATTTATGTACACAGATTCATTTATATGTATATAACTTTTCAAAATATAAATACATTTCAAAAATTAATTTATTCCTAAAAATGACGTTTACTATCTATTATTCGAATCGTAATTAAAATAAAATAATTTTATAAACAATTTACTTTCTATTAATAAGCACATAACAAAATATGTTAAGTATAAACAGAGTATTCAACACTCGCAACAGTTATTATTGATCATTATGTTTGAGATCGTACATTGGGCCAATTAAATTAAACGTTAAATAATACGAAAATACGCGTCGTCGTATTTTTTTTTAAATGTAGCAGAAACCTGGCGTCTCTTCCTGCTAGGCTATACCTACTACAGACTAGCTCCTTCACAATTTATTTTATATATAGTTCAATTAATCTAAGATAGGCTTACAGTAAGTCACACAACACTACAATATAAGGACCGACGGGCCCCAAGAATGTTCTGCCATAATTCTACTTAAATATAAAACGCAAAAACAGTACAAAAATAAATCCAATAAATGATGTCGCTAAAAGATTATTGAGATTTAATTTAGTAAACAGTATCACATAAGAAGTGGGCTGTGCGACCAGTCAGCTGCAGGAATCTTGTTCTAGCCTCAGCTAACGAATATTAACACAACAAAGTAAGGGTGGTGCGCTATTAAGTATTATTGCTAGTTGCCATAGTAACAAACATTTGTTGAAAATCCGCTAACTCTTGACCTAACATTTCTATACCTGGCGGTGCGCTTCGACCAGTTTCTGAAGAAGTATTAGGATTAACGCTTTCTTTAACTCCCGACACATTTAATTTTTTTTTATCCGTTTCGGCGCCTTCCGAACGACGTACTGGAGTCTGTTTGTTAGGAATGATGGGTTTGTTCGGCGGTATAGGCGGAGGTACGCCACGTCCTACCACCGTACTCTTCTTAGGGGGAGTTTGAGGTGCCGTATTTTGACTATAAGAACTATGAAAAGCTCCCTTAGCGGGAGTTCTTGAAGTTCCACTTTGTGGAGTAGCTGCCAACTAAAATAATTTCATTAGTAATTCCTTCAACTCAAAAATACACCGTTAGTGGAATAAATTTATTACAAGTTGTAGCAACAATTACTAAGATCGTCCGCCATCTTAAAAAATGACCACCGGTTTTGAACAAATTAGTGAACCAAACCACTTGCTTTCTTCCTATAGTCGGATAACTTCGAAACGCGTAAAATGGCGCCTGAGATTGGGGTAGTCTATCGGCGCTAGCTAAAAATCTACGACGACCTATGTAGGTTATAGCTGTTGTCAACAGCCATTTTTTAAGATGGTGGACAATGTATACCTCTGATTGGCAAGGTCTTTTTGTTGCTTATCTACTGGCCTCGCCACAAACACAGATTTGCCTTCCGGTTTGGCCTAAACATGCCAAACCAGAGCGTCTGGACAGTGGAAGGCAAAGCCTGTGTGTGTAGAAGGGCCTTAAGACGTCATTTATTCCACTAATTTGAGTCGAGCATAATTGATTAGTATTTTTGTTTAATATTTACTTTAGCAGTTGGTGTTACAATAGTTGCGGACTGTCGAAGACTTTGTCCTGGTGTTACTGATTGTGCTATTCCCGTTGCTAAAACGAAACCAATCGATTATTCTTAAATTTTTTAAATTAAAGAAACTTACTAGGACCCGATACAGGAACACTAGAAACCGTAGCTGTCGGTTGAACAACTTTAGCGACACTACTAGTCATAGAAACAGTGGAATCCAACGGATCCCTCAGTCGACTACGTAAAATTTCACATTCTGATCTCCACTTTTGTAACTCACCTTCCAACTCTTGACAACTGTGAAAAATATGTTTATTTTGAGTTTGAAATTGAAAATTGTGTCTCACCGAGCTTCTTTATTAGCTAGAGCTGTTTTAAGTGACTTTTTTTCTACTTCAAATACGTGCATTTGCTTTTCAAGCTCAGCTTCCATTTGCAAAGACTTTTTACTCTCTTCCTCTAAACCTTCGGCCATACTATCGATTCGAGACTTTTCTTCAGATAAAATCTAAAACAAACGTAAATTAAATTTTTAAAAAAATCGCTTAATGTTAAACTGACTTGAGCTAAATCTTCACTTCTCTTCCGCTCCTCGATATATTTAACAATTATTTTCTTACGTTCGGCAATTAATAACAAAACTATTTGTTTTTGTCTAGCCTTTTCTTCGTCGGCTAATTCGATTTGTCTTTTGAGTTCTTTTTCTAATTTTTTACGTGATGTACGTTCTAGTTCTAATTCTTGTCGTAATCGAGTACGTTCCATTTCTAAACCGTACGTGATATCGTCCCCTTGAGCCGTATCGTGCTCGTGTTTGCATTTTTCTTCTTCCAATTCTTGTATAACCTTTTTGTGCTTCGCTTCTGCATCTCTAAGTATGTTTATCATGTGTTGATGTGCACGGCGTTGTTGCAGAGCCAGCTGCTCCAACGTTTGCAACTGCTGCTCAGCAGCCGCTGCCATATCTCTTTCGTTATGAATGGGCTTCGAGACGGGACTGTCGGCGATGCTATCTCGAAGTAACGCCGTGTAAGGATCCGACATAACAACAGGTTGATAACGACCGACGTTTACGACTTGTTTTAATTTTTCTGACTACAATAATAAGTATTAATGAGGTTGTTTTGAAATAAGTGGGTGGCTTATTGTTTAAAAAATGTTAACGGTACCTTAAGTGCAGCAACTGCAATGTCTCGAGCCTGAATTTCTCCTTCGAAATATGTAAGTAACTTGAGTAAGTCTGTTTTAGTTAGTTCCATTTTTGGATTTCTCTGTGGTAAAGAATGTTTTAGGTAATTTGAATGTGTATTTTTGAACGGTGTATAAAAACCTTTAGAGTGTTGCTGCCAGCGTTTGATCTATCCAGATGTTCAAATTGATTCATATCTGAAGAGGAGCTACCTTGTTGTTCGGGTACTGAGCTTAAAGGTGCCCCAAAACCAATTCCAAGACTGCTTAAACCGCTTAACCACCCATTCTGGTTATTGTTAGAAGCCATATTGAAGGTTTTGTTCTGGGCTTCTTTTGTTTAAAAAAGTTTAATACTAAAATGCTAAAACACTCCCGGTTCTAAGTGTAAACTTAATTCAACTTTCATTATTGCTTTTTGAGTAAACATTTTTACGTCAACTTTGACAGCGAAAAAGCTCCAATATAGGTTATTCAGCAAGTAATCGATGCTATTTTGAAACATTTGAATACACAATTATTCGATTGGCAACATTAAATTCACTAAACTTTTGTGACACTCCAATTGAGGCTTGTTCACAACAACTTTTTTATTTTTTATCTCAAATTTTCATTTACCATAGATATTAAGCTTAAATTGTATTTTTCTTTAAACGTTCAAAGTAAATTAAACGTCAAAAATACCTAATTAACAAAAAAATTAGCAAAAATATTTTAAAAAGCGCGTCAGCGCCATCTCTTGACAATCACTTGTACTTAAACTTAAGTTGTCAAATAATTTTTTTAAATTCTAATAGCAATTTAATTATTCAATAAAGGAAACAAATAGTAGAAAAAATTAAAAAGGCAATACCATTTTACGTAAGCAAATTAAAAGTTGAAAAAATATTTTTTATAGCGCGTCAGCGCCATCTCTTGGCAATTACTTGTACTTGAGTTGTCAAATATTTTTTAAATTGCTAATTAACTAATTAATTTTTTAATAACAGAAATAAATAGTAGGAAAAATTAAAAAAACATTACCATTTTACATTACAAATAATATTTACGTTACGTTATAAATATTATCAATAAGTAAGGTTAGAATTTAATTTTATCCTTTCACAGTACTTATCGAGTAAAACTGACTTAGTAAGAAACGCTCAGTAATTTTTTAACATATTTATTTGAACTTACAAGTATACAGAGTCGCCCTTATTCTTAAATAGCAACTACAACAATAATCATCGAGCATATACACAAAACATCCAAGTGTTAGCACAACTCGTAATGCCCTCAACTTAACAAAATATAAATACAATTCAAGTAATATAAATTCCCATTAATCGAATTTGCATTACTTCAACTGTTGGTTTCAAACAGTTATTAGGTAGAAAACCCATAAATGCGTACAGTCTTTTAAAGTAATTGCACTTCTCATCTCACTCAAAAGTAGTCTTTTTTCAATTTAAATTAGTTTGTCGTTGTTTTAAGCTTTTCCGCTAACAAAAGCCATTTTTGTATCTAAAACAACAAACGTAATTACTTGTTATTAAGCGATCAATTTACAAACTTGTGTGTGAAGCATATCCTTGCGAGCACCGCTCGGTTCTTGACTTAATTGGGGTATTAAAACCGAAAGAGCAGACGTGAACTTTTCCAAAGCTAGTTGCTTTTTGCCTTCGGCTAAATAAAGCTCACCGGTGTTCCCAATATCCAAACCTGTTGCAATATTAGGAGTAACTACGGCCATATCACGAAGCAACTCGTACTGACTTCCAGTTAACTGCGGTAATGGAAGGGAAACATTTTGTTGAACCGCACCTTTACCGTTGATTATATTCGTGAGAGTTTCGGTCCAGTTAATATACTCATTACGCCTAAAGTTTAATATCGCTTTTTTGTTAAGATCAGTCTCGATGTTTACAAAAGCTTCCAAATACTGTATAGCTTCTTTGTACTTTGGTAAAGAACTCGCGTATTGTTTGGATTGATCCAAACTTATCGCCTCTTCGACAAGCTTAATCGCATTTAAATAATTTTCTGGAGTTGGAATGTGAACTAAATCTACAAATTCGTGGTTGAAGAAGTCTTTAAATCCGATCCTTTCGTTCGGATCGTATTTTAATAGAGAGAGTATCAAATTTTCGCACAATTTCGAAATGTTGGCATTTAACGGTAACTAAAAGTCAAACTTATTACGTATCGAGCTCAATTTTATCACTTACTTCAATGGGTGCTCGCTTAGTCATGAGATCCATTATGCTTTTCGTGTTTAGATTTAAATAAGGCGGTCGTCCTAATAAACACTCGTACATTATAATTCCGACAGACCATAAGTCGACTCTTGCATCGAAGTGTTGGTTTAGTAACTTTTCAGGCGCCATATACAGTAAAGAACCCGCATAACGACTCTGTTCCACATTATCGGACGATATAATTTGCGATAAACTAAAAATAAGAGCTACTGTGATAAAAATTACGCCTTTAATAGTTTTTACCCAAAGTCTGCTATTTTGAGTTTAAAGGTGGGTTTTGAAAGAAGTAGTAAGTTTTGTGGTTTTAAATCCATGTGGCAAATTCCATGTCCGTACAAAAATCTCAACGCTAAAGCTAGTTGTTGAATTAACGTCTTTACCAACGACTCGGCCAACTTGTGCTTTTTTCTTATGTAAAGTGAAAGATCGCCTTCATCACAATACTCGGTAATAATAAATATGTGTCTAAAAAATCAAACTTTAATACCAAACAAGTCGGTGTAAATCCTTACTTAGCGTCCCAAGTGAAGTCGATTAGCTTCACGATGTAGTCGTGCGATAAAAATTTTAACAAAGAAATTTCTTTAATTATGTTATCGGCAAACGATTTCTTTTGATAACGCTTATCAACGCACTTAATTGCAACAACATCTTTAGTTGATGACTAAAATTAAACTCAATTACGTTTGAAATTAATAAAATTAAAAATGTTTACCTTCGAATACGCTTTGTAAACAACGGAAAAACTTCCAACACCAACTTTTTCAACTATGTCATAACCATTAACGTGTGGGAATGGAGTAATAATCATCTTAGTAACACTATTTTAAATAAAATAGGATTTAGAACTCAAAATTTCTAAACATAAGGACGTACGATTAATTTCGAGGAAAAAAGTTAGGTTATGTTTAGATTTTTGACAATGTCAGTGGCACCAAACTAGTTGTGGCTGTCAAAATGTCGCGCAAATCAATATTTTTATTTAAAAATAATCAATACAAACACAAACTAGTATTTTTGTGCTGCAACTTGATTATATTAATATAATTAAAATGGTGTTGCCTTGGGAAGATAAAAATGTTAAATTTGATTTACCTTATTCGTAAGTTTTTTCTTTCGTAATTTGAGAAATTCAAAATTGTTTTTATAGTGAAATGCGCCTTACTCATGGAGAAAAAGTGATTGATAGGTTGGATAATATTGAAGATACTAAAGGAAATGGGGGCGATAGAGGAAGACTTATTATTACTAATTTAAGAGTTTTATGGCACTCCATTTTAAATCCTAGAATAAGCCTATGTAAGTCAAATAAAGAGCGCGAAACTATTCTATTTTGAAATAATTTTTAGCGATTGGTTACAATAGTATAGTTAGTGTAAATACTAAAATGGTTAACTCGGTAAGTCTTTTATCGGGTGTTCCAAAGGAAGATTGTGCCTTCACTATAAAAGAATCCTTGCTGCTCAAAAAGCACTGTCATGAGACGGTTTCTGGTAGTCTGAAAACGACCATCTTCGATAGCTCTCTAGCCGTTTGCAATAAGGCATACATTTAAATACAAAAGTTATTCGACTCCTTAAAGTTGAATAACTTTTCTATTTAAATGTATGCCTTATTTCAAACGGCTAGAGAGCTATCGAAGACGGTCGTTTCAAAAAATCACCCTCTGTAGATGTAGATAACTGGAATGATTTCAGAAATTACGAGGTACAACTCAAGCTCTTCACATGTTAACTTTTTCAAACAACACACGTTTTGAATTTATATTTACCAACTTGGTACCTGGGAACATGAGGCACTTCACTTCCATAATTGGAGTACATAGGTAATCATCTAATCATTAAGGTCCAACTTGACCGTAGTTAAAATTTTCATTTTTTAGAGCATATGTTTCGTCGAAAGCTTATCGGGAATTAAAATTACGAGGAGCTGTGGTCCACAACAAAAATTTGAAAATTTTGCCTTTAGAACAAGTTTATACAACTTTACATGGAGTTTGGAACTTGTCGAGCGACCAAGGTAGTCCTGGGACGTTTTTCATTACAAACGTTCGTTTAGTATGGTTCGCCGATATGAACGAAGGCTTCAACATATCTTTGCCTTATCTTCAAATCGATAGCGTAAGTTAGAGCCTTTCAAATTGAGAGACTGTTGAGCAGACATTTTTCTATGCAAAAGACTCTAGAAAGGTTAATGGCCAGTCCACACACACAGGCTTGCCTTCCTGTGGCAGTCTGCACAGGCCAAACCTGAGCGTGTGGACATCGTTCAGGCGGTCTGCACAGACTAAATCGAAGCGCCTGGAGAGCGTTCAGGCCGCCTGCATAGGCCAAACCGGAAGGCAAGGCCTGTGTGTGGCCCGTAATTGTAAATAGGTGTAAGTTCCGATACCTTTTTTGTCTGCGAGAAATCGCGAGTTGACTAAAGGTCCGTGCACACACACAGGCTTGCCTGTACAGGCCGCCTGAACGCTGTCCAGACGCACCAGTTTGGCCTGTGTAGGCCGCCCAAACGGTGACCACATAAGCCAAACAGGAAGGCAAGCCTGTGTGTGTAGACGAGCCATAACACTGGAGAAGGAACGGCAGATTAAAAATCTGATTGTGTGGAGGACAGTCTCCGAGACTGAAAGCAGCCTTTAATCAAATCCAAGCTTTAACAGTTGTTTTTAGATTAAAATTCGTGAGTCTAAATTTGGAAAAGCGCTGGTGGTGACTTGTTCTGAAAATAGTGGAGGGTACATTTTGGGTTTTAAAATTGATCCGGAAGAAAAACTACAGTTGACTTATAAGGAGTTAATTTCGCTCAATTCGATTTATTCTGCATCTCCAGTTTATGGAGTTGAGTATAAGTGGAGTTCAAATAAAGATGAGAGCTCTCCGAAATTGTTGTCAGACGATATCAATGAAGTTGAAGATCAACCTAACGAAATGTCAAATGTGTTGAGCATGTACATTGCCGATGAAGGACACGCTAAGGATAGGCCGTTGATTTTTTCGTCGGATTTAGGGTTAGCCATCGAAGGGGTTAAAGATGGATTCACTATACAAAAGTTGTGGGAAGTTATTCCTTCATAAACGTTACAACTTTCTAGAAGTTTGAGAAGTTAAAGCGGGTGTCCCAACGTTGTGTGAACGCAAGATTGAGTCCTAGTTGTTTTAAGTGGTACACCCTGTAGCTAACTGGATGAACTTGAACTTTCCAATGACTTGTTGTTGGCATAAAACGCGCAATATCTTGGTCCACGTCCATTGCAGACTCATTGACCTACACCTCATTTTAATCGTCATCGAAAGCAGAATCTAAATATGCATTAATATACAGGGTGTTCTATTATAAGCAACCGAGTTTGATCTACATTTTATTAATGAAGCGCCCTCCGGGCACACACTGTTGGAATTCCTGATACATAGTGGTCCAATTAATTATTTATTATGGAAAATGTTAATAATAAGTATTAATTACGCTTATTAGTAAAATATATTTGTCACAAAAATGTACACAAATTAAAAATTTGGAAGTTTGCATTTGTAACTCAATAAATTATAAGTTAGATATACGTTTTGATAAGATACTTTCGTCATATTTACTTAAGAAAAAGAAAATGAAATGAAATTTTGTTATCCAAAATAAATAGTATCAAAAACACTTACAAATTAAATATATAATTGCAAATAAATATTAAAGAGAAAACATAATAAATTTTCATTGCTTTTAAACTTTCGTATTGCTGCACAAAAAATCATATTTTATACAAAAACAATTTGTTATTAGCGTTATTCAATGTATGTATAATATTTAGATTTAAGAAAATGAGAAAAGTGCTATTCTGCAATATCCTCCAATGAACACAGAAATGTGGTATTACTGCACGCAGCAAGAGTTCTTGTGACCATTCTTCAACTTTAGACGTGACTTGGGACGGTATTTCTCGAGGAAACCCAATTGTTTTGCATTTATAGCACCTCTTCTTTTTCTAAAACAACAACAAACATTCAAACCTACTCAAAATATAGTTGTATACAAGGTGTTCACGCAAACAAGCTAGGCACGTTTAAGAGGACGGTTTCTAACGAATGGGCGGGAAAGTTGATATTTACACATTCCGCTCGTAACCGTTAGCGACTTTAATATCCGGTTGATATCATTAATAGTCATAATTCCTGATAGGGTAAGGTTCAAAGAAAGCAATGACATATTTGTATAAAGGAAATAAGAGCCTAATTAGTGAGAAAAGTTCAATTGAACAATTGCCTGAATGCTCACATCCTTTGTTTTTCTTTTTTGAATTTACAGCAAGTTCAATTAAATTTTTTTCACTAATTAAGCTCTTATTTCCTATATACAAATATGTCATTGCCTTCTTTGAACCTTACGCTATCAGGAATTACGACTATTAGTGATATCAACCGGAAATTAAAGTCGCTAACGGTTACGAACGGAATGTCTAAATATCAACTTTCCCGCCAATTCGTTAAAAATCGCCCTCTTAATCAGAAAATAGGCAAAATAAATGCCACCTATTTTGGTTACACCCTGTATAAGGAAATAAAAAATGAAACTTACTCTCTTATTAATTCAACGGCTTCTTCGTATTTGAGACCTAACTCAATCAAAGCTAAAGCGACCATTACGGGTGCTCTACCTAGGCCAGCTACACAATGAACAGCAACGCAAGCATCGGGATTTTCGTGAAAATGTTTCTTTAATAATTTAAACCATTCTTCCACTATTTCATTTGGAGGAAATGTACCATCATCATAGACTAAATCATATACTTCAATACCCATACTCTTTAGGTCATCTATTTTATAAGAAGGCTCGCATACTCGAACAACGGTAGTTACATTGTGCTTCTTAAGCTCCTAAAAACATCATTAAATTAAATATAATCTACACAAGAAATAGGGGGGGGGGCTATTTTTTAAAGGACACAACTGAACATTGTTACGCCATATGATTGCAGTCTTGAAATTTTTTATGAATAAAAGTAGAGTATTTTTTACGCCAACACACAATTTGAGGGGGGGGGGTTATCTAAAGCATTGTACGATTAATTTTGCAATCTTTAATCGAAGCCTCGCATGTTAGAAACAGACTATTGAAGTCTATACAGAAGCTAGCTGAGCTTGGCCTTTACCTATTAAACAAAATATGTTTACGTCAGCACAAAATTTGAGGGAGGCGTGGCTAATTTGTACCACTATTAGTGGAACAGATTATTTGTAATCTTAAATTGATGCTTCGCATGTTTGAAATATAATATAAATGACGTACCAACCGAAGCTAGCTCATGTATGGTCTTTAACTTTGAAGCAAAAATATCTTAACGTCGGCACAAAATTTGAGGAAGGCGTGGCCAATTTGTTTCACTATTGTTTTTGTAATCTTCAACCGAAGCTTCGCATGTATGGAATAGACTTTTGAAGTACCAGCTGAAGCTAGCTCGGGCATGGTTTTTAACTATCCATTAAAAATATGTTTACGTCGGCACAAAATTTGAGGAAGGCGTGGCTAATTTGTTCCACTATTGGTTTTGTAATTTTCAACCGATGCTTCGCATGTTTGAAATAGACTATTGAAGTACCAACTGAAGTTAGCTCGTGTATGTTCTTGAACTTTTAGAAAAATATCTTTACTTCGGCACAAATCTTGATTGAGGCGAGGCTAATTTGTTCCACTATTGGTTTTGTAATCTTCAATGGATGCTTCGCATGTTTGGAATAGACTTTTGAAGTGCTAACTGACGCTAGCTCGAGCCTGGTCTTTAACCATTAAGCAAAAATATCTTTACGTGAGCACAAAATTTGAGGGAGGAAGGAGGTGCTAATAGTTTTGGAATCTTCGCACCCCAGAAGAGGTGAGGTGGTAAAAGATATATGGTGTATGAATCAGTAGCTCAGTTTAAGATTTGTAATGAGTCTTTGGTTCTTCCATTGCTTCATTTACTCCTACTGCCGTGGTTTTAATTATTTTTGAGAGTGGGTGGGGTATTGGGCATCAAGATAGTTTTTTTATGAAAAATGCGGTATGTAAGTAGTGTAGATATGCTGAATCATGGCTATTATTATAAAAGCGTGTGCTATGGGGGTTTTAGGGATGCAAATAGTAATTGAGCGGTAGAATACGGTATTTGGAGTAATACTTTAATCTGTGTTGACTAAATTATAAAAAAATCGACCTCCTGTCCTCATATATGTTGTCACATATATTAGAGATAAATTTAAATACTTACCGAGTATAATAACAATGTATTTAGTGTGTCCAAGTTTTGTTTAATTTGGATGAGTGTCAACAATCTATGGCGCTTATGAAAATAGTCAAAATAATTTTTGTTTTATTTACTTAAAAATGGCAGTTTGAGTAAAAAAATCATGCGCAGTTGAATTTACCTGAATGTAAGTAAGAATGCTTTGATCGGAAGGCCTGTCTGTGATGAGGAATTTAAATCCCTTGTGTTGGATTTCAGCCGGAGCGGGTCTGATGTCTTTCTGACGCATGATTGAGCAGAGAACACAAGACACTTAATGAAAACACTGTCTGTATTTTAGAATATAAGAGTATCACACTCTAGGAGAAGCTCAAAAAAATTTAATCTTCTTTTTTAGTCAGTCTTTTAAAATAACTATGTCGATTTATTTACACAAAATTCTTGCTCTTGATATGCCTTAGCAATAGATTGTTGAGAAAGAGCTATAAAAATAAATAATTAAATACAAAAATCACTGATTTAAAAAAAACCTTTTTTACTTTTCGTTTCAAATAATTGGCTAAATTGTCAATAAAATTCAAAATTAAAATAAAAACGACGATTTAATTGAATTTGCTCAATTAAATAAGTAAGTCACTTTATTTGTGTTGAGCCTGGCAATATTCTGCACTGTCCAAATGGAACTCCATATATGCGAGAACTGTCTCACCAAAAAACTAAAAAAAAAAGAAAATCTCGTTACAGATTTACACACATCAGTCATTTTGATCGATACATTTAAATATAGGTACATCAAAAAACGCATATAGTCATATGATAACAAAAAGTAACGCGTTTCCAAAATTTTTTGATCCAAAGCCAAAAAACAAGTTCGTCTTAAAGTAAACACTCTCTTAGAATCCATAACGCCTATTTTGATAATAAAAACATCAACAAAGTCACCTTCATTTGTCTCATAAATGGCGTAACCCCATTTCCCATTTTCCAACAAAATCACAAAATTAATTTTCCCACGCAAAAATTAAAACTTCCACAAACAAACTTACAAACAACTCAAATTTCCTCAAACGTCAAAATCTTAAAAAAAGCCCCTCAGGGGATGTAAAACACAACTTGAACGATTAGTCTCAAGCAAAAAATAAAAAACCTACCATCTACTAATAATTGCTGCACTCAAAAAAATTACAAAAAAACGGTGAGTGACCTAAGAAAATTTGGAACTCAAAATAACGGCGGATGCGATGTATGTGTGGAGTTAAAATAAGCACGCCCCCTTTAAAAACGTCACATTTGAATTAATTTTACTATTGTAATAAAACGTTTCGTAAATCCATTTTGACCAACAGGTGGTGCAATGCTCGTTACTCCAAAATGCGCATCGCCAAAAAAGTAACACCGTTACAAAAGGTCCTCAAACTAAATTTTTGAGGAGAGATGATGTTTAGAGACGTAGTTTTAATAAAAACGCCTGTTTGGATGAAGAAAGTTAGGTTATAAAAGCTTTTGGAAAAAATTAATTTTTATTGTAAAAGGTACCTAGTGGAAAACTTAAAACATCATTTGAGGAGGAATAGTGTTCTCGAACTAAATTCAAAAACACCGTTCGATTCAAAAAGGGATTTTTGAGCCTTTTCATTATTTATTAAGCTGAATGTTTCGTAGAAGCAATGAATAAGCGGAAAATATTTTTGAGGAGGGAAGGGTTACCCAATTAAATTTTCCAATGACATTTAAACGAAAGCAACGCATTAAAAATTTTGATTTTTGTACAAAAGAAGCTTCTCCTGTAATCTAGTAGAAACAACAGAATAATTAAAATTCAAAAAACATCATGTTTGAGGAGGGACGGTGTTTTCAAAATTATGTTTCAGGAAGGACGGTGATTTATTATGTTTGACGAGAGACGGTGTTTTTTAAATATTGTTTTTAGAGGTAGGGTATTTAAAAATATTTTTTGAGTACTGTTTGAGGAGGTGTTTTAAAAATACTGTTTGAGGAGGGAAGGTGTTTTAAAAATTATGTTTCAGGAAGGACGGTGATTTATTACGTTTGACGAGAGACGGTGTTTTTTAAATATTGTTTGTAGAGGTAGGGTATTTAAAAATATTTTTTGAGTACTGTTTGAGGAGGTATGGTGTTTTAAAAATACTGTTTGAGGAGGGAAGGTGTTTTAAAAATTATGTTTCAGGAAGGACGGTGATTTATTACGTTTGACGAGGACGGTGTTTTTAAAATATTGTTTGAAGAGGTAGAGTATTTAAAAATATTTTTTGAGTACTGTTTGAGGAGGTATGGTGTTTTAAAAATACTGTTTGAGGAGGGAAGGTGTTTTAAAAATTATGTTTCAGGAAGGACGGTGATTTTAAAATATTGTTTGTAGAGGTAGGGTATTTAAAAATATTTTTTGAGTACTGTTTGAGGAGGGATGGTGTTTTAAAATACTGTTTTAAGAGGGACGGTGTTTTAAAAATTATGGTTCAGGAAGGACGGTGATTTATTATGTTTGACGAGGAACGGTGTTTTTAAAATATTGTTTGTAGAGGTAGGGTGTTTAAAAATATTTTTTGAGTACTGTTTGAGGAGAGATGGTGTTTTAAAATACTGTTTTAAGAGGGACGGTGTTTTAAAAATTATGGTTCAGGAAGGACGGTGATTTATTATGTTTGACGAGGAACGGTGTTTTTAAAATATTGTTTGTAGAGGTAGGGTGTTTAAAAATATTTTTTGAGTACTGTTTGAGGAGGGATGGTGTTTTAAAATACTGTTTTAAGAGGGACGGTGTTTTAAAAATTATGGTTCAGGAAGGACGGTGATTTATTATGTTTGACGAGGAACGGTGTTTTTAAAATATTGTTTGTAGAGGTAGGGTGTTTAAAAATATTTTTTGAGTACTGTTTGAGGAGGGATGGTGTTTTAAAATACTGTTTTAAAAGGGACGGTGTTTTAAAAATTATGGTTCAGGAAGGACGGTGATTTATTATGTTTGACGAGGAACGGTGTTTTTAAAATATTGTTTGTAGAGGTAGGGTGTTTAAAAATATTTTTTGAGTACTGTTTGAGGAGGGATGGTGTTTTAAAATACTGTTTTAAGAGGGATGGTGTTTTAAAAATTATGGTTCAGGAAGGACGGTGATTTATTATGTTTGACGAGGAACGGTGTTTTTAAAATATTGTTTGTAGAGGTAGGGTGTTTAAAAATATTTTTTGAGTACTGTTTGAGGAGGGATGGTGTTTTAAAATACTGTTTTAAGAGGGACGGTGTTTTAAAAATTATGGTTCAGGAAGGACGGTGATTTATTATGTTTGACGAGGAACGGTGTTTTTAAAATATTGTTTGTAGAGGTAGGGTGTTTAAAAATATTTTTTGAGTACTGTTTGAGGAGGGATGGTGTTTTAAAATACTGTTTTAAGAGGGACGGTGTTTTAAAAATTATGGTTCAGGAAGGACGGTGATTTATTATGTTTGACGAGGAACGGTGTTTTTAAAATATTGTTTGTAGAGGTAGGGTGTTTAAAAATATTTTTTGAGTACTGTTTGAGGAGGTATGGTGTTTTAAAAATACTGTTTGAGGAGGGAAGGTGTTTTAAAAATTATGTTTCAGGAAGGACGGTGATTTATTACGTTTGACGAGGACGGTGTTTTTAAAATATTGTTTGTAGAGGTAGGGTATTTAAAAATATTTTTTGAGTACTGTTTGAGGAGGGATGGTGTTTTAAAATACTGTTTTAAGAGGGACGGTGTTTTAAAAATTATGGTTCAGGAAGGACGGTGATTTATTATGTTTGACGAGGAACGGTGTTTTTAAAATATTGTTTGTAGAGGTAGGGTGTTTAAAAATATTTTTTGAGTACTGTTTGAGGAGGGATGGTGTTTTAAAATACTGTTTTAAGAGGGACGGTGTTTTAAAAATTATGGTTCAGGAAGGACGGTGATTTATTATGTTTGACGAGGAACGGTGTTTTTAAAATATTGTTTGTAGAGGTAGGGTGTTTAAAAATATTTTTTGAGTACTGTTTGAGGAGGGATGGTGTTTTAAAATACTGTTTTAAGAGGGACGGTGTTTTAAAAATTATGGTTCAGGAAGGACGGTGATTTATTATGTTTGACGAGGAACGGTGTTTTTAAAATATTGTTTGTAGAGGTAGGGTGTTTAAAAATATTTTTTGAGTACTGTTTGAGGAGGGATTATGTTTTAAAAATACTCTTTGAGGAGGGACGGTGTTTTAAAAATTGCGTTTTAGGAGGAACGGTTATTTGAAATACTGTTTGACGAGGCACGGTGTTTTAAAAATATTCTTTGTAGAGGTAAGGTATTGAAAAATATTTTTTGAGTACTGTTTGAGGAGGGATGGTGTTTTAAAAATAGTTTTGAGGAGGAGTGGTGTTTTAAAAGTATAATTTGTAAAGGGGAAGTGTTTTATAAGTACTTTTAGTAGGCACAGTGGTTTTAAAATATTGAGGAGGGACGGGGTTTTAAAAATTTTTTTGAGGTGGAAATAATTCTCAAGTCTTTAAAAGGATGAGTATTTTTTATACTTTTAAGAATTACTTTTAATAAACACTTACCCAAATTGTTTAAAAACACTTAGATATCTCAATTAAGAGCCAAATGATACAAGTTCACATTAAAATAAGAGTGAGGTTATTTGTTTAGGGCGGAGATATTTTAGCTACCTAAAGTTTACGTAACGCTTTTTAAACTTTTAAAGTACATAAATAAACAATAATAATGATGAGGTTTATTTAAAATATTATCTTAAATACGTACATTTTAAAAAAAAAATTCTTATTCTTTATTTATTTAAATAAAATTTAACTTTGTAATTCACATTTCATTTACATTCAATCAAAATATAAGAGCAATATCATGCTGTCAAAATAATCTTTTTATCAAATACCTACATCTAATCTTTTTAAAATAAATACGAAAATAGCAAATTATTGGAGATTTATCAATGAGGAAAATTCTCGTGTACAAATTGAGGAATTTAAAACGTGGGAGTCGTTAAAGAATTTTCATCCCCTTCTTATTATACAGTGTGTCCTATAAAAAGTATTCTTTATAAAAAGTTTTGCTTCTTGAGAAACAGCAGAATCAATTCTTAAATTTGGGTTTGAACCTACACAGCGTCGAAAAAACTCAATAGTTCATTGAACACATGGAAAAAAATTACAATTAAAATAAATATTAGTTTAAACATTTAAACTAAATTATTCAACTCAAATTTAGGAATTGATTTTGAGGTTTCTCAAGAAGCAAAACTTTTTATAAAGAATACCTTTTTGCCTAAAATGAAAAATAAAACAATTTTTACCTATTGGCAACCCCATCCGGGGACACACTGTATCTACCTATTCTATATAAAGATTTCAACGACTTTCTAAAATAAATTTTATGTTTATTTCACCCTCGTGCTAAACGAAAACTAGGCCATAACTTTCAGGGACTTGACTTTAAATTATCATTACCTGAACATATTTAATATGTAATAACCCCAATTAGTACTTTTTTTCCATAATTAAATTTGATTAAAACAAATAAAGTTTAAAATTTATACTCGGTTTCGATATAATCAGCGTGGTTGTGCCTGTCCCAATTTGTTTTATTTTTCTCTTTTACCATAGTTTGAATTGTCTACCCACTTATCTGTATCTATGTCTGTCTACTAATCTATCGATTTGCCCACTCACCTCCCAAGCTTTTCATCCTGATGTACAATCAGCCTCACAATTAATGGCCAACCTGGCTATACGCCAGGGTGTTTATTGACCAACAGCGACAAAATGACAGAAGAGGAGGTGGTTGATTTACTACTTGTTGGCAAAATAAAGTTACCCTTTAATTCAAGTAAAGGGTGCTATGATGGTTACATCCACAATTCGTGCTAAACGTATAGCCAGAGTGGCCAGTAATTGTGAGGCTGTACATTCATTTTCCAGTCTGTCCACTCATTCGTACATTCACTGTCTAACTGTATACTCAGTTGTCTGGCATTAAAATCATCTGCCTCTCTTACCGCTCATCTCATCTAATAAGCGACCCATTGCCACATACGCTTCGTTCGTGTGGTGGACAAAAACGAATGAAATCAGAACACAAGGTAACTTGCAGAAATTGTAACAGCTAGCGTGTTTGGGTATAACAGGGGCTATGAGCACAACCCCGACTACAGCTATGGAGGCACTTTTAGACCTACTACCCCTTCACCTATGGATGTAGAGGAAGGGTATTCAGAGCGCCATAAAAATTGCACAGAGCAAGAAATTCAAACTGGGTGACAGAACAGGTCACCTAAAGATCCTGGACTTTCTACAGCCAGAATTGTTTGAAAAACCCTTGGGTGTCATTCCAAGAGTGTTCGACTTCCAGATACCGTTCGAGGTGGTCATTTAGGACCGCAACACGGCTAGAAGTCAATCAGTACAACTGGAACAAAACTCCTCCATATGGTATTCAGATGGATCTAAAACTGATCAGGGAACAGGTATAGGCACATATGGCCCAAAATATAGGGCATCAATAACCTTAAGAACCTACCCCACAATTATGCAAGCTGAAACTCTTGTTGTAGATCTATGTGCCCGAGAATGCCTACGAAGGAATTTAAAAAGAAATAAAGTCTAAATAATGTCTGACAGCTAAGCTTCAAAGGCACTCAAAGTTAATAGCTTTGAACCCTTATCCACTTGGGAATGCAGAAAAACGCTCAAAACTATAGCAAGGAACAACAAAGTTGTTCTTCATTGGGTGACCTGACGGATCACGAGAGAATTGAAGGAAACGAGATAGCTGATGAATTAGCTAGAACAGGCTCAAAAGCCCTCCCGACTGGACCCGAACCATTCTGTGACTATCTAGAACACATAGAAGAAATTCATCGAGTACTCGAGCACGAATGCTAAAAATCTTCTTCTATTATCAAAGAACGAAATCAGACTCATCACCGGTCTATTTACTAGATAATGTCCAGTGAGGTACCACCTCAAGAAACCGAGACTGTAAGATAGTGACATATGCAGACTCTGTGAATCGGAGATCGAATCCGCCGAACACATTCTCTGCAATTGCGATGCATTGTCTCAGCTTAGGCTGAAACACTTAGGGCGGACTCAATTGGCGCCTGAAGAAGTGAAAAGCAAACTTCTCAGGGACATTCTATGCGTCGCTGGCAAGATTGAATTCCTGAGAACATAAATATGAGTAGGGTTATGGACAAAAGATGAACACTGGTTGCAGTTCTGTAAGGCTTAGAAGCCCACCGACCACTAAGTACAATACTATACCGCTCATCTCCTTGCCTTTCGACTAAGCTGACAGTCTCTCCAACCATTTGCCTGTCTACTCGTCTACCAGCCTGTCTGTCTTTTGTCTAGTCGTCCACTATTTGTCCGTTTATTTAATTTGTTTCTCTCTCCAGTCATACGTGTGTGTAGCTGTCCAATTGTTTGGATGTTCAAAGATCAAAGATCCACTCACCTACCCATCTAGCCGTCCTTGAATGTTTATGTTGAAAAAGGTATTTTTATTGACGTTCAAAACTTAAATTGGAGTTTTTTCTTTAAGAAAAAAATAAAAAATTGTTTGAAACGTGGGTGTTTTTTCAAACAAAGTTACGTGTTACTTAACATAATTAAATACAATGAAAGTGCATTTTTACAGTGTGAAAAGTTATAAGTACAAATTATGCTTATTTAAAAATTTCTATTGTTATCAGTTATACGTTAGCTACATCTAACGAAAGCAATTATTAATGTACTTTTGAAATAATGAGAAGCTGGCGTAAAGCGAGCGCCATACCATTAGGACTAAGGTCCACGTTTCGATACCGTGGCTATACAATGACAGCAGAAAGCAACAATTTTCTCAGTTGTATTTTCCATACCACGGACGACACGTTAAACCGCCGGTTTTTGACCACCGTAAAAATTCATCAGAAGTGGGATTAGACTAGTACTCCGTCTAATGAATTTCTAACAGGACTCATAGTACTAAATGGACCGTAAAGCCCATGAGTGACACCTATTAACAAAAGAAGCCAGAAATCCATTAATAAAAGGGAGGAAGAAGGAAGTTTTGTCTCATAACTGAAGCGGATGCGGATTGCGATCATATAATAATGAAAACCGTAATCTGTCGTGATGGAAAATTCTAAACGATATAATTTTCATTATTTTAGGAAAATCTCATAATAGATTAAACGAGAATATCATTAGAAATGAAATGATGTTGAATTTTCTGAAATTATCATAGCGGTTAATTAATTAATTTAGCTTTCGTTGCTGGGAAATTGATCCTCGTCGTTTCAATGAACTTTTCTCACAGAGGCGATATTATTTTTAGCTTTTAATAAACAAAACCACACATTAACCACCCGCAAAATTCACATTAGCCCCCGCAACTTCTCAAATTATGTTTCATGCCTCAACGTTTCCGAGCAGGGGCGGATTTGCAAATTTTCTTCTATAGATAGATTTACAGATTAACAAAAATTATGAAATGTCCGAATATAATTAAAAAATTAGTGAAAAAATACTGACGAAATAAGTTTTAATGAAGGAGATTATAAATTATGGTTAAATTTTAATGAGTTGGGAAATAAAGATAAAAATTTGAAATTAATTATTTTAGAAGTTGAAGCTGTAATTCAACCCTTAAAAGTTTAAAAAATGTTGATTAAGCAATTAAAAATTGTATCCCTCCACGAGCCTTTCTCTATTCCAGCTTCCAGCATTACCTAATGATGGATGGCTCTTAAAAAGTTGAAAATTTCGCTACTAATTTTTGTTTAAATAATAGGAGATTATCTACAGACTATAGAATTTCCCAGTTTGAGGATAAAATTATATTAATATAATTTCAAGTGACCTCGATGATATCGGTTTAATAGACACGACCAAGGTTAAAACGTCAAAGTAAATGTTAATGCATTATCGCAATTTGATGTAAAAAACTGAGTAGGATGTGAGTTATAATTACGTTAGAACACATCTTCCAATTTAAATCAATAAAAAATTGTAATGATGTAATGAGCAATTTGGTCTTTGCGTCGCCTTTTATTAATAACAATTAAATATTTAATTCAACTACCTATTAATTTTTTCAAATTGTATTAACAAATTGTTATTGAAAGCCGCATTAGTCATGTTTTAGATTAATTAGAATTCCTCTATCTTGCAATTAAATTAAAAAGTCCATTTTATGACTTGCTTATAGTAAGGCGCGTGTATTCGGAAACATTAAACGCGATTTGATTAAATTTTGAAAAGATCTCAAAGTCTAATTATTGACTATGATAAACTTTAATCTCAGTAATTCTAATTTTTGCAAAAAAATATTTCTTAAATCCATTTAATCTAACTGCAAATCAGATTCAAAACGCCCAAGTCACGCACTGCTTGATATTTTTGGTAGTGTCTATTTTAGCTCATCTGTCTGCCCATTTATCAGTTAATCTGTCCACTCACATTTCTGTCTCTTCAATCTCATTAAATTAATTAAAGGTGAAATTACGCTCAGATCGCTCCTTAAGGCGCTAGAGCCAGAGGAGAGACCGCAGATGTAAAATCCGGCTTAATAAATAATTTTTTTATTTTTGCTTGATTGTGAGAAATTAATTATCTTATTTAAGAAAAATATTTCTATTGTCACGGATAGATAATTTTATGCTCTACAATTTTTATTAGAAGCAAATTACCGTCAGATCACTCTTTAAGGAGCTAGAGCCGGGAGAGACACGGTAAGGTGTAAAACCAGTTGATTTTGATAAATTAATAATGCCAAATGCAAGAAATATTTTTAGTGTCACGTATAGAGAATTTTATGCTCTACAATTTTTATTTGGGTAAAATTGCCGCCAGATCACTTCTTAAGGAGCTAGAGCCGGAAGAGACACCGTAAATTGTAAAATTTCGTTTAATACATAATTTTTTATTTTTTATGTATTTTGATACATTAATTACGTCAGTTAGGACAAATATTTTTACTGTCTCGGATAGAGAATTTTATGCTCTACAATTTCCATTAGAGGTAAAATTACCGTCAGATCACTCCTTAAGGTGCTAGAGCCAGGACAGACACCGAAGATGTAAATTCCGGCTTAATACAGCTGTATTGTGTTTTGCTAATTAATTATATTAATTAGGAGAAATTTTTCTAATGTGACGAATAGAAAATTTTATGCTCTACAATTTTTATTAAAAGTAAAATTACCGTCAATCACTTCTTAAGGAGCTAGAGCCGGGAGAGACATAAAATATTTTTTCTAATCCAATTTAAAATTTTTGATGAATTTTTGAGGCATCAAACAATTTGCTGATTTTGACAATGCAATTCTTTTTGTAAAAAAGTTAAATTAAATAAAAGAAAATTGCAACTTAAAAAGAAATTCAAAACGCGCATGCATAGCACGCCCTTAAAGTTTGATAATCGATTTAAGGGGTAAAGAATAAAATACCCTTCGCATAATACCAACTTCCTTTTTCTTCCCATTTTTTTAAAATCCGCTGTCGTATTATTACAAAATGTTACATAACGAAATGGAAAATTTTGGTTCTTTAATTTATGTACTTGGGGATGATAAAGCTTTCGAATGATAATAATGAACGTAAGTTTAGAGAAAATCGACAAGCAACAGGTCTACACGTACGCAGGTAAGTGAACTGACATAAAAAAATATCGACACGATTTATAGACTTTCATTAATTGCTTATGCATCAGCGCAGCTAATAAAATGTATCTTCTAAGTTCGAAAAAGAATACAGTAGAACCCCGTTATAACGTACCATCAGGGGCCAAAATTTCCGGCGCCGCAATAAAAGAATAGCCAAAATAAAAATGTTTTAAAACGAGACCAAAGATTTAGTACGTTATATCCAGATAGACGTTATAAAGGGGTACTTTATAACGGGGTTCTACTGTATATTTCTAAAGCATTTGAAATAAAATGATAATGATTTTGAGGAGGTAAATGATTTTTTGAGGTAAATGAGTTCGTATAAATTTTGAAATACATAACTGCAAACACCTAATAACGATTAGAAAGTCCCCCCCCATGTATCATCACAGCCAATAAATGCACATAGGTAATGTTCGAGCAAAAACATATTTAAAGTACGTTCGAAATAAAATGAAAATGATTTTGAGGATTCGTCAAAAGAGTCCTTAACATTGAACTTTTTGCCCCCCCCCCCCCTCCCAACTTTGAACAATTTAACCACTTTAATTTTTCGCAGAATTTAGAGATATTGGTCTCTTTTGTAAACTAATATGTATAGTAGCTAGAAAACAATATGTAATACGCCCTCCCCCACACTTATTTTATTACTTTGATCCATTTGACTATTGCGGCATCAAAACATTGCGTTGAAATTTAAGTTCTGAAATATCAGGGACATTAAAGAGCGGTAGTGTAGGTTTTATCGCGTATGATAAGAAACAGATAAAAACCGCTATAACAGAACTAAAATTTGTAACTAAGGTGAAAGTCGACTGTTATTACAACCACTCAGTTATAGCCTTCGTTTGCTACATTATTTTATGACACTAATTCCAATAGGAAATAAGAAAGCGCGCTTTCCCATGATAACGATTAATGATATCATAACATCCCTGCGCTGAAGAAGACCGTGTTGTTCAAACGGGTTTCTTAAGACCCGTGTTGCTCAAACGGGGTTCATAAGACCCGTGTTGCTCAAACCGGGCTCTTAAAACCCGTGTTGCTCGAACCGGGCTTTTAAAACCCGTATTGTTGAACTACATTATCCAGCGTTGTCGAGAACCGCTATTTTGAGAATCAGGTCATTTGAAAGTCCACTGTGTTGTAGGGGTGGTGTTGGAGCGTCAGTTTCATAAACCAACAAGAAAAAGCGAATTTGTCGAGGCGCTGAATTTAAAGGCAGTAAATTTTAATAAAACGTGACAGTGATAAATAGCAAAACGTCCTTTTGTCCTTACGCGATTCCTTAAAGCTTAAGTTTCTCTGTGACATATAATTTGGAAACTAAACAGTTTAATCATCGTCAATTTCTTTTGTTTTTGTTGCAAATTTCTCGAATAACTTGTAAAATATTTCCTGAAACCACCCACTCCGTTCAGTTAATAGATTTTACGTCTTCCGTAGTTAACAGATGAACTAAAACTTATTCATCTCAACTTTCAAACAATTTGGTTGAACAGCTCTTTGCGATAAAGTTTACTAATTTATTTTGTATATCTAACCACTTTTAACAACCTTTATTGGAATTGATTTCCTATACCAAAATGGTTTGAACAAAAATTGAGGCGCATTTCAATATTTTTAAGGGCTCTACATACAACGCTTTCCATACAGGCATTTTCAACTTTTCTTTAGAATTTCAATTTTTTCTAAGGAGTGGGGGTGCTAAATCATTATGTCTTTGAGGCCTAACCGAGGGCCTAACTAATCTTTTACTAGATTTTTGGTACTGCTAAAAGGATTTTTAAATTCACAAACAGTCAAAGTGACCCCAGTTAATTCAAAACTTTATCATTTCTAAGCAAAGAGAGAAGAGAGTTTGAAATCATTATGTATTTGAGGCCTAATCTTCTGCTTAACTTAATTTTTACTAGATTCACTGCTACTGCTATTAAGAATTTTATTAAATTCTTTACTTACAAAGCGACTCCCATTTTTAAAACATTTTTAAAATATCTGTCGAATCTACCCTTTTCCAAGCAGATAAGAGGGTGCTAAATCATTATGTATTTGAGGTCTAACTCATATTTTACTAAATTTATGGTACTGGTACAAGGATTTATTAAATTATCACACAATCAAAGTGACCCCAGTTAATTCAAAATTTTATCTTTTCCAATCAGAGAAAAGGGAGTGCTAAATCATTACCTAGGTATTTGAGGCATAACCTTCTGCTTAACTTAATTTTTACTAGATGTACCGTTATTGCTATTAAAACATTTTTTTAATTACTCACTTAAATTTTAAAAATATCTATCAAATCTACCCTTTTCAAGCAGATGAAGGGATGCTAAATCATTATGTATTTGAGGCCTAATTAATCTTTTACTAGATTTTTGGTATTGCTAAAAGGATTTTTGAATTCCCAAACAATCAAATTGATCCCAGTTAATTCAAAACTTTATTATTTCTAAGCAAAGAGAGAAGAGGGTTTAAAATCATTACCTATGTATTTGAGGCCTAATCTTCTGCTTAACCTAATTTTTAGTACATTTATTGTTATAGGTATTCAACGTATTGAATTCTTCCATGTACAATCCCGTTAACTTTAAATATCTGTCGAATCTAACCTTTATCAATCAGATAGGGGGGGAGCTTCTAAATCATTATGTATTTGAGACCTCAATCAAGTTTCACTAGATTTATAGCACTGCTACAAAGATTTTTTGTCCCACACAATCAACTCTGTTAATTTAAAAGTTTTTCTTTCGAACGTAACTTTTTCCAAGTAGAGAGGGGAAGGGTGCTAAATGATTATTACATTGAGGCCTAATCTACTGCTTAATTTAATTGTTACTACATTATTAGTGCTCTTGCTATTAAATTTTTTCAACCGCATGAGAACAAATTGTCCTCCTCTTAACTATAAAAATTTTTGTTAAACGTAATCTTTTCCAAGAAGAAGGGGGAGGTTTTGCTTTTGAGGCCTTATGGGTCTTTTTAATGTTATGCTTTGTTAAGGGTGGCTTTTCTTGCGTTATGGGTCAAATATGACCATGACACTGGTGTGCTATGCACATATCTGTTAGAAAGTTAAAGTAATATTACTTCTGTGGTATTTAGTTTGAAGGAGTTTAATTTCAATTTATGAAAACCACAGTATTTAGTTACGAACTAGGTAGTTAATTTGTGCAAATAAATTTCTCGAGTTGAATGTGGAGTATTTAAAGAACGTGGAATAAAAGGGTTAAGATTTATTAAATTAAAGAAAAAGAGTTGAGTGAGTTTTAAGGAATGTTTTTATTTTAAATAGTTTTGGATGAGTTTTTTTGTGATAGAATGAAAAGACGAGCTTGGCAAAATGGTGTCGGGTCATTTTATGCGCGCAGCTAAAACTCGCCAACCAACAGGGTGCGGGTAAAAACCAAATTCAAAGGTCGTTGTCCGAAAGATCGAAAATGTTCAATTAATTTTATTTTAGAAATTTTAAGAAAAAATGAGGTGTTGGTTTTTCTTTGAAATGTGATGGGGGTGTAAAATAGTTTTCCAAAAATTTTTTTTTTAATTTCAAATTAAAAAGACGACTGGTATTATGCAAATAGAATTAAGTGATTACTAAACTGGTAGCTTCTTCTATTTTTAGTAACCCATACTTTTCCGATAGCAACTAAAATTTTCAATTTAAATATCGCATTATATTTTAACATAAAATTAAGCAAAAAATTGTTTAATTTACTACAATTAAATACGATTTAAATAAATTAAAGTATAATTTATTTAATTCACATTCTTGCCTATTACTACAAGATAGTAATTATAATCAAACCTTTAAATTAACCATGACGTTATGGACCCCTCTGAATAAAAAAATTCTGCTTAATAAAATTTTTTTTTTAATCTGCTTACAGTTAGAATTATAACTTAAAATTTGGATCAAATTAATAAAAATTAACATAAAAGAATTAACAACTCACCACAAGAGCCATACACATTGAAAAAGAGGTAGACTTTTAAGCCCTTCTTTCACGAAAAAATCCTAATAAAGAGCAAACAACACACCTTATTTGAGTTTAGTTTTAAAACTAGTCGATCCGACCCTCAACTCAACCTTTCCGAACAATATGATACAGCTACGTCGGTACTATTCGGTTTACGTCATTCTACAATGACGCTTTCCATCGACATCCTGACGTCACTGTATTTTCAAACTAATTTCTTTTTATTTCGTAACATTACGAAAACAATCAAATCATACGCAATTTGCAACAATGTTACTGTTGTTTATAGAAAAATTTATTACGCAGTACTATTTAGTACTAACAAAAAATAAATTTATATTAAAACCGTAGTATATTTCACTCAATAGCTGATTTTGCCTACGTCCAAACAATAGGACAGCTATTCATTCATTTCCATAGTACCAAAGTACTAAAAATTAATAGAACTTGAAAAAATATTGTATTCTAGATACAAAATATGTACAATCTGTCCTACTTATTTCCAAACTTTAAGTCCTTGATAGTAGAAATAGTACCAAAGTACTAAAAAATAAAGCTAAGGGAACTTGAAAAAATATTGCGTTTTAGCTCCAAAACCCATTGTCATGTTCA
Organism: Malthinus seriepunctatus; assembly: GCA_963924605.1. Taxonomy (NCBI): domain Eukaryota; kingdom Metazoa; phylum Arthropoda; class Insecta; order Coleoptera; family Cantharidae; genus Malthinus; species Malthinus seriepunctatus. The sequence goes on from OZ004605.1 coordinate 757,635, forward strand.
TGCAGGTACAATACACTCATTTCCAAGCTCCAAGTACTTGATAGTGGAAATAGTACCCAAGTACTGACGCTAAGAAAAATAAAAAAATATTGTGTTCTAACTTTAAAACCCATTGTTATGTTCATCCAGGTACAATAATATACTCATTTCCAAGCTCCATGTACTTGATAGTAGAAACCCAAGTACAAAATTACTGAAGCTAATAAGACTTTAGAAAATATTGTGTTCTAGCTCCGAAACCTATTTTTATGTTCATGCAGGTACAATAAATACTCATTTTCAAACTCCAAATGCTTGATAGTGGAAATAGTACCAAAGTACCAAAGCTAAAATAACTTGAAAGTGTTTATTTTTTCGAGCTCTAGAACGTTTTATCTCTTTAAGCATTTTCAAATGCTTGATAGTGATAATTTTGAATTTGAATAGTACTATCTGTACTCTAAGTACGAAAAGTACCTACTACTGAAAAATCTGTCTATCTTTGACTATTCAGCAGTTTTTATTAAAAATTTTCCAAACGAATGCATGTTATTCAAATAAAGACTTGAAACAAATTAGCCCGATTTAAGTATAGTAGAAGTACTAAAAAGTACTAATAAATATACCCATTATTATACAACAGTCTAAAACAGTACAAATTTTCCTTTACAACAATATGTCACATGTTGTAGTTATCTAACCAATTGAAAACAGAAATCGATAATTAAATAACAGTTGCATAAACTAACAAATGGATTTTCATTGGTTTCACCACCTACAACTTGTGCCAGCGACGGAGCGAAATTCTAATTAAGGTCGTTTATGTTATTTAATCTATAATTAAGTACAACTTAAACTGACAAAGGCTTTTCATTGGTTTCATCGCACCTGCTTTTGCCAGCAAGCTCTGATTCATCTAATTCAAGTAAACGTACAGTTGTAAACTATCGGTTTAATTGATTAGATAACTGAAACAATATCGTTCTAAAGAAAATTTCTACCATAATACTGTTCATAAGCTTTGTTTAGAAAACGCTTTGTACAAGAGAATTTTAGTCATTTACAAGAGCTAAAAAGCAATTTAATTAACCTTTTTAATTTAAAATTTAAAAAATTCAAATAGTACCAAGTACCCAAAAGTACCTGATAGAATTGATGTAGCTTTTTAAAGGGCGTATTCTTTTATCTTAAAGCATTACCTTCATTTCCAAATGCTCGATAATGGAAAGTCAGCTTTTAAAGCATGAAGATAGTACTAAAGTACGACTAGTACTAAGAATACTAAAAGTAAGCTAGTACAATTTGTTTATATTAAGAGACTATGTTCTCTTTTTTCGGTGATTTAAAAAAATATTTGTACAAATGCGTACCTTCCTTTACAAGGAGTTGAAGAACCTCAACTTAAAAGGGCAGGTAGTACCCAGGTACTAACGAAGAAGCAGTTGAAAAAGTGTAATGAATCTTTTGATAGAATTCTCTGGTGGAAGAGAATTTTATTTATTTACAAGGGCTAGAAATTTATTAACAAGATATTTAAAATATTAAAGTAGTACCAAAGTACTACATATTGTGAAGGTGTGGAAAAATTGTCATTTTAAAGAACCTATTTCTGTAAAGGGAGATAATTTTTAATAAAAATAAATTGTCCAACAAATCTCTCTTTAGTACTTTGGTACTTAAGTAGGTACTATCTCTATATTTTAAATTCGCACTTTTAAATAAAATAATTTGGTCTAAGATGAAGTAATACTTCCTCTAAAACACCGCAATTCTATAGCAGATCTGTGTAAGAACATTTTATTTATTTATAAGAGCTGGAAATTTATTAAGCACAATTTGGAAGTATTAAAATAGTACCAAAGTACTAAATATTGAGAATGTTTGGAAAAATTGTCGTTTTAAAGGACCTATACCTTTTCTGAAATGGGAGATGTTCTTTTATACAAATAAATTTTCCAGCAAATCTCTCTTTAGTACTTTGATACTTGAGTAGGTACTATCTTCATATTTTAAATTCGCACATTTAAATAAATTATTTGCTATGTGATGAAGCAATACATCTTCTAAAACATCATAATTTTAGCAGATCTTTTATAAAAATAGTACCTTGGTACTATTTGATTTTTTTATATTAATGAACGACGAGCTATTTTTAAAAAGGCTATACTTGAGGAAAGACAGCAATTTTATCAGCGTTTTTACTGCGGTACTTAGGTACTATAATTTTTGCTATTATTAATTTCAAGTTCTTGTAAATGCCAGTACTTGGATACTATTTCAAATTTTAGTGATAGGCTTAAAATCAGCGTTTAAAAATAGAAGAAAACTTGAAAAAATATTTTATAGCTCCTACTAGAGGACTTAGACATTTAAGGACTCTCATCAAAGGTCATGAGTAGTGAGATAGCCATTACGATTTTTTAAATAGATGCAATATTTCCTTAAAGCCTTATAAACAACAATTAATGAAGCCATTTAAATACAAATTGTTAGGTACGGCTTATATCCGCTCAATTAAACGTGGTTGGAATTAAAAAAAATCGATTTGTTATTAATATTTATAAAATAAACAAACATTGCAAATGTTTATTTTTATGGTTTTATTAACTTTTTGCACGCAATATTAGTGAAAATTGACATTTTATTTAAATTATTAGAAATTGAACGTTTACTTATGCTACTACTTACACATGCGTGTTATGTGGGTTGCATATAGTAAAAAATAAATTTGTTTTATTATATCGATAGATGAATAGAGCGCTTTCTTGGTGTGGTTTGTGCTTTTGATTTAACGCTAGATGTCGCTTCTTTTGTTTTGTTTCTAAGCAATTACACACGAAATATTAAGAACTGACAGTACGTTGACTTGAGATATAGAATAGAATCAGTGAGTCAACGAATGGTACGAAAATGCAAACTCAAACTGTATTTTATATTGTTTTTAATGTTATTAAAAAGTGTAGTTGTCGTTTTTCACAGTTATAATATTAAATTATTTGTTAATCTAAATACTTTTATTTGTGTTAAATAAATAGTTAAGTCTTGTGATAATTTTTTTGTTGTGAATTTATTACGGGATTTGCGGATTTAATTTTTATAAATTAAAAATGTAAGTAATTTTTAGGATTTTTACATTATGCTTGCTTTAGATTTTTTTTTGTTATTTGTACAATGTTTTGTGCACGAATTACACAACTCAACACAAAAGTATACTTTTACTTTTTCTTTATGTTTTAAATAGGACACATTTTAATTATATTTTTTGCATATTTTTCTAATAACTTGAAAAGTTATTCAATTTATAAAAAATTTCCAAAAGCGAAGGTGTTTTAAAAAATATTTAAACAAAGCCAGGTCCATATTTGCCCATGTCTTAAATTACAGTAGGTACAGTTAATATCTACTTCTCTGTCTTACTCCATTTTCAAAGTTTTCTTCGAATGCGATATTTACAGTTAATTTTTGCTTAAATCCACCTATTGTTAAGAGTTAAGGTACAAACCATCCATACAAAAATAACCATACCCTCCTTGAGTTTCTCGTTTTGTGTGTACCCCCTACCTAGAGACTAAACAACAAAATCCGGGTACCCCACAATAAAATAAAAAACTGGCCCAATTTTCAAACCATGTTGAGTATAACCTTTAAGTTTAAAACAGATTAATTATGTACCTTATATCAGATTAATTTACAATTGTTGAATATATTAAACATTAGAAAGTTTAAATTTTAGTTGATTTCTCCTAGGTCATGAAGTTATTTTTTTTAATTAAAAAAATATTTTTCTATATTCCTTTCATCTAAAGAAATTTTTTTAGCCTTAGGCCCTAGGGCACGTAAGCAATTTTCTACGAGAAAAGCTTACTTTTCCTACACAGTTTCAATAGCTCTGCTTTGAAAATTTCAAAGAACTATTTAATAGTTCTTTATATTCAGTACCTACCACACCAGTGGCGTAACCAGCACCAGCAGCAGATTAAACATACAGTCACCCTAAACCGTGGCTTAAGGTCGGTATTACTCTGCCAATGACAAAGTTCTCTTTTAAAATCTTTATTATAAAATATTTTACAGTGTAATAGGATCCATTTTATAAAATATAAAAAAAATAAAAAAATTATTAAATAAAATATTAAATAAAAAAAATATAAAATAAAAAAAAATATAAAAAAAAATAAAAAAAACAAAAAACAAAAAATAGGGTAAGTACATTTTATAAAATGTCCCTTATTTAGGGTACTAGGGTAATTGGGTACATTTTATAAAATGTTTTTTATATCCCTTATTACCCTAGTAATAGTACCCTATTACTATTGTAATAGTAGTATAATAGGGCAATACTCGAGTAATAAAGTACATTTTATAAAATGTACCCTATTACTCTAAATAGGGTACATTCTAGAGGTGGGAATTGTAGTTCATTTTGCTGAATAGTTCATACTGAACTAGTTCTCCGAAATGAACTAGTTCAATTGAATAGTTCAAAATGAACTATAGTTCATCAACTAGTTCATGAACTATATTATCGATATAGTTATTATAAGATATAGTTCATCAATGAACTATACAGGGTGATTTTGAAATACACGTATACAATGTCCGCAAAAAGTCTGTGCCATATGGGATTTTTTTTATTATGCATGTTTTTATTATGCAAAATCACCCTGTATAGTTTATCAATGTTAAGTGTTACGTTGACGTATCGCCCTGTCTTTTGTAGTAGGTTGGTAAAAATAAGTTCAAGTTCAAAATACCTGCTATGTAGTTATTCTAGGTCTTGTTACCTCTAGACACAAATTTTACAAAAATACCTCGATATGCTTCTTCAGGCGGTGAACTACAAGTTGAAGTTAGTAAAAATTTTAATTTCACAAACATGACCATTTATACAAAGATAAAATTACCTGCAAGGGACAGAAATTTACTTAAAAACTAGATTTAAAAGGATTGAAAGGGCGAAAGTAAATAAACGAATGGAACAAAGTGCAAAAACGGAAAATACAGAATTTTTACATTTTTTTGTCACCCCTATACCTTACTTACTACTTTAGCTGATTTAGAATAGGTATTAAAAATTATTTCAAAAGATTTTTTTTTAAATTACTAGAGAAATAAGCGGCTCTGGACATTCAACGTTTTTGATTTGATTTGATTTGAACCATTCGGTCCCAAACTACCCATCTCTAGTACATTTTATAAAATGTACTTTATTACCCTAGTACTACCTTATTATATTACCCTATTTTATAAAATGTACCCTATTAGCTATTACACTTTATAAAATATAATCTAATATTATAATACTTTATAAAATAGCTTTTAAAAAAGAACTTTGTTAAAGATTTTTGACAGTCTAATATCGGCCTAATGGTACCCCATAATTTGAAAAATTATCTATAGTTACTCGCCCCATTGTAGAAATAAGATGTATAGTCAGCCTCAAAATTAATGGCCACCCTGGCTACACGTTTAGCGCGAATTATGGATGTAACTATCATATCAATACTTAAATTGAGGAGTAACTTTATTTTGCCAACAAGTAGTAAATCAACAACCTCCCCTTCTGTTATTTTGTCGCTGTTGGCTAATAATTGTGAGGCTGACTGTACGACCGACAGATCGTTCGATTCTAGATAAGGTTCAGGAGTTAAAACTCCAAGGATGGCAAAGACAGTGACCTAGGGGTCACATAATTATTATTTGTCTCATTCTTCTTTAACATTATCTACAGCTATTATACTCATCTGAGGGGTGGGGGTTGTTTTAAATAATCCGACATGCAGGAACGTTTTAATATCCTGGCAAGTCCTAGGGTGTCATCCGCTCATACAACACCCCTCGTAACACTCTAGACGGCCATGCGTGGTTTAGTATGGCCCATGACTTATGGTAGATGCACTAAAGATAAGTCAGAATTTTTCCATGCAAATTTAAGGACGATAGATTGTAGGAGGTTAAGGAGATTAAAGTCTGGACTTTGATATATCGTGGCAATTTTAGATAGTTCTTTAAATTGTGTAAGAAACTCTTACTCTGCTTACCAGTGGTGTAACATAGGCAGGAGGAATATTTTGAAAAGCCCTAGGCTCCCTACAGTCTCCGTATATCCTGGCAAGCCGTAGCGTTTCTTTTCTGTAGTAGTTTTAAGTTCGACTCTGTCATTGTTTAACTTTAGGGGCTATGGTGGTTTGGTCTAAATTTTATTCAAAATGTCGATGTAATCATTTTTTGTTGTACATTGTAAAACGTTTATTCAGACAATAAAATTTCAAGGTTTAATGGTACACGAAGGTATTTACTTCCCTTACAATAAAAATCAAGGATTGATTAAAAATATGGTTATAACCAATAACTTTCAACTTCTAAATCCATATGTGGTGTAATAAAATGTTTCAGTTTTGGAAGAGGAAATTAAAAATTATTCCATTGATTCTTACCAGTGCTCAACGCTAAAAAAATGTTCTTCAGAGGGCACGTTAAGCCGTTGGTTTAAGCTAACCACTTGGTGGTTCAAAGTCAAGTCAAAAAACTAAATAAGTAACGTAACGCCACTGGTAATGGTTGTCTGAGTTGATAATGTTAATAAAAATCTTTTTATTGATGTTCCATTAAACTGTAGCTAATAAGTAGATTAATCTATGTTTGCAACGAAACATCCTATTTATCAATTGTTATTTGTTACGTTAATCCTTTATTCGGTTATTTGATTAATCGACTCTTTAATTTTTACATTACTATTATTATATGATTTATTGCTGTTGTCAAAAAATATTTTAAAATAATCGATTGTTAATAAACTTTCGATTCATTCAAAACATATTCAATTATTTAATTACTTAATTGATTAATCGATGATCTGATCCCAATTTTTCCCATTAATAAACTGTGAAATTAACCAAATAATCCCTTAATCATCCCTTGTTCGATTTATTGGCAATAGCTAGGTTGGAGTAGTTAATTAATCCATTAATAATTATTGCTCGATCGTTAAACATTTTATGCCATTATTTATGTATCTATTAATCGATTAATATTTTAATATAAAACTGACGATCTCGATTAAGTGCAGTTAGTTTTTTCATCTGATACAATTCGATTAATCATGAATAATTAATTGATTAATCAATATTTTTGAAACAATGAAGTAGGTCTGGATTAATCGATTATTTGTTAAATTCGTCCAGTGTTAAATCGAGTTTTTCTTACAGGTACTTACCAGTATTTACGTAATCTGTTATTGCATTAACTGATTAATTAATTATTGGTTAATAATGGACCTTTTTGAAATAATCAAGTAGGTTTGGATTAATCGATTATTTGTTAAATTCGTCCAGTGTTAAGTCCAGTTTTTCTTAAAGCTACTCCCGTAATCTGTTATTGCATTTTTAGCTGATTAATTAATTAATGGTTATTCTTATTACATTACTTATTAATCAATATTTTGAAATAATCAAGTATGTCTGGATTAACCGATTATTATTAAATTAGTTCAATGTTTGACAATTTTTCTTAAATGTACTCCAATAGTCTATTCTTGCATTAGCCGATTAATTGATTAATGGTCATTAAACGATATTTTTGAAATAATCAAGTAGGTCTGGAGTAATCGATTATTTGTTAAATTTTTCCAGTGTCAAGTCGAGTTTCTCTTAAAGGTACTCACCAGTATTTACATAATCTGTTATTGCATTAATTGATTAATTAATGGTAAATAAAGGATCTTTTTGAAATAATCAAGTAGGTTTACTAGTACATTACTCACGTAATCTGTTACTGCATTTTTTAGCTGATTAATAAATTAATGGTTATTACTTATTAATTGATCTTTTTGAAATAATCAAGTCTGGATTAACCGATTATTTATTAAATTAGTTCAGTGTTTGACAATTCTTCTTAAATGTACTCCAATAGTCTATTCTTGCATTAGCTGATTAATTGATTGATTAATTAATTGATTAATGGTTATTAATCCATTCTTTTAGCTTAATCAAGTGGCTTTTGATGATTGGCTTAATTGATTATCCTTTAAATTGGTTCAGTGTTTCGCAATGTTTTTAATAAATTTGTTTTAGCATTAGCTGATTAATTGATTAATGGTTATTAATCGATTTTTTTAATTAATCAAGTAACTTTTGATTAATGGCCTAATCGATTATGTTTTATATGGTGCAGTATTTAACCATTTTTTGAGTTAGTTTGTTTTTGCATTAGCTGATTAATTTGTTAACGGTTATTAAACGATATTTTGGAATTAATCGAGTAGGTTTCGATTAATCGTTATTCGTCAATTGTTCGTCAAATTAGTTTAGTGTACTCACATAGCTCTTGAATTAGCTGATTAATTGGTTAATGGTTGTTAATGGATCCTTTTGAGTTAATCAAGTAGCTTTTTATTAATGGATTAATCGTAAATCCTTTAAATTGGTTTACCATACTTTTAATTAGTTTATTTTTGCATTAGCTGATTAATTGATTAATGATTATTAATCGATTTTTAGAATCAATCGAGTAGGTTGGATTATTGATTACTGTTTATTCTATTAACCGATTAATGGTTATTCATTGATTGTTGATTTCTGTTCTTAAATGGAACAGTTCGCACCTTTTCATGATTATCTAACTGCGCATTTTTTTAGTTAGTATTATGAGATAAATTAATGAGTTGGGTAATATGCCAAATATTATTTAAAAGTAATCGTCAAAGGTCATTATCGAGCGCATTATTAAGATAAAAAAACTAATTTAACAAAATACAAAAGTTAGATTAGCTCGTGTGCGCTTTAATTAAGAAAAAGAAGTAAAATTTACATTAGACAAACATAAATAAAGGAAAAAAATTAAATTGTAAGCAAAGATGACCTTAAGGCCTTAAATTATCAAAATATTGAGATAAGTGTTTTAAAGTGGTTTTCCTTTTTTAAAAGACTTTTGTTGGATTTAAACTAGAATTGGATTAAACTCGACTTTAGCAGAAATATTGAGTTTGAGATGCAAAAGTTAGGGCTCGATTGGTAGTTTTAGTATGAACGTTTTGAAATTAATTATATTTCTAATTAATGTCGTGTGCTGTCTGTGTAAATTAGGAAATTTATATTTGAATTTCACAAGTTGCCAATTGAACTTTAATTTGCACCAGGAATAAGCTCTAATAGACCTGATTTGTAGTTATTAGGATGGGGGCTTCCGAATCCCCACTATGTCATATTGAGGCCTTTATTTTAGTTTTCGACACTATTTAAGCTGTTGCGGTCGCTGATGGCTGTAATATGACTTACGCGTGACTGTTATTTGGGATTATGACTTGAATAACGTTAAGAAACCCGACTACGCGAATACGGCATAAAATTGATTTGTTAACAACCCATTAAGATTAAAGTAATGTGTGTTTAAAAGTTCTCGTTTACATTTTGAAATTTTAGAACTTGTTAAATCTATAATTAAACCATTGTTTATTGTCTTAAATTAAAATATATAAACAGGGCCGGGATGAGGGCAAAGTGAGTGTGTTTAACGAGGTCAGCTTAATTATTAATGAAATTGATTTTGGTATTTATTTTTTCTTTTTGAAATGTATAACACGCACAAATTATATCAAGAGGTCAGGGTTGGAGTAGTTGAGTTATTCGTGTTTAAACTTTACGTTCCCCCTTGTATATTGGTTTGTTAATAAGGAAAGTGCGTGTTTTTGTTGATTTTTACTGCAAAATTAGTGTTAGGGAAAATTTAGATTAATAAATGTCGTACATAATTAAAGCTTTTTTCTTGTGGAATTTTTTTTTAATATCTCGTAAATTATTTTATTGATGTAGTTTGGCAAATGTGTCGATTATATAATATAACAATCGATTAAATGTACGTATTGAATTATTAAGAAACATTTGACGTAGCGTTTTGTGTTCAAAACATGATGAAATTGACATACGTGTGTTCTTGAATCGAATTATTGTGTCTATGAATGGGGTATATCAATTAATTAATTATTTATTGATTTCTCATACCGTTATTTTTAGACCACACACTTAAACCATCTTAAATTGTTTAAATAATGGAACAATTTTTTTTATTTATTTATAAACAAAACTTATGTAAAATTATTGCAAGAAAACGGAAGTGGTGAAAGTATTATTTAAGTAAATGGTAAAAGTTATAAAACTAATAGCTATGTACTTCATTCAATTAAATTAACTTTCCAAATCATTATTTATATCTTATAACATCCCATACGCTCCCAGCGTGTAGATACTGGTACCTGAATTGGAATTTTGAGGTTATGTTGTCTTATAATGTTTTCGAAGGGGGGAGGCCTTAGTAAGCAATTTTTATAATTGTCGCTCACGATATCCGCAACGAACAGTCATAGAAACAAAAATCAAAAACCTAGTTTGAAAATTTTTGAAAATCAAAATGGCGGCTAATGCAATTTTTTGAGTAATCAATATTTTAAAATAAAATAGAACTGCACTACAATTGCAAAGGAACGTCATTTTTTGTAACTATTATTCCCAACGTTTCCATAGGTAAACTCTAATAACATAAACGTAGTATTCAAAATGGCGGTTATGATTTATGATAGGGCATAGATTTCCATATTGCATTTCTGTTATTTTTAAACTTTCGGAAAAATTCCATCTACTACAACAAACTATTTACAACAATAGAATTCTTTTCTCAATCAGAAACTTTTTTTATCTAAATCGTAAAACAAGATGGCGTCAAATTTTGTGCTAATCACTATTTTAAAATAATCGAATTTGATATGAATTGTAAAATAATGTTTGATAGATATTTACCCTTCTCAGCTGTTTCATAAATTGAGTTTAAAAATCGATGGATTTTTGCGACGCGCGCAGTTACCATCATATCCAGTAAAGACATTGGAAATTGTTTACCCTAGTCATTTTCTGTAATTTTCATTTTAAAGTGAATAAGTTGAAAAACTTCAAATAAACATAATTTTTTTTTCAAAAAGACGCCATTTTGTATTTGTATTCTCAATAACAAAAAAGGTAATTGCAACTTAAAGTTTTATAAAATCCTCCTAAATTCAAATTTTAAAAAACGGTTTGAAAAGCTCTTAATGGACTGTATCAATCACTTTAATCGTTAGCAATAAATGAAAGTATTTGGAAAAAAGAAATCAGAACGGAGGGCTTATTGGTGCACTTTATTTTTCTTTTTCAAAAACTTTGTCCAAAAGAGATTTGTCCTCTGCCTTCGCCATCTCTACCTTTGGCCTTTCTACCTCTCTGTCTATGTGCATGCCTCTTCGTATACACTCACCTGCTCTTTGGATTCGTGCTCTGCCTTCGGCCTTCCTGCCCGCTCTGCATCTCTGCCTTCCTCTACTTATACCTTTCTCTCTACCTTAGACGGCCTCTCGATCTATGTGTATGCTTCTCTATATAAGCTCACCTGCCTTGGCAGCTTACTGGACTTGTGCTCTGCCTTTGGCCTTCTTGCCCTCTCTGCATCTCTCCCTTTAGACTTTTTACCTCTCTGCCTTAGACCTCTTTATTTATGTGCATGCCTTTCTATATACGCTCACCTGCCGAGGCTGCTCTTTGTATTCGTCCTCCACCTTCGGTCTTCCTGCCCTCTCTGCATCATTGCCTTTGGCCTTTCTACTTTTCTGTCTTCGACCTCTCTAGTTATGTGCATGCCTCATCCTATACGCTCACCTGCCGAAGCTGCTCTTTGTATTCGTCTTCCACCTTCGGTCTTCCTGCCCTCTCTGCATCTCTGCCTTTGGCCTTTCTGCTTCTCTGTCTTCGACCTCTCTAGTTATGTGCATGCCTCAACCTATACGCTCACCTGCCGGGGCTGCTCTTTGGATTTGTCCTCTTCCTTTGATCTTCCTGCCCTCTCTGCATCTCTGCCTACAACCTTTCTGCTTCACCGCCTTCGACCTCTTATCTACGTGCATGCCTCTCTATATACACTCACCTGCCTTGGCAGCTTACTGGACTTGTACTCTGCCTTTGGCCTTCTTGCCCTCTTTGCATCTCTACCGTCCTCTCTACCTTCAGTCTTTTTACCTCTCTGCCTTAGACCTCTCTATTTATGTGCATGCCTTTCTATATACGCTCACCTGCCGAGGCTGCTCTTTGTATTCGTCCTCTATCTTCGGTCTTCCTGCCCTCTCTACATCTCTGCCTACGGTCTCTCTACCTTGGGCTTTCCTGCCCTCTCCGTCTTCGACCTTTCTACCTTTTTGCATAATTATACCTTTTTTACGACCTTTCCTGTGTGTGTGCATTTAATAGAGCAACTTCTTGAATTTTTAATAAAGTTTAATATTTATTTTTGTAAATTTCAAATGACGTGGTCTAAAATGGATTTTAAATTAAATTTAAAATTTTATAAATCGAAATGTAATTATGGAATCGATTAAAAGTTGTGTGTATCAGAAACACGTAATAAGAGATTAATTAGAATGGGCTATGAACCATGTATTATTTGCTTTCGAATTGTTACAATATAAAATTTGTTGCAAATTTTTAATGAGTTTTAAATCGAAATTGCATTATAAATTGTAAGCCATTTTGGAAATAATTACGAATAATACTATAATTCATAACTTACTGGTCCCTAAACGCCAAACTAATTTTTCAAATTTTTGACTACAAAAACCGTTTACCAGGTGAGTAGGCATCCACAACAGTTTCGAGAAACTCAAAATTTTGTATTTTTTAATTCTAGGGAGGGGGGTTTGGAAATTTTCAAAAAACTAGTTCGGAGCGAGCCTCAATAAAGGCCTCTATTCTTGTTTACAAAGTAGCGAAATGAATAAGTATTAAAATTATTATTCGTAAACACTTTCACCCCCCTCTCTCTTGTGTATTAGATCCTGCAATTCGTAAATGGATTACCAATGCAATTAAGAAAAAAATGGTTTGTGAAACCAATTTATACCAATTTGCGTTAAATTATTTCTAAGTAGTCCTTAATTGATTGTAATTGTTAGTATAAAAATGAAAAAGGCGTGAAATAAATATACATTTTTCTTCTTTGTAACTGTAACATATGTTAGTTTTAAAAAAAATATATAATTGACTAGTGAAGGCCATTATTTTATACAGTTACCTTGACTTATTGATTTCTAACTTTTAAATCAACCAACACCCTTTAATATTTTATTACAATATAAGTAACTATTAGATTGATTTTATTATTTTTAAATAATAATTATTACTTATTATAAAGACCCATTTAAAATATATTTAGCTATGGAGTTCAAAATACCCCACCAAATAATTTTTCCCAGGAATCGTTTTTCATAATGAAAATTGAAAATGTATTGTCTTGTTCGATTGTTTCAATATAATTATTTTTCTTCACAGCAGTTTAATTAAGAGGGGGGGTCTTAAGTGGACACTTTATGAAATTTAAATGTAAACGGTTTTTACTAGCTTTTTTATTATATTTTACAGCCTTGATGCTTTTTTGTATAACATCGCTTGTCAACCATTCTAGCAAAGGGGGGGGTTCAAAATACTCGAATATATTTTTTAAAAGCTGAAACTCTTTGTTAGTTCCTTTCAAATTGAGGGTATTATGTCGTGTAGGAATTGTTTGAGTCCTTTTTCCGCACCAATAGTTGGTGGGGTTGGTATTTTTAGGGGATTTGGGGTCCCAAAAAACTAACATTTTTTTAAACTACTGAAACCGAGAGAAACCTTTTGTTGCTTTTGTAAAACTAAAGGCTCTTTTTTTAACTAAGGGCTTTTTGGATTCTTATCTCAAAGAGTCAATGTAGTGGAAATGGGGGAGAGCTACTTACTTGTAATAATTTTTTTTTTCAAAAATGAAGTTACGCTCTTTACGATCGACTTGGTTCACTGGGCTGTGTATTAATTTAAATTGCGTTTTAAATTTGTGTTGATATGATAAGAAAAATAGCTTTGGAACGAATAATAACACCTACATATTTTTGAAAGTTAACAAGGGCAACGAGAGATGTATTAAACGTTAATTTAATTATTTTTAATTCTTTTCGAGTGACAATGACCGTATATAATTTAAAGTTTTAAATAGAATAACGCAAAAAATTTTGCAATTAAAAACTACCAAAAATTTAATAAACAACAATAATTAATTGTAATTGCGTAGGTTTCCACCAACGTGAAAATTCAACTTGAAAAATCGTTAAGCTACTGATAAAAATATACCAACATTAATTTTATGTTTTAACTTCTTCAACTTTAAATCAATAGTGAAAGCAAATACAAAGTTTTAATTAGACCCCCCCCCCTTTTTAGTTAACAGTCACTTTTAATTGCTTTTTCATTTGCGAAAAGTAGTGTAACCTAATAGATATCTTCGAATTTTGCAAAAATATTCACTTGGGATTTAATAGTTAATTCATAAAATACAGGGGGGGGGGGATTAATTTGTTAAACATTTGTGTTTTTGAGTATTAGGTGTAATGTATTTTGCGAACGTTTTTTGAGACTTTTTATGAAAATTTAATTGAGAAACCCTTCTTGATGCGTACCCCTCTTTAAGAAATTTTGAAAAAATTGTCTCTCTCTCTCTTCAAGAGTGGATACTAGAAATGTTGTGTGTGTTTTTGTCAACACGAGAATAGAATGACGAACTTTCAGTAAAAATTGAACTGGTGGAAAGTCTTTCGAAAAATTGAGGTCTAAAAATAATTTACAGGAGGGGTGTTAAGGTAATGAAAAAATTTTGAAGTTAAAAGTTGAGAAGGTTTGAAATAAAGTGATTGTAAGTTTTGAACGAGTAAATATCGATAAACCTCTGAAAGTCTGAAAATTTAATGCTGCAAAACTCGCTTTGTGGAAAAAGTAGGTCATAAAATGATAACTGACTTTAATAAAAAAAATGTTATTAATTTAATTTTTATTCACGTGTATGTAAATAAAGAAGTGTGTGACTTGTAACTTAAGCTATCTTTAAAGGTTTAAAGTCTAATGTAATTAAATTTTAATTCTCTTAAAATTTACTCTTCGCAAAATTAAATTAGCCTAACAACAGTCAAATTATTTTTTTTTAAATTTTTTGACGTGAGAAGCCAAAACTTGAGAGCAAACGACCGAAAGGGTGACCCTGGCCTGGTCCTTTTTCAACTATCGCCCACGAGTCTAATTCTCCGAAAATTTACGATTGGTTTAACAAAGAGGACAATGGCTTAACGTGCCTTTCGAGTCCCTAGTGGGAAAATCACGCACTTGATGTTGATTTTGTACCGTGGTCAAGGAATCGAATCGTGCCCAGCGACCTACAGTTTAATACTTAAAATGGTGGAAGCCATAAGGTATTCGATCTTATCTTTGAGGCTTGCCTAAACCGTACTCTAAGTTGTCTTGTATAACCTTCTTTATACCATTAATCACCATTTATATTGAGCCACGCATAACCTTCTCTACATCCAGCTATTGCAAGTCCAACAAGTAAATTAGTTACTTTCCGGTTGCAATTAATGCAAATTTTGGATCTAGAATCTACCGGGAGAGGGGGGAGGCTTTAGTTAGTTCATATACATTTTTAAGGCCTATGACTCTAATTTGAAGAGAATTCACGTTTATTTACGATTTTTTGGCAATTCCCAAAAATAGGGGGTTACGCCTATTGCCATTGAAATAAGATTTTTACAAATTAGTCTATTGTAGTCATTTCATGGTAATCTTATTCACAATGTGACATTTACATTTTTTATCCTTGACCTTAATCCTTGACCTCTTCGACTATTTTACAAATATTTGCCAAAACCAATTGGCTAGACTAGAAATGGCATATTTTTAAAAGCAGACGGGATTATTAACATACATGAAAAGTAATTTTTTTTTGATAATTTACATTGTATAAGGAACAAAGAAATTGTATTTTGAACCACAATAACCATGTTATCTTTATTGTTCATTTGTTCAATCTCTCTTTTTTTGTTTTAGATAAAGATGTTTAATTACGAATTTTAAATGACTGGTGGATCAACAAGTTCAACTGCAACCCCTAACGATGGGGCTGCAGGGGCTCCTGCTCATCGCAAGGGTCATCGACGGCAGGAGTCTATGTATGCTATGACAGGGTTATATTCAGAAAGTGTTCCTGAAGAAGATGACGCTAGTAAAAATAGTGCTACAACTAATTTATGTCACGATACAGTCATCAAATGTCATAGTCGTAATCCATCTGCTAGTTTTGATAGGTAAGTTTTCAAACTCAATCAATAGGGTTATGATCTACTCTCCCACTGGACCACTAGATCTATACCCATCTATACCCATCAAGGGTCCCGGGTTAGAATTCCGAAGATGAATGATATTCGATTTAAACATACACCAGGCAGCCTTTAAAGACCTGTGGAATCATAGGCTTAGAGCTCGCCAAATTATTTTTTCGTCTCGTCTCAAGAGTCTCGACCAAATATTAACAATTTTCAATGTTTCAATTTTTCAATGAAACCGGTTGTGTAAATTTATTAAAAATTCTTAACGTGGTGTTTACTAAGTTATCAATATCTCATTAATCATTTTCAATGTCGACCAAGACTCTCTTGCATGGTCTCGTGTCTCTGGAAATCGGGTCTCGAATTTTCTAAATGAGACTGACTGATCTCGACTTTGGGTCTCGTTACAAATGAGAGCTGTTCAAGATTTTTCAAAAATATTTTTTTAGGGATAAAGCTGCCCATACAAATACATATACTGAAACTCCAGCTGTGATATTAAAGGATACAAAGGATTGTGGAATTCTTAAGTGCCGACCCCTTTTTCTACAAAAGTACGCAGGAATAAAGGTAACTATGGCCTTAATTTATGTTTTGATCTAATTTTGTGTTTTTAGTGCTTTGTGTTACTTTTGTCATTTCTTGTAACTTTGCAACAAGCCCTTAGTTCTGGTTATATAAATTCTGTGATAACTACAATCGAAAAGCGATTTGAAATACCATCAAGTTTATCTGGTCTAATAGCATCATCGTACGAAATAGGGAATGTTATAACTGTAATATTTGTTAGTTATTTAGGAAGCAGACGTCATATACCTGTTTGGATTGGTGTGGGAGCAGTTATAATGGGAATTGGATCTATTATATTTATGGTGCCTCATTTTATTGCCGAAGAGAGCATCGGCTTAATTAATACAAACACAACTGAAGAAAATATGTGTCGTGTGGTATCTTTGCATGAACAAGATATGGGTCTTGGACGATTTTCATCTGGTTTATCCTCGCCACCTCTTTCTCCTCACAATAATTTAAGAGGCGATAATTGTATACAAGGGTCCCCTTCTACAACTGGACCTGTTTTGTCTTTTGTATTCGCTCAATTACTTTTGGGGTGTGGTGGCTCTCCACTCTTTACCTTAGGAACCACCTACATAGATGACCACGTTCGTTCTGATAGCTCTTCAATTTATATCGGTAAGTACTATTACCGAGAAAATTCCTACTGATAGCAGGGGTGTGACTTGACGTGATTAAATCTACTTGAAGCTTTTTTCATAAATGTGCTCAAAGGCCCACCGAAGGAGTAACGTTCCCTTTGCTGGATAAAACTTTACTAGAGCCATTAGCACTAGCATATAGGAACCAAAACCGAAGAGGAACATATCAAGAATAATCCAGGCAACCCAAAATCACAAAGAGCAAGAAGCAACGAAATTGATTTTGGGGAAAAATTATTGCTTGAATATTAGAACCTTGCCCAAAGCTCACCCTCTGCTCAAATATCCAACACATTTCATTTGTAATTTTTTTTTTAATTTGTAGGTTGTATGTACAGCATGGCCGCGTTTGGTCCAGTCCTAGGTTTTCTTCTAGGAGCGTACTTGTTATCATTTCACATGGATTCGTTTTCGAAAATTATTTCAATAGGTATCCAATTAATGTTAAAAATTAATTAATTACTAACAAAATTAATTTTCAAGATCCTGGAAGTCACAAGTGGGTTGGTTTATGGTGGGGTGGTTTTTTCCTTGGAGGATTACTTCTCACTTTAGTGTCGATTCCATTTTTTTCGTTTCCCAAAGAGTTGACTCATGAAAAAGAAAAAATTAAGTTAGAGGAAAAAGCTAAAGCTGCTAATAGTAACTCGAATACCAATGCAACTCAAGTGCAGCAAACAACCAAAAATGATACAGGTTATGGAAAGGATATTAAAGGTAATTTGAACATAATAACGAAGTTTGGGGATGTTAAATGTTGTTTTTAGACTTACCAAAATCTATGTGGAGGTTGGTTTGCAATCCTATTTATATCGTTACATGTTTGGGTGCTTGTATGGAACTTATAATTGTGTCAGGATTTGTTGTTTTTTTGCCAAAATATTTGGAAACTCAGTTTAGCTTGGGAAAAAGTCAAGCAAGTGTTTTTACTGGTAAGCATCGAAGTTACCTTGCGCCAAAAGTAGACAAAATTAATTTTTCAGGTTCAATCGCAATACCTGGTGCTTGCATTGGGATATTTATGGGTGGTTGTATTTTGAAGCGTATGGAATTGCGTCCAAAAGGAGCTATACAATTTGTTTTATTTGCTAATTTTATTTGTTTGTCTTGTTACGCCTTATTGTTTTTTTTGGGATGCGATAATTTAAAAATGGCCGGAACTACAATTCCATACTTTAACAGTTCTAGAACAGAACCATTTCAAGTAAATCTTACATCATCGTGTAATTTCGGATGCGAGTGTAGCATGAATGATGTGGAACCTGTTTGTGGAAATAATGGTTTAACTTACTTTAGCCCTTGTCATGCCGGTTGTACTTCCATACTGCGGTCCAATTACACCAACTGTGCCTGTAAGTAATTGAACTTCGTTGCACATCAACTCGAACACTCTTTGGGCATTACCTTTCTTCCTTGGTGCTTTTGATAACTTATCAGTAGAAGGTCGGCAAGACTTCATTTCATGGAAGTATTTTATCCCAAGGACGGGTTTAGATCTTGGTCAAAAGAGTGCTCCAAGTTGAGGTGGAATGAGCCACGAGTAAAATCGTAAATTTTAGGTATACATGGTAATATGAGCCTAATTACTGGAACAACATCAGCCGTAACGTTGGCTGCACATACTGCTGATTCGGAATATGCCGAAGTAATTGTCATTCCGGTTGCAACAGCTGGTCCTTGCAACTCATCCTGCCATACTATTTATCCATTTCTTATCCTATTATTCTTTATGACGTTTATTGTGGCAGTTACTCAAATGCCATTGCTCATGATAGTACTTAGGTAAGTTGGGAAAAACTTCAATAAAATTGAGTTCAAATGATTCTTTTAGGTCTGTTAGTGAAGAAGAAAGATCTTTTGCTTTAGGAATGCAGTTTGTAATATTTCGATTATTCGGTTACATACCGGCGCCTATTTTATTTGGAAACTTAATCGACTCCACTTGTTTACTTTGGAAAAGTACTTGTGGTTCTAACGGTGGAAGGTGTCTTTTGTACGACATCGAACAGTTCCGTTACAAATACGTCGGTTTGTGCGCCGGTATTAAAATATTAGCGTTAGCTATTTTTATTATCGATTGGAGGTTAATTCGAAGGAAGAAACAATTGGATGAAATAGGAGGCGGAATTACTACCAATGAAATAGTCGGCTCGATTATTAGTTTGGATAAATGTAAGTTCTTGTGCAGAAAACGAGTTGCTAACCTATTATTTTCTTGCTAATTTCATGAAAGTAGTTAAAATTCGTATTCTAACATTGAAGGCACAATCTTTCATATACGCACTTTTGAAACATTCTATATGAATTGTTCCAATGATTTTCAATTGTTTAGCTAACTGTGTAAGCTTCTTCTTTCAAATCTAGTGTTTCATTGCGCCAAGGTCGCTGGATTGGCTACGATAAGCTTGTTACGAATAAATTAAAAGAAGATAAAAATAAATTAAAACAAAAAACTCGTAAAACATCATTTATTTAGTATTAATTGGAGTCAGCAACTAAAGCTATTGACGATGAACATTTAAAATTATAGATTTTCACAAAAATTGTTCAAAGTGAGAGTCGTTGTTTTCTACACAAAGTTGGCAACATTTAATAATCCACTTACATTAGCAGGTGCTATTCAAAATGTATGTCTTTTATGTCAAAATGTCTTTTATGTAGCTCCATATAAAAAAGTTTTTCTTTTAATTTATTCGTAACAAGCTGATGGTAGCCAAACCAGAGGCCGTGACTTAATGAAACATTAGATTTGAGTGAAGAAGCTTACACAGTTAGCTGCATAGTTAGTTGCCTAAAGGTACAAATAACCCCCCTATAAGCTGGGGCTCTTTATGAAACGCACGGTATACGTAACTTTAATTATTTGTTTAGTGTTTGAAGAGAAACCTTCGAATGGGCATCGAAGAAATGTTAGTTCGGTCTCTACGTATGAGATTCCGACATCTCCAAATCCTTCAACATCTGGATTACAAACAAATCAAACTTGTGCTAGTTCCAAAGATGAACAAACATCGTCAGATCAAAATTTAAGTTATTCTAACTGTAAGAATGTTGTGTTCTGTAATAACATTAACTTAGAAGTAAAAGAAGCGCAATTATAATTAAAATTAATAATTAGGTAAAAAGAGAGTCGCACCTTAAAATTTTCAAAGTAACACTTGTTGCAAACAAAAATAATTTTAATTTATCCAAGTTGCTTCCACAATTACGAGCACACATTTGTTGTTACTAATAGCTAATAAGAGGTGTTCGTGAACCGACACGGAAATTTATACCCAACTTTAATTTGCTTGGCTCCTTATTCTCTCGCCATCAGCTAATGAACAAAGTGACAGGTAGCGCGGTAACAAATAGAATTTTTGTTTCGCCTTTAAATCGTATCGTTTAGGAAGCCTCGACGTAGAAACTTTTTAAGATTGTAAAGCTGCATCATCACTGTGCCGATCAGCAAGGCCGCTCAGCTGAGCGGTTCACAAGCAAGATTTTGTGTTTCTCTAGTGTAGATGTAGACGCTGTAATAGTGGGCGTGGCACCACACTGATGCACTCTCCCATGTGCTGGTGTTGCGGTTTTTTGCGGAGCAAGACCGCTCGGCGTAGTGGGGATGCAGCTTTAAACTTATTGTTTTAGTTAGTTAATTAGAAATATTTAACTGTAATTAAAAGTCGACTATTCACATTTTTTAAGTTGTTCAATGTGACTTATTGTTTTAATCGTAAGTAAGAATTGCGTGAGCGATTTATTTATTACTTAACTTTATTTTTTGTTGCTTAATTTGTTTTTAAAATGAACACTTTCAATTTGTATTGAAATAGAGTATGTACTTAGGCAATTTTTGCAATAAGTAGTATTCTCGTTGCATTTAAACTCCCAAAGTTTAAAACCGTTGTTATTAGACGGTTTAAAATAATTTAATTTTTAATAGAAAATTAGTTTGACCAAAATTTCTAAAAGAAAAATTAATGGAGATAATTTGAAAGAAATATTAGTGCAATTATTAAAGAAATCAAAATGGTCTGTCGATTATAATGTGCATAAAAAATAAGTACATTTGCAAAATATTTTAATAATGTAAAAGGTAGGTGATAGCAGATGAGCAGAGCTCATTGCCAAAAATAGTTATGAATACATATTTAAATGAATTTAAATTTTGTATTCGATTTCTAATAAACATTTTGGATCATTATTGTGTCGTTTTTCTGTAATTCAATGGACTTTGATTCAACACCACTCTCGGACCGTTTGTCTGATGGTGATGAGTCCCTCTAAAATCTCTACATCGAATGGACTACTTGAAATAAAACAAATAAAACCACTGCTTTGCTAACAAATATTTATTTTATAAATCAATATTTAATTCCTGGGTTGACTCGGACACCGGAAAAATACTCAGTGGATCAACCACTCTTGGACCGCGTGTTTGATGAGTCTGCCCCAATTTCTCACATGGAATAGCCCATTTGAGATAAAACAACTGCTTTGCTTTAATCAATATCTAATTCAGGGGCGGACAGGGATACCATAACTCTGATGAGTCCCATACTACCTCACATAACGCGTCACTGATTACCTGCTCAAATAATCACCAAAAGTGCTTGATATGAACCAGGCTGAATCCTAGCTCAGGATAACCTTTGAGGTTATTGGCTGATTTACTTTTGCCTTGGGGGATTACACAAACCATTGTTTTTTGATCTAGAGAAGAACCCTGGTTCCTTTTAGGTTATTAGGTTTTTGGTGGTATCGAAATTTCGGTAGGTTAGTTCCAGTCTGCCCCTGATCTAATTAATTATGTATTTCGACTACTTAATTTAGTACGTC
Source organism: Malthinus seriepunctatus (assembly GCA_963924605.1). Lineage (NCBI taxonomy): Eukaryota > Metazoa > Arthropoda > Insecta > Coleoptera > Cantharidae > Malthinus > Malthinus seriepunctatus. Next base: position 779,841 of record OZ004605.1, read on the forward strand.
CTAAATAAAAGTCCTAAATATTAATACACTTTTCATTTAAAAAAATTGTTGGCACTGAACAAAAATATACACTACTTGAAAAAGTTCTAGTTACAACTCAAAATAATTACAAATTAACACCAATGCAATAAACCGTCGTTAATCCGGATTTATTGGAAGAGATATGTGGATTAGTGAAGCTGATTAATTTGTAAAGGATCAAGACTCACTCACACTTCGTATTTCGATCTGGATTATCAATGGTTTATTCAAATTTGAACATAGAATATATATTTTAAATTTTTAACTATTCTATTCCAGTTTTAGTTCCATTTGAAAATATTAGCTATTTTTACAATATAATTAATTTTGGTTCTAATAAGCACGTATTGCTTTATATTATATATATTTTTTATAATTCGTACTCCAATTGGAAGCACTAATAGCGCTATTCACAACAAACCATTTACTTACTCTGAAGACAACAGGAGCGGACTTAATCTAAATATTTATTAAATTCAATGAGCATTTTTATACAATTTAATTGACAAGAACAGTTCAGTTTTATACCCTACGTACAAACCTACTACTAAATACTTTTATTTTTTAATCAGGGTTAAATTTAAAATTTTAGATCTGTAATAGAACTCAAATTCTTTATCTTAATTTAATTTACTGATTGTTAGTGAATATACGATTATATGGGCAGTATAATAATTTTTTCCCTAGTCTCCAACAAAAATATTTTTGGGTCCCTAACATAAATATGTTTAACCCTCCCTCATTATAGAAATTTTGGTTTCCCAACATAAATATTTTGAGCCCTCAACATAAATATTAATGGGTGCTAACATAAATATTTTTGTCTACCCTGTAGAAGTAAGTTTGGGTCTCAAACAGAAATATTTTTGATTCCCAACGATAAATATTTTTGACCCCCCCCTTTATAGAAATTTTGAGACAACAACAGAAATTATTTTAATTCCTCAACATAAATATTTAAAGTCCTCAACATAAATATTATTGGGTTCTAACATAAATATGTTTGTCTACCCTGTAGAAGTAAGTTTGGGTCTCAAACAGAAATATTTTTGACCCCCCCCCCCTTATAGAAATTATGAGACGCCAACAGAATTATTTTTGGTTCCCCGACATAAATATTTTGAGTCCTCAACATAAATATTATTGAGTTCTCAACATAAATATTTGTGACTCCCCTATAGAAATAAGTTTGGGCCTTGAACAGAAATATTTTTGGGTCCCCAACATAACTGTTTTAGGGCCATTTTTTAGCCTATCTCTATTTAAAAGGAGAACTCTTGTTAATATATTATGCGCCTTATGTTTATATAAATTTAGGGCCCTTTCGATTACATATTTGGGCTGCCTTAGGTCAAGAAGGTACTCCACTGTCAATTTTATAAGAGTGAGGTACTAAGCAGGTACTGAAAAGAGAAGGAACACCCTGTATAAAAGCTGAAACTTTAATGTTAATTAATATTATGTTGTCGGTGAATGACCAGCCCCCCAAATATGTCTAAATAATTAAAAATAAAATCAGTCTTTGTATAATTGTAAAAAATATTTGAAAAACAAAAAATAAATTTTTTAATTACCCTGTAATTAAAAAAATTATTGTCCATTCTTAGATATGAATTTCTCTTTAGTAAACATTATCTCTCTATTTTAATTAAATTAATTTAAAAAAATATAGAGATTTTCAAAAATAAATATAGTTCTTATATTTACTAATAAAAAGTCCGCCCCTGTAATAATATTTTTAACATCAACCTAATTAAATCCAATTACTTAAATATTTTGGAAATACTGTTTTGTTTTTTAACTTTTTATAAAGCTATGACAGATATGCTAACCATTGATCGAACAACAACTAAACAGTAGTTGTGGATTTTAATTTCAGAAAATGTCTGGATCCTCTGCATATTCACGATTCCAGTACAAATCGTTACACAACCAGTCTTCCAGTTTCGTATGTGGATTTGTTCCAAAATTAAACCACCTGAAATTGGAACAATTAAAAACATTTTTTACCCTCCACCATATGTCATTATTTTAAATTTATGCACCCCAATCTGCTCTTGTGCCTACTTTTCCCTTAAATTAAGCCATGATCCTTTCAGAATCTCAACCCGTTAAAAATCCCCCCTTCCATCAATTATGATGCTATTAATTAAATAGATACCTTGGAGTCCAGTCGGTGGACTTTTTACTTTTTCGTTGTTTACTTGCATCTCTTTGTTTTTGTTCGAGTCTTGTTTTTTCTATGGCAGCTCCATCAATATCCCCTTGTTCCAATTTTCTTATGTCTGGTCTTAAGCGCGAATCAGTTGCACACAATACTTTATCCATAGATTTCTCCATCTCATTCAAGCTCATAGCAAACTGAGTAAATTGGTAATACTGAAATGATATTACATTAGTATATTGATCTAGAACAGGGTTTCCCAAATTTTTTCTCTAATGGAGCACTTTGAGGGTCTTTGAATTTTGACGGAGCACCTTGTATAATTTGAAGGGTACATAATCAATAAATCTTGGAAAATAAAAAATACTCTGTTAATATTTTTTCACGGAGCACTTGCTACCTTCCCGTGGAGCATTAGTGCTCCGTGGAGCAGAGTTTGGGAAACCCTGATCTAGAAGGATGTATTGCAATTAAGAGGGATGATTAGACAGAATGAAATTTAGGTTTTGAAACTTTCCAGCAGTTTTAATGCCAAAACCAAAAATCTAACCTTCTAAGGCAGTGCCTATTTACGTTTTTGCTCCAAATTTTCCCTATTTCTCCAACTAATCCACTGTAGACATTGTACTTACATCTCCACAATTTGGTGGTCTTGGATTAACTGTCCAAATACTAAAAGAATTTGGAATGTCAATGGAATAAGTAGAATCACTTTTAGGTATATCTCCATCAATATCAGGTGGCATAGAATCGTCGACGCTCTAAAATAAATAAAATTGTAAAAGTTTTCAAAAGAAATTTTTTTTCTACCTCTTGAACAGAATTCGATTTAAAAGGTCCAACTTTTAAACTGTTAAGTTTTTGTAAAACTTTTCTAGATGTGTGAGAAGGTGAATCGTTGGGACTCTTACTACGATATTCGCCATCTTTTTCACGTTTAAATTTATGCGAATTTTCTTTAACGTAATCTTCGTAGGAAGTATAATCTGTGCATTTAATGAAGTCAGTCCATTTTCCGTATAAAAAGAATAATTTGCGTTTTCTAAAAAAAAGAAAAAATTATTTAAAAGAAGAAAATTAAGAGAAAACTTAACGATTTATCTTGGATGAACCCTTCGACTCGATGTAAATCTTTGGAATTTGAACCTGCTGGTTTAAACGTCAAGTGAGCCTTGTGACCCGTGGAATGGTTTACTATTTCCATATTTCCGTACTGCTCCATCCATAATTTTCCCACTATGATATTATGAACGCAACATTGGACGCTGGTCCAGGTGTAAGCCTCGTTCCATCTATTTTTAACAGAGATTAAACATTTATAATTAGAACAAACATTATCAAAGGAGCACTTAAGGAGAATATACATTTCCTGAAACTAATTTCATTAACGACATACGAAACATCCCTAAGTGCTCCTAAATTTAAAATCTAAGTAAATAACCTCAAAACAACCAACCTGGGAAATTCAACAGTTACAACTCCTTTGGGTTGTATCTCAACACTTTTACCCCAAAATTTTAATTTTGGATGAATGGAACCGTGAAATTTCCAATCCTTGCCAACCGATTCTGCATGAAAAGCTGAAATTGGTGGGTGATGGCTAACTTGCTCGCAGATAATTTTAAATTCTTCTCTTTCGAGTTCGTACGTTTCGCCAAGTAGTGGATTGAAAGGCTTTCCTAAACGTTCCCAATTTGACGCTAGAGCACTTACAGCAAATCCTATCGGAAGAAATATTTTTAGTATTGGTGGTTTTTTAACCGAAGGGTTGCTGATGCAATTTTAATTACGAAGAGGGTATTAAGGCTTGTTTTAAGAAGTTGTGGAAGATCCACAATTAAAAAATTTTCCCATCTCCATTAATTCTTCCTCATCTGGATTTCATTTCAATTTGTTCTCGAAATCCAATACTTTGGTTTAGGAAGGTACTGTTACGATCCTTCTAGTATGGAGTAGAATATGGATTCTTTTCAAATTTTGAAGCAGTTTGATTTTTTGGAAATGCATCAGCAGCCTTTAGGAGTTACTGGAGAATTGAAAATAACTAACCTATGACATATTGCATTCGTAAAATAGGGTCAGTTTGTTCGGCAGCTATTCGTAGAAGATGTGCGTATTCCATATTTTCGGCCATCCTTTGGAGGAAGCTTAAAGGTTCGTTAAAAACAACCGGCATAGTTATTTTACTTAATTCTTTTCCAATGCAATTTTTTAAAACTGACCAAATATTGAAATCAGTATGAAACATAGGTACTGGTAAAACAAGTCTGTAAAAATTAAAATTTTTGTTTTTAAATATATTAAAATAGAAAAATCTCACCTATACTCAGGTTTTTCATCAGCCATGTCTTACAATCGATACTTTTCAATACAAGCAAACTTTCGAACCGTTCGTTATAATTATTATTAGGCGCCACCATTCGTAATAAATCTTATACTATTTTATTGACCTTATTTATTTAATTCTTCACCATTTTCCCTCTTTATCTAAATGAAACGAAATTATCAAAATGCGAAACAATAAACAAACACCTTTTAAACTTCAATAATCAACAATTGGCATTCAATTAACAACAAAAGTGGAGAGCATCAAAAGGTTTATTTTGAGCCATTTTAAAAGCCGAGAGTTGAACTAGTTTTTCCCAAAATTTCCCTTATTTTAAAATTTTAAGGGTAGTTGTAACTTTTACAGGGTTGCAAATCATATTTTATGCATGTGACGCTTTAAAAGTCTACATTAGTTGGGTTAAATTATTAAAATAAATTTTTCTACGGTCAGCAGCTCCTTCTCGCTTTTCTCCCTCAATCTGTCCCTACCTGCCCAAAATTCAGCTCTCTTTCACTCTATTTTAAAAACGCCTATGCTTAATTATCTATCGTCTTACTTGCCTGTCTACTTGTCTTTATGTATGCCATTACATCCACCTACTTGCCTGTCCGTCCATATGGTACGATCTGGGCATGATATTGTCACGACTGCTCTCGAGACTCCTGAGGGAGTCTCAGGTTGTACCAGGATAATTGGGGTTTATAAATGTACGCAAAGAGTCCCAATTAAATACATGTTTATTATTATTACTCAACATATTGTTCTTAGCCCTAGTCGTTAACTAGGGTTCCTCGCCCTCTCAATCCCAACTGACCGTCTAACTGTAAACTTAGCTAGTTAGCAATTAACTCCTGTGTTCTCTGCGCCTTTCATCAATACTTAACTTCCTATTTACAACTATTGTAAATGCTGAAGTGTGCATACCCTGCATTTCCTTCCTTGTTTTGATCTTTCATTAACTCAAACTATCGTTCTAGTTATTGCAGTCTTTGTTGCTTTACTTCCTAGTGACCTATTTATTAAATAGCGCATGTGAGAATATTTTTGGAAAAAGCAATTATTGCATTTTCCATCTGTTTAACTGTCAAATGCCAAACCTGCCTAGCGAACTACCTTTGTGACCTTCCATAGGACGTAGCCGAGTGCCTAGCGACTTACCTGTCTACTGTTTAGCCCATCTAGCTACCTGTTTGTTATGTCATGCTTCCTTGGCCCCGCTATATATGCCTACCTATTCTAAACCTATTGGTCTATCCATCAATCTTTCTGCCAACATTTTTTTAATGTTTATGATTGGCTTTATTGCTATTGGTCACTAATTTTAAATAAATAAATAAATTTTATCTTCTATTTCTATCAACGTGCTTATTTCGTACATTTTTTATCTCTCTTTGTCTTCCTGCCTATCTACTGGACGGGCTCAGCTGTTTGCATGCCCTACATATTTAATTTTCTCTAATCTACCTTCAAAGTGTCAGTCTGCCTGTTGATCTGTTTGTTTATACCCCTATCTGTATGTTCTCCTGATTATGAAAGGAAGAGGGAGGGCCAAAAAAAATATTAACGATGGAAATAAAACCACTACTCATTTTAAAAGGGTTTCAATTTTAAAAATCGATTTTCTTGGGAAAAACTGTCCAAAAATTTTCCGTAAATAAATTAATTAAAACTAACACGTGATTTTGCAATTTTCACTACTCGGTTTAAAAGGGTTTCGATTTTAAAAATCGATTTTCTTGGGAAAAACTTTCAAAAAAATTTCCTTAAATCAATTAATTAGAACACGTGCGTTTGAAATTTTCACTACAAATGTAAATTTTTAAATTAAATTAATGTTTATAATTTGTTTAATTGTTTTATTTGTTTAACTTTTTGAAATTATTTTTAATAATTTTATTAAAGCTGTAGAGTATGTATAATGGCAACCTTTATTGATTTTATTTACAACTTGTATGTATTAAAATGTATGTAAGAACCAAATTTATTATTAAAAATGATCATTTTATACATACCAAACAGTTCTTCCTTACACAATTTGAAAAAAAATCATTTTAAATATTTATTTGGAAAATTATTAAAACACACCCCACATAGACCTATAAACCTACTGTTACACAAGCGGTGAAGGCCAGAGAAAATCCCTTCACTGGCAGAAAATACGGCTGCGCATTTTCATTGTAAAGGGAAAACATTTAGCAATAAAAGAATTTATAAATTAATATTTATTTATATATTTTAACATTAAAAATATGGGTTCAATACAAAAAAGTCTTAACACTAAATTTTTATAGTTGTGTAATAATAAATAAGTTTTTCACAACACTTGGTTTGTTGTTAAAATTATTACTAAAGAAACATTTATCATTAATCCATTACCTAACAATAATAATAGTGGTGGCGATGATGACGATAACGATAAACACCCTATAATAGCTCTTATTAATAGATTAAAAAAATATTTATTTAACTTTAATATCTCCAAGTTTAAAAAGTCCGAAAAACGATTTTCCACTTTCGAATAACGAATACCTTCCATCTGCGAGATCTTGTAAGCTGATTTGATCACCTTCTACGAAATAATCCATACCTGCAGTATAGCAAGTGTTTCCTTTAAGTACGCGATCTTTTGAGTGCGTCATTGTCGTACATTGAAGTAACGTTTCGGAATTCTTATAAACACGATATCCATTAGTATCGTGTTCGTCTAAATAATAAATCTGAAAAATATATTTTCTTTAAACGATCAGGATTGAAAAAAATTTAACCGGTGCACGAGGAAAACTCGAGGATGCCAGGACTTGACTAAATGGGTTCTTTCTAAAAAAATCCCAAATGAAGCACTGACTAAACAATAAAAAAAACACGTTAGGGAAATGAAGAAAGCTCAACAAGATTGCAAGCCCTTTACCCATCCAAGAGATCTAAATGGGCCCATAACTTACTATGTGGCATAAAAAATCTCTTACAATGTTCGGACTGGTTAAAGGCAGTTGTAGAATAGTTTTATTCGAGTTTGAGCGCCTTTATGACCCATCAAAAGATTAAAAATGGCAGAAAATTTCTTATGTGGCATAAAAAATCTCTTACCATGTGGGACTGATTGAAAGCAGATGTAGAATAGTTTCATTCGAGTTTGAGCGCCTTTATAACCCATCAAAAGATGGCAGAAAAATTCTTATGTAGCATAAAAATCTCTTACAATGTGGGACTGGTTAAAGGCAGTTGTAGAGTAATTTTATTCGAGTTTGAGCGCCTTTATGACCCATCAAAAGATTAAAAATGGCAGAAAATTTCTTATGTGGCATAAAAAATCTCTTACCATGTGGGACTGATTGAAAGCAGATGTAGAATAGTTTCATTCGAGTTTGAGCGCCTTTATAACCCATCAAAAGATGGCAGAAAAATTCTTATGTAGCATAAAAAATCTCTTACAATGTGGGACTGGTTAAAGGCAGTTGTAGAGTAATTTTATTCGAGTTTGAGCGCCTTTATGACCCATCAAAAGATTAAAAATGGCAGAAAATTTCTTATGTGGCATAAAAAATCTCTTACCATGTGGGACTGATTGAAAGCAGATGTAGAATAGTTTCATTCGAGTTTGAGCGCCTTTATAACCCATCAAAAGATGGCAGAAAAATTCTTATGTAGCATAAAAAATCTCTTACAATGTGGGACTGGTTAAAGGCAGTTGTAGAGTAATTTTATTCGAGTTTGAGCGCCTTTATGACCCATCAAAAGATTAAAAATGGCAGAAAATTTCTTATGTGGCATAAAAAATCTCTTACCATGTGGGACTGATTGAAAGCAGATGTAGAATAGTTTCATTCGAGTTTGAGCGCCTTTATAACCCATCAAAAGATGGCAGAAAAATTCTTATGTAGCATAAAAAATCTCTTACAATGTGGGACTGGTTAAAGGCAGTTGTAGAGTAATTTTATTCGAGTTTGAGCGCCTTTATGACCCATCAAAAGATTAAAAATGGCAGAAAATTTCTTATGTGGCATAAAAAATCTCTTACCATGTGGGACTGATTGAAAGCAGATGTAGAATAGTTTCATTCGAGTTTGAGCGCCTTTATAACCCATCAAAAGATGGCAGAAAAATTCTTATGTAGCATAAAAAATCTCTTACAATGTGGGACTGGTTAAAGGCAGTTGTAGAGTAATTTTATTCGAGTTTGAGCGCCTTTATGACCCATCAAAAGATTAAAAATGGCAGAAAATTTCTTATGTGGCATAAAAAATCTCTTACCATGTGGGACTGATTGAAAGCAGATGTAGAATAGTTTCATTCGAGTTTGAGCGCCTTTATAACCCATCAAAAGATGGCAGAAAAATTCTTATGTAGCATAAAAAATCTCTTACAATGTGGGACTGGTTAAAGGCAGTTGTAGAGTAATTTTATTCGAGTTTGAGCGCCTTTATGACCCATCAAAAGATTAAAAATGGCAGAAAATTTCTTATGTGGCATAAAAAATCTCTTACCATGTGGGACTGATTGAAAGCAGATGTAGAATAGTTTCATTCGAGTTTGAGCGCCTTTATAACCCATCAAAAGATGGCAGAAAAATTCTTATGTAGCATAAAAAATCTCTTACAATGTGGGACTGGTTAAAGGCAGTTGTAGAGTAATTTTATTCGAGTTTGAGCGCCTTTATGACCCATCAAAAGATTAAAAATGGCAGAAAATTTCTTATGTGGCATAAAAAATCTCTTACCATGTGGGACTGATTGAAAGCAGATGTAGAATAGTTTCATTCGAGTTTGAGCGCCTTTATAACCCATCAAAAGATGGCAGAAAAATTCTTATGTAGCATAAAAAATCTCTTACAATGTGGGACTGGTTAAAGGCAGTTGTAGAGTAATTTTATTCGAGTTTGAGCGCCTTTATGACCCATCAAAAGATTAAAAATGGCAGAAAATTTCTTATGTGGCATAAAAAATCTCTTACCATGTGGGACTGATTGAAAGCAGATGTAGAATAGTTTCATTCGAGTTTGAGCGCCTTTATAACCCATCAAAAGATGGCAGAAAAATTCTTATGTAGCATAAAAAATCTCTTACAATGTGGGACTGGTTAAAGGCAGTTGTAGAGTAATTTTATTCGAGTTTGAGCGCCTTTATGACCCATCAAAAGATTAAAAATGGCAGAAAATTTCTTATGTGGCATAAAAAATCTCTTACCATGTGGGACTGATTGAAAGCAGATGTAGAATAGTTTCATTCGAGTTTGAGCGCCTTTATAACCCATCAAAAGATGGCAGAAAAATTCTTATGTAGCATAAAAATCTCTTACAATGTGGGACTGGTTAAAGGCAGTTGTAGAGTAATTTTATTCGAGTTTGAGCGCCTTTATGACCCATCAAAAGATTAAAAATGGCAGAAAATTTCTTATGTGGCATAAAAAATCTCTTACCATGTGGGACTGATTGAAAGCAGATGTAGAATAGTTTCATTCGAGTTTGAGCGCCTTTATAACCCATCAAAAGATGGCAGAAAAATTCTTATGTAGCATAAAAAATCTCTTACAATGTGGGACTGGTTAAAGGCAGTTGTAGAGTAATTTTATTCGAGTTTGAGCGCCTTTATGACCCATCAAAAGATTAAAAATGGCAGAAAATTTCTTATGTGGCATAAAAAATCTCTTACCATGTGGGACTGATTGAAAGCAGATGTAGAATAGTTTCATTCGAGTTTGAGCGCCTTTATAACCCATCAAAAGATGGCAGAAAAATTCTTATGTAGCATAAAAAATCTCTTACAATGTGGGACTGGTTAAAGGCAGTTGTAGAGTAATTTTATTCGAGTTTGAGCGCCTTTATGACCCATCAAAAGATTAAAAACGGCAGAAAATTTCTTATGTGGCATAAAAAATCTCTTACCATGTGGGACTGATTGAAAGCAGATGTAGAATAGTTTCATTCGAGTTTGAGCGCCTTTATAACCCATCAAAAGATGACAGAAAAATTCTTATGTAGCATAAAAAATTTCTTACAATGTGGGACTGGTTAAAGGCAGTTGTAGAGTAATTTTATTCGAGTTTGAGCGCCTTTATGACCCATCAAAAGATTAAAAATGGCAGAAAATTTCTTATGTGGCATAAAAAATCTCTTACCATGTGGGACTGATTGAAAGCAGATGTAGAATAGTTTCATTCGAGTTTGAGCGCCTTTATAACCCATCAAAAGATGGCAGAAAAATTCTTATGTAGCATAAAAAATCTCTTACAATGTGGGACTGGTTAAAGGCAGTTGTAGAGTAATTTTATTCGAGTTTGAGCGCCTTTATGACCCATCAAAAGATTAAAAATGGCAGAAAATTTCTTATGTGGCATAAAAAATCTCTTACCATGTGGGACTGATTGAAAGCAGATGTAGAATAGTTTCATTCGAGTTTGAGCGCCTTTATAACCCATCAAAAGATGGCAGAAAAATTCTTATGTAGCATAAAAATCTCTTACAATGTGGGACTGGTTAAAGGCAGTTGTAGAGTAATTTTATTCGAGTTTGAGCGCCTTTATGACCCATCAAAAGATTAAAAATGGCAGAAAATTTCTTATGTGGCATAAAAAATCTCTTACCATGTGGGACTGATTGAAAGCAGATGTAGAATAGTTTCATTCGAGTTTGAGCGCCTTTATAACCCATCAAAAGATGGCAGAAAAATTCTTATGTAGCATAAAAAATCTCTTACAATGTGGGACTGGTTAAAGGCAGTTGTAGAGTAATTTTATTCGAGTTTGAGCGCCTTTATGACCCATCAAAAGATTAAAAATGGCAGAAAATTTCTTATGTGGCATAAAAAATCTCTTACCATGTGGGACTGATTGAAAGCAGATGTAGAATAGTTTCATTCGAGTTTGAGCGCCTTTATAACCCATCAAAAGATGGCAGAAAAATTCTTATGTAGCATAAAAAATCTCTTACAATGTGGGACTGGTTAAAGGCAGTTGTAGAGTAATTTTATTCGAGTTTGAGCGCCTTTATGACCCATCAAAAGATTAAAAATGGCAGAAAATTTCTTATGTGGCATAAAAAATCTCTTACAATGTGGAACTGATTGAAAGCAGTTGTCGAATTTATTTTACCTGTGCATAAACAAAATAAAGTCCATTCTCCTTGATTTTCAGAAATCCGTCGGTCATCAAGAAATGCTGATCCATTCCTAAATTTTTCACCCAATTAGTGGAGTCCCAATCTATGTACCTTTGATTAAGGTGGCGAAGGTGGCCATCTCCTAAAAACAAACATTGAAGCGAGGATTTAAAAATTAGAAGAAATTACCGTTAAAATTAGTGTGCAGTCCTAAAACGTATTTAGATGTATCTCCATTAAAATGTATTGCTGGGAAAAGTTTATTTCGGTTATGAGGACGTTCGTCTAGCGTTTCAAAATTATTCCGTTGCCTGTGTCTGTTTCGCCTGTGATGAACTTCGGTATCCCTTACTATTGTAACATCTGGATGAGCCGTTCTATCCTGTTTTATTTCCAAATATTGTACATTTTTTTCAAAAATTTAGGGAAAAAAGTTTTTAAAAATGCGCACAAACCTCTATAGTTTCCCATTGGGCTGTTCCTGCTGATTTTAACTGGGGCTGCTTGTACTTAAGTTCACTTCTTGTTTTATCATTACGTCTTACCGATCCAAAAATTTTCCTGAAAATTGTTCAACATCAAACAATCGGTTGATAAAATTAATAAAGGTAAGGACTTGTTGGCTCTAGTTAGCTTGGGTCCTGGGTTTTTCTAGCTTTCAGAGCCTAGTTAAAACCTGTGCACGTACCTACGAGCTGTTGTCACTGGCAGATTGGTAACTTCTGTTTCGTTCTTCTGAACATCTGACTCTATCGGGGGTTTGGTGTTAATATGTTTTGTGACCACATCACTTGTAGCCCGTTTGTATCGATTGTAGTTGCCAATTTTTGTTAAACTTATAGGTGGTTTAATGAGTATATTAAGGTTTTCAACAGAGTCTTTTTCTTCGTTGTCTTCAAATAAGTCATAGTCGTACTCGGGATCGTAATCGGGGTCGTCTATTATAAGTGGACTGTTTATCTAAACAAATAAAAAATAATTATACACTAAAAGTAGAGTTTGAACGGCTGTAATGAACGATGGGGGACTTAGAACCCCTACGACTTTTTTGTACGTCATAGGTTTCTGTGACTATGACTAATTAGGCTTTTGGGCGCTACTACACCGGTATAATGATAATTAGTTAAATTAAAATTATGTGTTCGTTAGTTCACTATAGTTCATTTTATCAGTATTAATTATTAATATTAACTATATCGAATACTAATTATTGGTGAGATAGTAATTTGCAAAAATAAGCAACAAATATTTGATAACATTAATGTTACAAATAATTACGATAGCATAATCTACAGTTCATTAGTTTTTAGTGAACCAATTTTTAACTTTTAAGTAAATGCGTTTTAAGCGAGAGAAAAAAATTTGTTTTTAAAATTTTTAAATGGAGGAAATGGAAAAATTATGCAGCGAATTAATTTGAATAATGTGAAGAAAATCAATTATTGATGAACCTGACCTATCTATGACATTGATTTAAAAGATAATACAAAACAAAATACTGATGATGCCGCATAAAATTTTATAGGTGAACGTTTCCAAACTCAAAGTTGGGAATTTCCACGGAAATGGAGTTTCCATTTTTATTTGTGAATTTTTAATTTTATTTTAGTTTTCAATTTTGACAGATTTTTATCTTTTTGCTTAACCATCTCTTTTAGATCTTATTTTTTATTTTCTCATTTTCCACCTTGCAACTGTGAATTTTCCATCTGTCACTCTCTCCATGTAAGTAATATTCTTTAGTCTGCACGTGCACATGTGCACGCCTTGCTTCAGAACTTCTATTTATATTTTGAATTTTGGTTTTCATCGGCCTGCCTGTAGCTCTACCTGTTTGTGTTCCCACCCCATCTCTCTTTTTGTTTATCTTCTAACGAATTTATTTAAAGAATTTGTTTCTGGCTTGCTTAATATACAAAAAATGTACCAAACTGCAGTCCTATACAACCTGTTTTTTAAACTAAATTTTTTTTGTCTAAAAAATTCTAACGACGATCCAAAATTCTTCATCTATGACTAAGAGAAAAGCAATTTTTGCATCAATACCAAATTTATACGTTAGAATAGAACGCCGCTTATTTTTATTTACTTCTATGGAGCAGGATCGGAGTTATGATTTTTTGAATGTCAAAATTACAAATAGTTGTTATTCTTGTGTAATAAAAATTAAAACTTTAAAATTGGAACCCGGTTAAACCGGAAGTTACAAAAATATCAAAAGTTTTTAGGATCACCCTGTATGTTTTTAATATTTTGAAAAGTCATGCAATTAGCTGTTAAATGATACCAAACACCTCATATGTTGATTTCCGGTTTAACCGGAAATAGAAACAACTTTCTTGATTTAAACGAAAGGCCCTGTATATTCTTCAATATTTTTAAAGATCGTAAAATTAGCCATCTGATGATACCCAACACTTTGTACTTTCCTTCTGGTTTAACCGAAAATGGCACCAATCTTTTTTTATTTTAAATGCTTAAAATTCGCTTTAATACGCACGATTTTAAAAAAAGTCTTGGTATGCCCACATCCAAGTTGCAAAGTTTTTAAAATGTCTTTGTGATGCAGATAATTTTATTCTTCTTCTACTATCTCAGGCAACTTCAAGTGAATTTATTCAAGGGGCGGATCTACAACTATTGATACCTAATAGATAAATAATGGGGGGGGGCTCATGACCCTCTACATCTGTCAGTGAGTGAGTGAGTGAGTACGTTAAGTACAGTTAATAATCATATAATAATATAACTTCTACTAAGTTATAACACCATAGAGTGGAAGCTAGCTAATACGGTCGCTACGCATTATCTCGATCTTATACTCTATACAGGGTGAGTCTGGATAGATGAGCCATTAGAATTATATGGAGTTCTGTAAGAGATATGGAAAAAAGTCCCTAACAAAACTTTTCTACCTAGATATGACTTACATGGTAAAAATATTTTAGAATATACAGGGTGTTTTGTTTAAGAGATACTTAAACTAACTTTGTTATTTTAAATAGAACACCTTATATATTTTTGCATATTCTGATTCCCTATCCTATCATATTTGTAATCAAGTGGTATAAGGGTTAATGTACCGGTTACTAACCTACTACTACTACTAGACTCTAAATAGAGTCTACTTTGGAGCCATGTTGCCAGAGCTATAATCAAGATTTTTAAAATGTGTTTGTTCCAGCGACTGCTGATAATAGTCGACTGACAAAATATGTCACAGAGTTTTATAAAAAGCCTAATACTATACAGTATGATTACTTTACTCGAAATGTAAGTTTTCTCTAATGTTTCAAATGGAACACCCTGTATATTTTTGCAGATTTTAATTCCTGGTCAAAAGTAGATGCTAAATTTGCAAAAATATAAAGGGTGTTCTAATATAACTTTTTCTATATTTTTCAAATAAAACATCTTTTTGTAAATTTAGCATCTACTTTTTACGAGGAATGCAAATTTGCAAATAATATAGGGTGTTCCATTTAAAAAAAATCGAGAAAACTTTTTCGCGTCAAGTGATTATTACTCTGTATAACATTAGACTTTTTGAAAAATTTTACCACGTACTTTCTTAGTTGACTATTATCAACAGTAGGTGGTGTAAGCAGATTTGAAAAATCTTAACTACAGTCCTGGAATAACGACTTCAAAATGGACTCCGAATGACTCTATTTCTGCATCAATGTGACGATATCTATAGAACGGTTAGTGATAAGTACGTCTAACCTTATACATTTTTGATTATAAATTTAACTGGAAATTCGAATGTGGAAAAGAATATAGGGTATCCCATTTAAAATAAAAAGTTAGGTTAAGTATCTCTTAAATTAAACACCCTGTATATTCTAAAATATTTTTACGATGTAGATCATTTCGAGATTAGAAAGTTTTGTTAAGGACTTTTTTTCACATTTCTTACAAAACTCTATATAATTCTAATGGCCCATCTATCGAGACTCACTCTGTATTGGTAATCCCTGCTCCTGTCCACAGAACCATACCAATGGACTACCACAAACCACTCTGTAGAGGTGCTTTTATACCTAAGGGCTGTATGACATGAACTAACTATTTAGTAACTGTTAGTTACTAAATGGTTACTAAATGAACTCAAGGAGCAAAAACACGGGAATCTAAGCTTTAACGTCAACGTCAAAATGGGCGGATAAATTTTGACGTTGACGTTAAAGCTGAAAGGGGGTCGCCCCTTAGAGATAATTAACCTCTTTTGATAACCTTTTAAACACTTCATAGCAAGACGTTAGCTAATACGATTACTAAACGTGAGCCAGGCATTACAACGAAGGTAATGTGGCTAGCACTTGGGTTTTAACCGTCTACTATAACCACAGGTTATAATAAATTTCAAAGGTCGAGCTCGAGAGGTTCAAGTTCTGGATTAAAATCAGGGACGTTTAGCTCCCTAGTTTAGGGCTGTGCGTACAGTCAGCCTCACAATTATTGGCTACCCTGGCTATACGCCAGGGGAGGTTGTTAATTTACTACTTGGCAAAATATAGTTACCTCTCAATTTAAGTGGGGGTGTTAGGATGGTCACATCCACAATTGGTGCTAAACGTATAGCCAGGGTGGCCATTAATTGTGAGGCTGACTGTACAACCAACAAATTCAGGGGCGGGTTTGGAATTTTTCAAAAAGGTACTTTAATAGAGGGGAGTTGCTAAGTAGATATGTGAATTAGTTTTGAATAAAATGTAATTTTTGAAGTTTGAAACGTTTAGTAATTAAGTTATTACAAATTGAGTTTAATTATAGTGGTGTGATAGCTCATTAACAAGGAAGCGGTTGTTAAATAAACTTCGATATAATAACGATAATGGAAGATAAAATAATTCTAGTAAATATGAATGGATGAATAAAAATAAAATGTTGCAAAATTCCATTTGGAAGATGGAAGATATAGCTAAATTAATTAAATAATTAAGTTTGATTAAAAGTGAATAAGATAATTGGTAGTACGGGGCTTTGTTAAAACAATTAAAGCGACTAATTCTAAGAAAAATGAAAAAGTTACTACTTACTTCTTCGTTGTTAAATTTTTTGATCTCTTCGAGAAGATCGTCGTCTATAACGAGCCCTTTTTTGAAGTTTTCCACCGTTAATTTTAAATTGTTTAAATCGCCTTGTAACTCTTGTATTTTAAAATGTGAAAACATAAACAAAGCGAAATTAACAACAACAAATAATAAAAGTAATAAAATTAACTTGAAATCAGATTGTTTGTGGTGGCATCCAGTAGACATGAGGTTATCTTTACTTCCTTTATTTTCATCTAAGAACTTAGGTTGACCCATTTTTAATTAAATTAATAGCTTTTTTTGTTTCAACTATTAACGAATTTTACACATTATTATAGTTCGCGTTCTCGACTAAGACTAAAGCTATGATTTAAAGATGTAGAGATACAAAATGCGACTCGAGTCAAAATCTACGGACAAATTCGTTAATCACACATTTATGTATATCTTCACATCCCATCACCAATTCACTATCTCATTTACTTAAATATTACTAACAAAATAAACAATTAATTACTAGTGGCGACTGAAGGAATTTTTCGGCCATTTTTAATAAAAATTTTTTAACGCTTGCATAAACCAGGCTTTGAAAGCCCATACAAAACTGAAAGTTTAAACTAAGATGGTAAAAAAATATTTAACGATCTCAAAATACTTAAAAAGTGCTTGCAAACTAAAGACATCGTTGAAAGAACGGATAGCTACCAAGCGATTGAAGAGAAAAATATTTGAGACTTACGAACTATTCCTAAAAGAGCACCCAATTCCAGGGAGTGCTGTGTTATGTTGTTGCAACGATTTCGTTTAACTTACCATAAAATATACAGGATGTTTCAACTTAACGTACGACCATATAAAAATCTAAAGACGCGATGGCGCATGAGCACTTCCAACCTAGTAACTTTTCAAACATTTTATTTGAAAAATCACAGCCATATTCCATTACATTTTCTTCACTTTGTACAGATAAATGAGGTTCAAATAATCTAATTTGGTCCCGTTACTAAAGTCCTCACTGTAGAAGTTGTCTTCCTGGCGAAAGCGAGCGTCAGCCTAGAATGGCTGTTAGGCGAAGGCAGGATACTGTGTGTTTCCCTGCTTAGCTCAGATCTTACAAGTGCCTCCGCGTGGCAGCGCTAGAAATGCTGAAACCGGGCCAGTAGGTCCAAGGTTAGGTAGCTAAACAAGGTTGCTCAAAGCTTTGTCAATCTTTAGTGACGTGCTCGTACCAATTCGATAGATACCTCGCTATAAGAATGTGAATTGCGTCGTGAGATGTCAGACTTGGGGTTGAACAAGAGCTTTCTCTGTTCGAGGTGACAGCTTCTATCGAAAGCAAGACACCGCTGTTACTTGTCAAGATGGTCTTCGAAGGAGCGGTCGGCCCAGGAAGGAACAAAAGTTTAGTGAAGCCTGGGGCGCTCTAGAGAGGTCAGTAGGGCCTTATTGACCTTCTCTCTTATGACGACGAAGGATTTGGGGTCGAGCAGGAGCTTTCTCTGCTCGACGTGGCAGCTTCCTTCGAAAGCAAGACGCCGCTGTTACTTGTCAAGATGGTCTTCGAAGGAGCGATCGACTCAGGAAGGAACAAAAGTTTAGTGAAGCCTGGGGCGCTCTAGAGAGGTCAGTAGGGTCTTATTGACCTTCTCTCTTATGACGACGAAGGATTTGGGGTCGAACAGGAGCTTTCTCTGCTCGAGGTGGCAGCTTCCTTCGAAAGCAAGACACCGCTGTTGCTACTTGTCAAGATGGCCTTCGTAGAAGCGGTCGGCTCAGGAAGGGACAAAAGTTTAGCGAAGCGTAAAGATCTAGGGGCGCTCTAGAGAAGTCAGTAGGGTCTTATTGGCCTTCTCTCTTATGACGACGCAGGATTTGGGGTCGAACAGGAGCTTTCTCTGCTCGAGGTGACAGCTTCCTTTGAAAGCAAGACGCCACTGTTACTTGTCAAGATGGTCTTCGAAGGAGCGGTCGGCCCAGGAAGGAACAAAAGTTTAGGGAAACCTGGGGCGCTCTAGAGAGTTCGGTAGGGTCTTATTGACCTTCTCTCTTATGACGACGAAGGATTTGGCGTCGAGCAGGAGCTTTCTCTGCTCGAGGTGGCAGCTTCCTTCGAAAGCAATACACCGACGTTACTTGTCAAGGTGGCCTTCGAAGAAGCGGTCGGCCCAGGAAGGAACAAAAGTTTAGGGAAACCTGGGGCGCTCTAGAGAGTTCGGTAGGGTCTTATTGACCTTCTCTCTTATGACGACGAAGGATTTGGGGTCGAGCAGGAGCTTTCTCTGCTCGAGGTGGCAGCTTCCTTCGAAAGCAATACACCGACGTTACTTGTCAAGCTGGCCTTTGAAGAAGCGGTCGTCCCAGGAAAGAACAAATGTTTAGCGAAGCGTAAAGAACTAGGGGCGCTCTAGAGAAGTCAGTAGGGTCTGATTGAGTTTCTCTCTTATGGCGACGAAGGACGTTCAATACTGCGTAGTAATATCAGAAACCGGAGCTAACGTCTGACACTGAGAGATAGTGTAGTCCTCTGTACCTGCACTCCGATCAACATCAAAGATTCTTTCATAAATCTTGACGGACGACCGGGATGCAATAGTAATTATCTCTTAGAGGAAATCGAAACAGGAAGACGCGAGAAACAGCCTTTTGGGAGTGTCTTGGTTTAAAGGTCTGAGCTACTCAGGGAACCTGACTGGGGTAGGCAGACACAACTAACAGAGATTGTTCTGATCTCGATTGCAAAGCTTGCATTTGATGACACATGTCATACGTGACGGGTTTGCCTTCGAGGCTCGCTATCATAACTCTTTTGTAGACCGGGTGTCTGCTTGTTGACATCTTCAGTCTCTGTGACAGATTCACTCAGTGCCAATTTTAAGAGTTTTGGGATTTTCATCTTCAGTTCTTTTGAGTCTCTGCACTTTTGTGCACAGGGTCTTCAGTAAACATGACATGGGAAAGGATATCGTCTAAGACGTTCCTACCCATGGTTTGGCCTTGATCCACGGCCCTGATGGCCGTGATCACATGGGAAAGGGTCGTCTAAGACGTTCCTACCCTTGGTTTCGCCTTCCACGAACAGAAACTATCCTCAAATAGTGGAGATCTGAACTAAAGGGAGGCGGACAAGATGTCATGCACCGAGTAGTCGACTTAGCACGATGAGTCGACACTCATAAACAGAAGCTATCTTCGCATATGTGGAGTTCTGGGATCAAGGACGCTGACTAGTACAACTGATGACTCAGGAATATTTCGGTTTAGCCGAACCTATTGCTTTTCGTCAGATGATTATACTTCCTGGCTAATTTTTAGAGTGTGGAGGTGGTGGTGTTCTTCTTGTCTGTGGTTTCCAAGGAAAGTTTTAACGTAACTTCGGTGAACTTAGACGGAGTAGGAGCGGGCTTTCACCTCGTTTAAGGTTCGCCCCCGGTCTGAACCTCCTGGCGCTACTTCATTATGGTGTTGTACCGAAATAGTTCTGTAGAAGTGGGTGGTTTTTGGGTTGTTTTTAATCAGACGACCGCATCCACTGAGGATAGTGTACCTCCAAGATAAAAGCCATTAGAGAATATACAAAAAATTCACTTCAACAAGTTTAGCCTGACTTTAAACAGTTAGTCTATGTCTCACATCCCTTCGCTACGGCTCTGCTTTATATTAAAAATTAAATCTTTAAATAGTTCATGCAAAATGCACGCTATTTAATCTTATTAATCGGTTAAATCTGCTAAGCGGACGTAAATAAAATAAATCGATGTACCTAGCGACAAATTCAATTGGAATGAAAAATTATTAATTTCCACCTTTAAAAGAAATGAGGAATGGGGCACATTTTTTTATTTTGGTTTATAAAACTGTAGCTTATTTTGTGCTCAAAGATTTTTTTAAGTCCAAAATCCCCGCTAAACCTCATTCCTCATTGTACTTACATCAGTTTTATCAATAAAGGTGATATCAGAAGGGTGTAATTAAAACAATATTAAGTTCGTGATCTAATTTTTTTGAAGATATTGTTTCTACGCCATCACATACAATCATTGAAGCGTAATTAATTAAAATAAAATATGCTATGCATATTTTTTCATGTTTAATCTGTTATAATCATTAAAATGACTAAAATGTAGAAAATATTTATGTAGAAAAATTTTAAAATCAAGGCCAAAATTGAAATAAATTGTGGAAAAAATCTTTGTATAGAGAGAGAGAGCAATGCATTAAAGTTTTGTTGAATTCTATAGTAAAGACGCAATTTTCCGAACATGCATCGTTGGGATACCCTGTATGTAGTAAATTATAAACAGTTTAAAGTTTGAAAATACATATTTATATAATTAATTAATCATGAACGAATTAATTGCTCAATAAATAAAAAATTGAATTACTATAAACGCGACGTGTGAAAAACGTCGTTGAGGCTAATTGAATTTTATTTTTTCCTTAACAAATTAATTATTATTTAAAACTCTAATTTATGATATTTAAAATAGCTGCATGGAATGCAAAAGGGCTTACTCAAGAGTTTATTCAGCTGAGATAATTGTTCGTTTAATTTCCAAATATGGTATTATAAGGGAAAAATCGAAGGCGTTAAACGAAACTTCGAAAATGAAAGTTAAAGTTTTATTTAGGGTGGTTATTGAAAATACAACTGACGTCGCATCACGATTTATACGACGGAAAATGAAGGAAATTGATGGATATGCATTTTATAAATATGACGTAAAGTTGCGGGAGATGAGATAGGAGTATACCATTGGAGATTTAATTTGGGGGTGTAATATTTTAAATTAGGATTATGCTGGTATCGACGATATAGTTGCTCGAAGGGATTCCTGTAAATCACAAAAATCTACAAACTCCCTAAAATGTACGTCGAGATTTCCTCTATTAATACCTGTCATCAAATCAAGTAAGAGTTTCTTAGTGCTGTAATGGCATGGCTTAAAGTAAAAGTTTTAACTTTTTTAATGTTTGAAAAGCTAGAGTCATTTACAAATTTCAACAAGGACTTCCTAGACATGACAAAAATCTTCAAATTCTCTAAAATGTACGTCGAGATTTCTTCTATTAATACCTGTCATCAAACCAAGTAAGAGTTTCTTAGTGCTGTAATGGCATGGCTTAAAGTAAAAGTCTTAATTTTTTAAACGTTTGAAAAGCTTAAGTCATTCATTAATTTCAACAAGGTCTTCTTATACATGACAAAAATCTGTAAACTCCCTAAAATGTACGTCGAGATTTCTTCTATTAATGACTGTCATCAAATTAAGTAAGTGTTTCTTAGTGCTGTAATGGCATGGCTTAAAGTAAAAGTCTTAATTTTTTAAATGTTTGAAAAGCTTAAGTCATTTATTAATTTCAACAAGGTCTTCTTATATATGACAAAAGTCTGTAAACTCTCTGAAATGTACGTCGAGATTTCTTCTATTAATAATAATAATAATAATAATAAATGCCTTTATTCTTCAAAGGAACATAAAAGAAAAAAAAAAGAATACATAATTTATATAAATCGTATTACAAAAGTTCCAATGAGAACCACAGGGCGTTGGTTCAAGTGGCTGCAATATGCAGCCCTTGTTCTTCCACCATAACCCGGATTTGCAAAAACAGTTAACAAAAATAAAATTTAAATGCCTAAAGCTAATTCTGCGACGTGTAACTCCCCAAAGTTAATAAACGTTCTTGAAGAGAATAAATTGAAAAATAAGAAAAGTACCACTATACACATTAGCACACTAACACTAAATTCATACTACAATAATTGATTATGAGAAAATCCATAGTACAAATCAATAGTAGGCACATGAGAAGCAGCAATATACATAATATACATAATATACATAATAGCAGTTTAGCAGCCTCTCGTGTACCACAATACAATGTGGATCACAGACGATGTTGATGTTGATACAAATGCAACCCGTATTTGACTTTGAATGACTTGACAGACAGACCCTTGAACAACGGTGGAATACCATTATATACCTTAGAAGCCTGGTAAGAAAAACCTCTCTCAAACAGAGACGATTTGTGGAGTGGTGGCGTAATTAGACCTTTAAAGCGTAGATTCAAGGAGTGAACATCCGTACGAAATTTTATCTTGTTGTACAGGTACGGTGGCCGCCGATTCAGAACTATTCCGTGACAAAACGAAGCCAGCTGCAACCGACGTCTACCCTCCATGCTAAGCCAACCGATATCCGACAGCTTGTGCGTAATTCTGTCGTACTTCCTTATACCAAAAATAAGCCTTAAACAGGAGTTCTGTACCCTTTGTATTCTTTTACAGTCAAGTTGTGTGATGGCAGGGCCGTATATTTGTGAGCAATAATTAAAATGCGATAACACCAATGTGTCGCAAAGAAGAGATTTTACTGGGACCGATAAAGAGTGTCTATGAGGATAGATTAATTTTAAGTTAGTGTACGCCTTTTTGATATAGTTGGTTATTTGAGTTTTGTATCTGAAAGTATTGTCCATGACCAATCCAAGATTTCTGGCCTCGTCAACGATAGGAATGTTATTATTATTGATGAAAAAACGAGCGGCAGATCGTAATTCCAAAATGCTATTAGAATTGCCGAACAACAGGATATTAGATTTAGAAGCATTAATTATGAGAGAGTGTTCCGTTGATACTTTATAAATATTTTCTAAATCCTGGTTGATACTTATCGTGGATTGATGAAGATCCCTCAAGTAGAACGAATGGTACAGCTGTGTATCGTCCGCAAACATATGTACAGAACACGTACTCACGTGATTATGAAAACCTGCGGTGTACAACGAAAACAGCTGAGGTCCAAGTATGGAGCCCTGAGGCACTCCAGTAGTTACTTGTCTAAATCGAGAACAACCTCCGTCAAGCCTCACTCCCTGGAGCCTGTCACTCAAGTAGCTCTTAAAAAGTGCAATTGCGGACAAACCGAAACCAACATATTTCAAAACAGCGAGAAGTACATCGTGATTTAAGGTATCAAAAGCCTTACTAAAGTCAAGCAATACCAACACAGTGACCCTATTTGAATCACTCGCTGTTAAGATATCATCAGATATTTGTGTCAGGGCTGTCACACAACCGAATCCAGAACGAAATCCTGACTGAATATCAGGTATAATCTTATGCCTATCAATAAATTTCTGAATTTGTAAATGCATAACTTTCTCAAGGATTTTTGAGCAAACGGGCAAGAGGCTAATCGGTCTAAGATCTTTCAACTCGTCGACATTAGATTTTTTTGGTAATGGTTTAATTAATGCCTTTTTCCATAATTTTGGAAATTTACTTTCCGTTAAACAGAAGTTAATTATGTGTGTAAGATAAGGCAAGATAATAGGGCAACAGAGTTTAATCATTTCTATATTGAGACCATCGAACCCTTGTGATTTACTTTTTATTTTATTTATGATGTTGCTGATATCAGACATTTCAACACACTCAAACAAAAATTCATCAGAATCATCAACAAATTTATTGGTTTTATAATAATTAAGCAAATCAGTATTATCGACTTGAATTGTAGGTATATTATCAATAAAAAAATTATTGATTATTTCTGGGTCCTGTAAATGAACGGGAATACTAGAATTTTTGTTTTTATTTATACCCAACGACTTAAGTTCTTGCCAAAGACGCTTAGAATCATTACTACTAGAGATATATTTCAAATACGCGACTTTTTCTTTTTTAATTGCCTGTGTAGTATAATTCCGTATAGATTTATAATAATCCCAATGAGCGGGGAGACGGGTTAGTTTGAATTTTTTATACGCTTTATTCTTTAGTGCAATCATGCACTTAATGGTGTCCGTAATCCAGGGCGTTCTTTGGTTGGTTATTTTGACTGTTTTTATAGGGGCATGAAAGTTTAAAATTTCTAAAATATTGTCGTTAAGAAATTCAACCTTATCATCTACATCCCCAAGAAGAAAAATATTTTGCCAAGGCACCAGATGTAAATCATTGTGGAAATCATCAATACTAAAGTTTTTGAAGCATCTAATTGTTTTATAGATTGTCATGCTTCTAGAAGGTATCATTAAATGACAGAAGACCGTCTCGTGATCCGAAAACCTACCATCCGAAATACCAGAATCCTCCACCAAAGCAGCATCCGAGACCAAGATCACGTCCAATAAAGTTTGAGAATTGGGTGTAACTCGTGTGGGAGAATCAACCAATTGAATTAAGTTGACTGAGTCTATTAACGAAGTAAAACATACGCTATCATTATTTTTTAACAACAGATTTATGTTAATGTCACCGAAACAGCACACGAAATCATGAGTAGTAGACACCAAGGTGCAAGACTTCTCGAATTCATCACAGAACATCTGATAGTGCAGTTCCGGAGGTTTATACACGACTCCAACTGCTATAGACATTTTATTAGCCCTAAATGACACCCACACCTGCTCAACAAGACCACCGACGTCAACAACTGTAAATCTGTAAATGTTACTCAAATAAACAGCAACACCACCACCACGTCCACGCCTGTCCCGCCTTATAAGAGAATAGCCTCCGATACCAATTGCGTCATCCGGAATCGCATCTGTCAACCATGTTTCGCTCATCGCAAAGCACTCCAAACGCATACGAGTTATATGGTTTTGAATAGAAGTGAATTTTGGTAATAATGATCGAACGTTAGCGTGTGCAGCCCTGAACGACTTCTGTGTCATCTTATGTTAACAACTTTCCCATTTTTACAAATATTGCACATTATAAATCAAATTAATGTGAATCAATTGCAGTACGGAAATGTAAGTTACTTAAATTTAAAATTGTAAATTTAATGGAACTAAAAAATGATAAGTCCACATCAGATGGGACGAAATACAAAATGTAATATTTAAACTATAAATTAATATGTATGAGGATAGCACATAAAATAAAATTCTTCAATATTTAATAAGATAACGCATGAAAAGGAAGGAATACCACAAGAAGAAAATAAACTGAAGTTGATATGAATTTATACGATAGTTTAAGTTTGTAAATTAAATTGTACTATCACAAGATATGATATAGCACAAGACCACAAGCCTAGAGTAGCAAGAGGTAAGCTCACTAATACGTTGAGTGAGCATCCTACGAGTATAACATAAAGAACGAATTACTGTAAGTCGCTTAATGATTTAATGTTTCTCACCACACCGTCCACCTTAACAAGCACTTTGCCCTCACTTGTCCATACCGAGCCGCTTCCATATTTCTTCACCGTTCCCATATAAATTTGGTAACGTAACTTCGTCAGATCCTCCCTAATTACGATTTTGGAGCCTTTGAGTTTCCGTTTGGACTGGTAGATAGTTTTTTTAGTATTTCTACTAACGAATTTTACAATTATTGGTTTTGTGCCACCTTCTCTAGCAGGAAGGCGATGGCTGCAATCGATAGAGGTGGGTGGAAGATTTAGACCCAATTTTTCTTTGCATATGTTCAAAACTATGGCATCGGTGTCTTCCTCTCTGGTAGCTTGAGGAACACCAAAGATCCGCAGACTGTTGCGCCTAGAGTACATTTCAGACTCGTCTTTGTAGAGAATTAGTTCTTTTTTAGAGGCTTTTAATTCAGCCTCAAGTGAAACCACCTTAAGTTCAAGCGAATTCACCTTCTTCTTATATTCTTGGACTTCTTTCTTAAATTCATCTACAACTTTATCCTTGATGTTTGACACGAGGTTCTGAATTAACGAATCTGAACTTAACAATTTCTCGACTATGTTACGTATGCGCGCCTCGTCCTCAGTAGCACGAGTAGATCGTATACTATCGGCTGGCATATTATAAAAATTAGGTAAAATTAGGTAAGAATTGACTCAAACACAATAACTATAGGAGCGGCACCTGACACTACTACTCCGTTCGAGCACACATAGCAGAATGTGAGCACACATAGCAGAATGTGTGTTAATGACTGTTATCAAATTAAGTAAGTGTTTCTTAGTGCTGTGCATGGCATGGCTTAAAGTAAAAGTCTTAATTTTTTAAATGTTTGAAAAGCTTAAGTCATTTATTAATTTCAACAAGGTCTTCTTATATATGACAAAAGTCTGTAAACTCCCTAAAATGTACGTCGAGATTTCTTCTATTAATGACTGTTATCAAATCAAGTAAGTATTTCTTAGTGCAGTAATGGCATGGCTTAAAATAGAAGTCTTAATTTTTTAAACGTTTGAAAAGCTTAAGTCATTCATTAATTTTAACAAGGTCTTCTTATACATGACAAAAATCTGTAAACTCCCTAAAATGTACGTCGAGATTTCTTCTATTAATGACTGTCATCAAATTAAGTAAGTGTTTCTTAGTGCTGTAATGGCATGGCTTAAAGTAAAAGTCTTAATTTTTTAAATGTTTGAAAAGCTTAAGTCATTTATTAATTTCAACAAGGTCTTCTTATTATATGACAAAAGTCTGTAAACTCTCTGAAATGTACGTCGAGATTTCTTCTATTAATGACTGTTATCAAATCAAGTAAGTATTTCTTAGTGCAGTAATGGCATGGCTTAAAGTAGAAGTCTTAATTTTTTAAACGTTTGAAAAGCTTAAGTCATTCATTAATTTTAACAAGGTCTTCTTATACAGGGTGGTGACCGGACCTCTCGGTCATACAGATTTAACATGTAAAAACAGACTTTGGTAATTTCCTGCTTCCCAATGTATTTTAGAAAGAAAATCTTCAAATAAAAATTTTAGAGAATAAAATTCTGCATCTAAACGAATAAACAAAATTAATTTTGGATGCTTTATAACGCCTGAAATTTAATTTGAAAATTCCCAAAATTAGCAGAAATAGCGATTGCCATGAAATATTCCCAATAAAAATTATCAATATTTGACATTGACATCTTTCAAAATTATTTTTGAGGGTAATTTAAATTAACTGAAACTAATAATGAAGTAATTTTTAGGGATGATCTGATCATACGTAAATATTATTTATTATTAAATAAATTTAATAATTGAATAAAAAATGCAGAACTATTTTGACAGATAAAGCTTAAAATATTTGACAATTTTCAATTGTGTTTCAAAGCAATCGCTACTTCTGCTAATTTTGGGAATTTTCAAATTAAATTTCAGGCGTTATAAAGCATCCAAAATTAATTTTGTTTATTCATTTAGATGCAGAATTTTATTCTCTAAAACTTTTATTTGAAAATTTTCTTTCTAAAATACATTGGGAAGCAGGAAATTACCAAAGTCTGTTTTTACATGTTAAATCTGTATGACCGAGAGGTCCGGTCACCACCCGGTACATGACAAAAATCTGTAAACTCCCTAAAATGTACGTCGAGATTTCTTCTATTAATGACTGTCATCAAATTAAGTAAGTGTTTCTTAGTGCTGTAATGGCATGGCTTAAAGTAAAAGTCTTAATTTTTTAAATGTTTGAAATGCTTAAGTCATTTATTAATTTCAACAAGGTCTTCTTATACTATATGACAAAAGTCTGTAAACTCTCTGAAATGTACGTCGAGATTTCTTCTATTAATGACTGTTATCAAATCAAGTAAGTATTTCTTAGTGCAGTAATGACATGGCTTAAAGTAGAAGTCTTAATTTTTTAAATGTTTGAAAAGCTTAAGCCATTCAATAATTTCTACAAGGTTTTCCTACAAATGAGAAATATCTACATACTTCCTAATGTACGTCGAGGTCCTCTGTATTCATACCTGTCATCAAATCAAGTTAGTGCCTTAATGGCACTTTTATGTACATAAGAGAAAGTCCGACTATAACCACACCACAGTTTTTTGTTAATTAATGTTCATAAATTATTATAATTTTTTTTATGTATACGTGAGTCTAATAAACTTTGTTTATATAAATAATATCATCAGTGTTTGCTTTTAACGTTTAATTGCATCGAAGAAATTTAATTAAAACGTCTAAAACTAATATTAACGTCATACTCAAACTTGTGATTCCTTTAAAAACTAATCAATGTGTTTTAAAAAATTACCTTTTGTACCTTTTGTAAGCCCCTATTTTTAATAAATATAGGGGATAAATTTTTAGTTTATCGATAGTACAAATTTTTCTTATTTTTCCAGGTTGCTCGATGTTTTTTTTGTTCTCTACCTAGCAAGCGGGGGCGAACCTTGGTAACCCAGGAGACGTCCAGTCAGCGTCTTATTTTTCTTCATTGTTTACGTTTTTAAGTTGAAGGGTAAATTAAGTGGATATTTAGGGCATAATATAGGGAGTAGAAAAACTGACTCAATTAATTGTTTTATGCTTACTACGCGACCCCCCTTGTGTGTTCTTTTTCTCGCAAACGCATATGCTTAAACAGACGGACATGCCGACAGATTAACGGATCGACTCACGGATAGGCAAGTGGAATAAATACAAACAATATTTCGAAAACACCCTTCTTTAATTTGTAATGAAAAATTTTTCTCCTAAGTTAAACTCAATTTTTAATTTAATTACACTTTATAAAAATACAGGGGTGCTGGAAGGCCTATCGCCAATTTTATTAAAATCAAATTTTGTTTTTTTCAATTACTTTAGAATTATTTTCTGATTTAATAAGTCAATTATAATCGACCCTTGTATTCAAAGTTGGAAAACTTTTGATACGTGATAAGTTGCTCAATTTCCAAAAATTGTCCTTAATGATAGCATAAGTGTTAACTTTGATTTACATAACGATTTTAAGGGTTTTTTTGTAATTATTTGTAATTTAAAAAATTTATAATAAATATTTTTTAATGAGATTTGTTATCGACCCGACGCTGAAGACGACTAGCGCCGGCGCGTATATCAACAACTATCATTGACATTGTACGAGTAGTCTCATAGCTAAGTGAAGGGTGTTAATAATCAAGTATTTAGAAAAAGTCAGTCTTAAAAAGAAATTTCATGAATAATTAGGGTAAGTTAATTTGAAATAAATAATAAAAATAAATAATTGTTTTAATTTAATTGACAAAATATTTCACATTCCTATGTCTTTGGAATGTCAAAAAGGGTGTTTAATGACGTAATTTTGATCGCCGAATAAAATATTCGAAAAGTTTGAATTATATTAAGCCGGTTTAGTAATTAAACGCTACTATTAACACAAATTAACAATTTACTCCTAGTACATTTTTTAGATTATTTCTCAAATGAATGAATCCACAGGTTGAAAGTTTTAAGCTTATCCCCAGGGGAAAATGATAAGAAACCACTCTTTTGTTATTTAATAAGCGCGATTTTGTATTGTCATGTTATAATGAAATAGCAATTACATCCCCAACATCCCCATTGTCAAAATTTCTCTAATGGAAAGAAATGTCAAATTCAAGATCATCTTCAAATATTTAATTTACTCAAAATTTGCTCAAATATACACTTTTGAGTCTTCCTTTCACTACACATTTTAGAAAAAACCCAACTGCGTGCTAAACTCAAAATTAATCCAATTTTATGAGTCGCCCTTAAAATACAGCTTAGGAATCTTCTAGTTAAGATGAGAGGAATGAGGAGGGTGTTTTAGGTTACACTTGACAGTTTTCAGTAAATAAACTCAAATATTCCAGCTTGTCATACAAAATGCCCTTATACCTAATAATTGACCACACGGTCATTAGATCACAGTGTAAAACAATTTTTTTTACACCGAGAAATCCACACATGTAATTTGTAAAAAATATTTTAAAATTCGAGTGCACTGTTGCCAAGTTATTTAATTTAAAATTAGACTTCGCTAACAATCATAACTCTGAAAAAACCCAATACATTGATTTTTTGAATTTTATACATCTGCTGTTGGATTAAAAAAATGTTATATAATTTCTAATTAGGTATAATATGAAACGGCTCATGTACCCAACTATTGTAGCACAGATTGGATATTTTTATGTTGACCCATTTTATTGGGAGTTTTTGAATTTTACATTTTTGCTGTTAAATTAAAAAATAACTCACAATTTCTCATAATTTACAATTAATAACTATAACATAAAATACCCCTATATACAACTATTGTAGTTTTAATTTGCTATTTTTATTTTAACCCATTATATTGGGATTTTTTCAATTTTACACTTGTGTTAGAATAAAAAAATAACTCATAATTTACATAATTTAGAATTTATAACTCTAACATAGAACATTCTTGCTCCCAACTATTGTAGTACTGATTTGCTATTTTTATTTTGACCCATTATACTGGGATTTTTCGAATTTTACATTTCTATTGTAAGATTAAAAAAATAACTTTTATCGTAATTTACAATTTATAACTCTAAAATAGAACACCCCTGCTCCAAACTATTGTAGCACTGATCTGTTATTTTTATTTTGACCCATTTTATTGGGAGTTTTTGAATTTTACACTTCTATTGTAAGATTAAACAAATAACTTTTATCGTAATTTACAATTTATAACTCTAACATAGAACACCCCTGCTCCAAACTATTGTAGCACTGATCTGTTATTTTATTTTAACCCATTTTATTGGGAGTTTTTGAATTTTACATTTTTGCTGTTAAATTAAAAAATAACTCACAATTTCTCATAATTTACAATAAATAACTATAACATAAAATACCCCTATACACAACTATTGTAGTTTTGATTTGCTATTTTTATTTTGACCCATTATATTGGGATTTTTTGAATTTTACATTAATTTCTGTTCTGAGATTAAAAAAATAAATCGCAATTTCTCATTTAATTTCTAGAATACCCCTAGACACAACTATTGTAGTTTTGATTTGCTATTTTTATTTTGACTCATTATATTGGGATTTTTGAATTTTACACTTCTTTTGTTGCATTAAAAGAATAACTTATTTTAATTTACAATTTATAACTATAACATAGAACACCCCTGCTCCCAACTATTGTAGCACGAATTTGCTGTTTTTATTTTGACCCATTTTATTGTGATTTTTTGAATTTTACATTTCTGCTGTTAGATTAAAAAAATAACTTCTATCGTAATTTTCAATTTAAAGGGTCATTCAAAATACACGCAAAATGTAATTTTTGAAATAAACACATTATTTATTTGAAAACTGATATTATTTATGTTTTATTGTAAAGTGCAAATGTTGGTATTGGTGTAATTCCACGTCAGATGAAAAAAAATTGCTATCCCCACTCTTTTCTCAAAAAACTTTTATTTCGACTGTATACTATAAGTCCGTGTAGCGTCAAGAGATGACGAGTGAACGACGATAGATCCTAATTTGAATTTTACAACTATGAATACAGTTACTTGGGTATGTCATACCCCACCACACTAACGAAGGGTTAAATTGCTTATCTTATCTCGATATAAATTGATTGATGCTCTTTTGGAAGAGGTGGAAGAGAGAATATCTTTCTACCCTACAAGTGCGCCAATAATGGACTACATCTAGTAATCCACCTAGGGTAGGTGGTTTTACTTATGCAGAAGTTACTTCCTTTACAATGGCCTTTAGCGGCGATTGAAAAGTTACACCCTGGCACGGATGGATGGTGTCATTCGGGTGTTTTTTTTGTATAATCTTTAAGACGGTGAATCAAAGCTGATCGTGTATTGATATGAATGACTTACAATCACATCTTGTGACTCATTTTAATCGTTTTCTGAGTTTTACACTCATGAGTCATGACTAACCGTGAACATCTGAACATAGTGTCGGTGGAGTAAATAATTAGCACGGCGCAAAAAACATTGGAAAAATATGTTTTTGACACTTTTATTTGCAATTTGTTCTTTTAATTGATTTAGTGGGCAAGAGTTACATTTGCAAAGATTTCAATTTCATTTTTGAATTAACTCCTGCTCACTCAGTAGAAAAAATTATCTGCCCATGCGAAGGTTAAAAGTAGTATAATTCTTAGACAAACGACTACTCGTCGCCTCACTAGACTTACTTTCAAATTCGGTGATGTGTATGTGCAATGTGCAATGTGCATTTTATAAGTGACTGTTTGGTATTTAAATCTATACGTTGCTTTTGAAAGTTACGTCAGAATCGATAGTTGTCTATTGTTGGAGATAAACAGTCGTGTTCCCTTTGTTATCCTATTACTATGGTAACTGGACAAAATTTTAATTTTTAAGAAATATTTCTCATTTATTTACCAAGTTTTCAAATACCAAATCTTCCATTAAAATGCTGATTATAGGCTGAGGTTATACTTCCGAACTTTACTTACGCTTTGTATTAAAAGCCTTGGCATTAGGACACGAGTAGACGTCAACGTATTTTCATGAAAAGTACTTATAGAGGGGGCATTGACGAACATACTATTCATTTTTATCATAAATAGGACTCGGTGGAAACAAAAAACGAACCAAATTTCACAAAAATTCCCAAATTTACGCCACAAGTTCTGAAGTATGCTGTATGACGTCATACCGTCGCTTAGTTATCTTTCCCACATACATTGGGATTATACATAGGTATAAAGTTTGCACGTCCATTATTTTATCTATTTTTATATTTTTTAATAAAATTGGATACTCAACAACACCAACCGAAAACATGTATTACTTACATGAAAAAAAAATTGCTAAAAACTATGCGAAAATCAATAAATATTTGCACTATTGACAACACGTCTCACAATGATCGCTTCATCTGGTGCAATATTAAATTCCACTTTAATTAAAATAGCACCCACTGTGCAAAAATTGAATTTCTAGTTTTGATTGGGAAAGTTTCAAAAATCAATCTCTCTACTAATTGTTGTTTAGAACACAGGTATTTTGTCATACTAACTAAAACTTAAATAATTACGTTTTCTAAACTTCTTGAAGAGTGGAAAGCCGTCAAATAGTATCAATTTCTTTAGGCTAATTCTGCAGGAAATATTTTTTAAAATTCTGAAAACTATTCCCTAAAATTTTCATTTTGTTACTTTGCAATAGTATTTAA
Source organism: Malthinus seriepunctatus (assembly GCA_963924605.1). Taxonomy (NCBI): domain Eukaryota; kingdom Metazoa; phylum Arthropoda; class Insecta; order Coleoptera; family Cantharidae; genus Malthinus; species Malthinus seriepunctatus. Next base: position 813,368 of record OZ004605.1, read on the forward strand.
TTATTTTTTTATTGTTTTTCTCTTTCAGTTTTTCTCGTGGGAGTTACAAAATACCAGCCCTTGAATAAAATAATCTTAGCAGTGGTTAAAAAAAGATTAATGGAGTTGAAAAAAACAGCTTCTATAATGCTTAAATGAGCCTGAATATGTCTAAATTTTCTCAAAATAATTTGATAAGAGTTTGAATATTTTTGACAACTTTCTTATTTAAAACGTAATTTTTAAAATCTGTTAAATCAACTTTATAAAGGTCATTTGTGTTTTCCATTACCTTTTCCTTAATTATAATCACGCTTAACTTTGTTTTTGTTACCGGAGAAAATGTTTGTTTCCATTTAAATTACCAAGGTTTGAAAAATCAATTCCTTTACGAACCTGTTGCTTATAACAACGCAGTGTAATGGATCAAAATAAAAACAGTAGGCAAATTAACGTAATAATAGTCTTTAGCAGGGCTGATTCGTTTATGAAAAATTACAATTTTTAGGCGATGATAGGGAGTTCAAGTGAAATTACAATTTATTTCTCCTGCTTTAATAGGAAACGGGTCGAATTAAAAAAATGAATGTAGTGGGTAAAAATAAAAATAGTAGGTGAATTATTGAGGTTCTAATAGTTTTCAGCAGGGTTAATTCGTTTTAAAAAACTAGCAGTTTTTAGGAGATGATAGGGAGTTCAAGTCCAAGTGAAATTGTAATTTATATCCCCTGATTTAGTACGGAACATTACAGCATTAAAAAAACCCATTGTGGTGGGTGAATATAAAAATAATAGGTGAATTGATGTTCTAATAGTTTTTAGTAGGGCTGATTCGTTTCAGAAAACTAGCAGTTTTTAGACGATGATAGGAAGTTCGAGTGAAATTGTAATTTATTTCTTGTGATTTAATAGGGAACGGGTCGAATTAAAAAAACACTTTGTAGTGGCTAAAAGTAAACATAGTAAGTGAATTGGTGTTCAAATAGTTTTCAGGAAGGCTAATTCGTTTGAAAAACTAGCTGTTTTTAAGTGCTGAGAGGGAGTTCAAGTCCATGTGAAATTGTAATTTATTTCTTCTGATTTAGTACGGAACGGGTCGCATTAAAAAACCCAATGTGGTGGGTGAATATAAAAATAATAGGTGAATTGATGTTCTAATAGTTTTTAGTAGGGCTGATTCGTTTCAGAAAACTAGCAGTTTTCAGACGATGATAGGAAGTTCAAGTGAAATTGTAATTTATTTCATGTGATTTAATAGGGATCGGGTCGAATTAAAAAAACACTTTGTAGTGGCTAAAAGTAAACATCCATATATTTAAAACGCGAAGCCTTTTCTTTTCCGCTAATTTTAGCGTACTTCTACTGGACCGATTTTGATGATTTTTTTTTTAAATTGAAGCTCTTGACCCACAGATATGTCACCACTAATTTTTTTCTCAAAATTATTAATTTCATACATTGTTTTATATTTTATAATATACATAATAAAATAATCAATTTTATAATTTAAAATAATCCAATTTTAAAAATTATAAATGAGAATAAATGTAGATAGTATTTGGTTTTATACGATAGGCACACATTATACATTTGGTAGTGGTGATAAAATTTTCAATACTTTTATTCGACCAGTACGTTTCTAATACGCGATATGATCAGGTTGGTGAGTGCATTTTTAATTACGTTTCGTGAATTTTGGATTTTTGAGACGGTTTTTTATGTTGCCCTCTTTCGCTTAGTTATCTTTAAGGTTAGTTTTCTTAATTTTTTTTATCAAATAGTCATAGCTCCTTCATATCTTCAAAAACTTCGTCGATTTCGACGGGGGTGACTGCTATTTTTTTTTAAATTGAAGCTGTCGACCCCCAGATATGTCAGCACTAATTATTTTCTTCAAATTACCAATTTCATAAATTTTTTTAAAATAATAAATTAACAAACAATCATCGGTGTAGGTAGTAAGTGCATTATAATAATTTTTGAAAATTTCATTTTTCTAACACATTCATCTCTACAATTACTTAGTCGAATTTCGACGGGGGTGACCCGCTAGTAGTAAGTGAATTGATGTTCAAATAGTTTTCAGGAAGGCTAATTCGTTTGAAAAACTAGCAGTTTTTAAGTGCTGAGAGGGAGTTCAAGTCCATGTGAAATTGTAATTTATTTCTTCTGATTTAGTACGGAACGGGTCGCATTAAAAAACCCAATGTGGTGGGTGAATATAAAAATAATAGGCGAATTGATGTTCTAATAGTTTTTAGTAGGGCTGATTCGTTTCAGAAAACTAGCAGTTTTTAGACGATGATAGGAAGTTCGAGTGAAATTGTAATTTATTTCTTGTGATTTAATAGGGATCGGGTCGAATTAAAAAAACACTTTGTAGTGGCTGAAAATAAACATAGTAAGTGAATTTATGTTCAAATAGTTTTCAGGAAGGCTAATTCGTTTGAAAAACTAGCTGTTTTTAAGTGCTGAGAGGGAGTTCAAGTCCATGTGAAATTGTAATTTATTTCTTCTGATTTAGTACGGAACGGGTCGCATTAAAAAACCCAATGTGGTGGGTGAATATAAAAATAATAGGCGAATTGATGTTCTAATAGTTTTTAGTAGGGCTGATTCGTTTCAGAAAACTAGCAGTTTTTAGACGATGATAGGAAGTTCGAGTGAAATTGTAATTTATTTCTTGTGATTTAATAGGAGACGGGTCGAATTAAAAAAACACTTTGTAGTGGCTAAAAATAAAATAGTAAGTGAATTGATGTTCAAATAGTTTTCAGGAAGGCTAATTCGTTTGAAAAACTAGCAGTTTTTAAGTGCTGAGAGGGACTTCAAGTCCATGTGAAATTGTAATTTATTTCTTCTGATTTAGTACGGAACGGGTCGCATTAAAAAAACCCAATGTGGTGGGTGAATATAAAAATAATAGGTGAATTGATGTTCTAATAGTTTTTAGTAGGGCTGATTCGTTTCAGAAAACTTGCAGTTTTCAGACGATGATAGGAAGTTCGAGTGAAATTGTAATTTATTTCTTGTGATTTAATAGGGAACGGGTCGAATTAAAAAAACACTTTGTAGTGGCTAAAAATAAAATAGTAAGTGAATTGATGTTCAAATAGTTTTCAGGAAGGCTAATTCGTTTGAAAAACTAGCAGTTTTTAAGTGCTGAGAGGGAGTTCAAGTCTATGTGAAATTGTAATTTATTTCTTCTGATTTAGTAAGATTAAAAAAACCAATTACGTGGTGTACGCCTTATTTATATGTCGACTAGCCACTCCATTTTCCATTCGGTAATTCTGGTCTTAATCCGCTATTAACATCGTTAAACGCCTGCCACGTTTTCATCATATCCGCCGACGTCGCCGTCTTACTTGGCTCCTCCCCAGTAGGAACCTTTTCTTCTTTTCTTCTTTTTTCGGAATCTAGTTGTTCCAAAGTGCGTTCTTTTTATAGCACCCAAATCTTTCTCGTTGTATTTATTGCTTTCGTTTCTCTTGTTTATCAATAGATAGGTACTATGCAAAAATCCTTTTTCGTTTTCCTAATTGCTAGCTATACAATTTATATATAAATTATAAAAATGTCTTTTTCCCCAAATTCTTCGGTCTTTATTACTCCAAAATGAACATGTTCGTGACATTTTCTTATAACTTCGTTTTGCATTTTCTTAGAAACAACTAATAAAGAGTTTCCTTTATTTTCTTTATCAAAGTATTCCAATTTGCACTATAATCTTCATAATATTCTCTCTCGAAAACTTTAAGTATTAGTTTTAGTTTATCATCCTCTTTCTGCGTCTTTAAAGCCTTAACAACTACCAATACTTGGAGTTTATAACTGCTGTACTTCCTTTCACCAAAATTTGTTTTTTTACTCATAAACTAGTTATGCATCTCATCAGGATATCTTTACATTAACACGTCAGCATAACCTACTACAATGTATGAAATTCAGTTTGTAATTCGACATCGTATAATTTAAAAAAAGCCAATTAGACATTTTTTAAGACGTGGAACGCCGCAATATCAGATCCAAAATTAAATGTAATTTCTTTTTTTAGTAAAATCGTTAACCTATTTTGTAAATGCTTTCTGAAATTACTTATCTTGCATAACTTGACGTCATATTCATCAGACTAGATTCCACCAAATTCCTTTATCTTTCGTCTTATAAATTGTGATACGAAGTCAGCTTTTCCTTTTCTTCTTTACGGTAGACTGAACAATCGGCAACCTCAACCAAGTCAACTCAATCCTGGACGAGCCTCGAAAATTATGTAGGACTATGTTAAATTTGGTGAAATAAAACCAATTATTGATTTTAAAGTGTCTGCAAAAAGTTTGCATTTGCACCATATGGGATTTAGAATTAAAAATTAGAAATGCTAAAGTTATTACATTTCATCTTGCTTTTACTTAAAGGGCAAAAAATACTTGCGAAGTTGTTAGAATGTTCGTTAAGCAGGATAACAATTTAAATGTTGCTACGATACGCAATTAAATTATTGCTTGCAAGTACGAAGTTTAAGAAAAAATTATTAACATTATTTAATATTTAAATATTAATAATTAAGGACAAAAGTGGAGGTTGTTGATTTACTACTTGTTGGCAAACTAAAGTTACCCCGCAATTTCAGTAGGGGATGTTATAATAGTTGCATTCGCAATTCGTGCTAAACGTATAGCCAGGCTGGCCATTAATTGTGAGTAATTGTACGTGGTGCACTACACGTCTTTACTTATATGACTTTATTTACATCACTACCATCGCCTAGCTACCCCATTTCCCACTTACAGTTACTTAGACAATGATAAAAATTGTTTTCAAATACGTTTTTAGTCTGTGTACATTTTTAAGAATTTAATTATGATAAATTAACAAATCCTAAGTTTCATTTAACAATGAACGCAATTCTTAATTGTCATTGGAAGTCATAGATACGTATAGATAGGGGAAGATGGGGCAGAGAGGACCGGTGAGGCGAAGGGGACCTCCTCGATTAGTTTAAACCAGGTGCTTCATCTATAAGTTAACAAGCAAAATGCATAATTTTCACATTTTGTAGTATATCTAGCAATTCAAATAGTTGTATTGTAAACAATCTTAGTCTGTACAAGATAAATTCAAAATTTACGGGAAGTGATCTAATTTTTCTACTACGTTAGTTTGTTGTTATCTTTAATATGAAACGTGGTTAATGATAGCTCATCGTCATAAGTTATTGTTAAGATACTAGTTTAACATATTCAAGTGAAAAGTTTGACCTAACCTATAATCTTTAGCTTATGAACCTCCAAACAAAGAAAAGCGCGCCAATGGGGTACAGAGGTCCGCTTGATTCAATATGGGTTTTATACGGTATATCAGCATCTATAGTTGTGTGTCTTCGTTTATTTTATTTACGAGGGAAAAAATGAATCCACTGTATAAAAGCGTCTCCAGAAGGGTCTTTTGGATATTTTAATGGTACTGGATAGATGGACAATGCCTATTTTATAAAATACTTAGATCATTTTATTCAACACACTAAAATGAATCCTTTTTTGTAATTTCTCTTTTTAAAAACTTATCTTAAGTTGTTATTATTTTGTCAAAATTATAACATGATGAAATAAACTGATAAAAACAATATCGCAATCATTTATTCAATTGGCAAATAATGGTCCTCTTTACCCCACTTGCCGGTCCTCTTCGCCCCGTACACCGGGGCGAAGAGGATCACAGGTAATCGCTCTTTTATCTTTAATTACAGCGATTTGCAGTAGCAGCTAAAAAACAATATTTTACTTATGTTTCAGGTACATATGTACCTAGGTGATTCAAGTATTAGTTTCACATTAATTGAATAAGAAAAAGAGAAATTGATCAAAAAGGCTTACTATGTCCTCTGTGCCCCATGTTCCCCTACGAGTCATAGCAATATTATTTTTTATTGTATTTTATTTCTAAAGCTACAATTTAATTACATTTTTCTTACTACTTCTATATCTGCATGAATTGAAGCAAAAAGTTCAAAAGTAATGGTTTTGTTCTACAGATCGAATATTTAGACTTAGCACATTATACCGAGTGCCCAAGATCAAAGCGGAACATAGCCAGTTTATATAGATAGAAAGATAATTATTTTCTGAATCTGTTGATACCAAATACTTCTTAATTAATGACTTTTTTAACATTAAAGAAGTCACCGCCTAAAAACTGTTAGTTTTCCAAAACGAATCAGCCCTGCTGAAAACTATTAGAACATCAATTTATGACGTATTCGATTGGTTGCACCGGTGCGGTGCTAGTGCAGTTTTATTTGCACTACCCCAGTTTCACGTGTTTTATTGGTGTTGCTCCGCAACAGTGCGCCCACCTATACCTGTGTAAAACAATCACGTGATTGCACCCCACCGGTGCAGAACCGCACTGGCTCCGTGTCAGTGCGGTTTTAATCGAATACGTCATTAGTTATTTTTTTTATTCACTGTACTGGGTTATATTATAAAAAAATTATAATTTCACTTGGACTTGATGAGCTCCCTCCCATCGCCTAAAAACTGCTAGTTTTCCATAACGAATCAACCCTGCTGCAAACTATTAGAACATCAATTTAACTACTTTTTTAAGTTTTATTTATCAGTCGGTTATCCTATCTAAACAGATACAAGTGCAAGTGCAAGATGCAGCACGCAGGGTATAAAATACCCAGGTTATGTAATAAGCGCTAAAAGGCTAAAAAAGTTTTTTTAATGAAAGAAAATTATTTTTGATTATTAGTAATTCGTTAATCACTTAAACAACACTTCAAAGAAGGCACTTGTAAGAGCTTATTAGTAAATTTTGAAAAATGAGGCTGTAACTTGAAGTTGAATGTTCTTGTGGGTATAAAATACCCATGTTATGCATCCTAGGGTTTTCGACCGAACGTAAAATGTGCAATTTCCATTTTCAATTTTTTTCAACTTTTTTTATTAAAAACTAATTTTTAAAACCAGTTAAATCAACATTGCAGTTTTCTATTACCTTAATTCGCTTTTTTTTAATTATTACCACTCTCAACTTTTCATTTTCATTTTTTTAATTATAATCTTCAACCCCTCAGCTTTCGCCATTAGCTGTGAAGGCATGTTTCAAGTTCTTTTACATTTTACATTGGTATTTAATTTTACATGGTTAATTCTTTTTAAATAATTAGATTAACCATAACCACTAACCACATTTAATTTGGGAAAATTTAAAAATTCGAATCACATTTAATTATTAAAGAAAATTGCCCATTTTCATAACCAGCGTTTAAAAAATCAATTTCTTCACTAACCTGTTGCTTATAACAATAACGTGTTGTATAATGGGTGAAAACTGAAATAGTAGCTTTAGCGAAATAATATAGTCTATAGCAGGACTATAATGTATGAAAATAGTAATCCTTTACGGATTTTTTATTTCCTCAATTACTTTGCCATGTTCTTAAATTTCTAGAAAAATTGGGTTATAATACATTCATTAATTTTTTTTCTCATGATGAATCATTGAAAATCAAAATATTTTGCATGTAATTTAAAGCTGAAAATGTCTTCTTGAACCACGTATTTTTTGTTTTTCTCTAGATCTTACAAGTAGTGAGTAATTTTCAATAACGTAAAATAGAGCGCTCAGTGTCACTTTCAAGCTCAACACATGCATGGATACTGCAATACTCACAAAACATGTTGTTTCAATAACATTTTTCTTAAAAACTTCAATTTTTTGTAAAATCGCAAGTAAGATTTTATTCGTAAAATTTCCCCCTCTTCAGCTTTTGACTCTTTATAATTTTCTGTTTACTATATAATTTTAGAAATAATTACAAAAATATGAAAAAAAGTGTAATTTTGTAGACTCAATGCCGATTTTTTGGGTTGCTCCCTCTCGAAGGTGTGGGGACATTTAGTAAGGTAATAAGGGCTAAAAGTAATAAACAATAGCAATAGTTTCACCTTTATGTGATTTTGTTCCGGGTTCACCATGCAAAATTTCCATCTGCACGACTAAAGTGAAAGAATGCACTCTTGTCGACCGCCTTTTCCAACAGAGTATTTGAGTTTCTTTGAAGGTAGTTTATTGCTAATACGAGCATCTTGATTACATTACAGATTGTTTATTAAACGCAAAAGTTGCCATAGCTTCGGTGAAAGCTTTGTAAAAATAAATTTTGAAATAAAGCAAAATTTAAAAATTTCATTAAGTATTTTATTAAGTTAAGTTACATTAAAAATGTTTTTTACATTAAAAGTAGTGCACTGCAATTAGCTTGAAGTAAGTTAAATTTTTCTCTGAAGTAATTTTTCTTAAACTTATTATAGCATTATCTTCTATGCGCACCCCTACGTCAAAGTTTATAATTTTATTTTTCCTCCGCTTAATTTTCTACCGCGAAAAACGCCCACAGACTTGTACACTGAGTTGCTGAGACCAAACTAGGGTATTTGTGCCTCTTGAAATTATAACAAAAATGCACCCCTAAAGAGTTATAAGCTCTCAAAATTGGGGGTTCCAGTAAGATAATAACAGCTATTGTTATTTAATAATAACAAAGCTTTCAGCTGTAGGTTATTTTGTTCCGGGTCGAATGCTAAACGCACTGGACTACAGGATTTTTTCTTTGTTTATAACAAATTATAAACAAAGAGCCCGCCTTGCTTTGCTTGTAGAGAAGGATCAGTAATTTTGGTAGGGTTATTGAAGACAAGCGCAGCATTTGTAGGAGGGCGCTAGTTAATTATTTGAAATTACATATTTTACATATCACACCCTTTCAAACTATTTTGTTTAATTGACTCAAAGACAAATTGAACATTTTATATTTATTATGTCGGAACTTATTCAACATACTACGCTCCGTGTCGTTTCAGGAATGTCCACTATTATATTTTTAATTACTGTACTACGTTTGATAAATTACTCAAAAATCCTTTAGCAAGTATGCACCACTATCATTTCCTATTTTACTTATGAAAGCACTTCTTGTAGGACCTTTTAGGGAACAAAATTAAAATCCTTTCAATAATTGCATGTTGCTCCTATTTCTGTTACAAAGGTTTCAAAAATTAAGTCCCTGCTCGGGCGCCAATTTGTAACGCTTTGTAATAACTATTACTAGAAATCCACAATTGGTTAAAGCATACGGTGGCAAGTTTATAAAAATTTCAATTTGATGAAGAAAATGATGTTACGACCCGTGGTTAGAGGTGTTGCTACAAATAAATAGTTTAGATAAAATAACGCCTACCAGTTAATGAGGATTGGTAAGAAATATAATTCTCGTTTAGCAGGTAGACGTGTCTCTGTAAGAGAGACCAAAGAGTGGGGTTTGTAAATTAAAGGTAAGATGGATTCTAAAAAAATTTAATTACGAGGTTCACGAGTAGATGAAAATAATTTCCCATCTGCAGTTCGCTCGAGCAACAGAGAGAGGTAAGTCGGAAGTCGTGAAAGATAAATTTTACTAGTAATTTTGAGGAAATTTTATTTTTGTATTGAATTTAAAACATAATATTGTGTAACTATTGGTGCAATATTTTCTCTTCCTTATTTTAGAAAAGAGGGGAAAATCATAAACTATTGGGTAGGATGTTAATTGAGAGCATTCAAGCCAATGACAATAGTTTTTGAATGTTTATAGGTAGTATATGCGCAATTTTAAATATGACGAAGTGCAACAAGCCTTTTTGCTTTTCTAGGTAATATTTGTTGTGGAACGAAGCAACAGTGTTAAAGTTTCAGTCCTCCTGTACAGATATAAAAATTGTGCGCTTTCCAAAAATGATTCAATTACCAGCAATCGGTGTCCTGTTGATGTGTGTTTATTTCATGCTTTATTTAGTTTTTATTACAAATTATTTGATTTTGGATGCTTTTTACAACTATTTCGGTTACAATACAACTAAAAATTGCGAGGACAATTGCAAAATATATTTTTTTTAAATGGCTTTTCTTCCCCATCCAAGTTTATAATTTAATTTACAACTAAAATAAATTATGTAAACTAAAAATAAATGTTTTGGTTGGTTCGTTTGATTTAACTTCTGATTAAATTTAATTCTTTTTCTTTTAGACTTATAATGTGGATGTTAAGTAAGCAACTTACTATCTTATTAATATTCGTCCTCGTTATTATTTATGGTGAACCTCAAGAAGATTCGTTAAGAAGTGCTGTAAACGCTGTCGATCGCCGTCAACGAGATTTAAACGATATTTCCGATTATTCCGAAAATGATCCAGATTCCTATTACTATTCTTCAGATGATAATGATTTGGCTTTCTTAAAACCTACAGAAAACAACAATGATGGTGAGTTTTTGAATTATTTTTAAATGACTGTTTTATTAACGTTTTTATTTTCTAATGAAAATTTCAAATTAATTTTCGCGCGAATTTTTGGAACAAAAAGTTACAATTAAAAGTTTTATCAAATAACAAAAAATTACAATCAAACATATCTTATAGTGTAAAATATTATTTGGAACATGTTAATGGTGTGTTTTAAATTAAAAACGCGCGTCTGTTCTTTATTATCAAAATTACATTTTTTGAAAAAATTAAAATTCAAAATTAAAATTTTTTTGGAATTAAAATTGCATTTTTTTGAAAAAAATATTAAGTGTGTTTTAAATTAAAAATCGCGCGTCTGTTCTTTATTATCAAAATTGCATTTTTTGAAAAAATTTAAATTAAAAACTAAAAATTCTTAGGAATTAAAATTGTATTTTTTGGAAAAAAATTATTAAGTGTATTTTAAATTAAAAAACGCGCGTCTGTTCTTTATTATTAAAATTGCATTTTTTGGAAAAAAATTATTAAGTGTATTTTAAATTAAAAAACGCACGTCTGTTCTTTATTATTAAAATTGCATTTTTTGAAAAAATTAAAATTAAAAACCAAAAATTCTTTTGAATTAAAATTGCATTTTTTGGGAAAAAATTATTAAGTGTATTTTAAATTAAAAAACGCACGTCTGTTCTTTATTATCAAAATTGCATTTTTTGAAAAAATTAAAATTCAAAATTAAAAATTTTTTGGAATTAAAATTGCATTTTTTTGAAAAAAATATTAAGTGTGTTTTAAATTAAAAATCGCGCGTCTGTTCTTTATTATCAAAATTGTATTTTTTGAAAAAATTAAAATTAAAAACTAAAAATTCTTTGGAATTAAAATTGCATTTTTTGGAAAAATATTATTAAGTGTATTTTAAATTAAAAAACGCGCGTCTGTTCTTTATTATTAAAATTGCATTTTTTGAAAAAATTAAAATTAAAAACCAAAAATTCTTTTGAATTAAAATTGCATTTTTTGGAAAAAAATTATTAAGTGTATTTTAAATTAAAAAACGCGCGTCTGTTGTTTATTATCAAAATTGCATTTTTGGAAAAAATTAAAATTAAAAACAAAATTCTTTGGAATTAAAATTGCATTTTTTGGAAAAAAATTATTAAGTGTGTTTTAAATTAAAAAACGCGCGGCTGTTCTTTATTATCAAAATTGCATTTTTTGAAAAAATTAAAATTAAAAATTAAAAATTTTTTGGAATTAAAATTGCATTTTTTGGAAAAAAATTATTAAGTGAGCCACACAAAATTTTACACAATTTCCAACTCCAATAAGTAATACCATGCAAGGCAAAATATTCAAGTTGTAGGTACATTTATATCAATTACCTACTACCTAGCTCTTAAAGTATATAAAACAAACAATTTTTAGATTTGATATTATTAAATTTGAATAAATGTTAAACGTAGGTACTTATCTACAACTAACAATACAAAAGATTCAAAGTTCTTTACACAACATAACTTTGATATTTACATTTAAGCGTTAATTATTTATTAAACAAAATTCTTCATTCTTTTACAAACACACGGATTTCAGGAAAAAGAATTTGACTTCAAATGCTACAAAAAACCTTTCAACAAATTTAGTTGACACATATTTCAGGATTTTGCTGAAAAATTTTTGTTTACCCAAATATCCACATGTGAATTTTCGATAATTCTTGATTTATCTCTGGATTTTCTCCAATCTTCTCATACTTGTAATTTATTATCTCCAGTTGTACTAATCGGATCAATGTAGTTTTTTTTTTATTTTACACTTTATTTCGGTAGCTTTCGAAGTGTATTAAAAAAAATTCTTTTACTGGGAACAAATAAAAAACAATAACAATTTAATTGTTTGAATAGTTTTAACATACTTGAATTAATTGCAAAAAATATCATTTTGTTCCTTATTCTCTTATCTATAAAACTTTTACAAAAAAGTGAGGTCTTTATGAGATCGGAAGTTATTAATTATTTTAGAGCGCAAGTTACCCAGCGCGCTTCACATGCGGGAGCGTCAGAGATCTTCTCATATTTGAAATTTATTATCTCCAGTTGTACAACAATGTCGTTTTTTTTTAAATTTTAGTGAAGTACCTTTCATCAAATTCGGTAGTAGTTCATGCTTCATAGCTGTTAGATGGAGACTTGACGGCCTCGAAGAAAATTTGGTTTTGCATTTTTTGGAATGAGGAACACCAAGAGAAATAGAGAAATTAAAAAAAGAAATTTTTTTTTATTGTTTTCCTAAATTTCGATTTTTAAGTTACGTGGAAGCCTTTGATATTTCTTCCAGGGACAAAACCCTGTGTTTTTCGTCATCAATATCAAGAAAAATTCCAATAGAAAAAGTATTTGTTGCAAAATAGGTAATCTTATATAAAACTCACAAAGCAGGACTTTTTATACAACTATTGTTAACTATTGATGATATTCTCTAACAGCAAAAGTTCAAAACTTTTATAATTAGCACAGGAATTAAAAATAGAGTTGTGTTAACAATAAATAATAATTAAATTGAAACTTAAAACTTTAAAAAATATCCTTTTCAACACCTTCTCGTTCAATCACCATTAATAAGGACGAGAAGAATATTATTAATCTTTGGGCAGTAGAAACTGCCTACAACCCTTTAAATAAGTAATGGGGAATGTATTAAGGCTACTGTGCTCAAATTTTAATGTAGATAAATAACGGAGCTATAAAAGTGTTCCAATTCCTGTGTCACGCGGTGTAGTAGGTATTAGAGTCCAAATATTATGATCTTACTACAGTTACTAATAAATTACGACTTATCGGGATGCGACTTTGCCAAACTATTGTAAGTAGATTATTCTGAGTTGTTACAAAGGTACATTCTAATAGCAAACAGTAAGTCCTCTGGTACATTTTTTAAATTTTCCAGCCAAGACAATGACTTCCAAGCTTTCAACCCCTGCAACTTACACTGCTTAAGGGCTTCGCTCACTCCAACATAATTACGATACATAAAATGATAATTGAATATAGCGACTTCACAGCGATGCTTGCTAATATCTACCTATTTATTTATCAAAGAATTTCTCAAAACGTTAATTAACTAACGTAATTCGTGGTAAGATGGCAAACAACGATTATTCAGAATTGATCTAATACATGTCCATTCAAAAATCCAAAAAATCTTTTCAAGATTATTTATTTCCTCAATTACTTTTCCAGATTTTTAAATTTGTAGAAAAATTATGTTACATTAATTAATTTTTTTCTCCATGATGAATTATTGAAAATCAAAATATTATGCATGTAATTTAAAGCTGAAAATGTCTTCTTGAACCACGTATTTTTTGTTTTTCTCTAGATCTTATAAGTAGTGAGTAATTTCCAATAACGTAAAATAGAGCGCTCAGTGTCACTTTCAAGCGCAACACATGCATGGATACTGCGATACTCATAAAAGATGTTCAGTTTCAATAACATTATTCTTAAAAACCATTCAATTTTTTATAAAATCGAAAATAAGATTCTTTTCTTAAAATTTCCCTTTCTTCAACTTTTGATCCTTTATAATTTTCTGTTTACTACATAGTTTTCGAGATAATGGCAAAAATATAAAAAAAATTGTAATTTTAGAGATTCAAACCCGATTTTGGGGGGTTTCTCCCTCGCGAATGTATAGGGATCGAAGGGATTATTAGTAAAGAACTAAAAGTAACAAACAATAGCAATAGTTTCAGCTTTATGTGATTTTGTTTCGGGTTCACCATGTCAAATTTCCATCTGCACTTGACAAAAGTGAAAGAATGCACCTGCACCTTGTGGGACCTCCTTTTCCAACACAGTATTTGAGTTTCTTTGTGGCCAGTTTATTGCTAATACAGGGTGAATCCTAACGTACGGATCAAACTGATAGGGCATCTAAAGGGGACCAAAAGATTTTTTTTTTAAATAAATTTTTAATCAAAATCTAATAACAACAAAGTTACATGCGTTTTAAGTTCTTATAAATTAATGCCCAGCTATTGAGTACCGCTGAGCTTATACAAAATACCCTATTTAATTTCTGACGTTTAATTAATTTTGACTGATTTTGACGTACATGATTAAATTAAATAAATCTGCGGATTTCAATAGGTGGGCACCCATAACTGGGTATTTTAAAGAAAAATTAAATAGGCATAACTTTGATAGTATAAAAGTTTTACTAAAATTTTAGCTGAACTTTGTTTAAATAATTCTCAAATATTGCAAATTTGAATTCAAAACGTAAGTCGTTACTCTATTTTCAATATAAAATGCTCAGGTTTATAAGAACTTAAAACCGTTATAACTTTGTTCTTATTCGATTTTGATTAAAAGTTTATTTTAAAAAAAATTATATTTTGGTCCCCTTTAGGTGCCCTATCAGTTTGATCCGTACGTTAGGATTCACCCTGTATGAGCATCTTGATTACATTACAGATTGTTTATTAAACGCAAAAGTTGCCATAGTTTCTGTAAAAGCTTTGTAAAGATGAATTTTTCTATAAAGTAAAATTTTAAAATTATATTCAGTATTTTATTCAGTTTGGTTACCTGGTTCTGTAAAAGGTGAAGTGTAAAGTAAAAGAAAATGCAGCCATGTCGATAACCTTATCCAACTTAGTTTTTGAGTTTCTTTGTAGTATATTTCCAATACGAGAGCTTCTTATTTAGAGTACAAATTGTTTATTAAACGCAAAAGCCGTTGTTGAGCAGTTGCAGGAGCTTCTGTAAAAGCTTTGTAAAAATGGATTTTTTTAAAAACTAAAAGTTTAGTTACCTTAAAAATATTTCCTTTTTATAATAATAGTGCATTTCAATTAGCTTCAACTGAATTAAATTTTTCGGTGAACCAATTTTTCTTAAACTAAATTTTCTAAACCGTGGCTCAATTCCTTCCGTTTTTACACAATAGTCAATTGAGGTGTGATGTAAGCTTAAATTAAAATCAAATTTCCCCACCGTCAAAAATTAGAAATTTTCTCTTTGTGTAAGTCTTCATATAAATTAGAATAAAAATACCAAATGTAGAATTTTTTTCTACAGCTTCCAAGTGACTGTGGTTCAGTTTCTTTCGTTTTTACACACGTTCAATTAAAGTGTGGTGTAAGCCTAAATTAAAATCAAATTTCCTCCTACTTACGTTAAATAATTTTATAAGTGAAAGAATGCACCCTTGTCGACGTCCTTTTCCAACTTAATTTTTGAGTTTCTTTGTAGGTAGTTTAGTTTATTTTGCGTTTTCCATCTGAGGTGCATTGGAACCTATCTACATCTGCTCTGAGGAGTGAGAAGAGAGTTTACTTCAAGTCCTGTATTTAGTGCTTAATTGCAAAACCGCTTCTGTTCCGGATGCACTTCGAATGTTGAGGAAATGAATAATTTTATTTGTAGGAATAATGCGTCAGTTGATGCAGATGTTTCTGAAATGTTGAAGTTCTACAATAGTAACAGATTGGTGGATAATTCTTTTTCTTTTCCTCTAACGATGATGTGGCAAGAATAATTGACTCAATTAGCACTAAATCAACGGGTTGTGATGGCATACAAGAATAAGTATTGAAATAATTCAGCACTCGGTTGTTGTCCCGCTTCCAAAAACTTCTTACCATCCAAACATCCATTAACATGTTTGTATGTAAGTTTACTTCCCGTTAAGGTGGCTGAAAAGGCGATCTATGCGCAGCTGCGTCAATATTTAACGAATGGTAACATCCTTGCCAACACTCAATCGGGATACCCGGTCTTAGCTGTGAAACAGCATTGTGTTCTGGATGATGTTTAGAAAATGCAGAATTTATGCAAATGTGATCATGTGTCTTTTAGGTTGCCCTAGCTCATGTGGCTGAATATAGGGACAGGCGGAGACGTCATCATTCTGTTTGTCTCTTCCACAGGGTTTTCACGTCGAAAACACCTCCGTATTTGTATTCAAGGCTCAGATTTCAAACTGATGTGCACAATGTAAAAACATCCGCTTTAAGGGTAGCTCGATGCTACCGCGGTATCGGACGGAGTCCTTCAAGAATGTTTCAGCTATCAAAGTTAAGTTTATAATGACTAGAACGTCTCCCTTCAGATGCTACTTGTAAGAGTTTTTAAGCGGAAACTCTTTGAATTGTTAATGTACTGTTGAGGTCTCGCGAGCTCCGGTATGTTTCCACAACTTTGATTTGCGGACTATTGTATTGTTTTGTATAGTTACTACATTGCAGGGTAATAGATATTTAGATATTTGGTATTTGTCCTTGGACAAATGGTACAATTGGTACAATTGGTATTTCAATCAACAAATAAATATTTGTTAAATTAGCAACTTCGAAGTTTATTAAATTATTTAGAGAAATAGGAATTTTCATAAAATGTAATTTTATACAATTGAATTTTTTGTTTAATATTCATTAATTACAAACTTTTGTTCTAAAATTTTAATAAACGTTGCTTTTGTTTCTTAATAAACAAAAATATATATGATAAACATGCAAATTTGAATGAAAAACATGCATTGGCCTTCGTAAACTTTTTAGCGCGTGTACTCGAGAGTTAAAATCAAATTGCCCCACCACCGTCAAATATTAGAAATTTTCGCTTTGTGTAACTCTTGAATAAATTAGAAAAAAGTACGCCAACTGTGGAATTTTTTTCTAAAACTTCCAAAACTCGAGTTCATATCATAAACTTAACTTTTTCAAATTTTTCAGATTCAAGGAATTTTCAAAGAGCATTAGCAACTTATATAGAAGAAGAAGAAGATAGAGTTCCATCTGAGCCTAATTACAACCAAGATAGTGGAATTAAAAAGCGTTTTTCATCTTCTTTTCGTGAACGCATAGAAAACGATAAAACTAAACAACGCGGGGAATTAGCAGAGCTATTATTAAATAGGTTAGAAAACGAACACGATTATGAAGATGAAAACGAAGAATATGTTAATTTAATGAACAAACTTTCCAAGGCTTATAATGCTCCCCAACGCTACGAATCACAACCTAAAGTTTTAAAATCAAAAGCCATTAAAAAGCGTTATTATCCTGGAGAATATTATACTAATTTGGGTTACGGAAGCGTTGGATTAAAAAAACGTAGTAGGTATTACGAACCGGACGGGCCTTCCGAATCCCTTTATTTAGTTAACTACGCTCCAAAAGACGACATTTTCGAACGCCTACGAGAAGAAGATCTTCAATCTTCGAACGACGATTGGAACCAACAGGAAGTAAAACAGGAAGCATATCCTCATCTTTATTCGATGAAAAGATTTTTCCCAGTTGTAAAGCGTGGTAGCCCATCGGTAAGAAGTTATTCCAACGAATTGATTGAACACAAACGGGCTTCAAAAAGAAATATCAGAAACTTATCGACCGATCCTAAAGTAGTTAAAGAATTAAGTAGCATATTTGGGCCATCTCAATCTAAAAGCGAGTCCAAAACGAAGAAAGTAATTAAAAGAAATAATTCGTCCAAAAGTTCTGCTAAGAACAATTCATCTGACGCTTTAAAACATCAAAATGAATCGAGTAAGGAAGTGGTTCTAAATGTAACTTATCCAGAAAAATTAAAGATTAAGAAGAAGTCTGTTAATTGGGAAGATTATTTTGGTTATGATAGAAAGAAGAAATCCAACGATCTAGATCATGAGTGGTTGATGGAGAGATATCATAAAGCGATCGCAATGTCTACTAAGCGCAGCTCCGATTACCCGCTTAAAAACTTCCGCAGCCACGACGAAGATAAGTTCGAGAAGAAAGGTCTAAAGGTTGACGAACAGGAAAAATTTCAAAAAATGGACGATAAACTCAAATACATCGAGGACGTAATTGTTGATGATGCTTTGAAGTATACAGGAGCACACGAAGGGGTTACTGATTCTGAAGAGATTCAAGAAATTAAAGATAAGGTAATATCAAGACTTGCAGCTGCATACAACTTGGAAAAAATGAGGCAGGCTTTAGGTGAATATAAGCAAAGTATTAGGAAACAAAAGCAACAAAAAGAATTAAATGACGATAAAGTTGAGGAGAAAAGGGTTTCAGTTCCAAGGAAGCAAGCTGTTGATGAAGAGAGGGAAAAGACCCTGGAAGGTGATAATAATATTAAGTGTGCTTTAGAAGGTGGAGATTGTGATGAACAAACCTATAAGACGCCTAAGGAAATTTTAGATAAAGAATCGCTATGGACTAGGGGTAAGATTCTATGTGCTTTCTTCACATTTATCATCATTTTATATTCATAAGTTTCGTTTGTCTTTACTTTTTTCTTCTTCTTTTTATAAGCAGTTTATATTTTCTTTCTTGATTTTTCTTCTTTTGATTTTTTTGTCTTTTACTTGGTTCATTTGCTCTAATTTAAAATTTAATTTTGCTAACTGCATTTCTTCTAACTTAATTTTTTATTAACTCTTTAATCTTCACTTTCTTTTTCTTATTTTTAGTCTTCTCCTTAATTTTTCTACTCTTACTCTTACAGTTCTGGTTCTGACTAATTTATTGGTTTAATTTTTGGTTCTTCATTTCTTCTTTTTGCCGTTTTTAAACTTCAGCTCATTTGCTCTAATTCATTTTATATTAAATCTTGAATCTTTACTTCATCTTCTTATGGAATTTTTAATCTTCACTGTATTTTCTCATACTCTTCAAAAACTCAAGATTTAATTTTTCTTTCTCCATTTTTTCCTTTTGTCTTTTCTATTTTTTGTTTATTTGCTCTAATTCCTTTACTCCACTTCACAAATTGCATTTCTTCTTTCTTTATTTTTTATTAAATTTGTAATCTTTACTTCATCTTTATATGGACGTTTTAATCTTCATTGTATTTTCTCCTACTCTTCAAACAATTCTGACTAAAAATTTAATTTTTGGTTACTTATTTCTTCTTTTTGTTCTTTTTTATTTATTTACTCTAATTCATTTACTTTACTCCGCAAACTGCATTTCTTCTTTCTTCATTTTCTATTAAATCTATAATCTTCACTTCATTTTCTTATGGACTTTTTAATCTTCACCGTATTTTCGCCTCCACTTCAGATACTCTGACTAAAGATTTAATTCTTTGTTCTTCTTTTCTTCTTTTTTCTTTTTTTAGTTTTTGTTTATTTGCTCTAATTCCTTTAATTAATTCCACAAACTACATTTCTTCTTTCTTCATTTTCTATTAACTTTGTAATCTTCACTTCTCATGGGCTTTTTAATCTTCACCGTATTTTCTTCTACTCTTCAAATACTTTTACTAAAGATTTAATTTTTGTTTCTTCATTTCTTCTTTTTATTTTTTTTATTTATTTGCTCAAATCCTTAATTTTTAAACTTTTTTTAAAAGTTAGTTCTACTCTGTATTTCTTTATTCTTTTTTGTTTTTATTGATTATATTTATTTACTTTCTATATTGTGTTTGTTTCTTAATGTAAGATGATTTTCTTTTGTTAGGTGAGTGTCCTAAAATCGAACAAGCGTGTAACGAAGTAGCTGAAGTATTAGGAAGTTATGGTCCTCAATTAAAGCAGGCTTGTTATATGCATCAGGCTTGTTTATTATGCGTATGTATAGTTAAAGAAAAAAAAAGATAAAATAAAAATTGTTATACTACACAGGGTTCGAATAGTTGGTTTGCTCCAACTCGTGAATGCAACATCTTGTTCATCGCTAAAGCCGATGAGCTTTGTGAGGATAATAGGGAATGTCAACAAATTACACGTCACTCTGTACGTTACCTTTTAGACGTAAATAGGTCTTTGAGAGCTGAACCTACAGACGGCTGCGATTTAGTTTGTTCCGAAGACAGATTGTAAATTAAATATGATAATTAAAAAAATTATATAATGAAGATGTATTTTTAATCGTACATAGATGTAAAATGAAAAAAATGGCGATGAAGATGTTTTCGCTTGGAGACTTAAATTAATTTTTTTTTCAATTTTGGTTTGGGTTTGCTTGCTTGGGGAATTTTTTGATTACTTATTGCAAGCGACCATGTATGTTTTAGTTCTAAATATTTAAAAATAATCTAATTGTTTACAGGCATATACATATATATTGATGTTATATTTAAAAAAAAAATGTTCTAAATGGGATTACATATTATAGAAGTTTAGAAAACTATATTAGCCAAATGCGGAAAATTTCCGCACAATCTATGTTATTAATATCGTAAACAAATACTCGTTAGCGATATAGTTTAAAACGTATGCCAACCTCTTTTGAAGACCCTTTACATCTTTACAACAAATGCAGTACCAGATATAGGACAAAAGTGGGTCTTACATTTTTGAAATAGGCTCTCGATGGAGATTTTTGATTTTTCTCGAACAACTTTTCTTGCAAAAAGTTAAAACATGCGTGCGAGTCATGTGAGCTAGTGTCTCACGTGACTATAATTTTTTGGGCTAGGACTCATAAAAACCTTAATCTGGCACTGAACAGATGACAATAATAATAGTGGGATATTTTTTTAAATTATTGTAACATTTAATTAAAATTATGACGTTTTAAGCATGAGCGATAAAAATCAAATAGGTCTTTAATCAGCCTTTATTATTATTCCCACGCTTAAAATAAAATCAAGTTCTAATTAAATGGTAGTTATAATATACACAAAAAAAAAATATATACAGGGTGTGTAATTATATATTTTATAGACTTAAAAGGGTGCAAGTTGCAACTGCAGCATAAATAAGTTTATTAGTAAATTTAAGAGCGCTTTCAGACTGGGACACTATACGTGTTAATCAGTTCAACTAAAATCTCTCATAGATAGTCTCCCAATCTGAAATGGCCTAATTTAAATTATATTTTGTTAACTGGCATATTTTAAGTTTTAAGTCACGCACAGACTAGGCGACTGACCCATGCAAAAGACTGAGACGGAAACTGAGGGTGCTTGCAAACTAAAAATCAGTTTTCAGCCACTGTGGCGATGTATAGATTAGAACGGCTTCTTGCAGATAGGTAGTCTCCTAGTCTACAAGCGACCTCAAAGTGTTTCAAAAGGGTTGTCATATTTATTTATTTAAAATATAAATGTTTACTTTGCTTAACTGAGTCTTATTGCGGATTTATAATTGTGGCGTACGCGCACTGCGCTAGACGCGCATTTTTCTGTCAAACAATAGTATTCTTGGTGTAATGACCTTGAGACGTGTCGTTTAAAAAACTGAAGAATACTAATGGTTGCTAGTGAAACGCGCGCCTTGCGCAATACGCGTACGCCTCAAGTTTGATTTACAATTAAAGGGTACGCGTAGTGCGTAACGAGCGCGTTTGGTGGGAATTAATAGTGTCTTCAGTTTTTGAAACGATACGCTCAAGGTCAGTACACCAAAAACACTATTGGTTTCCACATAAACGCACGCGTTACGCACTACGCGTACGCTTCAATTGTAAATCAAACCCCCTTTTAAGCTACGGTTTATTTAAAGCGGAGTGCGCACGCACAGTGCGAGTCGCCGCGTTTTAGTCTTAGTAATCTGAATTTTGACTTTCTAGGAAGGTAGTTCTTGTAAATTTCACAAAGAGTTTAGTTTTTAAATATTTAACGAAAGAAAATATAATACCAGAAGTAAAAGTAATTAAAACCAGACGAAACCCTTGTTACTAGTGTTGCAGTCCAGGCTCTGAAACGAGGGTTTGGTCTGGCACAGGTAGGATTTTCTTATTTTTACTATTGCTACTGTATTTTCTTCAGTTTAATATTTAAAGGCTCAGCTCTTTGGTAATATTTACAAGAGTTAGCGAAGTCAAAATTCTGAATACTAATACTAGAACTATAAAATCAGTCCTTGTACTTCATCACACCAACTAGTTCATGCTGACTCGTCAACGTGGACTCTGCTTGCGGATTCCGCCTTAGATAGACCGTAGCTTAATGCCGGCCTAAGCTTATCGTTTAAGCTACGGTTTCTTTAAAGGGGAGTGCGCACGTACAGTACGAGTCGCCGCGTTCTAGTCTTAGTAATCCGAATTTTGACTTTCTAGAGAGGTAGCTCTTGTAAATATCACAAAGAGTTTAGTTTTTAAATATTTAACAAAAGAAAATATAATACCAGAAGTAAAAGTAATTAAAACCAGACAAAACCCTTGTTACTAGTGTTGCAGTCCAGGCTCTGAAACGAGGGTTTGGTCTGGCACAGGTAGGATTTTCTTATTTTTACTATTGATACTGTATTTTCTTCAGTTTAATATTTAAAGGCTCTTTGGTAATATTTACAAGAGTTAGTGAAGTCAAAATTCTGAATACTAATACTAGAACTATACCATCAGTCCTTGTATTTCATCACACCAACTAGTTCATGCGGACTCAGCAACGCGTACTCTGCTTGTGAATTCCGCCTTAGATAGACCGTAGCTTAATGCCGGCCTAAGCTTATCGTTTAAGCTACGGTTTATTTAAAGCGGAGTGCGCACGCACAGTACCAGTCGCCGCGTTCTAGTCTTAGTAATCCGAATATTGACTTTAGAAACTGGCCACTCTTGTAAATTTCACAAAGAGTTGCGCTTTTAAATGTTTAATGAAAGAAAATGTAATACCATAAGTAAAAGGATTTAAATTTACATGACAAAACCCTTATAAGAAATAAAGCTCACACCCCAATCGACGGTTTGGTCAGGCAGATTTTGTTATTTTTACTATTGCTATTGTATTTTCTATAGTTAAATATTTAAAAGTTTAACTCTTTGGTGAAATTTCCAAGAGTGAAATCAAAATTCTGAATTCTGATACTAGAACTATACAAACAGCCCATGTATTTAGTCGCACGAACTAGTTCATGCGGACTCGGCAACACGTACTCTGCTTGCGTGTCCCGCCATTCCGCCTTAGATAAACCTTACCTTAATGCAAACTGAAATAATAATTAATTTGTAAATCTTCGTCGTGAATAAAAAAAGATGTACTTGTATATCACAAAAAAAGTATTTTGTTGTTTTACTTATAAAACCACTTGCAGACGACAAGCGCCTATAGGTTGTTTTCGCAGGCCCCTGGCCACTAAGGTGCATAGTCACTATCCAGCTTAGCAGTTAGTAAGTCATGCCTAGTCGTTCGGGCATTAAAGCGAACAAAATTACAGATGAGTTGTCATCATTGAGCAACTCTCAAAGTACTTCCTGCGAGATCTTTCATAAAATATAAAATAAAGCGCTTGTCGACCGTGTAGATGCCATGAAAGTCACTGGGAAACACAAAGTTTCTTCCATGCTCGGCATTTCTTAAACAACCCAAAAAAAGGCTCATTTTAAACAGGGAGCCACTAAGGACGACAGCCTACTCATTGGTCCTTGCTCTATAAACAAAAACATACGCGCCAAAATAATAGGCACCCCAGAGTATCTTATGAAAAAATCTGGGTACATTTCTATAAGTTAACATTACCTATTACCCCTCTGATTCAATGGAAAATAAAAATAATGAGAAGCGCGCCATCTATTGAACAGTAGGAAAATTAGCGGCTAGTAGTTTAGAACTCCAACTAATAGATAGAGCTAAAATTTAAAAAAATGAACTATTGTTTCCTTAAGTATTATTTCTATTACAGTTATTTTGTTTCAATTGGAATAATATACCATAGAGGGCACTGCATGTATAATTTAAAAGTTATTTAAAATTTCAATTGCTTATCACATCCCTAGTAGTACCCTTACACGAGTGAATATATTCTGATGACAAACAAAAATGTTGAGGTGCAATAGGATCAAATGATCCTCAAATTCATAAATGGGACGAATGTTTTTCAAATAGTCATTAAACGACTTACTTGCAAAAGTAAACTGGAGCTTCAACTATTAAGCATCACAATAAGTCCACAATATTTTGATCTTTGGTCTGTAAAAAAATGCAATCATATAAGGTGCCCCCTTCTCTTCCACCCTCCAAAAATTTTTGTAAGTCGTCGCCTACAGGTAATCATAATCACAATTTAGTTAATGAGTAATTATTTAAATTTCCAACGTTAGATAAATTTTTCTATACAAACCCTTGTTAAAATTTCTTAATTTTCACCCCTAAACATTGATAAGACTGTTTTATAATTGTTTAACCAAAATAGAAAGATTATATAAAAGAGGGACGAGCGTTGTTTTTTGATTATTACCTGGAGATTAATATTTAGGCTTTGAAAATGTAAAGGATATTACTTCATTTATAAAGTTATAAAATAGGGAAGATGTTGCGAGTTCTTTACCTCTTTACTTGTTAGCCTTTTCCACACGACAAATTATAAACTCGTTTAAAGTTATGACAAATTAACTTCCTTAAAATTATATTTAATATTTTAATATTATGTTAAAAGTTTTATAACTAAACAATGATATATAAAAAAGTAAATACTGAAAAATACTGCTAATAATGAATAATTTTACATCAGTCCGGGGCCCAAGCAAGGCAATGTTTTTTTTGTGGCTTAAGAAATTCAACTCTTCAATGCAACTTCTGTTTCCCGTATTTAAGTACCAAAAGCAATAAGAACAAATTCCCGTACGCCACTGTAACTGATCAAAAACAAAGATTTGCTCAATAATTTCAGCGCTAAGGTATGTAGCAGAACAGTTTTTTAAAGGCCGACTTAATCTGACTCTGACTTCTGATTCCCTGTTAGCTTCATCCAAGCACCAATTAGCATCGTTAGTGAACGAATAAGAATCCGGATACCACGGTAATCCATACCAGCACTACCAGAAGACAAGATTAGCTCATGAATATTTCCACTTAATCAGGAAATACGCCCTGACTTCTGACTCTCTCTTAACTTCATCTAAGCACCAAACAGCTTCGTTAGTGAACGAATTAGAGCCTGGATACCGCTGTAATCCATAAGAGCACAGCCAAAAGTCGAGATTTGCTCAAAAATATTCTGATATTTAAGCAAAACAATTTTATTTTAGTTCACTTAATCAGGAATTAATTTTAATTAAATTTAAGCTTCTCACTTCCGACTCTCTGTTAGCTTCATTTAAGCACCCAATAGCTTCGTTAGTAAAGTACCTACTAGGAGTCTGGATGCTACTATAATCCATAAGAGCACTGACAAGATACCAGATTTGTTCAGGAATATCAAGATATTTGAGCAGAACAATTTTCTATTGGTGCACTTAATCAGGAATTAAGCTTTTGCCTTCTGACTCTCTATTAACTTTATCTGAGCTTGAAATTTGAAAAGATTTGGTCATGAATATTAAGCTATTTAAGCAAAACAATTTTGTATGGGCCCACTTAATCAGGAATTCAGCTCCTGACTTCTGACTCTCAGTTAGCTTTATCTAAGCACGACATAGTAAACGAATCAAATCATTAGTAAACGAATTAGAGCCTAGATACCAGTGTAATCTCTAAGAGCACTACCACGTACCAAAACACGAGTTTTACTCAGGAATATTAAGATATTTAAGCAGAACAATTTTCTATTGTTGCACTTAATCAGGAATTCAGCTCCTGACTTCTAACTCTCTGTTAACTTTATCTAAGCACGAAATAGCCTCATTAGTGAACGAATTATAGCCTGGATGCCCCTGTAATCCATAAGAGCACTACCAAGTACCAAAACACGAGTTTTACTCAGGAATATTAAGATATTTAAGCAGAACAATTTTCTATTGGTGCACTTAATCAGGAATTAAGCTCCTGACTTCTGACTCTCTGTTAGCATTATCTAAACACTAAACAGTTTAGTTAGTGAAAAGATAAGAGCCAAATGCCACTGTAATTCTTTAGACTACTACCAAAAGACGAGATTTGCTCAGGAATATTAAGCTATTTAAGCATAACAATTTTGTATGAGTCCACCTAAACAGGAATTAAGTTCCTGACTTCTGACTCTCTGTTAGCTTTATCTAAGCACGAAATACCTTCATTAGTGAACGAATTAGAGCCTGGATGCCACTGTAATCCATAAGAGCACTACCAAGTACCAAAACACGAGTTTTACTCAGGAATATTAAGATATTTAAGCAGAACAATTTTCTATTGGTGCACTTTAATCAGGAATTCAGCTCCTGACTTCTAACTCTCTGTTAACTTTATCTAAGCACGAAATAGCCTCATTAGTGAACGAATTATAGCCTGGATGCCCCTGTAATCCATAAGAGCACTACCAAGTACCAAAACACGAGTTTTACTCAGTAATATTAAGATATTTAAGCAGAACAATTTTCTATTGGTGCACTTAATCAGGAATTAAGCTCTTGACTTCTGACTCTCTGTTAGCATTATCTAAACACTAAACAGTTTAGTTAGTGAAAAGATAAGAGCCAAATGCCACTGTAATTCTTAAGACTACTACCAAAAGACGAGATTTGCTCAGGAATATTAAGCTATTTAAGCATAACAATTTTGTATGGGTCCACCTAAACAGGAATTAAGTTCCTGACTTCTGACTCTCTGTTAGCTTTATCTAAGCACGAAATACCTTCATTAGTGAACGAATTAGAGCCTGGATGCCACTGTAATCCATAAGAGCACTACCAAGTACCAAAACACGAGTTTTACTCAGGAATATTAAGATATTTAAGCAGAACAATTTTCTATTGGTGCACTTAATCAGGAATTAAGCTCCTGACTTCTGACTCTCTCTTAACTTTATCTAAGCACGAAATAGCCTCAATAGTGAACGAATTAGAGCCTGGATGCCCCTGTAATCCATAAGAGCACTACCAAGTACCAAAACACGAGTTTTACTCAGGAATATTAAGATATTTAAGCAGAACCATTTTCTATTAGTGCACTTAATCAGGAATTAAGCTCCTGACTTCTGACTCTCTGTTAACTTCATCTAAGCACCCAATAGTTCAGTTAGTGAAGGAATGAGAGCTTGGAAGCCACTGTAATCCATAATAGCATCTTCAAAGAATTTGCTCAATTTGAGTATTCATATTTTAGTACGAATTAAGCTTTGATTTTGATACAGCTCACACGTTCCTGTTAAAAATTCATACTGAATTTACTACTATTTTAGTGATTGTTAGAGGTATTTTAGTTTTGATCGTTTGTTATTTAAAACTTCTTTGGAATACAAGATTTTTGTGAAACGTTTTTATTTAGAGTTTAGAGTGGATGAAAAAATATATAAAATATATCCACATAGTGTGAGTGTGTAAGTATTAAAAGGGAACAATTTTTGTGACCCTAGCAAATGTGTCAATATAAAACGAACTGGTCGATCGGTTGCGGACCATTGCTGTTGCATCCGGAACTGCTTCTAGCGGTTACTCTCTATACAAATGGAAAGGCGAAATCTACAGCTAAAACCACTTATCCACTTGACGAACAGTACGACCTTAATCATGGCCCTTGCAGATTTTGTTCTTAAGGATGGAAGTTTCGAGAACATTTATTATAAAATACATTTACAATTTTTAAATTAAAAAGGGTTTTTAAAAGTGTTTAATGTAAATTGGAAAGTTATTGCTACTTTTTCTTTATTCGGCTAAAATTTTGCTTGTGTTTTGGAATGATTTAGCAAATATTATAATGAAAAGTTAAAAGATTAAATCAAGAGGGGTCGATTCCTGCCTTCTCAACACAAGATGAGCAGAAAACAATCCGCTTTTATTTTTGCCTCCTTTTATTGACAGCTAATTTAACTTTTTATACTTGAAGTATGTAAGAAATTGATTTTATTTTTTAAATTACGCCTTGTTTATTTATTTAAAAAAATATTTTAACATCAAAGAATATTTTAAGTAGATAACCATTTGGTAAGCTTCGGTTTAATAAGCTGATTAGATTGTGGCTATTTAAACCACACAACGTTGTACTTAACAATCATTATTTTAAGATTATCATATTTTGTTGAAGGCTTTTCCAAAATTAATAATCTCCGATTGCTAATACACAATAAATGAAACTAACTATAAAACTAGGCTTAGCAGGATTTTATTCTTTACACAGCTGTAAATGACTTGAATTCCAGAGGTTGCCAGCTCAATTCTGCTAACATAGCTTAACATTCAAATTTTATAGTAAACCTTGTCATTTAGTGGTACTCCAATGGATTAAAGTATCATCTAGGTGGACAAAAATTCAAACAAAAACCTGAAAACACAAACTAGACAAAATCCAAAGATTGCCCTGCTTAGGAATTACTGGAGCAATGCGTACTACGCATACAGCAGTAATGGAAACAATGCTAAACCTCCCACCCTTACATCTGGTGGTGAAATCCAAAGCATTAAGTGAGGTTTACCGACTAAAAACTCACTCATCCATGGAGGAGCCCGAGCCATGTCCATGCCTAAGAGAAAGATGGAAGGACACTCCATGGTATGGTGTCTGACAGAATAACCAAAGCATATGCCATCTAAAAAACCTACGGAATTAACATTCGACAAGGGAAGAATGGGAATTCAAGACAGTCAAAATGAATGGACTCGTATTATACACAGACGGCTCTACAAACCCAACAGGTATAAGAGCTGGAATCATCGCGGACGACAATTGAGGCAAGGGGTAATTTTGTCTTAAAATGGCGCCCTTATGGATTACAGTGGCAACTGGGTTCTTACTCCTTCACTAACGAACCTATTGGGTGCTTGAATGAAGCTAACAGAGAGTCAGAAGTCAGGAGCTTAATTCGTGATTAAGTGGACCCATAGGGTAACCGGTCTGCTTAAATATCTTAATACTCGTAAGCAAATCTTGTCTGAAAATGGTGCTCTTATGAATTACAGTGACATCTGGGTTCTTACTCCTTCACTAACGAACCTATTGGGTGCTTGAATGAAGCTAACAGAGAGTCAGAAGTCAGGAGCTTAATTCCTGATTAAGTGGACCCATAGGGTAACCGGTCTGCTTAAATATCTTAATACTCGTAAGCAAATCTTGTCTGAAAATGGTGCTCTTATGAATTACAGTGACATCTGGGTTCTTACTCCTTCACTAACGAACCTATTGGGTGCTTGAATGAAGCTAACAGAGAGTCAGAAGTCAGGAGCTTAATTCCTGATTAAGTGGACCCATAGGGTAACCGGTCTGCTTAAATATCTTAATACTCGTAAGCAAATCTTGTCTGAAAATGGTGCTCTTATGAATTACAGTAACATCTGGGTTCTTACTCCTTCACTAACGAACCTATTGGGTGCTTGAATGAAGCTAACAGAGAGTCAGAAGTCAGGAGCTTAATTCCTGATTAAGTGGACCCATAGGGTAACCGGTCTGCTTAAATATCTTAATACTCGTAAGCAAATCTTGTCTGAAAATGGTGCTCTTATGAATTACAGTGACATCTGGGTTCTTATTCCTTTACTAACGAAGTTATTGGGTGCTTGAATGAAGCTAACAGAAAGTCAGAAGTCAGGAGCTTAATTCCTGATTAAGTGGACACATAGGGTAACCGGTCTGCTTAAATATCTTAATACTCGTAAGCAAATCTTGTCTTAAGATTGTGCTCTTATGGATTACAGTGGCATCTGGGTTCTTATTCCTTCACTAACGAAGCTATTGGGAGCTTGAATGAAGCTAACAGAGAGTCAGAAGTTAGGAGCTTAATACCTGGTTAAGTGAGGCTATAGAAAGCCGTTGTGCTTAAATTGTTGAACAAATCTTGTCTTTTGGTTCTATCCTTGTGGATACAGTGGAATCCAGGCTCATACTGGCCACTAACGATCTTTTTGTGGTGTTTAGATACAACAATCACAGAGTAAAAAATCTAACCCTTCCCATTACAGAAGCATCTCGAAAACCGACGTTTTAATTGCTCGAAATTAGAGAGAACTAATCTGAAATTTTAATTTTTTGCTTTCCAGTAGTGAAAATAGGGAAAACTCTTATTTGGAATATTTTTGTTTTATGGTAATATTTTGATTTTGGTTTTAATGGAAATAAAGTTTTGAGGAGTATTAAGGTAGATGTAGTAAGAATTGAAGGAAATTAATTAAAGATTTGTGCGTGATGTAATTAAGGTAGTCAAATATGGTACAACATAATGACAGATGCCTAAGTAACCATTACACTAATTGTGTTTCTCCGGTAACGTCATCAACAACTTGTAACAGGTGCAAGCGCTCGAGAACGAAACTTGCTGTTTATGTGGTTATTTTAGCTGGATCCGGAAACAAGATACAAGGAAATTCGCAAAGGGTCCAATAGCGTTATCGAAGAAAATCCTGTATAAATACGTCATTTCCTTTTGTATAGATTCGCGTCGCATCCCTTCAGAGCGCAAAAGCTCTCGACGCGAGTACATAAGATTAATAGTAGGCTTTGTTTATCCTATGTAAATGCTATTAGCACATTTAGTGCGCTTAAAGACTGTGCTCGGGCATTTATTTGTAACACGACATCCAAATGCTCGGTGATTTATCATGCATCGCTAATAGCAACATCAATGTCCCGTCATTGCGACATTAAGAGTATCGTCTTCAAAAACAATTTCAACTTGAAACAAAACCCGTTGACGAGGATGCTGACTTTGTGGCTTAAATTGATTTAATTACATTGTGTTAATTAGGGTAGCTCTTGAAAGGCAATTGAATGCGTCGTGCTTATATAGGCTCCGGTATCATCTGGCATTCTCCGAGTTTAGAATAAGACAAACTCGGAATTAAATGTATGCTTGCCCGCTCGGGCCAGACATCTGTCGTATCTCCTCCTTCGCGGTTCCG
Organism: Malthinus seriepunctatus; assembly: GCA_963924605.1. NCBI lineage: Eukaryota > Metazoa > Arthropoda > Insecta > Coleoptera > Cantharidae > Malthinus > Malthinus seriepunctatus. The sequence goes on from OZ004605.1 coordinate 844,260, forward strand.
ATGGGAATAATTGTATATTACGAACCCTTAGAACAAAAGCTCTGATACGTGTCCGTTTCGACTCTATTAGGTAAATGAAGATCGTGAAGAAGCTCGTGACCGCCTCTAGCTTGTATTCTACGATCCCTTTCGTAATAAATGAATTTAGTTTTAGTTCCTTCCTAAACCCTTAGATCCTCACTATTCCATAAATAAATTTCCATCCGCTAAATACGCTAAATCTCTTTTAACATTCCACATAACTGTTAATTAAAAAAATATTTTCCAAGGACCTATTCTCTCACGTTTATGTATCAACGTGCTCGATGCATAATTCTAGGGAGACGAGCGGATCGGTAATCCATAGCTCCCGCTCGATAAATTCCACACTTTATCAGCCCTTCGTGTTACCAATTTATTTTCAATTTATTTTAGACTTAGTTTCTTTGTATCATATTTTAAAATGATAGTTATTATTAATTGTTTCCACTGAAAAAAAATTTACAGCACACACAACCCACTTTTTTTTAAACTTAACAAGAACTTTTACTCAAACGTTTAAATTCACCTTAATTAAGCCGTGCACAGATCACAGTAAGTCTTGAAAGGCTCAAAGTGCGATATCCGGCTCAAAGTCCCAAAAATTTAAATTTTTTTGAAGAAAACGTCTTACTCGTTCTCTTGAGACACGAGAACGTCCCAACAGTTTTTTTGGTGTAAGAAATCGTCTATCTAAGGATTACTCTTGGCGTAAGACAATGTCTTAGCCTTTCTCTTGGCATCAGACAATGTCTCAGCCTTTCTCTGGATATAAGAAAAAAGCTAGCGCTTTTTCTTGGTGCAAGACAACATCTCAGCCCTTAGTTCGGCACAAGACAGCGACTCAGCTTTTCTATAAACACAAAACAACGTCTCAGTCTTTCTCTTGATATAAGAAAACCTCTCAGCCTTTCTCTTAGTACAAGACAACGTCTCAACCTTTCTTTTCTTATAAGAAAATATCTAGGGCTTTTTTTTGGCACAAGAAAACATCTTAGCTTTTCTCTTGGCATCGGACAACGTCTCAGTCTTTCTCTGGATATAAGAAAAAGGCTAGGGCTTTTTCTTGGTGCAAATATCGTGGGCTTTTTTTTGGCGCAAAACAAAGTATCATCCATTATTTCGGAGTGTATCAGCATTTCTCTCAGTCTTTTTATTGGCACTAGATAACGTCTCAGCCTTTTTCTTGGCACGAAACAACGTTTCACTCTTTCTCTTGATATAATAAACCCTCTAAGCCTTACTCTTAGTACAAGACCACGTCTCAGCCTTTCTTTTGTTATAAGAAAATATCCAGGGCTTTCTTTTGGCGCAAAACAACGTCTCATCCCTTATTTTGGCACCAGCTTTTCGCATCTTTTCTATAGGCACAACTTCTCAGATTTTCTCTTAAAACAAGACAATGTCTCCTCAGCCTTTCTTTTGATATAAGAAAATATCGATAGCTTTCTTTTGGCGCAAAACAACGTCTCATCCCTTATTTTGGCACAAGAGAGCATCTCAGCTTTTCTATAAGCACAAGACTACGTTTCAGTCTTCTTACTGACACTAGAAAACGTCTGGCATCGGACAACGTCTCAGTCTTTCTTTGGATATAAGAAAAAGGCTAGGGCTTTTTCTTGTGCAAGACAACATCTCAGCCCTTAATTCGGCACAAGACAGCGACTCAGCTTTTCTATAAACACAAAACAACGTCTCAGTTTCTCTCTTGATATAAGAAAACCTCTTAGCCTTTCTCTTAGTACAAGACAACGTCTCAACCTTTCTTTTGATATAAGAAAATATCTAGGGCTTTTTATGGCACATGACAACATCTTAGCTTTTCTCTTGGCATCGGACAACGTCTCAGTCTTTCTTTGGATATAAGAAAAAGGCTAGGGCTTTTTGTTGGTGCAAGACAACATCTCAGCCCTTAGTTCGGCACAAGACAGCGACTCAGCTTTTCTATAAACACAAAACAACGTCTCAGTCTTTCTCTTGATATAAGAAATCGTCTCAGCCTTTCTCTTAGTACAAGACAACGTCTCAACCTTTCTTTTGATATAAGAAAATATCTAGGGCTTTTTTTGGCACATGACAACATCTTAGCTTTTCTCTTGGCATCGGACAACGTCTCAGTCTTTCTTTGGATATAAGAAAAAGGCTAGGGCTTTTTGTTGGTGCAAGACAACATCTCAGCCCTTAGTTCGGCACAATACAGCGACTCAGCTTTTCTATAAACACAAAACAACGTCTCCGTCTTTATCTTGATATAAGAAAACATCTCAGCCTTTCTCTTAGTACAAGACATCGTCACAGCCTTTCTTTTGATATAAGAAAACGTATATGACTTTCTTTTGGCGCAAAACAACGTCTCAAACCTTATTTCGGCACAAGAGAGCGTCTCAGCTTTTCTATAAGCATAAGACTACCTCTGAATCTTTTTATTGGCACAAGAAGCCTTCTCAGCATTTTTCGTGATACGAAACAACGTCTCAGTCTTTCTCTTGATATAAGAAAACCTCTCAGCCTTTCTCTTAGTACAAGACAACGTCTCAACCTTTTTTTTGATATAAGAAAATATCTAGGGCCTTCTTTTGGCACAAGACAACGTCTTAGCTTTTCTCTTGGCATCGGAGAACGTCTCAGTCTTTCTCTGGATATAAGAAAGAGGTTTTTTCTTGGTGCAAGACAACATTTCAGCCCTTATTTTGGTACAAGACAGCGATTCAGCTTTCTAATAAACACAAGACAACGTCTCAATCTTTCTCTTGATATAAGAAAACGTCTCAGCCTTTCATTTGATAGAAGAAAATATCGTGGGCTTTTTTTTGGCGCAAAACAAAGTATCATCCATTATTTCGGAGTGTATCAGCATTTCTCTCAGTCTTTTTATTGGCACTAGATAACGTCTCAGCCTTTTTCTTGGCACGAAACAACGTTTCACTCTTTCTCTTGATATAATAAACCCTCTAAGCCTTTCTCTTAGTACAAGACCACGTCTCAGCCTTTCTTTTGTTATAAGAAAATATCCAGGGCTTTCTTTTGGCGCAAAACAACGTCTCATCCCTTATTTTGGCACTAGCTTTTCGCATCTTTTCTATAGGCACAACTTCTCAGATTTTCTCTTAAAACAAGACAATGTCTCCTCAGCCTTTCTTTTGATATAAGAAAATATCGATAGCTTTCTTTTGGCGCAAAACAACGTCTCATCCCTTATTTTGGCACAAGAGAGCATCTCAGCTTTTCTATAAGCACAAGACTACGTTTCAGTCTTCTTACTGACACTAGAAAACGTCTCAGCCTTTTTCTTGGCACAAAACAGCCTCTCAGCCTTTCTCTTAGTACAAGGCAACGTCTCAGCCTTTCATTTGATATAAGAAAATATCTAGGGCTTTCTATTGTCGCAACACAACGTCTCATCCCTTCTTTTGGTAAAAGAGAGCGTATCTCAGCTTTTCTATAAGCACAAGACTACGTCGCAGTTTTTTATTGGCACTAGAAAACGGCTCAGCCTTTTTCTTGGTACGAAACAACCTCTCAGTCTTTTTCTTGATTTAAGAAAACCTCTCAGCCTTTCTCTTAGTACAAGACAACGTCTCAGTCTTTATTTTGATATATGAAAATATCCAGGATTTTCTTTTGGCGCAAAACAACATCTCAGCCCTTATTTCAGCATAAGACAGCTACTCAAATTTTCTATAGGCACAAGACTACGTCTCAGTTTTTTTCTTGGCACTAAAAAACGTCTCAGCCTTTCTTTTTGTATAAGAAAGAGTCTATCTAAGACTTTCTCTTGACGCAAGACAACATCTCAGCCTTTCTCTTGGTACGAGAAAACGTCTTAGCGTCTTTCTTTTGATATAAAAGACGGTAAGGCTTTCTCTTGTCGAAAGACAACGTCTCAACCTTTACTTGGCACAAGACAGTAACTCAGTCTTTATATTGACACAAAATTGCGTTTCAGCCTTACTCTTAGCAAAGAGCAAATGTCTCAGCCTTTCTCAATCATATTCATCCCACTGTAAGGATTATGGTCTCGACATCACTCGAGCTACTCTTACATTTGAGCCGTTTTCTAGCAGAATTGTATCCGAAAAGCGGTAAGTAGATTTAAGTGCAAGTTGTTGGAGAGGCGGAGGGGGGGGGGGTTATTTTAGGTTATGAGCTATGTGTTACACATTACAACGTATAAATCGCTCTATTACAAGAGAAGATGCTCTCTTGGATGCCCTCTTCTACCCCATCTTGCATTTATAAATATTAAGGGATGATTTAATCGTAAGCCGAAATCTTTTTATAACGGAAAAACTTTTTATTCCTTTTTGAGGAAATATCAATTTTAGCTATTAATACAGTCATTAAGTGAAGTAAATTTTTTCATCCCTTCTGTTGAGCACTGTTGGAAAAAAAATTAATTATATACGACGTGGTTAGTGTTAAAAAGATGGTGAGTGGTGACAATAACAAAGGCTATTAAGTAAATGCAATTCAACTCAAAAGTAGGTTCGCCATAGAAACGTGGAATTAAGTGAAAAAAGCTTTTTACAATGAAAATTCTCCAAATTTTCCAATAAATATTGAACACAATTAAAGAAAAGAAGTGTCACGATATTAAAATAGTTTATAAAATAGTTATAATTCTGGGTAGGAAAATTGACATTTTTCTCTTTTTTGTGCATATTTTTCCGTAGTTAATGATTAATTAACTCTCAAATATCTCAAACCTGTATCGGCGGCGGATGTGCTAGTATTTTAATTTTGCAGGGGATCACTTATCGAGTTTCCGAGGTTTGTGTCAGTGTTATTCGCACTCCCACCCAAATAGTAGGGTTCTTCAAAAATAAATTGCCCGGCTTGAAAGAGCGCTTTTTGAGATAATTTTTCATTTAGTGGATTCATCTGATTAGTTATTAAAGACCGCACGGTCTCGTTACTAAATATTTTAGTTTTTTTTTGTTAAATTAACAAATAAATAAGTATTAGAGGGGAAAGCTGTTTTTTTTTCGTACGCGATATATAATTTTGTGAAAAAGCTGTAACCGCAGTAATTTTTGTCGAGTTGCTTCCGCCAGCTCTCTGCCGTGAAATGAAATCCTCAAATTATTTTGATGTATTTTATAGCTTATTGCGTTTCTTTTACAATGCCATCATTTAAATTTTGTCGTTGAATTTCTGAGCTTTACAGTTTATTTATTTAACCGTTTTTCTTTTTTTAAATTTTGCGTATCGTAGTTTTTTGCAGGCTCCTAATGACTATTATCGATACGGTTTTTGCCTACGCCAATTATTAAATGAATAATAAAAACAAATAATAGGTAAGCTTATCGATCTGCCCATAAGTGTAGACTTGGAGTTTAAGAATTTAAAGCGTCAGGTAACGCCGGTACAATTAACTCCCATCCTAACTCTCCCCCTTTGGATCATTGCCATTCCGATATTATAATCTCATATGTAGGGAAAGAGGTATAAATTAACTTATCAAGTACTTGTCATCTTAAAGGTTACGGAAGCAATTATATAGGGTGCTTTCAGAAAGTAAAAATCAAGCAATCAATTAATCAGAAGAAGTAACTGCTTAGATACGAGCAATAATGTGAAAACGTCTCAACGGGACCTAGGTACTGTGGTGCACATTTTTGTTTGAGGCCAAAAAAGTTGCTTCGCTGTTCCACATGACACAAAAGTCAGCTTTTGGCTTATTCTCCATTTCTAGAATGTCTACCTGTAGACATCGTAGAGAGTGCTGCACTGGTTCTGATAGTACCAGATAGAAGAAGTGTAAAAATTCTGACTGTTACAAGTTCCAACACTTAAGCCAAAGCGAACCTTTATTTGTATGATCTATAGGGGTTATGGATCCCGCTTGCTTAAAGAAGGTTACTAGCCCACAGGGGTGGACTTTTGTATGTCCGCTGGTTCCGGCGACGTCAGATCCTAAATTGTTGCCTAGAGTAACTTTTAGTGAGTTTGAACGGGAAACATCCTGTAGAGACTGCTACACTAAGAAAAAGTGTGTAAATTCTAGCTTCAGTCGATTGTACTTTCCGAAAGTGCCTCGTATGGCTTTACCTATTTTTTGACACACTAGTGTTTTACGGTTGTCTGCTTTTCAAAACCACGTACGTACTTAAACAAGGCTATTGGTAGTAGACTAGGAAGTAAGTGCTTTCCCGTCCTAGAAGGCACTTAGGAAGAAGCGAGCGAGGTTGGAGGTCTACTCCAACCGAGACAAAGCCGAAGCATTTGCAGACAACCTAGAGCGCCAATGCACTCAATTGAAGGACAACGACAACGATGACGACCACATCGACGAAGTTGAAGCCCACGTCAGCAGACGGCTTTGAGACGAAGATGACGTAGCCACCGCTCCAGTCAGTCCGCTCGAAATCAGGACCCTCATCAAGAGGACGAAACCCAAGACAGCTCCTGGTCACGACAACATCTCTAGCCAAGCTTTACGTAACCTTCCTCCTTTAGCTTTTGTCTGGCTATGTACGATTATTAACGTTATTCTCCGTTTTCAGTACTTCCCCAAGAAATGAATAGCCGCTAATGTCATCGTAATCCTCAAACCTTCAACGAGACCTACAGATGATCAGCATCCAGGAATTCATCCGATTAGCAGCCTTCAAATTCCACGAGACAACACTGGACCACGACAACCCTACTATCCGAGGACTATGGGAATACAACATCAACGAGTCTAGGCTTCGGAAGAGACCCAAGTTGGTTCTTGACCGAGCCTAAGAACCTCGTTACCGTCACCATAACAGACTAACGTTTATCGTCAGTGACTTCGGTCACATTTCACAACACATTTAATCAACGTTTTCTTTTTTTCAGATCCGATCGATGAAAGAGGTAAAGGGCACCCCAATAGCTATTTTGAAGATTCCAGATTCCAGCTTTCCCGTGTTCGCGTTACTTTTTGGTTATGGTGGACTAATATAAGTACATACGTTTTTTTGGCGTATTCTGTATTTCTAGAGTACTGTTTTGTAGAGAGTGCTGCACTGGCACTGATAGTACTCAAAGTGTCTTTCTGTACTAATTTTGATACTATACGATCATTACGGGCCCAAAGTCAGATGTTTTCCTAGTGGGAACTGATTCGAGCCCTTAATCCTTAGGCCAAAGCGATCCTTTATTTTTGTGATCCAGAGGAGTTCTGGATCCAGCTTTAGTCCGTTTCCTTAAAGAAGGTTACTAGCCTACAGGGGTGGATTCTTTGTATGTCTGCTGCTCGTGTAGAGCCTGCTACACTAAGAAGAAGTATAAAAATTCTAACTTGAGTCGATGTACTTTCCGAAAGTGCCTCGTATGGCTTTACCTATTTTTTTGACATACTAATGTTTTTCGGTTTGGTGCTTTTTAAAACTACGTACGTACTTAAACAAGGCTATTGGTAGTAGACTAGGAATCAAGTGCTTTCCCTTGTTCGCATTACCTTTTAGTTATGGTTGGCTAATATAAGCACGTACGTAATTTTTTTGTGTGTAATATTTTTTTTTCGGTAGTGGTGTAATTAGTTAATAAGATACATATTAATAAAGCAAAGTGTAACTGTTTAGATAAATTTCTATTAATATTCTACGTAAGTTTTTGCGAACCCTTTGATTCCGTTTAAATTATACAAATGTAAATGTGGCAGGACGTATGCACCGGAATTTAAGGGCAGTTTGAAACACCTCTCTGAAAAGTTGCGGTTTATTGAAAAATCTACACGCACTACTCCAGAACGAAATGAAAACAGAAAGTAATAACGCTTTTTTTTAGCAAACCACAGATTTATGTCAAAGGCTATCGATTTTGAGGTTTAAGAAATAAACTTTTTTAAAAAGGAGATAAAAATCGCCGATTCTTACATAAATATTTTTATTTAACAAAATTTTTAATCGATGCATAGGAAGATTCGACAACCGTGAAAATGCATAAATTGTCTCGCTGTCGGCCACCCCCGGGGTCAATTGTAAGCAAGACAGAGTAGGTGTCTCGCATTTCCCATTGGTATGCTGGCGCGCTGCCATACCTCAGCCACCTCGCGAAATAAATTTGCAATAATCTGCATCGCATCTCGTTGAGCGAACAGCATCTAGCAGCTAAAGTGAGATATTACGACTTTTTCAGAATAAAATAACATTAATGTTAAAGACAAGACAAGCGAATTATAATGCTTTTTTGGAAAGTCAAAAACCGATACCACTTTTGACGTGTTTAGTAACCGACACCTTATTTTCTTTCTTTTAGCGTTTTTCACAAAACTACTCAGATATCCAGTGAAGCTTATAAAGCTGGTAAAAAGCATCGTAGCTCCTTATTCTGATTTAATGAGTTTAATGTCATTATCCCGCAATGATTTTCATCGTTCGGTCCCCATTGGCGGCGTTTAAAGGTATTGGGAATCGTTGAGTTGGAAGCAAACTCGGGCAGACGGTTATATCCGGCGAGAAAAGATCTCTTACGTCGTTCAATATCTCCCTTTTAAACACGTTTAAGTTGGGGAGACGTAGTTCCAAATTCCTGTTGACTTGTCTTCGATCTGCATCCTCTGTCTTTGTGATCAAACGGATGGGCCTGATAAACTGCCACGACCTGCCGCTGCTCTCGCCTCCTTACCTTCGGATTTTATTTAAATTGTAGTCTTAACTTCTTATTGCACTCGAAAATTTTCATCAATTCCGAGGTTGTAACTGTTTGATTTTTAATTTGGTCATAAATAAAATAGCGACGTGTTTGTTTTCTCTTAAAATTGTACGAATTGCTTCTATAAGTATTTTTCGTTCGATCGATAATAAGGGAGACATCCGTTTAGATACATCAGCATTTTAACACGTCCAAAGCTACAACGGTCACCAATGACCAATCTTTGTACTCATCCCTGCGGTCACTATAACTGCCACCGAACGACACTCTAACTAGAAAATTCTACGTTTTAACTTTCCGCACAAATCCTATCCGCTTCAATTTTATTTTTAAACCTAATAAAATTCTATCTCTTTGCTTTTATTAAAAGTTACCATAAACTATTAAATATTCGAAAAAAATTTTGTCTATAATTCCTTATTTTAAAACGCTCATTAAAAAATATCAATTTCCCTGCCTGTCGCTCTGTGAGTCTCTTTACTCGTAGGTATTTCGATCCACCGGATACTCAGGCTGCCTGCTGGTCTAAGATCTCTCTGTCTGTCTGTTTTTCGCAAAAATAAAGCAGTTAGGTTAGGTATCAGGAGCACTTAAAAATTAACTGATTTTGATACCTGAAAGTTCAAACTAATTTAAAAAATTTTCAAAGTTGTTATGCGGATCACATGAAGCAAAAGAGTAATAATTTTTAACAGCTCCTGATATCTAACCTAACTGCTTTTGATACCTGAAAGTTGAAATTAATTTTAAAAATTCTCAAAGTTGGCGGATCACATGAAGCGAAAGAGTAATAATTTTTAAGTCCTCCTGAAACCTAACCTAACTGCTTTTTTTAAAATTAATTCCAACTTTCAGGAATCAAAAGCAGTTAGGTTAGGTTTCAGGAGGACTTAAAAATTATTACTCTTTTGCTTCATGTGATTCGCCAACTTTGAGAATTTTAAAAATTAATTTCAACTTTCAGGTATCAAAAGCAGTTAGGTTAGATATCAGGAGCACTTAAAAATTATTACTCTTTCGCTTCATGTGATCCGCATACCAACTTTGAAAATTTTTAAAATTAATTTGAACTTTCTGGTATCAAAAGCAGTTAGGTTAGGTATAAGGAGCACTTAAAAATTATTACTCTTTCGCTTCATGTGATCCGTATACCAACTTTGAGAATTTTAAATTAATTTATTCTTTCAGGTATCGAAAGCAGTTAGGTTAGATATCAGGAGCACTTAAGAAATATTACTCTTTCGCTTCATGTGATCCTCATACATACTTGGAAAATTTTTAAAATTAATTTCAACTTTCAGGTATCAAAAGCAGTTAGGTTAGATATCAGGAGCACTTAAAAATTATTACTCTTTTGCTTCATGTGATCATAACAACTTTGAGTTTTTAAATTTTAAAACTTTTTACTTGAAATCATGCTCTTACGGCACTAACAGGCACTAACTCGATTTGATGACAGGCATTAATAGAGAAGACCTAGAGGTACATTTTAGGAAGTTTGTAGATTTTTGCCATGTATTTAAAGCCCTTGTTAAAATTAAAAAATGACTTAAAGTTTTCAAACATTATCAAAAATAACACTTTTTACTTGAAGTCATACCTTTACGGCCCTAACAGACACTAACTCAGTTTGATGACATGCATTAATAGAAAAGACCTAGAGGTACATTTTATGAATTTTGTAGATTTTTGTCTTGTGTAAGAAGCCCTTGTTGAAATTAATGAATGACTTAAATTTTTCAAAAACAAAATTAACACTTTTTACTCGAAGCCATGTCTTCACGGCACTAAGAGGCACTAACTCGATTTGATGATAGGTAATATTAGATGGAACCTGTCTATCGGTCTATCAGCCCCTCACCTGCCGGTCTGTCGGTCTGTATAGGTATCTCAGCATATTGGGATATTAGAATGCAGTTATGTCTGCATGTTCGTTTGTGAATTAGTTTTTTGTGGATTTTTCAACCGACCGACGTAAGCATAGAATTATCTGACTCTTAGTAGACCGGTCAGTCGTTCCAATGTTCCAAGTACATCCCTGTATCCCCATCTTAGTATCTCATTAAACAGGTATGCAGGTTTATCTATATATTGCTTCATTAGTGTATTGATTGTCGGTATATCGGTCTGTAGGCTTGTCGGTCAACCTATCTGTCTGTCAGTTCACTGATCTGCCGGTCTATTGACCTGCGATCACACTGCATATTTGTCTGAATGTCGGCCTGTCAATTAGTTTTCTTGTGGATATTCCAGCGGACGTAAATAAAGGACTCAGAAATGAAGGAATAAAAACCTGAAATTTTTATTTAAAAAATCACTATTACGGATATTACAATACGCTTTAACAATTTTCACTTCATTTAAATTGCCTACTATCCCTCTTTTGTGGAATTTCATGTTTAGTTAGCTTTAGAGTCCCATAATCGTTTTCGTGAGATGATCCTGAATGTTGAATTTGAAAAAGTTCAATTCTGCTTGAAAAAATTTATTAAATGGGTATGGGGAAGAGATTAAAAGTTCAGCTTTTAAGCAGATAAAATCTCAAAAAAGCCAGAATTTTTTGTATAAAAAATCAAAAATTGTTTAAATGGTGATCGGATGAGGAAATAGAAAATTCAAATTTATTTAAATTCATTTTTTTGTCGGAAAAAAGAGACTCGTTAAATGAATGATGTTAATCAAATGATAGGAATTAAGGGTGTGCGAAAGTTGCACTAAAAATGCTAGTCTTTTACCACAAATTTCCTTTTATATAAGTAAGTCAGAGATTACTTGTAGCAAGCTTTTATCAGAAAAGCATCGATATCGCTTTTCTCCAGCACGATAACTAGAAGCGTGCGGCAATATACAGTTTAGTAGACGGCAGTTCGGTTTGTTTACAACTTGCCGGGGGCGGCCAATCCACCACAAACCATTGTCTGTCCATGAGGGGCGATCCCGAGCTTCATCAAAAACTACAAACACTCTGCTGACGTCTGCACTCTAGGTATACTAATTTTACTGCCGATAAAGGGCGGCACGCATTAACACTACCCTTATTTCGATTTCTTTTTTTTTTCTTATTCTTACTTTTTTCTTATCTACTCCTATTTATGTTTTTATACCTATTGATTAATCTTGCTTTATTTTCGACTAGCTGTTCGCTTGGCTCGTATTATTTATTAAAAGGATCAGATGTAACTTGTAACTGTGGAGTTGGGATGTCCTGTCTTTACTCACGTCGTTCTAACTACACAAAATGATAATTTATTTAACGCCCTTTTATATCGTGATTGCTCTTTTTACCCTATTTTTATGGCCGGCTCATTAAAGAGTTATAACCGTATAGGTGAGCAGTCGTAAGTACTTGGATGACATGTGAAGTTGTCAACTTTTTGGTTGTGTCAACAAGAAGGGGATACTCCACAAAATTCTTAGGACTGATTCGCTTGATTTATTATAGCAGTTCTTTGTCGTGCGTTCTCATGGGCTTCCTTACAGCCTTTTTTTTGGACACATCCAATTTTGTTTTATTTTCTCATCCTTCACTGAGACTTAATTTAGGTTAATTCACTCAAGAAGATAATAAATGTATAGGTACTTCGGTTATCGGCCACAAATTAACCAACTAAATTAGCTGTCTTGTAGAATCATCAGGTTGGGCTAGTAATGGGTCAATTTTCACTTCTTCGTTACGCTGTAAAACCATAACCTACCCCATATTTATTCAGTTGCCAAAAATGTTAATAATTGAAAATGCTCGAAATTAATTTCAATCTATTGCTATAAATAGGTATCTAGGGAGTTCTTACCTTCTTTTTACGTTTTTACACTTTAAGAGAGAATAAAAATTACTGAAAAGATCTTTAGGGCGTTATAAGACGGATTGGCGCAACTTTTCATCTAGCAACTACTCTCTAGTCTAAAGAGTGGCCTACAATTCACTCCTGCTAAGCTGAGGTTCTCAACTTCAGTGTTATGTGGATCTTAAGATTTCCTATTTAATTTCAGTGTCACATCTTTTTTACAAAGTAAGAAATTCAGATTTATAGGTAAAACTCTCCTTTTCGAAAAGATTCCCCAACAGTAACTCGTACCGTCCTCGTTGTATGGTACTGGAAGTACCATCATTTTTTTTTCTGTTTTAAACATTTCGACTATAATCCTTTTAAAAACTTCTTTATAGCAAGTTTCAATAGACAATCGTTTTTAGTAAAATGACTAATATCGAGACTTTTCTCAAAAAAACTAATTTATTTTAGAGTAAAATTCTTTGCAAGGTCCTAAGAGTTTTTTTCTGAAAAGATAATCTATAAAACTCACCTTTGGGTGTGTTGGTCAGATAAAATAACTAAAAAATGAAAAAGAAAATCAAATGGTTAATACTTGCTAATATTCTCTAAATAAACTCTCTAGCAGCTGTCAAGAACTCCTTCAATATTCTGAAAAACTCATTTCTATAAACTCACCTTCAAATAGAAAAGTTTAGGAGAATTTATTTATAGTAAGTTAAAACTCTCTAATAGACTTTCTACAGTTAAATCAAGAAGTCCTTCAATATTGTCAGAAAAACTATTTCTTTTAAACTCACTTTCAGATGAGATTTTTCGCAACTCCTAATTCAGTATTTTATGACCTTTGCTAAAACTCTCTAGACTTTCAACACCTATAAGTATTTACAATATTCTTAAGAAAATCTTTTTTCTAAACTCACTTTCAAATTAAGTAGAAAGGTTAATCTTATTTTTATTACTTACGTTAAAACTCTCTGAATTAATTGTCAAAAAGTTACAAAATTCTTTTTCGATTTTCTGAAAAACTGACTCAACAACCTCTCTCTTGGTAAAGTGAGGATTTAAAAAATATGTACCTCGGGTCTATCTCATTAAATAAGTTTTACACAAATGTCTCAGTCCTAAATTTTTTTAAGTGAGTTTCTAAACTCACTTTAATGGAAGGGCAGATGTAAAAGGCTACAGCTTATAATTTTTACAAAAATACACTAAAAGTATTGTGAGTAGCCTGTCTCGTGTCTTCACCTAAATTACAAAACTCCTTTTTGATATCATGAAAAAGTCACTCATCAAACTCACTCTTGAGAAAGTCAGGATTTATTAAAAACATGTAATTTGGATCTATCTCACAAAATAAGTTTTACACAAGTGTATCAGTCTTAAATGTTTTTAGGTGAGTTTCTAAACTCACTTTAAATTAAGGGCAGATTTAAAAGGCTATAGCTTATGTTTCAAAAATACGATAGAACTCCCCGAAAAGCCTTTCTAGTGTCTACACTTCAATTACAAGCTCCTTTTTCGATTTCCTGAAAAACTCACTCTTGGGAAAGTCAGGATGTATTAAAAAATATATACTTTGGGTCTCCTTTCGTTGAAAAAGCTTTATATAAGTGTCTCTTTCATAAATATTTTCTTAAGTGAGTTTCTAAACTCACCTTAAATGATGGGTATGTGCAAAAGGCTACAGCTTATATTTATTTCAAAAATACGCTAAAAGTATTGTGAGTAGCCTGTCTCGTGTCTTCACCTAAGTTACAAAACCCCTTTTTGATATCATGAAAAAGTCACTCATCAAACTCACTCTTGAGAAAGTCAGGATTTATTAAAAACATGTAATTTGGATCTATCTCACAAAATAAGTTTTACACAAGTGTATCAGTCTTAAATTTTTTTAGGTGAGTTTCTAAACTCACTTTAAATTAAGGGAAGATTTAAAAGGCTATAGCTTATGTTTCAAAAATACGATAGAACTCCCTGAATAGCCTTTCTAGTGTCTACACTTCAATTACAAGCTCCTTTTTCGATTTCCTGAAAAACTCACTCTTGGGAAAGTCAGGATGTATTAAAAAATATATACTTTGGGTCTCCTTTCGTTGAAAAAGCTTTATATAAGTGTCTCTTTCATAAATATTTTCTTAAGTGAGTTTCTAAACTCACCTTAAATGATGGGTATGTGCAAAAGGCTACAGCTTATATTTATTTCAAAAATACGCTAAAACTCCCCGAGTAGCTTCTCTAGTGTCTACACCTAAGTTGCAAACTCCTTTTTCGATTTCTTGAAAAACAGACTAAAAAACTCACTCTTGAGAAACTCAGGATTTATGAAAAATATGTACTTTGGGTTTACCTCATTAAATAAGTTTTACACAAGTGTCTCAGTTGCAAATTTTTTTAAGTGAGTTTCTAAACTTACTTTAAATGAAGGGTAGATGTAAAAAACTACAACTTATGTTTTTTTTCAAAAATACAATAAAACTCCCTGAGTAGCCGGTCTAGTATCTACTCCAAAGTTACAAACACCTTTTTCGATTTCTTGAAAAACTCACTCAACTCGTGGGAAAGGCTGGTGTTATTTAAAATATTTATTTTGAGTCAATCTTATGAAATAGGTTTTACACATAAGTAGATCAGCCGTAAAATTTATTTTTAAGTGAGTTTCTAAACTCACTTTTAAATGAAGTGCAGGTGTAAAAGGCTTAATGTTTTTTTTGTAACTATAACTCTATGGCTTTTACAATTCACGTAGTATTCATTGATACTCACTTGAAAGTGAGTTTATAAAAAAATAAATACAGTTGCAAAAAATACAAAAATAGAGTTGAATGGGGAGCTGAAATTTAGTATTTAGAATGGAAATAGTAATCAGAGCTTATAGGATGTGATTGCTGAAATCAAATGAAGTGAGGAGGGTGAACAAGAATTGAGAGCTTAGCGTCTATTATGTACTAATTTAGAGTATGGAGTAAAATTCAAACAATAAATGAAATATAGTGTAAAATTATCGATTTAAAAAAATTAACTTTTATGGTAAGCCCAATTATTAATTGAAAATCGCTCCGGTTTATATATACCTAAGTAAAACCTTTAATTATAAAATCGATAAATCCTGACTCAACAATCAAAAGAACAAGTAACATCAAAAATAATTTAGTCGCGAATGTACTTTTAAACCCTCAAAGTAATTTTTTGTGATTCTTTTATAATGTGCTTTAATTGTGAGTAGGGGTTTATATAAAATAGGTGCGTATCAAAGTGGATATCAGAAAAGTGGAATCTCTAAGAGGGATGGGGAATGTTATAAGGGGTAAAAAGTAAGAAAGGTGTTATTTTTTAATATTAGAAACGATAGAATAGGTAATACAATAATTCGGCAACTTTGAGTTGTTCGAATGAGACGTGGCGGTTGGTTGCGTGCCAAAGTTCTTTAATCGAGCTTTCCCAAAGCACCGCACCGTCGCATTCACGCATAGCGCCGTTATACGATGGCACCCCTGTGTATAATTTCTCCGCAATCATTCTCATTTAAACAGTAACTCGAAGAGGGTACTTATACGCGCGTTAATTTTTACGTTATTCGAGTTTAACTTTTTAAGCTTTCCGAAGGAGAGAGTATGTGAGTTTAAAGGGAGTACACGCTTTAATTTCCTTCCTTGAACTCGCATTTGGAAACTATCAAAGAACTTACATTCATATCTCATATCTGGTGTAGGCTGTTGTCATCTGGCGTAGAATTGGAAATGATGCGGGCAGTAGAAATGTATACACATTCAAAGGAATCGCTTTTACTGATTACAAAATAACAAAAACGACGTACGTCAGTCCCTCGAGAGCATGTAACATTCATCACTTGCTTCGCTTTACTTAAACTTTTTATAATATAAATTGCATTTATTTTAAACACAAAAATTACATTAAGTCATTCGGTTTAATTTACTTTAGAAATGAAAGCATTTAAAAGTTTAAAAATTTTAAGTGTCGTCTGTAGCTGTCGATTAGAAATAAAGTGCTCTGACTTGGAAGCAAGCTTCTGTAAAATAACAAGTCGAGTTTAATCACAAGTCGTGCGTGTGACGTACGGAACCATTAGATTTAGAAATAAGTCCACAATTTCGGACTTTTATAAAAAAACTCGGCCAAACAACTTGAGTAAATACACACAAACACATCTTGAGGATTAGGATTAAGATACAACTTTCCTAGTTGCCAGTCGACTAATACGTCCACTTTCCTCATCTCATACACGTATAAACGTGTAGGAGAGTTTGTGAGTTTAATTTTTTTTTTTTTAATAATGATTAGTAATTTTATCGGTTTTATATTACGATGGTTTTATGTTCGACTGTCTTTGGCACAAATTAATTTTCATTTTCATTTAGGGTCAGCAATTAAGACAGACGCCAGCAAGTTATTCCAGATATTTAATTACAATTAAAACTGTCTACTTTATTTAAAATTTTGAGAAAATGAACTTTTTATTAATTCGAGAATATAGAGAAAAGATACGTAAGTCGATAATTTAAAAATAATTAGCGTTTAATAAAGGTGGTGGGTGGAAAAATTGGAATCGACGATTGTGTAGTTGAAAAGAGTCCGACGAGGGGTGATTGTAAAAGCGTAAAGGGCATCTTGGCGTCGTAAGATGTAAGAATGAGGAAGAAAGGTGTATTTATGGATTATCGTCCCGTGGGAGTACCGCCGCTCGAATCTGAAGAGTAAAGAGTAACTGTATTAGATGACAATGAGTGAGCGTCGTTCGAATTGAACTCAACTTGTATTCGATAAGTCCTGCAAGCGGACTAAGCGTATGTATGTTTCTGGCTGATAGCAAACAACAGTATTGATCAGCAGACGCGAGTAAACAAGAGATTGGAATGGGGAGCCGCTTACACGCTTCCCATTTCATTGCGGGATATGGACCGGGCCGGTCGTCGGGATCCCTTACACCCTTATTGTGCATCGCCGGTGATTGGCATGTGTTGTGCCGCGGCTGTTAGTGTTGAGTGCGCCGCCGCTACCGCCGCCGCTAACCAAGACGACGTTAGTTACTAGAGGCGTCCACAGTAGTCTAACATCAGCCACGGCATCGCTGCATAGTTCCTCCTTTTTAAACACGCGTTTCATCCACATTGCTGTCGAGCGGTCCGCCGTCCCGAAGTGACTTCGGCATGTTGGAGCCACGTTGGAGACCCGTCCAGGTAAAATCAGACCGCCGATCACTAGATTATTGCACCTTTCACACTGTATGTGGCGGGGAGGATGCCGTCCGACCCCAAGGAGGATCTCGTCTTAACATTCGCGGGCTCCTCCTACCGCCCACATCTGCGCCTCTTAGACTTCTTCTTTACCGTCCGGCTACTTCTTCTTTACCATTTGCACTTCGTCCTTTTTTGGGCACTTTATTTTTCCATATATGTAATTAACTTTAACAAACATACAATACACAATAATTCTGTTAAAATTAACATAACAAAAATTTAATCGCGCTACCGACCCGACCACCGTACCGTTATACCGTACCGTTCTCAATAATCAGCATTATGTTACTTAAGCGTTTTAATAGTTAACAGCTTTATTTCACATTATTTGTAATTTCACACGGTTTGGGCATTATAATGCGAAAGGGTTTATTGGACTATAATAGGAATTAATTTGCCTTCAGATTAGTCACTCGATTTCGGGAGCAACGGATTTGTTTGTTTCGCGAAAGCGTGGAAGAAGGCGCGCGATTTACAGATAGTAGCGTGGAGAGAGCGGTTCATAAACAGTTAGGGGTAAGTTACATTGGTAATTATTCATTTCTCTTGAATTGTTTATTTCGTTTCGTTTTGCTTCTTGTTATTGTAAGCTACTACCTACTCATCCCCCTGTTCTTTTACATTATACAGTCAAGACGCTCTCTCCCTATATTCGGATTAATTTATTTTAACCTTCCCGCAGGCCAACTATTATAAGGAGGCGCTAGGAGCTATTTTCCAATAAGTATTCAAGAACGCGTATATATTCTCCGGTAAAGCCAAGACGTTTTCATTGACAATGCAACGGCAACTAATGCTTTTCTGACCGACTACATAAATAACCTGCAAAGGCCAATTAAGATAAGGACGTGTTTAATATTTCAATGGGTTATTAGGGGTAGGTAGGTCTATATATTGCTGAGGTGTTAAGACTATTGTAATCCCCTCCACTTTAATTAATTCTGACTGTTCCCTTATTGCCTGTACACAAGTCCTCGTGTGTACTAAATTGTTTCAATTTGATTGAACAAACTCACCGACAACCTCCCTTATAACACTAACTACCCATTTCATCCCTTAAATCAATTTATATTTTTTTACGCAATTTTTAAATTCTTCCACCACCTTCACTTATACACAGTTTCTCCGACTGTGTTTATTTTAATAAACGATTTCTATGTTTAATCATAAATTTGTTGCCCGGCCCTCTAAAAGCCTATACTAATATTTATTTTCGATTAAAATAATTTTGGAAAATTTTAGATTGTAGTGGTATATAACCAAACCACCAAAACGCTTTCTCTGCTATATCTAGATATACAATTCCTACTTTATTAACTTCAATTCCTTATCTTTGTTTTTAATAACAAACATTACTTAAGCTCCACGAATTTTAAATTGGAATTCTTAAATTCCAACATTTCTCCAAAAATACGCAAAACACATTTTTTCTAAATAAAAAAATCCATGTGTCAATCACAAGTCTCGAAGTAAGCACACTACTTCAAGAATCGACACTCAAGAAAGTTACAATTCGTGCCATAAAAAAATTCCCAGTGAGTTTATCCATGGCAATAATCCAAAAAATTTTTCACAAAAATAACCATTGATAAATTATCTATGACTTTCATATACAAAAATTTTTGATCCACGCAACGGTTATGCGAGAAATCGAGTGAGTTCTGAAGTCTGTTAAAAAATGCCCAGTGAGTTTATTAATACTGATAGGTCCAAATTTCATTAATGAAAGATGTTTGTTAATAAATTATTCATTCATTTGCCAGATTCAAAAATTTTAAACCGCATCGGTTATTGAAGGAGTCGGAGTTCTCAAGTCGGTAAAGAATCAAAAAAATTTATCTTAAGCTATAAAAAAATTTATAGTAAGTTTATTAATATTAATAGCAAAAATAATTATTAATAAAACTTATTTGTTATTAAATTATCTATGACTAAACAAAAACAAAAATTTCTTATTCACACAACCGTTATCAAAGAAATCGAGTGAGTTTTGCAGTCAGTAAATCGAGAAATTGCATCTCTCAAAAATTCTCAGTGAGTTTATTAACTATAATAGGTCCAAATTGTATTAATAAAAAATGCTTGTTAATAAAGTATCTATCCATCTACCGGATTCAAAAATTGTAAACCGCATCGGTTATTGAAGGAAGTTAGAGAGTCCTCAAGTCGGTACAGAATCAAAAAAATTCATTTTAAGCTATAAAAATATTTATAGTGAGTTTATTAATGTTAATAGCAAAAATAATTATTAATAAAACTTATTTGTTATTCAATTATCTATGACTAACCAAAAACAAAAATTTCTTATCCACACAACCGTTATCAAAGAAATTGAGTGAGTTTTGCAGTCAGTAAATCGAGAAATTGCATCTCTCAAAAATTCTCAGTGAGTTTATTAACTATAATAGGTCCAAATTGTATTAATAAAAGATGCTTGTTAATAAAGTATCTATCCATCTACCGGATTCAAAAATTGTAAACCGCATCGGTTATTGAAGGAAGTTAGTGAGTCCTCAAGTCGGTACAGAATCAAAAAATTCATTTTAAGCTATAAAAATATTTATAGTGAGTTTATTAATGTTACTAGCAAAAATAATTATTAATAAAACTTATTTGTTATTCAATTATCTATGACTAACCAAAAACAAAAATTTCTTATCCACACAACCGTTATCAAATAAATCGAGTGAGTTTTTCAGTCATTAAATCGAGAAATTGCATCTCTCAAAAATTCTCAGTGAGTTTATTAACTATAATAGGTCCAAATTGTATTAATAAAAGATGTTTGTTAATAAAGTATCCATCCATCTACCAGATTCAAAAATTGTAAACAGCATCGGTTATTGAAGGAAGTTCGTGAGTCCTCAAGTCGGTACAGAATCAAAAAACTTCATTATAAGCTATAAAAATATTTATAGTGAGTTTATTAATATTAATAGCAAAAATGATTGTGAATTAAACTTATTTGTTATTAAATTATCTATAACTTTTGTAAAAAAAATTCTTATCCAAGCAACTGTTATCAAAGAAATCAAGTGAGTTTTGAAGTCAGTGAATCATGAAATTGCATTTCTCAAAAATTCTCAGTGAGTTTATTAATGGTAATAGGTCCAAATTGTATTAATAAAAGTTGTTTGTAAATAAATTATCCATCCATATACTAGATTCAATTTAAACCGCATCGGTTGAGTCTTCAAGCCGGTACAGAATCAAAAAATTTTATCTTAAGCTATAAAAAAATTTATAGTGAGTTTAATAATGTTAATAGCGCAAATAACTGTTAATAAAACTTATTTGTTATTAAATTATTTATGACTTTTGTACACAAAAATTTTTGATCCACACAACGGTTATCAAATATATCGTGTGAGTTCCAAAGTCGGTGGATCGAAAAATTTCATCTTCGGCGCTAAAAAAATTCCTAGTGAGTTTATTAATGCTAATAGGACAGAATGTTGTGCATAAAAGATGTTTATTATTTACTTATCTATCCATTTTCTAGACAAATTTTGTTTTAATCGCATCGGTTATTAAAAGAATTTGTTGAGTTCTCAATTAGAAACCGAATCCACAAAATTTTAGTCTATAAAAGAATTAATAGTGAGTTTATTAATGACAATAGCAAAAATAATTGTTACCGAAACCTATTGGTTATAAAATTATCTATGACTTGTGTTAATAAACATTTTTTATCCATAGAACGGTTATCAGAAAAATTAGGAAAGTTTTCATGTCGGTGGGCCGAAAAATTTCATCTACCTCTTTAAAAAATTCTCAGTGAGTTTAAATGGCAATAGGCCCGAATTGTGTTAATAAAAGAAATTTGTAAATAAATTATCTATCCCGTTACTAAATTCAAAAATTTCAAACCGCGTCGGTTTTTGAAAGACTTAGTGAGTCTTCAAATCGGTTAGAATCCAGAATCTTTATCTTAGACTACAAATAATATTATTGTGAGTTTATTACTAACAATAATAAAAATAATTGTTAACAAAACCTGTTTGTTATTAAATTGTCTATAAAAGAATTTTTGATCCACACAACGGTTATGAACGAAATCCGGTGAGTCTTAAAGTAGGTGAGTTGAAAAATTTAATCTTAGGCTTAAAAAATTCCCAGGGAGTTTACTAATGTCAGTAGATTCAAATACTGTTTATAAAAGTTGTTAGGTATTAAATGATCCACAAGTTTGTTTTTATAATTTTTGAACCATAGAATGGTTATTAGGTGAACGTCCGTCCTGACGTCGGTGAGTCTAGAAACTTCAGCTTGCTCTAGAAAGAAATTTACAGTGAGTTTATTAATGCCAATAGGGCACTATTTTATCTATAAAAGCTATTTGTTATTAATTTTTTTACAAATTTAGTATTAAAAAGTTTTTGATTTACGTATAATAGTTATTAAAAAAATTGAGTCTTCAAATCGATGAGTTGGGAAATATTATGTTTCTCAAGAAAAGAATTCACGGTGAGTTTATTAATGCGAATAGAGTACAGTTTTATTAATAATAGTTGTTATTATCTGTAACTTTTGAATGGAAGATTTTTCTTCCACAAATTGGCGAGTTTGTCGAGTGGAGAAATTTCATCTTGCACTTTAAAAATTTTTACAGTGAGTTTATTGATGTCGTTAGGTCAAAACCTTGTCAATAAAAGTTGATGGTTAACAAATTGTTTACAAACTTTGCTCAGAAAATTCTTGATTCACACAACAGCTATGAGAAAACTTTGATGAGTCGTAAAGTCGAGAGTTTAGAATTTTATGTTGGACTATAAAAAAATTAACAGTGAGTTTATTAATCGACATAGGAAAATTTTATTAATGAAAGTTGTTGGTTGTAAAGGTGTCTGCATGTTACTACTAAAAAATTTTGATCCACACAACGGTTATCAAAAATCATCCGGTGACTTCCAAAGTCTGTGATAAGAGTTTCATTTTAGACTATAAGAGAACTCACAGTGAGTTTATTAATAACAAAAGAGCCAAAACTTTGTTGTTTTTTATAAAATTTTGCACACATTTTTTTATTTACACACGGATTCTTCAGAAGGCTAAAGTTCGTGTAGAGCCTCCAAATATCATTTTCTATTCTAAGAAAATTCGTAGTGAGTTCATTAATGGTAATAGAGCAAAATGTTGTTAATAAAAGTTATTGGTTATTAAATTATCTACAACTCTGTATAAAAAAGTTCTTGATTCGCGCATTAGTTTCGTAGTAATTTCGAAAGTCCCACGCTGATCTAAAACGGTTTTATCTTATTTCGTAGTAAAACACTGAAAATGACCTTAAAAAAGATAATTTTGATTAATTTTGTTTATTAATAAATATTTGATTTATCCGCAAATTAACAATTAACTTATTACGTAATTGTTTATAGTTTAAAAGGTGCTTATCACCAATTAACGTAAAAAGCGTAGAAATTTGTAAGAATTTGCGAGATAAAAGAGGAATGTGATTATTTTGTTTATTATTTAACATTGTTATCAGTAACACAAGTTTTGATTAGATTAATTTGTGGATAAAATGAAGGTCGTGCCATATTTATAGGTCAAATTGAAATGAAGGGAAACAAAAATTTTGTTTAAACTTTGTGGTTTTTTAATAAAAAATTTGTTTCTAGTTGATAAATTTATTAAAATTTGGTTTGTATTTCAGAATTGGTTTGAGGTATAACACGATAAAATTTTGTTTTGTAGGTGTGTGTAAAAAAAGTCAGTAGGCTGTAACGGAAAAATTAACCCTAAACGTTCTATTCCAAAAGATCGAGGGTGTTGAAACTCAAGCGTAGCCTTTTTAGCACATTGTCCTATCTTTTTATAAGCGAGAAAAACTTTTAATTATTAGGGTCGTTTATTTATGACGAAGATAAAACCTTGTGAATTATGAGTGTAAAAATATTCTTTTTAGAGAATATCGATTTTTGTACTAATTAAAGTAGGTACTTATAAATAATATTAGTTGTAATCATACAAGCGACGCTAAATTGTTCTTTAGGAGAGCCAAAACATCATGTATTTACCCTCTTCACTTTATGCCTTTATTGTGTTGGCAATTTAAGTTATTTGAAAACCCCCCTTTTTTTTTAAATGCACTTTTTACATTGAAATCGTCATACAACTACTTTATTCCGCTCTCACTAACGAATGGCATCATTTCTTGCCTTGAAAGGCATCTAATCGATATCTTATGATACTCATTTTTGTACTCACATTTTTAAAACAAAATTCAATTTTTACAAAAGAAAATCTAACTCTCGAGCTTTATCATAGCCTCCATCACAGTCTCTAGGACTTAACTTGCCTTAAAGAGCCGTTAATATGGCTCATATGACACCCTTTCATGAAAACTCACAGTGCACCTCTTTTTGAAATAAAATGAAATCTTTTCCCAAAGGAAATCTGGCTCCGATTGGCCCTCTGGAGCTTCACCATTGTCTTCCATCACCATCTCAGGACTCAACTTGCCTTAAAGAGCCTTTAATGTGGCTCATATGACAGTCTAGCGCATGTACTCACAGTGCACGTCTTTTTGAAACAAAATGAAATCTTTTCCAAAAGGAAATCCGGCTCCAATTAGTCCTCTCTCGAGCTTCATTATGTTTTTCAATACAGTCTTCAAGACTCATCGTGCCTTAAGGAGCCGTTAATATGACGCATATGACACTCTCGCATATTCTCACAGTGCACCTCTTTTTGAAACAAAATAAAACCTTTTCCAAAAGGAAATATGGCTCTAATTGGCCATCTCTCGAGCTTCATCATATCTTCTATCACCATCTTCAAGATTCACCTTGCCTTAAAAAGTCGTTAATGTAGCTCATATGACAGTCTAGCATGTACTCACTACTCACAGTGCACCTCTTTTTGAAACAAAATGAAATCTTTTCCAAAAGGAAATCCGGCTCCAATTAGTCCTCTCTCGAGCTTCATTATGTTTTTCAATACAGTCTTTAAGACTCATCATGCCTTAAGGAGCCGTTAATGTGACACATATGACACTCTCGCATGTTCTCACAGTGCACCTCTTTTTGAAACAAAATGAAATCTTTTCCAAAAGGAAATCCGGCTCCAATTAGTCCTCTCTCGAGCTTCATTATGT
This sequence comes from Malthinus seriepunctatus, assembly GCA_963924605.1. Lineage (NCBI taxonomy): Eukaryota > Metazoa > Arthropoda > Insecta > Coleoptera > Cantharidae > Malthinus > Malthinus seriepunctatus. The sequence goes on from OZ004605.1 coordinate 869,030, forward strand.
TTTTCAATACAGTCTTTAAGACTCATCATGCCTTAAGAAGCCGTTAATGTGACACATATGACACTCTCGCATGTTCTCACAGTGCACCTCTTTTTGAAATAAAATGAAATCTTTTCCGAAAGGAAATCTGGCTCCGATTGGCCCTCTGGAGCTTCACCATTGTCTTCCATCACCATCTTAGGACTCAACTTGCCTTAAAGAGCCATTAATGTGGCTCATATGACAGTCTAGCATGTACTCACAGTGCACGTCTTTTTGAAACAAAATGAAATCTTTTCCAAAAGGAAATCCGGCTCCAATTAGTCCTCTCTCGAGCTTCATTATGTTTTTCAATACAGTCTTCAAGACTCATCATGCCTTAAGGAGCCGTTAATGTGACACATATGACACTCTTGCATGTTCTCACAGTGCACCTCTTTTTGAAACAAAATAAAACCTTTTCCAAAAGGAAATATGGCTCTAATTGGCCATCTCTCGAGCTTCATCATGTCTTCCATCACCATCTTCAAGATTCACCTTGCCTTAAAAAGTCGTTAATGTTGCTCATATGACACTCTCGCATGTACTCACACTGTACCTATTTTTTTTAAATAAAACCTTTTCCAAAAGGAAATCTGGCTCCAATAAGTCCTCTGTCGAGCTTCATTATGTCTTCTATCACCATCTTAGGACTCAACTTGCCTTAAAGAACCGTTAATGTGGCTCATATGACAGTCTAGCATGTTCTCACAGTGCACCTCTTTTTGAAACAAAATATAATCTTTTCTACAAGGAAATTTGGCTCCAATTAGACCTCTCTCGAGCTTCATCGTGTCTTCTATCACCGTCCTAGCTTAAACAATCTTTAATGTGGCTCGTATGATACTCTTGCATATAAATACTCACAGTGCATCTCTTATTGAAACAAAATGAGATCTTTCCCATAAGGAAATCTTGCACCAATCTCTCTCGACCTTCATCAGGTTTTTCATCACCGTCTTCAAGACTCGTCTTGCCTTAAATAACCATTAATGTGGCTCATATGCGACTCTAGCATGTACTCACAGTGTACCTCTGTTTGAAACAAAATGAAATTTTTTTCAAAAGGAAATCTGGCTCCAATTGTTTCTCTCTCGAGCTTCATCATGTCTTCTATCACCGTCTTAGAAATCATTTTGCCATAACGAGCGTTTTACAAGACAAGGGTAGAACGAGTGAAGGGCCTCATAGTGTAGAGCATATTAAAAGCTCAAGAGCTTTTAATATGACTTATTTAGAGTTTTCTTTTATTTGAGAAAGTTTACATAGTGCTACCGTGTTTTACAGGGTTAAAATGAGTGAAGGGTACTTCAGGCCCGATTCTCACTTGTACGACTTGTAGTTTTAAAAGTTGTGTTGATCGTGTAGGCTGCATGTGTGGTACGTGCTTGGTTTGAGTGGAAAGAAAGGTGTTAGAATAGAAACTGATGGAGAAGAGGTTTAGTAATGCGATTATGTAAATAAATGACAAATGTGACATAGGTAGTTATATTTTTATTTTTGTGGGTTTACCTGGTAAATATATGAAATAAAGGGAATGAAAGGAAAAGATGAGAGTTATATAGCTTATACCTTTACTATCAATAAAAAAGTCACAAATCACAACCCCCAATATAGTATTCGAAAAGACAGATATGAGGGTAAGAAAAGCGAAGGAGGAAGTAATTCTGGCGATGTTTGCTAGTACCATTATGATTTTATAAATAAGGGAATATCGGTGTAAGGTTGTCATAGCTGTAGGGTGTCGTTTGGGCATTGGAGCTAATTTCTATGCACGTTCCGTCTTGTTCTTCGGTCGACCGAATGGGGTGGAACAAGCTATATTTCTCAAATAGAACGACATTACACCTGTCGTCTCCCTCGCTCTTAAAGACGCGGACGTTTCCTTAACATATCCTTAATATCTTCTAGCATAAGGATAATAGTCTTTCCAAATCTGGGAATATTCTCCATTAATAGTGTAAGGTTGCGACTTGCGAGAATAATTTCAATCGGATAGGAAAACGGGAAAACTGGGGACATTGCTTATGCTGTTCGTATACGATAGTGAATGTAAATAACTCGCGTATTGCTCGTTTTCGCCGAGATTAGTATAATTCGAATAATTATCTATTAACTAAAATAGGAATGGAAATAAAATATACATAGATAAGGTTTAATAAATAGTCGGCCATCCATAAAATGAAATGCAACCTGCTTTGGCGACGAAAAAAAGAAAGGAAATAAAAGGTGTGGGATATAAAGAGATGCGATCTTTTCGAAATATATTTTATTTCCCGGTTCGGATTAACGAAGATATATGTGGGCAGTTGAATGTCCGCGTCTTGTCAACGGTTCTGTGAGAAATGGCGTAACGGCCTTTGTCATCGGCATAATGACTCCTTGGTAGATAAGGCGGTGGCGAACCGACGGTCAGTTCAGTTACGATGGTCACTTGCGTGCATCGTAATTGTATTGTTGTTCCATCGGCGAATCATTGTAGCCGACTAAATGGAGTGTAAAGCGATAGCGGATGACCATAGCCGCTCAAACTGCCCAATCTTATCTATCCGACAAACAAACAATACACTTTCCTATATTACTCCGACTTAACCCCTATCCTAAAATTTAATTTTTTTACAACCCCAAAAAAGAAAAAAAGTGTTTAGAATAACAAACGTTGATAACTAACGATAGAGAGATTTACGTTAAGTTAAAAATTAATTGAAACGCATTTGAAAAGATGGTCGGATGAGAAAAAGAAAATTGAGTCGGGAGAATTGTTAGTTTGTTGTAGTAAGAAATGAAGGAGGAATAAGAGGAAGTTCCTTCGATGCATTTCCTTATCTCATTACTCGTGCAGTTCATCACTACGACATTTACCTGTACTTCGTTACGTCAACTGACTACTCGTCACCAGGAGTTATGGCCGCGTCCGTACGTGCGCTCGCTATAATGTTCCGTACCGAGAAGTTAACAAGAAGATGACACCAATCCATTTATTCTCTCGAAATATTTGCAACCCTTGCCTCGCTTCTAAATTGTCTCGAGTGAGGTGTGTTCAACAATTCGAAATATGTGATCGTTAATATTTCAAAGCGAGTCAAATTTTGCATGTTCGTAGTTTAATTATGTTTTTAAGAGATCGCAAATATCTCCTAAAACATTTGTATACAGAAAAGCCATAGCACAAAGCTTTTAAATTGATATCAACTGTGTGTAGTAAAATCAATAATGATATCTCGTCGTATCTAGTCGAATGGCAGTTGTAAACTGGTTAAATTTTCAAACGTTATTTGCCATATGTCTAGCGAAATGTTTTAGCTATATCCGTTCCATATAAGCCATTCGGCATCGAGCCGACGTGTGATAGTTGCATACGTCTCCTTAATGTTGTCACATTTGTTAGGTCCCGCGGCGGACCCTTAACCGTTACTACGGCGGACTTGAAGACCGGATTTACTTGAAAAGCACGTATACTTCCAATCGCCTTGGCCGCTTAATACATCCCTGGAGTCTCTTTATGACGTCACCGGAGACATTTTTGTCCCCTAGCATTGTTATCTCTTTTATCAACTGCGCATCTACATGATATTGATATTCTATTGTTCAGGTCGTTTTCTTTCTGTTTGCAACTTACCGTACGTCTTTTACAATCCACTAGCTGTATTTTACCTAACTGTCGACGACGAAAATTGCGTCGAATAACTTAAACCCAAACGTGTCTATTGGGAAAATTGAAAAAAATAAACCAAACTTATCCTCCCTTATTACAACCCACACTATTCCTCTACACCAAAACCTTAACAATTATCCCAAAGCTTTCCAGATTTGTTCCTTCATAACGCGTTCGCCGATTAAACTGTTAAGCTCATGTATACAAAATGTTCCACTTTCAATCGCACTTTTGCTATAACCTACATGATAATGCAAACGATCGAAAATCGGTTAACAAGCTTTGACAAGTCAATCGCCACAGTCGATTATTTCCAAATCATCGCGCAATCACGACGTGTGGAGGTCGATCTCTCTCGAGACATTTTTATTTTTCCTACACAAACATTTTGGAAGACTCGCAAACGTCTAATAACTTTTACATCCACTAAGCTTATTTTTTCCTTTATTAAACTCACACTGAAGGTTGGTTTTTACCTTAATTAAAATTCCAAATCAACCGCTCAAGAGGTTCTCTCAAACATTGACATTTTTCTACAACAAATTTTATAATCCTCGCCAATTTTAAACGAAAAAACCCTAAGAGGTTATTTTTAATGACAACACTCTTTTGAACTCACTATAAGGCCTTAGTTTTTGAAGCCCACTTTTTAATATTTAAGGCTACAAAAAACATTTACAGCAGGATAAAAAAACTTTAAAATTAAAATTACACTTTTAAGAAATTAACTTGAACTCACTATGATGTCTTAGTTTTAGAGACCAAATATTTAACAATTAAGGCTTAATTGTACGTAAAATATTGCCATCTACATAAAAACACGGAAAAATTAATATACAAAAACTCGTAAGAAAATAAATTGAACTCACTATGAGGCCTCGGTTTTTGAGACCTACTTTTTAACATTCAAGGCTTAATTGTACGTATAAAATTTTTATCTGAATAAGAAAACTAAAATACGGAAAACACGAAGAAATTAACTTGAACTCACTATGAGGCCTTAGGTTTTGAGACCCACTTTTTAACATTCAGGGCTTATAATACGTAAAACATTTTCATCTGAATAAGGAAACTAAAATACGGAAAACTCGTATGAAATTAACTTGAACTCACTACGAAACCTTAGGTTTTGAGACCCACTTTTTAACATTCAGGGCTTATAATACGTAAAACATTTCAAGCTGAATAAGAAAACAAAAATACGCAAAATACGTAAGATTATTAACTTGAACTCACTATGAGACCTTAGTTTATGAGACCCACTTTTTAACATTTAAGGCTTATTTTTACGTATAAGATTTTTATCGGAATTAGAAAACTGGAAAATTCAAACAAAAAATTCGTATAAAATTAACTTGAACTCACTATGAGGCTTTAGTTTATGAGACACAATTTTTAAAATTCAAGGATTAGTACGTAAAACATTTCGATCTAAAATTGAAAACGGTAAAATTAAAATGCGAAAAACTCGTAAAATATTAAATTGAACTCACTATGAAGAATTAGTTTTTGAGACTCACTTTTTGTCATTAAGGACTTATAATACGTAAAACATTTTCATCTGAATAAGAAAGCAAAAATATGGAAAACCCGTAGGAAATTATCTTGAACTCACTATGAGACCATAGTCTATGAGACCCACTTTTTAACATTCAGGGCTTATAATACGTAAAGCATTTTCAGCTGAATAAGAAAACAAAAATACGGAAAACACGTATGAAAATGAAATTAACTTGAACTCACTATGAGGCCTTAAATTTTGAGACCCACTTTTTAACATTCAGGGCTTATAATACCTTAAACATTTTCATCTGAATAAGAAAACTAAAATACGGAAAACTTGTAAGAAATTAACTTGAACTCACTATGAGACCTTAGTTTATGAGACCCACTTTTTAACATTTAAGGCTTATTTTTACGTATAACATTTTTATCGGAATTAGAAAACTGGGAAATTCAAACAAAAAATTCGTATAAAACTAACTTGAACTCACTATGAGGCTTTAGTTTGTGAGACACAATTTTTAAAATTTAAGGATTAGTACGTAAAACATTTCGATCTAAAATTGAAAACGGTAAAATTAAAATGCGAAAAACTCGTAAAATATTAACTTGAACTCACTATGAAGCCTTAGTTTTTGAGACTCACATTTTAACATTCAGGGCTTATAATACGTAAAACATTTTTATTTGAATAAAAAAAGTAAAATGCGGAAAACTCGTAAGAAATTAACTTGAACTCACTATGAGGCCTTAGTTTTTGAGACGTACTTTTTAAAATTCAAACTTAATTGTATGTAAAACGCTTTCTTACGATTAGGTTATTGGAAAATTGAGATGCTTATGATAAACAAGTAAGAAGTTAAATTTATAATCATCCTTGAACTCACCATGAGGCCTCAATTTTCGAGTTTGAAAGAGAAAACTTAGAAAATAGGTCTTTAAAAAACGGTCAAGTTAGTATTATTGATATTTACGGTTTTTAAACAAATGATCTTAGTAACATTATTAATTGAGGCCCAATAGGGAAAATTTTAGAGTTCTTCTTGAGAAAAGTGAGGCCTGTAAAATTAATGAATTCGTGCGACCGACGGCTTTAAATTTTTTGTGAAGCACAGTTTTTAAGTGAGGGCTATTTAATCTTATTCAACGAGGCCTTTTATAGGCAAAAGTTTTGTACTCTCGAGTGTCCTCTGCCGAACAGTCGCCTCTTGGAATTAAATATTTTAGGAGTTTTTGAGGCCCAATAAATAACTACGAGGTCTTTAAAAATGTATCAATGTATAATGGGGGAGAAGAAATTTATATGTTTGAATTGCTTTTTGGTATAAGTGATCCGGAAGTTTAGTTCCTGTTCTCAAAAGAAATCATTCGTCAACAAGAACCCCAGCGTGCTTGTCGACTTAAGAAGCTGCGTGTGATACCTGCTAACCTAACACGACATTGATCGCGTATCTATTATTTTGCAGTTCTTATGGGAACCCTCTGTGAGTTGATTTAGCAAAAATCCGCCCCCGTATTAAATTTGTCTTTATAAAGTAATTAATAGTAAATAAAATGCACCCCCTTTCCTTTGTTGGCATATGAAAAAATTTATGTCGATAATAAGGTAGAGTAATTTAATTCGACAACATGAATACAGTAGTTATGGCATAGGAATTAGGAAGTCGTTCCGGTGTTCCGGGTGTCAGCAACGAATCGTTGCGACTGCCTAATTTACAACAGAAGAGGCAAATCTTGCGACAGAACGCCATTAACGGCAGACGTTTGTTACCTACAACTCCGATAATTAAGGTACTGCGCTATTAAATATTCATCTACATCTGCGAACTTAACAAACTTGAAAATTCAAGACGTGGCTGTTGGATCGCGGTATAGCGATGTGTATTCAACGTTTCTTGCACTACACCACCAATTCTCTCTATTATTTTAAGCAATGATTACAGTCTGCATTTTTTATTAACTAACAAACCTCCACTTCATCATAAAGTAACGTTTAGGAAAAAAATGTATTTTTAATCACAACGAGAGCGAGCGACACAAAAAACACACACAACTAAAATAAATCTTTTGAAGTGAAAATAGGGGTAAGTTGTGTAAGATTAAATTAAAGTAACAAATCGCGGGCAAGGGTTTCTTGCACATAAACATACAACTCGAAATTAACGTGAATGTCACACGTCTTAGCTTAGAGTCTCATTTCAAGTCGAGCGAACAAACAAGCAGAAATGTAAATTAGCGTAAAACATTCGTCGGATGATTAACTTACAAAACCTTCTAAACTGTTAACTGTATACAAAGTATCGTTATTCAATCTGTTAAATTTGTAAATTACTTACGCTTTCCATTAAACATATTAAAAACATTTTAACTTTTGCTCGTAGAAAAGTTTAAAAAAATGTTTTATTTTCTTCGGGTTTCTACTATAGTTGTATTGACGTTTTATAATAGTTTTTTAAGACACCTATAATACCTAATGGAGATTCATTTTAATTGATTGAACATTTCCTCATTTCCAACGTTTCCAACATTTTTTAAATAAATATTTTATAAGAATTTGTCTAATTACGTTTGGTAATTTTGAAAATTTGCTTACAACTATTTTATAACGAAACTCAAAATTTTTTAACCTAGTGACCTACAAAGGTTGCATATAAAGCATAGGGGTAATTTTTATAATTTGAGTAAGTTTGCTTTTTAGGGGCAAATAAATATTTTTAAAAACGAATTAAAAGTATCGGATTAGAGTTAATATTGTGTAATGGTTATTAAATAAAAATATAAAAAATTTTTATTGTTGGGTGGTGAGAAAATGGGAGTTAAAAGAGCCACGAATGAAGCAAAATGAGAGCGGTTACACGAATCTTTGTAGTAGTTTGTAATTTGCCTGTAATTGCAGGTAAGTATAATTGCTTGAGATAATAAACGAAACGGTTTATTTTGAAGCGGGGCCAGTGATGGTGTTGTTTTCGTCTAACGTTAAACATTAGAGCTTTTCTTTCTCGTTCTACACCGAAAACCGTGGAACTTGAATGAGAATTTAAAGGCAAACGTTTATTATATATTATATTGTAGTATCTGCAGCGATAATCTGGTGCTACGTGAGTAGAGCGTCGCGACGCGTGCAAGCGAGAGAGGTCCTGTAGAGAGATGAGAAGGTGAGTGTGTCGCCCCTCGTGCGTGCGAGGAATTAATAACAGCGAGCAAAGGGAGTAAATATGACGACGCTTTATGTGCGAAAACTTTGGCTAAACGATTTTTTATTTTTGGGGTGTTTCTGGAGGAGTTCTTACTATGTTTTCAAACTTTTAAACGTTCCGTAGTATCGCATTACGTCATGCCAAAGGTTTAAACTACATCTATTACGTTAAACGCCGCATTCGGATGAAATTTATAGAAGTAGTTTTTGAAACGTCGCCTTTTATTCGTTTTAAACAGGGGAAGAACTTGATTGTATAAGATTGCGTTTTAAAAAAAAAACAAAATTATAGCCCACTCGCAGATTTAAATGCTACTCTATTATAAATTATTCCACAAATTTTCAGTTAAATTGATACCATCGGAGTTTGATTAAATTTTACACCGCACACATATTTTACACATTAACAAAAGGTTATTTAAGCGCAATTAGTTCCTATTTAAATTTCGCCGTTACAATTCCAAAACTATTTCCAATTGCGAGTTTAATTTTTATCGACGGATAAACTCAGGGAAAAATTTAAAAAAATTAGCGGATTCATTTCGAGTGTTTGCATATTTTTATTTTTGTAATCAATTTTAATCCTAACAATTTGGGTTTGTTATTGATATCCTTTACAACACATTTCACTCTTGAAATATTCATACTCTCAATAGTCTCAATTTAGTAGCTGGCCCTTGCTCAACACAATTTTACTATAACGCCCATCTCTACACGGCGAGTTTTTAAAGTAATAGGTACCAACATTGAGATCTCGCAAACTGTAGAAGTCATATTACTTAACAACTTTTTTAAGAAAAAGTTCCTAAACTAGAAATAGGAACTTATGTTAAATTTATATGCAACTCGCAGGGGCTGCCCTCGTATGCAACCCTCAGACACTCATCTCATCTAAAGTGTTATAAAAATATGGCTCAGAACCAACAGCATTTGGTTTTTGTAAAACTCACTTACTTAGTCTTTGAAATAACTTCAAGAACTTTTTGAAGCAAGTCTCTGCTTCGTTGAGATATGCACGTAAATCAGCTGAAAACAGTAAAGCATAGCCTTCTAAATGAAACCTTGGTACCTAAGGATCAAGACTAACAGCATATGATTTTTGTAAATTCTCTTATTTGATCCTTGAAATAACTCCAAGAACGCTTTGAAGCACGTTCTCTGCTTTTCTGACATCTGGACTTGAAACAACTGAAAACACTAAAGCATAGTCTTCTAAATAAAACCTTGTTACATGAGGACCAAGACTAACAGCATTTGATTTTTGTAAACTCTCTTATTTGGTCCTTAAAATAACTCCAAGAACGTTTTAAAGAACGTTATCTGTTTCTTTGACATCTGGACGCGAAACAACTGAAAACGATAAAGCATAGCATTCTAAATGAAACCTTCGTACATGAGGATTAAGACCAACAGCATCTGATTTTTGTAAACTCTCTTATTTGATCCTTGGAATAACTCCAAAAACGTTTATAAGCACGTTCCTGCTTGTTTGACTTCTGGACGTGAAACAACTGAAAACATTAAACCATTGTTTCTAAATAGCGCCTTGGTACATGAGGATCAAGGCCAACTGAATCAGGTTTTTGAAAACTCTCTTATTTGATCCTCCAAGAACGTTTTGAAGCACGGTCTCTGCTTCCCTGACAACTGGATATGAAACAACTGAAAACAGTAAACCACTGTCATCTACATGAGACCTTGATACATTAGGATTAAGACCAATAGCATCTGATTTTTGTAAACTTTCTTATTTGATCCTTGGAATAACTCCAAAAACGTTAATAAGCACGTTCTCTGCTTGTTTGACTTCTGGACGTGAAACAACTGAAAACATTAAACCATTGTCTTCTAAATAGCGCCTTGGTACATGAGGATCAAGGCCAACTGAATCAGGTTTTTGAAAACTCTCTTATTTGATCCTCCAAGAACGTTTTGAAGGACGGTCTTTGCTTCTGTGACATCTGGATATGAAACAACTGAAAACAGTAAACCACTGTCATCTACATGAGACCTTGATACATTAGGATTAAGATCAACAGCATCTGATTTTTGTAAACTCTCTTATTTGATCCTTGGAATAACTCCAAAAACGTTAATAAGCACGTTCTCTGCTTGTTTGACTTCTGGACGTGAAACAACTGAAAACATTAAACCATTGTTTCTAAATAGCGCCTTGGTACATGAGGATCAAGGCCAACTGAATCAGGTTTTTGAAAACTCTCTTATTTGATCCTCCAAGAACGTTTTGAAGCACGGTCTCTGCTTCCCTGACAACTGGATATGAAACAACTGAAAACAGTAAACCACTGTCATCTACATGAGACCTTGATACATTAGGATTAAGACCAATAGCATCTGATTTTTGTAAACTTTCTTATTTGATCCTTGGAATAACTCCAAAAACGTTAATAAGCACGTTCTCTGCTTGTTTGACTTCTGGACGTGAAACAACTGAAAACATTAAACCATTGTCTTCTAAATAGCGCCTTGGTACATGAGGATCAAGGCCAACTGAATCAGGTTTTTGAAAACTCTCTTATTTGATCCTCCAAGAACGTTTTGAAGGACGGTCTTTGCTTCTGTGACATCTGGATATGAAACAACTGAAAACAGTAAACCACTGTCATCTACATGAGACCTTGATACATTAGGATTAAGATCAACAGCATCTGATTTTTGTAAACTCTCTTATTTGATCCTTGGAATAACTCCAAAAACGTTAATAAGCACGTTCTCTGCTTGTTTGACTTCTGGACGTGAAACAACTGAAAACATTAAACCATTGTTTCTAAATAGCGCCTTGGTACATGAGGATCAAGGCCAACTGAATCAGGTTTTTGAAAACTCTCTTATTTGATCCTCCAAGAACGTTTTGAAGCACGGTCTCTGCTTCCCTGACAACTGGATATGAAACAACTGAAAACAGTAAACCACTGTCATCTACATGAGACCTTGATACATTAGGATTAAGACCAATAGCATCTGATTTTTGTAAACTTTCTTATTTGATCCTTGGAATAACTCCAAAAACGTTAATAAGCACGTTCTCTGCTTGTTTGACTTCTGGACGTGAAACAACTGAAAACATTAAACCATTGTCTTCTAAATAGCGCCTTGGTACATGAGGATCAAGGCCAACTGAATCAGGTTTTTGAAAACTCTCTTATTTGATCCTCCAAGAACGTTTTGAAGGACGGTCTTTGCTTCTGTGACATCTGGATATGAAACAACTGAAAACAGTAAACCACTGTCATCTACATGAGACCTTGATACATTAGGATTAAGATCAACAGCATCTGATTTTTGTAAACTCTCTTATTTGATCCTTGGAATAACTCCAAAAACGTTAATAAGCACGATCTCTGCTTGTTTGACTTCTGGACGTGAAACAACTGAAAACATTAAACCATTGTCTTCTAAATAGCGCCTTGGTACATGAGGATCAAGGCCAACTGAATCAGGTTTTTGAAAACTCTCTTATTTGATCCTCCAAAAACGTTTTGAAGGACGGTCTCTGCTTCTCTGACAGCTGGATATGAAACAACTGAAAACAGTAAACCACTGTCATCTACATGAGACCTTGATACATTAGGATTAAGATCAACAGCATCTGATTTTTGTAAACTCTCTTATTTGATCCTTGGAATAACTCCAAAAACGTTAATAAGCACGTTCTCTGCTTGTTTGACTTCTGGACCTGAAACAACTGAAAACATTAAACCATTGTCTTCTAAATAGCACCTTGGTACATGAGGATCAAGACCAACTGAATCAAGTTTTTGTAAACTCTCTTATTTGATCCTCCAAGAACGTTTTGAAGCACGGTCTCTGCTTCTCTGACAGCTGGATATGAAACAACTGAAAACAGTAAACCACTGTCATCTACATGAGACCTTGATATATTAGGATTAAGACCACCAGCATCTGATTTTTGTAAACTCTCTTATTTGATGCTTGAAATAACTCTAATCACGTTTTGAAGCACGTTCTCTGCTTTTATGACATCTCAAATATTTTGACATCTAAATTTCATCTCAAATAACTGAAATAATTAAACCATTTTCTTCTAAATAGCATCTTGGTATATTGGCATCAAGACCAAAAGCATTTTATTTTAGTAAACTCTCTTATTTAGTCAATAAAATCACTTTAAGAACTATTTAAAGCACGTCTCTGCTTTTCTGAGATCTGGACGTGAATCAACTGAAAACAGTAAACCATTGTCTCCTTAATAAGACTTTGGTACATTGGGATCAAAACCAGCAGAATCTGATTTTTGTAAACTCTCTTATTTGGTCCTTGAAATAACTCCAAGAACGTTTTGAAGCACGCTCTCTGTTTCTCTGAAATCTGAACATGAAATAACTGTAAACCGTAATCCATTGTCTTCTAAATAAGATTTTGGTACATTGCAATCAAAACCAACAGCATCTGATTTTTGTAAACTCTCTTATTTGATTCTTGAAAAAACTCGAAGAACGTTTTGAAGCACGTTCTTTACTTCTCTGAGATCTGGACGTGAATCAACTGAAAACAGTAACCCATTGTCTTCTAAATAAAACTTTGGTACATTGGGATCAAAACCAGCAGAATCTGATTTTTGTAAACTCTCTTATTTCATCCTTGAAATAACTCCAAGAACGTTTTGAAGCACGCTCTGTGTTTCTCTGAAATCTGGACATGAAACAACTGTAAACCGTAATCCATTGTCTTCTAAATAAAACCTTGGTAGGTACATTGTAATCAAAAGCAACAGCATCTGGTTTTTACAAGACTCTCTTATTAAGTTCTTCAAATAACTGTAAGAATGTTATGAAGCACGTGCTACTCTTCTCTCTCAACTCAACAAAAAGCAAATTTTCGGACTTTTATCAGAATTGCTCTACAGCGTCTCTTTCTCTTGGGTCACAGTGAAACACTACCATGTTGATACACCAACAGGATGCTAGTAAAGTAAAACCATATTTCTCACATGGGTAAGAGCAAATTTTCTGCCTTTTTTGAGGATTCTTTACCGCATCTTTTACTTAAGAAATTGTTAAATCCATCACTGGTGCTTGTGGATAATTTTAATACGTTGGATGGAAATTTTGCGTAGCACTTAATTGAGGTCCTTCAACGCCAAAGCGAAGAAAGCTTTTCTATCTCCATCTTTTTCTTTCGTTAAGAATTTCATTGAGTTTATGAAAGCGCAAAGGTGAAAGCAATTAAAAATGTTTTTGTGGATTGAAAATGTGGGTTAAAAAGTGAGTTTATCAATATAGTCCTTAAAACTTTTTTAAACAAATAAGTAAAAAATAAAATTGCAATTAGAGGTTTTTTTATCGACATGTGTAGAGAAAATCTATCTCGCCACTTCAACGTTAATGAGTTCAATGGAGGGTTTAGTAACCGCTAAGGGAGGCAGGCGCGTCGTCTAATTTGTATGAAATGAAAAGCCATTATCACACCTTTTCTTTTTACCTTTTTTCAAATAAACCTATATTTTTTTAACAACGGAGATGGAAATTCTTTTTTAGGTTTAATATCCATGCACAATTTATTGTTAAATGACTCAATTATTATTATGCGAATTTGTTTAGATAAATAAAAACTTTTTAGTCACCGATAATAGAACGTTACCGTAGCACGTATTTAAATTAGTTTTTTTTCTCCCATTAACATGCATTTAAAAGGTAATTAGTGTTTGTGTTGACATCACGTTAGCGGATTAAACAAATTACAATGTGATCTTTATTTAGATAATTTTGTCACGATACTAATTATTTCCACATCTTCCACAAGACGCTCTGAAGAGAAAGAAATGTTTGGAGAAAAATCAAAAATCGCGTGGAGGGAATTGGTAAGTGTGGAACGAGTCTTCCACTAATTTGGATCCCCTGTACTCCTAACTCATTGAGTTTACCACTAATCGTTATGGACTAACCATCCTCGTCTCTATTTACAAACCTACTTAAAATTGCTCTATTGCGTGCATTTTCTTAGCATTCTCTTGCTAACTACAAAGATAGATGTGAGTGGGCTAAGACTTTCCAGAAGGTAAAATTTGGCCCGTGCAGCTTAATCCTACTTTATCGTTTATATTTGAGCCCTTGTAGGTTTTGTGTCGCTAGTTTCAAAGCAATAACTCTATAGTGTCACAGAAGAGACGAGTAACCCTCTTATCGGTCCTCGGATCCGACACTGAATGACACTGAATACCTGCTAAGGGACGCTTTTCTCTTTTCTCGCTGTTGGAAGTGGAAACCATTGATTTAACTTTGAAATGCCCTTGTTATTCATAACCTAATTTCAAATTACTCTCATCACATACAATGGGAACTCACAAGTAAGCGCTGAAAGAGAGTTTATTTACGGAAATCCTAAAATTTAATAATTTACTACTTTTATGATGGATTTAAAATTTTATTTGTTCAACTTAATCATTAGTAAAAAGTTGTGACATTTTCATCGGAGCGAGAGTTGCGTTTTTAATAAAATGATACTGATGTGGAGGAGCGTACATGCTTATAGGAAATATTCCAACAGGTGGTAGAAAATTGTCTAGAACAAATAGTATGTTTCGGTAAAGTTGAAATGATTTATTTTTGTTTTATTTATTGATTAATTGTAGTAATTGGAAGAAATTAGAGAAGTGAGTTTGTGAGTATGTGAGTTGTTATTGTGAGTTTAAAAGTAAGTTGAGTGAGTTTTTAGTAAAAAATGCGACAATTAAAAATGAACTATTTATTTAAAACGGGTATATTGGTAGGATGTAGAAATCGATAATTATATAAGTTGAAAGGGAAGCTCAGAGAAAAGCGGAATTAATACAGAACAACAAACACGTGGTGCTATGAGTTCTAACTCATATATAATACACTTTGGTTAGTACGATCGTAAGTCGATACTTAACATTGCGCTCCCCTGAACTCACAACTAGCTATTTTTTGTTTGTTTTTCTTCCCCTGTAAACAACATGCATGCAGCCCTCCTAACCCCGTCGGTCTTCTTGCTTTAGTACAAATATACTACAGTATTGATTTATTTACCCCATCCCTCGCAAATAACACCTAAGGATACACAACAGTCGTGGACAAACGTTATTTCATTGAATGTCGCGCAAAATAATTGTAAAATTCAAAAAAGTGATTTAAATAAGTTTAGCGTTGTCAACAAAAATAAATACACAAAAACTCATTTAAACGTACTTTTCTAACGTATAACAAAACTCTTCTTATAAGTAAGTTTAAAAAAAGTTTGATTCTTTCATGCAGATTATGAAAAGTTAGTGGGATCTGTTTAGTTTTTGTCCTCGGAAGGGAATCTGTTATGATTTTCTTCTCAATTTTCGACTATAGAAAGTTTGGTGTGAGACATCATCGGCGAAGCGTGTCATTATAAAAACACGAAAGAACATTAAAGCGCGTTGCAAACTTTTGCCGATGGTTACTTCATTAGGGTTGGGCTGGCTTAATCGCCGTTCCGCCATCCGCCTCGAGGTTAGACGTAATACTCCGTCCTCCATAGCAATAACAATCTACACAAAGATTACAATAAGAACTTTGGACTCGTTGCACCCCTAAGATCTTTCTCGGATTACTCTTCATACAAAACTTTTTAGTATACGAATCAAATCGACGTATGTCAGCAATTTATATATCTCCGCTAACTCCTCGTCTCTTAAACAACTTTCCTATAGTTCTATTCCACTCATTATTTTAAATACTTATCGTAAACTCCATTTTAATTGCTAAATTAATCAAAATATTCAAAAATTCAATTTTTTTAGTTTTTGAACAAAAAAATTGTCAGATTTACCTAATGGTTGTATTCAAACTCACTTAAACTTATCAACAGTCACTTTACTCAATTAGGAGTTAAGTGTCTACCTTTCAATTAACTTTAGTAAAGTCGAAACTTTAACCATTCTTGAGTCACTCTTAACGTCATACAGACTCAAGAATAAAATTTTCCAAAAAAAACAATTAAACCAAAAAGTTTTACAGTCCCAAGAGTTCTGCCCTTTGCGAACAGAATTGAGTAATTTCAATTCCTTTTATAAATAAACAGCGTACGACGTACTCACCTATAAATATCCAATTATTCAAGGGTTTAAAAAATAAAAATAATCTGTTCATTCGGACGCAAAATCGATGACCTTTTGCTTGAAAAAAACCGTCGTAGGACGGTTATTCACTAAAATTCCAGTCATTAAAGAGTTAAATTAAAATGACTTGGTCACCTGAACCAGAAGTCCTCTGACTTAACAAGTTACCAATTAAAATCGCATCATTTAGGTAAGTCTTTTTAAATAGCATAATTTGATCATTCAAATCCAGAATTCGGTTCCTATCGGTTAAATTGAGTCATTTAACGGTTTAAGTATAAAAATTCGGTTATCCGGTCGTTAAGACCCAACTTGGGTTCTGACACTATTTTCTTTATCAAACTCGTTTGACTTGAAACGAAATAAATGAAAATTGAACATTTTTGACTTTGCCCATGAGGGCATTAAACGAGATTCTGACACAATTTAATTGAGTTAAATACGTCCTATGACTTATTAAACCACTTAAACATAGTATAACTCGGTTTTGAAACCATTTACTTGAACAAAATGACTTAAGAATGAAATTGAATTTTCCGATTCTTTTGGCTTTAAAATTACGCATCCCGGTTTAAAGGCAGCAACGAGTAACGATGTAGTAACTTGAAAAACCCATGAAAACCTGAGACGGTTCATCGATTCATAAAAGACAAAGATTCGATGGTTTTCATTAAAATGGTCAGCCTTGACCGGAAAACAGATGCCCATGGCTTAAAAAATAAATAATGCAGCTTAAAAAGATAACAAGTGACAGTTTAGTCATTTTAGGGATTTTAAACTCCCCTACGAAAACTTTTCGCTGTAGTACTTAATCAATGAAAATTCAATCATTTCAAGGTTTTAATTGAAATATTTAGCTTTGACGGGGAACCTGATGTGTAGAATTGACAAATAAGTCATGTGGCTTAAAAATGGCTACTGGCGCCTATTTATTCACTTGAAGGACTTTAAACCTTACGAAAACCCGGCACCGTACTTACATCAATTAAAATTCGATCATTTCATGTTTTTTTTGAAATGTTTAGCTTTGATCCGGAACCTGATGTTTTTGGCTTAAAAATTGCCAGCCAACTTCGATTTCACGTATTTTACGATTACGATTTTACGATTTTACGATTTTACGATTTTACGATTTTACGTATACGTAAAATCTATTTCCCGTATATTGCCAGCCAACTTCACATGAGTTTCAAGGGCATCTAACATTTGTTTAAGCTCACCTACGTTGTCTTGCAGGGTATTGATAGTTAAGAGTGACTGTTGCCACGCTCTCCACAGCAACATCTCGTTTTCGGTCTTTAATTCACTTTCATGAAGCTGAGGCTGTAGGTACAGGTTTCCATCTTTTGGTCCAGTAGCAGTATCTAACATCCTGGCCAGGTACTCCACCATGGATGAAGAGCGGTCGCTAGATGACGATCCGTGGAGGCCCACTCGCTCGCTCTCCTTTCGGACCGGTTCTAGGGTTCCGAGCCCTTGTCCCGTTAAATTTTCTAAATTTGTATTTATCATTTTGCTCTTTTTAATTGCTCGGGTACCTCGGGTTTGCAAAGCCCGTACCAACCTATTGTTGGCCCCTGAGGGGAATTCAATCATTTGATGTTTTTTTTGGAATACTTAGCCTTGACTCGAAACCAGATGCTGTTGGCTTAAAAATAAGTAGGATGGCTTAAAAAGAGCTAAGAGTGTCAATTTAGTCACTTAAAAAACCCGACGTCGCCCATCAATTAAGTTCAGACATCTGATGATTTGTTGAAATGTTTAACTTTTACTCGGAACCCGACGCTGTTGGCTTAACAATAAGCAGCATAGCTTAAAAAGGGCTACGAGTGTCAATTTAATCACTTAAGGGTTTTTAAAACCTTACTAAAACCCGAGGCCACATATCGATAAAAATTCAATCATTTGATGGTTTTTGGGAATACTCGGAACCCGATGCTGTTGGCTTACAAATAAGGCTTAAAATGGGCTACGATTGTCAATTTAGTGACTGAATGATTTTCAAAGACCTACTAAAACCCAACGCACATTAGTAAAAATTCAATCATTTGATGGTTTTTTGAAATGTTTTTTTATACGGAATCCGACGTTGTTGGCTTAAAATCGTCTACGAGTGTCAATTTAGCCACATAAGGGTTTTTAAAGCACTAAAATCCGAAGCCACATATTGATAAAAATTCTATGATAGGATGGTTTTTTGAAATGTTTAGCTATGACCTGGAAGTTGATTCTGTTGGCTCAAAAATGGCTATTGGTGACCATTTAGTGACCTACTACATCGGTTAACCTAAAGACGCACGTATGAATGAAAATTGTGTTAGTTTATGAATGAATTTATTGGAGGATGTGATTGAGCCTTTTTTTATTTTGTAGAGAAATGATTAGAGATTAGTAATACTAATCAGTGTAATAATTATAATTTGGATGTTAAATTTATCTGTTAATTGTTAATATGAATTTATTATCTTGTTATGAAAGTAGAAGGAATTATATTATCGAAATTGCAACAGCAGATGGTTTTGATTAATTTAGGCTGGATAATTTAAAGGAATAATTAATAAGATGGAGCGGGAATAAAATATAAATTAAAATAAAATAATGGAAAGGGGTGGAAAAAGGAATAGAGGATAATTTTTTTTTATTTATTTATGTAAAAAAGTATAAAGGGAGTATCGAATTATAAGGAAATTGTAATTAAACGTGATGGAGTCTTAAAATTATTGTGATAACTTCTAGAGAATCTTACGAGAGAACATTAAAATTTACGATCCGAAAGTTGGTGGGTTGCGGGTTTTGCCAATCTTCTATCTCGAATAATAGCCATGTCATTTGTGTATATACTAAGGGATCCGGGACCGCAATCTTCTACTTAAACGCGATTCATATTTCATAAACGCTAAACGACATCTAATTTTACCGTAACAATTTTCGGTAGTCCTAGATTTTAGAACGGGGCAAATGTTAATTTGCGAGCGCTTTGCGATCGACTTATGTTTTACTGCGTGTTTTAGCTACCTGCACCTCTCCTCGAATTCCTCTAGTTACTTCTTGCTGTTACTACACAATTAGCTACGGCCTAAGGGAACAATCATCTTGTAACTTCGCCAATCTCTCCCTCGAACAAGCGGGTTATAGCTATCGTCTAAATTACAGACATGTATATTGAAAGACGTTTACTTGCACGAGTCCAAAACTTGGTAAAACTTGTGTTCCAGCATGTGGTTTCGTATTTGTGCGACGCACGTATTATTAGCCGTCTCTCTCGCGTGCAATTGGAGCGACGTTAAAGAGAAGAGAAGGTAAGTATATCTTCCGAAAGTACATAGAACAATGTGTGATACCTTGCGATTCGTACTCTAGGGAGCGCCGTTGTATTTGTACTTTTACATTACTAACCACTTGGCTGTTGTTAAAGTCGAGTTAACTTTAGGTTTGCTGACTTGTCATACCCCCTCGTTTCTTGGCAAACAAGGGCCCACAAGCCAAAACCGAGCTCCTACACTTACGCCGCTTGTTGTTGGTAACGGTGCCTAACCACCTTAAACAAATGCATCAATTTTAGTTTAATTCAAACTTTACTACTAAGTAACTAAGTTTAAATTGTTAAGAAAACTTGTTATATTAACCAAAACCATTGTGTATTATTTTAAGTTTAAAACTAAAAGTACGTGTCTTCTCGTTTCTCCCATTCCAAACATCGATACATTTAAACTCCCCGAGGATTAACTAAAAGAGAAATCTTACGACCTAAAAACATGAATGCGTTCATCAAGTATGGGATGTGCTTTTTAAACTTTTGATTTACACCTTTTCAACTTTAAATTTTGTATTCTATCCGCGTTCTGATTTTGTCAATAAAACCTATCGTTGCACGCCACTCTTTCGAGAGATGCAAAAATCGCTGAGAACCTAATTTGTGCCACCTACTTACACGAATGTGACTTGAAATAAGAAATAATATCTAGCGGAGCGGTCCAAAAAAGAAGAGCACTACGAGAATGCGGTTTGCGTGAAGGAGACGGACGTCCTATAGGGGGAATACTAAAATACGCTAGGGTTGGCACTTCTTTTGATTCCCCACACCATTTTAACTTGACTACTTTATATATTACCTTTTCCGCGCTCGGTGTCTTTTTCTGCCCTACTTCTTACGCTTCTCTTTCTTATTCGCTCCTTTATTTTTACGCGGACTCAGGTCACCCTAATTATTTATTTTAAATAAAATAAATCTTATTATGCCACGCTCATCTTCCCACATTCTCCTTTTGTTTCGTTCGTGCAAGACGCTCTCCTTGTCGCTCGTCGGAATCGAATGGCATCAAATGTCGCCCCGTTATATTCGGAGGTGTCTCTTTTTATTGGAAAGCTTTCTAGACTGTTATACAGTCGACTGCACTCGCATCGGTATCAAGGGCCTCGTAATGCAGGCTTTTCACAGATACACCCTTATAATAAGTTTGCACCTTTGTGGTGCGAGGGGTGCCGAAATCGTGAACAGTTAATATGAATACTGATTTCTTACTTCTCCCGAATCGACTTATCGATTAAATTTTACCACCTACCAAATAAAAATAATTCAAAATACCCCTTACTTCATACAAATTTTATTATTAGGTATTTTTTTAAATTATTCTACGAGCGCGAGAAGACTCATAAAAATTTCTTATATTTATTCAACAAAAATTTAAAACTGAATAAATTTTTTTATGAAAAAAAGCAAAATCAACCACCAAATTAAATAAATTTTCATTTTTTTCACCTCTCACGTTTAAAAACAATACGTAAAGGATTTTTTCAATCTCAAACTTCACAAACGTCTTATCTAGGCCAACGCGAAAACTTAAATTAGGTTACCTTAAACTCTTTATTCAACATGGGACCCACTAACAAATTGTACCTATGCAAGTCCTCAAATCTTGAACCTTCCCAAGCATTTTTTTGTCGTACGGTCTCTTAGGAGTCTTATGTGCCCACACCTGCATCAGAATCCTCAAATATTAACCTTGCCAAGCATTCATGAGTCGTGCAGAGCTTATTTTTTTTACGTCGAAACCTCTTTGGAATTTTTGGTGCCTACTAACAAATTGTTCCCACTTATAGATTCAACTCCTCAAATCTTGAACCTTCCCAAGCATTTTTTTGTCGTACGATCTCTTTGGAGTCTTATGTGCCCACACCTGCATCCAAATCCTCAAATCTTAACTCGCCAAGCATTCATGAGTCGTGCAGAGCTTATTTTTTTTACGTCGAAACCTCTCTGGAATTTTTTGTGCCTACTAACAAATTGTTCCCACTTATACATTCAAGTCCTCAAATCTTGAACCTTCCCAAGCATTTTTCGTCGTACGGTCTCTTTGGAGTCTTATGTGCCCACACCTGCATCCAAATCCTCAAATCTTAACTCGCCAAGCATTCATGAGTCGTGCAGAGCTTATTTTTTTACGTCGAAACCTCTTTGTAATTTTTTGTGCCTACTAACAGATTGTTACCACTTATACATTCAAGTCCTCAAATCTTGAACCTTCCCAAGCATTTTTCGTCGTACGGTCTCTTTGGAGTCTTCTGTGCCCACATCTGCATCCAAATCCTCAAATCTTAACTCGCCAAGCATTCATGAGTCGTGCAGAGCTTATTTTTTTTACGTCGAAACCATTTTGGAATTTTTGGTGCCTACTAACAAATTGTTCCCACTTATACATTCAAGTCCTCAAATCTTGAACCTTCCCAAGCATTTTTTGTCGTACGATCTCTTTGGAGTTTTATGTGCCCACACCTGCATCCAAATCCTCAAATCTTAACTCGCCAAGCATTCATGAGTCGTGCAGAGCTTATTTTTTTTACGTCTAAACCTCTCTGGAATTTTTTGTGCCTACTAACAAATTGTTCCCACTTATACATTCAAGTCCTCAAATCTTGAGCCTTCCCAAGCATTTTTTCGTCGTACGGTCTCTTTGAAGTCTTATGTGCCCACACCTGCATCCGAATCTTCAAATATTAACCTTGCCAAGCATTCATGAGTCGTGCAGAGCTTATTTTTCTACGTCAAAACCTCTCTGGAATTTTTTGTGCCCACTAACAAATTAATAGTCCCCATACATACATCCAAGTCCTCAAATATTAATCCTTCCCAAGCATTTTTCGTCGTAGAGGGTCAGAGTGTCTTTGAACACTTATGTGCCCACACCTGCAATCCGAATTCTTAAATCTTAACCTTCCCAAGCTTTCTCGAGTCGTATTTTTCTACGTCAAAACCTCTTTGGAATTTTTTATACCAACTAAGAAATAGTCTAAACACATACATTTAAGTCCTCAAATCTTAACATTTTTTCGTCGTACGGCTCTTTGGAGTCTTATGTGCCCACACCTGTGTCCAAATGCTCAAATTTTAACCTTCCCACACTTTCTTGAGGCGTACAGAGCTTATTTTTCTACCTTAACATTTCTTTTGAAGTTTTTGTTCGCACCAACAAATTGTCTCGCCCATGCATCCAAGTTCTCAAATTTTGAACTTTCCAAAGCATTTTTCGTCGTAGAAGGTGTCAAAGTCTCTTTTGAGTATCATGTGCTCACACCTGCCCAAAATTTGAACTTCCCAAGGTTTCTTGAGTCGTACAGAGCTTATTTTTTTACGTCGAAACCTCTTTGGAACCCTTTGTTCTTCAAAGCTTTCTTAAATCGTAGAGAGATTAGTTTTCTATGTCAACGTCTCTTTGGAGTCTTTTGAAACAAATTTTGCCCCAACTGCAAATCTTGGACGTTCCCAAATTTTATTTATTGGACAGAGCTTGTATCTTATATCTTGGTACATTGCAGAGTCCATGCTTTGTCTTGAAAACCCTCTTGAGGCTATTTCGTTTCTTAAAGAACATTTTAAAGCTAAAGCATTTTTTTGAACTTAAGCTTACGTGGTTGAGTAGACCAGATTTACTTTACCAACGAGAGTAAAAAACTTGCAGGTGCGATAGTGACCCTTCTAGTATTTTTTGTAAACCTTTCACATTTTTGTAAAACATCGAGGGAGATTTTAGTGTACATAATGCGCTTACTATAAATGCAGGACTTCATATAAAAAGAATTTAATGGAAGTGAAAAATGCAGAGCGCTAAATATTTATCTTATATGATCTTTTTTTATTAAAACAATGCTTTTTTATTGAATCGATGAACTATTTTAAACTATACAAAAATTTTTTCTCATTAGTACTAGCGGAAATACCGTCGCTTTCAATATGCCAATATAAAAAGAAGAACAAAATAGATTTGATTCCTGTAAACTGTATCCGTTTGTAGAAAATTTAAATGAAATTCTATAAACAGGACGTACACACTTAGAATTCTTTCAATTATTATAACAGTATAAGGTTTGTAATTTTTTAAGTGAGTTTAAACTCACTTCATTATAATTTTTTCATGTAAGTTAATTAACTTGATTAATTTTTTTATTATGCAACTCGACCGTTTTGTAAGATGTAAGTAACAAAAACGTACAGTACAAAAATTAGGGAGTCTTTTAAAAGTGAGTTTAATGACATTTAATTAAATTATATTCTGTTTTACTTATTTAACTTAACATTTAATTCTCATAAGCTTGTGGGTGTTTAAATAAATGAAACAAATGCGTTAATGAATATTTTAAAAAGTGAGTTTAAAACTCTTTTATTTACTTTGAGTAACAATTATTTTGAATTAATTTTAATTTAACGCAACAGACTCAAGCGTTGCATTTCCGCATATTGGGTAACTAAGTTACAGCGTTTTTATGGAGGGAGTTTTGAACTCACTACTGCTTTAGCATTAGAATTAATAAATAAATGTGAAGCCGACACTTTTATTTTCTCAATGTTACATTCTTACAAAATGTTTACGTTACGTGACACATTTGAATAACGGAGCTAGCTAGTATTTTAAGAAGTGAGTTTAAAGATACGTACGTAAGTTCTATAAGTCTTTTAAATTGTGTAGGTACTAACATTATTTTTATCATTATAGCTTACACCGATTATCAATTTTAATAGCCTTGTAAAAAAAATTTACTTGAAATATTTGTAAGTTTGTGAGTTTTCGAAAAGTAAGTTGAACAATTTTTTTTCAATTACGTCACTTTTATAAGAAAAATGTACGAATCGAGTTCAAGTTATTTTTATTAAATCACACGGTTTTTATGTAGTGAGTTTTAAACTCACCACTAAGTTGGGTTGTGGAATTAAAAAAAAAATGTTAATTGACATATTTTTGAATATTACATTCTTATGAATATTTATGTTAAGTTGGATTTGATTAAGTACGCTTGTGCATTAGTGAGTATTTTAAAAGTGAGTTTAAATTTTTTTTTCATTAGATATTTTTAAATACGTCTCTGAAATTTCCATTCGAGGCAGGTGTAGTTGGTTTACTTTTGCATTTTTCTAAACTCTAAATATAACTGAGTAAACATCTCTCATACTGGCGAGGCGAGTAGACATGTAAACAGTAAACAACATTATGTGCTTCACGAACGAATGCTTACTAGAGATTCAGTATGTTGGCGTTGTCGGTTCTGTTAAGTTTTGCGAGACTAATTGTTTATGTGTTTGTGTCTTTAATTTGAAAATTATAGGCTCGTTAGTTATAAATAATGGAATATTATAAAAAATTGGTTTGCGTTCGAAATGTAAGATAAATTTGAGAGTTATTCGATTGTATATAAATTAACATGATTTATGATGAAGCGCGCCTGTCCTATCAAGTCAATAAGAGGGATTTTTTTCGTTAAGGAATAAGGACGTAAAGAATATTTTGGCTTCACCCTATACAATGTAAGTAAGAGGACTAATGGAATATAATGGTTTCTATTTACTATTATAAATTAATGACAATTCGTAAGTAACTCATTCCTATACGAATCGTCGTACTGTATAAATTTGAAACGAATTACTTATAGCAATCCCAGACCGGAGAGATCTCTTCACCGCTTCTCTCTGCCCAGGCCCGCGCTTAAGTAAATAAATTTCCATCTGGCGTTGGCTACCGTTCGTAGTATAAACTATAGGCTGTTACATCGAAGGCACCGAACCACACTTGTTTTAGCTCTTTTCTTTACCCTCTTTTATTTTCTTTAAACTTTTTTTTAAATGAGAAAATGAAACTAACAACTCTACACAAAGAAAGACTTCTTAATTATATTCTGTTTTAAAAATCAAACCCATTGTTTTCTTTTAATATTCCACAACTTACTTCGTTTGAAGTTTTTCATAAACTTTTTATTTTTTTAAAAACCTTGCAATTACCATATTTTTGTTTTTTATTAAAAAATTGTTAATGTAGCACTAATACGTTTTGTTGGTAATTGATTAAATACAGTAAACGTAAGAAAGAATGTTCAGCACACACCTTTATTTGTTTTTGGGTTGTATTCTTTTCAGTTTTGTGCCACATTTAACTTCGTTTTTAATTAATGTTTTTACCTTCTTCTCTACTTTTTAACTTGTCAAATTAACTTTAATCATACTTTTTCACTTTTTTTTTATTTTTCAAGAAAAATTTTTGTAATATCTCCTATCGATTTACAAATCGCACCCAATGTAAACATTTTTAAATGCTAATTCAAAATTATTGATTTATTTAAATCGTCAAGTTCGAATTAAAACGATCGTTACTTCATGTTGTACATTATTTATTTACTAAAATAACTTCCAGGGACGGATCACAAACTTTTAAAAAAATGTGGATTTTTATTTATTCGACGCGAAGGGCCACAATTCATCTAAAAATCGTAAATTGAATCGTTTTTAAAGGTATCTAAACTATCTATACAGATGCAACATTATCTATGCCAACAATATACATTTAAAACCATAACTTTAGAAATCTGCTTAATACAAAACTTTTTCTAGAAGTTTTTGAGGTGAATTATCTATATTATCTGTCTTATCTATATAAATACAACATATCTATGCTATAAATCTACACTTTAAACCGTAGCATAAGAAGTTTTTTTAAAACTAAACCTCTTATAGAAGTTTCTGTAAGGTGAATTATCTATATTATCTGTCTTATCTATATAGATAAAACATTTGTATGCAAGAAATGTACACTTTAAACGTAACTTATAATTTTTTTTAATACTAAACTTCTTCTAGAAGTTTCTATAAGATGAATTATCTATATTATCTGTCTTATCTATATAGATACAACATATCTATGTCATAAATCTGCACTTTAAAACGTAGCATAAGAAGTCTTTTTACAACTAAACTTCTTATAGAAGTTTCTGTAAGGTGAATTATCTATATTATCTGTCTTATCTATATAGATACAACCAGAAATGTACACTTTAAACCGTAACATAAGAAATCTTTTTAAAACCAAACTTATAAAAGTTTCTGTAAAGTGGATTATTCTACAATACAACAATATTTAGCGCTTATCTATATAGATACAACATTATTATCTCCAAACTCGCCTACTGAAATTATAAAATAAGCAATAATTCGTTAAATTGAACAATACATGTGTGTATGTTATATCTCGTAGATATCCTGGACTAAATCTAGGAAGTATCTACATAGATACGATGTCTGTATACGCTTTTTTGAAGAAGCAAACGTTTGGATTATTTCCGTTAAATCGGAAGTAATTAAAAAATTGCAATTTACCTGAATGCAATGAGCAACACGTTTGATTGATAAGTAAAGGATCTATAAAAGTGTTCCAACCTCCTGTATTACCTGGTATAGATAGAATAAAATATGTAATTGAATTTATTTCAATCGATATGTAAGCTATATAGATTATACTTAATTATACAGATACGGTATGTCTAATCTCACATCCAGGTAAAAAGGCACGAGTATTAAAGTACAGCAGAATGATGTACGGTAGTAATTTTTCACCCTTCCTAAGGTGGACAATTATTACTACACAATACTGAAACTTCAGTTATTTCACGAGGCTTATAGAGTACATTTAGTGGTTATATAGATACAATATTTATATAAATTAATGCAAACTAGAAACTGTTTATACAGGAAACGACTTTATACCATAACCTACTCAAATGTTTGCTTTCAAATCACTATGTGAAGTCATTTGATAGTTCTATACTATATATCTATATAGATACAATGTCTATAATATCCAGCTTAGAAATGCATATGCACCCAAGTTTATTAACCAAAGTGCAGCAAGCCGTGTAAAATTTCTTATACTTCAGCTCATTACATCAATACTTGTACATATAGATTATACAGATTAATATAGATTTAATCTCACATCTACATTTAAAAAAATCTACGTGACATATTATTTCATTGAACTACAGGAAAAATGTGTAAGTTTGAAAGTTTTCATTATTTTTAAAGTCATAATCTACTTATTATCTATATAGATTCCCAGCATTTATTAGTATATCTAACAAAAAAAGTGATGTGCTGTTAAAAATTATAAAGTTTCTATTTGTAAGTTTTCATCATGATTATACGATCGTCATTTGTTTGGGATCTATATAGATACAACATGTTTATTGCATAACTAATCAATATAAAGTTTGTTTTTGTGAATTTTCGTCGTTCGTTAAGGTCGTCATTATTTTCTTATGAATGTGGGTGAACATAATTTTGTATTCAAAATATTTGTGTTTTTCTTCACGTAAATTAAGAATTTGATCCAGTTATTTTTTTCCTCTCCGAGAAATTTATTAAAAAATTCGACTTCCAACCTGATTTCAAATCATCATTTATCAATGACAACAAATTTGCTTATGCAACTGCAACATTAGCAAGTCACATTCAATATTTCCATCAAAGAGAAAAATAGATTTGTTTAATTAAAAATTTCGTTGCGTGCAACATTAGACAAAAGTGTGGGGATTTATTGAAAGTATTTTTGCGACAAAATTCGATAAATAAGAATTTGGTGTTGAATATGCAGAAATAAACCCTAATAACTTAAAATTGATGCAATTCTTTAATAAAGTTAAGTGTTTCCTCATATTTTGCATAAATTCCGTGCTCCGCTAATTACACGGGCATTAAAATGATAATGAACGTAATGGAAATTTTAGTGTGGAAATGAAAAAATATTAATTTATTGTTTAAATTTAAAAGATTTTAATTGTATTACAAAAAAGATTTGATCTTTAATCTGGTGGTTTTTAGGGGATAATCTTGAAAAAGTGTGACGGTGCAGTTGTAGTGCACGGGAGTACTTGGTTTCCATAATAAATCACGTAGAACAGGAAGGGGCGCCTTCAAATAATGCAGTCTTATCCTGGTAACTTCCTTCGTTTTTAGCCTGCTAATTTGAACAATACCCGATAGTACGACCCTACGCCGGACAACCCGGAAAGATCCAGGAAGAAACCGAGAGATGTTTTATAGTACGAACAGGCGGCAAATGAAATTATAATATCTTTTTCAACTAAACGCAATGTCCCGTATAAATTCCTCGACTCCGACTTTAACGTTATAAAATATAAACCTTAAGTTTGCGAGTCGCTTTATTTTTCTCGCGTTTGGATTGTTTTGCTCTTCCTTTTCGCGCCATAACCCGACTCTTCATCAAATAAACTGCACGCCTTTGCAAATTTTCTTCGTTTTGACTTGGTTAAATATTCCAACTTCTGTTGATGAATGACTAGAATGTTATTCTACTTTTTGTGGTTTTTGTATCCGCGATTCTAATTTAATTATACGCTCAGAATAACTATACAACTTTTAGATATTTTTCCAAAAAAAAATAAATTACGTTTCCCGTACGAAAAATAAAGTACCGGCAAATTATTAATACAAATTAATTTCCATTATTGATTATTTAGAAAAAGTTTGTTCGTCCGCCTGTTCGATATAAGCATCTGATGAGCGCCCAATTCTACAAATCAAAAAAGGAGGGTGTTAAAGCTTTTAAGCAAGGTTGTTCTCATTATTGAATTTTACAAGTTTGAACTAGTAGTTCAAACATCTTTTTTGTGAATTTTGAATATGTATTAATTATTAGGTAGGTACTAACCGCTTGCAGCTACAAATTCAAAATTTTCGAAAAGAAAGTCATGGAAATACTTTTAATTAAAAAAATAACTTTTAGCGGAGGAAGAGGGTCTTTTTTCTCTAAAAAACTTTTTACCTAACTGCAATCATCTATTACCCCCCCCCCCTCTTGTCAGTTTCTTGTTGCTTGAAAGTTGTGAAAGACAAAAGGAAAAAGAGGTTTTGAATCAAAAAAATTATTTTTTTAAAAATGAGCGTCGAGAGGGTTTGATAATGGTCGGGTGGAGTGCTTTACAAAACGTTTAAGTAACTTTTTACTTAATTGCAATCATATATTAACACCCCCACTCTTAAAAGTCTCAAAATTTAGCTGACAATTATAAAAATCGAAAGGAAAACTCTTCAAATCAAAAAAAAAATTTTTAAGTAAAGAGGTGAAGAGGGTTTGATAGTAATGGGGTGGATGGCTTTACAAGACGCTAAAGCAACATTTTACTTCTTTTCAATTCTTTATTAACACTCCCATCTTTTTCAGTCTCCAAGTTTAACTTGAAAATTGTAAAAATCGAAAGGAAAACCTTCGAATTAAAAAGTATAATTTTTTAAATAAGAAGGTGAATAGGGTTTGATAGTGATGGGGTGGAAGGCTTTACAAGACGTTAAAGTAACTATCTACTTTTTCTCAATCATCTTTCAACACCCCCACCCTTATCAGTCTCAACATTTTGCTTGCAAATTGTAAAAATCGAAAGGAAACTTCGAATTAAAAATAAATTTTTTTAAATAAGAAGGTGAATAGGGTTTGATAGTGATGGGGTGGAGGGCTTTACAAGACGCTAAAGCAACATTTTATTTCTTTTCAATTGTTTATTAACACCCCCACCTTTGTCAGTCTGCAAGCTTAGCTTGAAAATTGTAAAAATCGAAAGGAAAACCTTCGAATTAAAAAGTATAATTTTTTAAATAAGAAGGTGAATAGGGTTTGATAGTGATGGGGTGGAAGGCTTTACAAGACGTTAAAGTAACTATCTACTTTTTCTCAATCATCTTTCAACACCCCCACTCTTATCAGTCTCAAAATTTTGCTTGAAAATTGTAAAAATCGAAAGGAAACTTCGAATTAAAAATAAAATTTTTTAAATAAGAAGGTGGAGAGGATTTGATAATGATGGGGTGGAGGGCTTTACAAGACGCTAAAGCAACATTTTACTTCTTTTCAATTCTTTATTAACACTCCCATCTTTTTCAGTCTCCAAGTTTAACTTGAAAATTGTAAAAATCGAAAGGAAAACCTTCGAATTAAAAAGTATAATTTTTTAAATAAGAAGGTGAATAGGGTTTGATAGTGATGGGGTGGAAGGCTTTACAAGACGTTAAAGTAACTATTTACTTTTTCTCAATCATCTTTCAACACCCCCACCCTTATCAGTCTCAAAATTTTGCTTGAAAATTGTAAAAATCGAAAGGAAACTACTTCGAATTAAAAATAAAATTTTTTAAATAAGAAGGTGGAGAGGATTTGATAATGATGGGGTGGAGGGCTTTACAAGACGCTAAAGCAACATTTTACTTTTTTTCAATTCTTTATTAACACCCCCACCTTTTTCAGTCTCCAAGCTTAACTTGAAAATTATTGTAAAAATCGAAAGGAAAACCTTCGAATTAAAAAGTATAATTTTTAAATAAGAAGGTGAATAATAGGGTTTGATAGTGATGGGGTGAAGGGCGTTACAAGACGTTTAAGTAACTCTATACTTAATTTAAATCATCTATTAACACCCCCACCCTTATCAGTCTCAAAATTTTGCTTGAAAATTGTAAAAATCGAAAGGAAACTACTTCGAATTAAAAATAAAATTTTTTAAATAAGAAGGTGGAGAGGATTTGATAATGATGGGGTGGAGGGCTTTACAAGACGCTAAAGCAACATTTTACTTCTTTTCAATTCTTTATTAACACTCCCACCTTTTTCAGTATCCAAGCTTAACTTGAAAATTGTAAAAATCGAAAGGAAAACCTTCGAATTAAAAAGTATAATTTTTTAAATAAGAAGGTGAATAATAGGGTTTGATAGTGATGGGGTGGAAGGGTTTACAAGACTTTAAAGTAACTTTCTACTTTTTCTCAATCATCGTTCAACACCCCCACCATTATCAGTCTCAAAATTTTGCTTGAAAATTGTAAAAATCGAAAGGAAACTACTTCGTATTAAAAATAAAATTTTTTAAATAAGAAGGTGGAGAAGATTTGATAATGACGGGGTGGAGGGCTTTACAAGACGCTAAAGCAACATTTTACTTCTTTTCAATTCTTTATTAACACCCCCACCTTTTTCAGTCTCCAAGCTTAACTTGAAAATTGTAAAAATCGAAAGGAAAACCTTCGAATTAAAAAGTATAATTTTTAAATAAGAAGGTGAATAATAGGGTTTGATAGTGATGGGGTGAAGGGCGTTACAAGACGTTTAAGTAACTCTATACTTAATTTAAATCATCTATTAACACCCCCACCCTTATCAGTCTCAAAATTTTGCTTGAAAATTGTAAAAATCGAAAGGAAACTACTTCGAATTAAAAATAAAATTTTTTAAATAAGAAGGTGGAGAGGATTTGATAATGATGGGGTGGAGGGCTTTACAAGACGCTAAAGCAACATTTTACTTCTTTTCAATTCTTTATTAACACTCCCACCTTTTTCAGTATCCAAGCTTAACTTGAAAATTGTAAAAATCGAAAGGAAAACCTTCGAATTAAAAAGTATAATTTTTTAAATAAGAAGGTGAATAATAGGGTTTGATAGTGATGGGGTGGAAGGGTTTACAAGACTTTAAAGTAACTTTCTACTTTTTCTCAATCATCGTTCAACACCCCCACCATTATCAGTCTCAAAATTTTGCTTGAAAATTGTAAAAATCGAAAGGAAACTACTTCGTATTAAAAATAAAATTTTTTAAATAAGAAGGTGGAGAAGATTTGATAATGGCGGGGTGGAGGGCTTTACAAGACGCTAAAGCAACATTTTACTTCTTTTCAATTCTTTATTAACACCCCCACCTTTTTCAGTCTCCAAGCTTAACTTGAAAATTGTAAAAATCGAAAGGAAAACCTTCGAATTAAAAAGTATAATTTTTTAAATAAGAAGGTGAATAATAGGGTTTGATAGTGATCGGGTGAAGGGCGTTACAAGACGTTTAACTAAGTATATACTTAATTTAAATCATCTATTAACACCCCGACCCTTATCAGACTCAAAATTTAGCTTGAAAATTATAAAAATCGAAAGGAAATCCTTCGAATTAAAAAAAATACTTTTTTAAATAAGAAAGTAGGGAGGGTTTGATAGTGATGGGTTGGAGGGCTTTCCAAGACGTTGAAGTAACTCCTTACCTAATTTTAATCATCTGTTAACACCCCTGAGGTTATCAGTCTCGAATTTAGCTTTACAATTTTGAAAATCAAAATGAAAAACCTTCGAATCTGAGAATATTGATATTTAAAGTAAGTGGTAGGAGCGGAGGGAGGCTGAGGCTGCTACCCCTCCCCCATTTTTTATTTTAATATGTGGCTTAAAAATCCAAGGTGGTAGACTTCTAGAGGGTCTTATAAATAAAGAAAATTGTTTTCTTTGATGTCTGATACTCTGACAATTTTTTTAACCCCTTGGCATTCGTAGACGCCTGAGAGACGTCACTTCTTGCGTCAAAATAAACATTTAGTTCCGATTAAAATTTGCTGTAATTGAAAATTTTTATTGAAAAATTAATTGGCAATACAAAAATCAATAAGTACGAATGTGCCCGAAGAATTACAATAAAAGAAAAAGTGAGAAATTACAAACTGCTGATAACGCCGATTACTTGTGCATAAGTTTTGACATTAATTATGAATAAAACGTCCAATTTATTTTATAAAAATACTCGCAAAATATCAAGATTTATTATATAAAATAAATTGGAGGTAAATTCTGACAAATTAATTTTGAAAAAATTTCACTAATTATTTTTTTATTAATTTTCAGGGTCATATAGGGGAAAACCCTTTTGACAGTGCTATAACTTGGACGAAAAATCATTTTGGATCTACTACAAGTTGGTCTCGACATTCTCGATATGGTGTAAGTACTTTTGGAATTTTTTATATTATATTCACATCTTTAATAATGAGATAATCCTTCAAATCTCCACTAATTATCAAATATTCATTTTATTGCACTTTTGATGAATGATGAAGTTCAAGCTAAGTCTAGACCAGGAGGATAAACCTTTTTATTTTAAAATAACAAACTTGAAATTGCTCCAAACTTTTTAGCAAAAGATAATTTAACAAAATAAAACAAAAAAAGGTTTCGAAATTAGAAAATATCCACTATTTATACGAATCTAAAATTCAATTATTTTTCTTCCAAAAAATAAAGAAAAGTTTCCAACTTCTTCCTCTTACGATGTTACAACGAAAAGGTAAATGTAAATGTTGCCTTACTCTTTAAAGATGATTAATTACTATCCAGAGTCCAGACAATAAAGGGAACACTTGACTTTACTTAGTTCGGACTAATGAGATTGGGGGCTTCAGATTTTATGCGTGTCTTAATTTGGTTTTTATTACTTTCGCTTAAACAGGAAAAAGGAGTTCCTACGTTACATCCTGAGCCTTGAAACTATGTACTCAATGATTGCTTATTTCAACTTTGTTAAAATTGCAATCAAATTGATAAGGCATAGGAGTAATTAAGTTACTGCTTTCGCTTTTAAAATGCAAGGGTGCTGGGTTCGATCTCCGATACTTTCTCAACACCTCACATATATCCACAATCCAACGTTCCAACTCTTCACGTCTACAATTAGATTTTTGAGACATTTTAGAACCTTTCATAGTCAGACCTTCAGAGGTGGGATTTGATTTACTGAAAGCAAAGAGAAAATTTTACTCCTCCACTTCGCTTCATGAAACCTGTTGGCAATATTAATAATCACAGATGGAAACACGGAACTCCGCTTATTAGGAATTAAGAGAGAAATTAAGGTTTAGACCGTTGAGTTCCACGCAGTGGCTCTTAGAGCCTCTGAAAAACCTTAAAGACTAAGATCTTGAGATATGGGGCCTAAATTGTATGGGACATTTACGTATAACTCTTGACTTCTAACGCCGACGTTCACGAAACCTTTTTATAAAATTAAATAACAAGCGCTGGAAACATAGGAGTGGAATTATCGGAACTAGAAAGGGTATTTGACTTTCCATATGTTCACTTCTTCACTTCACTTCAGGAAACCTGCTGGATATATAAATAACGAGAGATGAAGATACGGAACTCCACTTATTGGGAGTTAACAGAAAAGTTGAAGTTTAACCTCTTGAGTCCCACACTGGGGCTCTTAGAGCCTCTGAAGAACCTTAAAGACTAAGATCTTGAGATGTAAGACCTAAATTATTTGCAATTGAATGGAACATATACGTATAAATATTGACTCTTAACGCAGACGACCACGAAACCTTTTTATAAAATTAAATAACAAGAGCTGTAAACACTGGGACTGAAATTATCGGGACTTGAAAGAGTATTTGGCGTCCCATATACTCAATTCTTCACTTCACTTCTTGAAGCCTGTTGGAATTATAAATAACGAGAGATGAAGATGCGGAACTCCACTTATTAGTAGTAAAGAGAAAAGTAGAGGTTTAAACTCTTGACTGTGGTTCATAGAGCTTTGGAAGAAACTTAAAGACTAAGATTTTGAGATGTGGGACTTAAATTATTGGCAATTGAATGGAACATTTACGTATAACTCTTGACTCCTAACGCAGACGACCACGAGACCTTTTTATAAAATTAAACAAAAGCTGTTAACATGGGACTAGAATTATGGGAACTTAAAAGGGTATTTGAAGTTCCACATGTTCAATTTTTCACTTCACTTCTTGAAGCCTGTTGGAAATGGAAATAACGAGAGATAGAGATAAGGCACTCCACTTATTAGAAGTTTAGAGAAAAGTTGAGATTGCAGCTCATGAGTCCCGCACTGTGGTTCATGGAGCCTCTGAAGAAACTTAAAGACTAAGATCTTGAGATGTTGGATCTAAATTATTCGCAATTGAATGGAACATTTACGTATAAATCTTGACTCTTAAATCAGACGACAACGAAACATTTTTATAAAATTAAATAACGAAATCTATAAACATGGGACTGTATGGAATTATCGGGACTTGAAAGAGTATTTGACGTCCCATATACTCAATTCTTCACTTCACTTCTTGAAGCGTGTTGGAATTATAAATAAAGAGAGATGAAGATACGGAACTCCACTTATTAGTAGTAAAGAGAAAAGTAGAGGTTTAAACTCTTGAGTCCCACACTGTGGCTCTTAGAGCCTCTGAATAACCTTAAAAACTAAGATCGTGAGATGTGGGACTTAATTTAGTTGAGGTTTTTTTTATTTATTTATTGAAGGTTAAAGACTACCAAACAGGCCTACGGCCTAATTACATGGAAGCCTGGACCGACAGCTTAACGTGCCCTCCGAAGCACGGCCAACTGCATGATAGTAATATTTAAGATGGTCACCCATCCAACCACAATCCCGACGAACCGAGACTGTACCGTGGAAAGTGCTTGGTTAAGCGATGTACGCTCGCGCTATGCAGTCGAAGTTTTACCTCTTGAGTTCCACACTCTAGTTCATGGAGCCTCTGAAGAAACTTCAAGACTAAGATCTTGAGATGTGGGACTTAAATTATTAGCAATTGTATGAGACATTTACCTATAACTCTTTACTTCTAACGCAGACGACCAGGAAACCTTTTTATAAAATTAAATAACAAGAGCTGTAAACATGGGACTGGAATTATCGGGACTTTAAAGGGTATTTTACGTCCCATATGTTCAATTCTTCACTTCACTTATTGAAACCTGTTGTATATGTAAATAAAGAGAGATGGAGATATGTAACTCCACTTGTTAGGAGTTAAGAGAATATTTGAGGTTGGTCCTCTTGAGTTCCACACTGTGGTTCATAGAATCTCGGAAGAAACTTAAAGACTAAGAGTTTGGGACGTAAATTGTTAGCAATTGAAAGGGAAATTTAAGTCTTGGTTTCTACGCTGATGACGAGAGCTGAAGTTATCGAGAGGAGAGCGGAAATTTGGAAATGCTGACTCCGAAGACTGATGCTTCTGGATGCTTTGGTGACGTGGGACTTAATTGGTTATGATTTGCATAATAAATTTGACCTTAAAGCTCATGACTCACTAGCTAGAGTTTTAAACCGTTTGTTGGACGTGGAAGCAACAGTTGGGTGTTTCCATCCACTATTTGGAGTATTTGTAAGAATTGAACCCGTGAGATCGGTATTTTATTCCCTGCGTGATTTTTTGTTGACTCACAAGAAATGGGGAAAAATGTTTTCAATGATTAAATATTCTGTCTACAGTGCGTAACATCAATAGGTTAAAATATTAAAGTGAGTTGAGGTTGAGAGTAGGTAATCATAAGCACTACCTTCAGGGGTTATTTGCAAAATCAATTGATATTTCTGTAAAGTTTAAAAATTTGGGAAAATTTTTGTAAATTTTCAATTAATTATTTATCGTATTTACTTGTTTATTATACTTCATCAATAAATTTGTGAATTCTATTTAAAATGTCTAACAGAAATATTGATTAATGAGTAACTTGTGTTTGTTTTTACATGGGCGTACGTAAATAAAAAAAGGAACTTGTTTTTGTCTTGAGGCTTCCTTTTGGGAAAAAGGCGAAATTAATATAAATATGAAGGGTTTTTCTTTTTTTGTATAAATAATAAACAGGCGAATTTTCTTAACTGAATGAAATTGCCTAATTTAAATTAAGTTTTGGTGTGGGTTTTGAGTTTTGAGTTTGAGAAATAATTAAAAGTTTATTTTTTTTCGTTAAATAAGGTAGGCAATTAAAGTAAATGAAATCGCTAAATTTGCTTTATTTTGACGTCTTTTTAGAGAAAAGTTGAAGTAAACTCTGTAGACGGCAATAAATGCACCCCTTACGTCTTAAATCCGTGGCACAAACAAAGCATGCCTTTTCTTGCTCCCGAACGTCGAACTTATTATGATACTATTATGGTGTAAACAACAAACAAGGGGCGAAATCATAGGCGGACTTGGGAGTTGTTGAATAGGGCCATTGAGATGACCAAATATTCTTCCCTTTTTAGTAAATGCTTGCTTACGTTGCACAAGTGTTTTGTGGTGGATATTTTTAAATCTCCGATAGATGTGTAGTCACGGTTAAGGGGTGGAAATATATTTATTTGGAATAAAGAAGGTCGTCGAATGGAAATGTTCTTTTAGCTAATATCTTTTTGATACATCTATCAACTAAAATTACACTTTTCTCAATTCCTTCTCAATTCCTCCTCAATTTCACCAATGGACGTACCATCAAATAAATTATAGATCCCACGTATATTGCTTTTTCCGAGAGAATTTATAACATTTGAAAAAAACCTTTTTGTATCTGCTAATTTATTTTGTAAATTAATTCCTAATTAAATAATTTGTCTACTCAAACTCCTATCGATTAAACTATAAATGTTACAGATAGAACAAACAGAAGCAACGCTGTTTATTAAGTGTTTCTAAAAGCGATAAATCGTTTTAAACTTGGCAACTTGATGTTGTGTACAAGATTAAGCAAAATAACATGTTTACCTTAATAAAACAATTTACTTACTTACTTTAAATTCACTTCTTTTTATTCTTTTTCCCTAATAGTTCTCCTCAAGATATGGAAAAACTTTAAACTGCTATTTTTATCCTAATTCAAAACTATTAAGATTTTTTTATTCCACACTCCATTAGTGCCACAATCCACTCAAAAATAACATCCCTTAAGACAAATGAGTAAGAGTAGAATTTTTCCAAATTCTTCATCCTTGGCCAGTTATCTAGAAGCTTCTGTCTTTTAATCCCTAAATGGAGTTTGGTATCGCCATTATTTACGTTTCCAACAAGCTTCAAGAAGTGAAGTGTAGAAATAAACATATGGGACGTCACATGCTAAGTTCTAATAATTCCAGTCCCATTTTTCCATAAGTTTCTTCAGAGGCTCCATAAACCACAGTGTGGGACTCACGAGCTTCAACCATAACTTATCTCTAAGCGCCTTCTAAGTGGGATCCGTATCTTCATATCTCGTTATTTACATTTTCAACAGACTTCAAGAAGTGAAGTGAAGAATTGCACATATGGGACGTCTAATACCCTTTATAGTCCCAATAATTCCAGTCCCATGTTTGAAGCTCTTGTTATTTAATTTATTTATAAAAATGTTTCGTAGTCGTCTGCGTTAGGAGTCAAGAGTTATACGTAAATGTCCCACTCAATTGCCAGTAATTTAAGTCCCACATCTCAAGATCTTAGTCTTTAGGTTTCCCCAGAAGCTCCATGAACCACAGTGTGGATCTCTAACACCCAGTTTTACAATAGCTGGTTAAGCGTTTGGGTTAGGTTACCGCTGCTGCTTGGTTAACTTGGAGTTAATTAAAGAATGCGTTCTACAAAAATTTTTGTGCCGATGGGAATGTAACCATAACTTTAACTTTTTTTTTAGACTTGGTATAATCAAATTGTGGTATTTTAAGGTTATTTGTCATTGCTTGTCATCTGCAATCTGTCTCATACATGTCAGATTTGCAAATATCACATTTTTATGGTAGTAATTTGCCTTTAGTTAATTAATAATTATTGTAAAATTATTAAAAAATGTTTAAAAAAAGGTTACTAGGAAAATAAGGGGCCCGATAATTTAACGTTTGTTAAGACTCTTTTAATTGCTAATACCACCCCGCTGTGCTTATAAGCATCGTAATGAGGATGTACGGATTGCAATACCTTAAAGTACTAGGTAGGTACGTTTCTGGTACATAACGATTTCATAACTAAGAGCTCTCGCTAACTTTATGATGGGACGATACATTGTTTGCAACCGATTTTTCAACATTTATGAAGAAGATTCGTTAAGCTTCTATACTAGCTTAGCTAGTATAAAAACTATGCTTCTAGAACCTCGCAGTTATACTTACTTGTTCTAGTTTTTGTATGATTAAATTAAAAATGTAAAAGAATATAAAAGACGTTACAATTTTCAAAAAATTGTTATTATTATCTCTTGGTTTAACCAAAAACTATACAGTGTAAGACTAGCATAGCTTATGGGCCGAATGTGACCAAAAATCCCCACTAAAGAAGATGTCGCTAGTCACTGAAAGCATTTTTCGAGCGAATAAGATAGCTTGTCGATGTGGGAACAACGAAGAAAGGGATAAAACAAGTTTACCCCTCGAGGGATTGTAAGCGATTTTGACCTTAAAAGCCTTTCACATTTTCTAATATAGGTTTTGGTAGTATCTTACTGTTATGATCTTTGGTTTAACTTACAACCTACTGAAACAATTGTTAATGAAGTCATCGCGAGTTAAAGCATTCACA
The DNA here is from genome assembly GCA_963924605.1 of Malthinus seriepunctatus. Lineage (NCBI taxonomy): Eukaryota > Metazoa > Arthropoda > Insecta > Coleoptera > Cantharidae > Malthinus > Malthinus seriepunctatus. The sequence goes on from OZ004605.1 coordinate 908,915, forward strand.
TTATTGTTTCTTAACTGTGGTATTGGCTGCAGTTCAACATTCAAAGCATTGAAAGTGCAGGGAAACGTCGCTTCCGTACACCATACTGTCTTTCATCCACACTCCGTGTTCTGATTTAAGATTCATTAAACAATGTTTCAGCAGGAGTTTAGGGATTAAGCAATGGCGTTATCAGATAGGGCTTAACACCATAACCATTACCTCCCAATATAAGACTTCCGGGGTAATTACGTTTTTCGAAAGACCCACACAACACTGAATTTCCGAATATTTGAGGATCATGAGCTGATCCTAGCTCCCTCACCACGATATTTCGAATTTTTAAATCTAGATCAATCAGTGTTTATTTCATCCAATAAATTTTCAACAGTTCTTTTGGACAATAATCGACGTCGAAGCGTAGTAAAAAAGTCATGTCCATCGAATTCTTCAAAATAATTTGGTCTATACCTAATTAGTACTATTTTGGGTCTAACGTATCAAACTTAATTTTTTCAAAATTTTTAGTTTATATGAGGGTAAATGCTATGACTTTTAGTTAACCCGCACTTGTGGCAAAGGTTAAATTAACTATTAGTTAACCAACACTCTGGACGATAACGTTCATTTGTAAAACGCAAATTTTTAATTAACTTTCGGTTAACTCCTAACCTAAAGTTAACCAGCGATTGTAAAACCCAGTGTATGTGTTAACTTTCAACTTTTCTCTTAACTATTGATAAGTGGAGTTCTGTATCTCCATCTCCCGTTGTTTTCATTTCCAACAGGCTTCAAGAAGTAAAGTGTAGAATTGAACATATGGGACGGTAAATACCCTTTATAGTTCTGACAATTCTAGTCCCATGTTACCAGCTCTTGTTATTTAAGTATATAAAAATATTTCGAGGTCGCGTTGAAAAATGAAGTGCCAATAAGTTTAGTCCCACATCTCAAAATTAGAGTCTTTAAGTTTCTGAAGAGGGTCCCACAACGACAGTGTGGGACTTTTTCCTACCTACTAAAAATCTGTAGATCTACTAATCGATAGGTAATTTTTATCCAGTCGTTCTTTTGATGGAGCCTATTAGACTATACCCTGTCTCGTCTGAACGTCATCGTGGGTGGCCCTCGGGTGAAAGACGCAAGTAGTGATAATAAAGTGCAATAATCTTTTGAAAAGATATAAATGGTGCGAAGCATGTCTATTGTTTTGTTTTCTTAATGGATAATTATATCAACAAAAATAAATTATCCCAAAGAACGAGGATCTAAAAATGGTAATTTATAAAAAATCACGATTCTTAGAATTTTAAAGTACAATATTACTATTATTGTTTGAAATAATAAAATATAATTATGACAAATTCATTTATCAATAAAATTAATTGTTTTGTTATTAATTAATAATTATTTAATTAGATTGTGCATTTATTTATTTTTTGTTTTTCTTAAATTAATTGTTTATTAGTTATTTTACCTACATCAACGTCCGATGCACTTTATGGGTGTGTTCATTCACTCAAAATTTTTAAAAATTTCAAAAAGGGAGGGGTGTAAAAATAGGATGCATTTAACCTTATTATTTGAAGCTGACTTTATTTTCATTATTTTTTCTACAAATTACAAGTTGAGATGGGAGACCCCCTCAATATTTTCAAGAAAATAGTACAAAGAAATTTTCAAAAAGGGAGGGGTGTAACGGTAGAGGCCAAACCGTTCTTTTAACTTTTTCCAACCAAGAAAAAGTTGTTATAATCGAGACAAAAAAGTATTTGTTAGAATTGTTATCATTAATGTTACAAAAGTCCAGGGGGGGGGATAATACAGACTTCTTTAAACCGGTTAACAGGATATTCAGAGCTTTGTTTGATTTGAATTTTTTTTGTCTACCTTTCAGCCTGCCACTCAGGTAGTTAATCTGTGTGCTGGCTGTCAGTGAGTGTCAGTGTATCTACTTGCTCGCTTGCTTGCTTATTATCTGTCTGTCATGGTATGTGTGTCTTTATGTATGACTATTTATTAGTGCATCTGCATGCCTGTGTATCTGCTCATATGTGTGTGTACTGTATACAGATTGAATAGTTCGAGTTAGCACATATTGAGTGGAAGTAGAAAAGAAATAGTTTTAAATGATTACGAGAGAGAAAGAGTTATTTTTAGATAGAAGGTAGGCGTCAATTATTAATTTCAAATCTGAATTACACGCTTGCAATTTTTGATAACTGATAGGTATTTATTTTAATTTTATTATTGATGTTTTAAAGCGAAGATTTTAAAAATGGTTTTTGATTTAAATGAAAATATTTAGATTATGAATTAATGCACACCTAGTTTCTATTTAAAAATAATTCTTTCTCTCTCGTAATCATTTAAAAATATATCTTATTTATTTCAACTCACTTATGCTAACTCGAACTATTCAATCTGTATGTATGGCTGTTTATCAGTGAATCTGTATATCTGCCTGTTCCAACAACTTGCCAGGGAGTACTATCAGTTAGTGAACTAATATGTCTGTCAGTATGTCTATCTGTCAAATTTTCAACTATTTTATTAAACCATCGGAAATGGCTTCAAACTTTAAGTAGCCAACGAGGGGTCAACCACTGTTCTGAATTTGTACACAGACTGTAGATGAGTGCTGTTGACTGCCTATAACTGCCAATGACTGCCGCTAACTACTACTGACTGCTCAATTTTTGAACACTCAATTTTTTCAATTTTGGTAGCCAACAAATACTTACAAAGTCTTGTGTGCTTCTTTAAGCGACTTTTGGTTTTCTGTTCTAGTGTTTCGTCTATATCTGTCTTCCTCTTTGTCTTGATGTGGCTCTGATTCTGTGGGTTTACTATTTACTCTATATGTCGTTTCCTATTTGCCTACATTTTTAAGTTTGCTGTATACTATGCAGTGTGCCTGTCTGGTTGTCAGTCTGCCTGTTTTTGCCTTTGGCAAGAGCTGCTAAGCTTGTCTTGAGGTAGCGAGTTAGTGAAGAGACGTACGGCCTTTCGGTAGCTCAGTCGTTAAGTTTTCTGAGCAGGACTCGTACATATCGAATGCCATTCAGTCAATTTGATTTCATTTCTTTACTAATTTTTGGAAGATGATGAGGGTTGGTGCTCCCTTTGCTGTGGTTTCGAAGAAAGGGTGACTTAGCTTGAAAAAACGGAGGTGTAGGCGGAAGTCAAAGCCGACCGTAACCTCGATGATAGACCAAAACGGAACACAGAGGTCAAGTGCTCCTTTATGGGAAAAACTCTGAACAAACTGCTCGGTATTTGTGCACGACTTCGCTTGTCTGCCTGTCCACTTCTCTACTTATATGTCTGTCTGTCGAGGGTCCAGAAGAGATATCTATAATAAGGACATTGGGATTTTGATAATGTCTTGGGATTGGGCTGAAAAATTGGTATTTTGGTGGTAAAAGTATGAATTGTGGAAGTTGTGGAAATAAAATTTAAATGTGAGATTTTGTATTACAAAGTTTTGTTTTATTTTAAATAAGGTATTTTAGAGGATTCCATCATCGTGTTAAAGCATCTCATGTGCTACTTTTAAACCTACAATATTTCTCATTCTATCGCGTCGAATAAACAAATGACGTCAATTTACAATAAACAAATAAACATGATGTGTAGATAAAAGATGTTTATTATTAGGTTTGGTTAGATTTGGACGCACGTCAGTCGCGTTGTCGCTTTTATTCGGTCTTCTTTACGGGTTAACGTAGCGAATATTTGAGAAAAATTGGATTTTCTGTGAAAACGCTGTGGGAAATTTTGTTTCGAATAGGTATACATTTTTGGATTTTTTGGTTAGTTTTTGTGAAGAAGGTACAAGTTGCCGGTTAGATGATTATGTGATGTAAAATAATTACGAGATGAAGTTGGTGAACAAGAATAAACAACGGAAATGCGTCTTCGAAGAAACATACAACAAACATTTGGTTTGTATATTTATTTAAACGTGAGTGCGGTATCTTTAAGAAAATGAATATTCCGTTGGTGCTTTTTGTTTTTGACGGTAAACGAAAACGAAAATGGACAGCAACGGTTTTTACCAAGGTACAACAAACAAAAAAGTGTTTAATCGGTAAACTGTGAATTTCTTAATTTTTAAGAAATGTTTAACTTCACTTGAAGAAAAAAAATAGGTAAGGTTTGGAGAAAATTTTTTATTTAAAATGACGAAAATTGTCACATTGACCCTTTAAAAATTTAACAAAGACAATTATCGACTAGAGTTAATTTTTGAAATAATGAATACTGCTCTCTGACAAGGAAGAGTTTTTAATTATCACTTTTAAATCCTCTTTAGGAGGCTAAAGGAGGGACAAAAGCTTTAGAAACGGACTAAACCCTCGGCGTACCGCTATTTCCCCACCGGAGTCCCTTGCTTTTGTTCATTTCAAATTTGCCTGTCGTCTTGATTGCGATTTCACAGATCACTGGAGACTGTTTTATTTTTTACGACCTCCCTACGTACCTAACACCTATATTTAGCACAATACTCTTACAAGCGGATGCAGAAAATTCGTTTAATTTTTCTTAATGTACTCAAAAATTTTCACCCTCTACTTTAAAACAACCCCAACTTTTTTTAAACTTTTTTATTATTACCTACCTCACACGTCGCTTACTAATGAGCCTTTTTCAATATAACAAATCATCTATTCGAGCATTTTATTAACCGATAACAATTTAAGGGATAACTGTTGTAGCTTTGACCGTAACAGAAGCGATGCCTTTACACTCCTAATCAATTCCCCAGACGTCACTCTCTTCAAAGTGTGCGATAGGAGGGTAGTTTTTCCGCCACTTGTTATAATATAACTTTTCTCAGTTCTACTTCTTAATTTGTTATTGTAACGAAACTTATTTTTATGTCACTTAATAACACTTATTGTTTTCTATTCTTTTGTTTTTTGACTTTTAACTTTATTTACTCTTTTTCCAAATAAACTTTTTTCAAAAACAAATCTATATTTATTATATAGGGCCCTTTGTTTACATTTAAGATTACCACCACCGTCCTTCTATGATTCATCTTTAAAAATGAATCACTCCACTAACGCACTTTTACTCAATTACATAACCTCTCTCTTATATCACCTACATCCTATTATGGGTTTTTAGTTTTCCTCTCATCTTACGAATCTTAAAGGATTTAGGTCAGATACTAAAGGGTTCAAAAATTAAAGCACAAAAGCATTTTAAATTTTTAAAAGAAATTTCACAAAATTGTGTCTTTTTCATGAATTTTATATAGCATGGGTTTCCCCATCCCTACTCAAATTAAAAAAGTTCACGTCCGAATAAATTCTAATCATAAAAGAAAATTCCAAATAAAAAAAATTTCTAACCAAGGAACTCTTTGTAGCTAATTTTTAAAAATGTTGGGTCTTTTTGATGGATTTTATGAAGCATGGGTTTCCATATTCGTACATAAATTTATAAAATTCGCATCCGAATTAATTCGAATCTTAAAGACTAAGAATATTTCAGTTAAAAGGAATTTCTAACTAAGAAACTGTCTTTGTAGCTACTTTTGAATAATGTTGGGTCTTTTTGCTGGATTTTCTATAGCATGGGTTTCCCCATCCCTACTCAAATTTAAAAAGTTCACGTCCGAATTAATTCTAATCATAAAAGAAAATTCCAAAAAAAAATTTTCTAACTCAGAAACTCTTTGTAGCTAATTTTTAAAAACGTTGGGTCTTTTTGATGGATTTTATAAAGCATGGGTTTCCATATTCGTACATAAATTTATAAAATTCGCATCCGAATTAATTCTAATCTTAAAGACTAAGAAAATTCCAGATAAAAGGAATTTCTAACTAAAAAATTGTTTTTATGGCTACTTTTGAATAATGTTGGGTCTTTTTTGCTGGATTTTCTATAGCATGAGTTCCCACATCCGTACTCAAATTAAAAAAGTTCACGTCCGAATTAATTCTAATCATAAAAGAAAATTCCAAATAAAAAAATTTTCTAACAAAGAAACTCTTTGTAGCTAATTTTTAAAAACGTTGGGTCTTTTTGATGGATTTTATAAAGCATGGGTTTCCATATTCGTACATAAATTTATAAAATTCGCATCCGAATTAATTCTAACCTGAAAGACTAAGAAAATTCCAGATAAGATAAAAGGAATTTCTAACTAAAAAATTGTTTTTGTAGCTACTTTTGAATAATGTTGGGTTTTTTGCTGGATTTTCTATAGCATGAGTTGCCATATCCATACTCAAATTAAAAAAGTTTACGTCCGAATTAATTCTAATCATAAAAGAAAATTCCAAATAAAAAAATTTTCTAAGAAACTCTTTGTAGCTAATTTTTAAAAACGTTGGGTCTTTTTGATGGATTTTATAAAGCATGGGTTTCCATATTCGTACATAAATTTATAAAATTCGCATCCGAATTAATTCTAATCTTAAAGACTAAGAAAATTCCAGATAAAAAGAATTTCTAACTAAAAATCTGTTTATGTAGCTACTTTTTAATAATGTTGGGCCTTTTTGATGGGTTTTCTATAGCATCAGTTTTTCAATCCCCGTACAAATTTATAGAATTCACGTCTGAAAGGGTAACAACTAAGGGGCGTTATTCTAAGGACGATTAAAGTATTTAATTTTTTGACTTTATGTATCAAAAAACCCAATTTCGAGTATTTCGAAGGCATGCGCTTTTCCTGCTGTCTTACGAATTTAAAAATAGCAATTTTATAATTTGTATATTAAAGAATAAGAAAATTCCTGATAAGAAAAAATTCGAACTAAAAAAAGTTTTTTAACAAAGTTGGGTCTTTTTGATGAGTTTTTAATAGCATGAATTCTTCACAAAATTGAATTTACATTCGAGAGGGTATCAAGTAAGGGGCGATCTTCTAAGGATGATTGAGGTAGAGTTGTAAATTACGTTTAGGGCTAATCTTTTGACCTATTTATCAAAAAACCCATTTTATTTTAATTTCCAGTATTTTGAAGGCGTGTGTTATTTCTGCTGTCTTAAGGCTTAGAAAATTCCACAATAAAAAAATTCTAACTGAAAAACTGTTTCTATAGCTACTTCTTAATAAAGTTGGGTCTTTTTGATCGGTTTTCTAATTTATGGAATTTACATACGAGAGAATAACAAACAAGTTCTCCATTAGATGTTAATTCAATGTGTAGGATGTTGAAACCCATGCTATAGAAAACCCATCAAAACTCAACCTTGCTAAAAAGTAGCTACGAAATGGATTTTTTCGAATTTGGTTTTTTTGTAACCGGTCTTTCTTAACTTTTGACAAATTAAAATTGTGATTTAAATTCATAAGAGTAGTGGAAGAGACGAAAACCCATATAGCATATAGGTTAAAAATGATAGAAATAGCTAATTTTAAAGGGATTGAATTGCCAAAAAGGTTGAGGTAAGAAAAATCGATGACTACTCTGCTACTCATTTGCGAAAGTCACTACTATTCCTTCCATTCATTGTATAGATCTAACTAACCACACGTAATACAAGTAATACGTCGTGTTTATTCTATCACTTTTGAGAGTTTTCCTAAATCTTAGCTAGGACAATCCACCCTTGATACATTTTTAGAAAAAAAACAAATTTTTTTAAACTTTTTCAATATTCTGTAACTAATTCAATCACGAAGGGTCTACTTTTTATGGGTTATCAAAATTTGATTTACAATTTACGAAAACTATCTCTTATTTTTTTGCTACAACTCAATTGTGGCTTACTTTTAGAGCTCATAAAAATGTTTAGTTGAAAACGAAATAGAGCAATCGTCATTTTTAAAACTTGTAAAAAGGTAGTTGAAAAGTTGTTAATTTTCTAAAGTACATAAAGTTGAATTTCAAAATTGAATACGTATTTTGAAAATCTCAGATGTCTTATCTTTTTATTTTTAAGAAATTGATTTCTCACCCTTAAAGTTACGTCAAGTTGTAGAGATAATTTGAGACAAATATTGGCACAAATTGTGTCCGTTTTGAGATTTTTTATGGCTGGAATAGCAATTTTAGAAAAATATTTGGTTTTATATGTCCGTCCTTCTTCACTTCTCTCTCCATCTGACTGTTTGTCTTTGGATCTGCCTGCCTACTTTTTTACTTGCCTTTATTTATTAATTTGTCTGCCTGTCGTTCTTTTCGTACGCCCGTCTGTCTTGAGATCGATCTTCCTTTACGCCTATGCCTATTCATTTATGTTGCTCTACCTCTATCTGACTGTTTGTCTTTAGATCTGCCTGCCTATTTTTTTTACCTTCTAATTTGTTATTATATTGTCTGCTTGTCCCTCTGTTGGTCGTTCTTTACATACGCCCGTCTGTTTGGAGATCTATCTCCATTTAGCTGTAAATCCATATGCCTATTCATTTGTGTTGCTCCTCGATCTATTTGACCTATTTGAGATCTGCCTGCGTATTTATTTATTAATTTGTCTACCTGTTCCTCAGTAGGTTGTTCTGTCCATTCGTCCGTCTGTCTTGAATCGATATTTCTGTACATGTATAACCTTTTTATTCATGTTGCTGTCCACCTCATCTCCATCCAACTGACTGCGTCTATAAAATCGATACTCATGTGTCTTTAGGTTTGCAGATTTGTCTGTGTGTAGACCTCTCGATTTGTGTGTGCCTCAGTGTCTCTTTAATCCATTTGAGTTATTTTTTAATAATGGATGATAAAATTAATTATTTGATGTAATGATAGTTTATTTAAGTAAAATAATATTCACGTTGTTATTGTAGCAAAGAATATCTTTACTTATTGGTTTGATTAGCATATCAAAACTAAAATCTAAAATTTATCCCTCTAACTTTAGAGCGTTTGCAAATATACTCACTTAAACAAGTAGAAGTATGCACCGCTATCAATGGCTTTGTTTACGTTCCTAATGCATTTCAAAATGAGTAGTTGTATAAAGTTCATGGAGAATTTTTCTTCAGTACTATAATACATGTAGAGATTACAAAAAATATATTAAATGTGCTTACATAAGGATTTTAATTAAACAACACGTGTAATGAGTATTATTTTACATCATTCTCAGGTGCTTTGTTTTTGATGACTAGAATTTGTTTCATAAATTAATGCACGTAAAGAAAAATATTGTTTAAAACAACATTTATTTTGCCCTTAACTAATTAAAATTTCGTTACAAGAACCATTGGTTTGGAAGTCGACGCAACGTCGTTTGATTTTTCAGGCACGCAACATCGCAAGGTGAAGGTAAACCGAAACCTTCTCAAATGGTTTTCTCACACGTGGCGTGGTGTGTGGCGCTCGAGACATTTTTAGAAAATATACGGTTAACTGGACTCACCTCCACCCCTAGGAGTTACTCAATAAATTTTCCAACTAAAACTATTTTAGAGAGAAATCAGTGAATTTTTTATTTTTGAGACTGATCCGGGTTGAAACGGTACAATATTTGAAACTATTTTGACTAAATTAAAAATTTCTATTTGAGTATCTGTAATAAGTATTTAAGGTTATCGCTATCGCTGCTGCAGCCGTCACCACTTTATCGTCAGCAAAGAAAGTGTCAAGTGCCTGTTGCCCTTCATCTACATTTTAATACCCCTATACTGTTTTCTGCCATTGTCTTGAAAAAGCATTCAGGGATACGTGTGACTTCTGTTTAAATTTTGATTAATTTCAAATCTCGGATTAAATTTTTAAATTATTTTACCTTCATTTATTTTAGAAAAAGCCTATTAACAAGAGTAAATCCAATTTTTTATTCGCCGAGTAATTAAGTATTTGAGACCCACCTTCTCGAGGCTCTAGCTTCTTAAATGGTAGTCTCACAGTAATTTTACCTCAAATAAAAATCATGGAGCAGAAAATTCTGTATCAAAATCCGTAATAATATTTGTCCTATCTCTCATAATCAATTTATAGCAATTAATCAAATTTAAAAAATTATATTAAGTCTAATTCTACAACTCACTATGCCTCTCGAGGCTTTAGCTCCTTAAGGAGTAGTCTGACGGTAATTTTACCTCAAATTAAAATTATAAAGCAGAAAATTGTCTATCGAAACTCATAAAATATTTGACCTAACTGTCATAATTAATTTAAAACAATTAAGAGAATTTGAAAAATTATATTAAGTCGAATTCTAGAACTGACTGTGCCTCTCGAGGCTCTAGCTCTTTAAGGAGTAGTCAGGCGGTTTTTTTACGTCAAATAAAAATTATAGAGCAGAAAATTCTCTATCGAAACCTGTAAAAATGTTTGTCTTATAATAGCCGTCATAATTAGTTTATAAAAAGCAAAAACATCCTTGTGGACGACTTTATTTATTCAGTTATTTTCAACATCTCTTCATCCAGTCCACGCAGTGGTATTATGATTAATTCGGAAAGACTTCACTCCCTAAGGATCTAAAAGTAGCATCAGGAACTTGAAACCTTGATGTAGACTCTCAAGACTGTCCTCGCTGGTTCGTTGGTACGTTAGCTTAAACCGAGCTTACGCTCGTGCATTAATTCAGAGGGGCTTCTGCTTCTACTGCTTAGCTTAATGTAGATTCTGAAGATTGTCTTTGCTGGTTTGCCTTACGGGGTTAAATGGACGTTGAAGTACGTTAACTTAAACCGAGGTTACGCTCGTGCATTTATTCAGAGAGGCTGCTACTTCAATTTTGAAACTGACGAGCTCAAGTCGTTTTACAGGGTCCCCTTATTACGTGAGATTTTTGTAAAGGCTGGAAGCTTAGCTTAATGTAGATTCTGAAGATTGTCTTCGCTGATTTGTTTTACTTGGCTGCATGGACGTTAAAGTACGTTGGCTTAAACGGAGCTTACACTCGTGCATTTATTCAGAGAGGCTGCTACTTAAATTATGAAACTGACGAGCTCAAGTCGTTTTACAGGGTCCCTTTATGATGTGAGATTTTTGTAAAGGCTGGAAGCGTAGCTTAATGTAAATTCTGAAGATTGTCTTCGCTGGTTTGTTTTACGTGGATGAATGAACGTTAAAGTACGTTGGCTTAAACGGAGCTTACACTTGTGCATATTCTAAGAGGGTGCCCCTTAAATTATGAAATTGGCGAGCTCAAGTCGTTTTACAGGGTCCCCTTACTACGTGAGATTTTTGTAAAGGGCTGGAAGCTTCGTGTAATGTAGATTCTGAAGATTTTCTTCGTTGGATTGCCTTACGTGCTTGAATGGACGTTAAAGCTCGTTAGCTTAAACCGAGCTCACGCTCGTGATTTTATTCAGAGAGGGTTCTACTTAAATTATGAAACTGACGAGCTCAAGTCGTTTTACAGGGTCCCTTTATGATGTGAGATTTTTGTAAAGGCTGGAAGCGTAGCTTAATGTAAATTCTGAAGATTGTCTTCGCTGGTTTGTTTTACGTGGATGAATGAACGTTAAAGTACGTTGGCTTAAACGGAGCTTACACTTGTGCATATTCTAAGAGGGTGCCCCTTAAATTATGAAATTGGCGAGCTCAAGTCGTTTTACAGGGTCCCCTTACTACGTGAGATTTTTGTAAAGGGCTGGAAGCTTCGTGTAATGTAGATTCTGAAGATTTTCTTCGTTGGATTGCCTTACGTGCTTGAATGGACGTTAAAGCTCGTTAGCTTAAACCGAGCTCACGCTCGTGATTTTATTCAGAGAGGGTTCTACTTAAATTTTGAAACTGACAAGCTCAAGTCGTTTTACAGGGTTGCTTATGATGTGAGATTTTTGTAAAGGGCTGGAAGCTTAGTTTATTCTTGATTCTGACAATTGCCTCGCTGGATTGCCTTACGTGGTTGATTAGACGTTAAAGTACGTTAGCTTAAACCGAACTTACGCTCGTGCATTTTTTCAGAGGGCTTCTACTTAAATTTTGAAACTGGCGACCTCAAGTCGTTTTACAGGGTCCCCTTACTACGTGAGATTTTTGTAAAGGGCTGGAAGTTTAGTTTAATGTAGATTCTGAAAATTGTCTTCGCTGGTTTGTCTTACGTGGTTAAATCGATGTTAAAACACGTTGGCTTGAACCGAGCTTACGCTAGTGCATTTTTTTCAGAGGGCTTCTACTTAAATTTTGAAACTGGCGACCTCAAGTCGTTTTACAGGGTCCTTTTACTACGTGAGATTTTTGTAAAAGGCTGGAAGCTGAGTTTAATGTAGATTCTGAAAATTGTCTTCGCTGGTTTGTCTTACGTGGTTAAATCGATGTTAAAACACGTTGGCTTGAACCGAGCTTACGCTGGTGCTTTTTTTCAGAGGGCTTCTACTTAAATTTTGAAACTGGCGACCTCAACTCGTTTTACAGGGTCCTTTTACTACGTGAGATTTTTGTAAAAGGCTGGAAGCTGAGTTTAATGTAGATTCTGAAAATTGTCTTCGCTGGTTTGTCTTACGTGGTTAAATCGATGTTAAAACACGTTGGCTTGAACCGAGCTTACGCTGGTGCATTTTTTCAGAGGGCTTCTACTTAAATTTTGAAACTGGTTGGCTTGAACCGAGCTTACGCTGGTGCATTTTTTTCAGAGGGCTTCTACTTAAATTTTGAAACTGGCGACCTCAAGTCGTTTTACAGGGTCCCCTTAATACGTGAGATTTTTGTAAAGAGCTGGAAGCTTAGTTTATTCTTGATTCTGACAATTGCCTCGCTGGATTGCCTTACGTGGTTGATTAGACGTTAAAGTACGTTAGCTTAAACCGAACTTACGCTCGTGCATTTTTTCAGAGGGCTTCTACTTAAATTTTGAAACTGGCGACGTCAAGTCGTTTTACAGGGCCCCCTTACTAAGTGAGATTTTTGTAAAAGGCTGGAAGCTTAGTTTAATGTAGATTCTGAAAATTGTCTTCGCTGGTTTGTCTTACGTGGTTAAATCGATGTTAAAACACGTTGGCTTGAACCGAGCTTACGCTGGTGCTTTTTTTCAGAGGGCTTCTACTTAAATTTTGAAACTGGCGACCTCAACTCGTTTTACAGGGTCCTTTTACTACGTGAGATTTTTGTAAAAGGCTGGAAGCTGAGTTTAATGTAGATTCTGAAAATTGTCTTCGCTGGTTTGTCTTACGTGGTTAAATCGATGTTAAAACACGTTGGCTTGAACCGAGCTTACGCTGGTTCATTTTTTCAGAGGGCTTCTACTTAAATTTTGAAATTGGCGAACTCAAGTCGTTTTACAGGGTCTCCTTATTACGTGAGATTTTTTTAAAGGGCTGGAAGCTTAGTTTAATGTAGATTCTGAAAATTGTCTTCGCTGGTTTGTCTTACGTGGTTAAATCGATGTTAAAACACGTTGGCTTGAACCGAGCTTACGCTGGTGCATTTTTTCAGAGGGCTTCTACTTAAATTTTGAAACTGGCGACGTCAAGTCGTTTTACAGGGCCCCCTTACTACGTGAGATTTTTGTAAAGGGCTGGAAGCTTAGTTTAATGTAGATTCTGAAAATTGTCTTCGCTGGTTTGTCTTACGTGGTTAAATCGATGTTAAAACACGTTGGCTTGAACCGAGCTTACGCTGGTGCATTTTTTCAGAGGGCTTCTACTTAAATTTTGAAACTGGCGACGTCAAGTCGTTTTACAGGGCCCCCTTACTACGTGAGATTTTTGTAAAGGGCTGGAAGCTTAGTTTAATGTAGATTCTGAAAATTGTCTTCGCTGGTTTGTCTTACGTGGTTAAATCGATGTTAAAACACGTTTGCTTGAACCGAGCTTACGCTGGTGCATTTTTTCAGAGGGCTTCTACTTAAATTTTGAAACTGGTGAGCTGAAGTCGTTTCACAGGGCCCTCTTATTACGTGAGATTTTTGTAAAAGGCTGGAAGCTTAGTTTAACGTAGATTCAAAAGATTTTCTTCGTTGGATTGCCTTACGTGGTTGAATGGACGTTAAAGTACGTTGGTTTAAACCGAGCTTGCGCGCGTGCATTTATTCTGAAGGACTTCGGCTTAAATTTCGAAATTGGTGAACTGAAATTGTTTTACTTGTGAGATTTGTGTAAAGGGCTTGAAGCTTATCTTCAAGATTTAGTCAGCCTTGCATTGGTGGAATTGACTGTAAAATCTGCTTAAATTGAGCTTACTCTCGTGCATTGATTTTGAAGGGCTTCAGCTTAGATTTAGGAGCATTTTTGGACACTTGATGGGTGATGTGAAGGGAATATCTAGTAGAATATAGACTTGCTAACATCTTTGCTGTTTTTATTAGGGAAAATTGATGTTTGGTTAATGAAAAATTGTTTGAATATGTGAGGAAAAATGTTGGGGGTGGAGTGTTTAATTTTGAGGGTATTTTTTTGGCTTTTATTTTTTTAATTCTTTTTAAAAAATGGAGGAAATCAACATATAGGTTTGCTTACATAATGTAGCATTAATACACATCCGTAATTAAATAATATAAAGAAAAATATTTAAAAAAAACAATTGTACGTCCTGTTTGTCGGATCCTGTATTAGGGGTGTTTATCTACCATATCTAGATTAAACAAGTTGCTGATCTGAGGGGGCAGGAGTAGCACAGTAAAGCATAACTGATGTTTATGTAGGCATTCATTATGAAATTTTTTCTCTATCTTGTTGAATAAATATTGCCTAAAAGATTTTTTTCATAACTGAGCAGTTTTATAACGTTCTCGTCTTTTTGAGTACTTTGGAGGTTTGAGGTGCAAACTGAAAATGGATTTAATGTTTGATTTTATCAAAAGTGGGTCAGTAAAGGAGTAAAGGCAAAATTGTAGCTGTTTAAGACTGGGTATTAGGTATTAGGTATTTGGTAGGGAGATGTGGTTTTATAAAAGAGTCGAGACCCTCTAAAGCCGACGTAGTCGAAGTTGGGGGACGAAAGCACGTGTAGCGTGGGAAAACGTTTATGCTTTTTGATGTCGGTGGTAACGAGTACATCGGCGTCCTGTTGTCAACGTTACCGCCGCCGCCGCCGTTTCCGCCGCCACCGCCGTCGAAGTCGACTGTTATAGAATGCGGGGGCGTGGTGGAAGATCGCGCAGTCGCCATTTGGTTGGCACGAGGAGTTTATCCATTCCTCCAATCGTAAAATTCCATCCAAACTGGCTCATCCCACAAGAGCTCTACACATTTAATTCTACTTCTTGTTGTCTGCAAAATAATAAAATAAAAGTCTCAAAATCTATGATGCTGCATCTGGGAGTATCGAGCTTGCGCCAGCCACGTTCAAGAAAGGTCCATCCTAGTCGAAACAACCAAGCCAATGCAAAGCCCGACAGACAACATCTACTTTTCCCATCTGGTATAAGTATATATCATTATTTTAGAAAGCAACTACTAGGTATAACAAGGTATTTTCTATTGCGTTAAGATATATTTTATGCTTTTGTTTAAGATTGAATTTCTTGGCACATCCATTTATCTCCTTAAAAACTTTTAAAATACTAACTTCAGGTAAAAATTTATAATTGGCACGTCTTAAGTACTCGTACACATCATATTTTTTTAAAAGTCCATTCTTTTTCAAAGGGTCGCCTTCTAATCTAATTAACAAGAACCAATTTAGAAGCTAAAATCCAAAAATATAAAGTTTCGTCGAGTGTAAATCGACAACAGCGACAAGACAACTTCTCGAAGAATTGGCTTCAATAGCTCGGAATATAATTAGCACCCCGAATCGAGGCCGTAATTGCTTGCAACCCCAATTGAGGACTTACCATGAATGTAAATCGTTCTTCCAATCTTTCCATTGCTTTTTTACTTTAATTTATGTTTCTCGACTTTAATCCATTTGAAACGTGGCTAACCAATTCCGCATATAATGAATAATATTCGAAAATATCATCGATATATTCCATTTTTTAATCTAAAAATTTAAACGCGCGATATTTGTACTCATCACCCACAAGATGTTTATATGCATGTAGGGTATCGGCGTATTCAAATCACGCGAGCAATATTTTTAAAAGAAAAGCGTGCATTATTTTCACGTAAAAAATGCTGTAATCATACCATCATCCCCTAATTTAGCTTTCTCCCCTTAACCTTCTTGTATAGGGTCACAATATTACATAAAAGCAAAAAACCTATTTTCACCCCATTTTCCAACCAATAAAAAAAAATTTCCGAAACAAAAACCTAATTTTTAACTACAATTGTTCCAAAATTTCCTTAAATCGACATCAAAGAAAATCGATAAGTTTACTAACCCTCTATTCAAACAGTCATCAGTCTTATACTAAGGGTGTAAATGGTCCTACATATACACACTAATCAAATCTTAACAAAAAAATGAATATAACCAATCGATTCTTCCACCCTTACAATTCTCTAACTCAAAAGTGATTGTTAAAATAATTTCACCCTTTTTTTAAAAAGTTTTGGTTAAAATAGTTTCTTTTTTAAATCTTCCCCTAGCTTTAATTTAACCATCCTTTTGAATTCAAGGGCAATTCTTAAATTATTCTATCTCTCTTTCCTTTTAATATGATTTTACACCCTAATATTAGATTTCTGTATAAGGTCCAAAAATAAGGTCAAACTCAAATGTTCGTTACACATTCAAAAAAAAGTTTCAATTAGCGATTTCAATTCAATTATTTAACATAAGTTATTGATTTTCTTACCACAGGGTGCGTTTTTACGTGTGTCTCCCAATGTACTCACCTACATCCCCCTAAAAAACTACCTATTATTTATGTATACTTACAGCTAGTATGATAAATCTTCACAGTCACTGTTCAAGTGACTAACGAGATAGATAAACTAACTGACGAACAAGCTAACACATTAGTAAATGAGTACGTGCTTAATAACGGGGGTGGAAAGGTCCCGTTTTTTGGATTTTCGCTTATATCTCGAAAACGGTGGCTCTTAAGGAAAAAATTACTCTTAGCAAAATTAAAGCATATTAAATTTCCTACAAAATTGTTCATATTGATTTTTTCTTTATTCCTTATAGTTTATGAGATATCTGCCCGTAAATATCGTTGATATATGAAAAAAGAAATTTGCCTCACATTTTTTGCCAACCCTCTAGCACCTCATGTTTTCATTTTACAGTAAAGAAAGTAAGAGTCGACGCTCCAAAGCTGCCAAAGCCAGATTAGCGGTGTTGCAGCAAACTAATTGGAAATAAACTGTTTTGTTGAAGCCGAGATTCGAACCCGACACTCTCTCATCCAGAGACTTTAAGCACTCTCATAGATACAGTCAGCCTCACAATTATTGGCCACCCTGGCTATACGCCAGGGTGGTGATTAGCCAACAACGATAAAAGAACAGAAGGGGAGGTTGTTGATTTACTACTTGTTGGCAAAATAAAGTTACCCCTCAATTTAAGTAGAGGGTGTTATGATGATTGCATCCACAATTCGTGCTAGACGTATAGCCAGAGTGGCCAATTATTATGAGGCTCACTGTACATCTATATTTAGGATACTCTAGGATTTAGGATAGGTCACTATATTTTTGGTTATGGCTTAAGGGTGGCCACTAGGACGTATAGATAAAAATATAGATATAGGTAGAGAAATATAGATAAAATCACAAATCTTGCAGAAACAACAAATGAGTTATGAACAGGCAGATTGGACACAGAGGTAAACGGGCAGGCGAACAAGCAACTGTGAACGGGGATAGGCAGACAAACAGACGGGTAGAGAGGTGGGAGAGTCGTAGACAAATGAAAAACGGACACACACAGATATAAAGTTCAGAAACGGAATAGTCCAGTCAACGAACGCCCAAAAATGGACTATAATATGGAACATGGAAGAGGGTGGAATTTCTTTCTTCAGGGGTACTTTGGAAATAGTAAGGAATTAAAAATACTAAAAGTTCCCGCTCCTAGCTATATGTCTAAAGGTGGGAGGGGGTAGATAGTTTCCGTTTTTGGAGTTTTCACTTTTATCTCGAAAACGATGGGTCCTAGGGAAAAATTGTATAAATTTTTTTTCAGGAATGTGTTTGGAGCACTTAGGAGATAAAAATACTAAAAGTACCCGATTCTAGCTATATGGTTAAGGGTGGGAGGGGGTGTAAAGGTCCCATTTTTGGGGTATTCGCCTATATTTCGAAAGCGGTCAGTCCTAAGGAAAAAATTATTCTTAGCAAAATGAAAGCTTATCAAATTTCCTACAAGATTAGTCTATCCATTTTTTTCTATTCCTTGTAGTTTTTGAGATATCCGCTCGCAAAAATCGTTAATGAATGAAAAAAATTTAGCCTAACGTTTTTCATCAAACTTTTCACACATTAACAATTTTTGCCAGCGGATATCTCGAAACCTATAAGGAATAGAGAAAAAGTGAATAGGAATAATCTTGTAGAAAATTTAATAAGCTTTAATTTGGTCAGAATATTTTTTTCCGTAGGACCCAGCGTTTTCGAGATATAAGCGAAGACCCCAAAATGAAACCTTTCCACCCCCGCTTTCCCTTAGCCATATAGCTAGGAGCGGGAACTTTTAGTATTTTTAGATTTTTACCCCATAACTACTCCAAATCCATTCCTAAAGAAAAAAATTCCATCCTCTTCCATATTCTCTAGAACGCCTTCGTTGACTAGACGTACGAACGTGCAAACATGTTAACGTGCAGACGAACAAGACAACATTAGTGTGACAGGTGGACGAACTTATAGGTGAATGAAAAAGTTAAACAGGTGAAACAGACTGGCGAATAGGTAAACAAAAAGACAAAACGAGTGTTTTCATTAATTATTATTGTAGATAGGGCTTAACCTTAGTTGCCCTCCCTAATTATTTATGAGGTCGGAAAATAAAGCAGCAAAACAGAAATTTATTGCGAGAAAAAGTTTGAATATCTTTGAGTCGTAAAAATAATTGTAAAATAAAACTATAAAGCAGAAAAATTAACATGGCCTGTTTTAGTTTTTTTGGAGTAAAAAAATTTATTTGGAGTAGACAATTTAAAACCCTTATTCATTTGATTTCCCTAACGATTAAAACGTTTCGAACAAAGTGAGGCATTTTCTTTGTTGAAAATATTATTTGTAAACAACATCCCTCTTTTCTATTTGAAGCATCGAGCATCGATTAATACTGCAAATAGTGTTGTATTTGAGGAGGGTGTCTTGAGAAAATGCATCGGGTCTACTTAAACTTATTTTGTTGGGTTAAAATGCGAAGTGAATGGGGAAAGGGGGATGAGTGGAGAAAAACATTTTTGGCTATACAAAATCAAATACTTTGTACAAATAAATATGTAAGTGTGTAATATATAATTCAAAAGGAGCGAACGAACGAACGAGTTTAAGTCTTCTTAGACAGACGTAGATTATTTTCCTCGGGCGGTGTACTCCTTTACTCCTTTATCCTGCTTACCTAATCAATCCGCAGTGCTTCTTAATGATGTTAAGGGAGCTGACAAATAAGGTCGATTCATTATTGTGTAAAATAACAGAATAACGGGAGTTTTGTAATTAGTGTTATGCATTGGGAGTTTTTTTTTTAATATTAAAATGAGGTAATTGGATTATAAGGGTTGAAGGGTGCTAAGTGTGGTTTAAAAAATATCTATAAGTGTAATGGTCGTAGTGTAACGATGTTATTACGTAAAAGTGCAGCACACGGGATAGTAGAGCGTCGTATAAGAGCAACGGTGTGTGGAAGATAACTCGGACGTATTATCCAGATTATCCTTTAAACGGAATAAATGACCACAGGGGACCGTGACTGCGTCTGCACCTTATCTGCTTCCTTTAAATGTTTTATATACAGGATTTGGTTGCCGAGTAAGTTTCCTAACTATGATACAGGCATTAGTCTATAAATTATTCGGTGGATCTTAAGGCTTGTTGGGCATTCCTTTATCATCTACAATAAAATGTGAGAGAGTATTATCTGACAGTTGCTATAATATCCAGTCGTAAAAAGAAGACAACGGACTAAGGATTGTAAATGCCTTGGAGGGAGTTTATCCTAAATGGACGAGTGTCCGGAGACCGATAAAATCAAGCTAAGGTGTTCTTGTCTGTTGGGATTGCACAGCTCGTGCGTGTTTTTAGCAACCTATAAAGCTGTTTCAGATTTAGCAAAGCTTGTATAATTCAAAATGGAGAATAATTGGCCTCTTATAAATCTGACAAGTACTTTTTTTTTCAGGATGATGGCATTATGGAGCACGACGTAGACAGCGATGTTGCTATCAATCTTTCGACCTCTCAACGGCCCTCCGCGGCCACAACACCTAACGGCAGTATCGAACCGGAAGATGTTGAAATAGTAAGTGCTTTATTATATACCTATTTATCATTTTTATTTACACGTAGAATAATTTTTTTTATTTATACAAACTCTTTTCTTATTCTACTTTTTTGTCCCGACTAACTTAAAGGACCTTAACGACTTTTTTATTTTATTAAGTATAAAAGCCGAGTCATGGCAATTTATTGCGGTTCTGACCAGTGGCGTTACTTACAAATGACTACCACAAAAAAACTACTAAACATCAAATTCGAATATGTTAACTTAAAATATTCTCTAACCATCTATAAAAACACAAATTATATTACTTCTCTATTTTTTTGCCAACTCATTTAATCTTCCCAATTTATTTATTAATTTACATCCTTATCTTATGCAATTTTTAATAAATTAATAAATACTTATAAATAACGGGAGCACTAGTCCAAACGCCACTTTAATTCAACCACTTATTAGCGTCCATACTCCATACATACGGGAATAACTATGACTTTCATTAATTATCAAAAGCTAGCTTTAAGCAGTACAATCCAGAGCAACTCAAGTAAGAAACGCTGCTTTAATAATTCTACTAATGAATTCTCTCATCATTAATTTCTAAAGGTGATTTTTTTAAGTGGTACTAACATCCGGATCTCGAAAACGGTAAGAGTTACGAGATTGCTTAAACTAGCAAAAAGGTGCATTTTTTAATGAGCTTCAACAGTCCGTTTAAAAAATTTCAAAATTCAAAATCGTTACCAAGATATCGCAAAAAAACTGAAAATTGGCAAATTTTCGACTGTAGTTTGAAAATCACTTTAGAAAAAAATTCTAGAGAAAATGCTTTAGGAAGTCAAAAGAGCTATCAAACGATACCAAACTCGACATTTTATCAAATCGACGCTAGGTGTCGCGACGTTTAACATTTCATTTTCTTATGGAGAATTGTATTTTTTGCTAAAAATTATTCACTTGGCTTATTTAAACACGAATACCAAACCAGAACTTTCTATCTGCTAATTTTCTTAATTTACGCAACTTTTCTAGGTTATGTTAGGTACCTTATGTTATTTTTTACAATGAAAAATAACGACTAAAACTTAGTTTTTAAAGTTTTAGAAAGTTAAGTTTATTAGAAGATAAATTAAATCAGATAAATATTTTTTATTCAATTAATTAAATTAATTTTAACAGAAAACATCAGCTAATTGTACTGAATTAGCTGTATGTATCAAAACCATAGTTACTTCCGCTTCAATTTGTAATTTGCACTTAATGTTGAATCGATGTGTGCAAGCTAGCAAGTAGTAGTTAAGTTCAAAGAAAATCAAGCACGAAACGAAACCTCAATTCTACTAATCTAGCCTAGTCATAGTTACTCCCAACATTTAAATTTTTGAAGGGAAAATCAATATTCCTTAAATTGGTGCGTTACAATAGCATTTTATTAGTGAGAAATAAAAGCAATGAGCAGAAAACGCAATTTAGTTCTACGTATAAGCGTCACAGTTACTTCCGTCATTAACAGGAAGTATTATTTATTTCCCATGAAAATAACTATGCCTAATTCATATGCGGAGGCTAGAATTTGAGTAGAATCAGTTCAAAGCAGCACAAGAAAACAAACGCGAAATAAATTGTATTGAAGTAGCCGTATCTAACTTATAATTTTCATAGTTACTTGCACCTTTAACTCTCATAAATTTTTATTGTCTAGCGGGAGCAGCTATGCTCTGAATTGATCCGTAAATTAGCATTTAAATAATAATAGTTAAAAGCAACTTGAGTGTAAAACCGCGACTTCAGTTATATTGGCCTTACTTATAGAGATCATAGTTACTTCCACCGTTAACTTCTCGAGTTGATGCGTGACAGTTGAATATAAGTTTCGCAGGAAACACGGCTATAATTCAGTTTAACTGTTATGACTAGCGTCATAGCTTTACGTCGGCCTTTGACTGAGGGAAATTTGTAATTTTTTTAGGGAGTAACTATGTTTTTTGAATTGTACGTGAGAGTTAATATTTGAATAGTAACAGTACTAAGCAACTTTTGTTGAAAACGCTAGTTTAATTGAGCGGACCAAGCCGTACTTTGTAGCGTCATAGTTACTTACGAATTAACCGTACTTATTAGCGTCATAGTTACATTCGCCTTTAAAGCGACGGGAGTAACTAATCCTAGAACTGATGAATGCAAGTTAACATTTGAATGGCAACAGTTCAAAATAACTTAGATAGAAACCGCCACTTCAATTGACCTTAAGTAGACATACATTCTAGCGTCAAAGGTACTTCAGCGTTTAACTCTACGGGAGTAACTATGGGGGTAACTAGAATTTATGAATGCGAGACATCATTTCAATAGCAACAGTTCAAATCCATTTAGGTAGAAAACGCTAATTTAATAACCTAAAGTAGCCGTATTTTTGAGCGTCATTGTTACTTCCACTGTTAAGACAACGGGAATAATTTTTTAGCATCATAGTTACTTCTGCCGTTAACGCAACAGGAGTAACTAAGCCTAGAATTGTTGAATTCGAGTTAACATTAACAGCAACAGTTCAAATCACCTTATGCTGAAAACGCCACTTTAATTAGCCTGAAGTTGACGTACTTTTAAGCATCATAGTTACTTTTACCGTTAACGCGACCGGAGTAACTATGCCTACAATATATGAAAGCAAGTTAACATTTGAATAGCAACAGTTCAAAGCAACTTAGGTGGAAAACGCTCATTTAATTGACCTGAAGTAGCCGTACTTTTTAGTTTCATAGTTACTTCCACCGTTAAAGCAAGGGGAATATCTATGCATAGAATTGATGAATATGAGTTAACATTTGAACAGCAACAGCTCAAAGCAGCAAGTAGAAAAGACCACTTTATTTGACCTGAAGTAGCCGTACTCTTTAGCAACATAGTTACGTCTGCCGTTAACGCAACAGGAGTAACTATGCCTAGAATTGTTGAATGCGAGTTAACATTAACATCAACAGTTCAAATCAACTTAGGTAGAAAACGCCACTTTAATAGGTCTGAAGTAGACGTACTTTTAAGTGTCATAGTTACTTTTACCGTTATAGTGACGGGAGTATCTATGTCACAATAATGAAAGCAAGTTAACATTTGAACAGTAACAGTACAAAGCAACTTAGGTAGAGAACGCCTCTTTAATTGAGCTGAATTAGTCGTACTTATTGTTATTAGCGTCATAGTTACTTCCGACATTAACGCGACGGGAGTAACTATGCTTTGATTTTAAATTTAAAAGCTAGAATTTTAATAGCAAGTTAGTTGACTGTTTTCCTGAAGTAGTAGTAGTAGTAGTAGTAGTAGTAGTAGTAGTAGTAGTAGTAGTAGTAGTAGTAGTAGTAGTAGTAGTATCCCTTAATTTTTTTTTTTTTTTGTATTTTAAAATTTTTATTGTAAAAGTGTATCCGTAGATGAACCTAGGTGTTGACAGCTTATCCTTCACCCCAATTTTTGAACTATTATGTATGGTCAGGGTCACCCCTCACAACCCACCAGTTATTCGTAGGTTCGTTCATGTATCGTGGAATTGTGTAGTCCTTGAAATCATCAAGGACTTTGAAAATGGAAAAATAGAGTTTAAAATTTGTAATTTTGTGTTAGTTTGTGGTAATTAAGACTCTTTTAAGGCGACTGTACGTTTGTGTTAAATGTGCACGTTGAGTAAAAGTTTAATCGAGGTGGTGGTTGTTAATGATCTATCAGAAGTCGTATTATTCTGTAGCTATCAAAAAACTTTTTGTCTATGATTGTTAAAAGGGTTAGAACTGTTTGAAGTTTTCCCCTAACTAGAGATCTCCTTTTTGCGTTTTAATTTGAAAAGTCAATTTGGTTTTTATTTTTTTTTCTCCTTTTATTATTATTATTATGCGACGTCAGTTGTATTTTTGAGCGATTGTTTTACCCTAAATAAAAAGTTGTATATACTTGGAAAAGTAAATATTAAAAAATGGTAGTGATTGAGTTTTTTAAGATGAGAGAGGGTTGGGGGAGGAATCTATCGAAGCGCTGTCCTTTCTAATCAAGACCTGCGGGTTGCCCCGCGGCCCCAGCATCTTGCTTAATGCGCACGGATTTTTCATCTTAATTGAAAGAGTTCGAGCCCAGATGTCTCCAGTATAAAGTGAGATACTCTGTGTTTAGATGCGGTGTATGATTGCGGCAGACGCGGGTGGCTGCTATTTCCGACTTTCGTTTTAGTATAATTTAGGCGAGAGCTTTTCACTTGATAGATGTGTTCGATAAAGTTTTTCACAGTTCGAAATTAAGATATTTGCGCCGTATAATTAGAAATGAAGCTAATTTTGCATTCTTTGTTTTCCGTTCGTACTTTAATTAAGGATTTTAACAAATGCCAGGTGCCTTCTGTTCATTTCGCACCTCCGCTTTTTAATGTCGAAATTAAAAAGCGATTTTAAACAAAATTTAATGCGCATTTTCCTAACTTCTTTAGCCATATTGTTGGGTACATTAGACATCTACTTATTTCTTTCTATAAGTATTACAAAAGTTTTTACACCTAAAATAACTTCACATTTCATAATTCTATTAAATCTAAGAGAAGGTTTAACATAAAGCGATCCTTTGCTTCGCCATCATATATTCAATAATATTTCCAAACATACATAAACTGTCACCTGTCATAAACCTCAACTCCTAACTGTCCCATGCACTAATCTCCAAAAACTTATAACCAAATATACTCAAATATCGATTTATTTATTTTATTTATAAGGAAAATAACAAACAATTTTATTGCATTTTATTAATTTAAGACTCAAATCGAGTCCTTTGAAAGTACAAATTACACCCTTGCACTCAGCGTAGGAAGGCCCATTCATTTGACATGTCACATGATGGGTTTCAAAAATTGTATCCCAAAACTACCCCTAACCTACAGCTGAGAGAGTTTTAAAATACTTAAATTTTCTAATAATAAGTCTCAATTTCGAACTCAGGGTAGAAAGGCCTTTCATTTGATATGTGACAAGATGGGTTTTAAATTTCAAAATTTTATCCCACAACCACCCCTAACCTATAGCTGAGAAAAACCTACTAAAATACTAATGTTCTTAATAATAAGTCACAACTGCGAATTCAGGGTAAAAAGACCTTTCGTTTGATATGTCACATGAGGAATGTGTAATTTTTCAAAATTTGACCCTCCCCCCCCCCGTCTAATTGAACTACTTACTCTGACTTAAAGTACTATAAAGCAAATATGTTAGGCTCAATCAAATAATTTAATTCGAATTTAATCCAAATTTAAATAGTCATTTGTAAATTTTCTATTAGGAAGTTTCAAAAGAAAACTAAAAAATTTTCTTATTTTAAAAAATTTTCTAATTCTTAAAATAATAAAATTTAAAGGAAAGTTCTTGATAAAATAAATTGTTAGGCAAACTTAAAATAATTTTAATTAGTGAAAACGCTATAGAAAATCAACAGAATTATAGAAAAATAAATAATAAACTTAAAATTTACTTCTGTTTAATTTAATTTTTAAAGTAAACAATTCATTTGTTTTGTTTTATAGGGAAACTTAATTTTAATTAAAAATCGACTCATTATATTCGTAAAACATTTACGAACTTCTAATAAATAACTAAAACACTTTCCTTTTAGTTCCTATTTTATTGGATTACGGATTAAAATTTCGATCAAAAAATACGAAATTTATGATTTCTTCAATCGACCCATTTAATTTGAAAATTTACACAAATTAAAAATTAATTGGAGGGGGGGGGGGCTAACCAGAACTACGGGACTAAATTCTTTCATTTTCGAAGTTTTTGTAACGATTTCAATATGTCTATTACAGATTTTTTTCTCATCTAAATAGATGTATGAAGTTTGATGGGGAGGGGGGGGTCAATCGTTTTCAAAACTGAAATACAATTAAGTTACGAACAGTACCTATCACTTATGATCTATTTGATAAAATTACACTTTTGTTAAAGTAAAGGTGAAATGAAAAAAAAGTTAAAATAATCCCCCCCCTTTCTAAACTAAAAAAAAAAATTTAGAAATTAATTTTGTTATAGTCAAGAATTGCCCTACTAAAGACTGATTTGTTATTGATTTGTGCTCCAAAACGTAGAAGTGAAAATGAGCGGAGGGGGACTAAATTATTCGTAACCCCCCTCAAAGTTTTAGTAGGTTTTAATATTTTTTTTAGTTCCACCAAATTTTGAAGTTTTCTTTTGAACCGATTTTTTACTACCCCCCCCCCCAATTTAAAGAATTTTGAAATCTTAAGGCTTTTTAAAAAATGGGATATCTACTTTTTGCTTCTTACGTGTTAAAGTGGAAGTGAAAACCTAAAATTCTGGTGGGGACCACATAAGGGACGTAAGAAGGGTTTAAGAGAGTTGTAAATAAATAACTAACAACTACGTCTAGTGAAAAATTGTAATTTTTTAAAAATTTAATTAAAAGGGTAGTTTTATCCTTGTAATTAGTCAAGAATTGCCCCTACTAAAAAAATATTTGTTATTGTTATCGGCCCCAAACATTGAAGTGAAAGTGAACTATTTGGGGGGGGGTAGAATTGAAAATACGTAACTATTCGTAACCCGCTCAAAGTTTTAGTAGATTTTAAGTTTTTTTTTAGTTCCACCAAGTTTTGAAGTTTTATTTAAAACCGATTTTTAAGTAATTGCCCCCCCCCATTTAAAGAATTTTGAAATTTTAAGGTTTTTTTAAAACTACGGGGAAAATGGGATATCTCCTTCTTGCCTCTTTCTAAAAGCTAAAATTCTGGTGGGGGTATATAAGAAACGTAACAAGGGTTTAAGGATTTAAGAGAGTGCTAAATAAATATATAACAACTACCCCCCCTCCCCTGTTTAGTGAAAAATTGTAGTTTTTCTTTTTAAATGAATTAAAAGGGTAGTGTTATGCATGTAAATTAGTCAAGAATTACCCCTACTAAAGACCATATATGCTTATATTGCTTATATTGCTTATGCCATTATGCTGCTTCAAAACGTTAATGTAAAAGTTACCTATTCGGGGGGGGGGGGCTAGAATGGATAGTACGCAACTATTTGTAACCCCCTCAAAGTTTTAGTAGATTTTTAGTTATTTTTTAATTCCACCAAGTTTTGAAGTATTATTTTAAACCGATTTTTTAGTAATTGCCCCCCCCTTTTAAAGAATTTTGAAATCTTACGGCTTTTTAAAAACTGGGAAAAATGAGGTATCTACTTCTTACTTCTTATGCATGTGTTAAACTGAAAAAGCTAAAATTCCGGTGGGGGGCACATAAGGTAAGGCAGGCAAAAATAGCATAATCGAAAATCGATTAATCGGATATCAAAATAATCGATTAATCGCAATTAATAGAAAAATCGATTAATCAAAGAATCGATTAATCGAAAAATACATTAAGTAGATAATCGTTGAATCGATTAGTCGAATAATCGTTTTGGATTTCGTATAATAAAATGGTAAAAGAAGGGAAGGGGGTAGTATATGAAAATGTTAGTAAAAAATAAAAATAATTACGGGGGTACGCTTTTATAATCAAAGTTAGAAGAATAAAATAATAGAAAGAGTAAATATTTAGACTTACTTTGATTTTAAAAATTTTAAGGTTTTCAAATTCTACGATTCTTTGATTATTCGATTATTCGATTCTTTAAAAAAATCGATTCTTCAATTAAACAATTCTTCGATTATTCAATTATTCGATTAATCGATTTCTAAAATTCGAATAATCGCAATTTTCGATTAATCGATTTAAGAATTTAAGGGAGTTTTAAGTAGGTAAATAACAACTACCTAATGAAAAATTGTAATTTTTTAAAATTTGTATTATTTAAAAGGGTAGTTTTATGCATGTAAATCCATCCGTTCGACCTATCAACAATTTATTAGGTAGGCATTGTTAATAAATTTTAATTATCTTCTCGTATAGGACTATTTAAGGAGGAATCGCTTTTATTAGTTTTTTGTCAAAGGATGATGAGATGATGACATTAATTAAAAAAATGGGAGGTAAAACAAATTGAATAATAATTAAAAAACGCCAAAACTAAAATTTAAAGAAGAGGCGTCCACACGCAGCACGGTAAAATAATTTTGGTTGTAAAGTTGAAAATATTTGGAAGCCGTTGTATTATTTTAAAGAATTTACATGGCGAATTAGAAAGAGAATAAACTAAATCCTGTAATTACGCGATACATTTTATAGATGAAACGGGTCGTCAATAAATTCCCTTCAAACTTTTCTCCCCAGCTTTTATCCTCGGTAATCCACTTTGAATGGAAAGTAAGCAAATAATTTTGAACACGTTGCATTTTTGACCCTTTCTGTTTTCTTTTCGTATATTCAGTTTGACTTAAAGAAGTCGTTTTGACGAAGTTTAGACGAGATGCTCGTTAAAAAAAGAAAGAGGTAGGTGTAGCGAAGGCGAAGGGGATGTTAGGGACGTAACTAAAACGAGTGACTGACGTACGATCGCACGGTTAGTTGTATAAAGTAAGTTAAACTCTGTAAATAATGATTAAGGTACGATTCGCATACATAAATAAACACTCGTATATCAGTAAAGCTACATAGATAGAAATTATGAACGTGAATAATGTACTTGTCCAACCCTACATAAAGTTAGGTCTACAAAACGCGCGATGTTGGCATTTTGCGATATAGTCGCATGCAAAGACTAAATTCAATTTGGGACTGGCCGGCCTGTTTGGATTCCAGGATGGTTGTTTAGTTTGCCGGAACAAAGAAAACAGCCATGTGTTTATTCTGCTTGAAATAGCAAGCCACTCCTAAACCGGGCTCTCTCTGCGGACGATGTAAACACCTCACCGAGGTATTGTCGATACAAGAGACGACAGTTAACGTCAATTGACAAGGTAATAAGAATAGTTAAGTTTTTTTTTTAAATTCGATTTCCGACGAGTCGGCTTAAGGATATATTTAGATAGTGCACGAACACCCCCGTCTAAGTGAGATGTAATGCTGTTGCCAGATACGGGGACTATTAATGCGTGCACTGGATTCCCGTTATCTAGATAAATGGATACACGAGTTAACTCTCGATTTCGAGGAATATTTATACATCGAGTTCGCAAATAGCCTTCCCGTAGCTGCGCTTTGTGAGAACCCCGTATTGCTCTGTGTCTAGCAACCCTCTCCCTCGGAAGATGCCTCCCATATCGAATTCGCCACACTTTTGGTAAACAATGGTCTATTTAATTGCTTTTACAGTCGTCTGCACTCTTTTACATAAACACACCCGAGTTACTATGGTAATACTTAAATACATATTCCCGTTATTAATATTTTAAATAAATTTTAATTCGATATTTACTTTTATTGACCCTTTATCCTAAAAGCGCGCTTCAAATTTAAACGAAGACGCCCTAACGGAGCAGCTGCGAAAATTTCTACATGACCGAACCGAGTGTGTCACTTCTTAATGCTTCCAAAATATATGATAGAAGCATATCGGGCTGCTGTATAGAGTGAGGAAAGCTATCATCAAATACTGAATGACAAGAGATATTTGCCCGATAAGAAAAAAATTGCTAATATCGATACCAATTTTTATAGCCAAACTACGCTTAGTCATCAACACAATTTGTCGAACATCCCCCAAAAATTTATTACCAGAATTAAATTTCATAAAAAACTTCGATGTAGCCGTAACAATACTTTTTTATTGAAAATAAGAAAGATTTAACTGAAAATAGTGTCATTAGAGTAATAATAGTAACAATTTTCAAATTACCAGATAAACAACCGATTTCTGAAATTTTCGAAAACTTATAACGTTATAACTACGGTCGTGAAAATTTCTAACTAATGAAACGAGCGGCATCGATAGAACACAGCGATGTCTATAACATGACCAAAAATGAAAATAATAGCCGGAGCCGATTTTAAGATAAACCCATTTGAAATTTTAACCAATTTTGGCCCCTTGAAGGTAGGCAATTTTGGAACAGATTTAAACGTTAATTAGGTTAGGACGAAAGTCTTATGTTTTGGCTATGAAACGCCGTTTTGAAATTTTCATAATAATAATTACAGGCTAAGTTATAAGGGAAAAATCACGAAGTGGGACAATCGTTACATTGGCCGCCATTTTGAATTGAAAAATTTAAAATTTTTTTTCTCTAATTTGAGCTAAGATGGAATAACTTAAGCCAAGTTTAAATAAGTTTGAATTAGCGCCTTATTTCTTTGGACCATCCTGTACAAAAATTTTTTAAAAGCTTATTTTTTCGATGAAATTATGTTCAAACGGCCATTTCGAATTCAATAATTTTTTTTTGTTTAATTCGAGCTAAGATGGACTAACTTATAGCCAAGTTTAAATAAGTTTGAATTAGCACCTTATTTCTTTGGACCATCGTGTACAAATTTTTTTTAAAAGCTTATTTTTCCGATGAAATTATGTTAAAGCAGTTATTTTGAATTGAAGAATTTTTTTGTTTAATTCGAGCTAAGATGGACTACCTTATAGCCAAGTTTAAATAAGTTTGAATTAGCACCTTATTTCTTTGGACCATCGTGTACAAATTTTTTTTAAAAGCTTATTTTTCCGATGAAATTTTTTTAAAGCAGCCATTTTGAATTGAAGAATTTTTTTGTTTAATTCGAGCTAAGATGGACTACCTTATAGCTAAGTTTAAATAAGTTTGAATTAGCACCTAATTTCTTTGGACCATCCTGTACAAAATTTTTTTTAAAGCTTATTTTTTCGATGAAATTATGTTAAAGCAGCCATTTTGAATTGAAGAATTTTTTTGTTTAATTCGAGCTAAGATGGACTACCTTATAGCTAAGTTTAAATAAATTTGAATTAGCACCTAATTTCTTTGGACCATCCTGTACAAAATTTTTTTTAAAGCTTATTTTTTCGATGAAATTATGTTAAAGCAGCCATTTTGAATTGAAGAATTTTTTTGTTTAATTCGAGCTAAGATGGACTACCTTATAGCTAAGTTTAAATAAATTTGAATTAGCACCTAATTTCTTTGGACCATCCTGTACAAAATTTTTTTTAAAGCTTATTTTTTCGATGAAATTATGTTAAAGCAGCCATTTTGAATTGAATAATTTTTTTGTTTAATTCGAGCTAAGATGGACTACCTTATAGCTAAGTTTAAATAAGTTTGAATTAGCGCCTTATTTCTTTGGACCATCCTGTACAAAAATTTTTTAAAAGCTTATTTTTTCGATGAAATTATGTTCAAACGGCCATTTCGAATTCAATAATTTTTTTTTGTTTAATTCGAGCTAAGATGGACTAACTTATAGCCAAGTTTAAATAAGTTTGAATTAGCACCTAATTTCTTTGGACCATCCTGTACAAAATTTTTTTTAAAGCTTATTTTTTCGATGAAATTATGTTAAAGCAGTTATTTTGAATTGAAGAATTTTTTTGTTTAATTCGAGCTAAGATGGACTACCTTATAGCCAAGTTTAAATAAGTTTGAATTAGCACCTTATTTCTTTGGACCATCGTGTACAAATTTTTTTTAAAAGCTTATTTTTCCGATGAAATTATGTTAAAGCAGCCATTTTGAATTGAAGAATTTTTTTGTTTAATTCGAGCTAAGATGGACTACCTTATAGCTAAGTTTAAATAAGTTTGAATTAGCACCTAATTTCTTTGGACCATCCTGTACAAAATTTTTTTTAAAGCTTATTTTTTCGATGAAATTATGTTAAAGCAGCCATTTTGAATTGAAGAATTTTTTTGTTTAATTCGAGCTAAGATGGACTACCTTATAGCTAAGTTTAAATAAATTTGAATTAGCACCTAATTTCTTTGGACCATCCTGTACAAAATTTTTTTTAAAGCTTATTTTTTCGATGAAATTATGTTAAAGCAGCCATTTTGAATTGAAGAATTTTTTTGTTTAATTCGAGCTAAGATGGACTACCTTATAGCCAAGTTTAAATAAGTTTGAATTAGCACCTAATTTCTTTGGACCATCCTGTACAAAATTTTTTTTAAAGCTTATTTTTTCGATGAAATTATGTTAAAGCAGCCATTTTGAATTGAAGAATTTTTTTGTTTAATTCGAGCTAAGATGGACTACCTTATAGCTAAGTTTAAATAAGTTTGAATTAGCACCTAATTTCTTTGGACCATCCTGTACAAAATTTTTTTTAAAGCTTATTTTTTCGATGAAATTATGTTAAAGCAGCCATTTTGAATTGAAGAATTTTTTTGTTTAATTCGAGCTAAGATGGACTTAACTTATAGGCAAGTTTAAATAAGTTTGAATTAGCACCCCATTATTTTGAACCATTTTGTACAATTTTTTTTAAAAGCTTATTTTTTCCATGAAATTTCGTTAAAGCGGTTTAAACTAAGTTCCTTTAAAATAGGTTTAGTAGTTGTTGCTGCAGAGCTGTTACAGACAGACAGACGTGCTCCATAGAATTTTTTTTTAATTTTAGGACTCAAGGGAGCTGAAAACGTGGAAAATTAAATTTTAAAAAATAAAATTGGTAGTAAAAATATTATACGCGATCTTTCGACCACTATAACGTAGCGGTTCTAGTGAGTGAATAGATTATCCGCGTTTCCCTATCCTCGCCACTCGACTAGGCTTGTTTGTGTTTGGGTTTTAGATCCATCTGTAAAACAAATACTGCTGTCAGTCGACGCTCTTATTGTCGTTTTGTTATAGAAATGAACCGCACCGTCGAGAAAGCTGCCATTTTAATTTGCTTCGTCTAAACAAAAGCTTAATTCGTTTATCGCGCGCGTCTCGACAAAAAAGTTTTTTTTTCAATATGTTCGATTTAAAAATTGAATAATGGATAGGACTTTTATAGGTGCACTTTTAAAATTGAAGGGAGGCACGCAACAACGCAAGATTTTGCACCGATTGATGAACGACGTTTATTGACGTTTTCCGGCAGGTATTAATCAGATGAAAATCTCTCGGCTTTTTGTGGGTTGCCGCCTTGGCCTTAACAGCTAACTCTCTTGTTTTATTGGCATACTTTTTCTTTATCTTTTTTCGCAGCCTAAACCCTTGTGTTATGGTTGGCGGAGGTAATCTTAAACGCGACGGGTGACGAAGGATGGCAATCAACGCTAACCGTTCTTCACCGCCGACTGACCGTAGTATACTTTTTTACCCAATTGTAATTTTAACTGTTTACTTTTCTATCTTTTTTTCTAATAACGCGTAAGAAGAGGGGAATAGATAATAAGTAATTGAAGCGTAACCTTGTCTCTGTGTCGTCATCGCGTGCGGTTTAATGACGCGAAGCGATGCGAAAACATCGCCCCTTTCTTTGTTGGCCAATGTCTCCTGTTATTTCGGTTAAACATTCCTCATTGCGCTCGCTAGCGCCCGCTCCACGAATACTAAATAAACATAAGTTTTAATTGAAGAATCTCGTTGTATCTCGGAGCGATGTGGACGGCGCTCGCCCGCTCCCCAGAGTTATTATTAGATCGCTACAAGCTGATGCAAATACAGATTATAAAGATCGGCCAGATGAAAAATGAGATACAGCATTCGCATTGTCTTATGTTATGACAATGGCGGTTCCCAACGCGACCGAGGCCAAATATTTGTCTTCCACCATAATGCTACTGCCGTACCGCGCTCTGCCGTGCATATTTATCATAACTACTGTTTATATACCTTCACCCTCACATGCCGCACCCGCTGCTTAGTTACGTATGCAGTTGTAAGCACAAAACCGGGCGCCGATAATATTAAAATTTGATTCTCGCACTGCCAACGTCAGTCATTTCGTTGATCGATAAAAACTCGCAAGATACGTTGATGAATTCTCGTATGCGGCGGGGTTCAAACGTAACAGTTCGAAACGGATATGATAATGAGGGGCGGCATGGCGACCGCAGCCGGCCCGTGTCCGCGGAGGGAGATAGGACGAAGGACTGCTGACTTTGCTCGGTTCGAGCCAAATGGATAGCGTTCTCAGCTAATGGCTCAGCGGGTGCCACTTATTCGACTCCGACTAAATTGTTAAGGACGGCAAAAAGCGTCCACCGACCGAACACCGATGTTCTAAAGAAACGTCAGCGCTCTTTAACCGAAAATAATTTAAATGTCATTCTCTATATATTTAGAATCACCCGACCACCATTATCAACTCCACTAAAGAACAAAAAAATATTTTTTTTTATTTACCTAATAATTTACTCATTTTTTCCTCAAATTTTGCCAACTATTCAAAAATCAATTTCAAAACCTTCCCATCATCGATAAATCAAAACTTCCCTTTTATAGATTTATTTTTCATTATTTAAAATTAATCTACGGTAATCACATCATGAGGGTCTTAGAATTTCCCAAACCGATTTTCACCAATTTCCCACAAAAACTTTCCCTCGCATTAAAAAAAACTAAAATTTATCAGTTTGTAAATTAGTCGTTACGCTCTCGCGAAACTGCGTGTTTGATGGATTAACAAATAATAACAAATTTCGTTTCATCGAGGGAGTACAAGTTAAGATTTTTTTAAAACTCCCCAAAACCTAACTTCTTTATAATGAATGAAATAGTCGCAACTACACCTGTTACAAAACGCCAAATAGATTTTAAATTTCTTCTTAAACTCTAAGAAAATTTCAAAATTCATAAACTCACGTCGAATCATAATACTCACTCTTCAGCAACAACTTCGAACTAATTTTAATTTTTTGACACCATAGTAGTTTAAGTTAAACTCAAAAAAATTCAAAAATTAATAAAAAAAAGTAAGTTTGAGTTCAAAAACTTACTTAAACTCACCCAAAATAAGAGGATTTATTGGAAATTGTAAACCTATTAATAGTAAAAAAAAAGTAAGTACACTCTAAGTACACGAAAGTGTTGCAATAATTACTATTTCTTCTGTGAGTGTCGTTATCTTTTAGTGAGTTTAACCTTAACGATTTTTAAAATTTTTTAATGGTCACAAAATTATTGATTATTAGCTAGCTATTGAAACACTAAAACAAAACTGTTGAAAAATAATCAAAAAAAAGTTTATTTCACGTCAGTTATTTGAGTGAGTTTAAATTAAAAATATTTAAACTCACTCAAAGATAAACGTATTAAAAACACTTCTAAGACAACTGTATATAAAATACTTGATTTTTAAATTTATGCAAAAATTATTAATTTTTACAAAGTGAGTTTAAATTTGATGTGTTAAGACATAAATATAATATGGCTGAAGTTTTTATGAATTTTTGTGACTCATTTAAATAAAAAGAGCTAATAAGTTAAAACTAAATAATTTACATGTCTGCAAAAACATTATTAGTAACTTGAAAATGAACTTGTAACTGCTTCGAATTTACGTAAATTATTTAAGAGCGTATACCGGGTGCCTACGTTCAAAGCGGGACATAATTGTGTTAATTTGACATATCATGGCTGCTCATAGTTTTTCAAATTATGGAAATATTTAAATTGCTTCTTCAGTGTTCAAAAGAAGTCCTTAATTAAGAAGTATTTGGGATCAACAGACTCAGAAAATAATTCTTTTTTAACAGATATCATCACCGTACTTGTACATGAAACTGGTGACCAACAAACTGCAATTCGCTATGTTATGTCCCGCTGCGATTGCAGGCAATCGGTGTGTTTGACTACAACTAGCAAAAATCAATCTAATAGTGTAATTAGTTTAATGAAAAATGTTTTGTTGCCAAAGGGTGTTTTTTTTCAATACTCACTCAAATTCACCCAAGTTGTTTTATTAAACTAACCAAACTTAGTGATTAATAAGTGATTAGATATAAATGCGTTCTTATTAGGTGTTGAAATAAAAAATTCTTACTGAGAGAGTTTAGGTTAAATGATTAAAACTCGCCCAGTGATCGCAGCTAATGTAGCTCATTAAAATTTAGTTAGTATCAATTTTTTGAGTGAGTTTAAAAAAAATTATTTAAACTCACTCAAATTTATGTGATTTTTTGGTGCAAAAACTACCTTTACGAGGCAAACTTTTTTAAAACGGTCGAAAATGGGTGAGTTTATGTCAAAAAATTTTTATTTTGAACTTACTGAAGTGAGTTTATAATTAAATACTCGATGGGAATGTCCAAGATGCAATTTTGTTTTGATTTTAGCATTTTATTAAAATTTTTTAAAACTATGATTGGGTAGGAGTCGAAATGTCAAACTTCTTTTACTAGTCATTAATTTTATCTACATGTAAATACTTAAAAAAGAGTTTGGTTTTAGTCAAAATGATTGCCTGATGATGGAGTAGAACTTTTAAATTAGTATAAATATTCTTATTTTGTCTATTAAAAAGTTAATTTTTTTAATTAATATACCTAAATTTTTTAAGTTGCGTTAATAAATAGTGCGAGATGAGTGAGTTTGTGAGTATGTGAGTTTAAAAGTAATGTTTTTAAGTAAATACGTTTTTGAAACTAGTTAATTGAGTAAGAATCGAAATGTCAACCTTCTTTTACTAACCATTAATTTTATCTACAAGTAAATTCCTAAAAAAAGAGTTTTAGTTAAAGCGATAATTGCCTGATGATGAGTAGAACGTTTAAATTAGTATAAAATATTCTAATTTTGTCTATTAAAAAGTTAATTTTTTTAATTAATGTAAATTTTTTAAGTTGCGTTAATAAATATTGCGAGATGAGTGAGTTTGTGAGTATGTGAGTTTAAAAGTAATGTTTATAAGTAAATACGTTTTTGAAACTAGTTAATTGAGTAAGAATCAAAAAGTCAAACGTCTTTTACTAACCATTAATTTTATCTACAAGTAAATTCCTAAAAAAAGAGTTTTAGTTAAAGCGATTGCCTGATGATGAGTAGAACGTTTAAATTAGTATAAAATATTCTAATTTTGTCAGTTTAAAAAGGTAATTTTTAAAAAATGTAAATTTCTTCAAGTTGAATTAATAAATAGTGCGTGTGAGTTTGTGAGTATGTGAGTTTAAAAGTGATATTTATACGTAAATGTAAAAGAAAAAAGTGGATTTTTGATTTTATATTTGTTTGGAGATATCTGATCAAGGGTAAAGATGGAAGAAAAATGAAAAGATTGTATCTGCAGAATTGCTTTTATTTCTTGGTTGACACTCGTGTCGATTATTTGTTAGCCCAGTGGCTCGTGAATATTACTACGACGTCTGCCTAGTTCGCATATGTTACCTCGCTGGACCCTTTTTGTGCCCTACGAAATTGCATATGCTGCAGCTTGAGTATTAGGTCTTGGAAAAGCTATAGGTTTTTCTAACAAAGTAGTCGTAATACGTAATTTACAGTTTTTTTGTGTTGTATACTATACGAGATGTCTGAGGAAACATCGGTCCCTCTAAAGTCAACTCAACTGGCTGGAGTAAAGAAACAAAATTTATGCGGTTTGACAGTATTCAATAACGTTTGCAGGTTACGACTTTGGCGCTCCATAGGCAATATTCAATAAAATAAAAAGCGAACGTCTTATGTACCCACCCCTTGGTGTGTGTATGTGTGTATATAGTGTGTACATAAAATCGAAAACGATTTTGGCTTAGTTATAGTTCGCTTATGTAGTTATTTATTTGTAGACGAATTGAAAGGAGAGATATAATTTTCGAGTCTTATAAGTTTGTGGAAAATGTCCTTTAGTGGCAGGTGGCTGGCCTGCAATATTTCCAATAACCAATATTCTTTGCAATCCCAAACGACATAAACTTCGTTATTCATCCGATAGATTTGTTATAATACTCTGGCACCGAACTGTGTGGGGGACGCGATTTTTTAATATTAAGGACTTGATCGATGATGTCTTTTGTTTAGCTTAAAAGGGATTTTTAGTTTCTTCTCATATCTTATTTAAACTTACTTTTTTGCTTCCCTAAATTATATACGAAAAGAGGAATAAAGGAACGAAACGAGAGAAGGTGATGTTTATTGCAGTTTGTTTGAAACGTTTGAGTTTGAAAGGAGTAGTGAGAAGAGGGTAGTTTATCAATTTTTACCTTTTTTAAGTACCGAATCGACTAAACAAGATCTAAAATTTTGCATTTTGCGCTTATTGCTAGTATTGTGGAGGGAATATGTATTAGATTTGATACGGGAGTGTCACAACAACCTGCAGGAGGTGGTGGGTTGGAGGTGTTGGTGTTGCGCGAGCGACTTGGCGTGTCCGCCCGCTGCCTCCGTTAGAGATATACACATACAAACAACACAAACTGCAGCACAGCGGCGCATCAAAAGCGCGCCGCCCGCCTACGACTCGTCCTAGCTTCTCGGCGACTTCGATGACCCTTTTTGCGCAACACAACTAACTCTTGTTCTTTCTAGCGAAAAAGAAATAATTAATAGGCGCTGTTACCATTTATGTGTTTAGTTGTGTTTAGGTGTTGTGCTGTGTGAGTGTTCCATCATCGAGTGTACGAATGAAGTATTGCGAGACGCGTATGCTGACTCCTGTCGCACAGGTAATCACCCTTTAATTCACCGGATCACCCTTAATTATAAACATTAATAAACAATTTGTTTATATTATCTAAACAATCACTTCCTCAACCTCAAACCATTCCTCAATCAATTATTTATTACTTTTTATTTATTTTTACAACCCTCGTCTTATTAACCCTTAAAAAATTTTTTTAAACAATAGGTCAAAACAATTTTATTACTTTAGTTAAATTTGACCAACCTGAGGGAAAGAAGTATAGTATATAAGAGAGGGTGCAGTAATCCACAGCTGATTTATCCTAATCTCTAAAGCACCCTTTAGAGTAATAATAATAAGCTTTACAGTTGAAGGTTCTTTATTACACTAAAATTTGAAACAATTATTTATTTATAATAAATAAATAAACAAATAAATAATTAACTTTTAACACTTATTAAAAATAAAACACAAGTGCGATGTCGAGTTGTTATGTACGATGTTTACGTCCCGACGGTTGTTGTGTATACCGACGCTCCCTTCTCGACAGTCGACGCTCAACTGAATCCACGACCCACCCTCACAGTGAATGCTTGACACGGCTGTATACTATATATAGCATCACAACAACATATAAACATCGCTTCAACCCCAATTCCCGTGCGTACTATTACTACGTTCGAAAGTACAGGAGCGCGACGCCGACGTCACCTACCCTAAGTTTCTCTTTCGCTTTCCAATTCATAATTTAAAACACCAAAAATATGAATTACACACAAAACCAAATTAATTTTTAAAAACTACTAAATAATTATAAACAAAAAAATTTACAAAAATTTTCAAAAATTCAAAAGCCGCCGGATTTTCAACTTTTTCAACATACAATTTGAGGATTCTTTTAACTTCAATTAATAACTCCAAAGGGTTTAAATCGGAAAATTAAGGTCCTTTCTTTACTTACTCACGCATTTTCTAATTTTACCCCTATTCAAATAAAATTTTCATTCATAAAAAGAACGATTGACAGTTACGACGCTTCAACCGGGACTTTTACACAAATTCATATAAATTCGATCATCGTTTATAAAAAATTATTTACAAGTGTTCCCCCCCCCCTAAAAACCAACATAGTTTGTCAAAATAAAGTCTGATGAAGTTAGGAGAAAATTTAAAAAAATTAGAATAATTTAGCGGATTAACCAGAGAGGTTCAAAATTACTTAAAGAGGGGGGGGGGTTAATTTATTATACAGCTTATGATTTACAATGTTCGTTCCTGAAAAATATAAAGTCGATACATTAATTAAATAGAAACTTACAATCGTTCTACTTGGTGTAAACAACCCTGTCGAATTCCGCATCGTAAACCGTTGTAGTTCAATCGTATTCTACCTGATTTACTAATTAGTAATTTATAAAAGGAATTGTAATCAGTACTCAATTACACTTTACTTGTAATCATCCCAGCTGTGCTTGTTAGTGCTTCAGAGACAATGAAATTGATAGTGATTTGTCCCATTTTTCAGCCGTTTATCGCCTTCAAAATGACGCTATAGTCATTAAAGGTATTAAGTAGGCGTGGGGTGTACCAATCTGAATTTTTTTGTAATTTATAGTAAAGAAAATTTAATGCTCTACAACTTCTTTTCTGAAGACTTTTAGTGTAAAACAAAAGGCTGAGGTGCTAGAGGTGAAAGTTTGAAGAAAAACGAGGTGCAAATTTTTTAATCATACATTAACGATTTTTGCGGGCGGATATCTCGAAAACTATAAGGAACAGAGAAAAAGTGAGTAGATATAATCTTGTAGGAAATTTAATAAGCTTTCATTTTGTTACGATTCTTTTTCCGTAAGACCCATCGTTTTTGAGATATAAGCGAAAACCTCATAAACGCCACCTTTCCACTCCCTCTCACCTTTAGCTAGATAGCGAGGACCGGGGACCTTCTACCGTGTCTTCTATAACCCTTTTGTTAACTAGACTACTAAACTAGAATTTTTTAGAGCGCGTCAAGACTTAAATTAGTCGGGAAGCTCCAAGTAGCTATTTGAAGTTATGCTGACTACCTTTGGACTTGAGACACTCTTAGAAATGTATTATTATTATGTTATTATTATATTATGGGTTGTGGCACGTGTAAAAATTTTAGTAAAGGGCCAAAGCTTACTTGTATCCCACTTCTGATCTCCAATGCCCATTTAGAAAACGTTACGTTAGCTTAGTTTAGTCCGTTGCCGTTTGTTAAAAAATTATTGATTGTCAATTTTATCAAATAGTGATCGCTTAGTAAACATTGTGGTGATGATTGTCGGTTCAAACTTTAAAACTATCTATCGCTTAGCTTAGATTTTTAAGTTAAAATTTGAGTTGTTAAATTAATGAAAAAAGGGTTAATTTTTTTCGTAAATTTGAAGAAAATTAATAAACGTAAATGTAACGATTTATATACAACATGAGTGAACTAAACAAACGTCGTAATTAATCTGGCTAAAAACTACAAGGGTCTAGGTTTACTAATAAATGGTCTAAATCCAGTAATCGTAAGGTAATCGAGAGTTATTAATATTTAGCGGGTCGTTGTTTAGCTGCCCGTACGAGGAGTTACAAATGATTGCTGTCGCTGCCAGGCTGGCATAGGGTGCTTCGATAGATTTTACCGGACATTCATAAATTAGAGGCGCTGTTAAGTACACTGCCGGCCTCATAAAGTATGAAATTCGGCAGTCATGGGCCTTATTGAGAGTGGACTGCTGTAAATTATGTTTCTATCCCCGGCCTCCTTTAAAACTCTACATTTGTCAAGGGATATATACGCGATAAGCGTGCTTTATTGTAGAATACGGTGTTGTAGTAGCTACATATCCACCTAAATATGTCCCCACACACCTCCTTTTCATCACCTTACATTTATAGTTGCCACAAAACTGATTCGCTTCAATATTTTTTATTTAAATTTCTAACAGTACCTCGCCATGTAAATATCTCAACTCCTCCCTCATCACCATCACAGATATTTACTCAACTGTATTTTCCTTCCACGAATTATTCGGATGAAGTTTTTTTACTCGTAATTTCATTTTTGTTTCTTTCTTGTACTTTCCAACTTTTTATTTTTAAATGGCGTACCTTCTAACTTATTTTTCAACTTTAAAAATATAACAATTCATAACC
This sequence comes from Malthinus seriepunctatus, assembly GCA_963924605.1. Classification (NCBI taxonomy): domain Eukaryota; kingdom Metazoa; phylum Arthropoda; class Insecta; order Coleoptera; family Cantharidae; genus Malthinus; species Malthinus seriepunctatus. Next base: position 950,585 of record OZ004605.1, read on the forward strand.
TCAATAATTACTACTCTATTTTGAAAAGAGTTTAGTTTTGAAAGAAATGCCGTTAAAGCTTAAGTGCAAACAGTTTTCTCTTATTAACATTTTATCATAACTTAAAGTAGTTTTATAAAAGTAAGCCGGATTAACGATTTTTAAATGCAATAAATAATTTTGTACCTGCGCGCGTTGCTGATTTCAGCAATATTTTTTACTAAAACGACCATAACACAAAAACTGTGCGTTTTAGACCCTTAATGCACTTTATCGATTTCTTTTTATTTACGTTCGCGAATTCAAATCTGCAATCATTTTGAAAAATTCAAAAAATTCCAAAAATTTTATGACCTACATAGTACATAACCTAGAGAGTTTATGTTGTTTTATGGTAGTTACTTTTGAGATACAGCTGTTTATAATTATATAATAGTGAAAACGTGTATAAGTCATAAGAATGTGTAATAAAACAAGCCATAAAGGACCCTTATATAGCTAACAAAATAAATTTTATGTCGATATACGATCAGTGTCAAAATTGTGTTGCATATAATATTGAAATATGAAAAAAAATAACGATTTAAGAACAAAAAAATAAGTTTTATTGAAAAAATGGAGACTGCGGTCATACCCTAACAAATATTTACCACTCTCACCCTTGAATAAAGACTTGCGAAGACGCCGCAATGAATGATAAGACGTTAAAATGCATTACCATGATGTCACATGAAATAAAACCCATATACAGAAGCGCATTATGTGAAAAATATGGAAATAATATTGCTCTAGCAAGCAAAACAGCCCTCTGCATATGAAATATGTGATCAGGGACAAGAAGAGTTTTTTCCCAGTTTTTTGCATCAAGTGTCGTAGTGAATATCAATAGATTTTTAGATGGGCGCGAGACTTAATTTTAAAAAGAAATTAATGAAACTATATAAACAGTTTAAAAAGAAGTTTTTAAATTTTAATTGACTTTTTTCCACCCCCAAAAAGAACTTATACACTCGTTTAAACAAAAATTTCGACTTTATTTATTTTTTAAGTTTAATTACGTTTTTAATTTCGTTAATTTAAAACTTTTTTACTTTTAAACAGCTCAAAAGAGCAGACGTAAAGTTTAATAATGCAAACTTGAGGTCGTGGGTTCGATTCTGCTAAATTTCTCAAATCTCGATTACACTGTGACGATCAATAAAAATTAAAAATATTCCTTTTTTAAAACCGCAAACATAACTTTAAAAGCCACCTCACACACGTACCCTTCGTTGTATCGACTGTTACGCCACTGCTTATTTTTCTTTTTTCGCTAAAATATTCATATTTTTATACTATTGTTATTTTGAAAAACATTTACATAACTAGATGAGAAGTCTAATTGAATAAAAAAAAGGAAATTTATTATTATTATTACTATTGATTAAAATCCACCCTTATAAGTTTATCATATAAGAATTACATGAATAATAATGTTTTTTGTGAAAATTTTGAAAGAAAGCTTAACTTGTTTACAGTCATAGAAGGTATACTTTGTGTCGTCGATTTTTATTCAAATATTTATGTCAACTTCAATTTTCACAGGGCTACATTCAATTTTCGCGAGTTGCTTTTTTTTTCTTTTCAGCGCCAAGATTAAGTTTATATAATTCAGTGTACCGCTAATTGATATTGAATCATTAATATGGGGAAAACAGAATAGCGGACCCTCTTGTTTCTAACAGTGTTTGTAGTATGCGGCGGAGGGTTAGCTTATTATTACAAACAGTTGAATCGTACTCCGTAGACAATGCTTAAAGAAAGTACTTTGTTGTGTATCTATGCTCAAAACAATACCTACATCTAATATAAATAATTAACAAATAAAATTATATCTCCCTTTTTTTAAAATTTCCTTTCAATTTACACTAAATAAAAATTTGAATAAACGAGACTTCAGTTCAGGTTTTTTAAAAACCTCCCCCTTATCAACGTTGGAACTGAAAATCAATTACAACATAAGTTACAGCAAGGGTTCGAAATCTGTTACAATTTTCCTTCACTTAAATTTTTTTAAAAGGCTTGAAAAAATTGGTTTTTCAACTCATAAATTACCAAAAACCCAGGTTCTTCCACTTTTGAGAAAATCTTCAACTATTAAATATTTTAATTTCCATAACTTCTAAGTTGCATTTCTTGAGTTTTACTTTAGCTTTCAAAAATAAGAACCTTGAATCTTCGTTGTTTTCATTGGTGGAGGTTTCTGAAAACTTTAGAAAACCCATATTATCCCACTAGACGACCTAAAACACTCCAATTCTGAGATTCACAATGATTTTTAAGTTGTATTTCCTGATTTGCACTTATTTTAGATTTTATAGATGAAAACCTTCAACCCTTATGGATTTGATTGTTTAAGGTTTCTATAAAAACTAGGTTTTCTCCACTTTATGAAGTGAAAACCCTCTAACTCTTAAATTCATGTTGATTTTCAAGTTGCTGTTCCTGGTTTACATTTATTTCCGGTTTTATAGATGAAAACATTCAACCCTTTCGGTTTTGATTGTTTAAGGTTTCGGAAAACTAGCTTTGTTCCACTTTATGAACTAAGAAACTCCCAACCTCTTAAATTCATATTGATTTTCAAATTGCTATTCCTGGTTTATATTTATTTCATATTTTATAGATTAAAACCTGCAACCCTTGTGGTTTTGATTGTTTAAGGTTTCTGAAAAGTAGGTTTTCTCTACTTTATGAACTAAGAAACTCTCTACCTCTTAAATTCATATTGATTTTTAAGTTGCTATTCTTGATTTATATTACAGGTATTGTAGATGAAAACTTCAACCCTTGTGTTTTTGATTGTTTGGGGTCTCTAAAAACTAGATTTTCTCCACTTCATGAACTGAGAAACTGTCTACCTCTTGAATTCATATTGTTTTTCAAGTTGCAACTGATGATTTATATTTATTTCAGGTTTTATAGATGATTCAACCCTTGTGGTTTTGATTGTTTAAGGTTTCTGAAAACTAGGTTTTCTTCACTTTAGGAACTAAGAAAATATACCTCTTATAATCATTCTGATTTATAAGTTGCTATTCCTGATTTCAATTTATTTCAGGTATTATAGATGAAAACCTTCTTCAACCCTTGCGGTTTTGATTATTTAAGGTTTCTGAAAAGTACGTTTTCTCCACTTTATAAACTAAGAAACTCTCTACCTCTTAAATTCATATTGATTTTTAAGTTGCTATTCTTGATTTATATTACTAGTATTATAGATGAAAACTTTCAACCCTTGTGATTTTGATTGTTTAGGGTTTCTAAAAACTAGATTTTCTCCACTTCATGAACTGAGAAACTCTCTACCTCTTAAATTCATATTGTTTTTCAAGTTGCAACTGATGATTTATATTTATTTCAGGTTTTATAGATGATTCAATCCTTGTGGTTTTGATTGTTTAAGGTTTCTGAAAACTAGGTTTTCTTCACTTTAGGAACTAAGAAAATATAGCTCTTATAATCATTCTGATTTATAAGTTGCTATTCCTGATTTCAATTTATTTCAGGTATTATAGATGAAAACCTTCAACTCTTGCGGTTTTGATTATTTTAGGTTTCTGAAAAGTAGGTTTTCTCCACTTAATGAACTAAGAAACTCTCTACCTCTTAAATTCATATTGATTTTTAAGTTGCTATTCTTGATTTATATTCATTTCAGGTAATAGATGAAAACCGTCAAACCTTGTTGTCAAACAACTTTGATTGTTTAGGTTTTCTAAAAACTAGATTTTCTCCTTTTTATGAACTAAGAAACTGTCTACCTCTTAAATTAATATTGATTTTCAAGTTGCTGTTCCTTATTTACATTTATTTCAGGTTTTATAGCTTAAAACCTTCGACCATTGTGGTTTGATTATTTAAGGTTTTTGAAAACTTGGTTTTGGCCATTTTATGGACTAAGCTCTAACTCTTAGATTCATATTGATTTTCAAGTTGCTATCCCTGATTTACATTTATTTCAAGTTTTATAGATTTAAACCTTTAACACTTGTGCTTTTGATTGTTTAGAAAACTAAGTTTTCTCCACTTTTTGAACTAAGAAAATGTTCTTCTCTTAGATTCATATTGATTTTCTATTTGCATTTCCTTATTTACATTTATTTTATAATAAGTCGAAGTTTTGAGTTTTAAAAAATTTAAAAAAAACTAGGTTTTTGCTTCAAGAATTAGATTTTTTGTATTTTGTACAAATTGATAACTGTATCTAATGTAGGTTATTAGGTTTGAGTGAAAAAAAATCGATAAGGTTTTCTTTACCAGGACACTAAATCTGCAAAAATATATAGGGTGTTCCATTTGAAAATTTTGCGTAAGGTAATCACCCCGTACAGTTTTAAGCATTTTAGAAAAATTGAGACGTAATAGACTATTAGCAATAGTGGATGGAACAAACAGATTTGACAAATCCTAATTATAGCCCAGGCATCATGACTCCAAAAATGACTCTGTTTCGGCATTAAAGTGACAATATCTCCAGAACTGTTAATGATAGGTACATAAAGTTTAAGACATGTTTGATTGTAAATGTTACGGGTAATCCAAATATGTAAAAATTTATAGGGTGTTCTATTTAAAAAAACGCAAGTTTAAGTTGTTTTTTTTTGAGAAAAAATGTACCTAAATATTTTTAAAATGTAGGTTCAATGATTGCGTATTATTAGTGAAAATTTGTGTTGATTTTTGGAACAGTTGCAAGTTTCTGCCCATACAGTAAACACTCACCCTGTATAATTTTGTTTATTGTGGAAATAATTTGAAATTCTTTTTTTTTAACTAATTTTTCCAATAACAAAAATGTAAGTAAAATAAGATAAAGTCTATTTTTATTTGTTTACTGTATTATTTGTTTATTAGATGATAAGGATTTAAAATAAACAGAAGTGTCGTAAACACATAGCCTTCATTCTTATTTTTTTGCACAATATTTAAATAAAATAATAAATAAAAATATTTTGCAATTATATCGTAACGTTAAGGAAAATTGGATATAAATAGATGTTATCCATCAAGTTAGCTTTAGCAAATTTAAAGTACTATATATTTGTGAAAGTGTACAGGTATTATGACCGGGCCATTGCTCAAAGACACATAGCTTCCGAGGTCCTAATGCGGCCGTTCGCAGCCGTTCCACGCTCGGGAAATCAATCACATTTATCACATGCACGACTTGCTTCAGACTTTACAACCGAAACATGCACCTTCCATTCTTCTTATTCTATGGATGTAAGAATATGAATGGAATGGAGACACTTTTTTAAAATAATATCGCCCGATCTAATATAAAAAGACATATTTTTATGTTATTTGTCATTTTTATCGTTAAGTTTTTGATTATTGTTGCTTCTACAGCAGGCAGCTTCCTTGGAGAAGGTGCTTAAGGAACAACAACAGCAATTAGAATTAGAAAGAGTTTGGGATCAAGAACGAGAAGTTAAAGGTAATGGAAGCTCAAGTCCTAATTCTGAACATAGATTACAACAAGAACACTCTCCCCCTCCCGCTTCTGATGCACAAAAAACTCATAACGCATCAGTACCCGTTTCTCAGGTTCGTAATTTACTTTAAAAAGCCGCGATTTACCTAATTAGAAATTTTAACAGACCCAAGCTGCGACCGGTTCTCAGATGATGATTTCTCCCGTACCGGGGCATCACCACATGCAACAACTTCTACAACATGTACTTAGTCCATCTCAACTCCAAACACTCATGAAACAACACTCCTTCCTACAACAACACCATCAGGTAGTTTAGCAAAAATTGCTATTTTGTGATTAATCGCCATTTTCTTAATTAGCAAAAACAATTAGTGGAATTTGGTAAAAAACAAATAGAACAAACTATGCAACAATTGCAAGAACAACTGCAATTGAATTTAATCCAACAAACACAAATTTTACAAAGTGGAGATAAGAAAAAAGCTTCTTCGTCTTCGTTACAACAATTGGCGCTTCAGCAACAACAATTAATTCAACAATTACAAATTGTACAAAGGCAATATGTCGTTCATCAGGGTATGGGAATTCAACCGGTGATGTTAGTACAAGGAGCAGGTAGGAGCGACTCGCCTTGGAGTATTCAAATCTTCAGAAAAGAACAACTTCTCTCTATTGCTTTTTTCAAAATGTCAATTTGCACTAATAATAATTTAAACAAAAATTGATTTCATGCATGTTTTTTCAAACGATCATTCGTTGAAGAAGTAATTAATTTGCAAAATTTAAAGAAAATTGATTTTAACAAAATTAAAAATTAAATATTAAAAAAAAAAAACGAAGGTGGCTCGTACGCGTATACGATCGAAGAGTACAACGGTCGGCGAGTTCCAGCGAGGTATGTATTTTCCTAATTCCCGTCTGTCCATTTACCCTCGTTTAGTAATCAAACCTTTAAATTGGGCAATGCCACTTAAAATAATTAATTATCGGCATTGATGAAGGTTTCTTTAGTCGACTATTTTACAAGTATTGAAACCAAAACCAAGCGTTATCACTGCTTCACGTGTGGTTAAAACTATTGGCACTTGCCCGTTTATCCTAAATCCTTCCATATTCCTACATTCTCCTCGTGCTGGAACCCGACGACCACCAACGCCTTCGGTTTTAAACGCACGTGAAGCTGTCCAAATAGCGTTTATATTACAAAATAAATTGAAAGCCACATTTATCGAACAGGACTTGGATCTAGAGATGTTATGAGTCCATGGAAGGAACCCCCTAATGGAACCGACCAACAACTACACACACCTAATAGCAAATGCAGTTTAAATGACGTTAACGGTAAGATTTTATTTACATTTATCGTCTAAATGTTACAGTTCTTCTCTAATCTCTCTGTTCGCTTATCTGTCTGTGTGGCTCACTGAGTTATGACTTTATGACATACTAATATGAAACAAAAAATATCAGCTGTCTATAACTTCGACCCATTCGTCCTTCTATATGTCAATTTCCTTGCTCTTCTCTATATCCATAAGTCTGTTTTTCCACCCATCCGTCCATCTGTTTTTAGATGATCAAGTAGGTAATTAATTAAATCTTGCAATGAATGATTTTTGATAATTGACTAACTTGTTATATTTGTATGTCCGCCTGTCCATCAGGTGATTGCTTCTTACGAAAATCACGTCGGGGTCACCACTGTAGTGAATCATTATCAATAATCACAACTGTCAAAAACTGACATGCAGAACCGCTTGATCGCCACAACATAAATCTTACAATGAATGATCTCTAATATTTAACTAACTTGTGCTTTCTGTATGTCTGCTTATCCATCAGGTAGTTGCTTGTTAAGAAAATCACATCGGGGTCATCACTCATCACTTTAAATCATTATCCAAAATCACAACTGTTAAAAACTAACATGCAGAACGACTTGACCGCCACAACATAAATCTTACAATGAATGATCTCTGATATTTAACTAACTTGTTCTTTCTGTATGTCCGCTTGTCCATCATGTCTAAAGAATAAAGTAGTCCACGATGAATGATCTTTAATGGCTGATTAACATCTCGAAACAATAAAAACTTAAGAATTATCTAGGTCGTCTGCCTGCCTGTTTTTCCCTTTGTTTGCCTGTCGTCTTTACCGTCTGTCCACCTGTTTGAATAGTAGAAATTCGGGCGCGTCAACATCTTGGTTATTTGCGCCCACCTGTTTTTTGCTGTTGTTTGCTTTTCTATCTGTTTAGTCACTTGCTTCGCTATCCATGTATCCATACACGTGTCCACCTGTCTTTATATTCTTGAGTCTTTGAAGGTTTCTTTCTGTCTTTCGATGACCGAGAGAGTGCATTGTCAAGAAAATGTCACTGTTAATGATCTCACTTGTCTGTTTCGATTCTCGAAGTTTTATGCACTGGACGAGTGTACGTGTTAACATGTTTGATTGCTTACCTGCCTGCCTGTCTATAAACTCTTTAAGCAGACAACAGATATGAAAGTTGATAGTTACATGGAGTTGAAAAAGATGTGTTAGAAAGTTTTTGGATGTGTTTCCTATTCGGAAATGTAAGAGGAAAGATTACAACCCTTATATACTTAGAGTGATTAATTTAGTGCAACGACACCTGTCAGTTTTACCCCCACCACCGGTGGTATAATAAATAAAAGATTTTATTACAGGAATAATGAGCGGAATTACATCGAATCGTACCCCTAGGGATGAAATAAGTTTAGAAGAAAAACTAGAAGATGAAAGAAGTTCCGCAGATAAAGTACAACATTTATACGGACATGGAGTATGTAAATGGCCCGGTTGTGAAGTTATATGTGAAGATTTTCAAGCTTTCATTAAGTAAGTAACTGAATATGGGACAACTTTTAAAATTTTATTCAGAGTAAAACAAGGGGGAAATAATAAAGCCATGTTGAGAGATTAACATTTAAATCTCGCGACGGTGTGATCAAACGCCTTGCATATTAATTAAACATGGCGTAATTAGAGTTTTTAAACCGCGATGCCGCCGTTAATTTATTCCAGGTCGTCTTTCTTTTACCGAGAAGACGACAAAATATTATAATTTGACAGTTTGTTCCGACCCTTCCTTTTACATATTAATCGCAACCTTATAAAGATTAAATTCGACTTTAAAAACACACCACAAACTTGACATATTTTTCTTTAATAAACCTCTGGTTATAGGCATTTAAATACAGAACACACCTTAGACGATCGATCAACTGCTCAAGCTCGTGTTCAAATGCAGGTCGTATCTCAACTAGAATTACAATTACAAAAAGAACGCGATAGGTTACAAGCGATGATGCATCATTTACATATGTCAAAACAGTTAGGTTCACCAGAACCTTTAAAAGAAAGCCCTTCTCCTACAAAGGTAACAGTTAACACTGTAGTACCTCAGCCAAATGTATCGATGGGAGCATTTGTATCTACAGTTCGTTCTCCTGTACTACAACCGACTACTCCTAATGCACCTGGCCCCATTAGACGACGAATTAGTGACAAATCTGCTTTGTCATTAGCTGGAGGTAAGTCTCATTTTTTTTTTAATTCGTAAACTCTTTCGTCCTGTTCTGTGACGCAACACGTGAGGACTAATTTTGTATCTCAGTATCAGTTTTTATATTGTGACAGTGATAGGATCGGGCTTTATAAAAACATTAGTCCTTTTATGGACAGGACTTCCGTTGCCAAAGCTATCATAGAAGAAAGTTATGTAAGAAGGCTAATCATTTTGTGTAGAGGGCTTCCGTTAGTGGAACCACCACAAGAATTTCATGACCCTCAATTTTTATAGTATTACAATATCGGGTTCCGATTATACCAGAACGCTTGTGTAATTGTGGACAGAGCTACAAAACTGAAACTATCACGGAGGTATTGGCCAACAATAGTGACGAATTTAATCACTTAGAATGTTAGCCAACGTTAGACTTCAGGGAGTCTCCTTTTTCTACTCCAATGACTTTATTCCACTTGTTACATTTGTTGTGACAGTATCGGGTTCCTATTACGCCAAAACGCTTGACCACTTGTGGACAAAACTGCAGTAATTGGAACTATCACAGGAACACTGGCCCACAAAAGTGTCGAATTGAATACCTTGAAATGCTGGCCAACGTTGGACTTCAATGAGACTCATTTATCTATACTCGAGTGTCCTTTTTACTGCCACTTGTGGGTAGAACTGCAATAACTGGAACTACCACAGGAACACTGGCCGTCCACAATTGTGTCGAATTGAATCCCTTAGAATATTGGCCAAAGTTGGACTTCAACGAGTCTCTATTATCTACTCCAATGGTTGTACTCCACGTGTGACATTCTTACACTTATTGTGCCAGTATCGGGTTGCTATTACGCCAAAACGCTTGCCCACTTGTGGGCAGAACTATCGCAGGAACACTGGCCTAGAATATTGTGGAATTGAATCTCTTAGATTGTAGGTCAACGTTGAATTTCAACGAGTCTCCTTTTTCTACTCCTATATTTTTACTCTACGTGTGCCATTTTTACACTTATTGGGCCAGTGTCGGGTTCCTATTACGCCAAAATGTTTACTTGTGGACAAAACTGCAGTAACTGGAACCACCGCTGAAACACTGACCCACAAAGTGTCGAATTCAAACTCTTAGAACGCTGACCAGCGCTGGACTTTAGTGACTCTTCTTCTTCGTCCACTCCCTTATCTTTACTCTGTGCGTGACTCACTGAACGTGAAGCTTTAATAGAACTTGAACCACAACGATTTAGAAAAAGCTCATCCATTGCTAGTTGGTTTGTTTTTGTTTGTCGAGAAGCTGGAAGAAAAGTGAAACAGGTCCTTTGGGGCGCGGTTGCTTTTTGAAACTTCAAAATCCGTCACTGTTATAATATAAACTGCAAATTCTCACCCTTTTTCTCATTCTTAAAAATGTCCAGTCACTCAAAGCGACTGCTTCCACATGTGGATTTTGGATCCTTAAGATTTTTAGTAAGTTGAGTGAAATTCCCAAATCCCCTCTTAAAAGAGGGTCACCCCTTTATTATTTGTAACTAAATTTGTAGTGGCGAATTTAACCTAATTATTGATTTTTATTTGTGCTGCCTTAAAGGATTACCGTATATGTTGGAAAGGGCAGGATTAGATGTTCAACAAGGTAGTTTAAACTTTATATAAAAGTAAAATAAACTTAGTAAAATTTTAACCTCAATTTTCTTTATAGAAATTCAAAGAAATCGAGAATTTTATAAAAACGCCGATGTGCGACCCCCTTTTACATACGCCTCCTTAATACGACAGGTATTTATTTTATTTTTTTCAAAAATTTTGTTGTAAATTTAAATTTTTAGTCAATAATTGAATCGCCGGACAAACAACTTACACTAAACGAAATTTATAATTGGTTTCAAAACACGTTCTGCTATTTTAGAAGAAATGCTGCGACATGGAAGGTATTAATATTTTTTATGTTTAGCCCATGTTGAAAAATAAAAAAAAACACCCCCTTATTTAGCTTCATTTCTTGGTCACAATGTTGATGAACTTCCACAAGCTACTAGAGAGTTCGACTCTTAAACGCTTTTGTACGTGCCAGCACTTATCGGGGGATCCCCCTTTACGATTTTTCAAATTTTGTTTTTTTTAAATAACTTCAGTGGGGATTGTTCCAGTAACGAGACATACCTACTTATAGGTTTGTTCGCAGTGACCTTCAATGTAACTTTTATATTTTTATGTCGCTTAATGTTAGCATGATGTAAAAATCAGTATGATCCAGTGTTTTAAGTGTTTTTTATAAAAAAATTGTTGTTGTGAAGGATTTATTTTTTGAAAGCTCACTAGCTCATACTGATTATTGGCGGTCTGTTGTTAGAATGCAGTGCGTCACAACCTGTCTCTTCACAAATGTTTCATGCGTGTGGAAAACGTTAAGGGAGCAGTTTGGACAGTGGACGAAGTGGAATTCTACAAGAGACGACCACAACGTTGTTCGTCAGGTCCTTTAGCTCAACCTGTCGCCGGGTACGTCAACGAGGCCCATCATTTTGTCTTTCCATTTGTATATTTTGTGTGTTTTGTGATTTTTAAAATCTTTTTCTAATCTTTTTTATATAATCTTTTCACATATATAAAGTCTTTAATATTAACGCTATGTGGCTTGTGTGAAGCGAGCTTAGAGGATGTATGTGTGAGTGAGTATATGTGAGGGCCGGTTCAGTATAACGCAGCATGCCGAGCCGCAGGCTTGGGCGACTAACAACTGCAGGAGTCCAGAAGGTACACTCCATACCAGGTTTTGCCAATGATTAACCTTAACCTCACTTGATTGTGATATTTCTCTTTCTTGGGTCTGGGTGTGTAGAATGCGATACGCACCAATCTGTCACTCCACAAGTGTTTTGTACGCTACGAAGACGACTTTGGGTCATTCTGGATGGTGGACGATGCAGAATTTGTGAAGCGCCGCCACCTGTCGCGTGGTCGGCCGCGGAAATATGACCCAACCCCATCACCCACTCCACCACCCCATTGCGCACAGTAAGCACTACTCTTAATGGCGCAACGGTATTACGCAGCGCCATTACCATGGGCTGTTGGCTGGTTCTGCCTGCTGCTACTAATTCTAAATTTGCTGTTGCTGCTGCTTGTCGCATTCTACCCCTTTTATTTTATTCTTCTTTTACTTCGCCTTTTGTACTCAAATTTACTTCCATTAGTTATTTTTACTAAAACTCTGGAAGTAAATTTTTTTATTTTTCAGTCTGCTTGTATAGTAAAAAGCACGGTTATAGATACGGAAGGTATGCCAACGGACGTTCTAAATTGAAGCAAAACTTTGACTGATTAAACACATTGAATTGGTGCGAATAATATCCATTAATGTGCTTTCTCTGTCTTACATTGACGCGACAGTATTCTCTAACGTGCTTTCTCTATCTTATAAAGTCGTTCACAAGTGGCCTCAGTGCGCTTACGAGTGGTAAGATAGCCCGTCGGCATACCTTTATATCTATTACCGTGGTAAAAAGTAAACTTAAAGTTAATGCACGTCAAAATTATTCTATGTTCTATATTTTTATCAAAATCAATTAATAACTCGCTATTTTTAATGACTCGCTTCTTATTGCATGCTATAGGCACCTTCAAATATTTCTCATTTAAAACACCAATTTCCACTCACTTTTACTATAAACCAAACTCATGTTAAAATGAGCTAAGCTTAATCCATACTTTAACTGAATATTTAAAAAATAGATGGACGAACGAGCGCGATGTTACGCCACTGGTGTTTTTCCATTTACAACATTTTTACCTAATGGACGAAAAAAGATTATTTGTGTTATTCATTTGCTTTCAAGGGGTATTAAATATTGAACTTTAAATAAGCGATGAAATGGATTAAAATAAAAATGATGCTTATTAAAATTACTACAAAAAGCAAACAACTCGTATAAATAAATATCTCGTTAAACTCGCTTTGTTGCAAGTTAGCGAATTTTCAGGAAATTGTACTAAGTAAAGAAAACGTGTAAAAAATTTTAAAAAAGGGCTTTTAAAGATAATATTTAACAGGGATGGATTAAGAACAATCCAACTATTTTTTTCTTTTCTCTAAATTCTCTTTAATCTTTTTAGTCCCATATCGAAGCTCTTAAAAAGTATTACACATTAGGGCTGTCATACGCGAAGCTATTCAAATATTCAAAATAAATTACAACAACTGTAGACTAATAATCTCAAAAAATGAATGTTCAGTGGCGGAATGTACGAATAGGACATATAGGGGGTCGACTTTCATAAATATTTTTTAGTGCCGCCACTGAAGTTGCTCCAAGTGCTCGAAATAAGACAGACTGTCGCGTGGCGTGGTCGAGATGCCTAGTGATCTATCAGTACTATTAACTGACTATTGACGAGTCACATACCTCTCAACAGAAAAAAAAACCTCTTAGTGCCGCTACTGAAGTTGTTCCAAGTACTCAAATCACAATAGACTGTCGTGTGTCGTGGTTAATGAGGGGACATACCTGGAAGAATAGGCTTAAAGGCTCGTCTTCACACACAGGCTTGCCTTCCGGTTTACCTGTGCAGGCGGTCTGTACAGGCCACGGTTTGGCCTGTGCAGGCCGCCTGAACGATGTTCACAACCTTCGGTTTGGCCTGTGCAGGCGGTATAGACAGCGGTTAGGTGACCTGTGCAACCCACCTGAATGCTCCTGTTTGGCCTGTGCAGGCCGCCTGAACGCTATGTCTACATGCTCCGGTTTGGCCTGTGCAGGCCGCCTGAACTGTATCCACACGCTCTGGTTTGGTCTGTGCAGGCCGCCTGCACAGACAAACCGTGACCTGTACAGGCCGCCTGCACAGGCAAACCGTGGCCTGTACACGTACAAGGCGCCTGCACAGGCAAACCGTGGCCTGTACACGTACAGGGCGCCTGCACAGGCAAACCGGAAGGCAAGCCTGTGTGGGAAGACGAGCCTTTAGAGATAGCAAAATGTTCAATTAAAAGACTGGACGATCCTGATATCGTTAGAACAGATTTAAAGGTTTCGGGTTCGATTCTGAGAATATAAAATTGCTCTTGTGGTTTATGGGAAAATTTTTTCAAAGAGTAAAAAGTAAAACCCTATGTTAGTGTATCGTAAAATGACACTTCCTAACCAATTTCCTTAGGTGCCTGCTGCTCCTGCATGTCGCTAAATAATAAACTGCAAAGCTCTGTTAATTCGCGATAATTGTAGTACAAAAATCGTAATAGAAGGGCCGGCTTATAGAATGTCCTAATAGTAAATAATATTTTTGCTACCCTTAACGGTGTCCTATTTAAAAATTCAAGCACGTAAGTTGTGCTATTTTGTTCAAAAATGATGAATTTTGGTCCATTTGAAGTCAGGGGTGGTAAAATTATTACAATTATGCGTAAATGCATTTTGATAAGACGTATGAATGTGTTACATGATCCTGCTGTACCTCTACTGAGCATACGGTAAATTAAAAACCGAAGGTAAAAATATTATTAGTCAAATTTTTTTAAAAATTTTTAATTACTATTTTTACTATTTTGGCATGTCATTTTTAAATCTTTTTAACTAATTAAATGTTATTCCAAACAAATAATTCCTGGGTGAAACATTTTAATATATTTTTTTTCCTTTTTTTGATGTAAGGTCGGTCAGTCGGTCAGTCAGTCACTAAGTCAGTGGTTACGATAAGGTAATAAAGTCACACAGGAATTATTGGAATTTGTGTTAGTTTTGTAGTTAGTTGTTTTAAATTAATAATTCTCACTCATTCAAACCATTAACACTTTTTAAATCGAATTGGTAACGTTTTAAGGTAGTATCACTTTGGTGAGTATTTTATTCTATCTGCTTGTTTTAATATTAATGTTTTTTCGCCTTACCTCTTATTTGTGATGTAACATTTATTCTAGATATTAAACAATTATTTATTTGTATTTTTAAACGTGCAGGAGTGGAGCTTCAAAAAGTCCAACGTTGAACCATAGTCCGACAATATATGGTGAACATATATCGGCTAGTATGCAGGTATTATTCATAAATCAATCAAACTTAGATCTATCGATATTTTAATTACCGTTTTCGGTATCTCAAGCCAACTATGGGTATTTAAAATACCGCTATCGATACCTAATTAAATCTAAATAGTCCTGTCAATGAGGCTTAAAAAACGGGCGTAGAGGATATGGAAGAGGGTGGAATTTCTTTTTTCAGAAATATGTTTGGAGTAGTTAGAAGGTAAAAGTACTAAAAGTCCTCGGTCTTGCTAATATGGCTAAGGGAAAAAGGGAGTGGTAAGGTCCCGTTTTTAATGTTTTCACTTATATCTCGAAACCGGTGGGTCTTAGGGAAAAGATTATTCTTAACAAAATGAAAACTTATTAAATTTTCTACATATTATTTTTCCCAATATTTTTCCCAAAACAAAAAAAAAACGGGACCTTTCTACCCCTCCCCCTCCCGTAGTCATATAGCTAGGACCGGGGACTTTTAGTATTTTTACCTCTTAACTATTTCAAACGCATCCCTGAAGAAAAAAATTCCACCCTCATCCAAGTCCTCGAACCCTTTCGTTGACTAGCCCAAAAGCGTATTCTTTATTGAGTGTGTGAAAAATTTTATTTTATAGGCGTCTATATTAGAAGATAATATGCAGTTTTTATCGGCGGCTGCCAATGCGTGTAATCGTGAATCTCTTCTCAGAGATGGCTCCAAATCTCCAACTCAAGATCATAGCAGGTAAGATGCATTTTTTTATTGGTTCAAAAGATTATCCATCGACAATAGATTAGTTGGGTTCAATTTCGATTGGAGGATCAGGAACTTTAGAGCTGTCCTCGCTGGGGATGGGCAGAATGAAGCTGTCCCTGTCCCTAAAATTCAAAATTTAAAAACAATGGATAAAGGCATGGATGGTACTACCTGATAGTGTTTTATAGGGGTGGGGGGCAAACATTTTATATAGGGGGGATTATTGCTGATTTGTTTTTAATGATGTGTGTTATTTGACCTAACAGTGAGTTACGTAGAGCGTCAATAAACGGTGGATTATTAATAAAACAAGAACATGCCATGACAAGTGAGCATCTGCATTTGATGAGGGATACAGAGGTTCATCATATTATTAAAAGAGAAGTTCCGGTAGAATACGAAGAAATAGAACAGGAACCTCAGGTAGGCGGAATGGCTGAAGATTTAACAGTTCAAGGACAAGATCATCATTCTCATTATCATCATCATCATCAACATAATAATTCGAATATCCACGATAGTGCATAGTGTGAGTTTTGTGAAGTGCGTTTATAATATACACACACAAATATATTTAATATACACGGTCCTCTTTAAATAAAAGTATGTACGAGTAGCGAATTTTTTTGGAAAAGTGTTCGAGAAAACCATATATTTGTAGTATAGCGTAGTGGCATATCTGAAACTCGAACTGTAGCTTGTGTATAATAAACAATTTAAATTTGTACAGTTAATTTAAATGTACATATAGGAATGTTACTTACAAAGATTCGTCAATGTAACGTAAATTAGAAAGGGGTTTAATTTTAAATCATTGTACGTGGGAAAAATTTTTTTTTAATTATTCCATTTACATGTTAGTGCCAAATTTTGTACAGAATATTTGTACTTAAAATCAATACTTAAGAATTTTTAGTTTGTTACCCTACTTTTACTTATTATCTACCCTTATACCCCTATTCGTCTTCCCAAATAGTCAAAAACGAGAGGGGAGCTCAATTGAAGGAAATATTTGTCAACCCTTGAGTACTAAGTAATTATTTTCTTAATTTGAAATAATAATTAATTTTTGTATGTTAAATCCCCCCCCCTCACTTTTAATTTACGTGTACTCAAAAGGGGTGGTTTAGCTCAAGCAAAATCTCGTATTTTAGTTTTATTTTATAAATTTTAAAATTGAATAATTCATAATTTTTTACTTTTTAACCCCCCCCTCCCATTCTTTTGAAGTGCTTAGGAAATTTAATAAAGATTAGCTTTGATTTTGCTAAGAATAATTTTTTCCCTAGGGCCCACCGTTATCGAGATACAAGCAAAAGCCCTAAAAAAATGACCTTTTTACGTTTGCACCCCCTCCCGACCTTAGCTTTATAGCTAGAACCAGGGACTTTTTGTATTTTTACCTTCTAACTATTTCAAACACATTTCTTAAAAAAAAAACTTTACCCTCTTCCACGTCCTCTAACCCTTTCGTTGATTAGACAAAGCATATTTGTTACCCTCACTTTTAATTTCCGTGTACTTAAAAGGGGTGGTTTAGCTCAAGAAAATCTCGTGTCTTTATTTTATAAATTTTAAAATTGAGTAATTAATAGTTTTTGATTTTCTAAACCCCCTCTTTTCCCTAAGGGCCACCGTTATTGAAATATAAGCAGAAGCCGTAAAAAAGGGACCTTTCTACGTTTCGAACCCCCCTCCCGCCCTTAGCTATATAGCTAGGGTTAGGGACTTTAAGTATTTTTACCTTCTAACTATTCCAAACACATTTTTTAAGAAAAAAATTTAACCCTGTTCCAAATCCTCTAACCCCTTCATTGATTAGGCAAAGCATATTTGTTCCCTCTCACTTTTAAGTTACGTGTACTTAAAAGGGGTGATTTAGCTCAAGGAAATCTCGCGTCTTTATTTTATAAATATTAAAATTGAGTAATTAATAGTTTTTGACTTTTTGACTATTTTCCCCCTCCCCCTTTTTCCCTAGGGGCCACCGTTATTGAAATATAAGCAGAAACTCTAAAAAGGGGACCTTTCCACGTTTAGACCCCCCTCCCGTCCTTAGCCATATAGCTAGGACCAGGGACTTTTAGTATTTTAACGTTTTAACTATTCCAAACACATTTCTTAAGAAAAAATTTTAACCCTGTTCCAAATCCTCTCACCCCTTCGTTGATCAAACTAAAAGCATATTTGTTAACGGGCACTTTTAATTTAATTTAATTTTGGGGTGGTTTAGCTCAAGCATAATCTTGAGATATTTTATTTTCTAAATTTTAAAATTGAGTAATTTGACTTTTTACCCCCCCCCCCAACACACACGCTTTTGAAGTACTTAAAAGGGTTGCTTTAGTTACTCAGGTTTAGTTAGTACTTAAAATATAATGAAAATTCCCAAATAAAATAGTCCATCGCCCCCCCCCCCTTTTAACTACCGAATTTATTTTTTTTATTAAGTTTCAGTAGTCCCCGTACTTTTTAATACTTAAATAAGCAATTTTGTTCGGGGGTGGATTTATCTGTAAATATGTAGCTCTTTAAATGTAAAGTATCGATTTTATGTAAAGAAACATACTGTATATATAATTTAATTAATTTCTCACGTATAAATGTACTTTAAACGCCTTGTAAAACAATTTGTTTTACGTTTACAGTGGCGTATACGCTATAAATTTTAAGACGAGTTATCTCATATTCTATTAAAAAAAGAATAGTTGGGATATGCTTGCCAATTACTTATTATTAACAGGGTGATTTAAAAACCGCGACGTATCTCTTCACTAATTATAGTATTTCGAATAGTAGATAATACCCGTCTTTCAAATTATTATAAACTGTTAAGTTTTTATTTAATCATATCAAATTAATTAGATCTTAAAAAAGCATAGCGTATAGCTATCAAAAATTTTTGAATTCTTTTCCAACTTCCGGAATTAAAAATGGAAGTGTGATGCGCTTGTATTCATTTTTTATTTTTTCAAAAAAAGGTGACGCTATTTTTGGTGGCGCAAAAGCATTGTAATGTACATAAGTACAATTTTTTTAACGACATGCCAACTTTTGGTGCCAAATTTTTAATGTAAAGTTTAAATACAGGGTGGACTAATAAATTGTAATTGGACGTTGTACTACTATACAGGGTGTTTGAAAAAATTTAATTTAGAGACCACCCTGAATATTTGTACAAATTAGCAAACGTAGTATTTTTAATTTTATACAGGGTGTTAGAAAAATAAGTAACTTAATAGCACACACTGTAAGTTTTAAAAAAAATTAATTCAAGGTATTGTGATAGAAACGAACGAACTATTGTTAATTTTTATAATACAGGGTGATAATTAAAACGTGTCCACTTGTTGTTAGTCCATCCTGTATACTTATGTACATGGGTAAATGCTATTATGTTCTTTTATATTTAAATAATTTCTACCTATCATGTTTGATCGTGTAGAGAAGTGTCATATCACTACTTTTAATCGTAGGTATATTATATTATGCGTAAACAGTGTATCTATCGATAGAACTGTAAAGAGGCTATATATACAAGGTGTCCACGGGCTCACTCTCAACGTGGAGATTTCCGTTATTCTGTTGAATTAATAGCGGGGATTCCCCTATTGAAAATAAGTCGTTCAACAGCGGACACCCTGTATATTATTTTAATGTACTTTATAATAAAATAGTACTTATTTATGATAATTAAATCAAAATTGGTTTTCCTTTACAAGTCTAATCGAAGATAATTGTATTAAAAGTATATATTATATATTATTCATACTGTACATTAAAATACTATGTTCAAAATTGTAAATTTGTAGTATATATTATATACTAAAAAAAGAAAGAGCGCTATATAATATACCAATTATATAAAATTATAGTTGTAGAAATCGTAATTAAAACCCCCCCTAATTCCTCTCAAAGAAAAACCAAATTCTCCATCAATCAATTAATCTATGCGTATTAATTGTAGTTATCGTAATATCGTTTTTTAATTTAATTGTTTAAATAAATTTTGTCACAAATTATGTAATTACTTAGAAAATATAGAAACGATATTTATAATAAGCGCGACGTTGCATGACAAGTGTTATATTTATTTTTCTGCTTTGCCATTGGTAGAAAGTAATTTTTTTAAATTTATATATTTTCAAACCAACCCCTATTTTTAAAAATGTTGCTCGAATTCTTCTTAATAAAAATAAGCCAAAAATAATGTATTTGTGAGAATAATTAACACATATCGTTGTTTTCTTTTTTTTATATAAAACTACATTGACATTCTAACAATATTTTATAAAAGGTTGGTTTGTTAAATATTTACTTTCTTCAAAAAATCATACATCTTCATGTAAATTATATTGTACAACCCTTCATATATCACTTGTTTAAAAAACAATTATTAAATAGAGCAATATCTAAAAAAAATGTTTTCGTTTTTCTGATACCACCCTGTATCTTATAGTACTTAAAACACAACTCTTCAAAATTTACTTTCAATGTTATAAAAATTCAAATTCAACTCCTATTTGTCTAAAATGATTTTATTCAAATTTAAATTTATTGATTTTTGGCAACAGGCCATCTATGAGCGAGTAGCTCTATTACAACGAGAGTCAATAGATTTTGAAACTTGAAATTAGCTAAGTATTGATTGATACTTATCAAACGTCATTATTGATTGAATTCTTCAAATAACATCAATTCTCTTCTACAGGGTGCCCCTTTAATCCCGAGTCCATCCCAACATTTAAATGAATCTACAGATGATACCAAACACTTCGTATTTTGACTTTCAGTTTACCCGGAAATAAAGGCAACTTTATTATTTTAAATGAAACATCCGGTATAGTTTTACATTTTTGTAATACGGAAAAAATTTTTAATATAAAAATTTGATTTGCGATCACTTCCAGTAAAATATTTTTGAAAAACAAAAAGGATGTGGCCATACGAGGAACTTTTTCCCGCCCGTTAGATCTTGTAAATTTGTATTTTTATTAAATAAAATTTAATTTGATATCTTTAGAAAGCTAATTAAAGCTTATGAGCTTTCAAAATATTCAAAAATATACAGAGTGCTCTGTTTAAATTAAGAAATTTGATCCCAATTCTAATTAAATCGGAAGTCAAAATATAAAGTTTTTAACATTATACAGGGTGATTCAAATTCGTTGGCCACTATGGGAATCTCGGAAACTGTAAGAGATACAAAGTTCGTTAAATGGGGGTAAACTTGCGTAATTGGATAGCGAATAATATTCAAAAAAAAATATTTTTTAATTTCTATTAGGCTCCGAGATTTCTGAAAAAAATCGAAATTTCGGAAAATCTTATTTATTTTTTTCTGAACTTATTTTGAAAGATATCAAAAAACTAAAAACACATTTTCATTGCACCTTTTTTGTCTCTACAAGATAGTAATTTTATATTTTCGAAACAACGTTTCGGTTTTGAATTACCATCATCAAATCAAAAATTTTAAATACGGACCTGCATTTTAAAATTTATTTTTAAGTTTAGTTTTTTATTATAAATGCAATGATGTGCCGAACTTGTACGAATTTTTACTTTTTTTACTCAATAATTTTTTTTTTATTTTTCATTCTTCCTGTTCGTTATATTTTTGATACCTATTGTCTTCTAGTTATTAATGTTATTTTATTTGTTTATTGTTATTTTCAAATGTTCCATAGCTGTCTTAATATTTATTGTTATTACTTACACCTATGCATTTTAAGTCTAAAAATGTGTAAATTCTACTTAAATAACAGTTTTTGAGTAAAAAAAGTAAAAATTCGTACAAGTTTGGCACATCATTGCATTTATAATAAAAAACTAAACTTAAAAATAAAATAAAAAATGCAGGTCCGTATTTAAAATTTTTGATTTGATGATGGTAATTCAAAACCGAAACGTTGTTTCGAAAATATAAAATTACTATCTTGTAGAGACAAAAAAGGTGCAACGAAAATGTGTTTTTAGTTTTTTGATATCTCTCAAAATAAGTTCAGAAAAAAATAAATAAGATTTTCCGAAATTTCGATTTTTTTCAGAAATCTCGGGACCTAATGGAAATTAAAAAAAATTTTTTTTGAGTATTATTCGCTATCCAATTACGCAACTTTGCCCCCATTTAACGAACTTTGTATCTCTTACAGTTTCCGAGATCCCCATAGTGGCCCACGAATTTGAATCACCCTGTATAATAGCTAATTTTACGAGCTTTCAAAATATTGAAAAATATACAGGATGTTCATAAAAATTTTGATATTTTTGTAATTTCCGGTTTAACCGGAAGCGTTTTGTTAACCCAAAATGGTTTCAAATAATAGATATTCATGGGATTGATACATATATCCATGTGTAAGTTTTCATTTTTATTGTAAAAGAAATTGGAGATTTTTGAAATTTTTACATTTAAAAAATCATAACTCCGAATCCGCTCCGGCGATTTTGATCAAAATTTAGAGTTTGATAGAGAATTGATAGAGAAATGATAGAGATAGAGAAAAGTCTATAACATATTCAAAAGTGTATAAATCGACCGGACCAGTTTTTGAGAAAATCGATATCAAAATTTTGACCTACTTTGGCTCCTTAAAGGTAGGCAATTTTGAAACAATTTCAAAAATCGACTTAGTTAGGACGAGAGCCCTATATTTTGGCTGTACAATGTCCTTTTTATATTTTTATAATAATAATTACCATCCAAGTTATAAGGGAAAAACCACAAAATGGGACAATCGTTCTATTGGCCGCCATTTTGAGTAAAAAAGTTTGAAATTTTTTTTTCAATTAAGGCACAGATGTACGATCTTATAGCCAAGTAAAAATAAATTTGGCCCAATTTTTCAAATATGAGTCTAAAATAATCACCTTATTTTTGGACACCCTGTATAGATTTATTATAAAATCTATTTTTGCGGATGAAATAACTTTAAAGTGGCTAAAATCAAATTTCATCAAACATATTTAATTGATGTTTGACCAAAGAGCAAAATTGTTTTTGCTATGAAAATGCAGGCCACTTGATGAACAGTGTCCACACGGAACGCAAACCTGTGTGTGTGGAAGGATCTTTACAGTTATTTTGAGTTTTGACTCCAGGTTCATATTTTTGATTTTTTGAATTTATCTAAATTTTTGCAATAGTCACTGGTATCAACGTCTTTCTATAAAAACAATAAAAACCGATCACGCAAACGAGGTAATGCTCTGGGAATGCAGGTCGACAAAAGTTGGAAAATCTCTAAATTCGTCAATTTAATTTTTTGGTACATGCCTACTAAATAATCTAAACAAATAAAAGTACGAAAAAATTAAATTATCCGGCAAGAACCACGTGGAGGTCTTAGAGAACTCTTGCCAGGAATGGACGGGATGAAGGGGGCAAGATCCAACTTCACATTAGGTAAGCGTGATCCCAAGGAGTAAAGGTAAGAGGAGACAATTCTGCGGGAACTTCACATTAGGTAAGAACCGACAGAATAGGTTATGGTAGGAAATTAAAGTTCCTCACCAGTCCGCTATTTCTTATTCTTTTGGCACGACATGTGATCGTCTTAGGATCGTGACGGTCCAACCCTGTTAATAAGAAAGCAGATTTAGTTTTTTTATTGATATTATTATCGGAAAAAATAAGAGATAAGAGATAACCATCTACCTATTGCATCGGGTCTGGTTTGCTGATCTGAAAATTAAAAAAGTTTAATTAATTGGTTTTCATAACTCAGGCTGTTTTAAATAATTTTCTTACCTTTCTTACCTCTAGTCTTACCTTTCTTACCCTTTAACTCACCTCATTTACCTTATACCTTATCTCACTTTCACTGAATGCACAAACACATTGAAAAAAGGTAAAATGACTCACCAGGCTTCCATCATATCTGCTTACGGGCCCTACCTTTATCCTCGTGTCCTTTCGTGGTTAAAGCTCGTTCCCTCCTTGATGGCTGCTCCATATCCCAAGCTTGTCAACACTAGCAGTCCACAACTACTTTCACTCAGTTTTAATTGTCCCACGTGTCGCGAAACCGTGTATTTATTAATGAACACCTTCACTACTTTTTACAAAAATTCCGAATTCCTATTAAAAGCTCTATGGGCTTTTCTAAGTAACGAACTCGACACTGCACAGGATGACCGATCACGACGTACGAAACACAACCTCCTGCATCTTGGTTCATCGAATAGGTCGACTCAAACTCCAAATATCATTCTAATACGTGAGAAGTAGTTTCAAGGAATGACGAAAATTAAGTGATAAACTTCCTTTAGCTTCACGATATATTTTGTATGCCATCCTACAATCCATCCATCGCAGTAGGCTTTTAACATTCCTTATTTTCCATCAGGTAAAATCGTCTAGTAATTATGTGATGAGTGGAGTTCTTCATCTGTAAAAGACAAAAAATAATTAACTACCTGGATTTAGTAAAACTCTGACAAGCAAGCGCTGAAATTCAAATAAACGTTAAAAGTGGCCAAATAGCAAATAGTGACGCGATTTCTTACCTAGGTTAAATCATTTGAAGGTAACAGGTTGGTTATCTATTTGAAGCTGAGCAAGTTTCGCCTTTCATATGGACTTTAGAATTTCTATATCTTCCTAGAGGTCGAATTTGATGTGAAGTTTTTGCACATTTTGCTCACTTTAATTCCCTCTAGGTATAACTTCGTCTTTAAATTTATGTGATCAGTTCAGTTTTTCTGTTAAAGATAAATAAATAATTAATTACTTGAATTTATTAAAATTTAGAAAAGCAAGCCTTGACATTCAAATAACAATTAAAAGTGGACAATTAAAAAATAAAGACAAGGGTCCTTACCTAGCTTTAATCATCTGAAGATGGCCGGTTATCTATTTGAAACTGTTGCAGATTTCTTCATCGAAAGGCTTTTAAAATTATTTATTCTTCCTCCATTTAGAACTGTTTCCTAATTATGTAGGGCTCGAGTATTCTGTAAAATACAAAGAACTTATTAATGACATGATCGAGATTTATTAAAATTTTTTCAAGCATGACGTACTAACTGGCCCTCGAATAAATAATACTGTTCAACCCAGCTTTGAATACTATTATTCGAAGTAAAATTTCAAATAGTTTTGATCAACTTTTGGGGTGTTTTAGGACCTAGCACCGAAAAAAGTAGAAAAAAATGTAAAAATTAAACAAAGAAGCTTATTTTCAAAAATCTAAAACACATAGTACACCCATGAAGGCCAAAATTTCCGTTTAAAGGTTTATTTATTTAACTACTAAGTATCATTAAAAATTTGTGTAATCCTCTTCTAGGGGATTTTAGAACCTATAACCACGAAAAAGATTGAAGAGAAAGTGTAAATATCACGCAAATCGCAATTAACAAAAATCCAAAAAAAGGACAGAATTTCCATGAAGGTCAAAATTTCCTTTAATGTTCTTAAAAAAGGTGTGGTTATTTTAAAACTTAGGAAAATAATAAAAAGAGCGTTCTTCCTCACCTTATTATTCTACCGAGGGCTTGGGTTATCCACTCTCTGCAGTCAATGTAAAAAAATTGAGCTGGCAATGGTAGTCATCAGCAGTCAATGGCAGCCAAAGCAAATGCAGTCATAGGCAGTCAACTGCAGTCAGTGTACAAATTCAGAATAGTGGTCGACCCCTCGTGTTCTACATAGAAGTAGCAATATGTTTTTGGGTAAATCCTTGACAAGGCCTGCTGTTTCTTGTTTTTTGGCCCGACATGTGACCCTCTTAGGATTGTGACGCTCCAACTCTATAAAGGTGCGTCTGGTTTGGTGGTAATTAAGGATCTGCTGATGAAAAATTTAGCCAAGCATGTCATGACAATTCCAAACAACTTAAAAGGGAGCTATTAAAAGCTCGAGCAAGCAAGGAGGTGGCTGTATCTTTGATTCGCCCCATTACAAGCTGCATCTTCCATGTTGATACTTTTTCTCTCTTTAACTCCCTCTACGGGTAGTTCCAGATTTAAGTTTGTATGTCGACTTCAGGTTCTCTGTAAAATAGTAAAATAATTAAAGACCTGGTGATAGAAAAACTTAGTAAAGCATGTGATAACAGTTTAAAACAAATTAAAAGGGAGCAATAAGAAATATGTACTCTGGTGCTCACCTTATTTATTTAAACCACGTGAAGGTGGCTGTATCTTTGATTCGGCCCATTACAAACTTCACCTTCCATGTTGTTACTTTTTCTCTGTTTAACTTCCTCTACAGGTAGCCCCATTATTAAATTTGAGTGTTGACTTCTGCCTCTCTGTAAAATACATAAAATAATTAAGGATCTGGTGTTAGAAAATTTTAGCCGAGCATTGTAAACAAATTTTCTTACCTAATTAACCATAGTTGGAGGTAAATTAATTGGCGCGCTATTTCTTCTACATTTTTTGACCTGCTGCTCTTTAATCTATTTTCTGCTTGTTGAACACGATGCTTCAAGTTAATTTCTTTTGTGTATCCAAGTGAAATTATCTTCCACGTCCCGATTGTTGCTATAGGTTTCCATCCTTGAAAAAGAATAAACTTTAGTAACCGGGTTATATTATAATTAAAAAACTTTAATTTCCATCAGCAGAAATGATAAAGTTAAATTATAACAATTTTTCTTACCTAATTAACTATATTTGGGGGTGATTAAATTGCTATGCTATGACATTTCTTCAAAATTGGTTTAGGTTCCATTTCTTAGCGTTGAATACAATACTCTAGAGGTAATTGATCCAGCTGAACTTATCTTTCATATCTCGATTGTTCCAAAATTTCCATTCTTGAAAAAGAAGAAGACTTAGTGAACTGTTCATGTCGGTTATTTTAAAACTATCCAAAATATTAAAAATAGTGCTCTTCACCTCACCTTATTATTCTCCTCAAAGTTTTGTAATTTTTAAATTAATTTTCTTTTAAATTTTGAATAATTTGAAAAAATTTGGATAATTCGTGTTTTTTTCAGCGTTTTAAATCTCTAGCCCCCCCCCCCCCCCGCACATCTATCCAGAGCTTCCATTATAGCGGTTGAGGTAGAGAGAAGATTTTCGGTTTAGAAATTCGCTTACAACAGACTTCAATCTTTTTCAATGAATCATTTATATTTTATAAGATAGTTAATTTTCTTTCAAAATGATAAATTAAAATTTTTAGACTTTTTAAAAGCTTTTTTTACACTTTTTTTTAGCGCTTATTTTGAAATAATAAATGCTTATACATCCGGGCTCTAATTATTATTATTTTTAAATTTTTCGATGACACCTTTGTATTTAACTAAAATTAATTTAATAAAAGCAAAAAAGTTTTTTTAACAATTAATATCTTAGCTTAGATGAATTTTTTTGTGAGTAATACTAAATTTTGATTTAAGTTTTTGCACTATTTTTAAGTTTCGAAACCAAGTAAATCTTTAAACTTTTAATTAAAACATCCTGTATAAAGAGAGCTCTAAAAGTTTAGAACGGCCTTAATAACTTGTAAACGAATTGACCAAATGGAATGAAATTTGGAGGACGTAAATAAGGTAATTTTTCCTATTTTTTGACTGTGTTTAAAAATTTTTATCACTTAAATCTTTGGAGTAGGCGTCGGGGTCAATTTTTTAAATAGCGAGTTGGGCATTTTTTGGTATTTTCTGAAAGATTATTTTATTCTGATTTCTGAATGTGCTACAAATAGGGATTTCGAATAAAAAAAATATATATTTCTTGCATTTTCAATAACAATGAATAAGGGAATTTTTGCAAAAAGTTTTCAAAATGCACTTTTAAGAAGAAGAAAACTGTTAGCGAAGAAAAACAACTAACAAATTTACTTTTGTGAACGTAGAACTAACGAAATATTCCTCTAATAAAAAGTCAATCATTTTACTACAGTCGCATTTACATTTACAAATCAATTGGATTTATCAAAAAATATTTTTTTCAAAAATCTCGAAGCAAGAAAGCCATTTTATATATTTGTAAGTTTTGTCTTTATACGCAAAAGTGGCTGTTAATTCCGTAACCCCTTGAGATATATTTTTACAAATTGTTTTACCATCATTATTCTATTTTTACAATTTAGGACTAGGGGCAATAAAAAATGACTCACATTGTCCGATTTTCAATCACTTACATAATATTAATGAACCAGAATTAACAAAACAAAAAACTAACCTTATTTGAACCATAAAATCGGTACAGCCCAAATGTCTTGATCAAAGAAGAACCAAAAGGGCACAAAATACAACCAAACACTCTGTTAGTTAACTGTACTTAACCACATGAAAGTTACAAATGAATTGAAAAGAAATAAATTTTATAAAATACGAGATAATCAAGATTTAATCACACACCTGCAAACTCGCCGAAACGCGCAAAAATATCTTATCACAATAAACCGAACATACAAATTTAATGTTAAAAGTGAAAACTATTTTAAAATTTATTATCAATAATTATATTTTAATTTAAACATAAAATTTTCCAAAATTTGAACGTTTGCCCTAAAAAGGTAATACAGTGGAGTGGAAAATTGGCGTGGATTAAAGACAAACGAAAATCTTTATGCAAAAATTATTTACACCAGTGGAGAAAATACGAATTATGAAGGCTTTTCAGATTTTTGATATCTCTAAAAATAATGCCATTAGACACAAAATTTAAAAAAAGCACTTTCTGAAGAAGGTAAAATTGGTTTTGATCCTAGTTAGCTTAGGATAGATAAAAATCTGTTATTTTTTTTGCATTTTTGGAATCAGGGGGACTTAAAACGTCGAAAAATGCAATAAAAATTTTTTTTCTTGCTTATAGTAACTTTTTCTTGGAATTGAAAGAGTTAAAAACAGTTCAATAAGTTGCGCATTTTTAAATTTCGCGCGTAAAAATTAGCGAACTAGGTAACTGTTTTATCGGCCTAATCAATAAAACTAAAATTGGAAGGTTATGTGAATTAAATTCTTACGATTAATTTACTACCAAGTTTTTTATTAAAATTACTAATTATTAAATTAAGTGGATTTTAAAACTTTTTAATTAGTTACATAACCTTGAAATTTTGTCAAATTTTTAAAATTAGTGACTTTGTTTGTTTAATGTTTACTGTTTTGGTGTAATTGCAAGAAGACGCTAATGTCAAACGAACTTGAAAGTATTTTAAAGTTTTCAAAGATAGAAGTCGGAAATTTAAAGGTAGTATAACTTTTTATGAATGAACTTAACTAAAAAAAACGTATTCTTCATCCTAGGACAACATGGCCGATAAAGAAAAATCAAAAATTGTTGCTCCAACCAAAACAGTGCCTAAAGACGGTGTAGTTATTCTAGCAATAATGAAAGAAATGGGATTAGTGGATTACGAGCCGAAAACAATCATACAGTTAACCGAGTTTGTTTATCGGTACGCCACGACTATTTTAGAGGAGTCCCGTGTGTTCGCAAACAACTGTAAAAAGAAATTCATCGACGTCGAAGACGTGCGTGCAGCTTTACACTTGTGTAACGAAAGTAGATTTACAACACCACCTTCTCGAGAAGTAATTATGGAATTGAGTCGTAATAGAAACAATAATTCCTTACCACCGGTTAAACCACAATCGGGGTTACGTCTTCCAGCAGACCGTCATTGTTTATCGTCCACTAATTATGTTTTGAAAAGTAACAAAAAGAGCAAAATTGCACCTAACGCTATGTTGACACCAGGTATTAAAATAGTAACTAAGCCGACAGTAAGTTATATTAAAAGAACAAATATTCCTCCACTCACAAAACAAACAATAACCGTACCAAAATCAATCACAAATATTAGTAACCAACAAAAAGGAGACTTAAAACCAAAAATACAAATACAACAAAATCAAGAAATAATTCCAAACAAAATACCTATGCCTTTAAAAATAGAAAGGAACGATTTAAAGAGAAAACGAGAAGATGATATGTTATAAAGTGAGTGATTAACCTGCTACAATGTCTAAACTACCTGATTAACCTTAAAATTGTGTCTATTGAGTAAGTAACTTGTCTAGGTTTGTCAAAGTTAAAACAGCTTATTTGTTATGAATTCTAAATATGTGTAACCAGGTTTATTAGGCCTGGAAGAAATTTACAGTTCATTCTCACAATACTCTCAAAAGGAACTTCACATATAAAGCTTAAAAGAAACTCGGTTTGCTATTAATTTAAATTTCATAATTAAAATGGGCCATTTAGGCCCAACACTGTAAACGTTCCTAAGTATAAGCAAGACCTTTTAGCCTAAAAAGGTTATGAATTATTTAATTTTTTTGGACTTTTCAACTTAGTAGGGTATTAAGTTTATAATTTTTTTTGGTAATGCACTAGATAAACGTTTCTAAGCGTAAGCAAGACCTTTTAGCCTAAAAAGGTTTTGAATTAATTCATTTTTTTGGACCTCTTTGCCCTAGTCGAGTATTAAGTTTTCATTTTCTTCTGGAAGTGCACCAGATAAACGTTTCTAAGGGTGAGCAAGACCTTTTAGCCTAAAAAGGTTTTGAATTACTTCATTTTTTTGGGGTCTTTTTGAACTAGTAGGGTATTAAGTCATGATTTTTTTCTGGAAATGCACCAGATAAACGTTTCTAAGGATCAGCAAGACCTTTTAGCCTAAAAAGGTTTTGAATTATTTCATTTTTTGACCTAGTAGGGTATTTAGTTCATGATTTCTTCTGGATATGCACCAGATAAACGTTCCTAAGGATAAGCAAGACCTTTTAGCCTAAAAAGGTTTTGAATTATTTCATTTCTTTTGGACTTTTTGACCTAGTAGGGTATTTTGTTCATGATTTCTTCTGGAAATGCACCAGATAAACGTTTCTAAGGATCAGCAAGACCTTTTAGCCTAAAAAGGTTTTGAATTATTTCATTTTTTGACCTAGTAGGGTATTTAGTTCATGATTTCTTCTGGATATGCACCAGATAAACGTTTCTAAGGATAAGCAAGACCTTTTAGCCTAAAAAGGTTTCTAATTATTTCATTTCTTTTGGACTTTTTGACCTAGTAGGGTATTATTCCCATGATTTTTTTTGGAAATGCACTAGATAAACGTTCCTAAGCGTAAGCAAGACCTTTTAGCCTAAAAAGGATATGAATTATTTCATTTCTTTTGGACTTTTTGACTTAGTAGGGTATTAAGTTCATGATTTTTTCTAGAAATGCACCAGATAAACGTTTCTAAGGGTAAGCAAGACCTTTTAGCCTAAAAAGGTTTTGAATTATTTCATTTTTTTTTGGGCCTTTTTGACCTAGTAGGGTATTAAGTTCATGATTTTTTCTAGAAATGCACCAGATAAACGTTTCTAAGGGTAAGCAAGACCTTTTAGCCTAAAAAAGTTTTGAATTATTTCATTTTTTTTGGGCCTTTTTGACCTAGTAGGGTATTAAGTTCATGATTTTTTCTAGAAATGCACCAGATAAACGTTTCTAAGGGTAAGCAAGACCTTTTAGCCTAAAATGGTTTTGAATTAGTTAATTTTTTTTGGTCTTTTTGACCTAGTTGGATATTAAGTTTTCATTTTCTTCTGGAAATGCACCAGATAAACGTTTTTAAGGGTAAGCAAGACCTTTTAGCCTAAAAAGGTTTTGAATTATATCATTTAAACGGGCCTGTTTGACCTAGTAGGGTAGTAAGTTTTAAATTTCTTCTGGAAATGCACCAGATAAACGTTGCTAAAGATAAGCAAGACCTTTTAGTCTAAAAAGGTTTTGAGTTATTTCGTATTTAAACCGGGCCTTTTTGACCTAGTATCGAGTATTTACTTTTCGTGGTAAACCAGGCATTTTAGGCCCAGCAGAACAACGTTCTTGCAAATAAATTAACCCTACAGCTAGAAGTATTTTGGAATTACAATTTCTTTAAATCTCTTGAAATGTATGCAAGGATAAAGCGGGCCTTGAAGGCCTGTGATGATTTAAGGTTGCTGAAATTAAATTTTCCACATGTAAGTTGTTGTAGAGATGCTCCAAACAACGAGTAAGGTGGAAATATGAAATATACAGGGTGTGCTTTTTAGGATGTAAGTTAAGAATTGTAATTTTTTTTTTTTATTTTTACTAGCAATTAAGATTATGGGTTATATGAGTTGCTGGAGTGGTTTGTACAGCCTGTGTAGGAACAAAACTAGTTTAATGCAATTATTGAGTGCTATAAAATTGATAGACACAATTTTAATTTAAAAATAATTTTATTTGAAACATAAAACACGTTTTTTTGTTATTAATAAATAACACGAAAATAGTTTATTTAAATAGTCACATCAAATTTGACAAGTTAAAATTTGTTTTTTTTTTAAATAGATTAGATATAATTTCACAATTATTTAAATTTTTTTAAATTTGACGTGTGCGATTTAAACTAACCTTTGTATATTTATTGTAACATTATTTTATTTTTCACGATTTTATGACATACTCAAAAAAAAAACATTTATTTTAACTTAATTATAAATAAATTGTACTATTTTTTAATTTTATAATGTTGTAAAAAATATAACTTATTTTTAAGCAGGTAGTCACTGAAATATTAGATAAAGGTTACGATTAATTCGATATTTTTTTATTTTTAAAAATATATATTAAGTCCATTCTATTGTAAATTACAAATAAATTTTTTTGAAACAAAATTGTTTTTGACTACCAATAACTATTTTACTAAAAGTCGAGAAGACTGCTTGTGAATGTGAAGCACATTGTTACGTCAAAGTGGTACAACCCACTAAAACCGTAAAACTACTACAGCGCATGCATTTACATATAATTTATATTTTTTTTAAACTAACGTGACCACCAGCTAAACTAAGAGAACAGCAATTTTTATATAAAATTATAATTTAAAGTTAAACCAAATATTTTAATTATATAAAAATTATTTTTTTTAAGAAAGGAATGCGTATTTACGCAAAAGGAATGGATTATGGAGTGTAGAAGGATTTGAAGACTTCTGCACATTTAAAAGGAAACTCACTCACACAACAACGTGGATTTTTTTACAAATAATATCCTTCAAAACATCTTTTCTATTACGCCTCATAGTGCAAAAAAGTAAAAAGTGTATACGGATTTGTACGCAGTAGTTAACTTTTAAAAAATAACGCACGAGCACGAATACACAAAAAACCTTTTACAATACAGTCCGTCTCACAATCACCGTTTATACACCCTTGTATAAATTTTGAATTTTATAAATCCAACAAAAGGCCAAGCGACGCTAATCGTGAGGCTTCTCTGTATATAAAATCAGCACAACATAATATATGGAAAATTAAAGTTTAGTAAAGAAAGGCGCACTTAGAACCCACAACTGCTTCCTTTTGACGTCATAGGCAACGTCTTCTCAACAATTACCAATCTAAGACTTCCCATCGCTCCGCAATTTCCATTGAAGCAGGAA
The DNA here is from genome assembly GCA_963924605.1 of Malthinus seriepunctatus. NCBI lineage: Eukaryota > Metazoa > Arthropoda > Insecta > Coleoptera > Cantharidae > Malthinus > Malthinus seriepunctatus. The sequence goes on from OZ004605.1 coordinate 983,702, forward strand.
AACTATTTTTTCAGCAAAAGTATAATCATGATGGTTTTAATTTACCAACGTATCAGTAAAGTACTGATTTGGCGTGGAAAATCTTTGGTAAGATTAGGAGGATTGTTCTATGACGTTTTCAAAAGTTCGAGATCCTAAGTACCTTTCTTGACTACTAAAGAGGTATATAGGAATAACACCAACAAACGCCTACAGTGGTTTCCTGGGACCAAAATAAAACATTTGCTCCTCTTGAAATTATGTAAAAAAACTCACCCCTACCAAGTTACAGGTTCTCAAAGTTGGGGTTAAAATTTAGAAAAACCGCTTTATCTCCAAAAGTACTGCAAATATTTTAATGATTTTTATACAGTGGACATATCTTATAAAAGTCATTCTGTGGTAGAAATTGCATAAGAATCTCACTACTAGAACTACCTCTTCAAATGTGGCGCTAACTTTAAACCCTTAAAATACAAGTTTTTGCTTGTAACTAGTATTTTAGGGGTTTCAAGTTAGCGCCGCCCCTTGAAGGGGTAGTTCTGGATGACCTTTATAAGATATGCTTACAGTATAAAAATTATAAAGATTTGCGGTACTTTTGGAGATAAAGCGATTTTTCTAAATTTTAACCCCAGCTTTGAGAATCTGTAACTTGGTAGGGGTGAGTTTTTTCACATAATTTCAAGAGGAGCAAATGTTTTATTTTGGTCCCAACCAACCACTGTAGGGTATTGTCGGTGTTATTCCGGGACACCTTGTATATCTCTTGGAACTTTATAAAAATTTCAATAGAAATTTAAAAAAAAATTAAAAAACTAAAAAACTCGAACTTGCTATTTCTACAAATATTAAATTTTTCTTAATATCATGCGCTTTAAAAATTGTTCATATAAACTTACAAATTCTTTAATTCTACAAGAATTAAAGTATAGTACCTAACTAGTAACTTTAATAACAAAACAACAAAAAAAATGAAAAATAGTTAAATATGTGTCCTTATACAATATAAAAAGTATCACATTTTACTTGAAACATTGCAATCACTCAATATTTATCACAAGTTCATATTACAATTAAAAAAAATAAACATTCACACCAAAGTGGGACCTGTCAAATAATTAGGAACAGGACGGGCTGCTAGGATTAGGTTTCAGAAGTCCTCATAAGGAGTTAAAGGTATAAAAAGACTCACATTTTATACTGTCTTATTTATAAATCTACTAATATTTCCAAAAGAAAGCAATCTTTTAATTAAATTCAGTCTTTCATATTCCACCACCTAATCAACTAAAATTTTAACTCCTCCAATTTTTTTAAGAGGGCACTCTCCAACGAATGAGCGGGAAAGTTGATATTTAGACATTCCGCTCGTAACCGTTAACGACTTTAATATCCGGTTGTTATCACTAATAGTCACAATTTCTGATAGGGTAAAGTTCAAAGAAGGCAATGACATTTTGTATATGGGAAATAAGAGCCTAATTAGTGAGAAAAGTCCAATTGAACTTGGTGTAAATTAAAAAAATAGAGTTTGCCCAACATCCTGTTGTTTTTTAATTACGCCAAGTTCAATTGCACTTTTCCCACTAATTAGGCTCTTATTTCCCATATATAAATGTCATTGCCTTTTTTGAACCTTACCCTATCAAGAATTATGACTATTAGCGATATCAACCGGATATTCAAGTCGCTAACGGTTACGAGCGGAAAGTCTAAATACCAACTTTCCCGCCCATTCGTTAAAAACCGCCCTCTTAATGGATGGCCTAACAAAAACAAAAGTGCAGTACTACAAATGGGGAACCTTACAACTACAATACGTATGATACCACCGTATGAGTATTCTAACCTAACATCAAACAGAAACCGTATCGTGACCCTTTGGTAAAAGTATTTATCTTCTTAAGCTAAAAGCAACAAAAATATTTTTTAAGAATAACGCAACTCGTGCCAACCCGCAAAAGTATTAAATTACGATTTTTGTTGTATCCCAAGCTAACTAAGCAAATAAAAAAAATCTTCGAACTGAAAAAAAATCACCTTCCGAACTACATCATATCAAACTGGAATCACTCAAATTTAAATTTGCTACCTCTTTGTATTACTATCATATCTCAAGTTAACTAGAATTGTTTTAAATTAAGCTATTTTGATTAACTTCCTTTCCACTACTGCTGCTACCGAAAATAATAGTCGGCGTGTTTATACAACTATTTGGATTAGAATTAATTTATTAAGCCATTATCTAAACTCAAATCAATAGTAATAAATAAAAAGTGCACTTAATAATGAATATGAAATAATAATTGCGGTCTTTTGGAAATACCAAAAAATTAAACTCAACTATTTTTACATCTCCTTATGTTTAGCGCTCAGTTACCTTTATAAGAAATGCCACTTTTGTTGCTTCGTTACGTTTCTAAAACAACACAACACGAAGCTGTTATAAAAAATTAATAAATTAAAAATTGACAAAAAAATTAAATTTAAGATCGAGAGAGAATAATATTGCACAAAGCTTTTTTAAACGTTCCGTTAACTTAAGTTAGTTTTTTAACGAAGCAACAAGAGTTCGAAAAGTTTAAACAACAATCGATTAAAATTTTAAGTACAAATTTTATTTTAATATTTAATAGTCAAATACCAAGTGGTTGTTTAAAATTTATTTTAAAAAAATCAATAGTAAAAGGTACTGGCGCATCATTTTCAAAATATTCGAGGCGTATTATTTATATTAATTAAAAAAAAATCGTAGACTGAAATAAAATTATTTTAATTTACAATTTAAAAATTTGGAATATTAAGCTCAAAAATCAGTCTAACGAGCTTTGTAAATATAAACCAACTCGGAGAAAAAAAATTACAAAAAAACGCACATTTTTTGCGCAAAATAAAAATCGAATGCACCCCCCCATTTACGTCGAAAGTATACATAAAAATAAAGTACTAACTGCATTAAGAAATCAAATGCTAGCCCACCCCTCTCTCTCTTTTTTTAAAAGTAATGCTCTTTGGCACATCCCACCCATTTAACGTTTTCAACAAAAAAATTTTTTTTAATCATGAATATTACTTAACAATTCATATTCCGTACAACGCTGTTAATCTTTCACTAAGCGGCGGAGGAAATTGATCGCTAAACCTCTTCCAATTCTCTTCTCCTACTTGAGTTTTAAAACTATGTAAAATCTAAAAAAAACACAAAAATAACAATCGTTTCACGTTAAAAAAAATAATAAATACCTTCATAAACATATCTCTAAGATCGGCCTTAGGACTAATCCACGAAGCTACGGCATCACAAAAAAATATAAAATCGGGAACAACTCCTGCAGGATTTACAGTTATCATATGACACATTCCCCTAAAAGCACTGTCTTTCTCTTCATTATCACGTATGTTACGCAAAGACGTGCACCTAAAACTCACATTAGTAAATTTTAAAGTATCACAATAGAATCATTTTTAAATCATTGCCAAACGTCTCTCAATCCGACTGTACATTTTAAACTCTCAAAATCAACAAATTATCTTCAGCACACTACTGTAACAAAAAATTATTTTAAGAACAGTGGGGAGTAGGCCTGTCACTTTAAAAAAAATATATATCAAATATCCATAAAAGAAAATCGGTATTTTAGATTACGATAATATCGGAATATTATGAATATTTTATAATATCGTTATTATCGATAACGAACTCAGTAATAAATTTTATAAATATTATTCAACTTTATTAATAAAAAAGAAACATAAACAATGCTCCAAAAAATAATCAATGATTTATAAAATAATCATAATGATTTATAAAATAATCGTTATGATTTATAAAATAATCATTCATTCTTTTTGTAGTGTTTTTTGTTTCTTTTTCATTAATAATGTTAAATAGTATTTATAAAATTTGATATTATACTCAGTAATTAATTTTATAAATATTATTCAACTTTATTAATAAAAAAGAAACAAAAAATAATCAATGATTTATAAAATAATCATAATTATTATAAATTAATCGTAATGATTTATAAAATAATCGTAATGATTTATAAAATAATCGAATGATTTATAAAATAATCGTAATGATATATAAAATAATCATTGATTTTTTTTGTAGTGTTTTTTTTTTGTTTCATTTTCATTAATAATTTTGAATAGTATTTATAAAATTTATTACTGAGCATAATATCGATATTATTAATTATATAATATAATATAATTTCGATTAAATATCGATAAATAATAAATTTTATAAATATTATTCAACTTTATTAATGAAAAAGAAACAAAAAATAATCTTAAATTTAATCAATGATTTATAAAATAATCATAATGATATAATGATTAATAAAATAATAGTAATGATATATAAAATAATCATTAATTTTTTTTGTGGTGTTTTTTGTTTCTTTTTTATTAATAATGTTTACAGTATTTATAAAATTTATTACTAAGCATAATATCGATAGTATTGATTATACAATATAATATAATTTCGATTAAATATCGATAACATTGATATTATCGATATTATACTCAGTAATGAATTTTATAAATATTATTCAACTTTATTAATGATAAAGAAACAAAAAATAATCTTAAATATAATCAATGATTTATAAAATAATCATAATGATTAATAAAATAATCGTAATGATATATAAAATAATCATTAATTTTTTTGTGGTGTTTTTTGTTTCTTTTTCATTAATAATGCTTACAGTTTTTATAAAATTTATTCAACTTTATTAATGATAAAGAAACAAAAAATACTCTTAAAAATAATCAATGATTTATAAAATATTCGTAATGATTTATAAAATAATCGTAATGATTTATAAAATAATCATTGATTTTTTTGTAGTGTTTTTTGTTTCATTTTCATTAATAATGTTGAATAGTATTTATAAAATTTATTACTGAGCATAATATCGATAGTATTGATTATATAATATAATATAATTTCGATTAAATATCGATAACATTGATATTATCGTATTTTTTATGTTTCTTTTTCGTTAATTAAGTTTAAAAATATTCATAAAATTTATTACTGAGTATAATACCGATATTATTGATTATATAACATTATATAAAATCGATTAAATATTGATCTAATCAACAATATTGATTTTATCGATTATATCGATATTATAACTCAGTAATAAATTTTATAAATAATATTCAAATTTATTAATAAAAAATAAACGTAACAAATACTCCAAAATATAATCAATGATTTATAAAATATCGATATTTCGATATTTTGATTTTATCTAATGTCGTTATTCGATATTATCGATAAAAAGTACCAGGGGAGTAACCGGATGTTTTCAATTAGTTTAAAGAAAGACTTTAAGAAAGAAAGAGAGACAATGGGTTCTGTTTTACCGACTGCGATTAATCCCCCCTCTGAATAGCCTTTACAGGTTCCGTTAGGTCTAAAAGTGCATTATCCAACTGTTCTCAACTCCAACAAACTTTCTCAGGCCTAAACGTAGATTTGTAAGAGGCGTACGTGTGCAGCGTTTTGGCTAAGACTACTAGTACTTTTGGCATACTGACGAAAAACTATTAGTTCTCACTACAACAATAAAGTTATAAGAGAGCAAATAGAAGAAGAGAGATTGTAGTGAACTGAAAATAATGATACTATTGTTAAAATGGACTATTGTGTGGAGAGATGTTTAGCAAGCGTTTTTTTAAATTTTGTTTTCATTTTTAAATTTTACACCTTTATTAATTAACATTTTTAACAGCCACACTTAATGAGCTGCAGGTAGAAAATAATTCGAGGGTTAAAGCGTTTAGTAAATATGTTTTTTTAAATATAAAAAACTAAATTGAAATTAGCTCGCAACCAAAATAAAAATTTAATTATAAAAAAGTATAAATTTAAAGAATAAAGAGGGTTACACACCACTGGCGAACAAACTGATGTAACATGGGCGCGACATCGTGAGGGCAGACATAACCGAGGCGACCAATTGTTATGGCTACAGTGAACCACCGAGAACATAAACAGAACAAAAAACCAAACTCAATTACAAATAAATAATGACAACACTTAAATAATTACAATCATAGAAAATATTAAAAAATTATTAATTAACCGTAAACTCAGTAGTTGAGAAAAAAAGAACATCTTAAAAAATTATATTTAAATAATATTAATTTAAAAAATAAACTTTAAATTAAATGTTCAATTTTTATCAACAAATTTGTTGCCAGATGCGTACTACAATTAATAATAAAAAAATAATTGTTTAAAAAACCAAATTTTGTAGTACGTAACTTAGACAAAAATATTAATACTGAGCATTATAGTGAAGCCATTTTATGAAAACTCTTACAAGCAACAAATTTGCTATATGTAAAGTATTTAGTCACCCGACTAACAAACTAAAAATCTCCAAATAATAAACTTGCTCTACAACCGCCATTTTAAAAAATGGCCGCCAAAATATAACTTTTCACACCTCCGTACCTCCCACTTCCTTGCGCCCTGCTTTTGGTTTTGAAACACAAATATTCAATATACCACGACAGCAAGCCCTGTCGGAAAAAACAGCAAAGTCCTTCTGTTTCCACACCATTGTTATGTTAAAGCTAAACTAAACGCATCGAACATGCTACAAAAAAACTATGCCTCCACATCTGCGTAGGTAAAGAAGAGCGGATATGGTATTGCCTATAAACATGAAAAATAACATTTTGGCCGCCATTTTCCAAAATGGCGGCCGTAGTACAATTTTACTTTTTGAAGACTTTTAGTATGTTAGTAGAGCGACCAATTACTACAAATATATCAAATCCCTTGCTTGAGTTAAAATAACTACACTATTATACAAATATTCAGTAACTTTGAAAGAGGAAATAATTGTTTAAAAATTATTAAATAAATAAAAATTAGCTCACTAACAAATAAAGTTAAACATTTAAGCAAAAAGAGCATAAAAATTTTAACTATTAAAAACAATGCATATCGGGATAACAAAAACAATTTAAATTTTTTTTTAAATCACACAATCCTCCAACAAAGTTATTGACACCTAAAATTTAAATTCAACAATTTTTAAGTGTCAAATTACTTACTTACCGGCAAACCTTATTCTCAAAATAACTCACCGTTTATACAAAAGATAAGTGAGAATAAGGGTTAAAAAATTAAACAATTGGATATAATCTTTAGATTATCCCCACTTAGATGGGCGCTTGCTTACAGTCACTTATTTGTGATACTTCTTTCTCTCTAAACAGTCTAAACTAATTCTAAAGGAGTAATATAACTTTTTGTTGTTTACAAGTTCAAAGTAATTGTCCAGCACAGCTTTAAACACCATGCCTAATTAAACTACCTGACTGGTCAACTACTTAGAAGCTCATGCGAGTCAAAAAACGTTTACATTCATTGACCTGACTTTGATTATTAAAACAAGACTACATACATAATTGGTCGGCTACTTGGAAACTCTTAAGTCAGAAGTATCACAATAAAGAACTAAAATGACAGTTTTAACGTGTACAATTTACTCTCCCATTTTTTTTTTTTAATTTTCCAATCCAAATACATTTTTATACGTCGCAGTTAATTATTTAAAAAAATAAAGTATCAATCACTTACCCGTATTTTCAAGTAACGTCTTTGGTGTATTTGGTCTATTTATAATATTCACCAGTTGAGTTAAAACTAACGGAATATAAAGACGAGTATCTGCACCTACAAAATTTTTTTAAACATTAACTAACTATTTAAAAAAAAGAACTTTAATCCGCCACCTCCTCTGTTAGCAATAGTAATGGAACATGTTTTAAAGGGCAGATCAACACTCTACAAGCTAAGCCCACAAGTTTTAAAAATATTAACTTGCACGCATATAATCTTAGGGTAGACTCGCTAGAAGTCTGTTAAACATTAATATCTAGGCTCGTTTAGAAATACAAGGTGTAACCAAAATAAGTGGACAAACTCCGACGGTACGCTCCTTACCTAAAATTAAGCTACTCCCAGTTTTTACATTCGGCCGGTATTTGCTGCAGTTTTATCAAAAACGGTGTATCTTAAGAAAAAGATACAAAAATACTTTTTTTAGAGAATGAAATTGTACATTTAATTGTGCAATAAAAAATTTAAAAATATTTTGACCAAGAAAGTTATTGCTGAAAAACCAAGACCAGTTGTAACTGGCGCCCTCTAGCGACTTGAACAAAAGTAAGGTATGGTATTTATGTTACTTCACTATCTTAGTTCTCATACCAAATATCATTAAAATCGGTCAAGGAGGTTTCTAAAATGTTAACAAAATAGTGTTTTAAGGGGGTAACTGTAACGACCCGCTCAAAAATTGGAATTGACCAAAACAAACATTTTAGGTAAGGAACGTACCATTGACGCTTGTCCACCTTGTACTTGTTACTACGTCACGTTTGGAAGCACATAAAAATACATGTAATAAAGTAAGGACTTTGGACCACTTAAAAGCAGCTATCAAAGTTGAGTTTAACATTTGACAGACTAGGAGTTTACCTTTCAGTTTAGGTGAGTTCTGTCAAGTATTTTGACAGATTTTGCTGAGTTGTTGAGAAAAAATATTAACTTACCTAATTTAATGCTAATCTCTCCGATGGCCCAAGTTGCGTTATTACAAACAGAAATATATTCGGGATTTAAATTTTGTCCAAGTATAGGTAAGAAATCGGCGATGCAAGGTCGTACGTGTTGAAAACAAGCTTTTGTAAGGTCGCCCAAAAGCGCAAACGAAGATTGTCTTACTTCAGGCATAGGATCTTGCATACAATGATGAAGCAATTCCATAATACTACTTTTGACTACAAGTTTTTCAATATCACCATTTAAACCTTCAGCTAAACCGGATAACAAGTCTAAAGCTACTATCATGAAATCTTTATCAGGTGCTTCATACTGATCTGGATTTTGTATGTTTGCCTAAAATGAAGGTTTTAAACTTTGTTTTTTTTGGGTTGGTCACACTCACCATGTGTTGATAAAGAGTTTGTTGTATTAAAGAAACGCATCTGCTATAAACTGGTTCACAATAAGGTAGAAAGCCAGACTGAAGAGCTGTAGCAACACTCGAAAGGCACTAAAATAAAGCCGTTAACGTTAAGCTTATAACAGAACAAACAAAATTAAAAATTCACCTCTAATAATGGAAATAAGTCTTTGTCTTCATCTTTTAAAATATTCCACTTTTGTATTAAAGGGGGCATTAATAAACTAATATATTCCGGCTTATTTAAATGGTGACCTACAGAATCTGCTAAAGTTCCTATAGCGTCGTATAAAATAAGTAAATTTTTATGTTGATATTTAGAAAAAGCAAATACGAGTGTTTCTAAAATAAATCCTAAATATGGCACAAGTTCGGTACAAGCCTCTTCCTCTAAAGTTGCAAATGCTGAACAAGCTGCTTCTTGAACACGTTTATTACTATCCAATACTCTTTTTAACAACTCTGTCATAAGCGGTTTTAAATAAGCATCGTGAGGATGCGAAACTACCCAATGTGAGTAACGACTTAAAGTCCAACATGTAATTGCTCGTACTAAAGCTTTTCTGTCGTTAAGACAATTAATTAAGTACGGAATTAATTCAGATAAATGAGTAATCATTCCAGACATACACCCTTCCGCTATTGCACCTACAATAAACCACAATTACAGACGTTTCAGGGATTAAAATCAATAGTTAAATAAAATAAGTCACGAAATGACGTCATTCAGTAGCAACTCTAATTTGCTTGGACTTTTAACTTACCCAAAGCTAAAATTCCTGATTCCTTAATATCCCAATCGGAATGAAATAGAGTTTCTTTAAGTATGGGAACCAAAATAGGCAAAAGTTCGTCACTGAATACGATTGCTAATACATCAAGGGCCGCAGCGCTACATTTGCGTAAATTCCAATCTGATAAACTACCATCATCATCATCATAATCTTCATCTTCGTCTTCTTGATTTGTCGTACCATATTCAGTGGAATTACTAGCATTTGATGAAGTTGCAGTCGCTTTCATGCTATGAGTTTTTGATTTGTGAAATCTCGGTTTGATGTCTTCCTCTTTATCTGGAACAGTCTCATCTTCTTCCACATCCCCCTAAAGAAAAACAATTTTGCATTAAAAACTATGAAAAAGGAAAAATTAAATTCAAAATGGCGGCCTATAGAACGATTATCCTTTCTCTGCAGGTAATTATTCTTAAAAAAATCTAAAAAGCGGCATTAAGGCCAAAATTGATTAAAATTTTAAAGTGGTTTATCTCAAAATGGGTTTGGGTTATTTTTACAATTTTTGGATATGTTATAGGCAAGGGAATTCTTCATCTAATGGTGCTAGTTTCAATCGTTAAATTTTTCCAGAACCGGAGTTCCGATTTTTTGAAGGTCAAAATTTAAAAAAGTGATAATTGCTATTGTAATTAAAATTAAAATCTGAAATTTGGCAAAGATATTAAGCTCACGACTATCTATTATTTGACACTATTTTGGCTTTAAAAACGCATCCGGTTTAGCCGGAAATGACATCGATTTTCTTAATTTAATTAGAACACCCTGTATATTTTTACATATTTTATATCATGAAAAATTTTGGACACAACACTGTTGACTTCTGTTTTAAAATCATTTCTAGCTAAAGAGAAAATTCAAAAAATATTTAAAAAAATTTAGGGAGAGGTCCAAATTGATTAAAATTTTAAATTGGTTTATCTCAAAATAGAATTGGGTCATTTTTATAATTTTTGGATATGTTATAGGTATAGAAATCTTCATCTAATGGTGCTTGTTTCATTCGTTAAATTTTTCCAGGACCGGAGTTATGATTTTTTGAAAGTCAAAATTTAAAAAAGTGGTAATTGCTATTGTAATTAAAATTAAAATCTAAAATTTGGCAAATAAATTAAGCTCACAACTATCTATTTATTTGACACTATTTTGGCTTTGATAACGCTTCCAGTTTAACCGGAAATGACGTCGTCTTTCTTATTTTTTTAGAACACCCTGTATATTTTTACATTGTTTAAATCATTGGAAAATTCTGAACACAATACTGTTGACTTTTGTTTTAGAATCGCTTCCAGTTATAACCAAAATTAAAAATATATTTAAAAAAATTTAGGGAGAGGCCCAAATTGATTAAAATTTTAAATTGGTTTATCTCAAAATGGAATAGGGTCATTTTTATAATTTTTGGATATGTTATAGGCATAGAAATCTTCATCTAATGGTGCTTGTTTCATTCGTTAAATTTTTCCAGGACCGGCGTTATGATTTTTTGAAAGTCAAAATTTAAAAAAGTGGTAATTGCTATTGTAATTAAAATTAAAATCTAAAATTTGGCAAATAAATTAAGCTCACAACTATCTATTATTTGACACTATTTTGGCTTTGATAACGCTTCCAGTTTAACCGGAAATGACGTCGTCTTTCTTATTTTTTTTAGAACACCCTGTATATTTTTACATTGTTTAAATCATTGGAAAATTCTGAACACAATACTGTTGACTTTTGTTTTAGAATCGCTTCCAGTTATAGCCAAAATTAAAAATATATTTAAAAAAATTTAGGGAGAGGTCCAAATTGATTAAAATTTTAAATTGGTTTATCTCAAAATGGAATAGAGTCATTTTTATAATTTTTGGATATGTTATAGGCATAGAAATCTTCATCTAATGGTGCTTGTTTCATTCGTTAAATTTTTCCAGAACCGGAGTTATGATTTTTTGAAAGTCAAAATTTAAAAAAGTGGTAATTGCTATTGTAATTAAAATTAAAATCTAAAATTTGGCAAATAAATTAAGCTCACAACTATCTATTATTTGACACTATTTTGGCTTTGATAACGCTTCCAGTTTAACCGGAAATGACGTCGTCTTTCTTATTTTTTTTAGAACACCCTGTATATTTTTACATTGTTTAAATCATTGGAAAATTCTGAACACAATAATGTTGACTTTTGTTTTAGAATCGCTTCCAGTTATAACCAAAATTAAAAATATATTTAAAAAAATTTAGGGAGAGGTCCAAATTGATTAAAATTTTAAATTGGTTTATCTCAAAATGGAATTGGGTCATTTTTATAATTCTTGGATATGTTATAGGCATAGAAATCTTCATCTAATGGTGCTTGTTTCATTCGTTAAATTTTTCCAGGACCGGCGTTATGATTTTATGAAAGTCAAAATTTAAAAAAGTGGTAATTGCTATTGTAATTAAAATTAAAATCTAAAATTTGGCAAATAAATGAAGCTCACAACTATCTATTATTTGACACTATTTTGGCTTTGATAACGCTTCCAGTTTAACCGGAAATGACGTCGTCTTTCTTATTTTTTTTAGAACACCCTGTATATTTTTACATTGTTTAAATCATTGGAAAATTCTGAACACAATACTGTTGACTTTTGTTTTAGAATCGCTTCCAGTTATAGCCAAAATTAAAAATATATTTAAAAAAATTTAGAGAGAGGTCCAAATTGATTAAAATTTTAAATTGGTTTATCTCAAAATGGAATTGGGTCATTTTTATAATTTTTGGATATGTTATAGGTATAGAAATCTTCATCTAATGGTGCTTGTTTCATTCGTTAAATTTTTCCAGGACCGGAGTTATGATTTTTTGAAAGTCAAAATTTAAAAAAGTGGTAATTGCTATTGTAATTAAAATTAAAATCTAAAATTTGGCAAATAAATTAAGCTCACAACTATCTATTATTTGACACTATTTTGGCTTTGATAACGCTTCCAGTTTAACCGGAAATGACGTCGTCTTTCTTATTTTTTTTAGAACACCCTGTATATTTTTACATATTTTAAATCGTGGGAACATTCTAGATACATTACTGTTGATTTCTGTTTTTAAATCGCTTCCAGTTAAAGAGAAAATTAAAAAAATACTTTAAAAAATTTAGGGAGACCCTATATATTTTTGAATTAACTGTAATACGTAAGTAAAAGTCCTGTTATAGCCACACCGGAGTTTGTTGATATCAAATTTTAGTAAAACTAACAAGTATCCAGGGACGAATCCATAGAGGGGGGATGGGAGCCCCTAGAAAGTGTGAAGTATTAAAAATTAAACTTACCTTTAGTAAAATAATGTCGATTTCAGAATATTTCATTCCACGTACTAAAACTGGAATTAATTGGCTTAAATGTGGTCTAAGAGTATTCCTACAAATAGGTTGCTCGGCTAACGACAACCAAAACTCGCAAGCCTCGAGGGCTACACCTTCGTCCGGATCTTGAGTTCGAACCAACATATATTCAATAATATTATGTAAATGAGGCGTAAGTCGATCCATACAAACTTCTAACAACATAACAAGAGCCCTACATACATTTTTACGAACTTCCGAATCATTATCTGTAGCAACATGGAATAAATTCTACGAAAAAGACTTAAATTAGCTAAAAATAGAGAAAAACAAGGTGACTTACAGTTAAAAATGCGTCTATGTGAAACATCAAAGCTTGTGAACGTTGAATGATGAATTGGTTAACACAACCGATGGCGTAAGAGCGTATTTTTGAACTCGAATGACTGAAGAATTGTAAAAACTTAGGTATGAGGATGTCGAGGGGGCGATTAACGGTGTCTGCGTCTAAAGTTTCTGCCGAGTCTTCACAAATTTTCTGTAAAGCTCCAAAGGCGCCTTCGCATATGTTGTAGTCTTGCGAGTCTAACATATCGCACAAGGCAGGAAGTAGCTCGGGCCAAGCACTCAGCTCACCTTTACTGGCGATTGTTGTTATTAAAATACCTACAGTTGCTCGTATTAAGGGAGAAGGATCGCCTACCGCTTGTAAACATTCTTGTTTTATGAAGTTGGAAACACTCGGTACGAAAGTGTTGTAGTGTGTTTTGATGTTGTTTTTTAATATTAATCCGGATAAGGAACGTGTAGGTTCATCTTCGGTTACTAATTTGGTTAAAACAAACATGAGATAGTTGTTGAAGTCTGGATATCGATTCAATTGTTCCAGTTTCTGAAAGTCGTTAAGGAAAACAACTCATTTGGAAATTATTGGAATGTTATGGTTGTGAGTCGTTAAAATAGTTATTAGTTGTGATTAATTTAAAAGGCATTACGTGTGGATGTTTTAAATAGTTAAAATGCACTTATGTTGTAGTTTAGGTGAGTAAGTGCTCGTTGTTACTTACGGTATTACTAATTGTATTAAAATCGAGGTTTTTTTTTGAAAAAGGATACTTGCTGTACGGCACGTTGAGTTGCAGTGTCTGGTGATTGTGATTCTTTGAGAAGAGTTAAAATTTCACATAAACCGTTTTCTTGCGGTGTCCACTCCATTTTCATGGTTATCTTTAATTTGTATGACTTTACTAAAATGTTTAATAGAAGCTATTAACAATCACACACTAACTAATCGCATAATAAATACGATTAATTTTATCAAAAACTAAATAAATTATTAATTATAACTTCAAATTTAATAATACACTATATAATATATCGAATGTCAATCACAGCATACAAAATGCTAGAAAGCAACTGTCGAAGTTCACATCATCTACAGCGCAAGCCACAAGCCGTCTAATGTCGGTAAGGAAGATTTCTCTAATTACTTTTAAAAATCCAATAATTTTACATCGATGTCCATCAATTTACACAAAAAACTAAAATTACATACTCAAAATAGCACTTTTTTGTACTTAATTTTACCAACTGTCAAAAAAATTACAAATATACAGGGTGTGCTTAAAAATTTAATTTATTTTTTTAATTTTCGCTTTAACCGAGAGCGATTTGAAACCACAACACTTATGTTCACAATCTTTCGATTTCAAAAATATAAAAATATACAGGGTGTTTCAATTAATTTAAGAAAGTTAGTGTCATTTCCTGTTAAACCGGAAGTCAAAATAAGAATTGGTTGGTGCCATCAGACAGCTAATTTTTGCAGATTCCGAAATATTCAAAAAAATAAAAAGTTTTCTAAAAACTTTTGAATATTTTCTAATTTCCGGTTTAACCGGAAGCGTTTTGTTAACCCAAAATAGTGTCAAATGATAGATATTTATGAGCTTACTATATCTGCCAATTTTCAAATTTTTATTTTAATTACAAAACAAATGATCGATTCTTGAAATTTACACAGGGTGTTCCTTTTAACTTAAGAAAGTTAGTGTCGTTTCCGGTTAAACCGGAAGTCAAATTATGAAATGTTTGGTGCCATTAGACAGCTCATTTTTTTTTAATTCCAAAATATTCATAAATATAAAACGTTTTCCTAAAACTTTTGAATATTTTCCATTTCCGGTTTAACTGGAAGCGTTTTGTTAACCCAAAATAGTGTCAAATGATATATATTTATGAGCTTACTATATCTGCCAATTTTCAAATTTTTATTTTTATTACAAAACAAATGATCGATTCTTGAAATTTACACAGGGTGTTCCATTTAATTTAAGAAAGTTAATGTAGTTTCCGGTTAAACCGGAAGTCAAAATATGAACTATTTGGTGCCACCAGACAGTTAATTCTTTTCAAAATCCGAACTATTCAAAAAAATAAAAAGTTTTCTAAAACTTTTAATATTTTTTAATTTCCGGTTTAACCGAAAGCATTTTGTTAACCCAAAATAGTGTCAAATGATAGATATTTATGAGCTTACTATATCTGCCAATTTTCAAATTTTTATTTTAATTACAAAACAAATGATCGATTCTTGAAATTTACACAGGGTGTTCCTTTTAACTTAAGAAAGTTAGTGTCGTTTCCGGTTAAACCGGAAGTCAAATTATGAAATGTTTGGTGCCATTAGACAGCTCATTTTTTTTTAATTCCAAAATATTCATAAATATAAAACGTTTTCCTAAAACTTTTGAATATTTTCCATTTCCGGTTTAACTGGAAGCGTTTTGTTAACCCAAAATAGTGTCAAATGATATATATTTATGAGCTTACTATATCTGCCAATTTTCAAATTTTTATTTTTATTACAAAACAAATGATCGATTCTTGAAATTTACACAGGGTGTTCCATTTAATTTAAGAAAGTTAATGTAGTTTCCGGTTAAACCGGAAGTCAAAATATGAACTATTTGGTGCCACCAGACAGTTAATTCTTTTCAAAACCCGAACTATTCAAAAAAATAAAAAGTTTTCTAAAACTTTTAATATTTTTTAATTTCCGGTTTAACCGAAAGCATTTTGTTAACCCAAAATAGTGTCAAATGATAGATATTTATGAGCTTACTATATCTGCCAACTTTCAAATTTTTATTTCAATTACAAAACAAATGATCGATTCTTGAAATTTACACAGGGTGTTCCTTTTAACTTAAGAAAGTTAGTGTCGTTTCCGGTTAAACCGGAAGTCAAATGATGAAATGTTTGGTGCCATTAGACAGCTCATATTTTTAAATTCTAAAATATTCATAAATATAAAACGTTTTCCTAAAACTTTTTAATATTTTCCATTTCCGGTTTAACCGGAAGCGTTTTGTTAACCCAAAATAGTGTCAAATGATATATATTTATGAGCTTACTATATCTGCCAATTTTCAAATTTTTATTTTTATTACAAAACAAATTATCGATTCTTGAAATTTACACAGGCTGTTCCATTTAATTTAAGAAAGTTAGTGTCGTTTCCGGTTAAACCGGAAGTCCAAATATGAACTATTTGGTGCCACCAGACAGTTAATTCTTTTCAAAACCCGAACTATTCAAAAAAATAAAAAGTTTTCTAAAACTTTTAATATTTTTTAATTTCCGGTTTAACCGAAAGCATTTTGTTAACCCAAAATAGTGTCAAATGATAGATATTTATGAGCTTACTATATCTGCCAATTTTCAAATTTTTATTTTAATTACAAAACAAATGATCGATTCTTGAAATTTACACAGGGTGTTCCTTTTAACTTAAGAAAGTTAGTGTCGTTTCCGGTTAAACCGGAAGTCAAATTATGAAATGTTTGGTGCCATTAGACAGCTCATTTTTTTTTAATTCCAAAATATTCATAAATATAAAACGTTTTCCTAAAACTTTTGAATATTTTCCATTTCCGGTTTAACTGGAAGCGTTTTGTTAACCCAAAATAGTGTCAAATGATATATATTTATGAGCTTACTATATCTGCCAATTTTCAAATTTTTATTTTTATTACAAAACAAATGATCGATTCTTGAAATTTACACAGGGTGTTCCATTTAATTTAAGAAAGTTAATGTAGTTTCCGGTTAAACCGGAAGTCAAAATATGAACTATTTGGTGCCACCAGACAGTTAATTCTTTTCAAAACCCGAACTATTCAAAAAAATAAAAAGTTTTCTAAAACTTTTAATATTTTTTAATTTCCGGTTTAACCGAAAGCATTTTGTTAACCCAAAATAGTGTCAAATGATAGATATTTATGAGCTTACTATATCTGCCAACTTTCAAATTTTTATTTCAATTACAAAACAAATGATCGATTCTTGAAATTTACACAGGGTGTTCCTTTTAACTTAAGAAAGTTAGTGTCGTTTCCGGTTAAACCGGAAGTCAAATGATGAAATGTTTGGTGCCATTAGACAGCTCATATTTTTAAATTCTAAAATATTCATAAATATAAAACGTTTTCCTAAAACTTTTTAATATTTTCCATTTCCGGTTTAACCGGAAGCGTTTTGTTAACCCAAAATAGTGTCAAATGATATATATTTATGAGCTTACTATATCTGCCAATTTTCAAATTTTTATTTTTATTACAAAACAAATTATCGATTCTTGAAATTTACACAGGCTGTTCCATTTAATTTAAGAAAGTTAGTGTCGTTTCCGGTTAAACCGGAAGTCCAAATATGAACTATTTGGTGCCACCAGACAGTTAATTCTTTTCAAAACCCGAACTATTCAAAAAAATAAAAAGTTTTCTAAAACTTTTAATATTTTTTAATTTCCGGTTTAACCGAAAGCATTTTGTTAACCCAAAATAGTGTCAAATGATAGATATTTATGAGCTTACTATATCTGCCAACTTTCAAATTTTTATTTCAATTACAAAACAAATGATCGATTCTTGAAATTTACACAGGGTGTTCCTTTTAACTTAAGAAAGTTAGTGTCGTTTCCGGTTAAACCGGAAGTCAAATGATGAAATGTTTGGTGCCATTAGACAGCTCATATTTTTAAATTCTAAAATATTCATAAATATAAAACGTTTTCCTAAAACTTTTTAATATTTTCCATTTCCGGTTTAACCGGAAGCGTTTTGTTAACCCAAAATAGTGTCAAATGATATATATTTATGAGCTTACTATATCTGCCAACTTTCAAATTTTTGTTTTAATTACAAAACAAATTATCGATTCTTGAAATTTACACAGACTGTTCCATTTAATTTAAGAAAGTTAGTGTCGTTACCGGTTAAACCGGAAGTCCAAATATGAACTATTTGGTGCCACCAGACAGCTAATCTTTTCAGATTCCGAACTAATCAAAAAAATAAAAAGTTTTCCTAAAACTTTTGAATATTTTCTAATTGCCGGTTTAACCGGAAGCGTTTTGTTAACCCAAAATAGTGTCAAATGATAGAAATTTAAGAGCTTACTATATCTGCCAACTTTCAAATTTTTATTTTAATTACAAAACAAATGATCGATTCTTGAAATTTACACAGGGTGTTTCATTTAATTTAAAATAGTGTAGTTTCCGGTTAAACCGGAAGTCAAAATATG
Source organism: Malthinus seriepunctatus (assembly GCA_963924605.1). Lineage (NCBI taxonomy): Eukaryota > Metazoa > Arthropoda > Insecta > Coleoptera > Cantharidae > Malthinus > Malthinus seriepunctatus. The sequence goes on from OZ004605.1 coordinate 1,002,389, forward strand.
AACTATTTGGTGCCACCAGACAGCTAATTTTTTCAGATTCAGAAATATTCAAAAAAATAAAAAGTTTTCTTAAAACTTTTGAATATTTTCTAATTTCCGGTTTAACCGGAAGCGTTTTGTTAACCCAAAAAAGTGTCAAATGATATACATTTAGGAGCTTACTATATCTGCCAACTTTCAAATTTTTATTTTAATTACATAACAAATGATAGATTCTTGAAATTTACACAGGGTGTTTCATTTAAAAGAGTTAGCATGGTAGATTCTTTCTACCATGAGAGTTAGTATAGTTTCCGGTTAAACCCGAAACTGTATATTTTTTTATATTTTGTAGAGATAAAAATGATTTATCAAATCACCCTGTGTTGACCGTCATTTTGAATTCAGTTTTATATTTTTGGTAAAATCGTCAACGTTTTTATTTCTTTTTTGAGCAACTGGCTTCTAGTTTAACCCCCCTTTCTCTTGGTACTTAAATAATTTTCATTTAGAAAGTAAATTCATTTGAACTGAACTATGTAGTACAGTAGAACCCTGTTATAAAGAACCCCTTTATAATGTTTCTCTGGATATATCTTTGGCCCCATTTTAAAACGTTTTTGGCCATTATAATGGCCTCTGATAGTACGTTATAACGGGGTTCTACTGTATTTTTGGACATTTAAAAATTTTTTTTGGGGAGGAGACAAAAAACAAGTAGTGTACCCCTTAACCTTTGATTATCACTAAGAAAGCAACAATTTTTGTAATTAATCTATATTTAAATTAATTAAACATACGAATTTTAAAAATACGACGTAGAATAAATATAAATAAATTATAGTAGAAAATATTTTATTTGGAATTTTATAGCAACCTAATTATTTACACAATCTAGCAAATCAATTTTAATTAATTATACTAATTAAAAGTAAAAATTAGCGAACTGTTAAAGAAAAAAAACATGAGTACGTGTTAGTTATATTACACGTACTCAGCAACATTGTATTAGAATTTTAGACTAGATCTGAAATTGAAAAAAAAACAAAATTAAAAAAAAACAAACAAGAACCTGCGTCTCTTATAATTAAATAAACTTTTAATTTTTTTTCTGTACAACTTAAATAGTAATTTAGAACTATATCACATACTCTCATTAAGTTGCTAAAAAAAACTACAATTACACAATGAAACTTTTATCCAATTTTAAAGACCAGTTAACGTTCAGTACAATTTAAAATTTTTAAATACAACACAAATTTATAAACTTCGTTGAATAATTATGATCAATGAGGTGGGGGTTTTAAAACCAACAAAAAAAACAAATAAAACACTTAACAAACAACATAAATGTATCATTTATGCCACGTAGTTGTATTGATTAGGATTATCTTTATCACGTTCCATATAATCTCGATCAATAAGAGATTCTATTCTTTTCTTCAAATCAGCAGGCTAAAAAAATTATTAATTAAAAATAATTCATATTCCATATCAGCAGAGCTGGGAAAGATACTTTTGAAAGTATCTAAACAAAAAACATCAGATACAAGTATTTTAGATGCAAGTATTTCAGATACAAGTATTTCAGGTACAAGTATTTCAGATACAAGTATTTCAGATACAAGTATTTCAGATACAAGTATTTCAGATACAAGTATTTCATATACAAGTATTTCAGATACAAGTATATCAGATACAAGTATTTCAGATACAAGTATTTCAGATACTTTATAAAGTACCTCAATATTTCAAAACTATTTTAAATACTTTTGGAAATGTTCAAGATATTGTATATACATTTCAGGTACTTCCAAAGTGTCTTAGATGCTATAGAAGTATTGCAGAAACTTTGTAAGTATTTCAGGTATCCTGAAAGCATTCAAGATACTTTGGAAGTATTTCAAATGCCTTCAAAAAACTTTAAACATCCCCATTTCAAATACTTCGAAAATATCTGAGATACTTTGGAAACAATTACGATACTATGAAAGTATTTCAGATACTTTAAAAGTACCTCCATACCTCAAAACTACTTTAAATACTTTTGGAAATGTTCAAGATACTTTATATTCATTTCAGGTACTATCAGAGTATCTGAGCTACTTTAGAAGTATTTCAGATACTTTATAAGTATTTAAAATGGGGATAAAATGTCTTGAACATTTTCGTAAAATAGCCACTAAATTAAGTAAATAATGTTTGAAGTATTCTGAAGACATTTGAAATACTTCCAAAGTATTGTGAATGCTTACAGAGTATTTGAAATACTTACAAAGTATCTGGAATACTCCTAAAGCATCTCAGATATTCTGTACGCATTCAAGATACTTTGAAAATATTTCAAATTTCAAAGTACTCCAAACATTATCTGAAATCTTATCTGTAGGCATCTAAAATACTTATAAAGTATCTGAAATACTTCTAAAGTAGCTCAGATACTCTGAAAGTACCTGAAATTTATATAAAGTATCTTGAACATTTCCAAAAGTATTTAAAGTACTTTTGAAGTATCGAGGTACTTTAGAAGTATCTGAAATACTTTCAAAGTATCGTAATAGATTACAAAGTATTTCAGATACTTTAGAAATATTTGAAATGGGGATAAAATGTCTTGAACATTTTCGTAAAATAGCCACTAAATTAAGTAAATAATGTTTGAAGTATTTTGAAGGCATTTGAAATACTTCCAAAGAATTGTGAATGCTTACAGAGTATCTGAAATACTTACAAAGTATCAAGAATACTTCTAAAGTAGCTCAGATACTCTGAAAGTACCTGAAATTTATATAAAGTATCTTGAACATTTCCAAAAGTATTTAAAGTAGTTTTGAGGTATCGAGGTACTTTAGAAGTATCTGAAATACTTGCAAAGTATCGTAATTGTTTACAAAGTATCTCAGATACTTTATAAGTATTTAAAATGGGGATAAAATGTCTTGAACATTTTCGTAAAATAGCCACTAAATTAAGTAAATAATGTTTGAAGTTTTTTGAAGGCATTTGAAATACTTACAAAGTATTGTGAATGCTTACAGAGTATCTGAAATACTTACACAGTATCTAGAATACTCCTAAAGTATCTCAGATACTCTGTAAGCATTCAAGATACTTTGAAAATATTTCAAACGCATCAAAGTACTCCAAACATTATCTGAAATCTTATCTGTAGGCATCTGAAATACTTATAAAGTATCTGAAATACTTCTAAAGTAGCTCAGATACTCTGATAGTACCTGAAATGAATATAAAGTATCTTGAACATTTCCAAAAGTATTTAAAGTAGTTTTGAGGTATCGAGGTACTTTAGAAGTATCTGAAATACTTTCAAAGTATCGTAATTGTTTACAAAGTATCTCAGATACTTTATAAGTATTTAAAATGGGGATAAAATGTCTTGAACATTTTCGTAAAATAGCCACTAAATTAAGTAAATAATGTTTGAAGTTTTTTGAAGGCATTTGAAATACTTACAAAGTACCTGGAATACTGGATACTTACAGATAATGTTTGAAGTACCTTGAGGGTATTTTAAATACTTCCAAAGTATCTTGAATGCTTAGAGAGTATCTGAGATACTTTAGAAATATTCCATATACTTTGTAAGTATTTCGGAGACTTTGTGTTTAAGAATATTTTAAATCCTTCCCAGCTCTACCTATGAGTGTACAAAAATTTAAACTTACTTTGACAGGAAATTTGAGTTGCACATATAATTCGCTAATTAATAAGTTGTGACTAAGAGTTTTTCTCATCTTCATAATTCTAACTATAGCGGCATCAATTTGATATTGTCGATCTTGATAAACTCTTTCTTCTGTAGCCTTTTGTTCTTCAGTCTATTTAAAAAAAAACTTTAAAATCTGTAAAAAAAATAACGAAGGAACTTACCGTTTCTTTCATTTGTATTTGATTTATTTTGATACGAAATAGTTTATTAGTAAATTCGTTATTAAACTTAAATTTGTCATTATCTTCTATTTCACGTCCTTTAGGTAATTTATTTAAAACACGAGCTTTTCCACAAGCTAATGATTGTAATGTTCTACGGAGCTCTCCATCTTCTATATTAGAAGCTACTTTAACATAATCAAAAGTAACTTCGTCGGTCGAATTAAACAATAGTAAAACGAGAGATTGAAATAATGATACGACAAGTTCCTTTTGGCCAGTTTTAAATTTAGCCCTTAAAACACAATGTCCTAACGTTGGCTGCCAAGTTAATTTTCTTCCGCTATGTTTACTCAGGTAAAACTTGTTAAACACTTCTAGGAAACGTACCATTTCTTCTGGCATAGTCACGTTCATTAAAGGATAATTTGGCCAATAACCCATCGTCAAAATATTAACCGTCATGTCAATGGGTAATAAACTTTGACTAATGTTTCCCAAATGTTGTTTGAAGGCAACATTAATATCTTTACTGAGTTCCATATCTTTAAACATGCCTTCAAGTTTTGAAGTAAATCCACCACCGCATTCTTGTTTTAATTTACTCAACATACTCTTTTCTGCATCGACACTCGCAGACTTGCCAACCAACAATCTTTTAGCCAAATCCTTTTTATAAAAGGCCTCAAAAACATCTTTACCATGAATAAAACGAAACAACACCATTATTTTATCTAATAAACGCTCCAACTCCTCTTCCGTTGCCTCCTTATTACCAGCGCGAAGTTTCGAGTCCACAAACTTTGCTGAAATCACAAATTATATTAACAACAGTAGACCAACAAAGAAATGCAGACAGCCACGCAGGTAGGTAGACTGCTACACAGTCAGACATGGAGACAATCAGACATGAATCAGGAATATAGTGTCAAGCAAGTATACGGTCAGGAAAGTAGACACTGAGGCAGCAGTACAGTCAGAACGGTAGACAATGAGGCAGGTGAACAATCAGGCACGTAGGCAGTCGTCAAGTAAGTAAACAGTCAGACAATGAGGCAGCTATACAGTCAAGACGGTAGACAATGAGGCAGGTAAACACTCAGGCAGGTAGACTGTTCCAAGTAAGTAAACAGTCAGACAATGAGGCAGCAATACAGTCAGGACGGTAGACAATTTGAAGCAGGTAAACACTCAGGCAAGTCGACAGTGGTCAAGTAAGTAAACAGGCAGACAATGAGGCAGCTATACAGTCAGGACGGTAGACAATGAGGCAGGTTAACACTCAGGCAGGTAGACAGTTCCAAGTAAGTAAACAGTCAGACAATGAGGGAGCTATACAGTCAGGATGGTAGACAATGGAGCAGGTAAACAGTCAGGCAGGTAGACAGTTCCAAGTAAGTAAACAGTCAGACAATGAGGCAGCTATACAGTCAGGACGGTAGACAATGAAGCAGGTAAACACTCAGGCAAGTCGACAGTGGTCAAGTAAGTAAACAGGCAGACAATAAGGCAGCTATACAGTCAGGACGGTAGACAATGAGGCAGGTAAACAGTCAGGCAGGTAGACAGTTCCAAGTAAGTAAACAGTCAGACAATGAGGCTGCTATACAGTCAGGACGGTAGACAATGAAGCAGGTAAACACTCAGGCAAGTCGACAGTGGTCAAGTAAGTAAACAGGCAGACAATGAGGCAGCTATACAGTCAGGACGGTAGACAATGAGGCAGGTAAACAGTCAGGCAGGTAGACAGTTCCAAGTAAGTAAACAGTCAGACAATGAGGCTGCTATACAGTCAGGACGGTAGACAATGAGGCAGGTAAACACTCAGACAAGTCGACAGTGGTCAAGTAAGTAAACAGGCAGACAATGAGGCAGCTATACAGTCAGGATGGTAGACAATGGAGCAGGTAAACAGTCAGGCAGGTAGACAGTTCCAAGTAAGTAAACAGTCAGACAATGAGGCTGCTATACAGTCAGGATGGTAGACAATGGAGCAGGTAAACAGTCAGGCAGGTAGACAGTTCCAAGTTAGTAAACAGGCAGACAATAAGGCAGCTATACAGTCAGGACGGTAGACAATGAGGCAGGTAAACAGTCAGGCAGGTAGACAGTTCCAAGTAAGTAAACAGTCAGACAATGAGGCTGCTATACAGTCAGGATGGTAGACAATGGAGCAGGTAAACAGTCAGGCAGGTAGACAGTTCCAAGTAAGTAAACAGTCAGACAATGAGGCAGCAATACAGTCAGGACGGTAGACAATTTGAAGCAGGTAAACACTCAGGCAAGTCGACAGTGGTCAAGTAAGTAAACAGGCAGACAATGAGGCAGCTATACAGTCAAGACGGTAGACAATGAGGCAGGTAAACAGTCAGGCAGGTAGACAGTTCCAAGTAAGTAAACAGTCAGACAATGAGGCTGCTATACAGTCAGGACGGTAGACAATGAAGCAGGTAAACACTCAGACAAGTCGACAGTGGTCAAGTAAGTAAACAGGCAGACAATGAGGCAGCTATACAGTCAGGACGGTAGACAATGAGGCAGGTAAACAGTCAGGCAGGTAGACAGTTCCAAGTAAGTAAACAGTCAGACAATGAGGCTGCTATACAGTCAGGACGGTAGACAATGAAGCAGGTAAACACTCAGACAAGTCGACAGTGGTCAAGTAAGTAAACAGGCAGACAATGAGGCAGCTATACAGTCAGGACGGTAGACAATGAGGCAGGTAAACAGTCAGGCAGGTAGACAGTTCCAAGTAAGTAAACAGTCAGACAATGAGGCTGCTATACAGTCAGGACGGTAGACAATGAAGCAGGTAGACAGTGAGTATTTAGGTACTCAAAGAGGAAACCATTTCAAATTGGTGTTGGTTAACTTACCAATCAATTCAGCTGGTTTATTGGCCCTTTGGTTAATGAAATGTTCGAAAGCTTCTTTCAATGAATTGCCAAACTTTTCATTTTTATTAAAGCAAGTAATTACAATATTATCCATCATATCTTTGAAATCGAGTAATTCTTGAACCATAGTTTTATCCTTCTCCGGGTCGATAACAATAGTTTTACCAAATTTCTTTATGTACGAATTAAAGGAAACACATAATTCCGAATGTCCATTTTTAACGCGCCCAAATAAAGCGTACAAAAGACTTAAATCATGAAGACGATTACCTTCTAAAAGACCGTCTAATCCTTTTTGTAAAATATTAACTACGTGTTCAGTAAGTAACTGTTTTTCGACAGTGTGAATTAAGCGAGGCTTAGTGCTACTATCTAAATAGTGTAAAATACGTTCGTTTTCTTCCTGAAGCCTTTTATCTACGTGAGCCAAATATTCGGGTACCTCCAACTTCTGCATCAGCCGCATACCTTCGGACGAATACAAACGCTCTGTGCACAACAAAAACTTTTCCTCGAAAGTTTTTTGATAAATTTGTAAATCTGTCAACATGCGTACTAAAGACTTAAGTAATGTACGATCTACGGCATCTCCATGTCTTTCTTTCTCGATTAACATAAGCAAACCTTCGACGACTCTCGTTTGAACGAGAATATTAGCCATAATATATTGACGGAACAAATCTAACCCCATATCCCAAATCGAGGCTACTTGTGCATTTTGCAAAACATAAGTGCGGTCCAAATATAGAAAAATACTGCGTATCATAATCATTTGGCGACAATGAGCAAGCCAAGTCTCGTTCATCTTTTTAAGAAATAAATACCTATCCATATTCTCGGCTAGAAACTGTTCGATATTGTTACGAACGTGATCGTCTGTTAACTTGCGAAGGTTGTTGTATATCGTGTGAGCCATTTTATGATCGCACATATTTTGCACCGCTTGGTACAAAGCTTCCAACGAGTACTCGTTACGAGTAGCATTTTGAATAGCTAAAACAGCCTCCTCTAACTTACCCCATGTTTGTTCCCTATAATCATCCGGTAGTCTCGGTTCGCTTTTGAAATTTTTGATCACCAACTTTTTAGTTGCTGTTGGTCTTAAATTAACAATATTGAGGTTACGGTTAATGCCGTTTGAAGTAGCAGCCGAGAAGTTGGCCCTTTTATTCATTTCGTTAAAGTTGTCACTCATATTTTCGTCAACTTCTATATCCTGGCGTTTTCTCTTAATTCCACCTGAATACTCGCTATCACTCGCCTTACAAATGTTTAATGGACTAATGTCCTCACAACTTTTGTTGTAATTTGACATAGAAGCACATCACAAACCCAAACTATGAAAAAAAACCAAAATCATTTACGTTTTAATAATAAATTATACCAAATATCATGTGTATATGCAATTGGTTTCATAAACTACTTTTAATGTCAACTGTCAAACTTTTGTTTGAAGCGTTCTCTTTTTACCAACCTCCAGCGCCAACTTTAAATTTTAAAAGCTAAAATAAATTTTTATGTTAAAAAAAAACATAAAAATGCTATAAACATTAAAAATAATTGTTTAAACATACTTTATATCTTTTTATACAAGAAATGTATTTAATTAATTTAGTAAAACTTGAAATCATTTTTAATTCTAAATGTATGATAAATGTCCACGCGCTGTATAAAAAATATCCTTTATTTGATGTTCTGTCAACGTCAAACTGTGATTATTATTAAAATGCTATAAACGTTAAATATAATTGTTTAACACATGTTATATCTTTTTATACAAGTAATTTAATTAATTTAGTACAACTTGAAATAATTTTTAATTCTAAATGTATGATAAATGTCTACAAGATGTATAAAAAATGTCCGTTATGGTTAACGAGAGTCAAAATAATAAATCTGTCAAACTGTCATTATTATCAATAAATGTAATTTCCTGTATTTTTATATATTTATTAAATTAAATAAATGTAAATTGTAAATTATTTTTATAACACTAAACTAATTTTAAATGTTTTAAGTAAATTAAAGAAATGGATCTATCGGAAGAAATATGTGAAAGTCTAGTTAAGTGGCTTCAAGCCCTAGTCACGAAAGGAACCAAATCCTTACAAGAGATCAACGATGGTGTAGCCATGTACCAATTATTAATACAAATAGAGCCTCACTATTTTAGTAAACTCGAGTCAAAAATCAAAATCGACAGTTTAAATTGGAGGCTGAAGGTGAGCAATTTAAAAAAAATTTTAGAAAGCATCATCGAGTATTATCAAGACGTGCTCAACTTAAACGTTCTTGATGTTGGAAGACCAGACTTAGTTCAAATTGGAGAAAATAGCAATCTAATCGAATTGGGTAAACTTTTAAGATTGGTCTTGGGTTGTGCCGTTAATTGTGAAAGAAAACAGGAGTACATAACTAAAATAATGGCGCTCGAAGAGTCAGTTCAGCAATGTATTATGCAAGCCATTCAACAGCTGGAAGAAGTTACAGGAAATACAGGACGATCCGGCTTGAGTTTAATAAGCATGGAGACGGATGCTCGCATATTTAGACTAATGCAAGATTTAGAGATGGTTACCGAAGCCAAAGAAACGTTAGCGCAACAATGCCACGATTTAGAAGCTCAAGTACAGTGCTTGTTAGATGAACAACAAACTTTAATCGCCGATAATAGAGCTTTAACTAACCAAGTCAAAGAGCAACCGACCGAAAACGTGCGCGGTCCGGATAATCGCAAACAAATCGAGCTGTTAAAAGAAGAGCTGTTTAAGCTAGAAACTAGTCGAGACGATTATCGTGCAAAAACCATAGAGCAAGATAAACAGCTGTTAATTTTACAAGAAAAAATATCGGACTTGCAAGTTACAGCGGATGCTGCAGCGAGGTTAAAAGACGAAGTGGACGCTTTAACTGAGTCCGCGAGTAAAGTTGAGGCGCTCGAACAAACGGTGGCTTCGTATAAAAAGAAATTAGAAGCTCACGGAAATATAAAGAAGCAGTTGGCAATTTTACAAGAGAAAAACGTCGAGTATTACCAACAAAATTTAAAATACGAAGAGGAGCTTCAAAACATTTCGGTTTGGAAAAATCAGTGCGAAATTTACAAAAAACAAAGCACCGATTTGCAACAAAAGCTCGATGAAGAAGTCGAAAGAGGAGATCGCGCTACTTTTCAAATGGAAAATTTAAAATCAAAATATTTATCTGTTAAAGGAGAAAGAGAGAGGGCCATGCAAGAGAGGGATACGTTAAGGGAAGAAAATGAAGAATTGAAGTTGGGTAAAGATGGTAAAAAGGGAATAGACGAAGCGGATGTTGCTCAAGAATTAACACCAACAGAGATGACAGAACGGTTGAGATTTTTAGAAAAAGAAAATTCGGCTTTGAGAAACGTCGAGCAAGAGGCGCATTGGGCACAAGCTCTTTTAGACGACTCTTTGAGCCGTATAGAAAAATTAACTGAACTTAATAGGAGCGTTAATCAAAAAGTTGTTCAACTCGAAGAGCAGTTGGAAGAACAACAAAAATTACAAAAAGACGACCAAGTTTTAAATTTAGAAAATACAATTAAGGAGTACAAACAAAAAGTTTTAACTTTACAGGAAGTTTTAACGAGTAAAGAAAATGACCTTCAAGTTAGTCAAGCTAAATATTTGAGGAATTTGGAGAAAGCTAAAGAAGTTGCTCAAAATTTAGAGAGTAAAAGCGTCGAAGATAACGACTCTTTGAGACAAAATAACATGAAAGAGATCGAAAATCAAATGTTAACCGTTGCTTTTTATCGGTTAAGTTTAACTCGTCATAGAGAAGCCGTTGATGAACGTTTAGCAATGTTAAGTGCAGGACAAGGGCAGTCGTTTTTAGCAAGACAAAGACAACCGACACCTCGAAAACCAGTACAGCCTTTTAAATCTAAATAATTTTTTTATTATAGCCCATTCAAAATAGAAAAGGATTATTTAGGGCGTCCAGTGAACACTCGGTTTGAAGGCACTTGTTGAGGATAGAGGGAGGGATCCGAAAAGTATGCCACTCCCCTGTTCCATTCAACTCTTCTCTCGTCTGAACTGGCTCAATGTTTGATCCTTTTCTATTTTGGAAGAGATCTAAGGGTGCACCAACAGTGTAAGAGGGAGAGAGTAAGATAAGTACGTTTTTGAATGTGAAGGTTCGAGACTTACTATAACTTCTATTTAAAAACGTATAGGTATCTTACTGCCTCACTCGGTTGGTACACTCTGTATAATTTATATTGATTGTACAGCGAGTTATTAATTTATTATAAAAATTTTAAACCCAAGTCTTTGAATTGATTTGTCTATTTCCTAATTTAAACCTCTTGTAAGAATTAAAATTAAATAACTAACCACACGACGCAAATAGTTGGGCGCCAATAACATAAGAAAGCCCATAGTGTCCAATAGTTGGAAAATTAGATGCCAAAATCGCTCTCGTGACTCGTCAAAATATACATTTCAGAAGTGGGATAGTGTCCAATAGTTGCAAAGTTAGATGCAAAAATCCCTCACTCATCAAAATATGTATTTCAGAAGTGGGATAGTGTCCCAAAGTCTCCAATAGTTGGAAAGTTAGATGCAAAAATCTCTCTCGTGACTCGTTAAAAAAATGTATTTCAGAAGTGGGATACTTTGCAACCTTTTGGAATTAAAACAGCTCAGAACAAGTTTTGACCCATGGGCAACAACCTGCACCCAAATTTCCACATTGATGTGGATTTACTTAACTGTATGCAACCAAAAGGTATCTACTACGACCGTTGAGTCCTTGTTGAGCTTTTTGCTAGCGGAAAAGCTTATGAACGAATTGATCAAAAACAATGAATTAATTTATTAACTGGTAATATCACAAACACAAATTACTTATTTAAAAAAAAATTTAAGTCTTTAGTTTTGTCGTCAACGTCCTTTAAGATTGATTCGGCCAAAAGAGTAGTCGTAGGTTCTTTTCCCAAATAATCTGCTACTAGCTGTCGTGGCGGTTTACCACCACCATGTCCTAGACATTCGTGTCTATATTTTTCACCTTGTGTACGATTCAAAGGGTCGTTCTCAAAATAACTCTGCCAAATACAAGATGCTAAAGCTCTCGACACTAAATACGAATAATACTTAGCACCATAACCAACAAGATGGCTAAATCTCAACTGCCAAGCTGTATTTTCCACGTAAGGAAGGCTGTAGTATTTGTTTTGCATTTTGGCGAGCACATCGTTAGTCGATCCTTCCAACGGATGTTGTCCATGATACAACTGATCCAAAACCGAATAAAATACTTGCACCTGCATCTCACTAGCCATAAATAAACGCTTCGACGCACACACACGCCTTAACATATCTTCAGCCATAGGCTCTTTGGTTTGAAAGTGTTTGGCAAAAGTTCGAAGTACACGAATGTCGCTAGCAAAATATTCCATTAAAACAGACGGAACTTCGGCAAAATCGGTGCTACAACGAGTACCGGCAACGTGTTGGTAGTGCGTTCTAGCCAGCATGGAATGCATAGCGTGTCCCATTTCGTGAAACAAATTGTCAACCATACCGGGCGAAAGCAATGTGGGAGTCGACCAACGCGGTAAAGGAAAGTTTAACATAAGTACAACTACTGGGTGTTGATAAGAACCATCTGCAAGGACACGTCCTCCTCGAATAGTAAAGTGACAGTCTTGATTCGGTTTACCGCTTCGTTCGTAAAAATCACAATAAATGTGTCCTAGCAAACCTTCACTTTCATGCGTAACCGCTAACTTGTAAATATCATTACTCCATTTTTCACCACTTGTCATTTCGGTTACAATTAAATTCACGCCGTACAATCGATACATTAAATTATCGAGACCTTCCATGCAAGCGCCCAAAGAAAAGTAAGGCGAACATTCGGAATTTTGTATGTTGAAAGCTTTCTGTTCGGCCTTTTTGGTATAGTACAAAGTGTCCCAAATCGCAAAAGGAGTGTCAAAAGATTGGTCGGCTCTTTTCATTTCGCTCATGATTTGGAAATCTTTTTCCGCCCTACTTTTCAATCCCTCCGAGAGATCGTTTAAAAACTTCATAACTGTACTAGGGTTTTCTAAAGTACTTCCTTTGAGAGCTCTGTGCGCGTATGTTGGGAAGCCACAGACTTGAGCTAATTCGTTACGTTTTGCTAGTAAGCTTTGCAAAATGGCTTCTTGTTGCGGATCGGGATAGAAGTAAATACGATAAGCTATTTCGCGTACTAATGCGTTTGCCGAATCGGCACTTAAGCTATTGACTATTATGTTCTCCCCCTCCAGGGTGAAGCTGTAATGAGAAAGAAAAAATATATTAATTCTACAATGAAATAGACCTGCCGCTTCGCCCGGCAAAGAAAAAAGAATGCACTCTATTTTATGACCGCTCTGTAGTAAATGTAGTAATGATAGTTACCAAATAAATAATATAATGATATAATATATTATATTTTATTATAATATAATATTATAAAATAATATTTTATTAAAATATATTATATTTTATTATAATATAATAAATTATATTAAATTATAATTAAATTATTGTTTTAATATAATATACCGGGTGTTGAACGACCTACCGATACATAGGGCAATAGCACGTAAAATCACGTTTTTATAAATTCCTGCTTCCCTAATTGTTTTAAAGCAAACATGAACAACAAATCAATAAGCTAGTAAGCGAGTTCGGCCCTCGAGACTTTTTTTGGAAAATATTTAGGTGAAAAGCAAGAGATTCGTATCAGTTTTGACAATTTCAGGTCACGTCAGGACAGGTCGAAAACATCCGGGACACTAAGGGGGGCCTGGGGACGGCTTTGAAAGTGAGAAAAACGCAAAGTTTAATTAAAAAAATTAGCAACCAAGCCATCCTTACATTGTAAGAGTCCAAATTTGGGAGCGACGTAAGACACACCTACTGCTACCCCTTCCCTAAATTTCGAACCAATCCAAGTAATCAAATTTTTTTTATAGGTTTCCATTGGCCAAAAAATAAAAATAGCCGTATCGACGCAAAAATCGAGATTCGGCTACTCTTGTGAGTCCCCATAAATGCCCCAATGTTAGTTTCTAAAAATAACGCAAGGTGGCCGCGCAGCGGCCGTGATGAAACTTCGAAAAATCGTCCTACAATTTTGAAACGCTGTTAAACAAAAACTATGTACAAAGTTGGGAATTTTCTTCTTAAACGCACGTCAGACGACATTTGGCTATCGTCCTATTCCGTGTCGGACCGATTTCTTCAGCCGTTCTCCCGGAATAAGCTCCCGCGGAAATTCGGTTGAGGAAAAAATTTTTTTTTCGGATCGGATTTTAATTCCGGATCTGGCGTCCCTAGGGGATTTAGATCATCGTTCCGGTATCGGTTTTTCGATATCTCCCATAGCTGCCCTACGGATAGGGAAAGGGAAAATGACCCTTGCGCCAAGAAGCCTAAGGCCTTTCCTATTACACCTACAGCTTTCGAATCGGGCTCAAAAGTTAGTTCGGACCTTCTTCTACTAACTCACCACGAAATAACTTCTACGATTCCCATACAGAGGGCGTCGCGATTTTCCAAGTGTCGATTTTGGGGATAGAGAGAGAACGCGGAGGCCCACGACGTACCGCTTGCTCTAGGAAAGGGAGGGCCCGATTTTGTCAGATAGGCCGCAGGCAATTTTTCGGGGCATCCATAGGCATCCTCAAATTAGAATTGGCGCAGTCGGAAAAAACAAAAACTTCAAAAAATTCGTGAGAACATTCGGGATGGAAAGTGTCAACTTAATTACCTCTATTAATTTAATTAATTAACATTTTAATAAGCTGAGGGCGTAGACGAATTATCTGCCCCGTGCGCAAAATTTGCTAGGCACGGCTCTGAGCGTCAGTATTCGTTGACGCGTACTTAGAAGCTAAAAAGGGAGGGAAAGCTGTCTGAGCGCGTCTCGATCTGTTCTAGGCATCTTTGATCTGATTGTCAGGTAGCTCGTGGAACTAACATTTAGTTCTAAATATTTATTTTACTTACAGGTGTCTTAAAGACTCAGGTACGATGTTTTTAGGAACTACTCTCGAAGTTGTGGAACCCCCAACGAACATTTGGCCCAATTGAAGAATCGAATCGTTAAGTTTAACTACATGTTGGCGCGTGGTTGCGGGAAGATGAATACCACTTTGTTCAAAATCAAAAAGAAACAGTTGACCTACATGATCGTCGACTTTACTCGTGGTTACTAAGTCACCGTTTTTGACAACTTGAAGTAGTGCGTTGTATAAACTAAGATTTGTATTTAATCTAAAATTTTCAACGTTAGCTTAAAATATTGTTTTTATTGTTCACTCACTTTTCGACTATTCCACTTACAGTTGCACTTGCCAATTCAGCTGCTTGAGTATAAGAGGAAGACGGATGAGCGATACGTATGAACTCGGCTAAGTCTGCGGTTTTGCAAAGAGAGTCTGATAGTTCGTCGAATATTTCTACCATTTTACGAGATCTGTTTTTGCTAATGGCTTCTTCGATAAGTCGATTAGTTCGACTTACGCATTGTTCTTTTAGAATTGAAAAGCCTTCGTACGTTTGTAACTCGGGGACGTCAAAAAGACCCTAAATTAATTAAGTTTAAATTAAAATTAAATTACTTTATTAAAAGGACGACTTACGGATGAATCTTTGATTAAATTAAGTTTTCTTTCTGGTCTCGAATTAAAAGTTGCTCCTAACGAACTCCAAGTTCCGAAACTCCATTTTGATTTTAAGGAATTTCTGTTTTGATTATTTAATAGCTGTTTAAGTAGACTTTTATTCATTGTAGGTGTATTTGTAGGTCGTTTAAACTTTTTAATTCCTAATTTGGTTCTTCATTAGTAAACATCAGTGAGTTAACCTCAAAAGTTTGACAGCTGTGTAAATATAGGGCACTTATTTTTTTAGTTGCTGTAAATAATTTTGGTGTTTTTAATGATTAATTTATATAAATTGTAAAATGACCAAGGTATACTTACCAAAAAAATCAAAAATGTTTTTCTTAACGGTGAGTAAAGGTTAAATTTTAACTAAAATTAACACAGGTGATGAATGCAGTTTGAATTAAACTTATCAAATTTGCACAGATGCTCAATTTAATTTTATTTTTACAAGTTATCGTTGATTTTTTTACTTTTAAATTACTTTTATTTCATTTTAATGCTTAAACAGTTTCAAAAATTTCAAAACCTTAAAAATATATTTATATTAGGTACCAATTTTTGATAAGTGTGGCGCTAGTGTCCTAATCGGCGCGATATTTAAATTTAAAATCATTTAATTAGTACCTTATTTTTAAGTAGTAATAATTGTATTATTTAAATAATTATAATAGCGTTAGTTTAAAAAGTTTTTTAATTTATTGATTTGATAATATTAAATGGCAGTGGCGTAACAACTGCTGCAGTTTAGTGACGAAAGAGGGGTGTCTCATTGGTGCATTTTTTACTTTTTCCTTTACTTTGTTTCCAATCAAACGTAATTATGCTTTTGCATAACGATTAAATGAGTAAGACAGAGATAAAAGAGCTCATGTGTCGTTTTGACCTACAGCGCTTCTGTGGGGATGCGCAAACACTATTGTAGTGAAATTTTAAAATAATTTGACAGTTACCAGTGCTGTTTTTTGTAGTAAAGGTGTAAATTAATGTAAGCTTTTTGAATTTGTTTTAATTGGTTAAATTAGCCAAAAAATGCCAGAGATGTGTTTTAGAGCCAGAGGGTATTCGAAATATTTAGTTAATCCCAATTTTGGTCCTCGGGACACTTATTTTTGGAAAAATTCTATATTAACAGATGGATAAAATATTGTTGCCCAATAAATCAGTTTGATTTCAATATTTTGAATTTTTTCCCTAAAAAGTTCTTTTAAGAGCGTGAGTTTCCTGCCTTTTGGACAGGGTTAAAGGAGTTGTGAAAGTTGAATCTGCATTGCTTAGTCGGTGGTCACGTTGGGTTTCTTTCATTATAGTCGAGAAGCTCCATACTTTTGGCCCTATGTGCCTATGTGGAAGTCTGGACAATCGTTTCAGTTTGGGATTTTTTCCGTAACAAGTTCTTTGTAAGCGCGAGTTTTCTATCTTTTGGACAGGAATGAAGGGTTTTGAGCTGACAATTTGAGAAGTTTTAAAAGTCGAGTCTGCATCGCTTAGGTGGTGGCCACGTTGGATTTCTTTCATTATTGTCTGGAAGCTTCATACTTTTGGTTCTATGTGCCTATGTGGAAGTTGAGACGATCGTTTTATTTATCTACTCTTGGTTTTTGTAGGGGGTTGAAAAATAGCCTTCCTGTTTTGTGGGTGTTAGTGTAAGCAGCTGCTTAATTGTTTTATTCAATTTTGGGCATTTGATGCCCCTTCGTACGAAATTGGCTCTGTGAAGGGGTAGTGTTAGATATTTGGAGTTTTTTGGACGGTGATACCCTTCTGTGCGTCCCAATTGTTATTTTACCATAGCCATTGTTTATTGCTATTTGTGTTAAGTTTTTTTTAAATTGTCCTAGGATAGGGGTTGTTGATTGTGCAGTAGATCATGGAGTGGAAAATTGCTAATTTGTTTGTATGTAAGTAATCTAAGGTTTTGTGTTGATCTTGCAGTGAAGGTGTCAAAGTCAAAACGTGTAATGGTTATTGTATTGTTATCAACGCGCATGTTATCACGTGTTCGAAGCGCGCACGTTAAATTCAATGGAGAAGTGGATTTGTGGATTATAGCAATGGGTGGGAGATCCAGCATTGCAAGTGGAAAGGTGTGCTTATCTACCTGTTTTCATTCAATTTTGAATGAATCGCCTGACAAATCATCTGACCTACTAAACCAAATAATTGGGTCCAAGATCTTCCACTGTTTCAACTAATATTAATTTGACTATGGTAGAAAAAAGCTACCAGAGCACGTATTGTCAAAGATACAGGTGATGCAGCGCCAACGAGTATTTTAGTTGGGCACAATGATATAATAATATATCATTGGTTGGGCACAACTTGAACCAAAAGTTTGTTTACCCATCTTTTAACTTTTTCCATTCCAAGAAAAAGTATTGCATTTCTCGACGTTCCCAAAAATGCAAAAAATTTTATTTCGATTTTTTGAACCAAATGTCTGTATGTACCCCCCCTCGCCCCTGGAGCAAAAACTACTGAACCAATTTTGATTAAATTTTATTTTAGCCACTTTAAAATTACATATTTCATCGGCAAACTGAGCTTCTATAAGAAATCCATACAGGGTGTCAAAAAGTAAGATGGTTGTTTTGGGTACATATTTGCAAATTTGGGACAAATTACTTTTTGCTTGGCTATAAGATAGTACACATGAGTCTCAATTGAAAAAACAATTCCAATTTCAAAATGGCGACCAATAGAACGATTGTCCAATTTTTTGGTTTTTCTCTTATAACTTGGCCGGTAATTATTGTTATTAAAATTTCGAAACGTCATTGTACAGCCAAAATATAGGGCTTTCGTCCTATTTAAGTCGATTTTCAAAATTTTCAAAATTGTCTACCTTTAAGGGGTCAAAATAGGTCAAAATTTTGATATCGATTTTCTCAAAAACTGGTCCGAAGATTTTTTTAATTTTTGGATATGTTATAGAAAACGTAGTTCTCTATCTAACTCTAAATTTTTAAAGATTTGTATGGTGCGGATTCGGAGTTATGATTTTTTGAATGTCAAAACTTCAAAAAATTTCCTCTTTAAAACTTTAAAAAAGTTCCTCGTATGGCCATATCCGTTGTTTTTTCTTTGTTTCCTGAATTTGGTTATGGCTACCAACAAATGCAGTAGTTTTTGTTACAAGTACTTAGATACAACTAGCAGTATCTTTAAATTTATTTTTTAGTAGAAATATTATTAAATGGGCCCAAAAACCTTAGATAGGTTATACGGGTCATTTACGTTTGAAACATAGAAATTCATAATAATATCAAATAATATAAGTAAATATAAACTAGATAAATATAAATATGAACATTTAGTAGAAAAATATTTGGTAAAATTTAAAACCTGATGTATTAGATATATACTGAGTGATCCATACATACATAGAATAAAACAAAATTTAATAAACGAACTGAGCAGCCGAAGCGTTTTGGATGGTGATTTGCCTACTGCTTGCCTATGCCCCTAAAACCCATTATAGGATTAAGATATTATCTGTACAGATACAGATCTACCAGAATACAAATGAATAAAACTTAATAAATTTATTCAAAAATCGCACATCTACACATGGGCGCAACCAAAATGTATTTTGTATTTGAAATACTGTATTTTGTATTTGTATTTTGGTTGAAGATAAAAAAAGTATTTTGTATTTCAAATACTGTGCTTCGAGTATTTTGTATTTGAAATACACAAATAGATGTATTTTGCCCAGCCCTGCCCATTGAACAAATGAACAGGTTGGTCTGTATTTGAGAATTAGTTTTATTCCTTCTCTAGCTTGAGCAAATTTGAGGTTATTTTACGACACCAGTTCTATTGCGCATGCGCCTATTTCATAAAGCGGGAAAGCGGCCATTATCCCAGAATCCATTGCTCATTTGCAAGCAATCTTTTGCACGGTGGAATTTTAAATTAATTTAGCAGTTGACTAAGTGGACAGTGCTATTGTTCGTTGTAAAGGTGTAGATTAGAGTAAGTCTTTTGTTTTAATTTATCTATACAGAGATCTAACCAAAATAGTATGTGTTTTTGGAGCCATAGTCAAAATTTTATTTTTGAAGGGATTAAGAAGGTGTCCGCTAAGATGGGGCTTAGAGTATTTTATGATTTGGAGGCATTCTTTGATGGGTGTGTTTGGGAACACAGTTTTGATGTGTCCCAGATTAATCATTTTGATATGGCTCAATTGAGTAGGCCACTATGGGTCTTATTGGGTTGTTGCGTATATGCAACTTTATGGTTTATGGAAAAGGTAGAAACCAAGGTGCTACATTTTGCACCCATTATTTTGGTCTAGATAAGGCATCTTGTAGTGTAGGATATTAAATTTTATTGGGTGTAAGATATGGGCTAGTTCGTAGTGACCAAGCATGAGATACGTCTTCAATTTCTCTCAAATTTCTTCTCTCGTTGGTCTGTATTTAAGAAATAATTTCATTCTTTCTCCAGCTTGAGCAAATTTGAGGTTATTTTAATCGTGTCATAAGAGGTTATCTTGTCAGTTCTAATGCGCATGCGCCTGTAACGATTTAAATTTTACAAAGCGGGAAAGCGGCCATTATCCCAGAATCCATTGCTCATTTGCAAGCAATCTTTTGTACGGTGGAATTTTAAATTAATTTGACAGTTGACTAAGTTGACAGTTTGGTGTGCTATTGTTCGTTGTAACGTGTTGATTAGAGTAAGTTTTTTGTTTTAATTTGTTGTCCAATCAAAAACTGTTCTACCTATGAGAGGTGATTTTTTAGGCCAATTTCCATAGTGTTACTAATTTTTAACAAAATAAAAAGGCCAATCACGTACATTCAAAATATGATTAGTTTGATGTTGTATTACCTCACTTTGCATTGTCAATTGACAGTTATTTGGTCCGATTGACAATCAAAGCATGAATATAGGCCTATACCCTGTATATGACGCTTTAAAATAAAAATGGCTGCTCGTTTTTGGGCGTGGAACGTTGGTGTGACCATGCACAAACGCCATTTTTAACGGTGACATTTTTTAAGTTGATTCGACAGTTACTGGAAATACGTGAAGATAATTAATAACACTTGAATTATTATAGAGATATGTCGGTCAAACGAAAAAGACTTTTTATGAAAATTGAGGATTTTTCTTCAAAATCGCCTGATAGCAAAAAGACATTAGTGGATCCTGATAGTCAAATTTCGGTGTTTCTTATAACAATGCAAAATCCTTCGTCGCAAGTTGGAAGCGCAACACCTAACATTGTAACTGAAGAGTTGAAAGGTGTTCCTTCACCTTCTGATGCTGATGGACAACATCATCAGTCGAACGATGCAAATTCATCAGCGGATGGGAAATCTAAGTCAACAACCACCCTACCAGGGGGTGTTCCTTCACCTTCTGATGCTGATGGACAACATCAACGGTCGAACGATGCAAATTCATCAGCGGATGGGAAATCTAAGTCAACAACCACCCTACCAGGGGGTGTTCCTTCACCTTCTGATACTGATGGACAACATCAACGGTCGAACGATGCAAATTCATCAGCGGATGGGAAATCTAAGTCAACAACCACGCTACCAGGGGCCGTAAGTTTTATTTCGTTAAACAGTCTGTGTGTAGAGATTCACGACTCTTGACTCTATAATCTTAGTCTTGCTCTTGGCCTCCAACACAAATACTTATCACTAAACAAGACCAAGGCTTTACACAGACCCCCAAGTCAAGACTCTTGATCAAGATCAGTCTTGGTCTTGAGTCTTAAAGGTTAGTCTTGGTATTGGTCTGGTCTTGGTCTTGATCAAAACTAAACAATCAGCGTCACTGTCTAGAGATTTGGGACTCTTAACTCTGTAGTATTATTCTTGAAGACCATGACCAAGACTTTGCAGAAACTCTCAAGTCAAGACTGTTGTTTCAGATCAGTCTCGGTGTTGGTCTTGAACAAGACTAAGACCAAGATATCCTTATTAATAGTTATCACTAAACAAGACCAAAGCTTTACACAAAGTCTCAAGTGAAGACTGTTGATCAAGATCAGTCTTGGTCTGGTTTTGGTCTTGATCAAAACTAAACAATCAGTATCAGTCTCTAAAGATTGGGGACTCTTAACTCTATAGTATTGGTCTTGAAGACCATGACCAAGACTTTGCAGAGACTCTCAAGTCAAGACTCTTGATCCAGATCAGTCTCGGGCTTGGCCTTGAACAAGACTAAGACGAAGATAGTTTTATAGTCTCGTGAACCTGTATCTGCGCCACACACTGTATATTATTATGTTTACTATTAATTGTGTCGTTGACTTAACGATAAATTATGACATGATAAGATAAACATTAATTAATTTAAATCGTTTTAGAATAATATAAAGAAATTTATTTCTCAAAGAAGGATGGATAGACGAAAGATGATGGTGAACGAGTTTTTCATTAAAGATGACTATGAAATTGTAAATATTTCGTTTTGTTTTTTCGTTTTCCTTTAATATCTTTTTCAGGCAATTTCGGCACACAAGATGGTCAAATCGAATACGGCTGTTTTGTACGATCATAAAATGGGCGATCATCTATGTTTATGGGATAAAGATTACCCAGAAAGCCCCGACAGATATTTTGCGATAATTAATCGGTAAGATAGAGCTCGTCAACTAAAAAGAACCCACCGGCGTACGTCAAACATGCGTACTCATTACATACCTACTTACGGGATCAGGCGGACGAGATTCATAAATATGCTCATGAGTGTAGCAGCCAGTTGTAGGCAGGCAGGTAGACCGTAAGAAGGCAGGCAGGCAGACCGTAGGTTCACAGACAGGTTTAGGGATCAGGCGGTCGAGATTCAGAAAAACTCATGAGCGTAGTGACCGTACCTCCAATAGCAATTTGAACCCGCCCGACCTATTTAAATCTTTCGCGTAATAACGTGGTGGGTTCTTCTCGACTGAGTCGAGGTATTGTAAAAAATGCTTTTTCAAGGCTAAATTTTCGTTTTAAGGTGTAACGCATTGGAATTATTTGAAAGATGTGTCAAACTGGAGATCAAGCCGGCCACAAGAGAGCAAATATGGACATTGCATACGATGGACCTTTACAATAAGTTGGCCCAAATTTCTTACACTGCCACCGAAAGTGAAATGGAAACCGAGGCCTCACAATACGATTCGGTTTATTTTAACAAAGTAACTCACCAACTTGACGCTCTTAAGTCCTCTATTCACGTACAGTCAGGCCATTTATCACTACATCATTAGCGGCCGACGAAATGTACGTGAGTGGAGACCATTACTGTTAACTGAGCCTTATTTTTGTAGGAAACTTTCGATACAGCTTTAATATCTGCTGGGGCCGCTATTGAGTTGGTTGAAAATGTCTGTAATGGGACCGTTCAAAATGGTTTTGCGATTGTCAGGCCTCCAGGTCATCATGCTATGAATGACGAATTTTGTGGATACTGCTTTTTCAACAATGTGGCATTGGCTGCTCAACACGCTTTAGACAATAAGCTCGCCGAAAGAATATTAATCGTAGACTACGACGTCCACCATGGCCAAGCTACGCAAAGAATGTTTTACAATGACAAACGGTAATCCTTTAACGCATCAAGGAAAACAAATTCTAAATGTAATTTTGTAGGGTTTTGTATTTCTCGATCCATCGTTACGAGTATGGGGAATTTTGGCCTAATTTGCGCGAGAGCAACTATGATTTTATTGGAGAAGACGCTGGAAAGGGTTACAACGTAAATGTGCCTTTGAATACTACCGGCTTAGGTGATAGCGAGTACTTGACCATCGTCACTCAGTTGTTATTACCTTTGGGCTACGAGGTTTGTTTAAAAAAAAATTCTACAAGCGATATCAATTTTTGTTTTTGATTTAGTTTGAGCCTGATCTAGTTATTATTTCGGCTGGATACGACGCTTGTATAGGATGTCCTGAGGTGAATATAACTTTTTTCTCTTGTTTTAGTTTCAACCAGATTTAGTTATCATTTCTGCTGGTTATGATAGCATCTTAGGTGACGAAAAGGTTCGTTTTAGCCTAAAATGTTCTCTATGTGTCACTCAGCGCGTGGGATTTTGTTATTAGTGGAGATGGAGAATAGGTCAAATGGACAAAATAGTGCTCAATCACGTGTTGAAAACAATTGAATTTTGTATCATTCAGAAGTGGTATCAAAACGTGACAAGCTTCTGAACGACTCAATTGGTTTCTTGATCAAAAATTAGTACCATGTCCACCTGCCCTACTACCGCTTCCTAAACATATTTCTTTTACACCTCCAAGTGAAGACGTGGACTCCAGTTGTACAGAACAAAAAACTTCAAACCAGGTGATTTAAAACCATTCGCAGTTCAAAAAGAAAGTACCTCCCAGATTCACTATCTGACAGGCAGAAATGCGCGCTATAGAACTCTCTACTCGAGAGAACATCAGCAAGTGTCTCAAAGGGAAAAGAATGATCTTAAACTTTTTCAAAACTGGAAGATTGAACTGGAATTCCATGTGATGATGGACTGCCAAACGTAAAACCACACTAGTGGAGGCAACACTAAACCACTCATTGAAGCAGTTGTTCTATCTCCACTAATAACAGACACCCATGCCTTATAAGGACTCATTGTATAAACTCGATTAAAATTATTTTAGGGCAAAATGGAGGTGACTCCTGGCTTTTATGGTCACCTAATTCGACTTCTATCAGGCTTAGCTAATGGTAAAATAGCCGTATGTCTCGAAGGTGGTTATTTTCTACCATCATTAGCCGAAGGAGCAGCTATGACTTTAAAGAGTCTCTTAGGTGATCCTTTACCTATGTTGGAACCGATGAAAGAACCTCATCCATTAGTAGTTGAAGTTATCGACGCTCTTAAAGTGAGATTGGAGAAATATTGGAATTGTTTCAAGTTTCTACCAGTCGAGGCACCAACTCACGATGTTGTAAAATATGTTGGAGTTCCATTGACTCCACCTTATCCAACTCGAAACTGGTATTTTACAAATACGCCAGAGTACATTGAGAAATATAATAAAATAGTGAATTTGCACCGCAATGGTAAGTGGAACACTATCTTAAGAGGTTGTAGTGGTTCAGTACTGGACCATGAAGGAACGGTTACATAATCTGTGGGACGCTTAGTGCTGGCCACAATACCTTCTTTATAATGCCGTGTTTACGTTTAGCTACCGCTATTAAAACTAATTTAATTTTAGCAACCGAAGAATTAGGCACAAACTTAATAGTAGCGTGCTGTTACGACCCGGATATGTTAAAACACGATACGAGTAGAAGTGTAGTTGAAAAACCTGAGCGGTTACTAAGCGCTTATAATTTATATAAGGAATGGGGGTTACACGATCGTTGTTTAAATCTACAGGTACGTTGTTCCCTAAATAATAATGTTTTTATTTAATTTACCATTTCAGCCTAAAGCTATCGATGCTTCGATAATTAAATTAATTCACAGTCAAGATTATGTAGATGATTTGTTAGACAACCAATTGGAAAAGCTAACTGAGAAGGACGGTGATATGTATTACAATGATGAAACTTTAAATGCAGTTTTAAAATCAGCTGGAAGTGTTTTATCTATTTTGGAAAGCGTTATGAATAATGAGGCCAATTGTGGAGCTGCTTTTGTTCGTCCACCAGGACATCACGCCGAAGCAGAAAAATCAATGGGCTTTTGCTTTATTAACAACGTTGCTCTTGCTGCCCAATACGCAATTGACAACTATAATTTAAGCAAGTAAGTGTTTCCTCCTCCTTCCTGAGTCTTTAGACCATGTAAAGCCATTCCCGTCCCCAGTATTTTAATTGTAATGTAGGCAAATACAGCCGAATTTCCACGGCTATTTTTGGAGTCTCATAGCCCCTGTGGTGTCTAAGCAAACTATTTTGGGCATCAAGCTTAGGTTTTCTGAGTTATTTAGAGCGACCAAACGGAATAACCCAAGTTTAGAGCCAGTAGGTTCTTATGTTTTTCCATAAAATCGTCTTCCTTGCATCTTCATCCTAGCTCTGGTTCAAGTTTAACTTTGAGTCAAGAATGGCTCCCAATGATCCAAGTTTCTTGAGAACTGACGTTGAATCCTTAATGTCGTCAGCATACCCAAAGACTTTGAAAGCTTAACTGTCCAGTACTTCTCATTATGGGCAGCTTTGGGAAATCTAAGCTACTAGATTATCGCCCATGAAGTGACTTTGCTTGGATGCGTGAGCGTCTAGTTTAAGGTTTTTAAATTAGGGTTTAAGATCCAAGCTCCTTGGGCACGCACCCCCGCAGGTATTATTTCCTTCCCTGTTCTAGTGGAGTTTCCCCCTTTTGTTGGAAAATAATAAATTCATAATGATTGTCCTCCTCGTGTCACCTTGAGTTGTTATAATCCCAGTTTCCTGATTTCTTCTGATGGTTGAAAATCAGTTTAAGGTTTTTTAGTTTCAGCTCCTTGGGACGTTCCCTTACTCTTGGCAGGTATTATTTCCTTCCCTGTTCTAGTGGAGTTTCCCCCCTTTGTTGGGAGATAATCAATTTTATTGTGATTGTCCTCCTTGTGTCACCATGAGTTCTTTAATCCCAGTTTCCTGATTTCTTCTGATGGAATGAAGATCAGTTTAAGGTTTTTTAGTTTCAGCTCCTTGGGACGTTCCCTTACCCTTATCTTAGCAGGTATTATTCCCTTCCCTGTTCTAGAGGAGTTTCCCCCCTTTGTTGGGAGATGATCAATTTTATTGTGATTTCCTCCTTGTGTCACCATGAGTTGTTATAATTCCAGTTTCCTGATTTGTTCTGATGGAATGAAGATCAGTTTAAGGTTTTTTAGTTTCAGCTCTTTGGAACGTTCCCTTACTTCTTGGCAGGTATTATTCCCTTTCCTGTTCTAGTGGAGTTTCCCCCTTTTGTTGGGAGATAATCAATTCATAGTGATTGTCCTCCTCGTTTCACCATGAGTTGTTATAATCCCAGTTTCCTGATTTCTTCTGATTTATGAAAATCAGTTTAAGGTTTTTTAGTTTCAGCTTCTTGGGACGTTCCCTTACCCTTATCTTAGCAGGTATTATTCCCTTCCCTTTTCTAGAGGAGTTTCCCCCCTTTGTTGGGAGATAATCAATTTTATTGTGATTGTCCTCCTTGTGTCACCATGAGTTGTTATAATCCCAGTTTCCTGATTTCTTCTGATGGAATGAAGATCAGTTTAAGGTTTTTTAGTTTCAGCTCTTTGGAACGTTCCCTTACTTCTTGGCAGGTATTATTCCCTTTCCTGTTCTAGTGAAGTTTCCCCCTTTTGTTGGGAGATAATCAATTCATAGTGATTGTCCTCCTCGTTTCACCATGAGTTGTTATAATCCCAGTTTCCTGATTTCCTCTGATGGATGAAAATCAGTTTAAGGTTTTTTAGTTTCAGCTCCTTGGGACGTTCCCTTACTCTTATCTTGGCAGGTATTATTCCCTTCCCTGTTCTAGTGGAGTTTCCCCCCTTTGTTGGGAGATAATCACTTTTATTGTGATTGTCCTCCTTGTGTCACCATGAGTTCTTATAATCCCAGTTTCTTGATTTCTTCTGATGGAGTGAAGATCAGTTTAAAGTTTTTTAGTTTCAGCTCTTTGGAACGTTCCCTTACTTCTTGGCAGGTATTATTCCCTTCCCTGTTCTAGTAGAGTTTCCCCCTTTTGTTGGGAGATAATCAATTCATAGTGATTGTCCTCCTCGTTTCACCATGAGTTGTTATAATTCCAGTTTCCTGATTTCTTCTGATGGAATGAAGATCAGTTTAAGGTTTTTTAGTTTCAGCTCATTGGGACGTTCCCTTACCCTTATCTTAGCAGGTATTATCCCCTTCCCTGTTCTAGTGGAGTTTCCCCCCTTTGTTGGGAGATAATCAATTTTATTGTGATTGTCCTCCTTGTGGCACCATGAGTCCTTATAATCCCTGTTTCCTGATTTCTTCTGATGGAGTGAAGATCAGTTTAAAGTTTTTTAGTTTCAGCTCCTTGAAACGTTCCCTTACTTCTTGGCAGGTATTATTCCCTTCCCTGTTCTAGTGGAGTTTCCCCTTTTTGTTGGGATATAATCAATTTTATTGTGATTGTCTTCTTCGTGTCACCATGAGTTGTTATAATCCCAGTTTCTTGATGGAATGAAGATCATAACTAACTTTTCATTTGTAGGATTCTAATACTTGATTTCGACATCCATCATGGTAATGGAATTCAAAAAATATTCTACGAGACAGACAAAGTGCTTTACTTAAGTATACATAGATTTGACAAAGGGAGGTTCTTTCCACGTTCACTTGATGCCGATTTCTATAACTGTGGAACAGGTTCCGGTATCGGCTATAATATTAACATCCCGTTATCTCAGGTAACAATTTTTTTCAAAACTAATTTTAAAAATTAAACAATTTTTTTATAGCACAAACATTATAACGAAGATTATATGAATATATTTTACCAAATTGTACTTCCGGTCGCATATTCGTATGCACCCCAGTTAATATTGATTTCAGCCGGATTCGATGCTGGAATCAACGACTTACTCGGAAATTATCAGTTAACACCCGAATGTTTTGGACATTTTGTTCAACTTGTGAAACCTTTAGCAAGTGGGAAGGTTATAGTTGTGATGGAAGGAGGATATAATCCGATAACAGTTAAATATTCGATGAATATTTGTGTGAAGACTTTATTGGGAGATCCTTTACCAGTATTAGATTTTAGAAAGAGGAGGTACCGATCAACTTATAGAAAGGTCTTAAAGAATGTTTTAAACGTTCATAAGAAAACCTGGCCGGCGTTGCTAGCGCCTCAATCAGTTGAAAGTTCCGAAAGTACAACCACTAGCGAAAGTGAAGTTATTGTCGAAGCGCTTAAGACGCAAAATTTACAAAGTTAAAAAACATTGTTTATAAATTATAGTTGTCGTCCAACGGTTTTGAATTGTAAATTTTAAGAATTTTACTTAACGAGAAAGCGAAGTTATTTTAATAAGTGACCCGAATCAATTAAATAGTTTTAATAAGTTTTAATATGTTCAATAAGGCAATATTTCGAGTTTTTAGGTTGCACTTTTTAATTGTTTAACTAACGTGTCCTTAACTTCGGAGGTTGAAATTTTTCTAAATATTTTTAACGGTCTTCCAACTTTTTTCAAATAGTATAATAAAATAAGTACTATTTGAACTTATATAAGACATAATAATTTATAGTAAATAACAAATTTTACTATTTAAAAATTTATTGTTGAAATGTAACCGTTGTTTAAAAATAAAATATTTTCATTAACTAATGTAACGTTTTTACAATAAAAAGCGTTTTCTACATAGCCAAATAAAATACAATTGATTGTTTTCACTTTTATTATTTAAAACTACCATTATTTTCTTACTCAATTATCGTCGATAGTAACAAGAACGCTCAACTATTGCAGAGTCGTGTAATTGAGCCTTAATTAAACTATTATTAATCGCACATATCAAAAGCACTAACTTTTGGACTCGCTACAAATAAATTAGATGCAATGTGACTTTTAAAATATTCCCCACCATACTCCTCATACTCACGGCGAGTAAAAATACTTTTTTTTAAATTATCACTTTGTGACCATTTCTTCATACCATGCCAAGCCGATAAACTGTTATTACAATTACTAACATTTAGATAAGACTTAAACGGTCTTATGGAAGTAAGGTCACTTTTAATCCTTTCTTTTAACCCTGGTAAATTAGCTAAACCTCCAATCAAGACAACATTTGCAGCTAATTTCAACTGTTCCTCAGCATTAAATAGAGACAATACGTAACCGATAACTTCAGATAAGCCCGCTTCACCCGAACCAATCATATACGGCTTAAAGAGCAACTCGGGGGTACGATATCTCTCAATTCCGATATGCAGTTGATATGATTCACCAGGAGTTAAAGAATCGTCAACTTCGGTCGGCTCGTGAACTCTAATAATTTCCTCCAACTCCAACAATTTTTCATTTTCCGTCTCGCTATCCGAATCACCGCCTATTATCAACAAATCAAACTAATAAAGTTGTAACTACAAAAAATAAAAGTTTACCTTCTCTACTGATGATTTTATAAACGTCCCAATCCTCATCACGTAAACCGAAGTCATCGTTTCCTTTCTCTTTGCGCGCCAACTGCGATATAATTCGCATTCGTTCTTGCCCTGCCGCCGTTCTTCGTTTAGCCATATCTTGCCTACGTTGTTTCCTCGCCATTTTTTTACTCAAAATGTCTTGTTTCTAAAAGAACTAAATTATATTTACTTAATAAAGCACATAAAAACATATCAGACCATACAAATGCTCTTCAGAGCACACTAGATCATATCAAAACACACCAGAGTATACCTAAGCTCAACAGAGCATATCTAAGCACATCAGAGCATACCAAAACACAACATAGCATACCAAAGCACAACAGAGCTTACCAAAGTATTTCGAAGCACAACAGAGCATACCAAAGCACAACAGAGCATAACAGATTATACCAAAGCACAACAGAACTTACTAAAACACAACCGAGCATACCAAAGCACAACAGAGCATACCAAAGCATTTCAAACCACAACATAGCATACCAAAGCATTTCTAAGAACAACAGAGCTTACCTAAGAACAACAGAGCATACCAAAGCACAACAGAGCATAAAAAGCACAACAGATCATACCAAAGCATTTTAAAAAATACCCAAGCACAACAGAATATACAAAAATACAACCGAGCATACCAAAGCACAATAGAGCATATCAAAGAATTTCAAAGCACAACAGACCATTTAAAAGCAAAGCAGAGCATATCAAAGCACAACAGATCATACTAAAGCACAACAGAGCATACCAAAGCACAGCAGAGTATATCAAAGCACAGCAGAGCAGAGCATATCAAAGCACAATAGATCATACCAAAGTACAACAGCGCATACCAAAGCACAATAAAGCATACTAAAGTACAACAGATTATACCAAAGCACAACAGACCATACCAAAGCATTTCAAAGCACAACATAGCATACCAAAGCATTTCAAAGAAAAACAGAGCATACCTAAGCATATTAGAGTATACCAAAGCACAACAGAGCGTACCAAAGCACAACAGGGCATATCAAAGCATACCAAAGAACAACAGAACTTACTAAAACACAATCGAGCATACCAAAGCACAACAGAGCATACACAAGCACAACAGTACATACTATTACACAAAAGAGCATACCGAAGCACAATAGAGCATATCAAAGAATTTCAAAGCACAACAGAGCATACCAATGCATAGCAGATCATACCAATGCACAACAGAGCGTTTCAAAGCAAAGCAGAGCATATCAAAGCATTTGACAGCACAACAGATCATACTAAAGCCCAGTACATCATACCAAAGCACAACAGATCATACCAAAGTACAACAGATCCTACCAAAGCACAACAGAGCATACCAAAGCACAATAGAGTGTACCAAAGCATTTCAAAGCACAACAGAGCATACACAAACACAACAGAGTATATCCTTGCACAACAGAGCATACCAAAGCACAATAGAGCGTACCAAAGCATTGCAAAGCACAACAGAGCATACCCAAGCACAACAGAGTATACCCTTGCACAAAAGAGCGTACCATTGCACAACAGAGCATACCAAAGCACAACTGAGCATACCAAAGCACAACAGAGCATACCAAAGCACAACAGAGCGTTTCAAAGCACATGAGAGCATACCAAAGCATTTCAAAGCACAACAGATCATACTAAGGCCCAGTAGATGATACCAAAGCGCAACAGATCATACCAAAGCACAACAGAGCATACCAAAGCACAACAGATCATACCAAAGTACAACAGATCCTACCAAAGCACAACAGAGCATACCAAAGCACAACAGAGCATACCAAAGCACAACAGAGCGTTTCAAAGCACAAGAGAGTGTACCAAAGCATTTCAAAGCACAACAGAGCATACACAAACACAACAGAGTATATCCTTGCACAACAGAGCATACCAAAGCACAATAGAGCATACTAAAGCACAATAGAGCGTACCAAAGCATTGCAAAGCACAACAGAGCATACCCAAGCACAACAGAGTATACCCTTGCCCAAAAGAGCGTACCATTGCACAACAGAGCATACCAAAGCACAACTGAGCATACCAAAGCACAACAGAGCGTTTCAAAGCACATGAGAGCATACCAAAGCATTTCAAAGCACAACAGATCATACTAAGGCCCAGTAGATGATACCAAAGCGCAACAGATCATACCAAAGCGCAACAGATCATACCAAAGCACAACAGAGCATACCAATTTTCTTCTTATCATACTAGATCATGTCAAAGCTACAGCAGAGCATATCAAGGCACACCAGATTATACTAAAGCACATCAGAGCACACTGAAACTCTTAAGATTACCTAGAGCATACCGAGTAATAATACCTAAGCGTACCATTCGTTTAATATTTTGCAAAAAACTATGCATGGCCTTTTCGTTTTGAAAAACAGGTTGATTAGGCTTAGATTTTTTCTCAGGGATTGGCTCAATAATATCATCAGAGTTTGCTGCGAGAATTTTGTCCTTAGTCTTTTCAATTCGCATCTTTAGCAGAGCCACATTTTTATTAAGCTCATCTAAGCTCTTAAGTTCATATTCCATTAATAAGTTTCCTATATCAATATCCGGATCGTCCTGTATAACTAACTGAACGTTTCGAAGTTGACTTAGACGTTGTTCATCCTCTTGTAGCCGCTCTTCACGCTTTCTCGCATTTATATCGGCGAGACGTTTTGCTAACTCTTTTTTTCGTTCTTTTTGTTGTTCAACTAAAATTAAAGTTTTACAAATTGCACGAAAGTTTTTTTTATCACTTACGTGTGAGTGTTGAAGTTGTAACAACCGAATATGGTAGTTGTATGCGTTTTATATTATTCTCGTAGTATTCAGAATCGGTCCACCTCATTAGTTCTTCTTTATAATCTAAAGCAACCGCACAAATGGAGTGTAAAAGCTCTTCGGTTCGGCTTAATGTAATTGCATTAGTATGGCCTGGATATTTGAGTTGTAAAATTCGATGTAAAAATGATATTAAATGGTACCCTCCGGTATTTATACGTCTTGTGTTAACGAAGCTTGCTTTGTTATTTAGTACAGGTATAATGTGTATCGTGTGATAACCTAAACTAACGATTAGGGCATTTTCGCTGGTTTTTTTCTCGTTAAAATGGTAACCATACAAGCTATCGATTCCATAAGCCAAACTTGGAATGTTATAGCATTCGAATAACAACTCTGACATCACTAAAACAAGCACAAATGTAACTAAATACGATTAAAAAGGTGCAACTTACACGATCGTGATGAGTTTGGGTTTAAAAAAGGTTCGGTTAAAACGACAGGATGTTGAACACGATTTTCTGTATTTATTCCTAAATGGGTGAAAGTGTAATCAAATAAGTGCTCTTGCGTTTCAAAGTGTGTTACAATATTACGATCAAATTGTGTTTTTAATTGAAACCTAACTGCTTCTATATTAATCACATCATTTCCAACTTGCAGTTGAGGAGTCGGTGGTTCGACGTTGTCTTTTTTGTTTCGTTCCTTTCTCGGCTTAGCCACAAAGTTTCTAAATACTAACAATGGTGCTTTTTGATGGGCCCATCCTACACGACATTGGTATGAGCCTAAAAAGTTGAATTGTAATAAAAAAAGTTTAGTTTTTGATTGCTTACCGTTGTCAATTAAAATTGGAATATTTTGACTAATATTGTTGTACGGATGAATTATATCTGGTGTACATTTTACATCTTTAAACTCAACTGTGGCCATGATTTAAAATAATTATACTAAATTCTTCATTTACTTCATGATTTAATCGATTACTAACACACGAGTGTTAACAATCCATGTTTATATTAACAATCAACAATAAAGTGAGGTTAGGTCGAAACGTCAGGTCGTGGAAAGAAGTGGCGGTAAATTTAAATTTACTCTCGTACCATTTAGTAATTGTTAAAAAGTTCAATAAAATAATGATAAATTCAAAAATAATTATTTATTTACAGTCTAATACTATTACAAAAAAGTATTAAAAAGTGGCGGTAAATTTAAATTTTTAAATAAAAAATTTACAATTTTGCAACTTTAATACTCGTCAACTTGAATATGTTGGTGTTTATCTTCTTCTTTTTGTTTCGGAAAATATGGATTTGTTTTTGGGTCCAAATTGAGCCTAAAATAATTTGTTTTAAAATAAATTTTTGTAAATTGTTATTGCGGACCTGTAGTGATTTTGTGCTTCGTGACAGTCAACGTTGTACCACCAATCGCAAGTGAATTCGGCTTGGTTGAATAAAGTTCCATTTGTGCATAAAAATGAAGAGCCTTGTTCACCCTCACGTCCATCGTGACAAACGTGATAGGCCTAAAAGAGTTTCAAAAGCGTTAAAAATTAGGCAAAATAAAACTTACTTGACATCCAGTTTCGACATTTGCGTACATCCCTGGAACAGCAGGGACGTGGTGACAAGAAAAGCTTGTTTTTGGAACGCTGTGGTAAATTGGATAATCTACGCCTGGCACACCAGGGATTTTACTAAAGTCCTGTTGTTGTTCTTTTTCAGATTGACGTAGTTTTGGACCTTCGTCATATTGGGGATAAACTTCATATTGGCCGTGCTTTAAATTTAAATAATTTAAATAAAATTTATACAGGGTGTTCAATTATATTTTGAACTCACTCTGCTGATTGAATAAACATTTTGCACAATTTGGAATAATATAATTCCACAAATGTACAGTATTACGTGAGACATAGTTTCAAATTTAGTGAGAAACTGAAAGTAAATGACTAAAATTTCTGTCTTTGCAACTTAAATGGGTCATATGTATATTACAACTTTCGCTACGAGTATTTTAAACAGTTGTATATATTTTTTTATAATTTGAAAATATAAATAGTAATTTAAAAAAAATTAAGTTCCTATAACTACTAATTATATTTCTTTTTTTTATTATACCGTAATTAGGAATTAATTTAAAAAATAATTTATATTTGATCATTTACGTAAGAGTAACCTTATTAATGATCCCTTAGGCAGGTAATTGAAAAGTTACTGTTTGTTATACAAATCTACTTTTCTGATGTAATAAGTCATTGGAAATGAAAGCTGCGTAATTTTATAATTAAATCAAGGCGTTGTTGTTTGTATTTTCAAATAAATGCAAAAGGAACCCTTAAGAACTGCTTAAAAGTGTCAGCAGGTATTTAAGAAGACGAAGAGACAGACAAATAAGTAGGCAGTAAAGAAATAAAAGATAAGTAGGCTTAGGTACGTGCCTCTTAGTAGATAGGCTATGAACAGACACAGACAGGGAGACATGACACGGATGGGTAGATAAATAAGAAGACAGACAAGCAGGAGTACATATAATTTGACAAATAAATGAATAAGCAGATAGACAGATAGATGAGAGAATAAGCAGCCTGGTATCTTATAGGCAAAATAAAAAGGGGATGATGTATACAGAAAAAATTGATAGAAAGAGAGAGGGGTTGATAAATAAAAAGGCAAACAAGCAGGCATACATATAATCTGACAAATAAATGAATAAGCAGATAGACAGATAGATGAGTGAATAAGCAGCCTGGTATCTATGAGCAAAATAAAAAGGGAATGATATAAACTGAAAAAATTTACACAGAGGTTGATAAATAAGAAGGCAGATAAGCAGGAGTAGGTACATACAATCTGGCAAATAAATGAATAAGCAGATAGACAGATAGATGAGAGAATAAGCAGCCTGGTACCTTATAGGCAAAATAAAAAGGGAATTATGTAAACAGAAAAAATAGATAGAAAGACAGAGGGGTTGATAAATAAAAATACGTACAAGTAGGCGTACCTACAATCTGGCAAATAAATGAATAAGTAGATAGACAGATAGATGAGTGAATAAGCAGCCTGGTATCTATGGACAAAATAAAAAGAGAATGCTGTAAACATAAAAAATCAAAAGAAAGACAGAGAGGTTGATAAATAAGAAGACAGACAAGCAGGAGTACATAAATCTAGCAAATAAATGAATAAGCACATATACAGATAGATGAGTGAATAAGCAGCCTGGTATCTATGATCAAATCAAAAGGGGATGAAGTAAACAAAAAAAATTGATAGAAAGACAGACGGGTTGGTAAATAAAAAAACAGACAAGCAGGAGTACATACAATCTGGCAAATAAATGAATAAGCAGATAGACAGATAGATGAATGAATAAGCAGCCTGGTATCTATGGACAAAATAAAAAGGGAATGCTGTAAACAGATAAAATCTAAAGAAAGACAGAGAAGTTGATAAATAAGAACTAAGAAGACAGACAAGCAGGAGTACATACAATCTAGCAAATAAATGAATAAGCAGATATACAGATAGATGAGTGAACAAGCAGATACACAGATAGATGAGTGAATAAGCAGCCTGGTATCTAGGCAGATTTACAGACTATGGACAGAATAAAAAGAGATTGATATAAACGGAAAAATTTAGTAGAAAAACAGAGGGGTTGATAAATAAGAAGACAGGCAACCAGGTGTACATACCATCTGGCAAATAAATGAATAAGCAGATAGACAGATAGATGAGTGAATAAGCAGCCTGGTATCTATGGACAAAATAAAAAGGGGATGCTGTAAACAGAAAAAATCAAAAGAAAGACAGAGAGGTTGATAAATAAGAAGACAGACACGCAGGAGTACATACAATCAGGCAAATAAATGAATAAGCATAGATACATAGATAGATGAGTGAATAAGCAGCCTGGTATCTTATAGGCAAAATAAAAAGGGAATGAAGTAAACAAAAAAATGGATAGAAAGACAGAGGGGTTGATAAATAAGAAGACAGACAACCAGGATTACATACAATCTAGCAAATAAATTAATACGCAGATAGATGAGTGAATAAGCAGCCTGGTATCGATGGACAAAATAAAAAGGGGATGAAGTAAACAAAAAAAATTGATATAAAGACAGAGGGGTTGGTAAATAAAAAGACAGACAAGCAGGCGTACATACAATCTGGCAAATAAATGAATAAGCAGATAGACAGATAGATGAGTGAATAAGCAGCCTGGTATCTATGGACAAAATAAAAAGGGGATGCTGTAAACAGAAAAAATCAAAAGAAAGACAGAGAGGTTGATAAATAAGAAGACAGACACGCAGGAGTACATACAATCTAACAAATAAATGAATAAGCAGATATACAGAGAGATGAGTGAATAAGCAGATATACAGAGAGATGAGTGAATAAGCAGCCTGGTATCTAGGCAGATGTACAGACTATGGACAGAATAAAAAGAGATTGATATAAACGGAAAAAATTAATAGAAAAACAGAGGAGTTGATAAATAAGAAGACAGACAAGCAGGAGTACATACAATCTAGCAAATAAATGAATAAGCAGATAGACAGATAGATGAGTGAATAAGCAGCCTGGTATCTATGGACAAAATAAAAAGAGAATGCTGTAAACATAAAAAATCAAAAGAAAGACAGAGAGGTTGATAAATAAGAAGACAGACAAGCAGGAGTACATAAATCTAGCAAATAAATGAATAAGCACATATACAGATAGATGAGTGAATAAGCAGCCTGGTATCTATGATCAAATCAAAAGGGGATGAAGTAAACAAAAAAAATTGATAGAAAGACAGACGGGTTGGTAAATAAAAAAACAGACAAGCAGGAGTACATACAATCTGGCAAATAAATGAATAAGCAGATAGACAGATAGATGAATGAATAAGCAGCCTGGTATCTATGGACAAAATAAAAAGGGAATGCTGTAAACAGATAAAATCTAAAGAAAGACAGAGAAGTTGATAAATAAGAACTAAGAAGACAGACAAGCAGGAGTACATACAATCTAGCAAATAAATGAATAAGCAGATATACAGATAGATGAGTGAACAAGCAGATACACAGATAGATGAGTGAATAAGCAGCCTGGTATCTAGGCAGATTTACAGACTATGGACAGAATAAAAAGAGATTGATATAAACGGAAAAATTTAGTAGAAAAACAGAGGGGTTGATAAATAAGAAGACAGGCAACCAGGTGTACATACCATCTGGCAAATAAATGAATAAGCAGATAGACAGATAGATGAGTGAATAAGCAGCCTGGTATCTATGGACAAAATAAAAAGGGGATGCTGT
Source organism: Malthinus seriepunctatus (assembly GCA_963924605.1). NCBI lineage: Eukaryota > Metazoa > Arthropoda > Insecta > Coleoptera > Cantharidae > Malthinus > Malthinus seriepunctatus. The sequence goes on from OZ004605.1 coordinate 1,040,031, forward strand.
AAACAGAAAAAATCAAAAGAAAGACAGAGAGGTTGATAAATAAGAAGACAGACACGCAGGAGTACATACAATCAGGCAAATAAATGAATAAGCATAGATACATAGATAGATGAGTGAATAAGCAGCCTGGTATCTTATAGGCAAAATAAAAAGGGAATGAAGTAAACAAAAAAATGGATAGAAAGACAGAGGGGTTGATAAATAAGAAGACAGACAACCAGGATTACATACAATCTAGCAAATAAATTAATACGCAGATAGATGAGTGAATAAGCAGCCTGGTATCGATGGACAAAATAAAAAGGGGATGAAGTAAACAAAAAAAATTGATATAAAGACAGAGGGGTTGGTAAATAAAAAGACAGACAAGCAGGCGTACATACAATCTGGCAAATAAATGAATAAGCAGATAGACAGATAGATGAGTGAATAAGCAGCCTGGTATCTATGGACAAAATAAAAAGGGGATGCTGTAAACAGAAAAAATCAAAAGAAAGACAGAGAGGTTGATAAATAAGAAGACAGACACGCAGGAGTACATACAATCTAACAAATAAATGAATAAGCAGATATACAGAGAGATGAGTGAATAAGCAGATATACAGAGAGATGAGTGAATAAGCAGCCTGGTATCTAGGCAGATGTACAGACTATGGACAGAATAAAAAGAGATTGATATAAACGGAAAAAATTAATAGAAAAACAGAGGAGTTGATAAATAAGAAGACAGACAAGCAGGAGTACATACAATCTAGCAAATAAATGAATAAGCAGATAGACAGATAGATGAGTGAATAAGCAGCCTGGTATCGATCGACAAAATAAAAAGGGGATGAAGTAAACAAAAAAAATTGATATAAAGACAGAGGGGTTGGTAAATAAAAAGACAGACAAGCAGGCGTACATACAATCTGGCAAATAAATGAATAAGCAGATAGACAGATAGATGAGTGAATAAGCAGCCTGGTATCTATGGACAAAATAAAAAGGGGATGCTGTAAACAGAAAAAATCAAAAGAAAGACAGAGAGGTTGATAAATAAGAAGACAGACACGCAGGAGTACATACAATCTAACAAATAAATGAATAAGCAGATATACAGAGAGATGAGTGAATAAGCAGATATACAGAGGGATGAGTGAATAAGCAGCCTGGTATCTAGGCAGATGTACAGACTATGGACAGAATAAAAAGAGATTGATATAAACGGAAAAAATTAATAGAAAAACAGAGGAGTTGATAAATAAGAAAACAGACAAGCAGGAGTACATACAATCTAGCAAATAAATGAATAAGCAGATAGACAGATAGATGAGTGAATAAGCAGCCTGGTATCGATGGACAAAATAAAAAGGGGATGAAGTAAACAAAAAAAATTGATATAAAGACAGAGGGGTTGGTAAATAAAAAGACAGACAAGCAGGCGTACATACAATCTGGCAAATAAATGAATAAGCAGATAGACAGATAGATGAGTGAATAAGCAGCCTGGTATCTATGGACAAAATAAAAAGGGGATGCTGTAAACAGAAAAAATCAAAAGAAAGACAGAGAGGTTGATAAATAAGAAGACAGACACGCAGGAGTACATACAATCTAACAAATAAATGAATAAGCAGATATACAGAGAGATGAGTGAATAAGCAGATATACAGAGGGATGAGTGAATAAGCAGCCTGGTATCTAGGCAGATGTACAGACTATGGACAGAATAAAAAGAGATTGATATAAACCGAAAAAATTAATAGAAAAACAGAGGGGTTGATAAATAAGAAAACAGACAAGCAGGAGTACATACAATCTAGCAAATAAATGAATAAGCAGATAGACAGATAGATGAGTGAATAAGCAGCCTGGTATCGATGGACAAAATAAAAAGGGGATGAAGTAAACAAAAAAAATTGATATAAAGACAGAGGGGTTGGTAAATAAAAAGATAGACAAGCAGGCGTACATACAATCTGGCAAATAAATGAATAAGCAGATAGACAGATAGATGAGTGAATAAGCAGCCTGGTATCGATGGACAAAATAAAAAGGGGATGAAGTAAACAAAAAAAATTGATAGAAAGACAGAGGGGTTGGTAAATAAGAAGACAGACAAGCAGGAGTACATACAATCTAGCAAATAAATGAATAAGCAGATACACAGATAGATGAGTGAATAAGCAGCCTGGTATCTATGGACAAAATAAAGAGGGGATGAAGTAAACAAAAAAATTGATAGAAAGACAGAGGGGTTGGTAAATAAGAAGACAGACAAGCAGGAGTACATACAATCTAGCAAATAAATGAATAAGCAGATACACAGATAGATGAGTGAATAAGCAGCCTGGTATCTATGGACAAAATAAAGAGGGGATGAAGTAAACAAAAAAAATTGATAGAAAGACAGAGGGGTTGGTAAATAAAAAGACAGACAAGCAGGAGTACATACAATCTAGCAAATTAATGAGTAAGCAGATATACAGATAGATGAGTGATTAAGCGGCCTGGTATCTATGGACAAAATAAAAAGGGAATGCTGTAAACAGAAAAAATCAAAAGAAAGACAGAGAGGTTGATAAATAAGAAGACAGACAAGCAGGCGTACATACAATCTAGCAAATAAATGAATAAGCAGATATACAGATAGATGAGAGATTAAGCGGCCTGGTATCTATGGACAAAATAAAAAGGGAATGCTGTAAACAGAAAAAATCAAAAGAAAGACAGAGAGGTTGATAAATAAGAAGACAGACAAGCAGGAGTACATACAATCTAGCAAATAAATGAATAAGCAGATATACAGATAGATGAGTGAATAAGCAGCCTGGTATCGATGGACAAAATAAAAAGGGAATGAAGTAAACAAAAAAATTGATAGAAAGACAGAGGGGTTGGTAAATAAAAAGACAGACAAGCAGGAGTACATACAATCTAGCAAATAAATGAATAAGCAGATACACAGATAGATGAGTGAATAAGCAGCCTGGTATCTATGGACAAAATAAAAAGGGAATGCTGTAAACAGAAAAAATCAAAAGAAAGACAGAGAGGTTGATAAATAAGAAGACAGACAAGCAGGAGTACATACAATCTAGCAAATAAATGAATAAGCAGATATACAGATAGATGAGTGAATAAGCAGATATACAGATAGATGAGTGAATAAGCAGCCTGGTATCTAGGCAGATGTACAGGTACAGACTATGGACAGAAGAAAAAGAGATTGATAATCTCTCTAATTGATTGATAAGTAAGAAAATAGACTATAAATTGCTCACTAATATGAAGTAAAAAAATTGTAGTACGTCCCTGTTCGCACTTAGCATATTTAGAACCAATTAAATTCAACAGTTATGCGCCTACAAGTAATTTCTCAGTGTAAACTCATGTACAGTAATGTTGAAATTACAAATTTCTACGTTTTTGAAATTTACAGCCCTATTACTGTATTGCCAATGTGACGAACTTGAAAAAAAAGACACTTTTCGTAATTGGAAGTTCTTTTTTCCTGAAAGTAGCACCATGGGGGTATGAAAATAAATTTACTATCGACAGCAATTATTTTAGTTTTTAACTTTTTTTTTAAGTTATTGTTAGCAGTGGCAATACCTCTAACGTTACCACGTAACAGCGCTTACCTCGCTTTTAACTGGGAGGCCAATTATGTATTGCCCGATAATGTTACCGACTTCAATTATCCACCTATTATCCAAAAGAGGATCGATCGTCAATTAGTTTACAACGCATTTGAGACGAAACTGAAAAAGTAGGTTTTAAAGGCCAAAGCAGACGGAGCGACTTTTGTCGAGACGCATGCAATGACAAGTTGAGTCGACATTCCACTCTACTAAAACCGCTCCAGCTGTCTTATAGTTGCTCTGAATTTTTACACTATGAGTGGCGTCCTTAACTCGCCAGTTGTAGAGTCACAAAATAAAGTCACTACTGAAGTACTGACTGTACGAATTAAATTAAAATTTTAGGCAAGGATATTCAGGAAGAGACTGTCTATTGAGAGCGATATGTGAAGCGTCCGTGGAAACTTTATGGGAAACCAATGGCGTCCTTGGCGATATTTTACATATAATTTTAACGTAACTGTTATCAAACTTATAATTTTTGATTTTAACGTTTTTTTTCTAGACCATCTTCATCAAAAAATTTCAAATTATCCAAAGCTTATCAAGTGGCTGAATTAAATGGACATAAAAACCAAAATTGTATTAAATATGAAAATTGCCCTATTAGTTTTTTGGACTTAATTAGTTGGTTGCAACACATGTAAAAAAATCAGGGTGGGGGATATAATAAAAAAAATTTAGAACTGTTATTTTTTTGTAAATATGCTAAACAGATTTTTCAAACAGAGTGTTAAAATTAATAATAGCCTGGTGGATAAACAAATAGGTAGGTAATTAGAAAATGGATATATCAAAAGATAGATCCATAAGCAGGCAGAGGAGTCGCTTGATTAGAAAACTTACTGACGAGCAAGGAGGTAGAACACAAATAGTCTGGCAGATAAATGGATATATAATAGGTCTAAAGACAGATTGATAGGGACATAAATAGCCAAGTAAATAGACAGATAGGCAGATAAGGAGGAATACAGGATGATAAAAAGTAAATAGATTCCAGTACTTACAGAGTGATGAGCAAGTATGCAGATAATCTGTCAGATAAATAGATTAACAGGGAGGTAGATAGACCTGCACTTGCAGCCAGATAAGGAAATAGGTGAGAAATATTGACGAGCATCAAGCAAACAGTTTACAGACAGTCTGGTAGATAAATGGATAGGTCGAAAGATATCTTGATAAGGACATTAAATAGAAGTATAGGCAGAGAAGGGGGAAAACAAGCAGATAAAAAAGTCAACATAATGCAGATAGATTGATAAACAGAATGGATTCCTATACAGATTTATGAGCTAATATACAGATAATCTGGCAGATAAATAGATCAACAGGGAGTTAGATAGACCTGCACTTGCAGCCAGATATGGAAATAGGTGAGAAATATTGACGAACATCAAGCAGACAGATTACAGAAAGTCTGGCAGATAAATGGATAGGCCGAAAGATATCTTGATAAGGACATAAGGATAGGCAGAGAAAAGGGGGGTACAAGTACATAAAAAAGTAAATCGAAAGACAGATAGATTAAAGTCTGGCAGATAAATGATCGGAAGGGTCGTTGGGAGAGTTAAAAAATGTTTTTTTTTAATTTTTCATTATGAACACTCAAAAAGATTTTTCTAACAGAGTTATGAATTCCAAGAAACTGATGGAGCAGTCTTTGACGTATTTTGAGCAATTTTTCCTTACTTTTCCATACCTTTCAGCTCTGATATAGTCTGTTAAAGATTCTTCTTTAGTTGACGACGTTGGCCTAAAAAATGTAAAATGTCAACTAGCAACAGTATCAAAAGTGGTTCCACTTACGCTAGCAAAATATGAACCAAATCGTCCAAAACTCCTCCGTTAAAAGTCAACTCAGTTGCCTCACAAATGGTGCGTAAGAGGCAAGCTTTACCAGGATACCCATGCCTAAATTAAAAGTTACAGTATTTTTTAAAATTAAGTCAAATAGCTACTTTACGATTTTATTTTAAATTCCAAAGCGTCGTAGATGTTTGTTCTATTGATTCCCAAAGACCTATCAGATACAATTGGTGGGTAGTCGTACGTAGTTTCGTTTGATGGAAGGTTGTAGTTTGCTTCAAAATTATACGAAAGAAAAACATTTTTGTTTTCTAAATCTAAGGGCAGGGCAATAGCTAAAAAGAACTTTGAAAAAAATTAATGAGCAAATTTTTAACTGTAAAATCACTTACCCCCATGAAGGGCCCCGAAAGGTATGCATAAGGCCAACGGATTGGATTTTTAATTGTCTTATCGAGTTTTACACTGGTGTTTTTTAAAAATATTATTAAAAAAATATAGAACACCTTATACATTTTTATTTGGTGTCTTGACGTGAAAAGGTGTTAAAAAAATTCGCCCGATAACAAACAGTTAGGAATGTAAGGTGCTAATTGAAATGTAATTTTTGTAAAGGTGGAGCTCCTTTGGACGTTTGGACCACCTCTATACAACCACAATCAAGCAAGACAAACGTTTATTAGACGATAAAGGTACAATCGCACGATGCTGATATCGCAAAATATGGAACCTTACTTTGAAGAGAGAGATTATGTGAAGAAACATGATAATGGTGTAATATTTTGTATAAAGAAAACAACGGAAGTGGCCTTACAAGGAACTTTTTCTTGTCCGAAAAATCTTGTAACTTTGTATTTTTATTGATTAAAATTTAATTTAGTAGCTTTAGGAAGCTAATTTTACGAGCTTTCAAAATATTGAAAAGTATACAGGGTGTTCTTAAAATTTTTGATATTTTTGTAATTTCCGCTTTAACCGGAAGCGTTTTATAACCGAAAATAGTGTCAAATAGTAGATTTTCAAGAGATTGATACATATATCCATTTACAAGTTTTCATTTTTATTGCAAAAGAAATTACAGATTTTTGAAGTTTTGACATTCAAAAAATCATAACTCCGAATCCGCATCATACACGTCTTTAAAAATTTAAAATTAGATAGAAAATTACGTTGTCTATAACATACCCAAAAATTAAAAAGGCGCTCGGGTCAGTTTTTGAGAAAATCGATATCAAAATTTTGTCCTACTATGGCTCCTTAAAGGTAGGCAATTTTGAAACAATTTTAAAAATCAATTTGGTTAGGACGAAAGCCCTATGTTTTGACTGTACAATGCCGTTTTGAAATTTTTAAAATGATAATTACCGGCTAAGCTATAAGGGAAAAACCACAAAATGGGACAATTGTTCTATTGGCTGCCATTTTGAGTAAAAAAATTTGAAATTTTCAGTAGTTCAGTAGTTTTTGCCTCACAACTGTAATAGACAGACAGACACACATTACTGCCTCCACCAAATACCTGTAAATAGTTAAATATGTTATTTAAACATTTTTTTTTAATTTACATTTTACAATTACAATTGTTCCAAAAAGTGTAAAGCTACACAGGGTGAGCACTTTACGCGAAATGTAATTTTTCTCCACTTTTTCAAATGGAACACCCTATATATTTTTACAGATTTAGACTCCTGATAAAATGTAGATACTAAATTTACAAAAATATACAGAGTGTGCCAATACAAGTTTTCACGATATTTTTGCAAATTCACTATCTACATTTGACAAGGAATCCAAATAAGTAAAAATGTATAGGGTGTTCCATTTGAAAAATTAGAGAAAAATTACATTTCGTTTCAAACGATGACCCTGTATAGTTTTCCGCATTTCAGAAAAGTTTAGAACGTATTCGAAGTCGACAAACAGATTTGGAAAATGTGTATTACAGCCCTGGCATCATGGCTCTAAAAGTCACTCTGCTTCGGCATTGAGGTGATAGTATTTCCAGAACAGTTAATGATAGGTATGTAAAAATTTATACATTTTTGATTCTAAATATTACGGAGAATCCAAATGTGCAAAAACATACAGGTTATATTTAAAAAAACACAAGTTTCGGTTAACATTCTTCTTTTAATCACCCTATATGTAGCTAAATACTTTTAAAATGTAGGTCAAATGATCACGTATTACCATGCCAAAATTGGATTTGATATCTCGAATAGTTGAGGAGCAATGAACCTTAATGTTGCAAAATTGTTTTGGTCTATCTTTTAAAGATTCGGGCCAATGAGGCCCTTCTATTCAATTAAAAATGTCTGGAGCAGAACCTTTCATGGTAAAAATTTAATTTTTGCATAACCTAATGAGCTTTGTTTTTTCAGGGTTGAACCCTCTGAAGCCTTTTTTGGATCTGCTCGATAAAATTATTGTAGACCAGATTGTGTTGTAAAACTGTTTTGGTCTGTATTTTAAAGAGTTGGGCCGATGAGGCCCTTCTATTCTAAATTTCAGTTTTGCATAACTTAATGTGGTTTGATTTCTTGGTTTAAGCCACTGAGGCTTCTTTTGGTTCTGCTCGATGAAATGATTGTGGACCAGATTGTTGTTAAATTGTTTTGGCCCGTCTTTTAAAGGTTTGGGCCTATGAGGTCTTTTGCTAATGTAAATGACAAAACCATGGATTTATCCATAGGTACGTTAATATCTTCCTTAAATAATGGATTTTCGCAATAGCTACTGCGGCCTGTTTCTTTGGGAAACTCTTTGGGACCTCTGGGATTGGGACCTCCAAGGGTTGTGTAGCAAAGGCTTTTTTAATAAAATTTTAATTGTTTACAAATTTATTCAGTCTCATTAAACAATACAATAATTAACATTGGAATATAAAAAAATTTTCTAATCTTGGCTCATCCAACAACGCGTCAATATTCTCATAATGTTGATTATACTATGTATAATTGATTCCAGTGTTATGTAATATAAAACTTTACACAAATGTAATAAGAAGTATATGCTAAAACTTTTTAAACTGTTAACTAGAGTTATCTTCCATGGTTCGTTTGCCTGGGGGACGTACCTTGGAAAAGGATCCACGAAAATTGAATTTATGCTAAATATCCATTTTGCGTGAGTGCTCAGAGTGATGATAACTGAAATTTAATATTAGTTATAAAAGATTAATTTTTCAAGAGGGTGCCTTCAACCCTCAATTTTTTCTCAAAACATCAACAAAAGCGTCGAAATATCAGACGAGGATTTTTCCCCATTTTGTCATTATCAATACTAGTTGCCCGAGACTTGCAAAGATGGTTAAAAATTAGGCTCCAGTACGATATGCAGATTTGAACCAGTCTCCTAGGAGACAATAGTATAGGTCTTAATATTTTTTCGCAAGAGCGTAAATACAAAAACAGTGCAGCATGTTTAGTGAAACCCAATCTTCCCTAAAAATCTACCACAATAATTCCGGGTGTACTCAACCTTTAAAAGTGAGTAGACGAGTGTTGGTTACAGGGTTATTTTTTATCCTGTTAGATTACCCATACATGAACCAACGCTTTCCCCACCGTAAAGTCTGTAGGGACCCAAAAAAAGGTAATTAATTTCAAATTTTTCTAAGAGTGATTAAGGGTGACAAATAAGGGTTGTTTAAATTTTACTTACAGAGTATAAACGTAATACAAACTAATCTAATCATTTTAACTTATTTTATTAATACTTGAACAGAAAACAAACTTAAAATATTGCTTTATGATAATTTTATCGTAAAAATTATTGTAATTTATTTAGAAAATTTATATTTAAAGAATTATTTATTACAGGAAGGTCAATATATTTTTAATTTTACTTTCTATTCTTTTAATTTTACTGCATACAAAAAATATTTGCACACAGAGCTCTAAAAGTCTCAAAACTGATTAATCGTATGGAAGAAAAAAGTAATTATTGTTTGGTCTCCCTTGAAACTTCAAATAAGGGGTGACCAAAAAATTAAAAATAAAAAAATAATAAACGCTACCTGAAGACTACCAACTCATATATCTATGATCTTCCTATTCAGAATATCAAAAATATTAGGTATGGTATTCCTTAGGGCACTCACTTTCCCAATCAAGGTAGCTCTCCGTTTAGAACTCTCTGTATCTACATGTTATTACAAAATAGATTTTTTATGAGATTTTACAAACTAAAAACTTATCAAAGTCCAAATTTATATTGAACACAACGAATTATCACAATGCCTTTTGCAAAAGCTGCAGTTGAGGTGGTCCTCAGACATATATCTGCATACTTAGTATACAATAAACATTTATAATGATTTAAACAAACAAGAAATTTAAACGTTTAACGTTAAAAAAAAAAACTCAAAAACCCATTTTTACTCATCATTTCGTCTTGGCCTTGGACGGTCGCTAAAAAATTAAAATCAAAATCAAAACTTACTCTGCACACGACGCCACCCAGCTTGCTAGCTCAATAAGCAAAGTTCAATCATGAGGGGAGGGAAGTATGTTGTGAGAGAAACGCCGACTTGGCGTTTGAAGACATTAGTCTGACTCATTGTCTGACTCAGCCACTGGCGTCGTGTGTAAACGTCTTTAAATTGTTTTACCCCTGCTCATCGATGACAACATTCTCGACATATCGAATAGCCAAATCAGCTCCATCTCCGGTTTCATCGACTATAATTTCTTCAACATCGGACGGAGGAGAAATGGTATCTTCATCAGATGAAACCAATTGAACCGAACCATCTGTGTCATCGCCAGTCAAATTAACACGTCTCATGAAGAATATACCACGTTCCTAACATAACCAAACAGAATCACAAATTTTTTTCCTTACTAAGGAGTCACTTACAATATTATTCAACTGGAATTTTAAGAACGTCATGGCTCGATCAACATTAGTACGAGTGCCTGTTACTGTTATAGGAACAACACCTTTCATTTCCGGAATTAAATTAGGAAAAGACTCTGTTATTCCTGGAATGGTAACGTCCTACAAATTGATAACAAATTAGCGAATAAAAACATTTTTTTTTCTAAAACGTACAACAAGGTTTTCTTCAATCATCAGTTTTAAGTTGCTTTGAACTAGCTCCACGAAAGTGTATTCGGGCAAATGTAAGGTCTCTTGGAATTGTTCCAATCGTGATTTTGCCTCGTGAGTTACTTCAACGTTCTGAAATTTAAAAAGTTAAACAGGTGGCAACGGAAGAAGTAGTGGGGGCAAAAAATAAAATAATGAAATGAAGAACGAAAAATTGGTTCCCAAAGCAAGCGAACCCAAAAGCCCGGGGAAGAATAAATTGAAAATAAAATGATGAGTTCAGCTAATGGAATACTATTGAGTAAACAGAGGAAGACCATGAAATCAGATCAAGCACAACGACTATGATAGTTATAAAGGTCTAAGGTGTTGAACCTGGATGTCAAATAAAGAAGAGCCTAGAAGAAGACCGAAGTTGAATTTGCGGGTTGAAGCAGCAGATGAATTGGCGAATGGTTTAAAGGAACAGGAAACGTTGAAGAGGACCAGTAATTGGGACAAATTTTGCAAACACGAAAGTCTAAAACGATAAAAAATAATGTTGGACTTGAGTGCCAAATGAAGGGAAGTCCAGGGGAAGGCCGAATTTAAATTTGTGGGTTGGCCTAATGGTTGATAAAGTAGATGAATTGGCAAAAAGTTTGAGGGACAGAGGACGTCAAAGGAGGCCAGTAATTAGGACTAATTTTGCAAACAGGAAGGTCTAAAGCAATACACATAATGTTGGACTTCAATGCCAAATGAAGGGAAGTCCAGGGGGCTGCTAAAGTTGATTTTGTGGATTGAGCTAATGGTTGATAGAGTAGATGAATTGGCAAAAGTTTTAGAAACAGAGGACGTTAAAGGAGACTAGTAATTGAGACTGATTTTGCAAACAGGGAGGTCCAAAGCGATAAAAATAATGTTGGACTTGGATGCCAAATGATAGGAAGTCTATGGGAAGGCCGAAGTAGAATTTGCGGGTTGAGCTAATGGTTGATCGAGTAGATGAATTGGCGAAAAGTTTGAGAAACAGAGGACGTCAAAGAAGATAAGTATTTGGAACTAATTTTGCCACAGGAAGTTCTAAAGCGACAAAAATAATGTTTAACTTGGATGCCAAATAAAAGGAAGTCCAGAGGAAGGCCTTAGTTGAATTTGTGGGTTGAGCTAATGGTTGATAGAGTAGATAAATTGGCGAAAAATTTGAGGAACAGAAGACGTTGAAAGGGACCAGTAATTGGGACTAATTTTGCTAACAGGAAGGTCTAAAGCGATAAAAATAATGTTGGACTTGGATGCCAAATGAAAGAGAGTCCAAAGGAAGGCCGTAGTTGAATTTATAGGTTGAGCTAATAGTTGATAGAGTAGATGAGTTATCGAAAGGTTTGAGAAACAGAGAACGTCAAAGAGACCAGTAATTGGGACTAATTTTGCAAACAGAAAAGTCTAAAGCAATAAACATAATGTTGAACTGGAATGCCAAATTAAGGGAAGTTCAGGGGAAGGCTAAAGTTGAATTTGTGGGTTGAGCTAATTGTTGATGGAGTAGATGAATTGGCAAAAGGCTTGAAGAACAGACGACGTCGAAGGGGATTAGTAATTGCGACTAATTTTGCAACAGGAAGTTCTAAAGCGATAAAAATAATGTTGGACTTCGATGCCAAATGAAGGGAAGCCCAGGGGACTGCTAAAGTTGAATTTGTGGGTTGAGCTAATGGTTGATAGAGTAGATGAATTAGCGAAAAGTTTGAGAAACAGAGGACGTCAAAGGTCAAAGGAAGTAATTGGATCTAATTTTGCAAACAGGGAGGCCCAAAGTGATAAAAATAATGTTGGACTTGGATGCCAAATGATATGGTCCTCTGCCAAACAGAGGACGTCAAAGGAAACTAGTAATTGGGACTAATTTTGTAAACAGGAAGGTCTAAAGTAATTAACATAATATTTGATTTCGATGCCAAATGATGGGAAGTCCAGGGGAAGGCTGAAGTGGAATTTGAGGGTTGAGCTAATGGTTGATAGAGTAGATGAATTGGCGAATAGTTTGAGAAACAGAGGACGTCAAAGGGGACTAGTAATTGGGTCTAATTTTGCAAACAGGGAGGCCCAAAGTGATAAAAATAATGTTGGACTTGGATGCCAAATGATATGGTCCTCTGCCAAACAGAGGACGTCAAAGGAAACTAGTAATTGGGACTAATTTTGTAAACAGGAAGGTCTAAAGTAATTAACATAATATTTGATTTCGATGCCAAATGATGGGAAGTCCAGGGGAAGGCTGAAGTGGAATTTGAGGGTTGAGCTAATGGTTGATAGAGTAGATGAATTTGCGAAAAGTTTGAGAAACAGAGGACGTCAAAGGGGACTAGTAATTGGGTCTAATTTTGCAAACAGGGAGGCCCAAAGTGATAAAAATAATGTTGGACTTGGATGCCAAATGATATGGTCCTCTGTCAAACAGAGGACGTCAAAGGAAACTAGTAATTGGGACTAATTTTGTAAACAGGAAGGTCTAAAGTAATTAACATAATATTTGATTTCGATGCCAAATGATGGAAAGTCCAGGGGAAGGCTGAAGTGGAATTTGAGGGTTGAGCTAATGGTTGATAGAGTAGATGAATTGGCGAAAAGTTTGAGAAACAGAGGACGTCAAAGGGGACTAGTAATTGGGTCTAATTTTGCAAACAGGGAGGCCCAAAGTGATAAAAATAATGTTGGACTTGGATGCCAAATGATATGGTCCTCTGCCAAACAGAGGACGTCAAAGGAAACTAGTAATTGGGACTAATTTTGTAAACAGGAAGGTCTAAAGTAATTAACATAATATTTAATTTCGATGCCAAATGATGGGAAGTCCAGGGGAAGGCTTAAGTGGAATTTGAGGGTTGAGCTAATGGTTGATAGAGTAGATGAATTGGCGAAAAGTTTGAGAAACAGAGGACGTCAAAGGGGACTAGTAATTGGGTCTAATTTTGCAAACAGGGAGGCCCAAAGTGATAAAAATAATGTTGGACTTGGATGCCAAATGATATGGTCCTCTGTCAAACAGAGGACGTCAAAGGAAACTAGTAATTGGGACTAATTTTGTAAACAGGAAGGTCTAAAGTAATTAACATAATATTTGATTTTGATGCCAAATGATGGGAAGTCCAGGGGAAGGCTGAATTGGAATTTGAGGGTTGAGCTAATGGTTGATAGAGTAGATGAATTGGCGAAAAGTTTGAGAAACAGAGGACGTCAAAGAGGACTAGTAATTGGGTCGAATTTTGCAAACAGGGAGGCCCAAAGTGATAAAAATAATGTTGGACTTGGATGCCAAATGATATGGTCCTCTGCCAAACAGAGGACGTCAAAGGAAACTAGTAATTGGGACTAATTTTGTAAACAGGAAGGTCTAAAGTAATTAACATAATATTTGATTTTGATGCCAAATGATGGGAAGTCCAGGGGAAGGCTGAATTGGAATTTGAGGGTTGAGCTAATGGTTGATAGAGTAGATGAATTGGCGAAAAGTTTGAGAAACAGAGGACGTCAAAGAGGACTAGTAATTGGGTCGAATTTTGCAAACAGGGAGGCCCAAAGTGATAAAAATAATGTTGGACTTGGATGCCAAATGATTTGGTCCTCTGCCAAACAGAGGACGTCAAAGGAAACTAGTAATTGGGACTAATTTTGTAAACAGGAAGCTCTAAAGCGATAAAAATTATGTTGAACTGGATGTAAAATGAAGGAAAGTTCAGGGAATAGAGAATAGAAAAGCAAAGACACCAAAAGTAGAATGTAGAGCGACAGTTCTGGAGCTTTTGCACAAATGACCAAAATAACAATTTTACTAACCAATCCATGAATAAAAATTCTTGTTTTAACGCAGAGAATGTAGCTGATACCTTCCATCTTGTTAACTTCTCTAAGCTTGCGTTTGTTTGCTCCTAACGTAGCCTCTTTCAAGTGTTCCGGAATATCAAATGTCAAAGTAAATCTGCAATATATACGTTCAGCTATAATTAAAGGTGTGAAAAAAAACAAAATTTTACCCTTTATCCATAGCTACAATTAAACGACGTTTGACCTCATCGTCGATGGTTAGTTCTGTGCGCTTACGAATCAAACCTTCAATATAGCTATCACTAAGTACGATTGCACGTCGAATGCACTCTTTCTCATAACTACGTACAACTGTTATATCATTTCCAGAGCTATAGTTAACATAAGCATTCCCTATGAGCCTTCGGAAGTCCTCATGGATATCGGGGTAATCGAAAGCACTAAAAATCAAGTTTTTAATCTTTAAAAACGTTTTAAATTGTTATAACTTACTATTCGCGCGTAAACTGTGGTAACAGCACAGTCAGTTTATACTGATGTCGTTCCGATAATAAAGGCTCTAAATTGAAAGCACGAAGACGGCTTACATTAACCAGCTCGACAATCTCTTTATTCATCAATAAGTACACAATTTTAGCGTAAGTCGATTTAACTTCCTAATAGAATCAAAAGTTTATCAAGTTTAAGTTGAAAAATAAAGTCTTACTATAACCGAGCACTTGTACCATCCTCGGTGCCCTGGCAACAAAACCAATACTTCTGCAATCATTCCATTGAAGACATTAAATGGTTCTTTCTCAGGTGGAAATTTAATACGTGTTAACGAAAGACATATAGCTGGTTTAGGTCTGTTAAATAATAAATTGTTTGATTTTTGAACTTCGGAAAGCTTCCGATAGCACTATCGACAAATCGAAAAGTTTTAATTTAGAAAAATAGTATTGTCAAAAGAGTGGTTTTGGTTTTCTGATTTATTAGTATTATATTTTATTTAATTTTTTTAACAAATTTTAACATTTTTTCGATTTCTCATTGTATCGGAGTGAAGCATAATTTTGAGGTTATGTAACTTACTTATTGTCATATTCAATCACCGCATCGTTTTCAAATAAATTCTTAATAGTGGCCTAAAAATTAATAAAATTAATTACAACCAAAATTACGAGTAAAACCTACTTCGAAATGAGTATCATCATCTCCAACAACTTCAACGCGCAATTCATCAGATGGAACTTCGTGCGCTTCCATTATTGTAAAAAAAAGAACGTTTCAACACTACTACAGAAGTAAATTTATTACTAAGCACGTAGCTAACAATTATTTACAACGTTTCAATATTTTTTGCAGTACAAAATAATTTTGTGACCAAAACTATTAAAAAATACGTTACGAGAAGCGCTACACGAGCGAAAATGTCAACTTTCGCGGAACAAGATGGCTTTTCTATTAACCAATCAGAAGCATCCACGTTGTGAACGTACATGCAGCGCGCGTAATTTGAATTTTGTTACAATGTAATTGCATTTTTTAACTCTTAAACGTTAGGGAAATTTTTTTAAATAATAGTAAGGCCTTATCAGAACGAAATTTAGAATTTGGTAAGTTTTTTCCTTAATTTGAGAAGGTATCAATTGAAATAATAAAAATAATACTTAAAAAGGGTTTATTTCGTTTGAATTACTTACGAAAACTTTTTTTGCTTAATAATGTTTGTTGAAATGAAAAAAGTTCTAGGAATCCCCAAAGCTCTATTAGGGGACTTTTGTTTTTTATTATATAATAAACCAGTTCACCGTACTAAAAAGCCTTCTCCATAAGTTGAAGAATTAATTTTAGAGCCACCATCAACGTTAAAAGATTTGTAATCCGACAAACGTAAAAATTATAAAACTCCTTACGCAACAGCCATTATAACATTTGGATATCGTTTTGCAACAACGATCTAACCCACAATTATGTAGTTTTCCACAAATTAATAAAACAGTTGAAAACGCTTTAGTAAATTTACGTTTTGAAAACATCGTCTTTTAGTAGATAGTAGAGGTGGGAATTGTAGTTCATTTTGCTGAATAGTTCATACTGAACTAGTTCACCAAAATGAACTAGTTCAATTGCATAGTTCAAAATGAAATAGTTCAATTGAATAGTTCAAAATGAACTATAGTTCATCAATGAACGAATGAACTAGATCATCGATATAGTTATAAGCTTATAAGATATAGTAGACATCATCGATGAACTATAATAGTTCATCAATGAATTATAGTTCATCAATGTTAAATGTTACGTATGACGTACGCCCTGTCTTTTGTAGTAGGTTGGTATATCCATATATCAAATAGCCGGACCGGCGTTGATTAGAGAAGAAAATAAATATAGTAATTGCCTTAAAAATCATAAAATAAGTTCAAGTTCAAAGGACCTAGTATGTAGTTATTGTAGGTCTTGTTACCTCTGGATACAAATTTTACAAAAATATAGTTGAAGTTAGTAAAAATTTAAATTTCACAAACATGACCATTTATACAAAGATAAAATTACCTGAAAGGGACAGAAATTTACTTAAAAACTAGATTTAAAATAATTTAAAGGGTGAAAGTAAATAAACTAATAGAAAAAAGTGCAAAAACGGAAAGTACAGAATTATTACATTTTTTTGTTACCCCTATACCCACCTGATTACCTACTACTTTAGTTGATTTAGAATAGGTATTGAAAAATTATTTCTATAGATTTTTTTTTAAAATTACTAGAGAAATAAGCGGCTCTGGACATTCGACGTTTGTTTGATTCTTTCAAGTGCTAATATCACCCCGCTGTGTTTATGACCATCGTAATGAGGGTCAGAGGGTGTACGGATTACAATACCCTAAACTAACAGGTAACACTTTCAAATAATTTAACATAATTTAAGAAGCGAAGCGAATAGTAACCTATAGTTCAAAACGAACTAGTTCGTTTAGAGAAAGTGACATAGTTCGTGTTATTCGTGATTGGTTTTTATGAAATACAAGGACAAAGCGCAAAGAATGAGCTGTATTGGATTTTGTATTCGCTCTAGGAGCTATTCGTTCAACAATATCATCTTAAAATGATGCAAATAAGTTGGTTTTTATAAGAAATCCAGAAAACGAGCGAAGCGAAGAATCACAAAGTATTAGTTCAAAATTTCCTAGTTCCTTTTTCTATAAAAACGAACTAAGCGAAGCGAATGAGTTCAAAACGAACTATAGTTCAAAACGAACTAGTTCGTTTAGAGAAAGTGACATAGTTCATCTAGTTTAGTACAAGTGAATAGTTCATTTGAACTATTCGGTCACTATAAAACTACCCATCTCTAGTAGATAGTAACACCATCACCAAATGTTAGTTAAATTAATTTTGTTTGTTGTAGAAGACATCATAATATGACATTTTAAAACGAAAATGTCAAGAAAACAAGGTGTGGGTTAGATCACTGTTGCAAAACGATATCCATTTCAAAGCTCTTATTCAACTCGTAAGGACTACTTTGGACGTTTTTAATTTAGGTCGGTTTTAAAATAAATGGCAATTTAGGTACTTAAATTTGCAGTTTAACGTTACGTGTACGATTGGTTGCCTAATAATTAAATTATTAATGAATCGTTCCAACCACGAACAAATTACATTTTATCATTCTCCATGTAAATTTAAAACATTTTTGATTTCAATTTATTGTAAAAATTAATAAAATGTATAAAAAATTATTAAATTATAATAATTATCGACGAAAATAAAGGATGATTCTTTAACTATGAGAATTTAAGGTTTTTGGAAATGATTACAATTGAAAGGAAAATATTTAAAGGCAATCTTTTAATATTTAAATAATAACAAAATTAAATAAATACATTCTCACGATTAATGTTATTATTTTAATTAAAATTTCGTCAATATATAACTTCATAGTATTATATCTACGCCCGTACGGCGTGTAATTACCTACATGGCAACCTAGACAGACAGCTTAGCAAGACTTTCGAAGCACGGCTTCTACTGCTTATACTACCCCTATTGGCATATTTTCAAGTATTTATGTCAGGAATTTCATCATAGCCACAAACTCAAAAATTAATATTGGTTTATCATTAGAAAAAAACTTTACAATAGCTGCTGCTGATATAAAGTGACTTGTGCCAATACCAAGGTGCAGTGATCAGCCTCCGTTCTAGTAAATGTTGTGTAGATCATTGTAATGACTAATGAAGCATGTAATTGTTAATTAGCAAAAAAGTCTACAAATTGAGTAATTAGCTTCTTTATATAATATCTTCCTCAGTTAACATAATTTTGACATCCTCTTCTTAAAACCTTCGATACAAAAATTACTCACTCAAAAATGATTTTCTTAATTACAAAATCCAGCGACGTAATTCTACTTGTAAGTGTGATAGGGATAATATATTTTCAAAAACGACATCACTAGTGGAATAGTAAGTTGGCCCTCCAAAATCAACTTTTAAAGTCAGGGTTTTCCCTTCTGACTTAACTTTATGTTTTTTAGAACAGTGAGGGCTTTTTGGGCAACGTGATCAATGGTGGAATACTTAGTTCGTCTTCCAAAATCACCTTCTAAAACCTGGGGTTCCCTTCTGACTTAACTTTATGTTTTTTTAGAACAGTGAGGGCTTTTTTCTAAATACAGGCGCATAATTGCACTAAATTTTGGATTTACCAGCTTTACCAACTTTTAAAGTCAGGGTTTTCCCGTCTGACTTAACTTTATGTTTTTTAGAACAGTGAGGGCTTTTTGGGCAACGTGAGCAATGATGGAATACTTAGTTGGTCTTCCAAAATCACCTTCTAAAACCTGGGGTTCCCTTCTGACTTAACTTTATGTTTTTTTTTAACAGTGAGCGCTTTTTTCTAAATACAGGCGCATAATTGCACTAAATTTTGGATTTACCAGCTTTTAGCAACGTGATCAATGGTGGACTATTAAGTTGGCCTTCCAAAATCAACTTTTAAAGTCAGGGCTTTCCCTTTGAATTAACTTTATGTTTTTTAGAACAGTGAGGGCTTTTTGGGCAACGTGAGCAATGATGGAATACTTAGTTGGTCTTCCAAAATCACCTTCTAAAACCTGTGGTTCCCTTCTAACTTAACTTTATGTTTTTTTAGAACAGTGAGGTCTTTTTTCTTAATACAGGCGGCTCAAAATAGCCAAGATGTTGACGCGCCCAAATTTCTACCATTTAATAAATGCAGGCGGCTAATCAACTAAATTTTGGATTTACCCCATTTTTAACAACGTGATCAATGGTGGAATACTTAGTTGGCCTTCCAAAATCACCTTCTAAAGTCAGGGTTTTCCCTTCTGACTTAACTTTATGTTTTTTAGAACAGTTATGAGTGTTATGACTTTTTTCTAAATACAGGCGCATATTTGCACTAAATTTTGGATTTACCAGCTTTTAGCAACGTGATCAATGGTGGACTACTTAGATGGCCTTCCTAAATCACCTTCTAAAGTTAGGGGTTTCCTTTCTGACTTTACTTGATATTTTTTAGAACAGTGAGGGCTTTTTTTACTAAATACAGGCGCATAATTGTACTAAATTTTGGATTTACTCGGTTATTAGCAACGGTATCAAAGGTGGATTATCTCGTTGACCCTTCAAAATCACCTTCTAAAACCTGGGGTTCTCTTCTGACTTAACTTTATGTTTTTTTAGAATAGTGAGGTTTTATTTCTAAATACAAGCGCATTTTTCCACTAAATTTTGTATTTACCCCATTTTTAACAACGTGATCAATGGTGGAATACTTAGTTGGCCTTCCAAAATCACCTTCTAAAGTCAGGGTTTTCCCTTCTGACTTAACTTTATGTTTTTTAGAACAGTTATGACTTTTTTCTAAATACAGGCGCATATTTGCACTAAATTTTGAATTTACCAGCTTTTAGCAACGTGATCAATGGTGGACTACTTAGATGGCCTTCCTAAATCACCTTCTAAAGTTAGGGGTTTCCTTTCTGACTTAACTTGATATTTTTTAGAACAGTGAGGGCTTTTTTTACTAAATACAGGCGCATAATTGTACTAAATTTTGGATTTACTCAGTTATTAGCAACGGTATTAAACGTGGATTATCTCGTTGACCCTACAAAATCACCTTCTAAAACCTGAGGTTCTCTTCTGACTTAACTTTATGTTTTTTTAGAACAGTGAGGTTTTTTTTCTAAATAAAAGCGCATTTTTCCACTAAATTTTGTATTTACCCCATTTTTAACAAGGTGATCAATGGTGGAATACTTAGTTGGCCTTCCAAAATCACCTTCTAAAGTCAGGGGTTTCCCTCCGGACTAGACTTGATATTTTTTAGAATAGTGAGGGCTTTTTTACTAAATACAGGCGCATAATTGCACTAAATTTTGGATTTACTCAGTTATTAGCAACGGTATCAAAGGTGGATTATCTCGTTGACTCTACCAAATCACCTTCTAAAACCTGGGGTTCTCTTCTGACTTAACTTTATGTTTTTTTAGAACAGTGAGGGCTTTTTTCTAAATACAAGCGCATTTTCCACTAAATTTTGTATTTACCCTATTTTTAACAACGTGATCAATGGTGGAATACTTAGTTGGCCTTTCTAAATCACCTTCTAAAGTCAGGGGTTTCTGCCTAAGTCAGCCTTCTGACTTAACTTTATGTTTTTTTAGAATAGTGAGGGCTTTTTGTTAAATACATGCGCATAATTACACTAAATTTTGAATTTACACAGGTTTTAGAAACGGTATCAATGGTGGAAAATTTAGTTGGCCCTCAAAAATCAACTTCTAATGCTATGAGATTCATTTCTGACTGAAATGGTTCTTTTGTACGTTCTAAGAGTGTAAGTATTTTGTAATACCCCCTAATAGCTGGCAGTTGAATGCAAACCCAGTTGAGTAACTATTAGTTGAAATTTTAGTACATAACGTAAGTTCAAGGTATTTACATGACGTCAAATTAACAGTGATATAAAGAGATGCCATTAAATTAAATATTATCAATTTAATTATTGAGGAGGATTAAGGAGCGAATAACTTCCTTGGATCATTATGAATTACTGTCATCCGCTTTCGAATTGTTGTTAGTGGAGGAGTGCTCAAATTTTAATTTGCATTGTGAAAAGGTTTATTTAACGTGCTCATTTCTTTTCATTTATTTTATTCATTGTGTTCAAATTGACGTTTATAAAAATAGTGTTTTTATTTATTCTTCGCTTAAAAAATAAGGTAATTTTATTTATAATTTTTCCCCCAAGGTTCGTAATTTTTTTTTTTTTAAATTTCCAATAAATAAAAAAAAAAGACCTTTGAGGTTCTAAATCAAAGTTATTCCACCTTGAACTACCTTCATATTTGCAATCAAAGATTATGTAAGTAATTAATTATTTCAAACAATCGTGTTGTGTTTATTAAAATAGTTTGTTATAGCTACTTATTCAAAGAATCATTTTTATAAACAATTCCTTTAGTTATTCAAAATTCTCATTTATGAGCTATTGTTAAGTTAAGGTAGTAAGGGTAGCTATACGTGGTAATTTAATTATTTCAATTAACCTAGGTAATTAATTTTGAATTTTTATTTTTTAGCCTTTAGTAACCTTTAAAATTTTAATTTAGCTGGGATTTCCTAATCAACTGGTTTTTTGACAAAATTTAAATATGGCCCAATTCACACTATGCCGAACGACAAATTAGCATTAATGTTAACGCTTCATGTGTTATTATCTGTCTTTCGCCACCCTTTTACGTCAACTTTTCAGTTTCTAAGTCATGACATGAGCTACCTCCTGCCATTTTAATTGTACGACCCGTTGTATTATTTCAGCGACCCTTATGTGTCTTCGTTGTTTCTAACCCTTTGTCTTAAGGTAATTCCCAATAGTTCCCCATCCATCCGTTATTATTAGTGTGTCGCCACCCTTTTACGTCAATTTTTCAGTTTTTAGGCTTCGTTACATGAGCTACCTCCTGCAATTTTAATTGCTCGACCCGTTGGTTTATTACAGCGACCCTTATGTGTCTTCGTCGTTTCTAACCCTTTGTCTTAAGGTAATTCTCAATAGTTCCCCATCCATCCGTTATTATTAGTGTGTCGCCACCCTTTTACGTCAACTTTTCAGTTTCTAAGTCATGACATGAGCTACCTCCTGCCATTTTAATTGTACGACCCGTTGTATTATTTCAGCGACCCTTATGTGTCTTCGTCGTTTCTAACCCTTTGTCGACGAGCTACCTCCTGCCATTTTAATTGTACGACCCGTTGTATTATTTCAGCGACCCTTATGTGTCTTCGTCATTTCTAACCCTTTGTCGACGAGCTACCTCCTGCCATTTTAATTGCACGACCCGTTGTATTATTACAGCGACCCTTATGTGTCTTCGTTGTTTCTAACCCTTTGTCTTAAGGTAATTCCCGATAGTTCCCCATCCATCCGTTATTATTAGTATGTCGCCACCCTTTTACGTCAATTTTTCTGTTTCTAGGCTTTGTTACATGAGCTACCTCCTGCAATTTTAATTGCTCGACCCGTTGGATTATTACAGCGACCCTTACGTGTTTTCGTCGTTTCTAACCCTTTGTCTTAAGGTAATTCCCAATAGTTCCCCATCCATCCGTTATTATTAGTGTGTCGCCACCCTTTTACGTCAATTTTTCAGTTTTTAGGCTTCGTTACATGAGCTACCTCCTGCAATTTTAATTGCTCGACCCGTTGGTTTATTACAGCGACCCTTATGTGTCTTCGTCGTTTCTAACTCTTTGTCTTAAGGTAATTCTCAATAGTTCCCCATCCATCCGTTATTATTAGTGTGTCGCCACCCTTTTACGTCAACTTTTCAGTTTCTAAGTCATGACATGAGCTACCTCCTGCCATTTTAATTGTACGACCCGTTGTATTATTTCAGCGACCCTTATGTGTCTTCGTCGTTTCTAACCCTTTGTCGACGAGCTACCTCCTGCCATTTTAATTGTACGACCCGTTGTATTATTTCAGCGACCCTTATGTGTCTTCGTCATTTCTAACCCTTTGTCGACGAGCTACCTCCTGCCATTTTAATTGCACGACCCGTTGTATTATTACAGCGACCCTTATGTGTCTTCGTTGTTTCTAACCCTTTGTCTTAAGGTAATTCCCGATAGTTCCCCATCCATCCGTTATTATTAGTATGTCGCCACCCTTTTACGTCAATTTTTCTGTTTCTAGGCTTTGTTACATGAGCTACCTCCTGCAATTTTAATTGCTCGACCCGTTGGATTATTACAGCGACCCTTACGTGTTTTCGTCGTTTCTAACCCTTTGTCTTAAGGTAATTCCCAATAGTTCCCCATCCATCCGTTATTATTAGTGTGTCGCCACCCTTTTACGTCAATTTTTCTGTTTCTAGGCTTTGTTACATGAGCTACCTCCTGCAATTTTAATTGCTCGACCCGTTGGGTTATTACAGCGACCCTTATGTGTCTTCGTCGTTTCTAACCCTTTGTCTTAAGGTAATTCTCAATAGTTCCCCATCCATCCGTTATTATTAGTGTGTTGCCACCCTTTTACGTCAACTTTTCAGTTTCTAAGTCATGACATGAGCTACCTCCTGCCATTTTAATTATACGACCCGTTGTATTATTTCAGCGACCCTTATGTGTCTTCGTCGTTTCTAACCCTTTGTCTTAAGGTAATTCCCAATAGTTCCCCATCCATCCGTTATTATTAGTATGTCGCCAACCTTTTACGTCAATTTTTCTGTTTCTAGGCTTTGTTACATGAGCTACCTCCTGCAATTTTAATTGCTCGACCCGTTGGATTATTACAGCGACCCTTATGTGTCTTCGTCGTTTCTAACCCTTTGTCTTAAGGTAATTCTCAATAGTTCCCTATCCATCCGTTATTATTAGTTTGTCGCCACCCTTTTACGTCAACTTTTCAGTTTCTAAGTCTCGTTACATGAGCTACCTCCTGCCATTTTAATTGTACGACCCGTTGTATTATTTCAGCGACCCTTATGTGTCTTCGTCGTTTCTAACCCTTTGTCTTAAGGTAATTCCCAACATTTCCCTTTTCATGCGTTATCCTCAGCACTTAGGTATCGTTCCATTCCTTATCCGGCGTTTCAGTTCATTTTGTCTATAGTCGTAGTGTAAACTCGCCATTAAAGCTAATAATCGTGTCCTAATTTAATTAAGTAAATTTTTTGTAAAAAGAAACTTGTTTTGTTGATCTATTGTATCAATTAACAGTTATAAAAGTTCCGTAGTAAAATTACACTTGTGGAATTGGATAAATGAATTAACTAATTTTAATTTATTAAAATTAATTTATAATTTAGATATAAAACAAATAGAAATTTTCTAATTATTTTATCGAAGTTACGTGCATAAATCTATAATGCTGGTTATTGATTTTAAATATCTAATTACAACCTGTTTAAGAGTTAAAAAAATAAGTAATTATAATTTCCCAGGTAATAATTCTTGCCATGAGCGTTAGTGGAAAATTTCCAAAGTACACTCTGTACAAACAGTTTTAATGGAGTTGACAAAATTTTTTGCTTAAACCAATATTTATAATAAATACCCAAAATGTGGTTTTTAACAATAAATATTTAGCACAGCACGCACACGAGGGCATTTACTTTCTATAATTTTTGTTTACAAATCAATTACCCAATTGATAGCGTGCCATTTAAATTGCAAAATTAAATTAGTAGCTCTTTTTGGCGGTTTAATTGATGTAAATTAGCTAGTAATGGTTCATTAGTACTACTACGGATCTAACGGTTCGGGGTTCGATCCCCGGAACGGCTTTTTAAATCTCAAGTAGTTTGACTTATAGGTTTATTGTTATTTTTAAATAGTAACTACGAGGTGTATTTATAAAAAATATTCTTTAAATTGAGTGTAGAAAAAGTGACAGCGCCAGATATGAATTAACAGTGGCTGGTAACACTTTTCACTAAAATTTAAAAAAATATCAGATTAGGACGCATTAATGTCAAGTTTGCTTATGTAGAGGTTTTGATTAAGACTTTGAATATGGTCACGCATTTTTAAAAATATGACCATGATCATAAGCATAACAATTGAATATGGCCATGACTATGACCGTAATTATAAACATTAATAATTTCTTGGGTGGTAGCTATAATAATGGATTTGCCTATTGAATTCATATATTTAACGTGTTCATGACTGAGTGTGTTTACGATGGCAATTGCCATAATGACTAGTATCGTACTTATGACTTATGATGTGACAATAGCGATAACTAAGACAGCGGTTATATTCATCACAATAGCTATGACTGTGACACAGGCAAGCAATATGACAATTAGAGATTATGACTTATGACAACGTCTAAAAATTATAATTATGACAATGGCTATAACTATGACTGAAAGGAGTATAGGAGATTATATAAGTTATGGCATATCTAGTTAAATAAGGGCTTCGACTCAAATTAAAATATCTGGAAACACTACTGTATCATTAGTGGAAAGTTATATATTTATGAATATGACTATGTCAATATCTATAAATTCAACATTAATATTCCAAATAATTACTCCGAGAATGACTAAGACTGTAAAAAACAGACGTGTCAATGTCTTAGAAAATGGTTAGGACTACGTTTATGACTATGCCACTTGCCATGATTATGACAATGACACTTGGGTTATGACTATGAAATTAACAATGGTTATGCCACTTGTAATAATTATGACAGTAGCTATAAAACTTAGGCTATGACAATGCTTATGACACATGTCTTGATAATGAAACTGATTATGACTATGTCTTTTAGGATATGACTATAACAATGTTTAAAACACTTGCTGCAACCTGCAACCTGAAAGTTGAATTTAATTTTTAAAATTTTCCAAGTATGTATGCGGATCTCATGAAGCGAATATTAATATAATACACATAAATCTCTAACTTAGAATTACAAAATTCATACTTAACGAATTTTATGGTGACATAAAACATGATAGTGACAATGACACTTCGGTTATGAGTATGAATAAAACAATGGTTATGACACTTGTAATAATTATGAAAGGAGCTATGACTATGAAACTTAGGTTAATGACTATAGCTATGACAATGCTTATGACACTTGTCTTGATAATGAATCTGATTATGACTATGTCTTTTAGGATATGACTATGACAATGATTAAGACACTTGCTGTGATTATGAGAATAGTTATAAACGAAGCACTTAAGGTTATTACACGAGGGGTTATCCACTCTCTGCAGTCAATGTACAAAAATTGGGCTGTCAATGGTAGTCATCTGCAGTCAATGGCAGCCATAGCATATGCAGTCATGGGCAGTCAACTGCAGTCAGTGTACAAATTCAGAACAGTGGTTGACCCCTCGTTATTACATGAAAACAATTATGACACTTGTAGCAGTAATGACAATGGTTATGAATAAGACTAGCACTTAGGTTATGCCTATTACTATGATAATGGTTATGACAGTTATTATGACCATGATAATACCTATAAAACCATTTATTTATTACACCGATAATGACTTAGGCTGTAAAAAATGAATGTGATAATGATAATGAATTAGAAAATGGTTAGGACGTAGGACTACGTTTATGATTATGACACTAGCCATGATAATGACAATGACACTTGGGTTATGAGTATGAATAAAACAATGGTTATGACACTTGTAATAATTATGAAAGTAGCTATCACTATGAAACTTAGGTTAATGACTATAGCTATGGCAATGCTCATGACACTTGCCTTGATAATGAAACTGGTTGTGACTATGTCTCTTAGGATATGACTATGACAATGTTTAAGACACTTACTGTGATTATGAGAATAGTTATAAATGAAACACTTAGGTTATAACATGAAAATGATCATGACACTTATGGTGATTATGAGAATGGCTATGACTATGACACATAAGTCTATAACAATAGTTATGACACTTGTTATGACTAACACTTAGGTTATGACTATGACTGACAATGGTTATGACAGTTAATATGACTATGACATTTACTATGACTCACACTTGTGATTATGACCAGTGCTATTATAATTATGATTATTGCAAGCCATGAGATATTATTAGGGGATTAAGAGTATTGTTTTATATTTCAGATTAATACAAAATAAGACAAGATGAATAACTATCTCAAATTATTTTTCCAAAGGATTTTCAAAGATCTTAAACAGAAGCAACTTTTGCCATTGAAATTATTATTTTTCATCAACGCGTCAAGTAAGTAGAGCGTTCGAAAAGGAAACATAAAACGTGGGTGTTTCCTTATTAATCACTTAATCAGTATCCAAATATTAACTATTTGCATAAATATACAGGGTGTTGATATAATTATTGTTTCAGCAATTTTTGTTCTTTATCCATACCTTACAATACACATGAGGGAGTTGGGTATAAATGTAGAGGAAACAGCTATTATGTCAGCAATTACACCAGTTGTTGGAATTTTAATGCCTCCCATAGCGGGATTAATTGCCGATAAAATTGGTAACTTTAAGGTAGTTAATGCAATTTAAAATAAATTTAATTTGTTTACATCGTCGCTTTTAGATTATGTTAGCTGCATTTTCAACTGTAGGTGGAGTATCAGCGTTACTCTTAATGTTAGTTCCAGTTGGAAGAATAAGAATTCAATATCCGGACGAAGTCATTTTTGGAGTTTCCTGTACGTCTGGTTCGCCACTTAAATTATCTATGTTTCAAGAACATCCCTGTATACCTAAAGAGTTGAATAGACCTTACGAAACTGAACTTAAAATAGAGGCTTGTGGCTTTGTTTGCCACGCAGTGACCGATCCCAAAGATTCTTTAGGAATTTTAAACACGAAAAATTACGGCGTACAAATGCACAATATCAAAGCAAATACAACAACTACGCTCAATTATGAGTTAAACCCAAAACACACCCAACAACAAACATGGTCTTCGAAGCTAACGTTTAAAAAGTTGACCAATAATGTAAATTATTTGTCATCCATAAGGAGGTTCTCGAAAAATGCATACTTTTTCCCAACGCCAACTTTGTTTAACTTTTCTTGTGGGTTCAACAAGAGTGGGGTTGTTGGTGACAGTTCTAGTTGTTTGCTTGGTAGTAAAGACCAACTTGTGCAACTGTTAGCAGAACCTAGGTTTACTTTTCCGAATAAAATTGGAATAAGTTTTCAAAACCAAAGTGTGGATGATGAAGATGAGAATAAACAAATTTACGCTGTGAATTACGTTACAGTGGGTGATAAAAAAGGTGCGGTATGTTTGGACGGTTTTCCTAAAAATAAAGAATTTATAAGTGTTAGTATTCCCCTACAACGAGAAAATGGTACGGAATTTAGCCGAACTTTAGATTTGGGAAGTTGTGCACCTAGATGTATAGCTACTAGTCCCAGAACAAACGTTTGTTCCAATTTAAAAAGTGTGATAGAACTAGATATTAAGGTTACTTTTTGGTCTTATTTGGCTGTGAGAATATTTTTATCTATGATAAGTGGTACGGCTTTTTCCATGTTTGAAGGAGCTGTCATTGCTATTTTAAGAGAACACAAAGCCGATTATGGTTTACAAAGAATCTACGCTACCATTGGTGGTATGGTCAGTTCGCCTTTATCTGGATGGTTAATTGACTTTGCCAGTCGTGGAAAGGACTATACAGATTATAGGTATAATTTGAACTACTCACGTTCGATCCGCCGGTTGGCCATGGCCGGCAGTCCACGCATTTATTATCACCCGAACAGTTTTACGACATTTGATGTATCGGATGGATGGTTACTATACACAATTTTTTGGTAACTGGGCCATGGCCACGGCAGACTGAACGTGAAGTGAACCATTAACAACTATAAATCGTACTATTTAATTTTAGACCAATTTTTTATTTATACGCCATTTTGAAAATATTAAGCTCTATTCTAATGCTTTTTATGGATTTAAAATTTAAAACACCATCCAAAAATATAATCTCTGACGTCTTCCTAGTTTTGAAGAAAGTCGAACTGATTGGTCTACTAATTACGTGCTTTGTCTTAGGTGTGTATACCACCCCATTCTCAAGTCCATGCCAATTTAACCGAAATGGCTTCACGAGTGCTTCGTAGAGACTACAAGAAGCTCCTAATCTAGACGTCCTCTGTGTGTAGACTTTTAAGTCTAGATAGATCTATGGGGTGCCAGTGAAGCCATTTCATTCGTAAACAGTTATGGACTAATTGTAGGAAGAACTATGCTAACGCTTTGTACAACCTCAAACTGCGTACGTTTGGGAAAAAGCGTTATCGTACTTCTTTGCTTCCAAATTAAAATTTTGATATTATAGGTACTGCATGGGGATACATCGAAAGCTTTCTATTTTGGTTAATACAAGATTTAGGTGGAAGCAAATCCCTAATGGGTATAACTATAACAGTTGGTGGTATTGCGGGGATTCCCCTTTTGGTACTATCTGGACCTATAATAAAAAGAATAGGGCACGCTAATGTAATATTCATCGGGTTTATTTTTTACGCCATCCGTTTATTTGGTTACTCTGTCATTTACGACCCTTGGTTGTGTTTAATATTTGAAGCTATGGAGAGCATCACATCTTCGTTGAGTTTTACAGCTGCTGTCACTTATGGAGCTAGGTTGTCGTCAGTTCAAACTGATACTAGTATCCAAGGGATGATCGGAGGGTTGTATTTTGGAGTTGGTAAGTTTTTTAATTGTTAAAAAATTAAATTTACGTTTTTTTGAATTTAGGTAAAGGCTCGGGGAGTTTAATCGGTGGTTATCTGATGAAAAGTTTTGGCACAAGAGCAACTTTTAGAATTTTTTCAGTCGGTACGGCTGTAACTGGGATAATTTATTTCCTTTTTAATTATTTTTACGTGAGGAAACGACCATCAGAAGGTAGAGATATAACAAAAAAGGATTCTATAAAACCAAATGAAGATAGAATTGAAACAATTTCGTCTGTTATTAAAGAAACGCCTTTGCCCTACGAAGACGCTTTCACAAATATGGGTTTTGAAGAACCCGAATTAGAAAAATCAGAAGATAAAATAAAAGCGTAAAAAATGTCCAAGTTTGGAAAGTTTCATTTGGAATCCTTAATGTATAGGAAATGTTAGAAGAATTAAATTGAGGAACGTATGAGCACTTTACTTTTATTTTTGATTTTAATGATTTATCACCATGTGCTGTGAGAAATCCTTTCCAAAAATATAGACCTTTTGTTGATAATAACCTAAACGCTGCATCACGTTCTTGGGGTTCTCGCTTATATCTCGAAAACAGTGGGTCCTAGAGAAAAAATTACTCTTAGCAAAATGAAAGCTTATCAAATTTTCTACAACGTCTTATCTAAAACCATTGAATGTAAAACGAAGAGCTGAGGTGCTAAAGGTAAAATTTTGACGAAAAATGTGTGGCAAATTGTTTTTTTTTTAATTAACCAATTTTGCCGGCTGATATCTCCAAAATTATAAGAAATAAAAAAAAATTAATACAAACAATCTTATAGAAAATTTGATAAGCTTCCATTTTACTAAGAATAATTTTTTCTATAAGCCTGACCGTTTACTAGATATAAGCGAAAATCTCAAAAACGGGACCTTTCCACTTTTTCCCTTCCTTAGTTTTCTCTACACCCCTTCTTTGAACGTTTTTTGGACTAGCGGAGGGCGTTTGAAATATTCACTATAGTTTTTGAGTACTCTTTAAGCTTTTGTTTATCACAATGATGATCTACGATGTATGTATGTAAGTAACCGAGTCATGATTGAAAGTAGATAACGGATGCGTTAAATGTTAAACTACAAAGAGGTAGCTTTTAAATTAAAATTTTGATTTTTTAAACAAAAATTGAATGACGAGGCCAGTAGTTAAAGTGTAATCCGTTTAAAATATTCGCTGCTCGTTCTATAATTTTAAAGCTTCCGTTATTTTATTGTTATGATGACGTACCGTTTAAAAGGCACGCGATTGAAATAAAATAACGGGGGAGTTAAATATAACGAGTTTTGAACTTTTTAAATATAAGTTATTTTTGCAACTTTATTGATTATTTAATTAAATAAATTATTTTATTTATTTATTTATGCGTATTATTTAGTGAGTGAGTGAGTTTGGAGTTAAAGTCTCTACATACGCTCAGTGTGGCCGGTCGTGGATTGCAAGATTTTATCCAGTGCAGAGACTTTAGACTGCCAGAGATAGCAGTGTATATTTGTTTGTAACTGTCTGGCTGACTGAGGGTGTGTAGAGAGCATAAGAGGATGGATTTAAGTAAATTAAAGTTTGATTATATAATGTTATAAAATTTGTATGCTTTATTTAACTTTGAGTAAAAAAGATCTATCATAAACATTTAAAACACAGTATTTCACAACAGCATCATATACAGTTATGAAAAATGGAACATGTTTAATGTATAAATATAAACATCAAAGTTCTTAATAATTTTTGTTAAGTTTTGCTGTTATGACATAACTCACACCATTAAAAATGAAAAACTTAACACTATTTATTCTGTAATTTAACTTGAAAAATACAAAAATTTATCTTTCAACAGGTCAACACATAAAAATTTACTAAATTAAACGAGATGAACGATTATTTTATTTTTGTAATAGTTTCGACACATTTGATATAACAAAATTGCATTTACAGTTTGTTTTTGTTCTCACACCCTGTACAATGGGATCTTGTAACTGGAGAAACAATCCTTTAAGTAAATTCCAGGTTAAAAAACTACACATAATTAATTTAATTAGTTTTTTTTGGACCAGAGTGAATTAGGCACTTGGTAGTTTGGTTGAAGGAATAGGAAAAGACCACGATGCAATTGCTATAATTGGGATTGCAAAGCGTCTAATGTTTGAACGTTGTTAACACGTCTCTCCTGTTGCATTAAGTGATGAGCTGCACGATCCATTTCTTCCTGGGTCATGTTCATCGCCTCTTGCATTTCCTTAGAGGTGTACCGCACGAAGTCTGGATCACAATATTTGCCTAAACCTTGTTCCGCTAACACTCTACCTACCAGACTTTCGGCAGAACCGACCACTTCGAAGGGCGTCGGTCTTCTATCCGCAGGACTTCCCGGTAAGGAATGTGAAAGACGTTCGTTGCCCGCGTGACCATTGGGTTCTGTGTGAGGTGCTGAAACCGAACACACTTCATGCAGAGGCAGAAAACTGCATACGTTAAGCTAAGCTACAAAACAAACTACACACTCAAAAAGGAAGGTTAGTACGTGCGGGATAGCTATTAGCATTAAGGGCTAACCTCTGCCGTGGAAGGAAGCCCTGTGATTAAGAAGATTACAACGCGCATGCCGGGCAATTCCATCCGCTTCCGAGGGTTGCAACGAGCCTGGCCAGTAGTGCGGCTCCGGCAAGAAGCCCGCAACTGCCATAGCCTGTGCTTGTGCGAGCTTCAGGCCACTTGCTATACGAGTAAAGCTGGGTGCGTGTTTCACAGGCGATGGCGATGCCGTCATGCAACCACCACCCAAACCCAACCGAACACGGCGCGGCGGCGGCGTCGGTGGCAACAATTCAGTGTGGTCGTCCTGCAGACTGGCACAAACACAACAATCACCACATCACTAGTTAATCAAAAAATTAAAAAAAAAGAAAACCATCAGGCAAACACACACTCCCACTTACGCTTACCGTTGTAGTGGGGGTGTAGGAAGCCAGATTTACTGAAAGTCAAATCTCTTATTACTCCTATTTTCAATTTATTAAAATTCTCGTTTAAATACAACTTCGACTTCCGTATAAAAATAGTTAACAATCGACAACTCACCCCATAAGCTCGAAACTTTTCTTTTCGGAATCTGTGCTACTGAAAACATTATTTAACGATCTCAAGGGAATCGCCTCTTCGTCCCTTAAACCTTCTTGGTTATGCAAGGAAGTAACGCTAGATCTATTTTGCATAATAGCGCTTTTAATCATAGGCGTTATATGATTCATGCCTTCTGTAATTCCCCTTTGAATTGAATTATATGGAAGAAAATCTCTACTAGAAGCAGGAGATATTTTAATTTGAGTAGAATTGACTTTTAACGACTTCGTCCTATTAAAACTGTGTCCTCTTCTCATGGAAGACCAAACGCTGCCAAACAAGGAATGATTGCGCTACAAAAAAAATAACAATTTTCAAACTCCCCCACCATCAAAACTTACTCTGTGCATTGGTTCTGGATTATCTTCAACTAATTCATCTAAATTACCCGAAATTGCGCGTTTGAGTTCTGGCCCGGCTTCGTGCAAAGTACGCAAACCTGCTTGAAGAGTTACAGTGTTGTGCGACTCTTTATCACCTTGATCTTTCAATTCCTGCTCTTTACGTTTTTTAAATCTTCTAAAGTAGTCTTGAATTAAAAACGTCGCGTAAAACTTCCCAACGGTTACTTCGTCTTCGACTCCT
Source organism: Malthinus seriepunctatus (assembly GCA_963924605.1). Lineage (NCBI taxonomy): Eukaryota > Metazoa > Arthropoda > Insecta > Coleoptera > Cantharidae > Malthinus > Malthinus seriepunctatus. The sequence goes on from OZ004605.1 coordinate 1,073,772, forward strand.
GGAGGCGGAACAACTTGATCCAAAAGCTTCGGACTCGTACGTTTCCAAATTTTTTTAATAACGCTCCTCAATTCTCCATTCGCTTTATCCATGTTTGCGTATCCCGTTTTTATTTGTAAAGATGTGCGTACTATAGCAAATAGAGTTGCGTTAAATAAAACGGTTCCGTCGCTATTCAAAGGCATGTTCATCGAAACCAAACGTTTACACGCCACCCTATGTGGACAAAGCTTTCCAAATCCTAAAGGAGGCGATATTTTACGTAGCAAAGTAACTACGTCTAAATGTTTAATTCTGCCTTTTGCATCAGGATCGTATTCGCTCCACAATCTTATAAATTCTTCTAAATGATGTGGTCCCAAAATGGACCAATCTCTAGTTAAGTAATCAAAATTATCCATAATAACGGCTACAAACAAGTTGATGATCTAAAACAAAGTGGTTACGTTTTAAAAGTACTTTTTAATTTTGAACGACTTACTAAAAATGAGCAGAGGACGTAAAATGAAATAAAGTATGGATAAGCTATGTCCGATCCACAACTTCCACGTGACCCAGGATCGCACTCGATATCATCACTTCCAGCACATGACATCATAATTTCTTGCCAAGCTTCACCTTTAGGGAAAAAAATTTGTAAAAAAATAAAGAAGGATGCTCATGCTCAAACCTGTAGCTGATCGAAACAACACTAACAAAGCTTGAAAAAAAGTAGCAAAATTATTATTTCTCGTAATAGTATCTCCATTTCGACTGATTTTTCCAAACATCTACAACAGAATTTTTTAAATTGGGGAAAAATGGATTTGAAGATTATTACCTGCATCCCTATGACCGCGTAGATGAAAAATAAAAGTACAATTAAAAGGGCGACGTAGGGAAGAGCTTGAAACGATTTCAAAAATGTCCAAAGTAGAGTTCGTATACCTTCACCTCTACTTAATAATTTGACCAATCTCATAACACGAAAAAGACGAAAAAAATTAATTGACATCAAACCAGATCCGGACTGAAATAGATTTTCGTTAGTACAATAATATTTGGGGTTTTGAAAGCGTTTTGGGATTCCCCGAACACCCAAACGTGAATTTCCACCAGTAAAAATGAGGCAAAAGGTGCTTGGATTGTTTTGGTTGTGGAATCCACGTTTGTCGTTCTAACTTACCGTAACTTCCGAATATATAATATCTATAAAACTTCCCAATACTATCAGAAAGTCAAAAACATTCCAAGCATCACCGAAGTAGTTCTAAAACATTTTTTATCAAAATTCCAAAAATTAAGTCTTTTGTGGACTTACTTTAAATTTAAATGCGGCGAGTTTGAATACGAATTCGAGTGCAAAGGCTGATGTGAAAATCATATTAAGTATGTCTAAAGCGTTAGAATAAAATTCTGGTTGTCTGTGAAATTTCATGGCTAATGTAATAGTGTTGACTAAAATTAAAACAAATACGATGTACTCAAATGGACTGGAAGTAACAAGCCACCAGACTTTATATTGTATTCGATGCTTAGGAATGTATCTTCTTACTGGCTTTGCTTTCAAAGCAAATTCAATGCAATTTCTTTGATTTTTTTGAAGACAGCAACTTTTATATTCTTGTTCTCCTTCACTTTGGAATGTGACAATAACGAAACCCACGAATATATTTACCATAAAAAAAGCGATAATAATTATATAAATAATATAATAAATTGCTACTATTGGACGATAATTGTGTATTCTTCCAAAATTTTCATCTTTTGAATCTATCGATACATATAAAAGAGCGGGCCACCCTTCAAATGTTGAAACGGTAAATAATGTGAGCATAGCCTTAGCAACATTGTCGAAATGAAACTTTTCTGGCTCCCAATCACGTTCTTTTAATTGAGGTGCTTCAATATTACCTTCTTCGTAAATTAAAAATGTTCCACTAAAAAAAATTTCCTTATTAAAACTTCCAATCTTAAACTTACATACTTATTTACATACATATTTGGGAAGTATACAGATAAGGATGCCAAAATTTATATACGAAAGTAATGGTTTTTGGAAAGTAAGTTTTTTTTAGAAAACAAAGTGAGTTTTTATGACCTTTACAAATAATTTACATAAGCATAGAGATCAAAAGTTGTATTTATAAGTAAAGATTTTTGGAAAGTAAGTTTTTTATGGAAATCAAAGTGAGTTTTTATGGCCTTTACAGATATCTTAAAGAAGTATACAGACTAGAATGTCAAAATTTCTATTTGGAAATAACTAACATTTTTTAGAGAGTAAGTTTTTTTATGAAAATCAAATTATTATTAGTTATTTTTAAATAACATTTTTTGAAAAGTAAGTTCTTTTTTGGAAATAAAGTGAGTTTTTATGGCCTTTACAGATAATACTGTGTAGAGATAATAATGTCAAAATTTCTATTTGGAAAAAATAATTTTTGGAAAGTAAGTTTCTCTTTGGAAATCAAAGTGAGTTTTATGGCCTTTACAGATACAAAACATTCTTTGGAAAGTAAGTTTTTTGGAAACCAGTGAATTTTTATGGCCTTTCCAGGTATCTTACAACAGAACGGCACAGATAAGAATGTCAAGATTTCTATTTAAAAATAACAGTTTTTAGAACGTAAGTTCTTTTTAAGAAATAGAATTGAATTTTTGTGATCTTTACAGATAACTTACAGAACTAGACGGATAAGGACGTCAAAATTTATTTTCGATAGTAACAATTTTTGGAAAGTAAGCTTTTTGGAAATCAAGGTGAATTTTCACGGACATTACCGATGTCTTACAAAAGTATACAGAAAGAATGTCCAAATTTCTTGTTGAGTGGTAATAATTTTTGGAAAGTAAGTTGGTTTTTGGAAATGAAGGTTTTTCGTGACCTTTACAGATATCTATAAGAATTATATTGTATTTTTGGAAAAAAATTTTTTTGGAAAGTAAGGAGTTGGTAGGGTGTAAAGAATACTTACTTGCATTCATTAGCTGTCAGTTTGGATTCATCACTGCATTTATAAAATTTTCCCTAAATTTATAAAAATAAATTATTATAGGTTTAACGATAGTTAAAGAGAAATAAAGGTTATAACAATACATGCACTAAATATTACAAAAACTAAGATAATTAATAATTATAAGTTCTCGTGCTTTCGATACAATCATTCATTCACGTGCACAATATCTGAAAATAAAAAAAAATATTCACTTGTAGTCATAACTAGTAAAAATTTGATATAAAAAAGGACGTAGAAACAATACATCTAAAAAATTGCCTTGTTAAAATTGTCTTGCAATAGACTTGGTTAAGAACCATCTGCATAACTACAATAAGCAGCAGTCGCCGATTCCCCTATGCAAATGCTATAGCGCAATAAATATAAAATCGAAGTTGTACAAAGCCGACATAAGCTTACCAGCGTCTACAGTGCCGACAGACAGGCAGGCAGATAGAAACGGTGTTCTGCGTATGAAGACTACGAAGGGTGCCGCCAAGGAACGGCGAAGAGAGCGATCCCTAGCGGCGCCCAGCTACGGCCAAAACATGCAGATCTACCGTCAGGTGCAGCAATAAGCGACGACTATTACCTTAAACAGCTGCACTCCAATGACAGCAAACATGAACTGTAGAAGGTAGGTAACCAGCATGATATTGCCGATCGTCTTAATGGCTACTATCACGCATTTCACTACATACTAGCCACGAGCAGAGTAGGCATAAATGATGGAACAAACGAAACATAGTGTCAGTAAAAATATGAAGTCCAAGAGGAAGAAGAAGAACATGTAGTAGAAGAGCGAGGCTTCGGTTGGGGCATCGCGTAGCCAGCCGGGAACAGTCAAATGCACCCAGGGTCGGGTCGCGTCTGCTGAGGAAGGGAGCTACAAGCCAAATTGGCCGTTGCGGTACCCTCGTCTAGATATGACTACAAGTGCGGAAAGCGCCGCTCAACTGTCGATTTTGCACACAGCACTGCACAGACGTCACATGCGTGTTAATAAGTAGGTCGGGACTCCCAACCTCAAGCTCTCACCGCAGGTCCCAGCTCAAAAAAAGGTAAAGGTTAATTAAAAGTTTGGGGTATCTGTATAAGGAAACCCATAGGTGCATTTGCTTATCAATAACAACGGTCTGCTGGTGCCTACCTTGAATAACTGGACTCCTATTACCGCAAACATGAACTCAAGTAGGCAGGTAACCAATACAATGTTGCCGATGGTCTTTACCGCGACTATCACGCACTGGACTACTCGCTAAGAATAAATATATATCAGAGAGCTAATAACCGGCCCCCGCCTCCACCACTCCCGTTACCTATATATCTGAATTTCGATTTCTAAAATTAAATAACTCGACATTACCTTCAGTCCTTTAGCTCTGTTAATTGCCCTTAATGGACGCAATACACGTAGAACTCGAAGAATCTTCACAACCGAAAATCCTTCTCTACAAAAGCATCAATTAATAATTAAACTTCAAACTCGCACGTTTATATACTTGTGTATTATCGCTACTAATGATACGCAGACAACTACCAAATCTAACACGTTGAAAGCCGATCGTAAAAAGGCACCCTCATGTAATATGCATCCGTACGAAATGGTCTTCAGTACTAACTCTATCGAAAATATAGTCGTAAAAAAGTAGTCACAGTTCTGAAGAGCCTAAAAAATATATTATTAATAACAATTATAAGGTAGGGCAACCATCTCGCTTTTTTAAAACAGCCACGGTTAAATAAACGGGTCCGTTTTTAACGGAGCGTTTTAAAATTAAGTGTGAGGGTCGCCTTAATATTTGAATAGTTTCTTACATTATTTAAGTCGTGGTTAAGATTGAGTGGATCTTCTACTGCTAGTAGAGCCGAAGATATTAGAATACATACAAGAAGGATATTATTAAACCACGCGTGGTTGCAAAGCCAATGACAAAATACTCGAAACCTATAAATAGTATTAAGGTTAATAAATTAAATTTACAAAATTTATTAAAACACAAATTTTGCACAATTATTTTGGAGTCGACATCGAGTTTCCACGGGCTCTGAAAGATACTACTAAATGCAATATCTTGGGTTTCAGTAAAGGCAACTACAAAATGCGCACTAATCTACCACAATGAATATTCGGTGCGGGGCTTGTACAGTGTCGCAGGAGTCAAGCGGGGCACACTTCAACAACAACCTACTTCACCAATGCCTATCACCTGTTTGTAGGAGAGAAAATGAAGAAAGATGTCGCCGGAGGAATTGGTAGTTTCTTATTGCTGCTTTTAATTTCTGACATACGCCGAGGTCGTGCAGAAACAACATCATCCTCGTTCTCCAAATCTGTAACCACATGCACACCACACACGTTACTCTATGTTTATTATAGACATAGCTGCTGAAAGTATATAGAACACCCGTCCAAATAAAAAAGTCCCACTTTCGCAGCTATGTCCCGTTTATAAATTGCGTACCTGTTTGTACTAGAAAAGATAAAGAAAGCGCTTCCTTCGGGAATCGGACGATGTTTAGTTTTAAGATTAATCTCTGACAATCGACGCGGACGTGCTGTATGTCTAGTAGGTTCATCTAATTGATCGTCTGAAAATTATGCCATTTCGTTTTGTCCTAGCTTAGCATCCTATTAATGCAATTCGCTACTCTTTTCAACCTTTAAATATTTAAATTACTTGACTACTCTCACACCTACCGTTCTCATCAATTTGTTTCTCATCCTGCTCCTCTTCTTCCTCTTGTAGCTCTTCTTCCTCCTCTACATCTTCGCTTTCGTTATTCACATTTATTTTAGCTTGCGATTCGGTTTCTTCATCACGCTCGGACCTACATACCAAACTTTATTCAAGAAACTTAATTATTTGCTCCATTACCTTTCGGAATCGTACATTTGGCCTTCTTCCATTTCTTCTTCATCTATACTACGCTCTTCCATATCTAACTCTTCTTTAACAGGCGTCGGGCTTTTGGATTTATTCTTTTCTGCCTCTTCCTCTTCCTTCTCTATAGCTGTAAGTGATTCAGCATCAGCTAAATTATCTACGGCGATAGCCAAGAAGACGTTTAGTAAAATATCTAACGGTGAATTAAGGAAAATTCAGTTTTAACTTAACCCAAGAGCGAGTGCAGTGGAATTTATGAAAAAGGATACAGTTGCCGCATATAAAAAGAATAATAAAATATATGCAAGCTAAAGCTCCGACTCCAGCAACACCTCCATAAGCGTGAATGCCATCATACATCACTACGTTCCAATCTTCACCAGTAAGTATCTAAAATGTAAGCACTCATTGATAAGACATTTTTAAGAAAATGTTCATTTGGGCAAAGTCAGATTAGCTCTTATCAGTCCCATCACCACCAACTGTGGAGTTACTAATTGGGCTCGTCCCAAGATTCTCAATAACATAATTTTAGTGATGGATTTACAGATTGGGAAGATTGCCAAGTGTGAGTTTGGGAATTTGTATAATATTTTCCCAAATTAGCTAATACGTGTAGTGAGCTAATTTATTTGTAAAAAAGTGCTTTAACCTCTAAGTCAGCTGGTACGTGGTTTCCTAATTATTTTTATAGTTTACCTGAAAAACGGTTAGCAAACTTTGCCAAAAACTATCAAAATTATGCCTGGGCTTATCTTCAGTTGCATTAAAATTAAATCGTCCTCCAAAAACTTGCATTCCCAACAGTGCAAATATAACAATAAAAAGAAATAACAACAACAAAAGTGAGGCAATCGATTGAATCGAATTTAATAAAGATGCAACTAAATTGGATAAAGAGCGCCAATACCTAAAAAGTGATTTAATTAAAATTAATCGATTGCTTTTAATAATAGATACTTACTTGGTTACTTTAAAAACTCTCAATAATCTAACACAACGTAAAACTGATATGCCCAAAGGAGGCATAATTTCAGATTTAGTCAGTACTGTCTCCGTTATACTTCCAATAACAACAAAACAGTCAAATCTATTGAATAAAGATACAAAATAACTCTGAAAAAGACAGTGTTAATATTTAAGCCTCTTAATACTAAAGTGGAAGGCACATAAAAAATCCAAACTTGGTCTTTTGCTTATGTGTCTTGCAGAGAACTATCAAAATTTGATTGGGTCGAGACTACTTGGTGCCCAGATGATAATATTAAGCTGTTTTTCCATTATACTAATCAGTAAGGCCGTTCGGCGAAGCGAAAAAAATATAGAGCAAATGGAGGGCACCCTTACCGATTAGCAGAGTGGGAATTTAGTTTTGGATTTTCTTATTTGACACACTGTATGTTTTGACAGTTTGGAGATATTTAAATAAAGTATAAAGTGCCTAAGTGATAGTTTTAAGCTGTATTTCCATTATACTAATCGGCAAGGCCGTTCTGCGAAGCCGAAAAAATACAGAGCAAATCCAGAGCAGTTTTAGCGATCGGCAGAATGGCAATGCAGCTTTAGATATTCTCTACTGACACCATGTATGTTTTAACAGCCTAGAAATATTTAAAGAAAGTGCCTAAATGATAGTGTTAAGCTGTATCTCCATGATACCAATCGGTAAGGCCGCTCTGCGAAGCCGAAAAAATACAGAGCAAATGAAGAGCAATTTTATCGATCGGCAGAGTGGGAATGCAGCTTTGGATATTCTCATTTACCACCATGTATATTTTGATAGCTTGGAAATATTTAAATAAAGTGCCTAAGTGATAATGTTAAGCTATATTTCCATTATAGCAACCGGTAAGACCTTTCGGCGAAGCCGAAAAAATACAGAGCAAATGGAGAGCAGCTTTACCGATCAGCAGACTGGAAATGCAGCTTTGGATATTCTCATTTGACACCATGTATGTTTTGATAGATCGGAAATATTTAAATAGTGCTTAGGTGATACTGTTAAGCTATATTTCTATTATAGCAATCGGTAAGACCGTTCGGCGAAGCCGAAACTATACAGAGTTAAATGGAGAGCAGCCTTACCGATCGGCAGAGTGGGAATGCAGCTGTGGATGTTCTCATTAGACCCCATGTATGTTTTGACAGCTTGGAATTATTTAAATAAAGTGCCTAAGTGATAGTGTTAAGCTGTATTTCCATTATACGGATCAGTAAGGCTGTTCGGCGAAGCCGAAAAAATACAGAGCAAATGGGGAGGTGTCTAATTTAAGCAATACTACTCAGTTTTCTCGAGCAGCCTTACCGATCAGCAGAGTGGAAATGGAACTTTAGGTTTCTCGTGTGATACCAGTTATATTTTGATAGCTCAGTACTTTTAGGATTATTTGATAGTTACCTGGAAGCCTAAACTGTACATTTTTAAAAACATCTCTACCGTAAAAAGACCAATAAAAAACATATTTGTGTTTTCTAAAAAAAAAAGCGATAATTAAAAATATTTTTTTGAGGTTATGTTACCTTGAAAATCATCTAACCAATCAGGTTGACCATAATACTCAGTAGCTAAGACACACGTATTTAAAAATACCAGTATAATAATTAACCAATAAAAAACTTGTGATTTAACAGCTTTTCTACACGCTCTTCTCATCCTTCTATTAATGCGCTCAAATTCTTTTTTATGTTTTTTAAACCGGGACTCTTGTTGAACTTCAACTTCTTCCCCTAATTGATCTGTAGATTCCATTTCATTGACTTTTACTTTTGTATCTTGATTTATTTGATCTTCCCCTTCTGGCTCAATATCTTCAGCTTGGGTTATCCAATCAAGGTAACCACGTACATCTTCATCAATTTGTTGTTTTTCCCTCAACTTATGAAAATCACCTCTTATCCTAGCTTTTTCTCTTTCTTTAGAAAACTCCCTGAAACAAATTTTTTAATTTTTTCCCATCAATCTTTTCGAGCTAATTTACCCGCTTAAGACACCAAGAATTAAATTCATTACAAAAAATGCTCCTAATATTACCATAGATACAAAATATGACCACTGCCAAGTTCTGCCCAAAGAGTCTTGAATCTAAAAAGAAAATTAAACGGACGTGGGACAAATTGTTATGGTTTTTCGTACGTAATAAAGCACTTCGGTCCAGCCTTCTAGAGTAATACACTGAAACACAGTCAACATGGACAATCCGAAATTATCAAAAATTGTAATTCCTTCGTGTGGGCCATCGAAATAAAAATCACATCTCCATATACCCTTCATATCAGAACAATTGTAACCTGCTCCACAAGGGGATGGATTTTCCATCATTTTATCTAAAAATAAAAAAAATATTAATTACACATCCTGTAGATTTGAGCATAAATAAGGCCTAAAAGAGTTAACGACTTTAGCAACTTTAATTCTTTCAAGGCATTGTTTGGTCTAAATTGTCAAGCTATCGGCTATTGACCATTGCCTTCCGAGAGAGAGCACCCGATTGAGGATTTAATTATTTATTATAGAAGGAAATTGCTTGGAATTGATTCTTGTGGTTCTAGATGAACAACCTCTACATCCAACTACTCTTCCCAATACAGGATTCGACATCAGAATTGAACGGTTTCTGATAAGAATGTCAGAATATCAATTCTGGGAAGTCCCCAATAAACATTTACTTCGACTGCAGAATTTCAGAAGCAGTTGTAGCCATATGTAGAAGCTTAATAGACAAGCAAGCTATCGAAAAGAGTTCAATCCTTTTTTCGGTTAATCCGGATGTATGGTGTCAAATAATCCGGTTTAGCGAAACTTTTTTTTGTTTTTTTAGTTAATAAAAATGTATACTTACTTGTTTCATTATTAAAACAAGTTTTATGCATTTCGCCGGAGAATAACTCGAGCCCAATAATTGCATATATAATAATAACAAACAATACTAACAAAGCAATGTGTAATAAAGGCACCATGGCACGAAGAATCGAATTTAATACAACTTGCAGACCTGAAAATATTTTTATTAATTTTTTTAAGCCAAAAGGGTTGAAGTAACTTACTTGGAACACCAGAAACGAGTCTTAAAGGTCGTAGCACACGAAAAGCTCTAAGAGCTTTTACGTCAAATGTATCATTTGTTATGTGTTGCAACACCGTACTCATTGTTCTGAAAAAAAATTAATTAAAAGTTGAATTACCTAATGAAAATATTTACTTACCCTATAACTACGATTGTAAAATCCAACAAGTTCCATCCGTTTCTTAAGTAAGCACCGGTATGCATTATAAAACCATAAGCTATTACCTTCATTATACATTCCGCTGTGAAAATTACTAAAAATATGTATTCAATTTTTTCCTAAAAATGAGAAAATATAAATTTTTTATTTAAAATAAGTTGGAAAACTTTACCAAGTATGCGTTTGTAGCATTTGAATCGCCGCAAGGAAATGGCGTGTAGACAGCTAAGGCAACGCAATTGGCAAAAATTGTAATTAAAATTAAATATTCAAACGGTCTGTAAAATTTCATAAGGAAAATACATATTTAAAAGAAAATTCCTCGCTCTCGTTAAATTGCCGCCCCTTAAAATGTGTCGCTCTTGTGCGTGACAAACATTGCACAATTGCTAAACTTCCCTAAAATGTCAATGACATAATATTAACTTTTTAGCTGTTAAATTTTGAAGAAAAAACTAAAATCGAATTATATAAAAATAATCGATTTTATTCGATTCGATTAATAAATATTTAAGTTGACAAAATTAAGCTAAAATAATGAAGTCATATCTTTTTATTACTCGCTCAGAAAGGTAACATGGATAATTTTAGTGATAAAACTGAACAAAAATAATAAAATGAATGAAACAAAAAAATTCGATTTTATTTGATTCGATTAATAAATACTAAAGTTGACAAAATTAAGCTAAAATAATGAAGTTATATCTTTTTATTACTCGCTTAGAAAGGTAACATGGGTAATTTTAGTGATAAAACTAAACAATAATAATAAAATGAATGAAACAAAAAAATTCGATTTTATTCGATTCGATTAATAAATACTAAAGTTTACAAAATTAAGCTAAAATAATGAAATCATATCTTTTTTATTACTCGCGCAGGTAACATTGATAATTTTAGTGATATAACTGAACGAAAATAATAAAATGAATGGAACAAAAAAATTCGATTTTATTCGATTCGATTAATAAATATTAAAGTTCACAAAATTAAGTTAAAATAATGAAGTCATATCGTTTTTATTACTCGCTTAGGTAACTGATTTTAGTGATACAACTGAATGAAAATAATAAAATGAATGAAACAAAAAAATTCGATTTTATTCGATTCGATTAATAGAGACTAAATTTGACATAATTAAGCTAAAATAATGAAGTCATATCTTCTTGTTACTTACTCAGGTAACATCGTTAATTTTAGTGATATTACAACGGTAATATTAATTAGCAATACGAAGACGGAGTTTACGGTTTCTTATAAGAATCGATACGTCATGAAATTAGCAAATCGTCATTCCTGAAGTAGCTCTGACTTAAAATAGTTAATTAAATAACTTGTGATTTAATTAAACAAAAAGTCTCAAATGTCAACATTACAAACGTTAGTTAAATAACTATTTTAAGCAACTGTCACTATGATTTGATCATGAAAATCTAACACGGAATTTTAAATAAACATTATTAGCGATTCTAAATTATGAATGAAAAGTAAATTTTAGTTTGTATTAAAATCTTAACGTAAATATTATCAACTAGTTGTTGAACACTATTGATTACAAAATAAATTGAGCTCGTTGTCGAATGAAGTGAATAATTAAAGAAAAATCACGTATCGCAAACAAACTTTTTAAATCAATTCGATTACTTAAATGAACAGCTCATTCAAGCTCATTTGTTTTTTTATTGCTATGAAAGTTGCTCAAAAAAATCGAATCGTTGAAAAATTAATCGATAAGAAAAACGATTACTCGATATCGATTCTTTTAATCGACTAATCGATAGCAAAAATAAAAAATTGGAAAAATGATTTTCTAGGTTCAAACACTGTTGAAATCGTAAATAGTTAACGATAATGTTAATTTAAAAAAAAAATCGATTGTTTCATATCGATAGCTAATTAATCGATATTTTAAGATCCATGGAAACTAAAAATTGTTTTACAGTCATTAATTTCTACGTTCAAATACTGATGAAAATCGCTGAAAAATTAATGATAATGTTAATTTTAAAAATCTATTGTTTAAATCGACAGCTAATTAATAGATTTGTTTTAAATTATAACTCAATTTAAATTCTTTTACTACAGTTATAAATTTCTACAGTCAAATACTAATGAAAATCGCTTAAAAAGTAACGATAATGTTAATTGAAAAAATCGATCGTTTAAATCGATAGCTAATTAATTAATCGATTTGTTTAAAATTCCAACTCAATGTAACTTTTTTATGAATTTCTACATTCAAATACTGATAAAAATTGCTTAAAAAGTAAGGATAATGTTAATTGAAAAAATCGATTATTTAAATCGATAGCTAATTAATCGATTTGTTTAAAATTCCAACTTAATTTAACTTTTTTTACTACCAAAATCACACATCACATACTAATAAAAACCGTTTAAAAAGTAAACATAGTGATAATTTAAAAATCATTTAAATCGATAGCTAATTATTCGATTTCTTTTAAATTTCAACAATATTTAAAAATTGTTAGATTAGTTATTAATTTTTACGTTTAAATACTAATGAAATTTGCTCAAAAAACGCTAATAGTTAATTTAAAATAATCGATTGTTTTATGTCGATAGCTAAATAATCGACTTGTTTAGAACTCCAACGATAATTAAAAATTGTTACTGCAGTTATTAATTTATATGTTTAAAATGCTCAAGAAAATCGCTTAAAAGTGCAACGATAATGTTAATTTAAAAATCGATTGTTTAAATGGATAGCTAATTAATCGATTTTTTTCAATTCCAACAATATTTAAAGATTGTTATTGCAGTTATAATTTCTATGTTAAAATGCTGAAGAAATACGCTTAAAAATCAACGATAATGTTAATTTAAAAAATCGATTGTTTAAATCGATAGCTAATTAATCTATTTCTTTCAATTTCTACAATATTTAAAAATTGTCACTGCAGTTAATAATTTCTATGTTTAAATGCTGGACAAAATTCCTTAAAAATTCAACGATAATGTTAATTTAAAAAATCGATTGTTTAAATCGATAGCTAATTAGTCTATTTCTTTCAATTTCAACAATATTTAAAAATTGCCACTGCAGTTAATAATTTCTATGTTTAATGCTGAACAAAATTGCTTAAAAATTCAACGATAATGTTAATTTAAAAAATCGATTGTTTAAATAGATAGCTAATTAATCGATTTCTTTTAAATTCCAACAAATTTTAAAAATTGTTACTGCAGTTATTAATTTTTTATGTTAAAATATTGAAGAAAATCGCTTAAAAATCAACGATAATGTTAATTTAAAAAATCGATTGTTTAAATCGATAGCTAATTAATCGGTTTCTTTAGAATTCTAATTTTATTAGTTTTTACTTCAGTTTTTTATTTTTACTTCAAATGTGATTCACAAAAAAAAATTGCGTAGTTATCAAAATCGACTTCGTTTAATCGATAGTTGATTAATCGATAAAAGAGTTATTTAAAAATTTGAACGATAGTTAATTACAATTTACAATGAATTGCTCTATTTGTCGACAATTTAGTATCAATTTGTAAAATTGTAAAATCAATCTGAAACGTTATGAACTGGTTCTTCTGAAATCGATAGTTAAATATTTGATATTTGCACTTAACTGGATATTAATTTGAAAGCTGTTTAAGCTAATTAAAGGATTATTAATTGTAAAGAGTTGCTAAATAATAAATATTGGGAGTTTCATCCGTCGTAGTAAGTTTCCACGGTAAAATCAATTATTTATTCGACCATCAAACTCACGACTTGATTTTAAGATAATACCGCGTGCTGACAATTGAAAATGATTTGGGACGACTTTTATTATTTTTAATTGTTGCAAAAGAGGGTGGAGGGTTGATATGTGAGTTTTTATTAAAATACCTAAGTGTAAATTGAGTGTTGAAATATTAAAGGATACTTCCATTCAACGACGTCAATACAAAGCTTCCTGATGGGGTTCTTAAGATTCAGACAGAAGAGGACACTTTGCGGCCTATCAGGGACCGGTTTTCCACGCCGCACCGGCCGCTTGGGGGCAGCCGGCGTGCGTGCCCCCGTCTGTGCCGAGTTAGTCACACCCGCCCCCACAGTACTCATCGCGGTGGCTGTTGCACTAAGTGGACCTTGCCAAGCGCATCCCGCGTAAGACGGCTGCACAGACCACAAATGATTCTTGTTAGGTTCTGGAAGTTCATACTGCAGTCCTGAAAAAATAAAAAATAATTGAAACGAGTGAGTGGAAGGTTAGTGTTATTTTTATAAAATGACCTATTGTTAAAATAATGGTTTTCTAAAACGGGATGATTATCTTTATGCTGACGCTCGTTGTTGATTTGACGCCCGTGACTGCGCGGCGCCCCGAAGCTATGCAGTATGTCCACTTATAAAAGAGGCATTTCATACATTAAAAACACATTTAAATTTAAAAACTACTACAACTACGGAGATAAATCTACATTTAAAAAAATCCTCTTTACCTACTTTCAACACTATAATGTTTGATGTTAAAACTAATTTTAAACGATTCCTATAAACGTCGGAATAAAAGGGTAGCTTCTCAACCCTATTACATAATTTTCATCTTTAAGTTATATAATCTGAAAATACGCTTTAATAATTTTGTTAATCAGTATCAAGGCTCCTAAGCTTAATAAGCTGTAAGATTTTCGTCTTTAAAATCTTTTCTTTTGATATTAAAAAACCCTGCAAGGATAGTAATTAACTAAAAAAGCCGACTTTAATGAATTTCAGAGCAAAATGTACAAAACAAAAACATTTTAAAGTCAATATAACGTGATATAACTAACAAAAATTAATTTACTTTTCTAAAGGAACACTTTTTAAAAGTCTAGCGAGGGTTTACATAGCTCCACAAATTAATCATTTCTCGCGAAATGAGAATTTCTAAGATATTATTAGTTATTACATTTTATATAATTTTCTACACTTAAATTCCTTGTAAAACGTCGATAAAAACGTTATAAACTTGATAGGTTCAACAATAAACGTTTTCCAAGTGTTAGCCATTTTTTTTAAATAGATCAAATTAATCATCTCACAAGAATGGGCGTTTTCTCGATACTTTTAAATACTTTTCTATAAGTTTTTCCCCATTTCAATTCCTTATCAAATATTGATCAAAAATTGTATGAAACTCGAAAGGGTTAATACTAAGCGTTCTCGAGATATTGGCCTTTTTGATCAAATTCAGATCAAGTTAATGATTTTTCAAAAAAAGTTTGTTATCTCGATGTTTTTCCCTTATAACTTGGAAAATAATCATTATTATAAATATCTCAAAACGGTACTGTAGAGCCAAAATTTACGGCTTTCGATCTAACCTAACCGATTTTAAAAATTTTGTCAAAAATGCGTCAAAATTGCCTAACTTTAAAGGGGCTAAAATAGGTTAAAATTTTGAAATGGATTTTCTCAAAATTTGTTGCAGCTGTTTTTTTCATTTTTGGATATGTTTTAGACAACGCTGTTCTCTATTGAATGCCATGCGTTTTATTACTTAGACATTTCCAGGACCGGAGTTATCATTTTTTAAATGTCAAAATTTCAAAAACTTGCCATTTCTTTTCTAATGAAAATAAAAACTTGAAAATCGATTACTGTATCAATGCTATAAATATCTATTATTTGACACTATTTTCAGTTAACAAAACGCTTCCGGTTATACCGGAAATTACAAAAATATCAAAAGTTTTTTGGAACACCCTGCATATTTTTTGATATTCTAAAAGCTCATACAATTAGCTGTTACATAAAATCAAAAATTTCTTTTTTCTTTTGACATGATCATACCCAATTTTATACTTTACTTCCGGCTTAACCGGAAATAAGTGAATTTATTTTTATTTCAAATGTTTATATGCTCAGAAATACGTACGAAAAAGTCTTGTTATGGCCACATTAGAGTTTTCCATAAAATTGTTTTAAATGTAGCACCCTGTGTATTTTTCTTATTTAAATTTAGGAGAAAGATGGTATGAAACGTAATAGGCGTAACACTAATCGTTCCCGAGATATTGACCCTTTTATTTAAATTGAGATCAAAATAACTAACTCACATAAAATCTGTGCTTAGGGATATTTTTAGATGTAACACCCTTTTTGTTTGTTTTGGTAAATGTAACGATGAAATTTCAAAATGAAACTGTTCCGAAGATATTGCCACTTTAAAAAAGGAGTTTGGAGGATTTAAAACGGTTTGAAATTGAAAATGGCCAAATACAAGTATATCATTTTCAATTTTCTTTTTAATAAGGGTGAGTTTTATTTTAGAAAAAGAGCTCGGCTTAAACTCAATCGGATTACTTTTTTGAGTAGGTTTTATATTTGGTGTTTTTATATTTATTTTACTAAAGCCATGAATGTATTTTTGTGTAAATAACATCCTTTAATATTTACCAAACGTGACTCTTACTTCCTTTAAGAAATAAAAATATTTACACTTCCTTAAAAAGGATTTTTTGAAATGTAAAAATTTTCTTTACTACCCACACAAATTTATTACTAACTTTATAAAAGGCGAACTTTTACAATAAAATTCAATTCAAATAATTTTTCTTTGATCACCACAAACTCAAAATTAAATGAATACAATACGAGGGAAATTGGAAAAATCATCTACCCTTACACGATAAATGTTTTTTTTTGTTCCCCTCGTGTTGTATCTTAATTTAATATTTTACAGTTGCCCTTTAATTCAAGTATAAGGTTCAGTTCAGCGACACTCGTGTTTATAGTATCGATCAAAAAAGCTTTTAGTAAATCGAATTATTAAGATAGTCGGGCGTAATGAAAGTTTGCCTTACAAGTTAACCTATAAAAGAATTACAGCTTTTATAAAATTTGGAGAAATTTCAAGTTTCACCCTAAAAGCAAAAACTATTACAACCCTTAAACAAGTAGTAACGGTTAGTACACTCCCAAACTCGTGTATAACAAATTTTTTTTAGATTAATAATTCAAAATGATCTGAAGTTGTTAAATATAGTATTTGAGCTTTGTAAAACTTTTATATAATAGTCTTAACTTTCAAAATAATCCTATTTAAGAGTTTTTCTGAAGCGCCCATTTTAAAGTTTTAATGACACATTTGTACATAGTTGAAGCTTTAAAACAATTTCAATTGTTATTTTAATAGCGTTTTAGTGAAGGTTTGCAAATGTTACAATGGTTGTAAGAAGGAAGTTAAATGTACCAAAGATTTTTTATACAGGGTGCTAACATAGAGTCCATACTTAAAGAAAATTCGAACCTCTTGACATGGACCCAAGAGTTTTTATCAAGGAAATGAATAAAGTAGAAAAATAATAACACTACTACATGGGACCCCCTCCCTGGCTCATAGACACAAGATCTCATGTCAAGGAATTAGATAAACTAAAAGGTTAGTAGCACTACATGAGACATCTAATCCCCCTCCTTCACTATAACAATTGAAATTTCCTTTTTTATACAGGGAGCTAAGACGAAGTCGAAACTTACTGAAGATTTTTAAAAAAAGCGAAGCTTTCGACATGAACACAAGAGCTCATGTTAAGGAATTAGATAAACTAGAATAATTGAGATTTTAATTTTTAAATATGGTGATAAGACGAAGTCGAAACTTACTGAAGATTTTCAAAAAAGCGAAGCTTTCAACATGGACACAAGAGGTCATGTCAAGGAATTAAATAAACTAGATAATTAGTAGCACTATATGAGACATCTAATCCCCCTCCCTCACTAAAACAATTGAGATTTCCTCTTTTACACAAGGTGCTAAGACGAAGTCGATACTTACTGAAGATTTTCAAAAAAGCGAAGCTTTCGACATGAACACAAGAGCTCATGTTAAGGAATTAGATAAACTAGAAGGTTAGTAGCACTACATAGCACATCTAATCCCCCTCCCTCTCTACAATAATTGAGATTTTAATTTTTAAATAGGGTGATAAGACGAAGTCGAAACTT
The DNA here is from genome assembly GCA_963924605.1 of Malthinus seriepunctatus. Taxonomy (NCBI): domain Eukaryota; kingdom Metazoa; phylum Arthropoda; class Insecta; order Coleoptera; family Cantharidae; genus Malthinus; species Malthinus seriepunctatus. Next base: position 1,091,816 of record OZ004605.1, read on the forward strand.
ACTGAAGATTTTCAAAGAAGCGAAGCTTTCAACATGGACACAAGAGGTCATGTCAAGGAATTAAATAAACTAGATAATTAGTAGCACTACATGAGACATCTAATCCCCCTCCCTCACTAAAACAATTGAGATTTCCTCTTTTACACAAGGTGCTAAGACGAAGTCGATACTTACTGAAGATTTTCAAAAAAAGCGAAGCTTTCGACATGAACACAAGAGCTCATGTTAAGGAATTAGATAAACTAGAGGGTTAGTAGCACTACATAGCACATCTAATCCCCCTCCCTCTCTACAATAATTGAGATTTTAATTTTTAAATATGGTGATAAGACGAAGTCGAAACTTACTGAAGATTTTCAAAAAAGCGAAGCTTTCAACATGGACACAAGAGGTCATGTCAAGGAATTAAATAAACTAGATAATTAGTAGCACTACATGAGACATCTAATCCCCCTCCCTCACTAAAACAATTGAGATTTCCTCTTTTACACAAGGTGCTAAGACGAAGTCGATACTTACTGAAGATTTTCAAAAAAAGCGAAGCTTTCGACATGAACACAAGAGCTCATGTTAAGGAATTAGATAAACTAGAGCGTTAGTAGCACTACATAGCACATCTAATCCCCCTCCCTCTCTACAATAATTGAGATTTTAATTTTTAAATATGGTGATAAGACGAAGTCGAAACTTACTGAAGATTTTCAAAAAAGCGAAGCTTTCAACATGGACACAAGAGGTCATGTCAAGGAATTAAATAAACTAGATAATTAGTAGCACTATATGAGACATCTAATCCCCCTCCCTCACTAAAACAATTGAGATTTCCTCTTTTACACAAGGTGCTAAGACGAAGTCGATACTTACTGAAGATTTTCAAAAAAGCGAAGCTTTCGACATGAACACAAGAGCTCATGTTAAGGAATTAGATAAACTAGAAGGTTAGTAGCACTACATAGCACATCTAATCCCCCTCCCTCTCTACAATAATTGAGATTTTAATTTTTAAATAGGGTGATAAGACGAAGTCGAAACTTACTGAAGATTTTCAAAGAAGCGAAGCTTTCAACATGGACACAAGAGGTCATGTCAAGGAATTAAATAAACTAGATAATTAGTAGCACTACATGAGACATCTAATCCCCCTCCCTCACTAAAACAATTGAGATTTCCTCTTTTACACAAGGTGCTAAGACGAAGTCGATACTTACTGAAGATTTTCAAAAAAAGCGAAGCTTTCGACATGAACACAAGAGCTCATGTTAAGGAATTAGATAAACTAGAGGGTTAGTAGCACTACATAGCACATCTAATCCCCCTCCCTCTCTACAATAATTGAGATTTTAATTTTTAAATATGGTGATAAGACGAAGTCGAAACTTACTGAAGATTTTCAAAAAAGCGAAGCTTTCAACATGGACACAAGAGGTCATGTCAAGGAATTAAATAAACTAGATAATTAGTAGCACTACATGAGACATCTAATCCCCCTCCCTCACTAAAACAATTGAGATTTCCTCTTTTACACAAGGTGCTAAGACGAAGTCGATACTTACTGAAGATTTTCAAAAAAAGCGAAGCTTTCGACATGAACACAAGAGCTCATGTTAAGGAATTAGATAAACTAGAGCGTTAGTAGCACTACATAGCACATCTAATCCCCCTCCCTCTCTACAATAATTGAGATTTTAATTTTTAAATATGGTGATAAGACGAAGTCGAAACTTACTGAAGATTTTCAAAAAAGCGAAGCTTTCAACATGGACACAAGAGGTCATGTCAAGGAATTAAATAAACTAGATAATTAGTAGCACTACATGAGACATCTAATCCCCCTCCCTCACTAAAACAATTGAGATTTCCTCTTTTACACAAGGTGCTAAGACGAAGTCGATACTTACTGAAGATTTTCAAAAAAAGCGAAGCTTTCGACATGAACACAAGAGCTCATGTTAAGGAATTAGATAAACTAGAGGGTTAGTAGCACTACATAGCACATCTAATCCCCCTCCCTCTCTACAATAATTGAGATTTTAATTTTTAAATATGGTGATAAGACGAAGTCGAAACTTACTGAAGATTTTCAAAAAAGCGAAGCTTTCAACATGGACACAAGAGGTCATGTCAAGGAATTAAATAAACTAGATAATTAGTAGCACTACATGAGACATCTAATCCCCCTCCTTCACTAAAACAATTGAGATTTCCTCTTTTACACAAGGTGCTAAGACGAAGTCGATACTTACTGAAGATTTTCAAAAAAGCGAAGCTTTCGACATGAACACAAGAGCTCATGTTAAGGACTTAGTTAAACTAAAAGGTTAGTAGCACCTCATAGCACATCTAATCCCCCTCCCTCTCTACAATAATTGAGATTTTAATTTTTAAATAGGGTGATAAGACGAAGTCGAAACTTACTGAAGATTTTCAAAAAAGCGAAGCTTTCAACACGGACACAAGAGGTCATGTCAAGGAATTAAATAAACTAGATAATTAGTAGCACTACATGAGACATCTAATCCCCCTCCCTCACTAAAACAATTGAGATTTCCTCTTTTACACAAGGTGCTAAGACGAAGTCGATACTTACTGAAGATTTTCAAAAAAAGCGAAGCTTTCGACATGAACACAAGAGCTCATGTTAAGGAATTAGATAAACTAGAGGGTTAGTAGCACTACATAGCACATCTAATCCCCCTCCCTCTCTACAATAATTGAGATTTTAATTTTTAAATATGGTGATAAGACGAAGTCGAAACTTACTGAAGATTTTCAAAAAAGCGAAGCTTTCAACATGGACACAAGAGGTCATGTCAAGGAATTAAATAAACTAGATAATTAGTAGCACTACATGAGACATCTAATCCCCCTCCCTCACTAAAACAATTGAGATTTCCTCTTTTACACAAGGTGCTAAGACGAAGTCGATACTTACTGAAGATTTTCAAAAAAAGCGAAGCTTTCGACATGAACACAAGAGCTCATGTTAAGGAATTAGATAAACTAGAGGGTTAGTAGCACTACATAGCACATCTAATCCCCCTCCCTCTCTACAATAATTGAGATTTTAATTTTTAAATATGGTGATAAGACGAAGTCGAAACTTACTGAAGATTTTCAAAAAAGCGAAGCTTTCAACATGGACACAAGAGGTCATGTCAAGGAATTAAATAAACTAGATAATTAGTAGCACTACATGAGACATCTAATCCCCCTCCCTCACTAAAACAATTGAGATTTCCTCTTTTACACAAGGTGCTAAGACGAAGTCGATACTTACTGAAGATTTTCAAAAAAAGCGAAGCTTTCGACATGAACACAAGAGCTCATGTTAAGGAATTAGATAAACTAGAGCGTTAGTAGCACTACATAGCACATCTAATCCCCCTCCCTCTCTACAATAATTGAGATTTTAATTTTTAAATATGGTGATAAGACGAAGTCGAAACTTACTGAAGATTTTCAAAAAAGCGAAGCTTTCAACACGGACACAAGAGGTCATGTCAAGGAATTAAATAAACTAGATAATTAGTAGCACTACATGAGACATCTAATCCCCCTCCCTCACTAAAACAATTGAGATTTCCTCTTTTACACAAGGTGCTAAGACGAAGTCGATACTTACTGAAGATTTTCAAAAAAAGCGAAGCTTTCGACATGAACACAAGAGCTCATGTTAAGGAATTAGATAAACTAGAGGGTTAGTAGCACTACATAGCACATCTAATCCCCCTCCCTCTCTACAATAATTGAGATTTTAATTTTTAAATATGGTGATAAAACGAAGTCGAAACTTACTGAAGATTTTCAAAAAAGCGAAGCTTTCAACATGGACACAAGAGGTCATGTCAAGGAATTAAATAAACTAGATAATTAGTAGCACTACATGAGACATCTAATCCCCCTCCCTCACTAAAACAATTGAGATTTCCTCTTTTACACAAGGTGCTAAGACGAAGTCGATACTTACTGAAGATTTTCAAAAAAAGCGAAGCTTTCGACATGAACACAAGAGCTCATGTTAAGGAATTAGATAAACTAGAGCGTTAGTAGCACTACATAGCACATCTAATCCCCCTCCCTCTCTACAATAATTGAGATTTTAATTTTTAAATATGGTGATAAGACGAAGTCGAAACTTACTGAAGATTTTCAAAAAAGCGAAGCTTTCAACATGGACACAAGAGGTCATGTCAAGGAATTAAATAAACTAGATAATTAGTAGCACTACATGAGACATCTAATCCCCCTCCCTCACTAAAACAATTGAGATTTCCTCTTTTACACAAGGTGCTAAGACGAAGTCGATACTTACTGAAGATTTTCAAAAAAAGCGAAGCTTTCGACATGAACACAAGAGCTCATGTTAAGGAATTAGATAAACTAGAGGGTTAGTAGCACTACATAGCACATCTAATCCCCCTCCCTCTCTACAATAATTGAGATTTTAATTTTTAAATATGGTGATAAGACGAAGTCGAAACTTACTGAAGATTTTCAAAAAAGCGAAGCTTTCAACATGGACACAAGAGGTCATGTCAAGGAATTAAATAAACTAGATAATTAGTAGCACTACATGAGACATCTAATCCCCCTCCTTCACTAAAACAATTGAGATTTCCTCTTTTACACAAGGTGCTAAGACGAAGTCGATACTTACTGAAGATTTTCAAAAAAGCGAAGCTTTCGACATGAACACAAGAGCTCATGTTAAGGACTTAGTTAAACTAAAAGGTTAGTAGCACCTCATAGCACATCTAATCCCCCTCCCTCTCTACAATAATTGAGATTTTAATTTTTAAATAGGGTGATAAGACGAAGTCGAAACTTACTGAAGATTTTCAAAAAAGCGAAGCTTTCAACACGGACACAAGAGGTCATGTCAAGGAATTAAATAAACTAGATAATTAGTAGCACTACATGAGACATCTAATCCCCCTCCCTCACTAAAACAATTGAGATTTCCTCTTTTACACAAGGTGCTAAGACGAAGTCGATACTTACTGAAGATTTTCAAAAAAAGCGAAGCTTTCGACATGAACACAAGAGCTCATGTTAAGGAATTAGATAAACTAGAGGGTTAGTAGCACTACATAGCACATCTAATCCCCCTCCCTCTCTACAATAATTGAGATTTTAATTTTTAAATATGGTGATAAGACGAAGTCGAAACTTACTGAAGATTTTCAAAAAAGCGAAGCTTTCAACATGGACACAAGAGGTCATGTCAAGGAATTAAATAAACTAGATAATTAGTAGCACTACATGAGACATCTAATCCCCCTCCCTCACTAAAACAATTGAGATTTCCTCTTTTACACAAGGTGCTAAGACGAAGTCGATACTTACTGAAGATTTTCAAAAAAAGCGAAGCTTTCGACATGAACACAAGAGCTCATGTTAAGGAATTAGATAAACTAGAGGGTTAGTAGCACTACATAGCACATCTAATCCCCCTCCCTCTCTACAATAATTGAGATTTTAATTTTTAAATATGGTGATAAGACGAAGTCGAAACTTACTGAAGATTTTCAAAAAAGCGAAGCTTTCAACATGGACACAAGAGGTCATGTCAAGGAATTAAATAAACTAGATAATTAGTAGCACTACATGAGACATCTAATCCCCCTCCCTCACTAAAACAATTGAGATTTCCTCTTTTACACAAGGTGCTAAGACGAAGTCGATACTTACTGAAGATTTTCAAAAAAAGCGAAGCTTTCGACATGAACACAAGAGCTCATGTTAAGGAATTAGATAAACTAGAGCGTTAGTAGCACTACATAGCACATCTAATCCCCCTCCCTCTCTACAATAATTGAGATTTTAATTTTTAAATATGGTGATAAGACGAAGTCGAAACTTACTGAAGATTTTCAAAAAAGCGAAGCTTTCAACATGGACACAAGAGGTCATGTCAAGGAATTAAATAAACTAGATAATTAGTAGCACTACATGAGACATCTAATCCCCCTCCCTCACTAAAACAATTGAGATTTCCTCTTTTACACAAGGTGCTAAGACGAAGTCGATACTTACTGAAGATTTTCAAAAAAAGCGAAGCTTTCGACATGAACACAAGAGCTCATGTTAAGGAATTAGATAAACTAGAGGGTTAGTAGCACTACATAGCACATCTAATCCCCCCTCCCTCTCTACAATAATTGAGATTTTAATTTTTAAATATGGTGATAAGACGAAGTCGAAACTTACTGAAGATTTTCAAAAAAGCGAAGCTTTCAACATGGACACAAGAGGTCATGTCAAGGAATTAAATAAACTAGATAATTAGTAGCACTACATGAGACATCTAATCCCCCTCCCTCACAAAAACAATTGAGATTCCTTTTTTTACACAAGGTGCTAAAGATGAAATCGATACTTCTGAAGATTTTCATAAAGTGAAGCTTTTGACATGGACCCAAGAGTTCATGTCAAGGAATTAGATAAACTAAAAGGTTAGTAGCACTACATGGGTGATCTAATCCCCCTCCTTCACTACAACAATTGAGATTTGCTTTTTTACACAGGGAGCTAAGACGAAGTCGAAACTTACTGAAGATTTTCATAAAGCGAAGCTTTTGACATGGACACAAGAGGTCATGTCAAGGAATTAAATAAACTAGATAATTAGTAGCACTACATGAGACATCTAATCCCCCTCCCTCACTAAAACAATTGAGATTTCCTCTTTTACACAAGGTGCTAAGACGAAGTCGATACTTACTGAAGATTTTCAAAAAAAGCGAAGCTTTCGACATGAACACAAGAGCTCATGTTAAGGAATTAGATAAACTAGAGGGTTAGTAGCACTACATAGCACATCTAATCCCCCCTCCCTCTCTACAATAATTGAGATTTTAATTTTTAAATATGGTGATAAGACGAAGTCGAAACTTACTGAAGATTTTCAAAAAAGCGAAGCTTTCAACATGGACACAAGAGGTCATGTCAAGGAATTAAATAAACTAGATAATTAGTAGCACTACATGAGACATCTAATCCCCCTCCCTCACAAAAACAATTGAGATTCCTTTTTTTACACAAGGTGCTAAAGATGAAATCGATACTTCTGAAGATTTTCATAAAGTGAAGCTTTTGACATGGACCCAAGAGTTCATGTCAAGGAATTAGATAAACTAAAAGGTTAGTAGCACTACATGGGTGATCTAATCCCCCTCCTTCACTACAACAATTGAGATTTGCTTTTTTACACAGGGAGCTAAGACGAAGTCGAAACTTACTGAAGATTTTCATAAAGCGAAGCTTTTGACATGGACACAAGAGTTCATGTCAAGGAATTAGATAAACTAAAAGGTTAGTAGCACTACATGGGACATCTGACCCCCCCCCCATTACTACAACAATCCATAAACAGTTGAAATTTGAGCGGGTGGTAAATAATATTGCAAGTCTTAAGGAGTTCAAAAAATCCATTCTGAAACACCTTGTATGTTAAAATGCTAAATAGAATTTAGTTTCATTGAAACTCATAAAAGTAAAATAGAGAAATTCCCTTGAGATATTTTATATTTTCACAGCATAAAGTCTTTAAATTGAATAGTAACTGTAATTTTGATAGAAAAACAGTCCTTTGCTAACTTTTACATTCTTGTGTACATGTAAAATACCCTTTAAATTTATTTCTAGTTATACCCATGAGAAATCTAATTAAACTATGTTGAGTTTAAGGAATCAATAAAGATATTTTTTTCTAAAACCAAAATGGAGTTGTAAGACATTTGGGAGGTAACTGTAACTATTTTTTAGTGTGTACTGAGCTTTAACTTATCATTTATTTAATATCTATTTCAATTAATCCTTATATAAGGAGTAAATTAAATTGTTACATTAAATAATCATTAATGTATGTGTATGTGTAGGAATATTAAGCTTTGTGAAAACATTTATTTTTCCGACGCTTTTCTCATTATTTTTTGGAAATGTATTTTACATAACAAAAAGAATTGAATTATAAATGAAAAAATAAATATTTAATGTAAAATAAGTGAACAAAAAGTTTCAATTATTAAATTAAAAAGTCTCGCTAAATTATTAAACATTTGTATCCCGCTTCTGATGTTTTGTGATTAATACGAGAAAATCATACTTATAGTTATTTTTATAACTTTACATTAGTTTCAATAGTAAATAAATTTTTTGTGTCTTAATGTTTTGTACAATTACAGCTGATTAGCTATTAGTCACCCAGCTCCGCCTATTTTGAAATAATGATTATAATGGGTAATCATTAACGATTTGAATAAAACGTTTCAGTTGACACCACGAGAGGTAAATAATGGTAAAAATTCGGTGTTAATATAAGGGGTTATCACTGATATAGATGTCGCTGGTCACTTATTTAGCAACGTAGACTTTAATTAAAGTAGAAAAAAGGAAGTATCGATTATTAAAAACGATAAATCTAAAAGTTATAACGATAAAGGACAATATATGAAACGTAACTACATTACTTGTTCAATAAATAGAGAACTAATAATAAGCGATCATTATCTACTAACGCAAACAATCGTATTGATATTGGTGATTTAGGTATTTCATAACTTTCAGTAAATTTTATTAAAGAATCAAAAGTTTTAATTTAGAAAATTTTTATAAAAGTTGTAAAACAAAAGAATGGAAATTTAATTCGTATGTAACTATTCAACTAGACAATTCCGTCAGTTTAATAATTAAGTTTTAGTTATCGCTTCACTAAATTAAGTTATATAATTCAATACACACACACACAAACATACTATAAATAAATATTACTGTTCCGCAAAGAAATTAATTAACTTAATTAGTAATTAGCGACAATAAATTGCTTAATTTTTGCCTCAAAAGCCCCTGTAAATAAAGAAAACTCGCTGTGAATCCACACGCCCTGACAACGTATACACCACAACTTTGGAAGGCAATGGCAAACCACCAAGAGAGAATAATTGCCGCTTTAGTGGTGCTATTTCTTAAAGCCTACATTTATACGTACAGGGACGTACCGGTGATTTTCAACAAAACCAGCCGGTTTAGGCAGTTTAGCCCAAATGGAATAGGGTGAACGTGCCTTTAGAATAGCACAAGCTGATTTTGGGGCTGATGGTTGGGGGAAGTATAATAGGGTGGGATTGGTGACGACTAATTAAAAAAAGGATTTTTTGTTTATAAAACAAACGGTAATAAAAGTGTGGTTTTTAAAATCATATCAGATCGGTAATTATAAAAGATAAAAAAATCTCCATCTCTTAAGGATATTGCGTTATGAAAGGGAAATTTAATAAATTTTTCCTTCATTACTATTTCTCGCTTAAATTAATTTCAAGATCTTTTTTTAAATAAGTTCATGCACCTTTCGTTTCTTAGACAAAAACGATGTTGTACGCTTTCGCTTAATAAATATTTTGTTGTGATTCGAACAATAAAGGAAATGATTAGAAATTTAAGAGTTTGTTCTACAACGTTTTCTCATAAATAAAACAGTCCACCTTAAAATAAAGTTTACGGATATTTTTATTTTATTTACCACACAGCAACAATAATATTGGCACTAAATTTACAATTGCAATAAATGCTACAACTGCCATGTTAAACGAAGTTCCTGCTGGGAAATTCAAAACTTGTCAATTGCATGTTTTGAAGTCAATTCAAAAACCATTTATTCAAATTTAAAATAAAATTATTAAAATGTATAAACAATTTCTTTCGAAGTAGAAAAATTAACTTAAAATATTATAAAAGCACTAGCCACGTAATATTTGATTTTTCAAAAATAAACGACTTCTCGTGGAAAACCTGCAATGCAGTTCCTGCTTTCGACTCGAGCATTTTAAAATAATCTTTTTAAATACACACCTTTAAAAATTATTCTTACGACTTTACAACTGTCTAGAAATTTTATCAAAAATATCTTCGTACCATGAAAAAACTGCTTGGATTAAGTACCGTTGAGTCAGGGCAAAAAAGACCCCAATAACGCCCAATACTATTGAATTATTAAAAAACGTGCAAATGACTCTTATTAAGTTTAAAAAAGTGTAAAAATAAAAATTTAATATTCTGGGTGATTCAAAACATACGCGTCCTACCCAGAGAGACATCTAGTTAAAAAAACCTAACAGGAACCTGCAAAAATAAAACTCAAAAACTTCACTTTTTATCTCTAAATGAAAAAAATTATTTGTTACTAAATCAAATAAATCAATTTGAGCTGTGGCGAAGTAAAAAAATTCCTGCTGAAAACTGTAGCTAACGTCCCGATCCCTGAATCACAGTAGCCCTGCGTGTAGAAGGTGTTAAACATCCTATTAATAATTATGAAGTTTCAAAACAGTTTTGAATAAAAACAGAAATTTTCGCAACACTTTTAGAAGAGCTAGAGTACAAAAATTTGCAGGAATTTGGTCATATAGCTCAAAAAACTCCCCGAAGTACAAAATATGCAGGAATCATCTCAAAACATCCCTTATAAGCTCTAAATTTTAAAAATTATTTTAGGATAAATCAAAGGTGAGAGGCAAAGTAAAAAAATTCCTGCTGAAAATTGTAGCTAATGTCCCGATTCCTGAATTACAGTAGCCCTGCTTGTATAGGGTGTTAAATATCCTATTAATAATTATGAAGTTTAAAGAATAAAAAGAGAAATTCGCCCAACAGATTTAGAAGAGCTAGAGTACAAAAATCTGCAGCAATTTTTGCATATAGCTCAAAAAACTCCCCCAACGTACAAGAATCTGCAGGAATGTAACTCAAAAACTTCCCTTAGAAGCCCTTAATGAAAAATAATATTTTATAGTAAAACAAATAAATAACGGTGAGCTGTGGGGAAGCTGAAATCCTGCTGAAATTTGTAGCTAATGTTTTTACCAATGTCCCGCTAGCAGGATCATAGTATCCATGATTTTAGAGGGTGTTAAACATTCTATTAATAATAAATTATGAAGTTTCAAAACAGTTTTGAATAAAAACAGAAATTCTCGCATCAGTTTTAGAAGAGCTATAGTATAAAAATCTGCAGGAATTTAGCCATCTAGCTCAAAAATCGCTTCGTACAAGAATCTGCATGAATCTAACTCAAAACAACCTTTATAAGATCTAAATTTTAAAAATTAGTTTATGATAAATCAAATAAAGAAAGGTGAGAACAAAGTAAAATATTCCAGCTGAAAACTGTAGCTAATGTTGTCACTAACGTCCCGACCCCTGGATAATAGTAACTCTGCTTGTATAGGGTGTTAAACACCCTATTAATAGTTATGAAGTTTTAAAACAGTTTTGAATAAAAATGGAAATTCTCGCAACAGTTTTAAAAGAGCTAGAGTACAAAAATCAGTCCAGAAAAACAGTCCCTGCTGAAAACACTAGCTAATGTTTTCACTAAAATCTCACTCTTAAAATCATATTAGACCCATCTATCTCGAAAAGCTCTTAAGAATTTCCTTAAAACAACAAAAATCTACAGTAATTTGTGCATAATGTCGATATAGCTTAAAAACTCCCCTTAAAGTACAAGAATCTGCAGGAATGTCACTCAAAAACTTCCTATATAACCTCTAAAGTTGAAAAATTATTTTAGAGTAATTTAAATAAATAAACGTGAGCTGTGGCGAAGAAAAACAGTCCCTGCTGAAAACACTAGCTAATGTTTTCACTAAAATCTCACCCTTAAAATCACATTAGACCCATCTATCTCGAAAAGCTCTTAGGAATTTCCTTAAAACAACAAAAATCTACAGTAATTTGTCCATAATGTCGATGTAGCTCAAAAACTCCCCTTAAAGTACAAAAATCTGCAGGAATGTGACTCAAAAACTTCCCCTATAACCTCTAAAGTTAAAAAAGTATTTTAGAGGAATTTAAATAAATAAACGTGAGCTGTGGCGAAGAAAAACAGTCCCTGCTGAAAACACTAGCTAATGTTTTCACTAAAATCTCACCCTTAAAATCACATTAGACCCATCTATCTCGAAAAGCTCTTAGGAATTTCCTTAAAACAATAAAAATCTACAGTAATTTGTCCATAATGTCGATGTAGCTCAAAAACTCCCCTTAAAGTACAAAAATCTGCAGGAATGTGACTCAAAAACTTCCCCTATAACCTCTAAAGTTAAAAAAGTATTTTAGAGGAATTTAAATAAATAAACGTGAGCTGTGGCGAAGAAAAACAGTCCCTGCTGAAAACACTAGCTAATGTTTTCACTAAAATCTCACCCTTAAAATCACATTAGACCCATCTATCTCGAAAAGCTCTTAGGAATTTCCTTAAAACAATAAAAATCTACAGTAATTTGTCCATAATGTCGATGTAGCTCAAAAACTCCCCTTAAAGTACAAAAATCTGCAGGAATGTGACTCAAAAACTTCCCCTATAACCTCTAAAGTTAAAAAAGTATTTTAGAGGAATTTAAATAAATAAACGTGAGCTGTGGCGAAGAAAAACAGTCCCTGCTGAAAACACTAGCTAATGTTTTCACTAAAATCTCACCCTTAAAATCACATTAGACCCATCTATCTCGAAAAGCTCTTAGGAATTTCCTTAAAACAACAAAAATCTACAGTAATTTGTCCATAATGTCGATGTAGCTCAAAAACTCCCCTTAAAGTACAAAAATCTGCAGGAATGTGACTCAAAAACTTCCCCTATAACCTCTAAAGTTAAAAAAGTATTTTAGAGGAATTTAAATAAATAAACGTGAGCTGTGGCGAAGAAAAACAGTCCCTGCTGAAAACACTAGCTAATGTTTTCACTAAAATCTCACCCTTAAAATCACATTAGACCCATCTATCTCGAAAAGCTCTTAGGAATTTCCTTAAAACAACAAAAATCTACAGTAATTTGTCCATAATGTCGATGTAGCTCAAAAACTCCCCTTAAAGTACAAAAATCTGCAGGAATGTGACTCAAAAACTTCCCCTATAACCTCTAAAGTTAAAAAAGTATTTTAGAGGAATTTAAATAAATAAACGTGAGCTGTGGCGAAGAAAAACAGTCCCTGCTGAAAACACTAGCTAATGTTTTCACTAAAATCTCACCCTTAAAATCATATTAGCTTAAAAACTCCCCTTAAAGTACAAGAATCTGCAGGAATGTCACTCAAAAACTTCCCATATAACCTCTAAAGTTGAAAAATTATTTTAGAGTAATTTAAATAAATAAACGTGAGCTGTGGCGAAGAAAAACAGTCCCTGCTGAAAACACTAGCTAATGTTTTCACTAAAATCTCACCCTTAAAATCACATTAGACCCATCTATCTCGAAAAGCTCTTAGGAATTTCCTTAAAACAACAAAAATCTACAGTAATTTGTCCATAATGTCGATATAGCTCAAAAACTCCCCTTAAAGTACAAGAATCTGCAGGAATGTGACTCAAAAACTTCCCCTATAACCCCTAATGTTGAAAAATTATTTTAGAGTAATTTAAATAAATAAACGTGATCTGTGGCGAAGAATAACAGTTCCTGATGAAAACAGGAATGTTTTCACTAAATATCCCTTATCCCTTCAGGTAGGGAGGGTATGTAACAAACCAACAAACTTGTTTTAGGGTTAAATCTTGCATAAATAATAAACGCTGAGGGTAATTGTATTAGGTAAAAGGCAAGTTCGTGCATGAAAGGTGCGAACGTGCACTAAAAATGAGCCTTTAAAAATTTGAAAACAAGTAACCGGTTGACAAGTCATATTTTAAAATTCCACATTGGCTGTTTATAATATTTATAAACTATGATTAATAATCAGAGCCAAAAATTTACTAAATCAGAGGATAGGTCCTACTGAAAAGTGCATTTTTTCATTGATCAAACATAACTCGTCTGTTGGGAAAATTTTTTTCCACTGACGTCAGCTTTGCGTAAGTATCGATTTAAATATTTTAATTAATTCTTATATTTGAGTACAAATCAAAATTAATATTTTTTAATAAAAAATCTTTTATTTACGTAACGAACGAATTTATCAAAATAATTTCGTATTGTTTGAAAGAAAATGGATGAGTGATAACAAATGATAGGATGAATAATAGATTTCTGACAAAAGCAAAAGAGCCAACTTGGATTAAATAAAATAAATATAGAAGCAAAAAATGTTTTTTTTCTCTAAATTATATAAAATACTTTTTACGTATAGTACTACTGAAATATATTATTTTTGTATCAAAATAGATCGAGATTCTTAACCTAATGATTACACTATAGAAATCTTACAAATGACGAGTTGTGCATTCTAATTTAAGCCTCTTTCCTCATAATGTTTTTGAATTACGATTTTATAATAAAAAAAATTGTAGCAAATAATTATCAAACTGCTTAATGGTTTTTCTTTTTTCTCCAAGCTCAAAACATCTTGGGGAAATATTGGCACTCTATTATTAGCCCTGTAGGTAGAGAATAGTTTACATAATTGTAGGTATTAGAACGTATTTATAAGCTCGTTAAGCTCGACATTTCGTCATTTTTCAAAAAACTGTTTCTTTTTTACGTGGACGTACGAGCGATTTTCAACAAAGCCAGTCGGCTTAGGCAATTTAAGCCAAATGGAATAGTGTGAACTTGTCTTTAGAAAAGCACAAGCTGATTTTTGTTTAATTTTCTTATAGTATTAAGTATCCCATTTCCCAATTCTGTATGTTTACTAAGTACAAACATTTATCAGAAGCGGGATAGCAAATACTTAAATTTAATTTACACGATGGAAAATAGCAAACATTGTGTTTACAAAAAAATTATTTTTAGTAATATTGGAGCATGCAAATTTAATTGGAGTAAGTTAATTGTTCCGTGAAATGATTTAATATTACTTACGGCGAATAACCTAGAAGCACGTCTATTTTGTCAGTTGTCCATACAATGGTCAATTTGTTTAACATAGTAGCTATTGATGAGCTATAAAGCCATCAATAACCACTTGCTAAATATACATATTGTATAAGTTCATTCTTTTGACAACATTGATCAATCATCTCTATAAAATATGACACTATAACATTCAGTTATTACCACTCCGGTTAAATTAATTTTTTAATAACACAATAAAAGAGTAAGACTCTAACGTTCTTAATGACCTATAAAACAAATTGCTAAAAGTTCAAACAAAAAAAATTCGGCACGACCCCATAACGTATCATTTAAAATGGCCCCCCTCCCAATTTGTTTGCTTTTAGCCATTAAGGTCAATCTTGAGCCAAGGTTATGGTGTGTAAACCCATTTCTTCCCAAAGACATATCAGCAGGTCTCGAACGTCTTGCATACCTTTATTAAATGAGGTTCGTAGATATATGAGTCATAGGGTGAGTTAGAGCTCCATACGTAATGATGGATTTAACCACAGTTAGTCACCACTTGATGAGTAAGCCACGTTTCTTCCAAAAGACACATCAGCAGGTCTCGAACGTCCTGCTAACCTTTTTTATATTTATAAATGAGCTTCCTAGATATATGAGTCATAGTGTGAGTCAGAGCTTCATACGTGGTGATGAATTTAACTACAGCTAGTCCCCATTTGGTGAGTAAGACATATTACTTCCCAAACACGCATCAGCAGGTCTCGAGCGCCCTACTTACTTTTGTTGAACTTTCCAGGAGAACCATAGTGTAAACGCGCCTTAAGACTGTTATCCAATAAGCTCGTGTAAGTAATTATTTGAAACAAAGCATTAATTAAATCTGCGCAAATAAATTGAATTTCATTGTATAACCTAGAAGCATGTCTATTTTGTCAGTTGTCCATACAATGGTCAATTTGTTTAACATAGTAGCTATTGATGAGCAATAAAGCCATCAATAACCACTTGCTAAATATACATATTGTATAAGTTCATTCTTTTGACAACATTGATCAAGCATCGAGCATCAGCAGGTCTCGAACGTCCTGCATACCTTTGTTATATTTATAAATGAGCTTCCTAGATATATGAGTCATAGTGTGAGTCAGAGGTCCATACGTAATGATGGATTTAACCACAGTTAGTCACCACTTGATGAGTAAGCCACGTTTCTTCCAATAGACACATCAGCAGATCTCGAACGCCCTGCATACCTTTGTTATATTTATAAATGAGCTTCCTAGATATATGAGTCATAGTGTGAGTCAGAGCTCCATACGTGTTGATAGATTTAACCACAGCCAGTCACCACTTTATGAGTAAGCCACATTTCTTCCAAAAGACACATCAGCACTATCAGCAGGTCTCGAACGCCCTGCATACCTTTGTTATATTTATAAAGGAGCTTCTTAGATATATTAGTCATAGCATGAGTCAGAGCTCCATACGTGTTGATGGATTTAACCACAGCTAGTCACCACTTTATGAGTAAGCCACGTTTCTTCCAATAGACACATCAGCAGATCTCGAACGCCTTGCATACCTTTGTTTTATTTATAAATGAGCTTCCTAGATATACAGGGTGATTTTGAAATACACGTATATATTGATATCCACCGTAGACTATGAAAAGTTAAAGGCATCAGCAAATTTTTTTTAGAGCAAATGTTCTTCAGTTCTTAGTAAAATAGTGTTAAAGTTTGACCCTCCCAGTTTGATTACTGCATGGTTTACGCAGCAACCGGTAGTAAAACATGTGCCTATTGGTATATGCAAAACAAGGTAGTGCTATTCTATAATTTAAATAAAAGTAATTTTGGTTAACTAATTGTCAAAATGACAATTCCTTGAAAAAATGTTTTAATCAGCCAATGAGAAACAGCTTTAATAAACAATCGTTCCATGATTATGTAAATTATACGTGTAGTTTTCAAATGGCGCGGGTCAAAGTTTAACACTACATATCTAAGAACTGGTCAACATTTTCTTGAACATTTTTTTTGCAAAAACGTTTAACTTTTCGTAATCTACGATGGGTTTCAATATAAACGTGTATTTCAAAATCACCCTGTATGAGTCATAGCGTGAGTCAGAGCTCCATACGTGTTGATGGATTTAACCACAGCTAGTCACCACTATATGAGTAAGCCACATTTCTTCCAAAAGACACATCAGCACTATCAGCAGGTCTCGAACGTCCTGCATACCTTTGTTATATTTATAAATGAGCTTCCTAGATATATGAGTCATAGTGCGAGTCAGAGGTTCATAAGTATATGATGGATTTAAACACAGTTAGTCACCACTTGATGAGTAAGCCACGTTTCTTCCAAAAGACACATCAGCAGGTCTCGAACGCCCTGCATACCTTTGTTATATTTATAAAGGAGCTTCCTAGATATATGAGTCATAGTGTGAGTCAGAGCTCCATACGTAATGATGGATTTAACCACAGTTAGTCACCACTTGATGAGTAAGCCACATTTCTTCCAAAAGACACATCAGCAGGTCTCGAACGTCCTGCATACCTTTGTTATATTTATAAATGAGCTTCCTAGATATATGAGTCATAGTGTGAGTCAGAGGTTCATACGTAATGATGGATTTAACCACAGTTAGTCGCCACTTGATGAGTAAGCCACGTTTCTTCCAATAGACACATCAGCAGGTCTCGAACGCCCTGCATACCTTTGTTATATTTATAAATGAGCTTCCTAGATATATGAGTCATAGCGTGAGTCAGAGCTCCATACGTGTTGATGGATTTAACCACAGCTAGTCACCACTATATGAGTAAGTCACATTTCTTCCAAAAGACACATCAGCACTATCAGCAGGTCTCGAACGTCCTGCATACCTTTGTTATATTTATAAATGAGCTTCCTAGATATATGAGTCATAGTGTGAGTCAGAGGTTCATACGTAATGATGGATTTAACCACAGTTAGTCGCCACTTGATGAGTAAGCCACGTTTCTTCCAATAGACACATCAGCAGGTCTCGAACGCCCTGCATACCTTTGTTATATTTATAAAGGAGCTTCCTAGATATATGAGTCATAGTGTGAGTCAGAGCTCCATACGTAATGATGGATTTAACCACAGTTAGTCACCACTTGATGAGTAAGCCACATTTCTTCCAAAAGACACATCAGCAGGTCTCGAACACCCTGCATACCTTTGTTATATTGACAGATGAGCTTCCTAGATATATGAGTCGTAGTGTGAGTCAGAAATCCATACGTGGTGATGAATTTAACCACAGCTAGTCACCACTTTATGTGTAAGCCACATTTCTTCCAAAAGACACATCAGCAGGTCTCGAACGCCTTGCATACCTTTGTTATATTTATAAATGAGCTTCCTAGATATATGAGTCATAGTGTGAGTCAGAGGTCCATACGTAATGATGGATTTAACCACAGTTAGTCACCACTTGACGAGTAAGCCACGTTTCTTCCAATAGACACATCAGCAGGTCTCGAACGCCCTGCATACCTTTGTTATATTTATAAATGAGCTTCCTAGATATATGAGTCATAGCGTGAGTCAGAGCTCCATACGTGTTGATGGATTTAACCACAGCTAGTCACCACTTTATGAGTAAGCCACATTTCTTCCAAAAGACACATCAGCACTATCAGCAGGTCTCGAACGTCTTGCATACCTTTGTTATATTTATAAAGAGCTTTCTAGATATATGAGTCATAGTGTGAGTCAGAGGTCCATACGTAATGATGGATTTAACCACAGTTAGTCACCACTACTTGATGAGTAAGCCACATTTCTTCCAAAAGACACATCAGCAGGTCTCGAACACCCTGCATACCTTTGTTATATTTATAAATGAGCTTCCTAGATATATGAGTCATAGTGTGAGTCAGAGCTCCATACGTGGTGATGGATTTAACCACAGCTAGTCCCCATTTGATGAGTAAGACATATGTTACTTCCCAAACACGCATCAGCAGGTCTCGAGCGCCCTACTTACTTTTGTTGAGCTTTCCAGGAGAACCATAGTGTAAACGCGCCTTAAGACTGTTATCCAATATGAAACGCTCGTGTAAGTAATTATTTGAAACAAAGCATTAATTAATTAAATCTGCGCAAATAAATTGAATTTCATTGTAGCTTTGAAATGGTTTGTTACAATAGCGCTCACATACTTACGTCGTATGTTACGTACGTTCTTTACATAAGGCGTTTTACAACGCGTGCGTGCTAATTTTTGTAAAAAGACCTAATTTAAAAATTTATAAATTATAGATTTGAATAAAATATGCAATTCTTTTGAAATTTTATTAGCGTTCGCGTTTTTCGAAGTGCATTTGACATTAATGGCCGCTTTTATAAAAACTTTTGAAAATTTATGAATTTTTGAACAAGAGGCGGAGATTCTTAACATAAATTCAATACTTAGTTTTACAATAAATTTAAAAGCTTTTAGAAAAAAATTGATAAATTAAGTTACGGTTATAGATTTTTCTCAATACTCAAGAATAGGATCGTTAAATATAATCTGATTTGTAGAAACACCATAAGAAGACGTCGCTGAATTTTACTTTAAAAAGGTCACAGATTACTATCTATTCTTGTAGATTTATTTTATATTTTGAACGACATCAGATCACTAGAAAGTAAATCCTAACACAATCGTATAAATTGGAAAATGTTTCAAGAGTTGTCATTTTTGACAGAGTAACCATGACTTAAATTTTTAGTAGCTTTTCATTAAATAAATTCGTGATCAGATTAAGTAAATTACATTATAACATTCAGTTTAATATAAAACGTCTAAAATGACTTTCTTGAAGTTACTATAACTTGAAATTGTTAACTATCGCTATTTTCGTCCTACGGTTGTAAAGTATGCCGCAAATAGCAATTTATATTAAAAATAAAGTAAATTAGCGAGGACTTTATAATTTAAAATGTTTGAAGACTATTATAATTTCTGACGAAGTTACTATGACTTAAGTTTATTAGTAGTTCCTCTGCAGTAAACGTCATCAAACATAGTAAAAAATATAGACAAAAGCAATCTATTTATTGAGAAGTAAAGTAAAATAATCACAGTGAGTTTAATATAAAGCATTTGAAATAACTTGTGGTGAAGTTATTATAACTGCATATTGTGAACTATCGCTATTTTCGTCCTAAAGTTCTAAAGTATGCCGCAAATAGCAATTTATATTAAAAATAAAGTAAATTAGCAAGAACTTTATAATTTTAAATGTTTGAAGACTGTTATAATATCTGACGAAGTTACTATGACTTAAAATTTATTAGTAGTTCCTCTGCAGTAAACGTCATCAAACATAGTAAAAAATATAGACAAAAGCAATCTATTTATTGAGAAGTAAAGTAAAATAATCACAGTGAGTTTAATATAAAGCATTTGAAATAACTTGTGGTGAAGTTATTATAACTGCATATTGTGAACTATCGCTATTTTCGTCCTAAAGTTCTAAAGTATGCCGCAAATAGCAATTTATATTAAAAATAAAGTAAATTAGCAAGAACTTTATAATTTAAAATGTTTGAAGACTGTTATAATATCTGACGAAGTTACTATGACTTAAAATTTATTAGTAGTTCCTCTGCAGTAAACGTCATCAAACATAGTGAAAAATATAGACAAAAGCAATCTATTTATTGAGAAGTAAAGTAAAATATCACAGTGAGTAATATAAAGCATTTTAAATAACTTGTGGTGAAGTTATTATAACTGCAAATTGTTAACTATTGTTAATTTCGTCCTACAGTTGTAAAGTATGCCGCAAATAGCAATTTATATTAAAAATAAAGTAAATTAGCGAGGAATTTATAATTTAAAATGTTTGAAGACTATTATAATTTCTGACGAAGTTACTATGACTTAAAATTTATTAGTAGTTCCTCTGCAGTAAACGTCATCAAACATAGTGAAAAATATAGACAAAAGCAATCTATTTATTGAGAAGTAAAGTAAAATATCACAGTGAGTTTAATATAAAGCATTTGAAATAACTTGTGGTGAAGTTATTATAACTGCAAATTGTTAACTATCGCTATTTTCGTCCTACAGTTCTAAAGTATGCCGCAAATAGCATTTTTTATTAAAAATAAAGCAACTTAGCAAGATTTTTTTAATTTTTTAAAAATATTTGAAGGCTATTATAATTTCTGACGAAGTTACTATGACTTCAAATTTTTTTTTAAGTTTAGTCCCAATAATCAAATAACAGCAAAAGCAACAGTGATAGTGGAAATATAATTTAATGCTTTGAATAACAAATTTTGAAAATGATATTTGTAGTAGTTACTATGACTTTAAAAAAAATAAATATGTCCCTATTTGTTATCGTACACAACATCGTAAAGAATAACCCAAGTATAAGTTTTCTAAGTAATAAAATAAATGGTATTTTTAGGTTAAAGCCTTTATTATGACGCTTTGGAAATAACTATGACTTTAAAGTAAAACAAGAAGTATTTTAAAAATATTTTTACTTTAGAAATAATGTAGAGTTTAATTTCATAGTGTAGGCGGATATTTAAATATCGACGTCATTAGGGGTAGCTTAATTTAATAAATTAATTTATTCAATTTGAATAACATTACAAGCCCTAATCCGTACCTGTTTTAAGCTATTTTAGTAATTGGAAAAGCCTTTCATTTCTAGCAAATTGAATTTTTCTCTCGGTCTATTTTTATATTTAACCATTTTGCTAATGAAATTTTTAAATGATATTAAAAAATTTTTCTCTTATACAAATTATGTATTATGTATAATTTTATTTATTTACTGTTTAAAATTTAAAGTTATTTGACGTAATTAGAAAATCGATTTCAAATCTCCTAAGCATTATTTAATTATAAGAGCAATTAAGGAAAATCGAGAACAATTTTAGAAGCTATTAAACGCTCAAACCAGTGACGTAGCTAATGGGTAAGTGGACGTTTCCAGTCTTTTTATTTATTATATTTAAGTCATAGGCTAACAGCAACTTGACGTGCTTTATAAATTCTTCGCAAGCAATAGCCAACCACCGAGACCAATTTGCTAGTAATATCACCAACTGCTGTTTGGTACACTTTGTGTGGTCCATGTTAAGCTGTGGGTCTTTTATACCCGTGATTCGACGTCCACGAAGGAGCCCTAACGTGGATATGACGTTACAAAAATAATGTTTCGTGTTAAGTAAGGTGGTTGTGTTAAATTAGAGTGTTGATACGTTAATAATTTAGTATTTGATGTGAAGTTACTCATGTAGCGGAAACTATCGCAACAAATTAGATCAAGGTTTGATGCAAGAGTTGACGCTGTAATAGAATAAGTGAGCTCTAGTAGGTAAAATTGCTTTACGGTATCAGATTCAATTAATTGTAATTTTGTTAATTTAACACACGTTTATTATTATTATAAAGTGAGAATATTGCTGAAACATTCATGTACCTAATTGCTATTGTGTTTACAAAAGTCTTACTATGTGTACGTTTATTGAATTAATTTAAACATAATGTAAACAATTAAATTGGCGTTTATAATGTTTGAGGATTATTACCTTTAATTGCTCATTATATTTATAACCATTGAAAAAATTTAATTCCACAGATTCACTCTTCTGCACCTTCCAATCTGCCTGGGTTAACATTTCTAACTTAGTCTCTGCCTGTCCTTGTCTAACCACCATTAAAGTCTCTATTTGTCTGTTTGTTGACTAATGGCTGTAACTCTTTTGCCATAACCTCAAAAGGACCAAAATTCTGACTACAGCCAAGGAGCATTGAAGACTCTAAAACCATATTTTAAATCATAAATCCTACGCTCCAGCCACTAGCAATGAAGCTATGGTATTTTTCATCTTGACCACAGCAACTTTTTTATCAGCAGTCGTTTTATGACTTTATGACTTATGACTATAACGTTATGACGTTATGACTTATGACTTTATGTCTTCATGACTTATGACTTGTGATTTTACGACTTATGACTGTATTTATGCGTCTGCATGTGTTTCCTTTCTGTTGCTTGCCTGCGTCAAATGTCTAAATTTCTTCGCTTCGATTTACTTCTTCTGTTATACTTAACTTCATGTATGGAGTAAAGGGTCTCAAAAGAACAAAAATTCTGTGTACAACCAAGGAGCATCAAAGACTCTACAAGCATACTTTAAATCATAAATCCTACCCAGCCACTAGCACTGAAGCAATGTTATTTTTCGTCTTTACCACAGTCACTTTTTTATCTGCACTCGTTTTATGACTTTATGACTTATGACGTTATAGCGGTGTGACGTTATGGCGTTATGACGTTATAGCTTTACGACTTTATTGCGTTATGACTTTACGAATTCATGACATGTCTTTATGACTGGTGATTTTAAGCTTATGACTTATAGCTTTATGACTTATGACTGTTTTTATACGTCTGCATGTGTTTTGTTCCTTTTTGCCTGCTTGCGTTAAATTTCTTCGCTTTTCTTTACTTCCTCTGTTATACTGGAGCAACTTAACGTATGGATAATGGGTGTTGTTGCTGATTTATCGTATTTGCGCCTAATCGGTTTGTCAATAGTACGTCATAAAAACGTTAAATAACGTATAACAATCCTTAATTACTTGAATGGTACGCAGACTTGTGGAAAATAAAGCGTCCCCGCTACATTTTGCTTGCGTAAGACGCGTAGCAACCAATCAAATCCTCCTCTGCGTATTGCTCCGAATTATTTATAAAATTAAAAAACCTTATAGTGGGTAACGGAAAAATATATATAAATAAATTGAACTGGTATAAAACGTAAATAATAGAAGGAAGCAAAATTTACAATTACAGTTGTTGATTACAACGCGTTCCCTAAGGATATAGAGGTATAGGAAGAGAAAAAGTTTGAAAAGCGAATTTAAACGCTAACAAATGAAAAAAAAATTTATTAAATGATAAATTCTGACAAAGCAATAATTTGAAATTTAGTCTGCATAAATTATAACTTTTCCAACTTTATACGAAATGTGAATTAATATCAAATTTATATTTTATTGAAGATCTCGTTAAAGTAGATGTTTCCAATTTAAAGAATAAATTTAAGAAGATTTTAATTTTATTTGGTATCTCCGGTGGTTTAAAGATATTAAACAATAGTTTTAAGCATCATTATTATAGAAAATGTACTATAGACAGTGAAAAAGTGTTGAATAGACATTGTTAAAGAGTCTTAAAAGAAAAAAGTAATTAAAAGCGAGAAATTGAAAACAATACAGCAGTTGAAGTGTACATAAACAAATCTTACGAGGTTTGTTTAAAATGAAAAGTGTAAAAAGGTTTAATTAGCAACTAAAAAATGCTAAAATCGACGTAAATTCATTTAAAAAAATTTCCCAAAAAAATCTGAGGGAAATTTTATTCATTTTCCATAACGAGTTCTTTCATTTACACTCGAAACCTCTTTGCCTGGATTTTAATTACACAGACTTTTGTGATTTTATTCAAAAACACGTAATTTATGCGACTTTAAATTAAAGAGCAAAATCTACACGAGAGAAAATTTTTCTTTTTAGAATTATATATCTCATCTCATCAAATCACATTTCTATTCAACCTAACGAGATAATCAATAAGAATATTCCGACTAATTTTTAACACTCATTTTCCCATTCATTCACTTCCATATAAATTAAATAACCGACTTCCAATAATTTCACGCCTTCAACTGCGCTCCATTTAACGAAAAATTACAATTCCTACATAAAATATCGAACCTATATCAAATTGGCGTAGGAGTAATCATAGACCAATACAAATATTGGAAAACAATTAGATGTGTAGATAAAAAAGCCTAGAAATAGACAGCCAACCTGAGTTCGGCAGACAGGCTCGACAAATAGTAAAATCAAAAATTAGAAATAAAACAGAACGACAGAGAGGTAACAGAGAGGCGCACAGAAAAATAGGTTGGCAAGCAGTCATATATACAGACAAATACGTAGGCAGATAGGTAAGTAGGGTGGCAGGTAGTCAGATAAAGTAGGGAGGTAGGCAAGCACCTAGCCAGGGAGATAGACAGACAAGTGGAATTAGCAGACAGTGAGATAGACAGAAAAGTAAGCAAGTAGTTAAGCAGACAGGCAGGCAGATAAACAAACAAGTAGCTAAGCAAATAGCCAAGGCAAGTATCTAAACAAACAAGTAGTAGATAGAAAGAAAAGTAGAGAGGTAAGCATTAGGCAAGCAACCAGACATAGAGATAGACAGATAAGTGGAACTGGCAGGCAGTCAGATATACATGCAAGTAATCAGGTAGCTAGGCAGGTAGATAGACAGAAATGTAGAGAGGTAAGCATTAAGTCAGTCAGGGAGATAGACAGAGAAGTGAAATTGGCAGGCAGTCAAGTTAGACAGGCAAGTAAGTAAGTAGTTAAGCAGACAGGCAGGCAGATAGACAAACAAGTAGCTAAGCAAATAGTCAGACAAGTATCTAAATAAACAAGTAGTAGATAGACAGAAATGTAGAGAGGTAAGCATTAAGCAAGCAACCAGACATAGAGATAGACAGACAAGTGGAACTGGCAGGCAGTCAGATAGACAGGCAAGTAAGCAGGTAGCTAGGCAGGTAGATAGACAGACAAGTAGCTAAACAAATAGCTAGACAAGTACCTAGGCAAGTATCTAGACAAGCAAGTAGTAGATAGACAGAAATGTAGAGAGGTAAGCGTTAAGTCAGTCAGGGAGATAGACAGAGAAGTGAAATTGGCAGGCAGTCAAGTTAGACAGGCAAGTAAGCAAGTAGCTAAGCAGGCAGGCAGGCAGATAGACAAACAAGTAGCTAAGCAAATAGTCAGACAAGTACCTAGGCAAGTATCTAAACAAACAAGTAGTAGATAGACAGAAAAGTAGAGAGGTAAGCATTAAGCAAGTAGTAAGCCATGGAGATAGACAGACAAGAGGAAGGCAGCCAGATAAACAGACAAGTACTTAGGCAAGTATCTAGACAGACAACTAATAAATAGACAGAAAAGTAAGCATACAATCAGGCATCATGGCATACAGATACTAAATCATTGACAGAACGTCAGAAGTAGTACAAAGAAAGTATAAGAAAAGTAATATTTTATAATACTCAACGTAAAAAAACTGAAAATGAATGAAAATATTTTTTTATTGTTGGTAAATTAAGTTTCGATTTATTTTTAATCGCAAATTCGCTTCGAGTTCAATCTGTTGATTTTCGTCGAATTATGAGATTAAATTTTAAAAGCCATCAAAAATAATAACTTTTAAAACGTTACGTTTATTTTGTATAAAATTTTGTTACACGAACTTTTTTTAAATTTTTAATGCACACCTACACACAATGGAGAAATTGATTAAATTTATTTCCACTCATATTTCCTCATTTTAAAGAGTTTCTTTTAATTCTATAAAGGTCAGGTGGCTTTTTTGTTGCAATAATTGTCGATTGACAGATTTTATTCTTTAACTAGTCAATTACTCACGTAGGTCACAAATGTGACGATCTACTTCTTCCATTCTTACTCAACTATCATCCCATGAGTGGATTTTAAGAATTAATTGGACAAGGGACTACTAATCCCACCTCTGAAAAAAAATTCAGCAACCTGAACTGATGGTTTCACGCGTCCTCCCAATCCCCGAGTGGAAAAAATGCAGATGGTAAATTCCGTTACTATGGTCACCAATACCTTTTGATAATGATAGTGCTTTACGCTCTACCCGAGCTTCTCAACTTCCGTTTTAATATAAAGGTCTTTGGCTGGCGTCAGTGTCGATATACTACAACTTTTAATTAATGTTTAATAATAATAAAACACTAAAGTTAAACGATATTAATTCTTCATTTAATAATCAAGAACTCGTTAAGTGTTTTAATGAGAAACAGCTCCCTTAAAAATTCTAAAAGACAATAACCTTTATAATATCTATAATGTTTAATAAAGTGAATCATTTGATCATCCGAACATGCAATATTGTATGACAAACTTTTTACTTCCAAAGTAAAACTGCCTATCAATATTTTTTGAAATAATTAAAAAAGAAACATTTTTTTTAAATGTTTTGAGAAAAACTTATTCTGAACATTTTTACAACAGTAGTTAACTATTAAAATCTCAATCAGTAATGAGTGACACAAGTTTTCATAAAAAAAAAACATTTTCGAAACATTTAAAAAAATATGTTCCGAAAATGTTTTTTTTTTAATTTGGGTTGTTGTAGCGTTATTTCTAATTTAAATAATTCCTATTAAAAATTCAATAATTTTTAATGAAAAAAGTATGTATTCAGCAATAAATTTTGGACATTTATTTAATGAACAAGTGGTAGACTGGTGTCTTAGGGTCTCTCAAACTAATTAAATAAAAAATGAGCTATTAAAATAAAAATCTCTATCAATGAATCATTTACACAATTTTTCACAAAAATCTAAAAAAACATATTCGAAACATTAAAAAAATATGTTTCTGAAAATTTTTTACGCTTTCGTAAGGTAACTTCCAAATTAAGTAATTTTTTTTTTAAAACTGCTTCTTTTTTAAATAAAAAAAGAGAGTTTTTAGCAATAACGTAATGCTGAAATGCGGAATTTGAAGAAAAACGCAAAAATCGGAAACAATGCAAGAAGTATAATACTACGGTGGAAGCTGTGCTCGTAAAATCGATGAAATTTAAATTTATTTATAAATTTAATTAT
The DNA here is from genome assembly GCA_963924605.1 of Malthinus seriepunctatus. Taxonomy (NCBI): domain Eukaryota; kingdom Metazoa; phylum Arthropoda; class Insecta; order Coleoptera; family Cantharidae; genus Malthinus; species Malthinus seriepunctatus. The sequence continues at coordinate 1,119,320 of OZ004605.1, forward strand.
TTACCTTTGTCTTAGAACCCTGTACTTGGTTGGGTAAGGGTAGTTTATTCATTGATGCTAAGTAAAATCAAAGCCCTTTGAAGATGTTTAACCAGTAAAGTAGATACTTGAATGGATTTCAAGAAGCAAATCGTTTTAACTTTGTATTTAGAAAAATATTTAACATTATATGCCTTGTCGAGCACATAATAGGTTTAATATTTTCCATAAAGTAAATATTCATTTCTAAGGGTGTTGTTAAGTTGTGTATGTATTATGTATAACTTAAAGTGTATTACAAGATTAAGCGGATAACAGTAAATGGCACTTGATCAAAATACTACAAAACAGCTTTAAAGATATTACTTACTTTATATTTACTTATTTTAATCTTTTAAAAATGCAGAAAGTGCTACGGAAAGGAAGGAATCGATAAAAAAATTCTTGAAATAAAGAAAAAAGAGCAATTTCTTCAACTTTTTCAAAACTCAATTTTAAACTTTAAATTAATCTCTTCCATTAAATTCGTTTTTAGAAATGGATTCTAAATTAATTACTACACCACTATACAGAGTACTCATAAATTTATGAGGCAATCCATAAGTTTAGAAATACGGACACGTAAGCAAACTAGCAGATAGAAATAGATAAGTGGACGAAGAGACGGAAAAGCAAATAGACAGGAGGAAAACTGGCAATCAAACGAAAAGATGGAATGACTGGACAAACAGGCAGAAAGATGGACAGGTAAGCGGAAGGATAGGCCGATAAAAAGAATATCTCTTTATTTATTGAGAAACTCTTCACGCCATGTCTACCTGCCTGCCTGCCTGTCTACCTGCCTCTCTGTCTACCTGCTTGCCTGCATGCATGCATGCTATCTGCCTGCATAGCTGCCTGCTTGCCTGCATGGCTGCCTGCCTGCATGTCTGCATACCTGCCGACCAGCCTCTTTATCTACCTCCTGCCTGCCTGACCCTTCTATCACACGTTAGTCTGTCTAACTATGCGTTTGTACAAACCCAATTTTTCAATTTTATATGGGAAAATTAATAGATTTTCTTCGACAATAGACGGCTATGTAAATAAATATATTCAATTAAAATTCAATGAAATGAAGCGTAATTGGTGTTTTACAAACACTCGTGGATTAAGTAAAAAAATTTTTTTTGTATTGTTCGTACTTTTATTCATGTCTGGATGACAGAATATGTTGTGAAATTAATTAAAAGTGACTTGAATGTATGTAGTTCACTTCTAGAATTTTAATTAAACTACATCGTATGTTGGAATATTTTAATAATGTTCATCTCTAGTATTATCATAAATTCAAAAATTATGAAGTTTAATAATAATGAAAAAAAATTTAATTATCCAAATGGTCCTTTGAGCTGGATCCTTTTCATATTTTCCAACTTCAAACATTAAAGTTTGTTTTCTATATTGAAAATAACATGAGAGTAAATTTGAAAATTATAATCGATTTTACGTGGGATAGGTAATTATTTGATGAATTGAATCATTAATAAGGTAGCAAATTATACAACGTTATTCCCGATCACAAATTAACCTTAAATTAATATTACACTGATTGATATTATGAAATGCCTGTATCATATCCAAAGATATGATATCAAACATAGTTATTACAATATTAATTACATTAATCAAAATTAGGCTAAACTTCATTAGTTATGTATTAGTTATTTCATGACCAGTTGTTTCACAAAAGAATTTCTCACCTATACATTGTATTATGTAAAAGAAAGTTGTCATGTCCTTGCGTTATAAATATAAGATGGAGGACTAACGTAATTTATAATGTAGATGACTACAGTTTTTGCAAGTTCAAAAGGTTATCTGGAAATAGTTAATAACGGTGATGGCGATTAGTATTCAGAGATTGTAGTTTAGACAACGATGTAAAAGCAGGGACATTTAAATGAGTAAGCAAAATATATACACGATCTGATATAGAGTAACTTTCCACAAATCAACTCAAATTTAAATTCCATAAATTTTTGTTTGAGAAGAAAATAATAATTATATCCAATTAAAAGATTTAAAAACCACAAACAACCTAAACCTTCAATTCCAAAGTTTTCCACAAAAATAACATTTTAGTGCTCAAATTTTCAAACTTTCTATGGGAAACTCACAGAGAACCCTTGAACCCTCTGTAGCAAGAAAAATATTAGCTTTCGAACTACGTGGCCATGAAGACTTTTGTTCACTATAACATACTAACTTTTTAAAAAAATTCACGGAAGGTCATTTTGCATAAAGCTTGCCACAAAAACAACATTTAAGTGCTCAAATTTAATATCGAAAAATTTCTATGAAGAAATCACGCATTTGTTTTAAGAAATATGTACCTTTAAATATACAAATTTAAAATTTAGAATCTACATACAAACAACTACTCCAAAGTTGTCTACAAAAACAACATTTCAGTGCTCAAATTTAAATTTCCAAAATTTCTGTTAGGAAATCACGCATTGTTTTGGGAAATGTGTACCTTTAAATATACAAATTTAAAATTTGGAATCCACGTACAATCATAGTAAAAGCTTCTACACCAAAGCTTTCCACAAAAACAGCATTTAAAAGCTCAAATTTAAATTTCCGAAATTCCTGTTAGAAAATCACTTAACTATTTTTTTATGAAAAGTATACCATTGAATTTACAAATTTAGAATTTAAATACAAACATACTAAAAGCTTATACTCTAAAGCTTTCCACAAAAACAACATTTAAGTGCTCAAATTTAAATTATCAAAATTTCTATGAAAAAATCACGCATTTGTTTTAGGAAATGTGTATCTTTAAATATACAAATTTAAAATTTAGAATCTACATACAAACATACTAAAAGCTTCTATTCCAAAGCTTTCCACAAAAACAACATTTTAGGGCTCAAATTTAAATTTCCAAAAATTTTTTTAGAAAATCACGCATTTGTTTTAGGAACTAAATTTCCTACCATTAAATTTACAAATATAAAATTTAGAATCCACGTACAAATATACTAAAAGCTTTCCACAAAAACAACATTTTAGTGCTCAAATTTAAATTTTCTAAATTTCTGTGAGAAAATCGCGTATTTGTTTTAGGAAATAATGTCTACCATTAAATTTACAAATATAAAATTTAAAATCCACGTACAAACATACGAAAAGCTTTCCACAAAAACAACATTTTAGTGCTCAAATTTAAATTTTCTAAATTTCTGTGAGAAAATCGCGTATTTGTTTTAGGAAATAATGTCTACCATTAAATTTAAAAATATAAACTTTAAAATCCACGTACAAACATACTAAAAGCTTTCCACAAAAACAACATTTTAGTGCTCAAATTTAAATTTTTTTAATTTCTGTGAGAAAATCGTGTATTTGTTTTAGGAAATGTCTACCATTAAATTTACAAATTTAAAATTTAGAATCCATATACGAACATACTAAAAATTTCTATTCGAAAACTTTCCATAAAAACATTTCAGTGCAGTGCAAAAAGATTATCTTCCAAAAAAAATGTGAAACATAAAGTGTTTAGATTTAAAGTTTTGTGAATGTCACACAATCACGCTTAAACAAATTTAAACATAAAACTGCAATCGCTTAGCTTTGCACTAAAACAGATTTAAAGATGTTAAATTCGTTCCGAACTTTAATTTTGTAGCATAGAAATAAATTGAATTTATTAAGACGGAAGAAGTCATTAATTTCTTTTTATGAAAGCTCAACATCAAATTCAACCCTTAAACCTTTCTAAAATTGAACTTCTAAAGACGTATTTATAATGTCTTAAGCCAGAAATGGTTTTATACATCAAACCAAATTCCAAATTGTAAGCCAACTTTAAATACGTTCAAATCAAAGGAAAATTAAACTCTTAACAATTTCCGACTTTTAAAAAAAATCCATGATTCGATTTATAAAAATATTTAGGAATAACAAAAAGGAAATTGTTTTATTTAAATTAAATAAAATTGGCTAGATTTGCAGCAATTTATTTTTACTCGCTCTTCTGAAAATAAATTTTTAAATGTACTTGAACTACATTTAAAGGCTTGTGTCATTAGCTACTATTTTTTAAGCCAATGTCATCATCGCTGATTTCAAATTTTTTTAATTAGAAAAAATTTTCATTTTAATGCGGGCAAATTGCGGAAAAATAAGCCTTTGAACTCTTGTAATTACAATAACATTGATATTGAACAACCTTTTTGAAAGGGAATAAAGCTTTAAATGTGTTAGCTGGGATGAACATTAAGGAAAGGTGAATGCTCTCTTTGTATGCGATTTATACCTTAGCAAAATTTGTGAATAGAGAGAAAGTTGGTTAAGCTAAAATCTTTTCGATATGTTTAATATTTTTATGACAAACAAAAATTCTAAAAATACATTCAATGACTTTTTCCATTTATATTGTGGTCTTTTTTCCCTTAATAGAAAGAATAGTCACATAAGTTATGACCAATATTTTTTATTCTACTTGAAACTTTTCAGAAAAACAGCATTTTAATGACAAACCACATACACGAGCATACAAACACACCAAAAGACTTTATTTCAAACCTTTCCAAAAACATTTCAAATCATTTCAGAGCTCAAACTTTACTTTCCAAATTTTTCCATTAATTTTCAGTAAAATTAAATTGAAGAACCTGAATGATTGGCAACTACCTACACGAGCATACAAACGCACCCAAAACCTTTATTCCAAAGCTTTCCACAAAAGCATCATTTTAGTGCTCAAACGTTAGTTTCCAAATTTTTTCATTATTTTTATGAAAAGTTGTCTCAATCAATTTAAAAAACTGATAGATTGGAAACCCGATACAGGAGTATATAAACGCACCCAAAGCCTTTATTCTAAAGCTTTCCACAAAAGCATCATTTTAGTGCTCAAACTTTAGTTTCCTAATTTTTTTATTATTTTTATGAAAAGTTGTCTCAATCAATTTAAGAAACTGATAGATTGAAAACCACACACAGGAACATACGAACACACCCAAAGCCCTTATTCCAAAGCTTTCCACAAAAGCAACATTTTAGTGCTCAAACTTTACTTTCCAAATTTTTCCAATAATTTTCCGAAAAGTTATTTCAATAAATTTAAGAAACTGAAGAAACCACATACAGAGGAGCATACAAACTCACCCAAAACCTTTATTCCTAAGTTTTCCACAAAAGCTCCATTTTAGTTCTCAAACTTTGATTCCCAAATTTTTCCATTAATTTCCCGAAAAATTGTTTCAATCAATTTAAGAAACTGAAAGATTGAAAACCATATACAGGAGCGCATACAAACGCACCCAAAGTCTTTATTTCAAAGATTTCCACAATAGCACTAATTAAGAGCTCAAACTTGAGTTTCTAAATTTTTCCATTAATTTTCCGAAAAGTCAATTTAAGAACCTGAACGATTGGAAACCACTACACGAGCATACAAACGCATTCAAAAACTTTATTCCAAAGTCTTCCACAAAAGCACTATTTTAGTGCTCAAACTTTAGTTTTCAAATTCTACCATTAATTTTTAGAAAAGTTGTCTCAATCAATTTAAGAAACTGAAAGATGGGAAACTACATACAAGAGCATACAAACGCACCCAAAGCCCTTATTCCAAAGCTTTCCACAAAAGCAGCATTTTAGTGCTCAAACTTTAGTTTTCAAATTCTACCATTAATTTTTAGAAAAGTTGTCTCAATCAATTTAAGAAACTGAAAGATGGAAAACTACATACAAAGAGCATACAAACGCACCCAAAACTTTTATTTCAAAGCCTTCCACAAACGCACCCTTTTAGTGCACATTTGCACAAACTTGAGTTTTTAAATTTTTCCATTAATTTTCAGAAAAGTCAATTTAAGAACCTGAATGATTGGAAACCACTACACGAGCATACAAACGCATCCAAAAACTTTATTCCAAAGTCTTCCACAAAAGCACTATTTTAGTGCTCAAACTTTAGTTTCCAAATTCTACACATTAATGTTTAGAAAAGTTGTCTCAATCAATTTAAGAAACTGAAAGATGGAAAACTACATACAAGAGCATACAAACGCACCCAAAGTCCTTATTCCAAAGCTTTCCACAAAAGCAGCATTTTAGTGCTCAAACGTTGCTTTCCAATTTTTTTGTTTCGTAACAAACTGTTGTTGGAAGAGGTTTAAAATTTATCCAGTTTTTGACAGCACTAAATAGTCACGAGACTGTTTATACTCCTCGCAGTTAGAAATTATTCCAAAAATTCCACAAAAGTTGAGATTACGGTATGGATTTGTTAAAATGAAACTTCTAAAATACTCCACCTCAAGATTATTCAAGTGGAAATCAAACATTCTAGCGGCAAGTTGAATATAGTTTATGCACTCAAAAGACAGACGTGATAGAGGTTTAATGGTTAATCAGACGTATAATACCTATTAAGCTCTTACACAAGAGTTCACTTCCATAACGCTTCTTAATCACCTCTATGCTGTATTATTGCAGCTTCTTAATTAAGTTTACTCTGGCGTAATTATTAAAATATCGCTGATATAGCACAGTTAATTAAGAAAAAAATTGTTTAAGTAAATAAAATCGAATTAATTAAAAACAAACTTTGGAGTTAATTGTCGATGATTCAGTTAAAGCTGAAAAGTTTCCAAAAGTGAAATGCTCTTCTAGTACATTTATTTTTAGTATAACACAGATCGATAAACCAAAGCTACGTAAAGTGTTCCCTCGAATAAGGCATTCTCTAAACACTTTGAATTATAGCCCCAATCGTTTTACATATTTTCAACTTACATTTTCTATCAACTTGAAAGCTTCGCCACAAATTCGTCAAAACTAATACTCTACATAACCCAAAAATAAATATCAAAAAAATATATTTCAAAACAATTTAAAAGCACGCAAGTCGTAAAATCCTAACCACGTTATTACTTACATAAGGTTGTTACAATAAAACAAATCACTACGTCACTGCCATTAAAGAGACCGATGGTATGCCAGGAAACACTTGTTTGGTGGCCCAAAATTCGGCCAACTGAAGCTAATACATCGCATTCAAAGATTTATGGGTCTAGCAGTACCCAAGAGCAATGGAAATAACTAATTCTACCTCTAAGGTAGACTCTAGGCCTACGGAACTCTCAAGACCTCTAAAGAATACTCTAAGAAACTCTAAGATCATTGTATGAACTCTAAGGTCGTATAAGAAACATTAAGTTCATATAAAGAACGCCGAGATCCTATAAGGAATCTTAAGGTCCTCTAAGGAACCCTAAAATTCTCTAAAGAACACTAAGAAACTCTAAGATCATCTTATGAACTCTAAGACCCTATAAGAAACCTTAAGGTGTTACAAAGAACGCTGAGATTCTATAAGGAATCCTAAGGTCCTCTACGAAACTCTAAAGGCCTCTACGAAACTCTAAAGGCTTCTAAAAAACACTCTAAAAACTCTAACATCATCTTAGGAACCCTAAGGCTCTATAGGAAACCTTAAAGTTCTATAAAGAACGCTGAGATCCTATAAGGAATCCTAAAGTCCTCTGAGGAACCCTTAAATCCTCTAAGGACCCCTAAGGGCTCTAGATACCATAACTACTCAGATTGTAGCTAAGAAAAGGACACAGCAACCCACGTTCCATGTAGATGGCTTCGCTGTCACTCTAAGTGTATAATGGCTCCATCTTGCTCTTTCTATGACAATCGTCATCCTACAAGATTTGTTTTGTTGGAAGGATTGATACATCATGTATAAAATGTAAAGCTACGCTTTATAAATAAATCAAATGTCACTTTAAAACTAATCTTCTTCGATTTACGTATCAAATTTTGTTTGTTTCTTTTTTTAAAAATTTCAATAGAAAATTTGTATAGCAAAAGGTTTTACAAGCTTACAAAGAAAATACGAAAATTCTCTTATCGAAGATTGATATTCTTAGATATTTCCCAATTTAAACTAAAATGAAAATTGCGCGGTTGCGAAACTTTGCATATTCAATTACAGTTTGATTTTTCCTTTTAAAAAAAATATATTCTAAGAACTACCCACGTATTGTATTATATTGTTATAAGACAGAACAAAAATACGGACAAAAGGAAAAACTTTTGACAATGAAGAAAATCTTGTTCTAATTTAAAAAAATCAGTTTAATAATGATGTACTTTAAAAGACTACGATATAAGCTCATTGTGAAAATATTTTATCTTAAAAATCGTTTTAATAATCAAACCGTACCAAAAGAAAACTCAATGAAAATAAAATTTTCTTCACAATAACCTTTGAACTTTGAAGTCTGTTATAAAGGAAACTTCCACTTCTAATAAAAAGTTTATAAATTGTATTAAACGATTGCCAGCTTTATAAATCAACTTCAAATAAAAATTGTTAAAAACATCGCTATGTCAAAAAGACCCATATGTGGAAAGTGTTCATTAAGAAACAAGTTTGAAGAAAATTGTAGAAAATAATAGTTGGCTAACGGGTTAATTGAAAAAGCGAGTGGTTTTATTTTAAAAATCCAACGTTAGGAATGTTTCAAAAAGACCCATAGACAAAAAAATTTCTTATAAACACCAAAGTATCTCAAAAAATTGTGTAACTATAATTTTTTTCTTGGAAAAATCACCTTTTATGACAAATTGTTAAAATACTAGTAAGTAATATTTCGAAAAGACCCATACAATTTTTGAAAAAAAATTGTGAACAGGACGAACATGAAAGCAATACGTTGAAATTGTTTGATGGTTTTTAAAATATGTAAAAACTTAACCTTATTAAAGATTCAAAAAGGCACATAAACAGACAAAAGAGTACATCACTTGGGTTTTTTCAAAACATCAAAGCATAAAAATATTTTAATAATTAACTTTAATTTTGTACTTAATAAAATGACCGAAAATTATTAAAAAATTTGATATCAAAATTTAAAAAGACCCATACGCAAAAAATCACGTAGCGTGGGTTTTTTTTAATTTAAAGTATCTTAAAGAAATTGTATTACTTAAAATATAAGTTGCCTACTTTAATGACCTATGAAACAAATTGTAGAAAAAACCCATATTTAAAAAAGCACAAAAAAATACACAAAATTTTTTTAGATTAATTAATATGAAAACTTCATTTAACAAGTGGGTGATAATTATTTAAAAATTCAACGCTAGGAAAATTTCAAAAAGACCCATAGATACAAAAATATTCCTTTGTTCATTTGTTCGTATTGATTCACATGCCTGTTGTACTGTTTGTCTGTTGATTTGTTGGTTTGTCAGTGTATTTAATTTTCCGTTTGTCTCTCTGTCGGTCTATCTGTTAGGCATTCGATAGGTCTAATCGTGAGTCCAGTCTTCTATTCTTTAGGCTACGCCTGTCAGTTTGTTAGTTGTTCGTCTGTTTATCTGTATCTCCAATAGCTACTATGTCAGTCTGGTAGATTGTCAATCTATTTCCTACCGATCTGTCTGTCTGTGTGCCCCTCCGCCAATCTGTTTCCTGAGTTAGAGCTTGAAGAAAACGTAAAATAAATTTTTGATCAAATGTATTGGCTAATTCCACTAGTGGAAAATGCGCATTTTCTGAATAATCGTTGATTTAGTTAAGGTTAATTATTATCGATTTGCATTGTGTATTGTGTTTATTTCTCGAATAGTGTTTGTATTTGATTAAAGGGTTAAAGTATTTTGATTGAAATAAACAAACAAGTGACAACAAATGAAATGTAAATTAAAAAGTGTAAAAGTTGTAAAAAAAGATAAATGATTTTGTTTACTCGGTTAAACTGGTTTTGAAAGATGGAAAAATCGACGACTAAATCAAAAAATTGTCAAAATAAATGTACAAAAGCGTCGCGCCTATTCCTATATAAGAGTGAGAGCAAAACTTGGGATGCCCAGGGTCATCCCGGGTCGCCGACCTGTTACTTTGCTCTACTACAATTTAAGGGTTTCGTTAAAACTCAATTTTTAAAAATTGTAATCAACAAAACCACTCATCAAACAAACTTAATTATATTCGTTTTTCCTTTCTTTAGAATTACTTAAATGTACACGAGGAGGTTTTTCTAATGGAAAACAACTTTTTTGCGGAAATATCTATTTACCGACAAATATAATATTTTAATAAAATTTTCTTCCTTCGAAATAACAATTTATGAAAAGTTGCAGCTCAAAATTATATTTTATAAAAAGTGAAAAATACCCGCCTTTACAATTTCCTCCACTATAAACAATTTTCCTCAAAAATATGTTTAACAATTTATGGAAAGTTGAAACTCAAAATCATACATTTTTGAAAATTTCCAGAAAATTTTTTGAAAATTTCCAAAAAATTTTTTGAAAATTTCCAGAAAATTTTTTGAAAATTTCCAGAAAATTTTTGAAAATTTCCAAAAAATCTTAATTTTATTGTTGTACAAACATTTAGGAAAATAATTTTTGCTACTCCTAGGAAGAATTCAACTTTTCTAAAAAAAAAACTCCTAAAATTCCGAAACTCTTAATGCTTGAACCTCTCTCCCCTTCTTTGGAATAATTGGCATACATGCCGGGTTACCCGCTTAGGCAACTGATCGTATCATGAATGCTTATTCATTATTACCATTATCGGTATTTTTCTAACGTAAAAGGAGGTACTAAGAGCTTTTGCATTACAAAAAAATTCAGAAATTACTTTAATAAAAGTCCCTTTAAACAACATTGGATTAACATCAAAGATGTGTAAAAAGTTAAGTCGAGAAAAGGGTTTGCGGGATATATCCGACACTTACGTAGTTGGAAAAGCTTTTTATCAGATTAAGATCCTTCAATCTCTTAAATTTATAAAGAGACTTCAACGTTTCAAGTATGTAAAACTGAAGTGGAATAAAAGCTAAATATTTTAACGCTTATGAGGTTTATGGGGTTGATTCCACTTTTTCGAAAAAGCTCCTAAAATTCCATAAATACTCTGAAAATTGTCTGGACTCCTCTTTAATGTAAAAATTTCTATACGTGATCAGAAACAATTCTTGTATTATTTTTTATCAATTCTTAAGCTTATTTTGAGAAGGGGGGGACGAGGGCTTCAAAAATTTTTTTATGCAAAATTTTGTATCTATGAGTAAATGTGATCTCAACAAATATTATTATCTCTCAACGATTTTTTAAAATTTATTTTTGAAAGGGGGGTTAAGAGATTTTGAGCTTTCCAAAAAAAATTATAAAACAATTAAGGGATTATTTTAAATTAAAATAAGGTTCAAATAGAATGAAAATTCCATTTAAAAACATACGATTAACATCAGAGCTTTTAAGCTCTTGATGTGTAAAAATTTAAGTCTAGAAAAGGGTTGCGGAATTATAAACGACACTTAGTTGAAAAAGCTTTTTATCAGATTAAGATCAGTAAATCTCTCAAATTTATAAATAGATGAACTTTTCAACCTTTCAAGTATGTAAAACTAAATCAGAATAAAATTAAATAATTTTAAATTAAAATTTGAAATTAGAAAAAAGTTTTTTACATTTAATTAATATCCCAGCTTTTAAGCTCTCGAAAAAGTAAAAATTTAATTTTAAAATCTCTAAAGATAAAAAGTAAAAATTTTATTCAAAAGAAATCGTTTCATTATCACATTGGAATATTTAGAATGGGAGATTGGGGAAAATTTATTTACAAAAAAAGAAATTTCTTTTTTAAATGCTTTTATAATAAAAATCGATCAATTTAGGATTTCCAGAACTACAAACTTAATGTCCAGAAAAAAACTTTTCATCAGTTTTAGTACTATGAAGTCCTTAAATTGTAGAGGAAATAATCAATACAAATTCCGTTTTACAGAATTAAAAATAAAAATCAACTCAAGAATTCAAAAAAGGCTCTGTACGTCTGTACTCAAATATACAAAATTGAAAATCAAGACTAGAAACTCTAATTAAACACAAATTATTGAAAATTGAGTAAGAGAAAAGAGAACAAAGCTTACAGTGCAAAAACGAAGTAAAGCTCTAAAATCGTCCCTTATTCGGTTTGTCCGAGTATTGAGGTATCGATAAACTTGTGGGCGTGAGGGAAGGTTAATTTTAAAGCAATCGTTTACTTAAATATTTATGTAAATTTTTACAAAGACTTGGACTTATTTGTAAAATGTCTTATAATCCCCTACCCTTTGTTTCTATTTAGAGTAAATTAAATCAAAATGTTTGTGTAATTTTGAACGTGCCTATAAGACAAACTTCTTAAATATTTCAAATATTTTTAAATATCAGTCTAAAATTTTGTACTTACGGCACTCGTTACAGTTCCCCCTTTCTCGAAATTAAAATTAAAAATATTATATAAATTAAAACAAAGAGTCACAATTAATTTTAAATAATTATTAGTAAAAAAAGTGTAAAAATTCAAAATTATTAATAGCGGAAAATAGTACGTTACAGTTGGGAATATAAAAAAATAAATAATTAGAAATAAATTAAAACGATTGTGTCAAAATTAGTCATTAAATAATTAGTAAAAAAAGTGTAAACATTCAAAATTATTAATCGTGTATTAATCTTACATTACAGTTACCCCCAGGGGTTTACCTCCATCGGAATATAAAAAAATAAAAAATTTGAAATAAATTAAAACGATTGTGTCGAAATTAATGATTAAATAATTAGTCAAGAAAGTGTAAAAGTTTAAAAATTATTATTAGTGTAAAATGATACGTTACAGTTACCCCCATAGGAATATAAAAAAAATAAACAATTTGAAATAAATTAAAACGATTGTGTCAAAATTAATGATTAAATAATTACCTAGTCAAGAAAGTGTAAAAATTAAAAAAATATTATTAGTGTAAAATGATACGTTACAGTTACCCTCATAGGAATATAAAGAAAAAAAATGCAAAAAGATTGTGTCAAAACCAGTCATTAAATAATCAGTCAAGAAAGAGTAAAAATTCAAAATTATTAATCGTGTATTAAATCTTACGTTACAGTTACTCCCAGGGGTTTACCCCCATCGGAATATAAAAAAATAAACAATTTGAAATAAATTAAAACGATTGTGTCAAAATTAATGATTAAATAATTAGTCAAGAAAGTGTAAAAATTAAAAAATTATTATTAGTGTAAAATGATACGTTACAGTTACCCCCATAGGAATATAAAGAAAAAAAATTAAATTTAAAAATATTGTGTCAAAATCAGTCATTAAATAATCAGTCAAGAAAGTGTAAAAATTCAAAATTATTAATCGTGTATTAATCTTACGTTACAGTTACCACCAGGGGTTTACCCCATCGGAATATAAAAAATAAACAATTTGAAATAAATTAAAACGATTGTGTCAAAATTAATTATTAAATAATTAGTCCAGAAAGTGTAAAAATTAAAAAATTATTATTAGTGTAAAATGATACGTTACAGTTACCCCCATAGGAATATAAAGAAAAAAAATTAAATTTAAAAATATTGTGTCAAAATCAGTCATTAAATAATCAGTCAAGAAAGTGTAAAAATTCAAAATTATTAATCGTGTATTAATCTTACGTTACAGTTACCACCAGGGGTTTACCCCATCGGAATATAAAAAATAAACAATTTGAAATAAATTAAAACGATTGTGTCAAAATTAATTATTAAATAATTAGTCAAGAAAGTGTAAAAATTAAAAAATTATTATTAGTGTAAAATGATACGTTACAGTTACCCCCATAGGAATATAAAGAAAAAAAATTAAATTTAAAAATATTGTGTCAAAATCAGTCATTAAATAATCAGTCAAGAAAGTGTAAAAATTCAAAATTATTAATCGTGTATTAATCTTACGTTACAGTTACCACCAGGGGTTTACCCCATCGGAATATAAAAAATAAACAATTTGAAATAAATTAAAACGATTGTGTCAAAATTAATTATTAAATAATTAGTCAAGAAAGTGTAAAAATTAAAAAATTATTATTAGTGTAAAATGATACGTTACAGTTACCCCCATAGGAATATAAAGAAAAAAAATTAAATTTAAAAATATTGTGTCAAAATCAGTCATTAAATAATCAGTCAAGAAAGTGTAAAAATTCAAAATTATTAATCGTGTATTAATCTTACGTTACAGTTACCACCAGGGGTTTACCCCATCGGAATATAAAAAATAAACAATTTGAAATAAATTAAAACGATTGTGTCAAAATTAATTATTAAATAATTAGTCCAGAAAGTGTAAAAATTAAAAAATTATTATTAGTGTAAAATGATACGTTACAGTTACCCCCATAGGGATATAAAGAAAAAAAATTAAATTTAAAAATATTGTGTCAAAATCAGTCATTAAATAATCAGTCAAGAAAGTGTAAAAATTCAAAATTATTAATCGTGTATTAATCTTACGTTACAGTTACCACCAGGGGTTTACCCCATCGGAATATAAAAAATAAACAATTTGAAATAAATTAAAACGATTGTGTCAAAATTAATTATTAAATAATTAGTCCAGAAAGTGTAAAAATTAAAAAATTATTATTAGTGTAAAATGATACGTTACAGTTACCCCCATAGGAATATAAAGAAAAAAAATTAAATTTAAAAATATTGTGTCAAAATCAGTCATTAAATAATCAGTCAAGAAAGTGTAAAAATTCAAAATTATTAATCGTGTATTAATCTTACGTTACAGTTACCACCAGGGGTTTACCCCATCGGAATATAAAAAATAAACAATTTGAAATAAATTAAAACGATTGTGTCAAAATTAATTATTAAATAATTAGTCCAGAAAGTGTAAAAATTAAAAAATTATTATTAGTGTAAAATGATACGTTACAGTTACCCCCATAGGAATATAAAGAAAAAAAATTAAATTTAAAAATATTGTGTCAAAATCAGTCATTAAATAATCAGTCAAGAAAGTGTAAAAATTCAAAATTATTAATCGTGTATTAATCTTACGTTACAGTTACCACCAGGGGTTTACCCCATCGGAATATAAAAAATAAACAATTTGAAATAAATTAAAACGATTGTGTCAAAATTAATTATTAAATAATTAGTCCAGAAAGTGTAAAAATTAAAAAATTATTATTAGTGTAAAATGATACGTTACAGTTACCCCCATAGGAATATAAAGAAAAAAAATTAAATTTAAAAATATTGTGTCAAAATCAGTCATTAAATAATCAGTCAAGAAAGTGTAAAAATTCAAAATTATTAATCGTGTATTAATCTTAGGTTACAGTTACCACCAGGGGTTTACCCCATCGGAATATAAAAAATAAATAATTTTAAATAAATTAAAACGATTGTGTCAAAATTAGTCATTAATTAATTAGTCAAGAAAGTGTAAAAATTAAAAAATTATTATTAGTGTAAAATGATACGTTACAGTTACCCCCATAGGAATATAAAGAAAAAAAAATTAAATTTAAAAAGATTGTGTCAAAATCAGTCATTAAATAATCAGTCAAGAAAGTGTAAAAATTCAAAATTATTAATCGTGTATTAATCTTAGGTTACAGTTACCACCAGGGGTTTACCCCATCGGAATATAAAAAATAAATAATTTTAAATAAATTAAAACGATTGTGTCAAAATTAGTCATTAATTAATTAGTCAAGAAAGTGTAAAAATTAAAAAATTATTATTAGTGTAAAATGATACGTTACAGTTACCCCCATAGGAATATAAAGAAAAAAAAATTAAATTTAAAAAGATTGTGTCAAAATCAGTCATTAAATAATCAGTCAAGAAAGTGTAAAAATTCAAAATTATTAATCGTGTATTAATCTTAGGTTACAGTTACCCCCAGGGGTTTACCCCATCGGAATATAAAAAATAAACAATTTGAAATAAATTAAAACGATTGTGTAAAAATTAGTCAAGAAAGTGTAAAAATTAAAAAAGTATTATTAGTGTAAAATGATACGTTACAGTTACCCCCATAGGAATATAAAAAAAATGAAATTTAAAAAGATTGTGTTAAAATCAATCATTAAATAATTAGTCAAGAAAGTGTAAAAATTCAAAATTATTAATCTTACGCTACAGTTACCCCCAGGGGTTTACCCCCATCGGAATATAAAAAATAAAGAATTTGAAATAAATAAATAAATAAATTAAAACGATTGTGTCAAAATTAATGATTAAATAATTAGTTAAGAAAGTTTAAAAAAAATTAGTGTAAAACCGTACGTTACAGTTACCCCCACAGGAAAATGAAACGTTAAGTTTTGAAAAAAGTTAAATCGAAAGGTATTTGATTTAGAAAAGTGATTAATAATATTTAAAGTAAATAAATTGTTGTTTTATTAATAAGAAAGGATGAATTGAAGTTAAGATGAAAATTTTAGAAAATTTTACGAGCTCAAACGCTTTTATTTATCGATACTAAAGTTTGTTTTCGTTTTGATAAACGTATCGTTGCGTGTTTTTGAATCAAGTTACGTAATATTTTGAAGTGGTTCTTTGAAAATTAACTAAATTGTGTTTTGACGATTAAAGAGATATTTTGTAAATATTTAGGTTTGTATAATAATCCTTTAGGGTAGTGAAAAGAAGACCTTCAAAGGATGTATAGTAACCTACATGCCGCTTATATCGATCGTAGTAGGGCGTGGTGTGGTCCTATGTGATTGTCCTAAATATTCAAATCAATCAAATTTGAAAGATGGCCAATGACTCTTGACAATGTCAATAAACGCGCTTTTCTTAAATTTAAATTTTTTTTTAAATTTACAATTGTTTGTGGGAAAGTTTAACCGGCTACTTTCTACCGGCAATTTGAAGTTTATTTGAAATTTAAAAAAAAATACGTTTTTTTTTTAAATATGGGTTTGGTCAAATTTTTGAAAACTTAAAAATGATTTTTTTTGAAAAATTGAATAAATAATTCTTACCGGAACATACAACTGACTGATCCATAATAAACAATTTTGTTTGATAAAGTTATAAAGTTAAGTCTTTCCATAGCTGGACCACTGACATTACAATGGGCACGTTAATTAGAATTTTAAAATTTAATTAATTTAATTCACATATTTATAGTTTAGTATTAATTTAAAAACGTGGCGTGTTTGTGAGCCTCACCTCGCACAATATTTTGCGAGATCGTAGGCTAAGAAACACTGTGGTATGACGGCGAGCGTACCGGCGCTAAAATTTTCAGCGCCCTCAGTAAAATTTTGGGATAACTACAAACGGACGCTATACTGCAGAATTAGATTTTATTTTTTGTTCCGACGCTCAACCATACAAGTTAAACAAAACATTCGTTTTACGTCTTATGGATGGGATGACACTAACTATCTAAGCTTACTAAAAATAAATCCTTCTAGATCACTTCATCTTACACCATCAACCTTAACTATTAAATCCAACTTAAAACTAATTTTACTTTTCGCCTAATAAAAAAAAATATTTTTAAACGCGTCGGAAAATTTTTTAATTTTTCCCCAAACATCTGCACTTTTTGATTTATAAATAACGAAGCTTAGTCTAAACAAAAAAAAGTTTTCTTATTCTTACCAAGTTATAAAAAACATTTTTTTCCACACAAAAACTTTTCAAAACTGCCTTAACTTTATTTAAAATTTAAAAAACCGAAAAATTTTACATTAAATATTTTCGTAACTCAAAAACTCGATCTCGTGTGGCGTGTATCTCATTAATAGAGAATTAAGCTCGCACCGCAAACGAAGACTAAAATATAATGGAAGGGTCCAACTGTCGATAAGCTTATGTGTGTTGCCCGTACTGAAAATGTTTTCAGCTTATTTGAGGACAGCAATAGCTTTTCAGGTGCTTTGTGTGTTGTCTATCTCTGCTTTCAGGACTGATATAACATTAGCAAATATGTATCCACTTTTATAATTAGGTTAGCGATAAATTTTCATTGTTATTATGCATTAGGTAGGACGCTTCAAAGCACTACACTTCACAAAAGCCAACCTTCCACTAATGTATTTTAATTACATCCACCTATTTTTTTTACAAAAAAAAATTCGCATCTCTTGCTTTTGTAATAAAAATGCAATTTCACCTACTTAAATAAAGAAAAGCGAGAAAAACAAGCGCTCTCAATGTCATCTCCACTAATTAACAATTATAGCCGTGACATAAACTTTTAACGCCTTACTAAACTAAAATAGAAACCATTCACTAAAAAAGCCTTTCAAAAAATTCCTCAAAACCTTTCAAAAAAGGTAAGACGTCATCAAATTGCCACTTATAACTAAAATGAGGCTAATGTAAAAAAATAATGAAAAAACATCACCCTTGTGATTTAAATACGTCACACTACACCCTCCCAACGTTTGGTGCAACAGTTTGTTTTAAGCCACCGACTTATGAATGAAACTATTGTTGGCTGCTTAAATAGGCTTTAACAATCACATTCCCTCTAAAATTAGTAATGGATACGAACACTCAGCTCTTAATGGAGCTAATTTAATTAAAATAAATTTTAAACGTCCATTTTTTTAAAATGGCGCCCTGTAGGAATTTAAAAAAATTCTTAACATTAAACGTCTTGGACAAATATTTTTCAAAAACTTTTAGTCTTCCTCTTTTTTCTAACCTACGTTAATCTATCTGTTCTGTTTATGCGCCAGTCTTTCAGTCCGTCCAATCGTTCGACCATCCGACCGCCCGACAGTCCAATCATCCGACCGCCCGACAGTTCGATCATCCGACCGCCTGATCGATTATCCGATCGTCCGACCATCCGACCGTTCTACCTAGGAACTTCGACTCACTGTCTTTCTGTTGGTTTGAAATCAATTTTGCAGAGTGTTAAAAGAAGTACCTACGGAAGACAGGAGAAGGGAATGATGGGAGGGGGGATCAAATATGAGATGCATCAAAAAGAATTCTTTTTAAACCCTTGGTTTATCGGTTGAAATATTTTTCAAAAACTTTTTGATCTGCCTGACAGGTCGTTCTAAAAGTCCGTTCACCCATCATCCTACCTACGACTAGGACTCTAATCCGTTAGTTCACAACAGCTGATAATAACAACAAACAAATTTTTTTCAGCAGCTGCCTAAAGATGTTTTGAGAGTCGGCGTCTTCTCGCACTTTGAAGTTTTGTACAACACTCGAAAGATCTCTGAACTCCATGGACACTACTTTTGAAATTAAAGTCTTGAAGACCTTGGATGCACGGAAAAACTCAATTGAAAGTGGGACACAACGAGATTCTGTAAGAACGGGTAAGAAGTGGAGATAACTCTTCAGAGAGACACTGCAATCGAAGTCTAGAAGACGTTGCACAGTTAGGTTAACCTAAAAACAAGACGTAAGGGTGTTCTGTAACGAACGCTAAAATCTGAAACAACTCTTCAGAGCATAACTGAAATTTAACTCTTCAAAACCTTGCACATCAAATCAAGGACTGAAAATGGGACGTAACGAGCTTTTGCAAAGATGGATAAGAGCTAAGGCAACTCTTAAGAGCAACGTTAAACTAATTCTTAAGTCTAAAAGACTATGCACTTGCATAGCAAGGCTAAGCTGAAAATGGGATATAATGAGAATCTGCAAGGACGGATAAGAGTGTTGAAACAACTCTTCAGAACAACGTTAAAATTGAAGTCTTGATTTCATTGCACTCGAAAGTTAAGCTAAAAATAAGACGTAAGAGGGTTCTGTAACGAACACTAAAATCTGAAACAACTCTTTAGAGCAAAACTGAATTTTAAGTCTTGAAAACCTTGCACAGTAAGGATAAGCTGAAAATGGGACGTGCCGAGGTTCTGCACAGATGAATAAGAGCTAAGACAACACTCTTCAGAGCAACGTTAAAAAACTCTAGAAGAAGCTAAGCTGATAATGGGGCATTACGATATTCTGTAAGAACTGGTAAGAGGTGGAGATAATTCTTCAGAGAAACACTGCAATCGAAGTCTAGAAGACGTTCCACAGTTAGGTTAACCTAAAAATAAGACGTAAGGGGCTTCAGAAACGAACACTAAAATCTGAAACAACTCTTTAGAGCAAAACTGAATTTTAAGTCTTGAAAACCTTGCACAGTAAGGATAAGCTGAAAATGGGACGTGCCGAGGTTCTGCACAGAAGAATAAGAGCTAAGACAACACTCTTTAGAGCAATGTTAAAAAACTCTAGAAGAAGCTAAGCTGATAATGGGGCATTACGATATTCTGTAAGAACTGGTAAGAGGTGGAGATAATTCTTCAGAGAAACACTGCAATCGAAGTCTAGAAGACGTTCCACCGTTAGGTTAACCTAAAAATAAAACGTAAGGGGCTTCAGAAACGAACACTAAAATCTGAAACAACTCTTTAGAGCAAAACTGAATTTTTAGTCTTGAAAACCTTGCACAGCAAGGATAATGAAAATGGTACGTGAAGAGGTTCTGCACAGGTGAATAAGAGCTAAGACAACTTTTCAGAGCAACGTTAAAATAGTCTAGAAGACCTTACAGTTGCACAGTAAGGCTAAGCTGAAAATGAAACGTAATGAGATTCTGCGAAGACGCATAAGAGCTGCAACAGCTCTTCAGAACAACGTTTGAAGTCTTGAAGACATTACACTGCAAGGTTAAACTTAAATAGGACGTATAGGGGTTCTGTAACGACCCGTAAAATCTAAACTTCAGAGCAAAATTAAAATTTAACTCTTCAAAACTTTGCACAGCAAAGCTAAGCTGAAAATGGGACATAACGAGAATCTGCAAAGACAGATAAGAGCTGAAACAACTCTTTAGAACAACATTAAAATTGAAGTCCTAAATTCATTGCACAGCAAGGTTTAGCTAAAAATAAGACCTAAAGGAGTTCTGTAACGAACGCTAAAATCTGAAACAACTCTTCAGAGCAAAACCGAATTTTAAGTCTTGAAAATCATGCACAGTAAGGATGAGCTGAAAATGGGACGTGACGAGGTTCAGCACAGATGAATAAGAGCTGAGACAACTCTTCAGAGCAACGTTAAAATAGTCTAGAAGATCTTACAGTTGCACAGCAAGGCTAAGCTGAAAATGAAACGTAATGAGATTCTGCGATGACGCATAAGAGCTGAAACAACTCTTCAGAACAACGTTAAAATTTGAAGTCTTTGAAGACATTACACTGCAAGGTTAAACTAAAATAGGACGTAAGGGGGTTCTGTAACGACCGGTAAAATCTAAACTAACTCTTCAGAGCAAAATTAAAATTTAACTCTTCAAAACTTTGCACAGCAAAGCTAAGCTGAAAATGGGACATAACGAGAATCTGCAAAGACAGATAAGAGCTGAAACAACTCTTTAGAACAACATTAAAATTGAAGTCCTAAATTCATTGCACAGCAAGGTTTAGCTAAAAATAAGACCTAAAAGAGTTCTGTAACGAACGCTAAAATCTGAAACAACTCTTCAGAGCAAAACTGAATTTTAAGTCTTGAAAATCATGCACAGTAAGGATGAGCTGAAAATGGGACGTGACGAGGTTCAGCACAGATGAATAAGAGCTGAGACAACTCTTCAGAGCAACGTTAAAATAGTCTAGAAGATCTTACAGTTGCACAGCAAGGCTAAGCTGAAAATGAAACGTATTAATGAGATTGAGATTCTACGAAGACGCATAAGAGCTGAAACAAGTCTTCAGAACAACGTTAAAATTTGAAGTCTTGAAGACATTACACTGCAAGGTTAAGCTAAAATAGGACGTAAGGGGTTCTGTAACGACCCGTAAAATCTAAACTAACTCTTCAGAGTAAAATTAACATTTAACTCTTCAAAACTTTGCACAGCAAGGCTAAGCTGAAAATGGGACATAACGAAGTTCTGTAACAAACTATAAGAGCTGAGATCACCGAAATTGGCCTCTGAAATCAAGGAAAACTCTAAAATGGCTGAAAAGTAGAAAAAGCAAGTCAATGTGATTAAAATGAGTTCGGAAAGGAATTATAGCAACCAGATTAACCTCAAGGGTTAATTTCACTAAAAGCACAGCGTATATGAGGTCAGTGGGTGACGTTAAAGCTCTTAAACAACATTCCCGGTTAAATAAAATATGTTGGTACCTAAATACACTACTAATTATTTATTTGAATAACTATAAAATATTACATAAATTAACTAGGTAGAATTAATTATTCATGTCAAGTTTAAAACATGCACACAAATAAACGAATAATTAATAAAATTTTTTATACCACCCTTTAATAATCAATGATTTTTAATACGTTAAAACATAATTCAACCCTTAAAATAATTAATACTTCCAATTTAATCTAACAGGATGAATTAATGATAAGCTTTCGTTGAAATACAATTAAAATGAGCCTAATTAAGAACATTTGTTAATTATATGTAACATTGCTAATTTTAATAAATTAAAACGAGGGATTTGTGAGATAATGGGGTGAGAAAAGTTCTCCATGCTAATAATTAAAAACTTTTTGTATAAAAATATTTTATTGATTAAATATTAATTATAATTAGGAAAGATGATGATATTCACAGCCTTTACAAAGATTTAAGTTCAAAACGACTCATTTAAATGATATTAAACAGTGAACACCGTTTATAGATAAGCGTAATCAAATCATTGCTAATTATTAATCATCAGTTATGTTAAAATCAGAGCTTGAGAACGTATTTCGCATACTTCAAAATACTTAAGGTACTATTTTTACAAAAGATGACGTTCGTACTAGGGTTGGGTGAAGTATTGATAGCTGATTCATGTTTCACCCAGCCCTACTTTAGTTAAAATTATTTACAGAGTGATAAAATACAGGGCGTCCTTCTACAAAAACGAACGTCTTCGATAGCTCCCTAACCGTTTGAAATACGACATACATTTAAATACAAAAGTTATTCAACTCCTTAAGGAGCGTAACGTAAAATTATTTTCATTTCTACAGAGTGTTGTATTACTGCAGGGCAAGAACATTTTTAATTTTTTTAAATGGAACACCCTGTATGTTTTTTTATATTTTGGCTTGGAATTAAATCCCCTATATGGTCATATTAAATTTTTTTAATTTATCGGCGGTGTTGCCAAGTTATTAATTTTTTTCTTTAAAAAATGCTCGCAACACGTGTTGCTTTATAAAATCGTACTAAAGCCGTTGTTCAAGGAATAATTACAATATTTGTTTCCTAAGTTGTTATGACTATGCTTTATGCTATGAAATTTAAAAAGTTTGTTTAAATTGTACAGGGTGTTCGTTAAAGCGACCCAAAGTTACTCATTTTCAAATGTCAATAACTCGTTTTTTTTCAAATGGAACACTCTGTATATTTTTACATATTTGAATTTCTGGTACAATATATATAGTAAATTTGTAAAAATATACAGGGTGTTACATTTGATAATAACGAGTTATAGTCATTTGAAAATGAGTACCTTTAAGTCGCTTTAATGAACACCCTGTACAATTAAATTGGACTTTTTTTAATTTCATAGCATCGAGGATCGTCATGACAAGGTAGGAAAAAAATTTTGTTATTATTCCTTGAACAACGGCTTTAGTACGATTTTATAAAGCAACACGTTTTGCGGGCATTTTTTAAAGAAAAAAATTAGTAACTTGGCAACACCGCTGATAAATTAAAAAAATTTAATATGACCATGTAGGGAACTTAATTCCAAGTTGAAATATAGAAAAATATACAGGGTGTTCCATTTAAAAAAATTAAAAATGTTCTTGCCCCGCAGTAATACAACACCCTGTAAAGATGAAAATAATTTTAAGTTGTGCTCCTTAAGGAGTTAAATAACTTTTGTATTTAAATGTATGCCTTATTTCAAACGGTTAAGGAGCTATCAAAGATGGAACGCTATATATGGTGATTGTTGAAAAGTTAATACTTAAAAATGATATCAGGAAGCAATTAATGCCTCGATTAACAATATAAAAAATTACAAAAACTTAAACCTACATAATACTGCAACGTTACACACAATCACAGTTTAAAAAATTTCACAAAGTAAGTGTAAAGATAAACTAACAACATAACCCAATGTCCCATAAAATCTAAATCAAGCCACTTACTATACACATCATTATCGTCATCACTATAGTCCATTAAAACACCCAAAAATATCAAATCTAAAATGGTGAGACAAGAAAAGAGTATTAAAGCAAATTTAACGATTAAATTGTTACGTTTAAACTTGTGTTTGCAAGATTTACAAGAGCGTACACCTAAACAAGCATTAAATTGAACAGCCAATGTTTCTTGAAATTTAAGTTGGATGTAAGAGTAAACGCCAATAGTAATCAAAACAGCCGCTAAATTAATATTAAGGCCGTGTAATAAAGACGACACCAAAAATGTTATAAACACCGCTTGAAAGTGTCCAAATTGAAGAGTAGGTCGATACACATCTAAAAAAACAATAATTAATTAACAGTTAGCGTTAATGGATCGACTTACGTTTTTTCAAAAAGCGATGCATAGGAATATTCCAGTGAACAACAACATTAACTAATGACGAAGGTAGTTCGATTTCCGTAAACTTCGTTATTTCGTACCCCAATTCATTATTGTCTTTATGTTTGTCATCCACATATCCGGCAGCAATCATTCCAGCTTCAGATAAATATGATATAAAGTAGTGGCTCGACCTAAACGACAGTGCTTTACGATACCCAACAATCCACCTACAAAAAATTGTTTAAAATAGAACAAAAACCCACTTGCAACCTCACTTATAATTTTCATCGGGGACGAAATAATTCGACCAACAATTCGAAAGCGTTAGAAAACTAATAGATGTGAACAACGTGTACAAAATGTAAACGAACCATTTCCAATCTTTCTTAATGGGCTGCTTACGTATCGTTAAATATTCCGTGTATGTAAACCAAGGCCCAAATATTGAATTTGCGGGACAACACATATAACCGAAAAAAGCCAAAAGCGAAATGTTTTTAGAAGTGTTATTTAAAACGGACGCAAGCGAAATCATCTTCATAGCTGCTATCATAAACATACTTCTCGAAGCCATCCAATCGTCTTGATTCGGGTGGAAAAACTCACTAAAAAAGCAAGTTACGACAAGTAAATAATTTTTAACTAACTCACCATAGTAAAATGTATAAAATGCACATAAAAGCGATTGTGTATTCGAGTTTAATTATCTTAGAAAACTTAAAACGATGTAAAAGTCGTATAAGTATGTGGGATAGTAGTAAAGTTATTAGAAATTGAGCTATGTTGGCTTCGATTATGTTGTACATTAAAACGATGCCTAAAATGCTCGAGACGAAGTGGAATTGAATTTCTCCAATTGAAACTGCAATTTGTAGGTTAAAATTGTAAACTATTGGTAACTAATTAACTCACCAGTTTGAGTAATCACAGAAAACATTACATTATAAGCTATTAGAGCTAAAATTTTGTAAATTACATCGTTGAGTGATGGAGCCACACAGTCGGTGAGTACGTCCGAAAATGTCGGTTCAACGTACTCGTATTCTTCCTCCATCTCCATAATTTTAAAATTTTACATTTAACAACAATATTTAATTGTTTAAATAAGTTAAAAAGGTATAAAACATGTTGCACCACCGCTGTTGATGTTCATTTTGAAATACACCTACCTGTTTTACCGACACAAACAATTTTTAGTCAAGTTTGCAAAAATCTTCATAGATGGCGCCACTTTAATATTATTAATTTTTGATAATTTCCGCATTATTATTAATTTTAAAGGGTTTAAAATGTGTTTAATTTAAATTTTGAATTATTGTTAAAGTTGTTACTAATTTTAGTGACGTTTGAAAAAAGTTAAAGTGAAAAAAACGTTATTTTTGACTAAAGTTGGTTTTACACGTAATTGGAAATAAAATTGTGTTAAAGCAATTATGCGGTTAAATTAATTAATATGTTCGTATTTGACTTAGTTTTTGAAGAGTGTATAAATAAACTAAAATGTTTTTAGAATAACGTAGTTCAGTCAACGACCTTTGCCAACTTAACGGTAATGTAAACCTCGCCCAGCGAACTATCATTGTCGGTGGGAATTGGGGAATATTGGCGCACACAGTCGGCGTCGGGTGCTAATACAGTTTAGTTTGTTGTAGTATTCTGTGTGGGTTAAATAGTAAGATCGGCGGGGATAATTATTAATTTTCTACAAGTAAATTTGTTTTTATTTTACACGCGACTGGAACGAGAAGTATTTAAACAACACTATGAGTGCGCCAGTTAAAAAAGTACCCATTCATTTACAGGTAGGGTAGTAAGTTGGAGGAAAATGCGTATATTGCATAATGAAGTAACAAATAAGGTTATTAATTTTACGTTGCAAATTTAAGTGTATTTTTATTTCCGGTTATTAAATTTGAATTTAATCAATATCGAGTCATTACACTTTACAAAACCTTAGGCTTAACAAACTATTGATTTTATAATGTCACGAATATAAAAGAAAATTCGCTTAAATAAGAATTTTAATTCAATTCTAAATTAATTTAAATTTATTTAATTATCATTGTGTTAAACCTAATTAAAAAATGTAAATACCATACCTACTTTTAATTTATTACAATTATCTTTAATTAGGAAGCTCACAACGTTACCGTTTTTTTTAAATTTTTCTCATTATTGTAAAATTAAAAAGAAATTTAATTAAAACCCCCTTTTTTAAAATATCAACGGGCCAATAAAAAACAATTTTAAAAAATCTAAAAAAATCCATAATTAGGGGGGCACGTAAAAAAATCCAAATCAAATTCCATTACAACCTTTAAAATAATTAAATAAATTTGAGGGGGCCCATCGTAACAGTTTGTTTACATTTCACATAATTAAAGTAAGGTTAGGGGTCTCCATGTGTTAATACAAATTATACGATACTATTGTAAGGGGGCGTGAATCAACATTTGTTATTATTTTATAATTGAAGATCAAGCAATTTTTAAATTAAATCAAAGGGTGCTTTAATAATTTTTTACCTGTGACTAATAAGCAATAAAAAATTAAAAAATAATTTTAAATGAAAGGACAGCAATTAACATTTTTGTAACCTAAATAACTGAAAAAGGGCCTCTAATATTTTTTAATTAATTTACTTTTGACGAACAATCAATAAAACTTATTTTAAATAAGTTGGGGGCAGCAATTAAATTTTTTTTAACACCAATTATAGTTGTAAAAAAAATTATTTAGCATAGGGGGGCTGGAATAATTAAAAAAAAATTAATAAAATTTTTTAAATAATTGAAAATAATTTTTAGATAATTTACCTTTGACGAACAACCAATAAAAATTATTTTAAATAAGGGGGCAGTAATCAAAAAAAAATTTTTTAACCTAAATAACGTCGATTTAATTGAAAGGGGGGGCTTCTGGTATTTTTTAACACCAATTATAGTTTTAAAAAAAATTCTTTAGCAGAGGGGGGCTCTAATAATTTTTTAAAAAAATTAATAAAATTTTTTCGTGTGAACTGGAGCTTGGGAATTTTTATTACTTTAAATGTTTTTAATATTTTATTTATTTTATTGCAAGGTGCTTCTTTCTTTGTATGTAAAGTGGTTACTTATTTGCATTTTAAATGGTGTATTTGAACACCTGTCCTATCTCATGTAGGTAACTAATTTAATATTTATCGAGTGCTTAAAAGTCGATCATATTAGGTAAAAAACTGCGCAAAAAGTTTTTCCGATAAATTCTTTTTAATTGACACAATAGTTTAATAATTGAATTGTTTAATTTTGGATTATATCATGCAATATCGACATCAAAGGTCAGGGGCACGTCTTGTAAAGACGATTTATTCAACATTATTATGTAATTTTAGCATAAACAAGATTATTTTTCTCAAAACTAGTTGCTATAATAGATGCTAATAGACAAATTTGATTTTTAAATGTTTTTAATTTTTTTTAAAAATGGGGGGCCTTCTGGTGTTGAACTAAATTAGATTGCCGGATGTTATTACAGGTTATTTAAAAATAAATTAGTTTTGTTTTGCTAATAATATTGATAAGATCAAAAATCACCGACAAATTTGATTTATTTGGGTGTGCCCCCAATTAATCAAACATTTTAAATTTTTTAAAAATATTTATGTTAAGGAAATGAAATAACCTCACAAAAGAGGTGAATATACAAAAACATTATATTTATTTTATTAATGAAATAATTTTGGGGGCAGGGGGGCTTATGTCAAATTTTTATTATATTTTAAGAATAAAAATAATTTAATCGGTGCATTGAATGAACAAAATATTTTCTGTAATTTTTTCCGATAGTATATCGATTCCACGAACTCAAAAAAAAATTGACGGGGGGTCCTCACATCCAGCTGCCAAATTTTAAAATATTTTTTAAACACAAAATAATTTACTGGTGCTTTGGCGAACAAAAAATGTTCCTATAATTTTTTCCGATGGTATACTCATACTCGATTCCACAAACTCAAAAAAAATTTGGGGGAGGGGGTCACCACTTCGAAGCTTGAAATATTTTTTAAAAACGATAATTTAATAGGTGCTTTGGGCGAACAAAATTTTTTTTATAGTTTTTCCGATGGTATTCTCGATTCCACGAACTCAAAAAAATGGGGGGGGGGGACTTAGTCTTAGAAGTCTTAGAACCTAGAAGACTTAGAACTGGTTTGGATTTTTGTATTATTTTTGAACCGCAACTCTTTCCCATGCAGGTGTGATGTGCAACTTTGCCGTGCTTTTCTGAAAAGAGGTTTGAAGGGGGAGGGGCTTTACTTTTTTTCAATTTTTAAATTAACTTTTGACAATATAGTGCCCATTAATTATTATTTTTGCTATTTCTTGAAAAATTCTTGATGGCACTTTTTTTTATTATTTTAGAATTACCTTCCCAATGAAATATTTGGGGAGGGGGAGTCTTCACTTCCAGCTGCTAAATTTTGAAATATTTTTAAAAGACAAAATAATTTAACTGGTGCTTTGGGGGAACAAAAATTTTTCTATAATTTTTTCAGATGCTATATTCGATTCCCCGAACTCAAAAAAATTGATGAGGGGGGTGTCACTTCCAACTGCCAAATTTTAAAATATTTTTTAAAGAAATAAACTAATTTAAAGCTTGATTTGGGTGAATAAAACTATAATTTTTTGCGATGGTTTAATTCATTCGATAAACTCAATAAATTGTTTGGTGGGGTGGGGGTTCACTTCGAACTGCTTTGGATTTTTGTATTATTTTTTGAGCTCGCAAGTTATTTTCATGCAGGTGAATGGTTTCTGTTTAATTCAAAAGCAAATTTGTCGTGCTTTTTTAAAAGGAACGTTTGTAGGGGGAGGGCTTTACTTTTTTCAATTTTTAAATTAATTTTTGAAGATATAGTACTCATTAATTATTATTTGTTGCTTATTTTTGAAAAATCCATTATTTATGGCACATTTTTATTTTTTAGAATTACCTTCCAAATAAAATATTTAGGGGGGGGGGGTAAGTGTTAGGGTAATTCTTTTTAAATTTTTAATGGATGTTGTCGCATTTATAATTTATAGTAACCACTTTTGTATATATTTTCAATTGTAGAGGGGGGGGGGGCATTTGTCCGTCTTCGCTCCTACTAAAAGTGCTTTTTTTAAAAATGATTTTTCAAAATTTAATTGATGTTGAACTGACAAAATACAATTTTTTTTTAATTTGGGGTAACTGTAACGATCCGCTATAGCTATTATTTCCACGTTACACAGTAACACGATTAGATAAATATTAAAGTAACAAAAGATTTTAATTAAATCGAATTAGGTAAGGATGGATAAAATTAAATTAAAATTATCTGTTAGGTACTTGCGTACAATTATTAAATAAACACCGCTCAACGAAGTGGAACCAATAAATAATTTAATTAACGAATATAAAAGATTAAAATAATCTGAGTGCCCTTAAAATAGAATTAACAATTCGTCACTTACGGTTCGAAATCAAATAGTTTATTTTAGGAATAATTTTTAAGTGTAGGTACAGAAATAAAAACCCCCCTCAAGTTTTTAAAAAATGTACAGACAAGTTAAAAATAGTCGAAATAGATTTAAGTGACTTTTGAAAGACGGAGATTTAATACTTTTTTGGGTTTCTTTAGAGTGCTCAAAACCGTTTGCTCATTAAAAATGGTAAAACTGTGAACGACGACGAAATTTTAGAACAGGATATTTATATCGAGGATGGAATTATTAAACAATTAGGTCGCAATTTAATAATACCGGGAGGAACTCGTGTTATTGATGCAAGAGGATTGTTAGTTTTACCGGGTGGTATCGATCCCCATACCCATTTCGAATTCGAATTTATGGGAACACAGTCTGTAGATGATTTTTACCAAGGAACCAAAGCTGCTATTGCTGGCGGAACAACTATGATAAGTATGTTCCTAAATTGTTGATGCCCAAAATAGGAATTGACGTCATTATTTTAGTTGATTTTGCATTTCCGAGAAAAGGAGAATCGTTGATAGACGCATACCATCGTTATAGGCAAAAAGCCGATGATAAAGTATGTTGCGATTATGCTCTACATTTATGTGTAATTAATTGGGACGATCGTGTTAAAGATGAAATGGCCGTTTTGTGTTCTGAACATGGTATAAACTCGTTTAAAATGTTCATGGCTTACTCTTTTATGCTTACTGATTCCGAACTATACTTAAGTTTTGAAAACTGCAAAAGATTAGGAGCGATAGCTATGGTACATGCGGAAAATGGTGCTGTTATATCTAAAAATGCCGAAAGGTTGTTAGCTAAAGGTGTTACTGGACCGGAAGGTCACGAATTATCTAGGCCCGAAGAAGTCGAAGCGGAAGCAGTTAATCGTGCTTGTATGATTGCTAATCAGGTAAACTGAAATGTGTGATTCTTTAATGCACGTTTACTTATGCAACAGCTTTTTATAAATCTTTTTTTAAGCCTTATTCTATAAAAGAATTTTGTCCAAGAATGTACAATTTACGCGTATACGATAACACCTTTTTAACCAACTTCAAAAGATTTCACAAATACTTTTCAGTTTTAACTAGGCCTGTCACTTTAAAAAAAATTATCCATATTTTCGATAAAGTCCATCAAATTTCGTTAAAACGATATTTTCGATATCGATATCATTGATATTACCGAATAAAATGATTTTATGGAATTCTGGATTTAAGGAAAATATCAGAGTTGTTTATCGATTTTTTTATTTTTATATATTTTTAGTTTATTTATTTATTTTTTTTTATTTTTTATTTTTTTTTATATTTATTATTTCGATAAAAAGTACCAGGCCCCTAGTTTTAACGATCAAATAACGTTCCAAGTCGATTTCATGTTCTTAAATGCCGCATATTATCGACTATCATTATTTTATACATTTATATATATTACTGATGTTTTCGATATATCGCTTTCATCTAATATCGCTATGTATTCGATATTATCGATATATTTTTTCATTTTATATTTTTAATTTTTATTTTATTTTATTATTTTTTTTGATTTTTATTTTTTTTTTATAATTATTATTTCCATAAAAAGTACCAGGCCCCTAGTTCTAAGGATCAAATAACGTTCCAAGTCGATTTCATGTTCTTAAATGCCGCATATTATCGACTTCATTATTTTATACATTTTTATATATTACTGATGTTTTCGATATATCGCTTTCATCTAATATCGCTATGTATTCGATATTATCGATACATTTTTTATTTTTTTCATTTTATATTTTTAATTATTATTTTTTTTTTATTTTATTTTTTTTTTTTTATTATTATTTTTTATATTTATTATTTCCATAAAAAGTACAAGGCCCCTAGTTCTAACGATAAAATAACGTTCCAAGTCGATTTCATGTTCTTAAATGCCGCATATTATCGACTATCATTATTTTATACATTTTTCATTTCATACCCCATTATAATTGATATACCTACCGAAAATGCCGTTAATGACGTTTAATCGTTAAGGAACGTTATTACTCCTTGCAACGAACGCTCAAAAAGGGGTGTAAAAACATGGAAGAGAAGACAATTTTTATTCTTAAAGAATGTGTTTGGAGAAGTTAGGAACTAAAAATAGTAAAAGTCCCTTGTTCTCACTATATGGCTACGAGAGGGAGGGGATGAAAAGGTCCCGTTTTTGGGATTTCCGCTTATATCTCGAAAACGGTTAGTCCTGTGGTAAAAATTACTCTTAGCAAAATGAAAACTTATCAAATTTCCTACAAGATTATTTCTATTCATCTTTTCTATATCCCTTATAGTTTTTGAAATATCAGCCAGCAAAAATCTTTAATGTATGAAAACTGTGTACCAGGTACCAGTTGAAAAGAAACTAGTAAAATAAATTTAATGCTCTACAATCTGGAATCTGGATAATGGTTTTTTGGAGTGCCTGGGCTCTGCCCTGTACCTCCTTCATCGGTCGGATCTGAAAAAGAAAAACGATTATTAATTTATTTTGAAATGTGACCGAAGTCACTGCCGATAAACGTTACTCTGTTATGATGACGGTAACGAGGTTAGGCTCGGTCAAGAACCAACTTGGGTCTCTTCCGAAGCCTAGACTCGTTGATGTTCTATTCCCATAGTCCTCGGATGGTAGGGTTGTCGTGGTCCAGTGTTGTGTCGTAGAACTTAGAGGCTGCTTCTCGGATGAACTCCTGGATGCTGATCATCTGTAGGTCCCGTTGAAGGTCCCTGTTGCGGATGAACCATGGTGCGTGGACGATGGTCCTCAGGATCTTGTTCTGTACGGTCTGCATCTTCTTGATGTGGGACGGTGCGGCGTAGCCCCAGGCTGTTGCGGCGTACGTCATGATCGGTCGGATGACGGTCTTGTACAGAAGCAGCTTGTTCCTGAGGTCCAGCGTTCTACCTGAAAAAAGCGGATATAGTGACGAATATGCAGCTCGTGCTCGGACGATAGCTCCCTCGATGTGCGGTTTCCAGGTCAGTCCCTTGTCGATGGTTAGTCCTAGGTATCGGGCTTCTTCTTTCCAAGGAATGGCTTCGCCGAAGATCTCGATGTTTGGCGGACGACGGAGTGCTCTACAACTTCTTTTCTGAAAGCTTTTACTGTAAAACGAAGGCCTCGGGTTCTATAGGAAAAAGTGAGGCAATTTTTTTTTCATACATTAACAATAAATAAATAAATAAATTTTTGAGTAACGATTTTTGCGAGCTGATACCTTGAAA
Source organism: Malthinus seriepunctatus (assembly GCA_963924605.1). Taxonomy (NCBI): domain Eukaryota; kingdom Metazoa; phylum Arthropoda; class Insecta; order Coleoptera; family Cantharidae; genus Malthinus; species Malthinus seriepunctatus. The sequence goes on from OZ004605.1 coordinate 1,152,379, forward strand.
ACTATAAGGAATAGAGAAAAAGTGAATAGGAACAATCTTGTAGGAAATTTGATAAGCTTTAATTTTGCTATGAATAGTTTTTCCCACCGTTTTCGGGATACAAGCAAAAACCACAAAAACGGGACCTTTCTACCCCCTCCCACACTAGCCGTATAGCTAAGACGTTATGTAAATTGAAACATACCGTTACGTTGTCTTCAAATACAATCGTTATTGGAACGTTATCAAGTATCGTTATGTTGACTGTTTCAATTGAAAAAAGATAACGAACGTTAGCAGGTGACGTTATTATATGGAAGAGTTATTATCGTACGCTGAAATTGGTAAAACTTTCTGGACCAAATGAGATAATTAATACATGACGGTGTTGGTGGCATGTTGTAGGTAGCTTGTCCCTTATATGTTGTGCATGTGATGAGCAAATTGGCAGGATTAGCTTTGTCACAAGCTCGTAAACGTGGTATTAGAGTTATTGGCGAAACATTAGCTGCCGCTTTAGGTAGCGATGGTAGACACTGTTGCCATCCAAATTTTCAACACTCCGCTGGTCACGTATTAAGTCCACCTCTTAGACCGGACCCTACCACACCGCAATTTTTAATGAACTTATTAGCACAGTAAGTTTTATTTTTATTTTTTTTAATTACAAAGCACGAGGCCGTTTGTTTTTGTTTTCATTTAACCATTTGTTTGTGTAATTTGGCATCAATTTAGCATGAGTGTGTGTCTGGTTCAATAATTAAAGGGATACAAAAGCACGGTGTTGAAATTTTTAATAGGTGAACGCTCCTTTGTATGTGACACACATCTCTACTGGTCTTGCGGGAAAAATAATAGCGGAAAGACAATCGAATGGTCAAATCGTATTTGGAGAAATACTTGCTTCTGCCATAGGTCTTACAGGAGATCGTCGTAATATCGCTACTATTACATCACCACCCTTACGCTCTAATTCTGGCGCATCTTCTCAGCTTTTGGGGTTGTTAGCATCGTAAGTGTGTTATTAACAACTAACATACATCATTTGGGACATTTTAATAAAGTGTTTGAACGCTACTAATAAATTAAAGCTCCATTTAAAACTTAATAAAAAACAAATCATTTAATCATTATAGAAACGATCTCCAAATTACTGGAAGCGATAATTGTACCTTTAAAAAATCGCAAAAAGAAATGGGTTTGAACGATTTTTCTAAAATACCAAATGGAGTTAATGGAGTCGAAGATAGAATGTCTGTTATATGGGAAAAAGGAGTACACGCTGAAATTATAGATCCTTGTAAATTTGTTTCAATTACAAGCTCGACTGCGGCTAAAGTCTTTAACCTGTATCCTAGAAAGGGATGCATCGCAATTGGCTCCGATGCAGATATCGTAGTCTGGAATCCAAATAAAACTCGGATTATTTCAGCTAAAACGCACCATCAAGCAGTCGATTTTAATATATTCGAGGTACAAATCGAGGGCTTTGAGTTAAACAACGTTAACTACAAAATTTTGATTTTTGAGATAGTACTAAGGCCAAGGTATGCTGTGTCAAAAATCTGTACCTCTACGATTGATATTTTCCAAGTTAAATGGGTTATAAGTAATATTCTTAGGGCCATTTTACATGGACTAAATGTCGTACTAACTCGTTAGTATTGAATCAATTCAAGGAGAAAAAGCACAAGAATCTAACGTTAAAGCTTAGATTAAAGCTTAGAGAAACAAGTTAGTACGATATTTAGTTCGTGTACAACGGCCCTTATACAGTGGTAGGTTACCTTAAAATTTTTATTTTATCAATTCTCAAGAACGTTAGTTTTGTAGTTAACGTTGTTTGACTGTAAACCCTCGAAATACAAATTCAAAACAATGTGGTGTCCAAAACTAAATCTTTTTGCTAGGGTATGGAATGTCATGGCGTTCCCGAATATGTTGTTGTTAACGGACGTGTTTGTCTCGATGAAGGACATCTTAAAGCTGTTCAAGGTTTTGGTACTTACGTCGAATGTCCAGTTTATCCACCTTTTGTTTATGATTTAGAACATGCATCACAGTTAAAACCATCAAATAATGGCATTTCTGACCTTAGTGATCAATTTTACAAGGTACGCTCAATGTCTTATAACTTTATGGTTTTGTTTTGTTTGTTGCAAGTAGTATTTTGGTGTGCACTAAGCTTTTCTAAACGAGTACAAAGCAATTACTTCCCACAACTTTCCAATCCGTTACACTCTATAAGGCTCCCCAATCCGTACATCCGTGACGACGACACTAAAGCTACATCTCCACCATACCGATCGGCAAAGCCGATCAGTAGTGTTTTTGTGAACTGACCCACTCTCCCCTGTGTTAGTAATAGAAGCCTTCTATCGATTTCGGCAGTGCTGACTAATCGGTGTAATAATAGTCCAAAATAATACTTTTAAGATCTTAAATGAATGTGTGCTCATTTTAAGACCTTGTCATATTTAATCAATAACAATATTTGACCAACACGTAGTTCAGTCAACGAACGCCCAAAAACGGGTGGACATAGAAGAAGAGGGATGGGGTGGAAAAGTCCAGTTCACCCTGTAGTGTGGATGCAGCTTAATACTTTTATACATGAATGTGGGCTCTTTTCAAGGCCTTGTCATATTTGATCGATAACAATATTTGACAAACACTCTTATCTATGCTGTAATATTTTATCTAGAGTGATTTCGGCAATACCCAACAATCACTATAGTAGGAGTGCAGCTTAATACTTTAAACACAGATTTGAAATAAGTGTAGACTCTTTAAGACCCTGACATATTTAATCAATAGCAATCTTTTAGTAAACACTCTTATCTATGATGCAATGTGCCTTATCTATGACCTAACCCATCCCATCCATGTTGGGGGTCTATCGAACGACTAAATCAAACTGTTGGGATTTAAATTAAAATTTCCATACATTGGTAAAATAGCTGCACGTTTTAACACAATTTTTGCTCCACAATGGACGTGGGACCTTTTTGAAGCCCTTGGACTTTTGAATGACTTTTAGAGGGGCCACTGATTGGGGCGAGGGGTGAACCACTGTTCTGAATTTGTGCACTGACTGCAGATAACTACTGTTGACAGCTCAATTTTTGTACATTGACTGCAGAGAGTGGATAACCCCTCGGATTGGGACCTTATTTTACTACAAAAGATACACACATTCCACTTGTTGGGAAGTAATGGCTCAAACCATAATTTTAAAGGCGTAAAAATAAAAAAAGGTCAAGGTTTGAAGATTAGCTTCAATCAAATTGTTAATGGTTGACTGTTACTTCAATTAGCACTCGATGTAAAACACATTAGGTGATTTAATGCACTTTGATAGTGACTTTTTAGTTTGTGTGTTTTAGCTTTAAATAGTAACTGTGTGTAGTGTTGGTATTTGCATTTTTTTTTGACCGATTGTGAGAGGTTTTTTTTTTAATTGTTACCAAGGGGTTTTGATTTGTTTTTTAATGAAAATTGTGTTGTAGGCTGATGTGGATCCAAAATCTAACGCTGCTCCGACGTTACCGGAATCGGCGGTGAGTACTCCGTCATGTAGGGGACCAAGACCGGAAGGTCAAAGAAATTTACAAGATTCGACTTTTTCAATCAGCGGTAAGTGGTTTGAGGTGGTTGTTTGTGCGCAGATTAATTTAGTTGTTTTAGAGGATGCCGATGTGGAGAGAAAAACTTGTATAAGGGTTAAGAATCCGCCAGGTGGAAAATCATCTGGATTTTGGTAAATACTGAAGCTTATACGCCATGCTTACATATATCCAAGCAGACAAGAAATCATACCAAAGGTTTACTTCCAACATCTCATTAGCATAGTGTTTAATATTACCAATAATGAAGCTATTAATTTTACTTATTTTTCTTTAAGTCTTGAGCTCATTTATTTTGTTACGTCAAAGTGTAAAAAACACGCTTTATTGGTAGGCTTATTCTAGTACAAAACTGACAATATATTTTGTAATTAACACAAAATATTTTATTTTGCGCACTTAATTTTTTTGATTTATTAAACTACATATTTTCATTTCTTAAATAAATTCAGGTATATTTATCGTAAGGTTGTGTGTGTAGAATTAAATCTACGAAGTATCATTATTTATACATCACTGTTTTAATAGTTTTGTTAACTCGGTTAAAGAATGCATATTAATTTTATGTAAGTGTTAGTAAATACATATATGGAGAGTTAATGAATTTATATAATTTTATGTATAATGTTGTGTTGTGAATTACAAATATATGTTAATTTCTAATCACTAAATTGTCATATAATTCATATAAAGTAAGCATGTAATCAGTTTTTCAACAATTTACTACATAATAAATTACCTATACTAATTATACATTTTTTCGTATTTATCCATTGTGTTTGCAAAACTACTTGACGTCTTATGCTGAAAATTCCAAACTATACTAGCTGATATTTACATCACTAGACAACAACAACTCAGATTGATCTCAAACCAGTGTTCTTAGAGTTTGAACTCTGAAAAACGAACTTTCCAGCTCACTGTATGTATGCTAGAAATCTAGATTTTCACTGTAGCTCATATTCAGTGATTTGTACTCACTCGGCCTCCAGCTCACGGATTGAGCTCTTAAACATGTGCGGAGTTTAGAGAGCGTGAGCTCCCACGCCAAAGTCCTTATTTTAATTATATCTCACTGATTGAGCTCTTACTCTGGAGATCCAGATTTTAACTCCTCACATCAACAGATATTAAGGAGCGCGAACTCCAACGCTCAATGTCCTTATTTTAATTCCAACTCAGTAAATGAGGTCTTACTCTGGAGATCCAGATTTTAATTTCACCACACATCAATAGATTTTAAAGAGTGAGCTCCTACGCTCAAAGTCTAATTTTAATTCAAGCTCACTGATTGAGCTCTTACTCTGGAGATCCAGATTTTAACTCCTCACATCAACAGATATTAAGGAGCGCGAACTCCAACGCTCAATGTCCTTATTTTAATTCCAACTCAGTAAATGAGGTCTTACTCTGGAGATCCAGATTTTAATTTCACCACACATCAATAGATTTTAAAGAGTGAGCTCCTACGCTCAAAGTCCTTATTTTAATTCAAGCTCAGTGATTGAGCTCTGACTCTAGAGATCCAGATTTTAATCTGCAATATCATCCGATTTTAAAGAGCGCGAACTCCAACGCTCTTACTCTGGAGATCCAGATCGTAATATCACTTTACATCAATAGATTTTAAAGAGTGTCAGCTCCTACGCTCAAAGTCCTTATTTTAATTTAAGCTCAGTGAGTGAGCTCTGACTCTGGAGATCCAGATTTTAATCTGCAACATCAACAGATTTTAAAGAGCGCGAACTCCAACGCTCAAAGTTCTTATTTTAATTCCAACTCACTGATTGAGCTCTTACTGTGGAGATCCAGATTTTAATTTCACCTCACATCAATAGATTTTAAAGAGTGAGCTATTACGCTCAAAGTCCTTATTTTAATTCCAGCTCACTGATTGAGCTTTCACTCTGGAGATCTAGATTTTAATCTGCAACATCAACAGATTTTAAAGAGCGCGAACTCCAACGCTCAAAGTCCTTATTTTAATTCCAACTCACTGATTGAGCTCTTACTCTGGAGATCCAGATTGTAATTTCACTTCACATCAATAGATTTTAAAGAGTGTGAGCTCCTACGCTCAAAGTCCTTATTTTAATTCAAGCTCAGTGATTGAGCTCTTACTCTGGAGATCCAGATTTTAATCTGCAACATCATCCGATTTTAAAGAGTGCGAACTCCAACGCTCTTACTCTGGAGATCCAGATTGTAATTTCACTTCATATCAATATATTTTAAAGAGTGTGAGCTCCTACGCTCGAAGTCCTTATTTTAATTCAAGCTCAGTGAGTGAGCTCTGACTCTGGAGATCCAGATTTTAATCTGCAACATCAACAGATTTTAAAGAGAGCGAACTCCAACGCTCAAAGTCCTTATTTTAATTCTAACTCACTGATTGAGCTCTTACTCTGGAGATCCAGATTTTAATTTCACTTCACATCAATAGATTTTAAAGAGTGCAAGCTCCTACGCTCAAAGTCCTTATTATAATTCAAGCTCAGTGATTGAGCTCTCGCTCTGGAGATCCAGATTTTAATCTGCAACATCAACAGATTTTAAAGAGCGCGAACTCCAACGCTCAAAGTCCTTATTTTAATTCAAGCTCAGTGATTGAGCTTTTACTATGAAGATCCAGATTTTAATTTCACCTCACATCAATAGATTTTAAAGAGTGTGAGCTCTTACGCTCAAAGTCCTTATTTTAATTCGAGCTCACTGATTGAGCTCTTACTCTGGAGATCCAGATTGTAATTTCACTTCATATCAATATATTTTAAAGAGTGTGAGCTCTACGCTCCAAGTCCTTATTTTAATTCAAGCTCAGTGAGTGAGCTCTGACTCTGGAGATCCAGATTTTAATCTGCAACATCAACAGATTTTAAAGAGAGCGAACTCCAACGCTCAAAGTCCTTATTTTAATTCCAACTCACTGATTGAGCTCTTACTCTGGAGTTCCAGATTGTAATTTCACTTCATATCAATATATTTTAAAGAGCGTGAACTTCAACGCTCAAAGTCTTTATTTTAATTCCAGCTCACTGATTGAGCTTTTACTATGAAGATCCAGTTTAAATTCTATTCATATCAACAGATTTTAATGAGCTTGAAATCCACCGCTCAAAGTCCTTATTTTAATTCCCGCTCACTAATTGAGCTCTTACTCTAGAGATTCAAATTTTAATTCCACCTCACATCAACAGCTTTTAGAGAGCTTGAACTTCAAAGCTCAAAGTCTTTATTTTAATTCCAGCTCACTGATTGAGCTCTTACTTTAGAGCTTTAAATTTGAGTCACACCTCACATCAACAGTTTTTAAAGAGCGTGAACTTCAACGCTCAAAATCTTTATTTTAATTCCAGCTCACCGATTAAGCTCTTACTCTGGAGATCCAGATTTTATTTCCATTCACATCAACAGATTTTAATGAGCTTGAACTCCAACGCTCAAAGTCCTTATTTAAATTCCAGCTCACTGATTGAGCTCTTACTATGGAAATCCAGATTTTAATAGCATCTCACATCAACAAATTTTAAAGGGCGTAAACTCCAACGCTCAAAGTCCTTATTTTAATACCTGCTCACTGCGTGAGCTCTTACTCTGGAGATCCAGATTTTAATTTCTCCTCACATTATAAGATCTTTTTATGACCTCTCAATATAATGACTAATTAAAATGACCACGTCCTAGTGTTGAAAGAGGGTGAGCTGTTACGGTGAAAATCTTGATTTTAATTGCAGCTCTGGATATCAAGCTCGTTCCTTTAAAGTGAGATAGGCAACAATTGCCCGATTCTCTGGTTAAAAGCTTCGTAACTTACAGCTTACAGATAATTCAGTTTTTTCAGGTGTCTTCAGTGATAACTTAAACCTGTAAAATCGTCTTGAGCAGTAACGAATTATTTGTCTTTGATTTTTTGTTTTAAGTTACTTAAAGCCTCTAATACCCTACTCTTCATGTATAAGTGCTATTAGAAGAAAATGAAGTGTGTACGTGAGATGTAAACATTTAGTTCCATTAAGAATGAGCGTTGTAGCAATTTTCTAACAAACGCTTTCAGCATTTTCAATAAATTCAATGATCTGAGATTAATTTTTATTTGATATTGCCTCATACAATGAGATTCGTGTAGAATGCAGACTTTTAATTTGTAATTGGAGCGCACTCACCTCGTTTTATTTTAAAGATCAATCAAATTTGCAATCGTTTCAGTACATGTGAAAACCACTAATTTCAATTGGTGAATTCAGACTTTACTGCAGTTGTGCTTGTGGTTTTATACAAATCAATACTTTTGGAACTAATTCTGTGTACATGCTTGTTACTTCCATTTAATTTAAAGTTTCAATTCAACCCCAATGCCTCTGGAACTGAAATTATTTCAAATTTTAAAAACTTCGTGAAAGAGTTAAGCTTTTTTTCGTCTTCCAGAGAAACTTTCAGAAAACTCTCAGAAAGCCTACCCCTCTTCATTATCTTATTGAGAATATTCTCAATTCCACGGCCAAATGTCTTGTTTAATGGTAGACATAAGTCTCTCATTGCATATTTTGGCAAGTACACCTTTCACAGCCATGAACTAGAATGTCTTCCTCGATTTTTCCATACATCAGGTAAGTCGATAAGATTTTTGGTAAGTCCGATAAAAAAAAATTAAACAGTTATCTGTTATAGACATTACAATGAGACAACTTGGCAGCAGCCCAGGAAATTGTGAAAAATGAAAAGGCCTGGTAAAGACTTCGTGAGACTAAAAAGTTACAGAAGGTTATGCAAATCCTAATGAGCTTAGAAACTCAGCTCATTAAGTGGACATGGGAACAACAGTTGCAACGCAACAACTTTCTTAAGAAAACAAGGCCTTACAATTCCATTGGCTTCAGGAAAGAAATTTTGTTTTGCAGAGAGAAGGTAGTAAATTTTTATGATGTAACAATGTTATAAGTTTTACTTTTAGGTGTGGATTGATTAAGGCTCTACGATTTGAGAAAGAAGATAAAGTTTGCGAAGCTCAAAGACAACAGCACCAGGCCAGGAGCAATAATTATTTTAAGAGTCAATATGTGACTCCTAGGACAAATATTTTTACGGGTTTCGCTAAAGAATTTTCTGCTCTATAATTTTCATTAGAGGTAAACGTACCGCAGATGACTCCTTAAGGAGCTAGAGCCTCAAGAGGCACAGGAAGTTGTAGAATTCGACTAATTATAATTTTCTAACTTTGATTAATTGTTGTAAATTAATTATGACAACTAGGACAAATATTTGACTTCCAGGCTAAAAGAGTGTATCTTACAGTCTATTTTGGAGATCCCAGGAGGAGCTACTCTAGCCAAAAGAGTCCTGTTTTTGTAAATTTTAGATAATGATTTCGCGTATAGGTTTTAAAATGGGATGTAATGGTTATGAAATGGAATAGCGTCCAGGATAAAAGAATGTGTATTATAGCTCAATTTTTGAGATCCCAGGAGGAGCTACTCTAACAACCAAAAGCGGGCCATTTCTGTAAATGTTAAACAATGACTTCAGGTATAGCTTCTAAAAGTGGATGTAATGGTTAGGAAGTGGAATAGCTTCCAGACTAAAAGAATGTGTCTTAAAGCTTAATTTTGGAGATCCCAGGAGGAACTACTATATCCAAAAGAGGCTTGTTTTTGTAAATTTCAAAAAATGAGTTGCGTAGAGGTTTTTAAAGTGAATGCAATGGTTATGAAATGGAATAGCTTCCAGGATAAAAGAGTGTGTATTATAGCTCAATTTTGGAGATCCCAGGAGGAGCTACTCTAACCAAAAGAGGCCTGTTTTTGTAAATGTTAGACAATGACTTTAGGTAGAGCTTCTAAAAGTAGATGTAGTGGTTAGGAATTGGAATAGCTTCCAGACTAAAAGAGTGTCTTATAGCTCAATTTTGGAGATCTCAGGAGGAGCTACTCTAGTCAAAAGAGTCCTGTTTTTGTAAATTTTAGACAATGACTTGGCGTAGAGCTTTTAAAAGGGGATGTAATGGTTATGAAATGGGATGGCTTACAGGCTAAAAGAATGTGTCTTATAACTCAATTTTGGAAATCCCAGGAGGAACTACTCTACCCAAAGAGGCCTGTTTTTGTAAATTTCAAAGAATGACTTGCGTAGAGATTTTTAAAGTGGATGCAATGGTTATGAAATGGAATACCTTCCAGGCTAAAAGAGCGTGTATTATAGCTCAATTTTGGAGATCCCAGGAGGAGCTACTCTAACCAAAAGAGGCCTGTTTTTGTAAATGTTAGACAATGACTTTAGGTAGAGCTTCTAAAAGTAGATGTAGTGGTTAGGAAATGGAATAGCTTCCAGACTAAAAGAGTGTCTTATAGCTCAATTTTGGAGATCTCAGGAGGAGCTACTCTAGTCAAAAGAGTCCTGTTTTTGTAAATTTTAGACAATGACTTGGCGTAGAGCTTTTAAAAGGGGATGTAATGGTTATGAAATGGGATGGCTTACAGGCTAAAAGAATGTGTCTTATAACTCAATTTTGGAAATCCCAGGAGGAACTACTCTACCCAAAGAGGCCTGTTTTTGTAAATTTCAAAGAATGACTTGCGTAGAGATTTTTAAAGTGGATGCAATGGTTATGAAATGGAATACCTTCCAGGCTAAAAGAGCGTGTATTATAGCTCAATTTTGGAGATCCCAGGAGGAGCTACTCTAACCAAAAGAGGCCTGTTTTTGTAAATGTTAGACAATGACTTTAGGTAGAGCTTCTAAAAGTAGATGTAGTGGTTAGGAAATGGAATAGCTTCCAGACTAAAAGAGTGTCTTATAGCTCAATTTTGGAGATCTCAGGAGGAGCTACTCTAGTCAAAAGAGTCCTGTTTTTGTAAATTTTAGACAATGACTTGGCGTTGAGCTTTTAAAAGGGGATGTAATGGTTATGAAATGGGATGGCTTACAGGCTAAAAGAATGTGTCTTATAACTCAATTTTGGAAATCCCAGGAGGAACTACTCTACCCAAAGAGGCCTGTTTTTGTAAATTTCAAAGAATGACTTGCGTAGAGATTTTTAAAGTGGATGCAATGGTTATGAAATGGAATACCTTCCAGGCTAAAAGAGCGTGTATTATAGCTCAATTTTGGAGATCCCAGGAGGAGCTACTCTAACCAAAAGAGGCCTGTTTTTGTAAATGTTAGACAATGACTTTAGGTAGAGCTTCTAAAAGTAGATGTAGTGGTTAGGAAATGGAATAGCTTCCAGACTAAAAGAGTGTCTTATAGCTCAATTTTGGAGATCTCAGGAGGAGCTACTCTAGTCAAAAGAGTCCTGTTTTTGTAAATTTTAGACAATGACTTGGCGTTGAACTTTTAAAAGGGGATGTAATGGTTATGAAATGGGATGGCTTACAGGCTAAAAGAATGTGTCTTATAACTCAATTTTGGAAATCCCAGGAGGAACTACTCTACCCAAAGAGGCCTGTTTTTGTGAATTTCAAAGAATGACTTGCGTAGAGATTTTTAAAGTGGATGCAATGGTTATGAAATGGAATACCTTCCAGGCTAAAAGAGCGTGTATTATAGCTCAATTTTGGAGATCCCAGGAGGAGCTACTCTAACCAAAAGAGGCCTGTTTTTGTAAATGTTAGACAATGACTTTAGGTAGAGCTTCTAAAAGTAGATGTAGTGGTTAGGAAATGGAATAGCTTCCAGACTAAAAGAGTGTCTTATAGCTCAATTTTGGAGATCTCAGGAGGAGCTACTCTAGTCAAAAGAGTCCTGTTTTTGTAAATTTTAGACAATGACTTGGCGTAGAGCTTTTAAAAGGGGATGTAATGGTTATGAAATGGGATGGCTTACAGGCTAAAAGAATGTGTCTTATAACTCAATTTTGGAAATCCCAGGAGGAACTACTCTACCCAAAGAGGCCTGTTTTTGTAAATTTCAAAGAATGACTTGCGTAGAGATTTTTAAAGTGGATGCAATGGTTATGAAATGGAATACCTTCCAGGCTAAAAGAGCGTGTATTATAGCTCAATTTTGGAGATCCCAGGAGGAGCTACTCTAACCAAAAGAGGCCTGTTTTTGTAAATGTTAGACAATGACTTTAGGTAGAGCTTCTAAAAGTAGATGTAGTGGTTAGGAAATGGAATAGCTTCCAGACTAAAAGAGTGTCTTATAGCTCAATTTTGGAGATCTCAGGAGGAGCTACTCTAGTCAAAAGAGTCCTGTTTTTGTAAATTTTAGACAATGACTTGGCGTTGAGCTTTTAAAAGGGGATGTAATGGTTATGAAATGGGATGGCTTACAGGCTAAAAGAATGTGTCTTATAACTCAATTTTGGAAATCCCAGGAGGAACTACTCTACCCAAAGAGGCCTGTTTTTGTAAATTTCAAAGAATGACTTGCGTAGAGATTTTTAAAGTGGATGCAATGGTTATGAAATGGAATACCTTCCAGGCTAAAAGAGCGTGTATTATAGCTCAATTTTGGAGATCCCAGGAGGAGCTACTCTAACCAAAAGAGGCCTGTTTTTGTAAATGTTAGACAATGACTTTAGGTAGAGCTTCTAAAAGTAGATGTAGTGGTTAGGAAATGGAATAGCTTCCAGACTAAAAGAGTGTCTTATAGCTCAATTTTGGAGATCTCAGGAGGAGCTACTCTAGTCAAAAGAGTCCTGTTTTTGTAAATTTTAGACAATGACTTGGCGTAGAGCTTTTAAAAGGGGATGTAATGGTTATGAAATGGGATGGCTTACAGGCTAAAAGAATGTGTCTTATAACTCAATTTTGGAAATCCCAGGAGGAACTACTCTACCCAAAGAGGCCTGTTTTTGTAAATTTCAAAGAATGACTTGCGTAGAGATTTTTAAAGTGGATGCAATGGTTATGAAATGGAATACCTTCCAGGCTAAAAGAGCGTGTATTATAGCTCAATTTTGGAGATCCCAGGAGGAGCTACTCTAACCAAAAGAGGCCTGTTTTTGTAAATGTTAGACAATGACTTTAGGTAGAGCTTCTAAAAGTAGATGTAGTGGTTAGGAAATGGAATAGCTTCCAGACTAAAAGAGTGTCTTATAGCTCAATTTTGGAGATCTCAGGAGGAGCTACTCTAGTCAAAAGAGTCCTGTTTTTGTAAATTTTAGACAATGACTTGGCGTTGAGCTTTTAAAAGGGGATGTAATGGTTATGAAATGGGATGGCTTACAGGCTAAAAGAATGTGTCTTATAACTCAATTTTGGAAATCCCAGGAGGAACTACTCTACCCAAAGAGGCCTGTTTTTGTAAATTTCAAAGAATGACTTGCGTAGAGATTTTTAAAGTGGATGCAATGGTTATGAAATGGAATACCTTCCAGGCTAAAAGAGCGTGTATTATAGCTCAATTTTGGAGATCCCAGGAGGAGCTACTCTAACCAAAAGAGGCCTGTTTTTGTAAATGTTAGACAATGACTTTAGGTAGAGCTTCTAAAAGTAGATGTAGTGGTTAGGAAATGGAATAGCTTCCAGACTAAAAGAGTGTCTTATAGCTCAATTTTGGAGATCTCAGGAGGAGCTACTCTAGTCAAAAGAGTCCTGTTTTTGTAAATTTTAGACAATGACTTGGCGTTGAACTTTTAAAAGGGGATGTAATGGTTATGAAATGGGATGGCTTACAGGCTAAAAGAATGTGTCTTATAACTCAATTTTGGAAATCCCAGGAGGAACTACTCTACCCAAAGAGGCCTGTTTTTGTGAATTTCAAAGAATGACTTGCGTAGAGATTTTTAAAGTGGATGCAATGGTTATGAAATGGAATACCTTCCAGGCTAAAAGAGCGTGTATTATAGCTCAATTTTGGAGATCCCAGGAGGAGCTACTCTAACCAAAAGAGGCCTGTTTTTGTAAATGTTAGACAATGACTTTAGGTAGAGCTTCTAAAAGTAGATGTAGTGGTTAGGAAATGGAATAGCTTCCAGACTAAAAGAGTGTCTTATAGCTCAATTTTGGAGATCTCAGGAGGAGCTACTCTAGTCAAAAGAGTCCTGTTTTTGTAAATTTTAGACAATGACTTGGCGTTGAGCTTTTAAAAGGGGATGTAATGGTTATGAAATGGGATGGCTTACAGGCTAAAAGAATGTGTCTTATAACTCAATTTTGGAGATCCCAGGAGGAGCTACTCTGGCCCAAAGAGGCCTGTTTTTGTGAATTTCAAAGAATGACTTGCGTAGAGGTTTTTAAAGTGGATGCAATGGTTATGAAATGGAATAGCTTCCAGCCTAAAAGAGGGTATCTTATAGCCCAATTTTGGAGATTCCAGGAGGAGCTACTCTAACCAAAAGAGGCCTGTTTTTGTAAATGTTAGACAATGACTTTAGGTAGAGCTTCTAAAAGTAGATGTAGTGGTTAAGAAATGGAATAGCTTCCAGACTAAAAGAGTGTCTTATAGCTCAATTTTGGAGATCCCAGGAGGAGCTACTCTAGCCCAAAGAGGCGTTTTTGTAAATTTCAAAGAATGATTTGGGTAGAGGTTTTTAAAGTGGATGCAATGGTTATGAAATGGAATAGCTTCCAGCCTAAAAGAGGGTATCTTATAGCTCAATTTTGGAGATTCCAGGAGGAGCAACTACTTTAGCCAAAAGATGCCTATTTTTTAGAGAATTACTTCGCGTAGAGCTTTTAAAAGTGGAAATAATAGTTACGAAATGAAATGGCGACCAGGCTAAAAGAGTAGTCTTAGCTCAATTATTTTGGAGGTCTTATGTCGAGCTACGCTTTCTAAATCAGACCTATTTTTGTAACGTAGTTGTGGTAGTATTATAAAATAAGAATATACAATTAAAAGATTCTATTTATTATTTTGGTTACATTGTTTCTATAGATATTACTTGAAAATAACTAACCGTACAAACAATAAATAGAAATTGACGGAGCTCTTTTACATTTCCACCTATATCACAGATTCTAGAAATAACGCTTATTTATATCAATATTTTTGCTACTTTTACCTACAACTAAGACACATAAACAACAGTCAATCCTGACGAAGTCATATAATATTGAGTGATAAAATATCTTTATTAAAATTGGTGTATATTGTGAATTCACTTGAGTTCTTATTACTGAACAACATTTAACTTTGATTTATAATATTTGGGCTACAAAGTAGTAGCTTTCTTTTTTTTAAATAAATTTACGAATACATCACAAGATAAAAGTTATTGAACACCAGTCGTACTGGCATTTTGGTCTGAACAAATCACTTATTTGGCCGAAGTGATGACTCGTGCAAATTGTACATATAATTATCCAGTTAAATAACTAATTTTCAATTATTGTGCGTATTTAAATAGAAGAAAAGGAATATTTGTAGTCATCACTTCTAATATTTATTAATAAGAGTTTTTCCTTTTTTTAAGATACTTAAATTATCGGAAGAGCTTAAGCATAGAAAAAAGTATAATTAGCAGTCTGTATATTTTTTTATTTTATAACTTCATTTAAGCTAATTTTTTTAAATTTTATTTACGTTAAAAACTCAAAAATATTTTTGAATTTTCGCCAAGAGCTCTCCAATTCGTTCAACGAACTGGCTGTAGCGCGCAGGGGTGGATCATGCTGTTGCCCAACTGGTCCATCGCCCCACGATGGTCCACTGATGCTTTTTTTGTACAATAATGAGCATGCAAAAAATTAAAACGATTTGATGGCTTTTCCTCCCTAGTAAGCCTATTCCTGACAGCCACTTTCTAGACTGCTTTTTCATCAAGACTGTCCTAACGAGCCAGTCCTCAAAAAATTTATACCCCTTCACTATCATCGTGAGACTCAATAAACCGGATGTCACAACCGTTTTTGCTTTAAAGACTGTACCTCTACTTTTATTGTAGGCGATATATTTGTTTTATTTAAATGGACACCCTGTATATTGTTCTATATTTGCATTCCCCTTTTCATGGCGATTAAAATGAGGTGTATGTTGATAGGTCTACGATGCATAAGGGCGACAATCAGTCGTGTGCTGTACGCGACGGGTTATAATATAACGTTAACGTTGAGTCTTTTATCTTTCTTCAACACAATGCAAGAGACATATATCCAGCTTCGTTTAACGACTCAACGTTAAGGTTATTTATTACCAGTTACTTACAGCACACGGCTGAATTTTAATTAGCCATTTTATGCCCAAAACAGGTTAACTGTGTTGTGGTTCACCATGACGTACGAGATGTCGCTATAGGACAGCTCTTTTTAATTTTTTTCAACTTCTATAGTAAGTAGAGGTATAATCTTCCATGCAAACACAATTAAGACACATTTGAGTCGTTCGGGTGGTTTTTATCCAAGATCCGCCCCTGGTAGCACAAATAATTTTGATTAAATGACCGTTGTAAATGGAAAACTATTTAAGGCCTAAGCAACAAATATTTTACAATTTTTTTAAATATAAATATTTACAGTATAGTACAGGGTGAGTTACATAAAAGTAGAACGAATGAATTCTAATATTTAGTTATGGTGCAAAGAAGTACATTCGAAACCGAACTATTTTTACTTACAAACCCTGTATTAATTCATGCAAATAACAAATAAAATATCACTCCATTTTAATTAGTTCCGAGTGATATCACAAAAAAAATTAATTATAATAATACCTTCGTTTTTTTTGAGCCACATTTCAAAAATTATTATAGAATATATTTAAAACTTAACTTTTAGGCTCCTTTACGCACTGGCGATTTTAAACGCTTGAGTCACAAAATGGATTTTTAAAAAGGTTTTCTTTTGGAGCTGTTAACTAAGAGGAACATCGCACGAGGTTGCCATGGCGTCTCAGCTGCCAACAAACGCTAGACAAGTAGTCGGTTGGCGTTTCCAAAACGGGCCTTCGAGACTTTCCGTTGGCATCCTAGTGCGATAGCTCACTAAAGGAGGCATGCATTGAGCTGCCTAACAGTTGTCTACGCGAGCGCTAACGCGTACGAGTGTAGCGCTGCTTAGTGGCGCTACTGAAAATCGCCAATGTGCGAAGAGTCCCTTAAATATTTAAATATTTGGAAAACTTATGATAAAGTAGGAAGTAATTTTTAAATTAAAGATATGTAATTTCCTAAAAAAGATATTTTTTTAGCGCCTATAATTTTTGCACAGCAGTCACAGCAACTCATTGTATTTTAATTTTTGTTGCCGATTACAAAATTGACCATGTAATTAAAAATATATTTTTTTTTGTCAAACATAGCTCCTGTTTATTTACAACAAAATTATTCCATAAGTTAACGACAGTGTAGTGACCCGCGTGCGTATCCAAATCCATGTGATATCTAATAACGTTAAATTTAACGCTCTTGTTACCTAAATTTAAGGGTGATTCGCATGGTAATTATAAGGTACACCACTATTGAAATTAGTTAACGTAAGTCGTCGAGTTAGTATTAATTGAATTTTGTATGAGGCGCCCCACTATTAAAATCGAGTAAAACAGACGTTAAATTTAACAATTACTAATACAGGGGGTGATTTTTAAACATTTATTAATTACAAAAAGTTGTATTTTTTTATGAGCTAGAAGAATCCGTTAAGAAAATTTTAAAATTCATAATGGTTACCGAGATAACGTAAAACAAATGGAAAACCGTATGTAAGAAAAATAGGTAAAGTAAAAAATAAATAAATAAAATATATATAAATTTTTTTTTTAATAACCCTGTATAACACACTATAAGTTGATAACGTTGCTTTACTTTTATTCTTTTGTTTGTAATTTAGTGCCATAGCAAATTTTTTGTTACCTGTCCTATATAAAGTATAAACTATTCCCTTAACAATTCATTTATCCTATAAATGTATTTATTATCCCACATTTCGTAGCTGCTCTTTTACGAGACCCAAATTCTACAACCGTTAAAAAAAATGAAGCGCAAATTCCATTTCTGTCAAATTTTAAAGAGAAGAAGGTTAACAAGCAAAAGAAGTGATATAAAGTGATTTTTCGAAAAACCGATTAATTGCTATTAATCGAAGAATTGATTAATCAAAAATGGCGATTATTTGAATTTTATAAATTGAAGTAGCGATTAATGGAATACTTTGGCCAACCTTAGAATATTTAATTCACCCTCCTCCTCAACCAGACCATGTGGCTGACAAATTATTAATTCAAATCAACGCTGAGGACTTGACGGCCTCGTACCCTCAAAAGTAACGACAAATCAGCAACAGACTCACTTCAAAAGTGAGTTTTGGACGTTTTCATCTAGTTCGCTCCCCCCAACATTTTAAAAGTGTAGGCCTAAAATTAAAAGTTGCATTTGAGCAAAATAATTAGAAATGGCTTCAATTTTAATAGTTGGGTAGTTTGATGACCCTTCCAATCGAAAAGTGGTATGTTAGAAACTATAGGCTCAAGGGATTTTAAAACCCTTCTCAAAAAGACTGTGAATTGGAAAATAATTGATCGACGTTTCATTTGAGCAAATTAATTAGAAAGGGTAGTTCGATGACCATTTCTAAGTGAAAATTGTAAGAATGGGGTTGTTTTAGAAAAATCCACAATGTGGAAATTTTAAGCCGTTCAAAAAGGCCTTAAATTGATAAGTCATTTATTGACGTTCATTTGAGCAAAATAATTAGAAAGGGCATGTGTTTTAATAGTTGGGGTAGTTTACATAAATTCGTAAGTTAGGGTTTATATTATTAAATGTAATAGATTTTAGCTCGTATGTATCTCTTTATCCCTGTTTCCATATCACATCCCGTGACAGGCGCCCTTGACCCGTAATCAAACATTTTGTGCAAAATGTTCATATGGAATAATTCTGTCGATGGTAATATTCAAAAAAAAAAAATTTCTACGAAAATATACTTAATTTTTTTTAAATTAGGCCGAATTAAAAAATTAGCAACACCTAAAGAACTTAAAATTTGAAATGAAAAAGTTATAAAAAATGTAGTACAAAAAAAATATTTTCTTATCAAATAGATTTTTAACAATTTTCTTTGTAAATGGGTATTGTCTTAAATAAGATTATATTTTCTTTTAAAATTAATTAATTTAACGCTCATTAAATCAAAGTTGTGTGATGAAATTCTTAGGTTCATAAAATTTGGACAATTTCGCTTTCATTTGTTTTACAGTCACAAGTAATTCGGTCGACGAATGCAACATAAAAATTGCATATTTTTATATATAGAATTACTCCGACGCTTATTGGTCCACTGGCTAAGGTCCTCCGTTAATGCAATAGTGCGTTCTGAAATATTAAACAATTGATTAATCGATTAATCCGATAATTAATTAATTCACTCATTAATAATCGATTAGTTAGCCCATTGCTCAATAAATTAGTCCTTTATTTCGCAATGCGCAAGGACATTCTATCAAAAATTATTTAACAGATTAATTAACCGGTTAATGAACCGATTAATTAACTACCTTAATTAACTCATTGTCCATTTAGCCCAATGCTTGGCAATGTGCTAGGGTTTCATCTTAAAAGTTATTTAACGGTTAATTAACCGCTTAAAAACAGGTTAATTAACCGATTCATTACAAGTTA
This sequence comes from Malthinus seriepunctatus, assembly GCA_963924605.1. Classification (NCBI taxonomy): domain Eukaryota; kingdom Metazoa; phylum Arthropoda; class Insecta; order Coleoptera; family Cantharidae; genus Malthinus; species Malthinus seriepunctatus. The sequence continues at coordinate 1,171,480 of OZ004605.1, forward strand.
ATTAACCGATAAATTAATCAGCAATTAATCTGTTAATTAAATAGCAATGCGCTAGGACATTTTCTTAAAAATTATTTAAACGTTTAATTCATAGATTAATTGACCGGTTTATGAACTGATTAATTAACCTATTGCTTCGCAATGTGCTAGGGTCTCACATTAAAAATTATTTAACGCTTAATTAACAGCTTAATTGCAAGTTAATTAACCGAAAATTAAGTTGTTAATTAAATAGCAATGCGCTAGGGCATTGTTAATTAACCGAAAATTAAGTTGTTAATTAAATAGCAATGCGCTAGGGCATTTGCTTAAAAATCACTTAACTGGTTTATTAACAAATTAATTGACCGGTTAAAGAACCAATAGATTTACCGATTAATTAACCCATTTTCTAAACCGACTGCTTCGCAGTGTGCTAGGATTTTATCTAAAAAATTATTTAACGGTTAATTAATATATTATTAACCAATTAACTAACCGATTAATTAACTGGTTAATAACCGGTTACGTATAGTCCATTGTTCTCTATAAATTGCTGCTCAATAAATTAGTCCTTTGTTTTGCAATGCGCTAGGACATTCTATCAAAAATTATTTAATCGTGTAATTAACAGTTTTAATTAACCGGTTAATGAACCGATTAATTAACTACCTTAATTAACTCATTGTCCAATTAGCCCAATGCTTCGCAATGTGCTAGGGTCTCATCTTAAAAGTTATTTAACGGTTAATTAACAGTTTAAAAACAGGTTAATTAACCGATTAATTACAAGTTAATTAACCGATTAATTAACCAGCAATTAAGCTGTTAATTAAATTGCAATACGCTAGGACATTTTCTTAAAAATTATTTAAACGTTTAATTCATAGATTAATTGACCGGTTTATGAACCGATTAATTAACCTATTGCTTCGCAATGTGCTAGGGTCTCACATTAATGATTATTTAACGCTTAATTAACAGCTTAATTACAAGTTAATTAACCGATAATTAGGCTGTTAATTAAATAGCAATGCGCTAGGGCATTTTCTTAAAAATTACTTAACCGGTTTATTAACAGATTAATTGACCGGTTAAAGAACCAATAGATTTACCGATTAATTACCCCTTTTTCTAAACCGACTGCTTCGCAGTGTGCTAGGATTTTATCTAAAAAATTATTTAACGGTTAATTAATATATTATTAACCAATTAATTAACCGATTAATTAACAGGTTAATAACCGGTTACGTATAGTCCATTGTTTGGTAATTAATTTTCCAAAAATTTTTAACCTGTTAATTACGAAATTAATTGACCGTTAATTAAGCGACTATTTAAACAGTTTAACTGAAGTAATTAAATTATGAACAAACCTAAATTGTTTTCTTGATTGGGCATATATTCTTGCATTTCTTTAAGAATTTTTGATATTTCTTGTGAATCTTTAGCAATGCTGCATAATTCTTCTTGGTTAAAATCTGGTGTTATTTGTTTACATAATAGTATTTGGCTGATAACATTTCCTATATTTGATGGGCCAGCTTTGTTATCTAGGAGAAATAAATTTTTTTAATGGTAAATTGAATGGAATTTGAATTACCATAATAGCCGGACATATCCATAGGTATAATTTGAACGAGACGATGGCACTTGGTGAGTTCACGCAAAAAAAGTTGTGACATGAAAAATAATAATACGAGATGTGGATTATCTGCTGGAATTCCTTCGGCAACGGCACTAAAACAAAAATTTAATTTTCTTAAATGTTTCAAAAATTTATACGTTGACTGAAGGTTGGCAAATAAACACAAATTTAATATTTAAAAAAATAGTAAGGGTGCTCCTTTTATTTTTATTTCTAACAATTTTCTCCGAGCTGTCATTGTTGAGTAAAATATAAAAAACACTTGTAATTTGTTAACGAAATGCTTCATGTTATTCTACTTTTGTTAAGTTCAAAAAGTGTGTGGTTTAAAGTATCACCATGGAGAATCTCAAGTAGGTAGATAGTACTAGAACAAAAACGACAAACACTAACTAAAAGAATGAAGTATTGAACAAATGTATACTCAAAAAATAAAAAGGTTACATTGAAAAGCTTTTTAAAAATTTAAAATATATGTTTTAGATACAACATTATTGATTTTATACGATTTAAATTTTATATTTGTCTTATAAAAGTCTTAAAGGCCTTCAAATGAAGTGTACGAATGATAAATTATAGGGATTTTAAACATTCATCCCGTCGTGTCGTCATGCCTCATACGTTTAACAAAGACCTTACATTCCCTAAGGCTCTCTAACCAACCGTAGATATAGATAAACGTATTAACTTAGCAATTCAAATTAAAATACTACGAAGAACTCCAAAACATTCATCACCCACCTCCTTCAATCAAATAAGAACTTTTGTTTAACCTAAAATCTATAATTTCTTTAGAAACGCCAATCAAACATACAGATGTACAGACAGGTAGGTAGACAAATATATTAGACAGACAGATAGAAAAACGGATAGATAGGCGGGTAAACACAGACAGGTAGGCATAGAGATAGATGAAAAATTAAGGGGGCCCTGTAACAAACCGCACAAGACCCGAAACGCCGAACAGACATACAGATGTACAGACAGATAGGTAGACAAATATATTAGACAGACAGATAGAAAAACGGATAAATAGGCGGATAAACACAGACAGGTAGGCATAGAGATAGATGAAAAATTAAGGGGGTACTGTAACGATCCGCGCAAGACCCGAAACGCCGAACAGACATACAGATGTACAGACAGATAGGTAGACAAATATATTAGACAGACAGATAGAAAAACGGATAGATAGGCGGATAAACACAAACAGGTAGGCATAGAGATAGATGAAAAATTAAGGGGGTACTGTAACGATCCACACAAGACCCGAAACGCCGAACAGACATACAGATGTACAGACAGATAGGTAGACAAATATATTAGACAGACAGATAGAAAAACGGATAGATAGGCGGATAAACACAAACAGGTAGGCATAGAGATAGATGAAAAATTAAGGGGGTACTGTAACGATCCACACAAGACCCGAAACGCCGAACAGACATACAGATGTACAGACAGATAGGTAGACAAATATATTAGACAGACAGATAGAAAAACGGATAGATAGGCGGATAAACACAAACAGGTAGGCATAGAGATAGATGAAAAATTAAGGGGGTACTGTAACGATCCACACAAGACCCGAAACGCCGAACAGACATACAGATGTACAGACAGATAGGTAGACAAATATATTAGACAGACAGATAGAAAAACGGATAGATAGGCGGATAAACACAAACAGGTAGGCATAGAGATAGATGAAAAATTAAGGGGGTACTGTAACGATCCACACAAGACCCGAAACGCCGAACAGACATACAGATGTACAGACAGATAGGTAGACAAATATATTAGACAGACAGATAGAAAAACGGATAGATAGGCGGATAAACACAAACAGGTAGGCATAGAGATAGATGAAAAATTAAGGGGGTACTGTAACGATCCACACAAGACCCGAAACGCCGAACAGACATACAGATGTACAGACAGATAGGTAGACAAATATATTAGACAGACAGATAGAAAAACGGATAGATAGGCGGATAAACACAAACAGGTAGGCATAGAGATAGATGAAAAATTAAGGGGGTACTGTAACGATCCGCGCAAGACCCGAAACGCCGAACAGACATACAGATGTACAGACAGATAGGTAGACAAATATATTAGACAGACAGATAGAAAAACGGATAGATAGGCGGATAAACACAAACAGGTAGGCATAGAGATAGATGAAAAATTAAGGGGGTACTGTAACGATCCACACAAGACCCGAAACGCCGAACAGACATACAGATGTACAGACAGATAGGTAGACAAATATATTAGACAGACAGATAGAAAAACGGATAGATAGGCGGATAAACACAGACAGGTAGGCATAGAGGTAGATGAAAAATTAAGGGGGTACTGTAACGATCCGCACAAGACCCGAAACGCCGAACAGACATACAGATGTACAGACAGAAACAAATATATTAGACGAACAGATAGAAAAATGGATAGACAGACGGATAGACAGAGGCAGGCATAGAGACAGATAAAAATTTATGGGGGAACTGTAACGACTCGTAAAAGACCGTTTTTTATAAACTCTCGGCAACTGTATAAAATCAAATTTTATACAATGAAAATTAACGTGACCACTTAATGAACAAATACAATCAATCCTAGTGATAAAAATCTATCACGCACCTTCTCTTGTATCGTTTGAAAGTAATTAAAAAATGTCAATTAACTTTTAACGTTCTGAATATTAAATTGAGTTAACTGTAATTAAGGTGAAAGCGGATGGTATTTTGAACAACGTTTGTTAGCAAATATTCACGTCCACGTCTTTCAAAAAGAAAAAAAGATAAAATAAAGTTCTTCCTGCGCTTGTAGGCAAAATAATACGATAAGAGTTTAGTTCTATCAAGTATTTTCCTTAAATATACATATGTGTATATAAAAAAAGCTTATCGCACGAATAAAAATTTAACCTCCATCAAAATTTTGCCTAAAATTTAGCCTTGAAACGAAAATTTATTTTTAGAAATTTCAATTAAAAAAACACGTACATTTTTGATAATTTTCAATATCAATAATTCTCCCCAAATGCTTAAATAAGCTTAAGCCTTAAGGATCACAAGCAAAAATTTTAAACTCGACAAAATCAAAAATGTACAACCCTCTAAGAAAGTACAAATACGAAGTGTAAATAAAATTCTATAAGGAGCTTTTTTAATAATATTTCAGCTCCTTTTACAATTCACACCAACTCCTAACTCCTCAATACGGAAGAAAATTGAGTTTCTTTTACTCTAATTCCATGTTGAGAAATAAGGGCTTATTTATTTTATTTATTTAATAAAAATGTACAATATATGTTATACGCACAGGCCGAGACGTTTCCCAGCTCAGCCCTATTCCTAATACAACACGACCAATTTATTTAACAATAATAAGAATAACAGTCCCGTTTTATAGCGTTTTACAGCACAGCAGGGGTAGCTTTTACTAATTTGGATTAAGTTATCAAACATTACGTAGTTTTAATTTCTAATTTAGCTATAAATAGTCTAAGAGAGTTCTTTGAATGTGGTTTGGGGATGTTATGGATGCCAATCTGCAAGTCGTCAGCGTACAAGTCATAAGAGCAGTGCGAGTTAATTCAGAGTGCATTCACTGCGACTCGATGAATTTATTAAAGCATCACAGCTCGCAAGAGGGTAATTCAAATTTGATTTAAAATAAGGGTTAAAGTATGGACCATGTGGCTTTTAAAATAATAAATCAAAAATCGCTTCGATATAAATTGGTACGGACTATCCTCTGATAGGTAAAATTGAATAAAACTGAAAGTTACTTGAAAAGCTCTAAAGGAAATTGAAAAATAGATGAAAATTGTGAAACAGTTTGTCAAAAAATGTGCTCCATTTTTAAAAAATAGTATCCAAATCTTATACGGGGTTTCAAGAAAAATTAATTAAAAATTTTCTTCACCTCAAAGAACTAATTAAGTGGAACTTGTTAAACTTCCTTTTTATTAAAATTTATATTATAAACCCTACCTAATTAAATAATAATAATAAGAAGACATAAAAATTTGAGCTAAAACGATGTAGAAATTAATAAAAATAAAGTTCAAAAAGCTTAGAAACGAGCCAAATTTAAGAGGAAATTAAAAAATTTTGTTATTTTTATAAAATTTCAGTTTATTTTTGTTACCTTTTATGTATACTTATTAGAAATAATATAAAAACTTTGATGTGACCATAACAAGACTTTTTCGGTTGTATTAAGCTATTTTTAAGCATTTAAAAAAAGAAAATTAATCCTATTTCCGGTTAAATCAAAAGTCAAAATATCAAGTATTTGGTATCATCAAATATCTAATTTTAAGAGCTTTCAAACTAATAAAAAATATACAGGGTGTTCCATTTAAATTAAGAAAGTTGCTATCATTTCCGGTTAAACCTGAAGCGTTTTGTTAATAGAAAACAGTGCAAAATTATAGATAATATGATTCATGTACAAACTTTTCAAAATCTCATTTTTATTACAAACGATTTTTGAAAGTTTTCAAAAAATCATAACTCCGGCCCTGGAAATGTCTAAGGGATGAAACGCGTGGCATTCGACAGAGAACAGTGATGTCTATAACATATCTTAAATTGAAAGAAATCGCGGGAGCAGATCTAGAGAAATTCTATTTCAAACTTTTGACATTTTAGCCCTTTAAAGGTAGGCAATTTTAAAACATTTTTAAAAATCCATTGAGGTGGACGAAAGCCTTATATTTTGGCTTTTGAAATTTTCATAAAAATTTTTATACTCAGGGGGCTCAAAACGTCGCAAAATGGTTTTTCGTTCATAATGTAGATGAAATCTACGAAAAAGTAAAATAACACATGCCAGTTTAAAAAAATCATAACTCCAGTCCTGGAAATTTCTAAGGGATGAAACGCGTGGCATTCGACAGAGAACAGTGATGTCTATAACATATCTTAAATTGAAAGAAATCGCGGGAGCAGATCTAGAGAAATTCTATTTCAAACTTTTGACATTTTAGCCCTTTAAAGGTAGGCAATTTTAAAACATTTTTAAAAATCCATTGAGGTGGACGAAAGCCTTATATTTTGGCTTTTGAAATTTTCATAAAAATTTTTATACTCAGGGGGCTCAAAACGTCGCAAAATGGTTTTTCGTTCATAATGTAGATGAAATCTACGAAAAAGTAAAATAACACATGCCAGTTTAAAAAAATCATAACTCCAGTCCTGGAAATTTCTAAGGGATGAAACGCGTGGCATTCGACAGAGAACAGTGATGTCTATAACATATCTTAAATTGAAAGAAATCGCGGGAGCAGATCTAGAGAAATTCTATTTCAAACTTTTGACATTTTAGCCCTTTAAAGGTAGGCAATTTTAAAACATTTTTAAAAATCCATTGAGGTGGACGAAAGCCTTATATTTTGGCTTTTGAAATTTTCATAAAAATTTTTATACTCAGGGGGCTCAAAACGTCGCAAAATGGTTTTTCGTTCATAATGTAGATGAAATCTACGAAAAAGTAACATAACACATGCCAGTTTAAAAAAATTATAACTCCAGTCCTGGAAATTTCTAAGGGATCAAACGCGTGGCATTCGACAGAGAACAGTGATGTCTATAACATATTTTAAATTGAAAGAAATCGCGGCAGCAGATCTAGAGAAATTCTATTTCAAACATTTGACATATTTAGCCCTTTAAAGGTAGGCAATTTTAAAACATTTTTAAAAATCCATTGAGGTGGACGAAAGCCTTATATTTTGGCTTTTGAAATTTTCATAAAAATTTTTATACTCAGGGGGCTCAAAACGTCGCAAAATGGTTTTTCGTTCATAATGTAGATGAAATCTACGAAAAAGTAAAATAACACACGCCAGTTTAAAAAAATCATAACTCCAGTCCTGGAAATTTCTAACGGATGAAACGCGTGGCATTCGACAGAGAACAGTGATGTCTATAACATATCTTAAATTGAAAGAAATCGCGGGAGCAGATCTAGAGAAATTCTATTTCAAACTTTTGACATTTTAGCCCTTTAAAGGTAGGCAATTTTAAAACATTTTTAAAAATCCATTGAGGTGGACGAAAGCCTTATATTTTGGCTTTTGAAATTTTCATAAAAATTTTTATACTCAGGGGGCTCAAAACGTCGCAAAATGGTTTTTCGTTCATAATGTAGATGAAATCTACGAAAAAGTAACATAACACATGCCAGTTTAAAAAAATTATAACTCCAGTCCTGGAAATTTCTAAGGGATCAAACGCGTGGCATTCGACAGAGAACAGTGATGTCTATAACATATTTTAAATTGAAAGAAATCGCGGCAGCAGATCTAGAGAAATTCTATTTCAAACATTTGACATATTTAGCCCTTTAAAGGTAGGCAATTTTAAAACATTTTTAAAAATCCATTGAGGTGGACGAAAGCCTTATATTTTGGCTTTTGAAATTTTCATAAAAATTTTTATACTCAGGGGGCTCAAAACGTCGCAAAATGGTTTTTCGTTCATAATGTAGATGAAATCTACGAAAAAGTAAAATAACACACGCCAGTTTAAAAAAATCATAACTCCAGTCCTGGAAATTTCTAACGGATGAAACGCGTGGCATTCGACAGAGAACAGTGATGTCTATAACATATCTTAAATTGAAAGAAATCGCGGGAGCAGATCTAGAGAAATTCTATTTCAAACTTTTGACATTTTAGCCCTTTAAAGGTAGGCAATTTTAAAACATTTTTAAAAATCCATTGAGGTGGACGAAAGCCTTATATTTTGGCTTTTGAAATTTTCATAAAAATTTTTATACTCAGGGGGCTCAAAACGTCGCAAAATGGTTTTTCGTTCATAATGTAGATGAAATCTACGAAAAAGTAAAATAACACATGCCAGTTTAAAAAAATTATAACTCCAGTCCTGGAAATTTCTAAGGGATCAAACGCGTGGCATTCGACAGAGAACAGTGATGTCTATAACATATTTTAAATTGAAAGAAATTGCGGCAGCAGATCTAGAGAAATTCTATTTCAAACTTTTGACATATTTAGCCCTTTAAAGGTAGGCAATTTTAAAACATTTTTAAAAATCAATTGAGGTGGACGAAAGCCTTATATTTTGGCTTTTGAAATTTTCATAAAAATTTTTATACTCAGGGGGCTCAAAACGTCGCAAAATGGTTTTTCGTTCATAATGTAGATGAAATCTACGAAAAAGTAAAATAACACACGCCAGTTTAAAAAAATCATAACTCCAGTCCTGGAAATTTCTAAGGGATGAAACGCGTGGCATTCGACAGAGAACAGTGATGTCTATAACATATCTTAAATTGAAAGAAATCGCGGTAGCAGATCTAGAGAAATTCTATTTCAAACTTTTGACATATTTAGCCCTTTAAAGGTAGGCAATTTTAAAACATTTTTAAAAATCAATTGAGGTGGACGAAAGCCTTATATTTTGGCTTTTGAAATTTTCATAAAAATTTTTATACTCAGGGGGCTCAAAACGTCGCAAAATGGTTTTTCGTTCATAATGTAGATGAAATCTACGAAAAAGTAAAATAACACACGCCAGTTTAAAAAAATCATAACTCCAGTCCTGGAAATTTCTAACGGATGAAACGCGTGGCATTCGACAGAGGACAGTGATGTCTATAACATATCTTAAATTGAAAGAAATCGCGGGAGCAGATCTAGAGAAATTCTATTTCAAACTTTTGACATTTTAGCCCTTTAAAGGTAGGCAATTTTAAAACATTTTTAAAAATCCATTGAGGTGGACGAAAGCCTTATATTTTGGCTTTTGAAATTTTCATAAAAATTTTTATACTCAGGGGGCTCAAAACGTCGCAAAATGGTTTTTCGTTCATAATGTAGATGAAATCTACGAAAAAGTAAAATAACACACGCCAGTTTAAAAAAATCATAACTCCAGTCCTGGAAATTTCTAAGGGATGAAACGCGTGGCATTCGACAGAGAACAGTGATGTCTATAACATATCTTAAATTGAAAGAAATCGCGGTAGCAGATCTAGAGAAATTCTATTTCAAACTTTTGACATTTTAGCCCTTTAAAGGTAGGCAATTTTAAAACATTTTTAAAAATCCATTGAGGTGGACGAAAGCCTTATATTTTGGCTTTTGAAATTTTCATAAAAATTTTTATACTCAGGGGGCTCAAAACGTCGCAAAATGGTTTTTCGTTCATAATGTAGATGAAATCTACGAAAAAGTAAAATAACACATGCCAGTTTAAAAAAATTATAACTCCAGTCCTGGAAATGTCTAAGGGATCAAACGCGTGGCATTCGACAGAGAACAGTGATGTCTATAACATATCTTAAATTGAAAGAAATCGCGGCAGCAGATCTAGAGAAATTCTATTTCAAACTTTTGACATATTTAGCCCTTTAAAGGTAGGCAATTTTAAAACATTTTTAAAAATCCATTGAGGTGAACGAAAAACTTATATTTTGGCTTTTGAAATTTTCACAATAATTTTTGGACTCAGGGGGTTGAAAACGTCGAAATAAATTTTTTTTGTTCTTCATGTAGATGAAGGAGATAAAATCTACGAAAAAGGACAATAACACACGCCAGTTAAAAAAAAAGTAATTAAATTAATATTTTCATCAAAAAGTTACAAACGAATAGAGAATGGTAATTAAATTAAACTTCGTCAAACTTTATGGAATCTGGAATGTTTTCCTTTAATTTATCCTTCATGTTATAACTAAAAAGTAAAAATATTAAAATCGTAACACAAGTGTACAAAAAGTTTGATAAAACTTTCTCGAACGTTTAAAACAAAAATTTTTTTCAAAAGAGCCCCTCTGGCAAATCCAAACGTCCACGCAAGTATAAAAAGTTCGATGAAAATTATTAAAGTATTTTTGAGAGAATAGAAAACAAACGAAAAAGTAAGAGTAAAATGCCTAAAGAAAAAGAAATTCGCCATCTAGTGACATCACTGACATCTAGTGACAGCATAGGAAAAATAGTCTGATAGATTGGCAGGCAGATTGTTCTTTGTACGGTATATTCTTTACTTAAAATTAGGGTACCTGTAGTTCTTGGTTTCCTTCAATTTCGATTTTTAATGGACTTAGGAGCCTCTCAAAGAGGACACCGTAAATTTTATTTTGTTAATATTTCAGAAACTCCTTGAACGATTTTTGAGAGACTTGGCGTGCAACCTAACCGAGTGTATTAACATAAGTACCAAATCCTAATTTTGTCAAAGTCACTAGAGGGCGCTAGTTACGAGCAACAAAATACACTAGCATTGGTCCAGAGGGTTAAAATATTACTGAGACAATTCAAATTGTATAACTAGGCCCACCGTGCCCACTAATAAACACGCCACTGGAAAAATTGTTTTAAAAAGGGGTAATTAAGGTTACGCCAGAGAATCAATGAAAAGTGCACATATACGTCACCTTTATTATATGTATAAATAAAATAAAAGCGAAATGTAATAGTTCATGCACGAATTACCATTTTAATTAATTTTCGATATCTAGCCTTATCCATTAATGTGTACACATAATCGTATGGTAAATTGCATTATAATCTATTTCTTCCATTACTAAATTAAAATAAAACTTATTTTTTAAATACAATTTTGACTAAATTACTTTCTATTCTATAGTACGAACTAAAAAGTTTGTATCGTTAATTACACACCTGACTTAATCCACAGTATAATTGTACATAGTAAATTTTGAGTTAGATTGCTAAAGTTTGACCACAATTCCTAAACTTCTCAGTTTAGTTTCGAATATAAAGATAAACCCGAAAATTTGCAGAATATTTTAACGGTGGCGCAAATTGAATTGCTACTAACTTTATAAACAAATCGGAGATGAGATTTTTTATACCAAATCACATTTACGCACAGGAAATATTTTGATGGATTTTAAAAGAATTTCCAAGATAAATCATATATTCGTTAGTTTACTACCCTTACGCTACGCTCTCTCTAAATCTACTTCCCAGCATGTCCGTTGAACTATTCGTGTTTATACATCACTCATTTCTGTCTGTCTGTTCATATGTAAGCCCTTCTGTCTGTTAATAGTCAATCTGTCCATACGGGGTGGTGTTTTTAAGTGGTACTGTAACGTTCAATTTCCTAATTTACGTTCAATTTATAACTTCTTGCGCCTTCTCCAAACTATTTTGGCGTCCAACGTGGGGCCTTTACATTTAAATTTTAAAATTTGACATCGCGATAATAACAACGAATAATAATTACAAATAAAGTAAAATGAGCCAAATGCTCGGGTGCCAGAAGCAGCGACTAACAGTATAACGACGAGGGTTAAGGAAAACGCTAGCTGGTGGTCGCCATAGGCAAAATAGCTGTGAGTAGGGCTACTGATAAAAAATTTCTTTGCCGATATAATCGGAAGGGGGGTTTAAGTATTTATACAAATTGAAAATTTAGATGATAACATTTTATTTACTCGCACTTGAATGAGTTTAATTAGTTTTTGGAAAGATTTAGAGTATCTGGGAAAAATAATTTTAAATTTTTAAAATAAATTTGAAGAATAAAAAAAAATATTTGAACTTGATAGGCTTTCATTTAATACTTTTTCCCCGTAAAGTTTTTTTGGTGATCAATTTTTAAAATGAAAAAAAGTAATACGTTTTGATATCTAAAGAAGCCGTTTTAGTATAGGCAAGAAGTTTCTAATGAATTTTAAACAGTTTTTCTTTTTTTCGGAGATATAAAAGTACAAATTTATTTCTGTGCAAGAGGATTATTGTAACGTCTATATTAGAACCTCAACAAAAGAATATAATAACGAACTGTGTCAACGATTTCTTTTTATTTTATTTAGGATATTGAATTGTGCCCTTGCATTACATTCAAATAAAATATAAAAGCAAATATTAAGTAAATAGTAACGAAAAGGAGTAGTCCCATAATGGAGTTAATGTAAATATATTTACCAACAAACTTTTCCCTTTTAATGGAAATTACTTAAAAAGTATTAAACAAACTTTAAGTTTTAAGTAAATGTTTTTTGAATAAACTTCACATTCTAAACTTTATAATTAATAATATAAAATCGATAAAAAAGAATAAATTTTCTTTTACCTGCGTATTTGTGGTAAAATAAGTTGACTTGTATGTTTACATGCTTCGACGCAACTTCGCCGTAACTTTCGGATCTTCTCACGCAGTTCTGGACAATCTCTTGCTTGTCCAATATGTATTAGAAGATCACGAAAGAGGGCAACTTGTCCATTGATATCCACAATCAACTAGAAATTAAAAATACAATCGTTAGCAAAACAATTTAAATCCCAAGAAAAATCCCAATAACAGACTTAACCCACTCAACGCCGCAAATTAAAAAAAAAGTGTCCACTACAAACTTACTTCATGTCCCAAGTAACTAAAAATATTAAATAAACTGAAATAAACATAACTCTTCCAATCCAAAAAACCCAAGAACTAACATTCTAAAAAGTAAAAATGGGTATGTATATCGTTGTAGCGTGTCAAATTAGTGAAACAAACGCTCAAATACTAAAGTTAGTTAAAATTACAAAAAAAATCCTACAGATTTATATTCGAGAAATTAAAGAACCGAAGAAGCTAATTCGAGACAAACCCCAGTTCCAAGAATATAAACTATGGTAAACTTAAAAGGCAGCATAATATCTGTAGCTGCGTCAATATTAATTACACTAAACTATAATTTCTATTAGTACAAATTTTCAAAAAATCCCAAGAAATTACGACAACCCCAGTCCCAAGAGGCTAAAATCCTGGTCAACTTAATAAATACTCTAAAGTTTAGAGAAGGTATCATAATATCTGTAACTTGGTTATTCTAAATTACGATAAACTATAACTTCTATTACTAAAAGTTTTCAAAAAATCCCAAGAAGTTACGACAACCCCAGTTCAAGAAGCTAAAATCCTGGTAAACTTTATAAATAAATATCATAATATCTGTTGCTTCCTCATTGTTAATTACAGTAAACTACATCTACTAGTAAAAATTTTCAAAAAATCCCAAGAAATTACGACAACCCCAGTCCCAAGAGGCTAAAATCCTGGTAAACTTAATAAATACTCTAAAGTTTAGAGAAGGTATCATAATATCTGTAACTTGGTTATTCTAAATTATGATAAACTATAACTTCTATTACTAAAAGTTTTCAAAAAATCCCAAGAAGTTACGACAACCCCAGTTCAAGAAGCTAAAATCCTGGTAAACTTTATAAATAAATATCATAATATCTGTTGCTTCCTCATTGTTAATTACAGTAAACTACATCTACTAGTAAAAATTTTCAAAAAATCCCAAGAAATTACGACAACCCCAGTCCTAAGAGGCTAAAATCCTGGTAAACTTAATAAATACTCTAAAGTTTAGAGAAGGTATCATAATATCTGTAACTTGGTTATTCTAAATTACGATAAACTATAACTTCTATTACTAAAAGTTTTCAAAAAATCCCAAGAAGTTACGACAACCCCAGTTCAAGAAGCTAAAATCCTGGTAAACTTTATAAATAAATATCATAATATCTGTTGCTTCCTCATTGTTAATTACAGTAAACTACATCTACTAGTAAAAATTTTCAAAAAATCCCAAGAAATTACGACAACCCCAGTCCCAAGAGGCTAAAATCCTGGTAAACTTAATAAATACTCTAAAGTTTAGAGAAGGTATCATAATATCTGTAACTTGGTTATTCTAAATTACGATAAACTATAACTTCCATTACTAAAAGTTTTCAAAAAATCCCAAGAAGTTACGACAACCCCAGTTCAAGAAGCTAAAATCATGGTAAACTTTATAAATAAATATCATAATATCTGTTGCTTCCTCATTGTTAATTACAGTAAACTACATCTACTAGTAAAAATTTTCAAAAAATCCCAAGAAATTACGACAACCCCAGTCCCAAGAGGCTAAAATCCTGGTAAACTTAATAAATACTCTAAAGTTTAGAGAAGGTATCATAATATCTGTAACTTGGTTATTCTAAATTACGATAAACTATAACTTCTATTACTAAAAGTTTTCAAAAAATCCCAAGAAGTTACGACAACCCCAGTTCAAGAAGCTAAAATCCTGGTAAACTTTATAAATAAATATCATAATATCTGTTGCTTCCTCATTGTTAATTACAGTAAACTACATCTACTAGTAAAAATTTTCAAAAAATCCCAAGAAATTACGACAACCCCAGTCCCAAGAGGCTAAAATCCTGGTAAACTTAATAAATACTCTAAAGTTTAGAGAAGGTATCATAATATCTGTAACTTGGTTATTCTAAATTACGATAAACTATAACTTCTATTACTAAAAGTTTTCAAAAAATCCCAAGCAGTTACGACAACCCCAGTTCAAGAAGCTAAAATCCTGGTAAACTTTATAAATAAATATCATAATATCTGTTGCTTTCTCATTGTTAATTACAGTAAACTACATCTACTAGTAAAAATTTTCAAAAAATCCCAAGAAATTACGACAACCCCAGTCCCAAGAGGCTAAAATCCTGGTAAACTTAATAAATACTCTAAAGTTTAGAGAAGGTATCATAATATCTGTAACTTAGTTATTCTAAATTACGATAAACTATAACTTCTATTACTAAAAGTTTTCAAAAAATCCCAAGAAGTTACGACAACCCCAGTTCAAGAAGCTAAAATCCTGGTAAACTTTATAAATAAATATCATAATATCTGTTGCTTCCTCATTGTTAATTACAGTAAACTACATCTACTAGTAAAAATTTTCAAAAAATCCCAAGAAATTACGACAACCCCAGTCCCAAGAGGCTAAAATCCTGGTAAACTTAATAAATACTCTAAAGTTTAGAGAAGGTATCATAATATCTGTAACTTAGTTATTCTAAATTACGATAAACTATAACTTCTATTACTAAAAGTTTTCAAAAAATCCCAAGAAGTTACGACAACCCCAGTTCAAGAAGCTATAATTCTGGTAAACTTTATAAATAAATATCATAATATCTGTTGCATCCTCATTGTTAATTACAATAAACTACAACTACTAGTAAAAATTTTCAAAAAATCCCAAGTAATTACGACAACTACAGTCCCAAGAAACTAAAATTCTGCGTTAAAGTTAAGAAAAGGTATTATAATTTTTGTTTCTTCGTCACTGGGAATTACGTTGAACTGTTATTTCTATAAGCATAAATTTTCAAAAATCCCAAGATTCATAATTTAATTTATTAAATCCTTAGAAGCTAAACTACAATTCTGTTAATGCTTCATCACTCATGTCATCAGTGTTAATTTGGACGACTTCTCAAACTATTTCAGAAAGATTCAACAAAAATTCAAAAACCCAAAGACCCATTAAACTCACATACCAAGAAACTTTCTTAGTACGGACTTCAGAGTCGGAATGGCTTCATTTGCCACCGTCGGCAACAACTGTAATTTGGCCCCAAGAAGCTCCGTTTGGTCCCAAAAAGCATCTTTTGGCCCCTTCGGCAATTGCCGACCTGTCCAGTCCGACCCTGACGGACTCTGTTATAGGACGTAACGAATCCAAAACTTGAAAGTTTTAAATAATTTATTAAAAAACAGTAAAGTGATGCCCACCCCTTCCTCCATCCTATCTGCACCTTAGACGAGTCATAACAATTATATATTAATTTCCACTCGAATAATTATTTTTCCTTCTACCAGTTCAATTTATTTTCAATAAGCTTTATGCATTGTTTCTTAAAAGTTTCAAATTAATCACAAATTAAAGTAGGTACTTATTTCATAGAGAGATAAATTTAATTATAAAACTGACGAAGCTAACGGATTAAGGAATTTTAAAGCAGATAGAAGACGTACTTCAAACAAAAATATTGGCTGAAATGCGTTTTTAAGTGGATTATTCGAAATATTCAATTTATATCTTTTATTTTAAGTTATTTGATTTTCTTTCAAAATAACCGTGGAAGATTTAATTAAAAAAATATAAAATTTTGCCGAATCACGAATTGTATTTAGTCCCTCTCTACTCAATCCCGCAACAGGGTTGAACTACTTTTGATAATTTGCTGTGAAAGAACAAATAATGGATTTGAAGCAATTTTCATTAAATTGAAAATATATTTTCGCAAATTAAGTAAGTGTAAGATTAAAATAATCCGTATAACAGGCGTCAGGAAAATATGTAACTTGGAATACTCGCGGATTTGTTGATTAACAGGCAAATTGGCTAGAGCACATGGAACTTTGATTACCAACGTACTAATCACTTCCTTTCTGATGTTCACATCAATAATTATTCCTATTCCTGTTAATTAGCTGGTGTAGCTTCCCGATTTGCGGCTCGGATTCACACATCAATATAAGAGCATCAAGGAAATCGAAGAGACAGGAGAAAAATATTAATGGAACTTCAGGGGTGTAATTAAAAAAAACACCTTGTATCTATTTTTGGATTTTTGGAATAATTTGGCTTTTTTAAATAAGAAAATAGAAAAGAAATTTCTGAGTCACCCAGTATAGGCACATTTGATGTGAGCTTTCTACTTTAATAATTCAAAGCGCAATTAACAGTTTAACCCCCGTAATTATTTTTTTTTGCTTAATTAAGCTTGTTTACGTGTCTATTAAAATGACAAATTATTTCTTTTATTAATATCGAAAAATTAAAGATAAAACTAAATTAAAATTACAGTATTGATATTTTGTATGAAAAATTACACATAAACAAAAGAAAAAGAAAAAGCGTTGGTAGATTTTTTTACGATTTTGATATAATCACAACATTTTTCGTGTAAAAATGCTCATGAAAGAGCAAAAATTCAAATAGCAAAAACATAAAAACGCGAACATTCGATTTGAGTTTGTTTTAGAAAAAGTTTGTTAAAAGTTTAGAAGGATGCATGTGCCGTGACATTTAATCCTTTTCGTATAAATCTCACATTTATTTATTTATTACAATAAAATTGAGTAAAATTATTAAAATAAAAAACCAAAATCGCACAAAACGTGCACCGCACACGAGCAACTTTTTAAAAAAATAAAAAAAGGCTTAAAGTGCACTGTTAAGCACAATTTAAATTTTGATAAAAAAAAATTGGGTGCGACAAAATCATGCTTAGCACAAAAGCGGTACAATTCAAAGAGCGCCCTCGTAACTCACCAACAATTCATAACAACCAATCATTTTTTAACATTTAAACAAATAAACATTTAAATTCGTTTTTAGTTCAATTTTCCCTAGCTGGGAAATGTGGGGTGAAAATTGAAAATTTCATAATAACAAAAGATGAATAAAAACTGTTAAATCATCAAAATATATTTAAAGGTAATGCTTAATTAATTTGCACCTCATCCTTAGGGAAAAGCTATAACAACATTTAACTGCGCCATAGAAGGAAAACACAAGATTTCCTTTGTTCATTAATGTAATTAGAAATCCATTTTTGTTTAAATAACAATTGTTTTAATTTAAATAATTAAAAAGTAAAAGAAAATTCTCGAGTTTTCTTACAGTGAAATAGCAAAAAATTAATACCGTTCCAGTATCCCCTTGCGAAGGTGCGAGTGGTTAGGGGAGGGGTTTTCTTCAAAAAGATTTCAACAATATTATTCTAATAGTTTTAGGAGCTTGAAGTGCAAATTTGGAAAATAAATATTTTGTTTGTCAACCTGTCTATATTTATTATTAAAGCCCCCCCCCGTCATATTAGAAAGTCAAATTAATTCATTTGCAAAAGGTTTTCTTATGGATTTGTTTCTGCTTTACAAAAGCAGTTTTTCAAACGAATTTAATCATTTATTGCAACTACTTTGGCAAATTTAGTATTACCCCCCCCCATTATATAAAAAAGTCAAATTGCTTCATTGGAAAAGCTACAATGCGAGCTCTGTAGGTTTAATTTACATTTCGGTAGTGCATTAGTCAGTTGTGGAACTTTGTAAAAAGCGGTCAATTTCACCCCCCCCCCCTTTCATGACAGTAAAAATGACGTTAATAAGTTATTGGAAACGTTAATGCTTAAGGTAGTTAGGGACAGGGTTTTCTTCAAAAACATTTCTACATTAATATTTTGATCGTTTTAAGAGCTTGATGTGAAAATTTGGATAAAAAAATATTTTGTCTGTCAATCTGTCTATATTTATTATTAAAAGTGCCCCTCCCAGTCGTATTAGAAAGTCAAATTGCTTCATTTCCAAAAGGCTTTCTTATCGATTTGTTTCTGCTTTACAAAAGCAGTTTTTCAAACGAATTTAATCATTTATTGCAACTATTTTGGCAAATTTAGTATTAACCCCCCCCCCCTTATTATATAAAAAAGCCAAATTGCTTCATTGGAAAAGCTGCAATGCGAGCTCTGTAGGTTTAATTTACATTTCGGTAGTGCATTAGTCAGTTGTGGAGCTTTGTAAAAAGCAGTCAAGGTCACCCCCCCTAAATGACAGTAAAAAATGAAGTTAATAAGTTATTGGAAATGTTAATGGTTAAGGTAGTTAGAGAAAAAGGTTTTCTTCAAAAAGATTTCTACAATAATATTTTAATGGTTTTAAGAGCTTGATATGAAAATTTGGATAAAAAAATTTTTGTCTGTCAACCTTGTCTATATTTATTATTAAAAGCCCCCCTCCCAGTCGTATTAGAAAGTCAAATTGCTTCACTTCCAAAAGGCTTTCTTATCGATTTATTTCTGCTTTACAAAAGCAGTTTTTCTAACGAATTTAATCATTTAACGCAACAATTTTGGCAAATTTAGTATTAAACCCCCCCCCCCCCCTATTATATAAAAAATCCAAATTGCTTCATTGGAAAAGCTGCAATGCGAGCTCTGTAGGTTTAATTTACATTTCGGTAGTGCATTAGTCAATTGTGGAGCTTTGTAAAAAGCGGTCAATTTAACAACCCCCCCCTTTTCATGACAGTAAAAATTGACGTTAATAACTTATTGAAAATGTTAATGGAAAGCCCCCCTCCCAGTCGTATTAGAAAGTCAAATTCTTCATTTTCAAAAGGGTTTCTTATCGATTTGTTTAATTTAATTTAATCATTTATTACAACTATTTTGGAAAATTTAGTATTAAAAGTCCCCCCCCCCCCATTGTATAAAAAATTCAAATTGCTTTATTAGGAAAGCTGCAATGCAAGCTCTGTAGGTTAAATTTACATGTCGGTAATGCATTAGTCAGTTAAGGAGCGTTGTAATAAAAGCGCACAAATCCCCCCCCCCTTCATGAGAGTAAAAAATGAGGTTAATAACGTATTGGAAATGTTAATGGTTAATTGTATTCAGTAATAATCGTGTTGTAAAAATCAAACATACAAATGATACATGCAAGAGGGAAAGGGGGGGGTCCGCAAATCAATAAGCACAATTATCTTTAAAAGCATTAATAATTCAAAGACGACATGGAAAATTATCATAAATTTTTATTATATCACAAAAACAAAACATTAACATTCGTAATATAATTTTTAAATCGAATCATTGTGGAAAGTCATTTATTGATTTTTTGAATTAAAAAAAAAATGGGGACACTCATGGACCAACAAAAAATATCGCTTAAATGACCCCTTTAAATGTAATTTTTTCAAAAATTAATGATCTTTATAATTCCAATTATGCGAATTAGCGATGATTAATTAATAAGGTTATTTACAAATTAAAACTTTTCGGAAAATTTCAACTTAATGAAGTATCGAAATACCCCAAAGTAAATTAATTAATTGACAAAACATGTTAGAAATAATTTGCTAAAATTATTAAGGATTTTAGCTTTTATTAAGTTCAAATTAAATTAAATGAGGGTTTTTGTTTCATTAAAAATAGGAAAAAAATTGAATCAAATCATCGATTGCGTTAATGTGTGTCATAAACATGAAATAATTGCGTGAATATTTTATTTTTTAATTCACTACTTATTTATGTTTTTTTGTTATACTCTGATTCAATTCATGTTAACGCAACATTTAAAATTACCTAAATTATTCGCTAATTACCGTGTTATTTTTTAACAATTTTTATTACATTAAGCTTTTTTATTATAAAATAATCGATTCATAATTTCATAAATTGCTACGTAATGTGCAATTTATAAATAATGTATTGTTACAAAAATTTAACCATTTATTTTATTGTGCTTGATTAATTTAAATTTATTGTATCATAATGTTCTATTAACCAAACAGTCCGTACTATCTTCCACCATCAAAACTAATATAAACCATTTTCAACTTACGATTATGTTTTTATGTCTCTAATTTGAATTTTTTTTCGTAAAAGGCTAAATTAATGTTTGTTCTGTCCTAATGAAAAAATTAAAATTTAGGGAACCAAAATACAATTTCAAACTAAATTTCAAAAATTTATTCCACCCCCTTTTTGATTTAAAAAAAATTTATGCTTAATAAAAATAGTTAGTTACAGTACCCCCATAAATAATTTTTTTACAATTATACATCATAATGTTCTATTAACCAAACAGGTCGTACTATCTTCCACCATCAAAACTAATACAAACCATTTTCAACTTACGATTATGTTTTTGTCTCTAATTTGAATTCTTTTCGGAAGGCTAAATTAATGTTTGTTCTGTCCTAATGAAACAATTAAAATTTATGGAACCAAAACACAATTTCAAACTAAATTTCAAAAATTTATTCCACCCCCTTTTTGATTTAAAAAAAATTATGCTTAATAAAAATGGTCCGTTACAGTACCCCCTTAAATAATTTTTTTTATAATTTTTTTACAATTATACATCATAATGTTCTATTAACCAAATAGGTCGTAGGTACTATCTTCCACCATCAAAACTAATACAAACCATTTTCAACTTACGATTATGTTTTTATGTCTCTAATTTGAATTTTTTTTCGTAAAAGGCTAAATTAATGTTTGTTCTGTCCTAATGAAAAAATTAAAATTTATGGAACCAACATACAATTTCAAACTAAATTTCAAAAATTTATTCCACCCCCTTTTTGATTTAAAAAAAATTATGCTTAATAAAAATGGTCCGTTACAGTACCCCCTTAAATAATTTTTTTTATAATTTTTTTACAATTATACATCATAATGTTCTATTAACCAAATAGGTCGTAGGTACTATCTTCCACCATCAAAACTAATACAAACCATTTTCAACTTACGATTATGTTTTTGTCTCTAATTTGAATTTTTTCGGGAGGCTAAATTAATGTTTGTTCTGTTCTAATGAAACAATTAAAATTTATGGAACCAAAACACAATTTCAAACTAAATTTCAAAAATTTATTTCACCCCCTTTTGATTTTAAAAAATTTTATGGTTAATAAAAATAGTCCGTTACAGTACCCCCTTAAATATTTTTTTTTTACAATTGCATTTCCCGCTTTTGTGCTTTTTAAAAATTCTGCTTTTTATGAAAACACATTTTTTCAATAATTACCTCCCCTGTTCAAATTCACAAATTACCCTCATGTTTGAAAAAATTTTTACACTTACATTTTATATAAGTTAAAAAAAATTGCTATAATTTATAAATAATGTTTAAAAAACATTTTGAAATTGTCCCCCCTAGTTTAAAAAAAATTGCTTTGAAAATGTCATGCTTGATTTAAATGTTGCAAAAAAAATTTAAATGTGCTTTTAATAGGAATTGTAAGTGCCGATTATTTGAGGGAATTAAAGGACATGCAATTAAGGGTTCTTGAACGCACCATAGACAAGGATTCGTTCTCATGGTGAGCAGACATGGCAGTTCCAAACATGTCTCACACTCGAGAAAATTTTCGCTACTTAACATGGCAGTTTGTTTTATAACGTCTACACAAGAACTGAACGAAAATGAAAAGCACTCTACGACTTGGAGTGCGCATGACGTAGCTGTACAAGTATAAAATATACACACATCATCTAATCAATGTTACTTGGGTAATGTATAGTTATCATTTATACCTAATATCATTCAAATTTTTATTAGCGGTTAACGTTTTTTTATTTCTAAAAAGTAATAACCGTTCGATTAGTTCGAAAAGGGTTCCCAAACACCTTGTGTTTTCAATCTCGTTATCGTTCACACAACAATAGCTTTGTTTCCTCATTTTATCTATAACAAATAAAATTAGGCGCTTTTCAATAACGTTATTTAAAACCATTGTTATTTATAATAGAAACGGATATTTCATGAAGTTACAGCCAGCTCACCGAAATTAAAAATGACACCAAAGCGCAAAATACAAACAAAATTACAATAAATCTCCCACAACCACAATTGCATTCCAACACGTTAACATCTCACTAAATTCAAAAATAAATAAAAACACTATTTTTAATCAAGGGGGGGGGGATTTTTACAAATGACACTTAGCGTAACATAACGAGTATAAAGTAACCATTAGTATGAAAATAGGACATAATAATTAATATGAAAATTGATATTTACCCCCCCCCCCTCCTCGCCGTACGTAACCACTATTCATAAACTTGATTAAATTAATTTATTAGCGACAAAACTCGTAAATGTAAAATTATAGTATCAGGCCACTAACTCGAGTTGAGTAAAACGTCGCTTTGTGTGAAGTTTGAAAAGATTATAAGGGAGGGGGTTAATTAAACCGCATTAATTAATACAAATTTATAGATTAATTTAATACGGTTAAATTAGAATGGTGGTTATTTCGCCTTTAGGGGAGGTTTTATTACATAAATTATGTTTGAACAGTTACACTCGCGAAACAACTTTTCTAGCCCCCCCCCCCTATTTGGCTTTTTTTTGACAAAACAATTCTAATTTCAAATTAGAATAGTACTTTTTGAGATCTGTCCGAGGGTGCTTAATTTCTTAATGCTTATTGATAAAAACAAGGTGTTTATAGAATCGAACCCAGTACCTCCTGTTTTTTAATTCAACAGCTTATATTAGTAACAAATTAAATAAAAAAATTTAGAAATCAGATGTAAGGAATTTATGCTTCAGAAATAGTATGTGAAGTTAAAAAATATGAGGTTTATAGAATCGAACCCGGTACCTCCGTTTCTATAATTCAACAGCTTATAGTAACACCTTGTCAAATAAATATTTTATGAAAGAGAGATAAAGAAATGTGTTATTTGAAGATAAAATATATATTTTAGATTATCGATTTTGATGTTGTTTTTCTGCAAGTGTTCATGAAGAATATTTTTTGAGGGTTGTCGAAGTGACAGAATGAATAATTTTGTCTTACTATTTGGTGCTGAAAAAATGATATAATATTAATATTTATTTTTAGGAGAAAAAAATATTTGTTTACGGTATACACACCATTAATATAAAAAAGTAACCAAATTTTTCGTAATTTAATTTCTTAACTTTAGGAAAATATAATTTAGTAAAAGCGCTTCAAGTGAACATTCAGTTGCGAAAAACTCGATTAAATTATTAATCCAATTTTAAATTACTAAAATATTTAGGTACCTTTAGCTTATCATTTATTCCTTTAGTCATATTAAAAAATACGCCTCTACAGGATATTACAACAGAAAAATAAAAGAAAGGTACAAAAATATTCAAATTTAACGCTTTCAAACTCAAAAATTTTAAATTCCAAATATTTTGGCCAATTTCCTTAATTTTGCTGACCACAAAAGTTTTAAAAAGTGTGAGTAGCTTTTTACGTTCCTGACAGCTCATCTATCAACATAAAAATTTTGAATATAAAGTTAGAAAAACTTTTATCTTTGTAAACGATCTGTTCGTGAATAAATTTTGGCATCCCAAACTGAATTGAATATTCGTTAAGGTGCAGTGTCGGAAAACTTTTCTCTTTTCAAAGCTATTATTCAAAAATCATTTTTTTCTATAAATGGCTTTAATATTAAGGTATTGTCTAAACTGATTTTTTAATGCAGATGTATCAAAACCAATAGCGCTCGAAATAGCCCCACAATTGAAACTTATTTTCATACGCTTTCTACGTCTCTCCAGAATGTCAATGTAGCTCCTTAAAGACTACAATTACGCCAATTCGACCTCTATTATGAATTAAAGAAGATAAAATTTTCTTTCATAAACATGAAACACATTTGTTCCAAATGTCTTAATTAATTAAGTACAAGTAGAACAAAAATGGAACCATCATCAGTTGACTTATTTTGATACGCTTTCGATAACTCTCCCAAATGCAAATGTAGCTCCTTAAAGACTACAATTACGCCAATTTTACCTTAATTATGAATTAAAGAGGATACAATTTTCTTTCAGAAACATCTAACAAGTTTGTTCCAACTGTCTTGGTTAACCAGTACAGATAGAACAAAGAAAGAACCATCAGTTTAATTACTTTCATTCAATTTCTACTGGATCTCTCAAATGTCAATGTAGCTCCTTAAAGACTACAATTACGCCAATTTTACCTTAATTATGAATTAAAGAGGATACAATTTTCTTTCAGAAACATCCAACAAGTTTGTTCCAACTGTCTTGGTTAACCAGTACAGATAGAACAAAGAAAGAACCATCAGTTTAATTACTTTCATTCAATTTCTACTGGATCTCTCAAATGTCAATGTAGCTCCTTAAAGACTACAATTACGTCAATTCGACTTCTATTATGAATTAAAGAGGATAAAATTTTCTTTCATAAACATGCAACACATTTGTTCCAAATGTCTTAATTAATTAAGTACAAATAGAACAAAAATGGAACCATCATCAGTTGACTTATTTTGATACGCTTTCGATGACTCTCCCAAATGCAAATGTAGCTCCTTAAAGACTACAATTACGCCAATTTTACCTTAATTAGCAATTAAAGAGGATACAATTTTCTTTCAGAAACATCCAACAAGTTTGTTGCAACTGTCTTGGTTAACCAGTACAGATAGAACAAAGAAAGAACCATCAGTTTAATTACTTTCATTCAATTTCTACTGGATCTCTCAAATGTCAATGTAGCTCCTTAAAGACTACAATTACGTCAATTCGACCTCTATTATGAATTAAAGAGGATAAAATTTTCTTTCATAAACATGCAAAACATTTGTTCCAAATGTCTTAATTAATTAAGTACAAGTAGAACAAAAATGGAACCATCAGTTGACTTATTTTGATACGCTTTCGATGACTCTCCCAAATGTAAATGTAGCTCCTTAAAGACTATAATTACGCCAATTTTACCTTAATTATGAATTAAAGAGGATACAATTTTCTTTCAGAAACATCTAACAAGTTTGTTCCAACTGTCTTGGTTAACCAGTACAGATAGAACAAAGAAAGAACCATCAGTTTAATTACTTTCATTCAATTTCTACTGGATCTCCCAAATGTAAATGTAGCTCCTTAAAGACTATAATTACGCCAATTTTACCTTAATTATGAATTAAAGAGGATACAATTTTCTTTCAGAAACATCCAACAAGTTTGTTCCAACTGTCTTGGTTAACCAGTACAGATAGAACAAAGAAAGAACCATCAGTTTAATTACTTTCATTCAATTTCTACTGGATCTCTCAAATGTCAATGTAGCTCCTTAAAGACTACAATTACGCCAATTTTACCTTAATTATGAATTAAAGAGGATACAATTTTCTTTCAGAAACATCCAACAAGTTTGTTCCAACTGTCTTGGTTAACCAGTACAGATAGAACAAAGAAAGAACCATCAGTTTAATTACTTTCATTCAATTTCTACTGAATCTCTCAAATGTCAATGTAGCTCCTTAAAGACTACAATTACGCCAATTTTACCTTAATTATGAATTAAAGAGGATACAATTTTCTTTCAGAAACATCCAACAAGTTTGTTCCAACTGTCTTGGTTAACCAGTACAGATAGAACAAAGAAAGAACCATCAGTTTAATTACTTTCATTCAATTTCTACTGGATCTCTCAAATGTCAATGTAGCTCCTTAAAGACTACAATTACGCCAATTTTACCTTAATTATGAATTAAAGAGGATACAATTTTCTTTCAGAAACATCCAACAAGTTTGTTCCAACTGTCTTGGTTAACCAGTACAGATAGAACAAAGAAAGAACCATCAGTTTAATTACTTTCATTCAATTTCTACTGGATCTCTCAAATGTCAATGTAGCTCCTTAAAGACTACAATTACGCCAATTTTACCTTAATTATGAATTAAAGAGGATACAATTTTCTTTCAGAAACATCCAACAAGTTTGTTCTAACTGTCTTGGTTAACCAGTACAGATAGAACAAAGAAAGAACCATCAGTTTAATTACTTTCATTCAATTTCTACTGGATCTCTCAAATGTCAATGTAGCTCCTTAAAGACTACAATTACGCCAATTTTACCTTAATTATGAATTAAAGAGGATACAATTTTCTTTCAGAAACATCCAACAAGTTTGTTCCAACTGTCTTGGTTAACCAGTACAGATAGAACAAAGAAAGAACCATCAGTTTAATTACTTTCATTCAATTTCTACTGGATCTCTCAAATGTCAATGTAGCTCCTTAAAGACTACAATTACGCCAATTTTACCTTAATTATGAATTAAAGAGGATACAATTTTCTTTCAGAAACATCCAACAAGTTTGTTCCAACTGTCTTGGTTAACCAGTACAGATAGAACAAAGAAAGAACCATCAGTTTAATTACTTTCATTCAATTTCTACTGGATCTCTCAAATGTCAATGTAGCTCCTTAAAGACTACAATTACGCCAATTTTACCTTAATTATGAATTAAAGAGGATACAATTTTCTTTCAGAAACATCCAACAAGTTTGTTCCAACTGTCTTGGTTAACCAGTACAGATAGAACAAAGAAAGAACCATCAGTTTAATTACTTTCATTCAATTTCTACTGGATCTCTCAAATGTCAATGTAGCTCCTTAAAGACTACAATTACGCCAATTTTACCTTAATTATGAATTAAAGAGGATACAATTTTCTTTCAGAAACATCCAACAAGTTTGTTCCAACTGTCTTGGTTAACCAGTACAGATAGAACAAAGAAAGAACCATCAGTTTAATTACTTTCATTCAATTTCTACTGGATCTCTCAAATGTCAATGTAGCTCCTTAAAGACTACAATTACGCCAATTTTACCTTAATTATGAATTAAAGAGGATACAATTTTCTTTCAGAAACATCCAACAAGTTTGTTCCAACTGTCTTGGTTAACCAGTACAGATAGAACAAAGAAAGAACCATCAGTTTAATTACTTTCATATATAATACCACTAGTGCTCGAAGTTATGTCGACAATTTTAAGTCTATATCACGAGTGTTTATTATGCTTGAATATTAATAACACGAGTGCGTAGCACGAGTGATATTATCAAGCTTAATCAACACGAGTGATATAGACGTAAAAATTGTCTACATAACTTCGAGAACGAGTGGTATTCGAAAGACAATTCAATGAATAAAAATTATTGTAAATAAATTAAGTGACCATTGACTTTATTTTCAAAAAATATTTTGTTATTTATTTTTCGTCAAACGTCAAAATCGCTTTAAATACGTAAGGTCGTAGTAAAAATGTTTGTAAAAATGAGATTTGGGGATAATAATGAGGAAGATATCAATAAAACTGTTGAGAAAAGTGTCATTAATAATATAATCCTATTTTTTCGAAAACCGCTCAAGGCGGTGCTCAGAAATTAACTGAAAGCAAATGGTTAATACCTAATACAAGTAATTTGGATATGTGTCCTGTAAGGTAAAACGTTCTTCTTATATACTACAAATTTATCAGGTAATTACTATCGCAGTTTATCAAAGTAAATAATTATTTCAGATTATACTACAAATTTATTTTAAAAAGAGGCGCTAAGATTAGGGCTGGTCGACTGTTTGCAACTCCAAATACCCTCTGGAAAAATGGGAACCTTGGGAACAAAATTTAAAATTACCTTCTACTTATGACCTTTTGCACCGATTTTAGTTTAAGTGACAAATAAATTATATTTTTACAACTTATGTGCATAAACTATCTGTCAGTAAATATATAAACGGTGCAAACCCCCATTAGTGTTATAATGTTAAATAAATAATATATTAAATTAATATTAAATTTTTTTCGACATCTGCCTTGTGTGTAAATTATTTAGAATCTAAAATTTATATAAAATTTCTATTTCACAACTGTAATAACCTTAAAAACTGCCCTCAAAATTAGAGGAAAGAAATCCGCTTGATTACAAACTGTCATATTTAACTGTTCTATATGACTGTCCAAAATTGTCGAAATAACCACTAGTGGAATTGTCGACAATTCATACACGTGCAATTTTCGATACAGTTCACATCCATTGGTTGAGAATCAACGAATACTATCACTTGATTGGCTGATTTATGACACTTGACGTATGAATTGAATTGTCATTCAATTTCTACTGGATCTCTCAAATGTCAATGTAGCTCCTTAAAGACTACAATTACGCCAATTTTACCTTAATTATGAATTAAAGAGGATACAATTTTCTTTCAGAAACATCCAACAAGTTTGTTCCAACTGTCTTGGTTAACCAGTACAGATAGAACAAAGAAAGAACCATCAGTTTAATTACTTTCATTCAATTTCTACTGGATCTCTCAAATGTCAATGTAGCTCCTTAAAGACTACAATTACGCCAATTTTACCTTAATTATGAATTAAAGAGGATACAATTTTCTTTCAGAAACATCCAACAAGTTTGTTCCAACTGTCTTGGTTAACCAGTACAGATAGAACAAAGAAAGAACCATCAGTTTAATTACTTTCATTCAATTTCTACTGGATCTCTCAAATGTCAATGTAGCTCCTTAAAGACTACAATTACGTCAATTCGACCTCTATTATGAATTAAAGAGGATAAAATTTTCTTTCATAAACATGCAACACATTTGTTCCAAATGTCTTAATTAATTAAGTACAAGTAGAACAAAAATGGAACCATCATCAGTTGACTTATTTTGATACGCTTTCGATGACTCTCCCAAATGCAAATGTAGCTCCTTAAAGACTACAATTACGCCAATTTTACCTTAATTATGAATTAAAGAGGATACAATTTTCTTTCAGAAACATCCAACAAGTTTGTTCCAACTGTCTTGGTTAACCAGTACAGATAGAACAAAGAAAGAACCATCAGTTTAATTACTTTCATTCAATTTCTACTGGATCTCTCAAATGTCAATGTAGCTCCTTAAAGACTACAATTACGTCAATTCGACTTCTATTATGAATTAAAGAGGATAAAATTTTCTTTCATAAACATGCAACACATTTGTTCCAAATGTCTTAATTAATTAAGTACAAATAGAACAAAAATGGAACCATCATCAGTTGACTTATTTTGATACGCTTTCGATGACTCTCCCAAATGCAAATGTAGCTCCTTAAAGACTACAATTACGCCAATTTTACCTTAATTAGCAATTAAAGAGGATACAATTTTCTTTCAGAAACATCCAACAAGTTTGTTGCAACTGTCTTGGTTAACCAGTACAGATAGAACAAAGAAAGAACCATCAGTTTAATTACTTTCATTCAATTTCTACTGGATCTCTCAAATGTCAATGTAGCTCCTTAAAGACTACAATTACGCCAATTTTACCTTAATTATGAATTAAAGAGGATACAATTTTCTTTCAGAAACATCCAACAAGTTTGTTCCAACTGTCTTGGTTAACCAGTACAGATAGAACAAAGAAAGAACCATCAGTTTAATTACTTTCATTCAATTTCTACTGGATCTCTCAAATGTCAATGTAGCTCCTTAAAGACTACAATTACGTCAATTCGACCTCTATTATGAATTAAAGAGGATAAAATTTTCTTTCATAAACATGCAACACATTTGTTCCAAATGTCTTAATTAATTAAGTACAAGTAGAACAAAAATGGAACCATCATCAGTTGACTTATTTTGATACGCTTTCGATGACTCTCCCAAATGCAAATGTAGCTCCTTAAAGACTACAATTACGCCAATTTTACCTTAATTAGCAATTAAAGAGGATACAATTTTCTTTCAGAAACATCCAACAAGTTTGTTGCAACTGTCTTGGTTAACCAGTACAGATAGAACAAAGAAAGAACCATCAGTTTAATTACTTTCATTCAATTTCTACTGGATCTCTCAAATGTCAATGTAGCTCCTTAAAGACTACAATTACGCCAATTTTACCTTAATTATGAATTAAAGAGGATACAATTTTCTTTCAGAAACATCCAACAAGTTTGTTCCAACTGTCTTGGTTAACCAGTACAGATAGAACAAAGAAAGAACCATCAGTTTAATTACTTTCATTCAATTTCTACTGGATCTCTCAAATGTCAATGTAGCTCCTTAAAGACTACAATTACGCCAATTTTACCTTAATTATGAATTAAAGAGGATACAATTTTCTTTCAGAAACATCCAACAAGTTTGTTCCAACTGTCTTGGTTAACCAGTACAGATAGAACAAAGAAAGAACCATCAGTTTAATTACTTTCATTCAATTTCTACTGGATCTCTCAAATGTCAATGTAGCTCCTTAAAGACTACAATTACGCCAATTTTACCTTAATTATGAATTAAAGAGGATACAATTTTCTTTCAGAAACATCCAACAAGTTTGTTCCAACTGTCTTGGTTAACCAGTACAGATAGAACAAAGAAAGAACCATCAGTTTAATTACTTTCATTCAATTTCTACTGGATCTCTCAAATGTCAATGTAGCTCCTTAAAGACTACAATTACGCCAATTTTACCTTAATTATGAATTAAAGAGGATACAATTTTCTTTCAGAAACATCCAACAAGTTTGTTCCAACTGTCTTGGTTAACCAGTACAGATAGAACAAAGAAAGAACCATCAGTTTAATTACTTTCATTCAATTTCTACTGGATCTCTCAAATGTCAATGTAGCTCCTTAAAGACTACAATTACGTCAATTCGACCTCTATTATGAATTAAAGAGGATAAAATTTTCTTTCATAAACATGCAACACATTTGTTCCAAATGTCTTAATTAATTAAGTACAAGTAGAACAAAAATGGAACCATCATCAGTTGACTTATTTTGATACGCTTTCGATGACTCTCCCAAATGCAAATGTAGCTCCTTAAAGACTACAATTACGCCAATTTTACCTTAATTATGAATTAAAGAGGATACAATTTTCTTTCAGAAACATCCAACAAGTTTGTTCCAACTGTCTTGGTTAACCAGTACAGATAGAACAAAGAAAGAACCATCAGTTTAATTACTTTCATTCAATTTCTACTGGATCTCTCAAATGTCAATGTAGCTCCTTAAAGACTACAATTACGTCAATTCGACTTCTATTATGAATTAAAGAGGATAAAATTTTCTTTCATAAACATGCAACACATTTGTTCCAAATGTCTTAATTAATTAAGTACAAATAGAACAAAAATGGAACCATCATCAGTTGACTTATTTTGATACGCTTTCGATGACTCTCCCAAATGCAAATGTAGCTCCTTAAAGACTACAATTACGCCAATTTTACCTTAATTAGCAATTAAAGAGGATACAATTTTCTTTCAGAAACATCCAACAAGTTTGTTGCAACTGTCTTGGTTAACCAGTACAGATAGAACAAAGAAAGAACCATCAGTTTAATTACTTTCATTCAATTTCTACTGGATCTCTCAAATGTCAATGTAGCTCCTTAAAGACTACAATTACGCCAATTTTACCTTAATTATGAATTAAAGAGGATACAATTTTCTTTCAGAAACATCCAACAAGTTTGTTCCAACTGTCTTGGTTAACCAGTACAGATAGAACAAAGAAAGAACCATCAGTTTAATTACTTTCATTCAATTTCTACTGGATCTCTCAAATGTCAATGTAGCTCCTTAAAGACTACAATTACGTCAATTCGACCTCTATTATGAATTAAAGAGGATAAAATTTTCTTTCATAAACATGCAACACATTTGTTCCAAATGTCTTAATTAATTAAGTACAAGTAGAACAAAAATGGAACCATCATCAGTTGACTTATTTTGATACGCTTTCGATGACTCTCCCAAATGCAAATGTAGCTCCTTAAAGACTACAATTACGCCAATTTTACCTTAATTATGAATTAAAGAGGATACAATTTTCTTTCAGAAACATCCAACAAGTTTGTTCCAACTGTCTTGGTTAACCAGTACAGATAGAACAAAGAAAGAACCATCAGTTTAATTACTTTCATTCAATTTCTACTGGATCTCTCAAATGTCAATGTAGCTCCTTAAAGACTACAATTACGTCAATTCGACTTCTATTATGAATTAAAGAGGATAAAATTTTCTTTCATAAACATGCAACACATTTGTTCCAAATGTCTTAATTAATTAAGTACAAATAGAACAAAAATGGAACCATCATCAGTTGACTTATTTTGATACGCTTTCGATGACTCTCCCAAATGCAAATGTAGCTCCTTAAAGACTACAATTACGCCAATTTTACCTTAATTAGCAATTAAAGAGGATACAATTTTCTTTCAGAAACATCCAACAAGTTTGTTGCAACTGTCTTGGTTAACCAGTACAGATAGAACAAAGAAAGAACCATCAGTTTAATTACTTTCATTCAATTTCTACTGGATCTCTCAAATGTCAATGTAGCTCCTTAAAGACTACAATTACGTCAATTCGACCTCTATTATGAATTAAAGAGGATAAAATTTTCTTTCATAAACATGCAAAACATTTGTTCCAAATGTCTTAATTAATTAAGTACAAGTAGAACAAAAATGGAACCATCAGTTGACTTATTTTGATACGCTTTCGATGACTCTCCCAAATGTAAATGTAGCTCCTTAAAGACTATAATTACGCCAATTTTACCTTAATTATGAATTAAAGAGGATACAATTTTCTTTCAGAAACATCTAACAAGTTTGTTCCAACTGTCTTGGTTAACCAGTACAGATAGAACAAAGAAAGAACCATCAGTTTAATTACTTTCATTCAATTTCTACTGGATCTCTCAAATGTCAATGTAGCTCCTTAAAGACTACAATTACGTCAATTCGACCTCTATTATGAATTAAAGAGGATAAAATTTTCTTTCATAAACATGCAACACATTTGTTCCAAATGTCTTAATTAATTAAGTACAAGTAGAACAAAAATGGAACCATCATCAGTTGACTTATTTTGATACGCTTTCGATGACTCTCCCAAATGCAAATGTAGCTCCTTAAAGACTACAATTACGCCAATTTTACCTTAATTAGCAATTAAAGAGGATACAATTTTCTTTCAGAAACATCCAACAAGTTTGTTGCAACTGTCTTGGTTAACCAGTACAGATAGAACAAAGAAAGAACCATCAGTTTAATTACTTTCATTCAATTTCTACTGGATCTCTCAAATGTCAATGTAGCTCCTTAAAGACTACAATTACGCCAATTTTACCTTAATTATGAATTAAAGAGGATACAATTTTCTTTCAGAAACATCCAACAAGTTTGTTCCAACTGTCTTGGTTAACCAGTACAGATAGAACAAAGAAAGAACCATCAGTTTAATTACTTTCATTCAATTTCTACTGGATCTCTCAAATGTCAATGTAGCTCCTTAAAGACTACAATTACGCCAATTTTACCTTAATTATGAATTAAAGAGGATACAATTTTCTTTCAGAAACATCCAACAAGTTTGTTCCAACTGTCTTGGTTAACCAGTACAGATAGAACAAAGAAAGAACCATCAGTTTAATTACTTTCATTCAATTTCTACTGGATCTCTCAAATGTCAATGTAGCTCCTTAAAGACTACAATTACGCCAATTTTACCTTAATTATGAATTAAAGAGGATACAATTTTCTTTCAGAAACATCCAACAAGTTTGTTCCAACTGTCTTGGTTAACCAGTACAGATAGAACAAAGAAAGAACCATCAGTTTAATTACTTTCATTCAATTTCTACTGGATCTCTCAAATGTCAATGTAGCTCCTTAAAGACTACAATTACGCCAATTTTACCTTAATTATGAATTAAAGAGGATACAATTTTCTTTCAGAAACATCCAACAAGTTTGTTCCAACTGTCTTGGTTAACCAGTACAGATAGAACAAAGAAAGAACCATCAGTTTAATTACTTTCATTCAATTTCTACTGGATCTCTCAAATGTCAATGTAGCTCCTTAAAGACTACAATTACGTCAATTCGACCTCTATTATGAATTAAAGAGGATAAAATTTTCTTTCATAAACATGCAACACATTTGTTCCAAATGTCTTAATTAATTAAGTACAAGTAGAACAAAAATGGAACCATCATCAGTTGACTTATTTTGATACGCTTTCGATGACTCTCCCAAATGCAAATGTAGCTCCTTAAAGACTACAATTACGCCAATTTTACCTTAATTATGAATTAAAGAGGATACAATTTTCTTTCAGAAACATCCAACAAGTTTGTTCCAACTGTCTTGGTTAACCAGTACAGATAGAACAAAGAAAGAACCATCAGTTTAATTACTTTCATTCAATTTCTACTGGATCTCTCAAATGTCAATGTAGCTCCTTAAAGACTACAATTACGTCAATTCGACTTCTATTATGAATTAAAGAGGATAAAATTTTCTTTCATAAACATGCAACACATTTGTTCCAAATGTCTTAATTAATTAAGTACAAATAGAACAAAAATGGAACCATCATCAGTTGACTTATTTTGATACGCTTTCGATGACTCTCCCAAATGCAAATGTAGCTCCTTAAAGACTACAATTACGCCAATTTTACCTTAATTAGCAATTAAAGAGGATACAATTTTCTTTCAGAAACATCCAACAAGTTTGTTGCAACTGTCTTGGTTAACCAGTACAGATAGAACAAAGAAAGAACCATCAGTTTAATTACTTTCATTCAATTTCTACTGGATCTCTCAAATGTCAATGTAGCTCCTTAAAGACTACAATTACGCCAATTTTACCTTAATTATGAATTAAAGAGGATACAATTTTCTTTCAGAAACATCCAACAAGTTTGTTCCAACTGTCTTGGTTAACCAGTACAGATAGAACAAAGAAAGAACCATCAGTTTAATTACTTTCATTCAATTTCTACTGGATCTCTCAAATGTCAATGTAGCTCCTTAAAGACTACAATTACGTCAATTCGACCTCTATTATGAATTAAAGAGGATAAAATTTTCTTTCATAAACATGCAACACATTTGTTCCAAATGTCTTAATTAATTAAGTACAAGTAGAACAAAAATGGAACCATCATCAGTTGACTTATTTTGATACGCTTTCGATGACTCTCCCAAATGCAAATGTAGCTCCTTAAAGACTACAATTACGCCAATTTTACCTTAATTATGAATTAAAGAGGATACAATTTTCTTTCAGAAACATCCAACAAGTTTGTTCCAACTGTCTTGGTTAACCAGTACAGATAGAACAAAGAAAGAACCATCAGTTTAATTACTTTCATTCAATTTCTACTGGATCTCTCAAATGTCAATGTAGCTCCTTAAAGACTACAATTACGTCAATTCGACTTCTATTATGAATTAAAGAGGATAAAATTTTCTTTCATAAACATGCAACACATTTGTTCCAAATGTCTTAATTAATTAAGTACAAATAGAACAAAAATGGAACCATCATCAGTTGACTTATTTTGATACGCTTTCGATGACTCTCCCAAATGCAAATGTAGCTCCTTAAAGACTACAATTACGCCAATTTTACCTTAATTAGCAATTAAAGAGGATACAATTTTCTTTCAGAAACATCCAACAAGTTTGTTGCAACTGTCTTGGTTAACCAGTACAGATAGAACAAAGAAAGAACCATCAGTTTAATTACTTTCATTCAATTTCTACTGGATCTCTCAAATGTCAATGTAGCTCCTTAAAGACTACAATTACGTCAATTCGACTTCTATTATGAATTAAAGAGGATAAAATTTTCTTTCATAAACATGCAACACATTTGTTCCAAATGTCTTAATTAATTAAGTACAAATAGAACAAAAATGGAACCATCATCAGTTGACTTATTTTGATACGCTTTCGATGACTCTCCCAAATGCAAATGTAGCTCCTTAAAGACTACAATTACGCCAATTTTACCTTAATTAGCAATTAAAGAGGATACAATTTTCTTTCAGAAACATCCAACAAGTTTGTTGCAACTGTCTTGGTTAACCAGTACAGATAGAACAAAGAAAGAACCATCAGTTTAATTACTTTCATTCAATTTCTACTGGATCTCTCAAATGTCAATGTAGCTCCTTAAAGACTACAATTACGTCAATTCGACCTCTATTATGAATTAAAGAGGATAAAATTTTCTTTCATAAACATGCAAAAC
This sequence comes from Malthinus seriepunctatus, assembly GCA_963924605.1. Classification (NCBI taxonomy): domain Eukaryota; kingdom Metazoa; phylum Arthropoda; class Insecta; order Coleoptera; family Cantharidae; genus Malthinus; species Malthinus seriepunctatus. Next base: position 1,208,349 of record OZ004605.1, read on the forward strand.
ATTTGTTCCAAATGTCTTAATTAATTAAGTACAAGTAGAACAAAAATGGAACCATCAGTTGACTTATTTTGATACGCTTTCGATGACTCTCCCAAATGTAAATGTAGCTCCTTAAAGACTATAATTACGCCAATTTTACCTTAATTATGAATTAAAGAGGATACAATTTTCTTTCAGAAACATCTAACAAGTTTGTTCCAACTGTCTTGGTTAACCAGTACAGATAGAACAAAGAAAGAACCATCAGTTTAATTACTTTCATTCAATTTCTACTGGATCTCTCAAATGTCAATGTAGCTCCTTAAAGACTACAATTACGTCAATTCGACCTCTATTATGAATTAAAGAGGATAAAATTTTCTTTCATAAACATGCAACACATTTGTTCCAAATGTCTTAATTAATTAAGTACAAGTAGAACAAAAATGGAACCATCATCAGTTGACTTATTTTGATACGCTTTCGATGACTCTCCCAAATGCAAATGTAGCTCCTTAAAGACTACAATTACGCCAATTTTACCTTAATTATGAATTAAAGAGGATACAATTTTCTTTCAGAAACATCCAACAAGTTTGTTGCAACTGTCTTGGTTAACCAGTACAGATAGAACAAAGAAAGAACCATCAGTTTAATTATTTTCATTCAATTTCTACTGGGTCTCCCAAATGTCAATGTAGCTCCTTAACGACTAGAATAATGCAAATTAGACCTCTATTATGAACAAAAGAGGATAAAATTTATTATTTATTAAACATTACCAAAAAAAAATTTTAGTGTAAACTAGGCTTTATTTTAACAATATGCGAATTTATTATCTATATGCAGTGACGAGAACAGTAAGCAAACTTTGACCTTTACTCTAATTGGTGGAAAATAAGACTGTTTTACACTCAAATTAATAATTTCATGTTTAGTCTCGGTATTTTTTGTAAATTGCTTTCTTTAAGAAATGGTCCAAAAGGCATAACTACCTATCTAAAAAGCGCTGAATTTTTTTCCAAAAAAAATTACGCGCAAATAATAGAATAAAAAATTATTTATTCCTACAATTTATACTTAATAGTAATTAACTTCAAATCACAATTCCATTAAATTTTCAAGCAAAACGCTTTTGGCAACAGTCCAACTCAATCGCTACACTTTACTTAAAACTGGAATTCATAAATATTTGAGTCTTGAAAAATATTCAATTTTTGTTGCAAAATTAATTTTATACAAAGTATTTAGAAAATTATAATTTTTCTTAATTACTATTCAATTTTTATCAATTGGGGTAAGTTTGAAATTTTTAAAAATGTTTAGAAGCTTTTTGACTGACGTTTTTACACCCTAAAAGGAAAAAAAATTACAAATAACGAGCACATGCTTTTATCTCAAGAGCAATTTTCTCTCAATTCACCGAAAGTCAGGAAATATCTTAAAAATTACTCATCAAAGAGGGGGGAGGTCTAAATAACAAAAATATTTTAATTATTTTCATTCGAACAACAAAATTGATTAAATAATTCCTAAAAAAGTGTAAGAAAACTTCGCGAATAAGCGCTCAGTCATACTCAAAAGCGGACCACCTACTAATTACAGTCAAAAATTATTTTCACGTTCGAAACAATCCCACCCTTTGCAGCTCGATTACCATACATACTCAAGTATCTCTCTTCAAAGCAACCAAGTTCTGCAAACCTCATAAATAATAGCAGCTTTTCAGTTTTACGATATCCACCCTTAAGGCAAAAATTAAAGAAGTGCACACACACTAGCGAGCTAATGATCATATCGTTGAACGAGAGCGCTTGTAAAGATTATATTTTATGCATAACTCAAAGAGGTAGTTTGTATAAGAAAACAAAACTAAACTTATTCAAAACAATAAGTGCACACTCACACTAGCGGGTTAACGACCGGAGGTCAAACAACGCCAATTAAAGATTATGTTTTATGCACAACCAAAAGGAGTAGTTTGTATATGAAAAATTATCGCATTAAAAGCAATTTTAAAGCCATTAAGTGCACACTCACGCTAGCGACTTAACGATCGGGGGTCAAACGAGGAACGAGCGTGTTCAATAATTAAATTAACCGGACGTCAAATAAAATCGTTTAAAAATTATGTTTAAATCACAATTTTAACTTAACTTGAACTTTGCATTAAAAATAATTTTGAAAGGATTAAGTGCACACTCACACTAGCGATCTAACGCTTCGAGGTCCAATGAGAGCGTTTAAAAATCTTGTTTTAATCACAATTTAAAGGAATCGCTTGTTCGTGAAAGCTTAACTTGAACTATTCCTTAAAAGTACTTTTGAGCCGATTAAGTGCGCACTCACATGAACGATCGAACGCCCCGAGGTCAAATGAGAGCGTTTTAAGATTATATTTTAATCACAATTACAAGGAGTCTCTATTCATGAAAACTTAACTTGAACTATCCATTAATAATAATTTTGAAACAATTAAGTGCGCATTCACACTATCGATCTAACGACCCGAGGTCGAATGAGAGCATTTAAAAATTTTGTTTTAATAACAATTTTAAGGAGTTGTTTATACATGAAAACTTAACTTGAACTATCCGTTCAATATTGTTTTGAAACGATTAAGTGCGCACTCACACTACCGATCTAACGACCCGAGGTCGAATAAGAGCATTTAAAAATTGTGTTTTAGTCACAACTTAAACAGGTCGTTTTTACAAGAAAATTTATCAAGAACTATCTATTAAAAGCAATTTCATTGCGATTAAGTGCCAGCTCACATGAGTGATCTAACAACCGGAAGTCGAATAAGAGCATTTAGAAATTGTGTTTTAATTACAACTTAAACAAGTCGTTTGTACAAGAAAATTTTAGAAGAACTATCTATTAAATGCAAATTTAATACGATTAAGTGCCCACTCCCATGAGCGATCTAGCGACCGAAGGTCGAATGAGGGCGTTTAAAAATTATGTTTTAATCAGAAAAAAAGCGAGTCGTTTGTACAAGAAAATTTAACAAGAACTATCTATTAAAAGCAAATTTAATACGATTAAGTGCCCACTCACATGAGCGAATGAGAGCGTTTAAAAATTATGTTTTAATCACAAATAAAGGGAGTAGTTTGTACAAGAAAATTTAATAAGAACTATCTATTAAAGCAAATACTATTAAGTGCTCACTCATATGAGCGATCTAAGCAAATTTAATAAGATTAAGTGCCCACTCGCATGAGCGATCTAGCGACCGAAGGTCGAATGAGGGCGTTTAAAAATTATGTTTTAATCAGAAAAAAAGCGAGTCGTTTGTACAAGAAAATTTAACAAGAACTATTCTATTAAAACCAAATTTAATACGATTAAGTGCCCACTCACATGAGCGATCTAGCGACCGAAGGTCGAATGAGAGCGTTTAAAAATTATGTTTTAATCACAAATAAAGGGAGTAGTTTGTACAAGAAAATTTAACAAGAACTATCTATTAAAGCAAATACTATTAAGTGCTCACTCATATGAGCGATCTAAGCAAATTTAATAAGATTAAGTGCCCACTCGCATGAGCGATCTAGCGACCGAAGGTCGAATGAGGGCGTTTAAAAATTATGTTTTAATCAGAAAAAAAGCGAGTCGTTTGTACAAGAAAATTTAACAAGAACTATCTATTAAGAGCAAATTTAATACGATTAAGTGCCCATTCACGTGAGCGATCTAGCGACCGAAGGTCGAATGAGAGCGTTTAAAAATTATGTTTTAATCACAAATAAAGGGAGTAGTTTGTACAAGAAAATTTAACAAGAACTATCTATTAAAGCAAATACTATTAAGTGCTCACTCATATGAGCGATCTAAGCAAATTTAATAAGATTAAGTGCCCACTCGCATGAGCGATCTAGCGACCGAAGGTCGAGTGAGGGCGTTTAAAAATTATGTTTTAATCAGAAAAAAAGCGAGTCGTTTGTACAAGAAAATTTAACAAGAACTATCTATTAAGAGTAAATTTAATACGATTAAGTGCCCATTCACGTGAGCGATCTAGCGACCGAAGGTCGAATGAGAGCGTTTAAAAATTATGTTTTAATCAGAAAAAAAGCGAGTCGTTTGTACAAGAAAATTTAACAAGAACTATCTATTAAAACCAAATTTAATACGATTAAGTGCCCACTCACATGAGCGATCTAGCGACCGAAGGTCGAATGAGAGCGTTTAAAAATTATGTTTTAGTAAAAATAAAAAACAAACAAATAAAACAAGTCGTTTTTACAGGAATATTTAACCAGAACTATCTATCAAAAATAGTTTTAATACTATTAAGTACATACTCACACCAGCTAATTAATTTTAATAATCTTCTTTCTCCAGCAGAAATATCGATGGAAGATTTAATTTACGCCTTTTAACAAAACAAGCGCTTTAAGTGAGAGTTTGGTAATTTAACAGAAATTAATTTATAACTTAAGGGTAGATTTTAGATTAAAGTATAATAAAGAGTGAATTTTTGTTCATATAAAACGCTTTTATTATGATTGAAAGACTTTTTGATAATATTTACTCTTATCCATAACGATTGTTGGAAGAAAACAAACAAAATTTTCGTGGTTTCTTATTAATTTTTACCCCAAAAGTAAACAAAAGCTAATTAATACAACTTGAAATTTTAATCGTTCAAAATATTTTCGCAAAATATTTTCTATAGGATTTACCTGTATTACTATACAGCATACAATAAGCGTTTTCTTTAATTTTTGCCTTAAGGGAAGATATCGTTACGCTATTATGAGTTTTACAGTACTTTGTGGCTTTGAAGCGACACACTTAAATATGTAAAGTAATCGAGCTGCAAAGAATATTTTGGCATTAATTAGTAGATTTTCCGCTTTCAAGTGTGACTGAGCTCTTATTAGCAAAATTATCTTATAACTTCAAGATTTTATTTATTCTCTTCATTATACAATTTTAAATAAAAATTGATGGTTCGAGTTGAAATTAAAATAATTTCATTTTATAATTTTAACCCCCCCCCCCCACTCCGTAATGAGTCTATTTAAGAAATTTTACAATTTTCTCGGAACAAATAGAGATAATTGCTCTTAATAAGGATATTTACATTTATTTTTAATTTCTCATAAAACGCGCAGTCGATGCAATAGCTAGTGTGAGAGTGCTCTTAATAGCATTAAGATTGTTTTTATACTTCCAGTTAAATTTTTATAGACAAACTATTCTTTTAAGTTGCACAGGATTACATACGACTTGTTTATGTTATGAATAAAACGCTTAAACGCTCTCATTTGATTTCTGAGCGTTAGCTCGCTAGTTTGAGTGTACACTTAGGACGTAAATGTGTACAATCATACTAAAACGTTTTCAATAAATAGGTTCAAGTTGTAAGTAACAGTAAGTAAAATATTTTTAATCGATGGGCGCTAGACGTTGTCTTCACCTGCCTAGTGTGAATGCGGCCTTAGTATTTAATCAATAGTTTGAACTACGTTTTTATGCACAAATTATTCATTTAGGTTGCAAATAAAACATATTTTTTAAAATTAAAATGCAAATCTAGTGAATTGCTATTTAATATTCTTAGGGGCGTCTCACACTAGGCGCTTTTTAAAACCAGCGTTACGAGTTTAAAGTTAAAATTGCGTGTTTTGAGAGAGGCTCTTGTGTGAAAGTGTTTAAATTATAAAATTGGCAATTTAAAAAAATTATCGCCATTTTGTTTTTGTTTATTTATGGTTGAGTTAGAATAAAGGTAGGTTTTATCACGAAAATGAGTAATAAAAAAGTTTTCTATATGAGTGATAGTGTTTATTTGTTAATTTTATAACCCCTTTATAGTAAATTCACGTGATTTATACATTTGTGTAAAAAGTTGTCGACACTTTAGTTGTTTAGATATCAAAATATAGACCAAGGAGCAGACTATATGACGCCTTACGTGCTTACTGTTATTTCGTTATTTGTTAAAAAGAAAGGTGGTCGTTATGTTAAGAAATCACAACGATAGACAAACTTTTCATACTTTTTTATACCCACACATGTACTTTACCTCCACTTGAGCACCTTTTGTTAGGTTAAAAAATACTTGAGCGTGGTAAACTTTTTGTACGAAATCTAAAAAAAGGATGAAAAATACTATGGATTTTGTGAGCTTTAGAAAATTATTTTTATACAAAAGTGTCGAGCTTTTGTACATATTTACGTAAACAGTGTTATTGGAAAATTCCTTGGATAACATCTATGATGTACCAAATACTGCGCAATAAAAATTACAAGACTTGAATGGAACGCTTTTTTTTATAACGAAAAAAGGTACAAAAATTATTACTAAGTGCTTTTATGTCGTTACATTTAATTTTATGTAATGAACATTAAAACGATAAAACGAACATATCATAAACGTTAAACGTTACCGTTTATTGTTTATTTTCTAAGTGTGAGCTTTAATGATCATTGATATAGGTGGGCTATTTTCACTAGTTTTTCATATCGACATTCATAAAATAACCTTAATTATGGTACGTCGATATATCAATATATCGAATATTTGTATGCATCCATACAATACAGGGTGATTTTTTAAAAGAAACAGTAAGTTTTTCTTAAGGGGGTACCTGTAACAACACTATTTCTTTCCACCATCCACAACTTAGGGATGCGCTCATCATCTCTAGCAAAAATGAGTCAGATGGGTCTGGAGGAGGGGGGTGACAATAGAAGTAGGTAGGCAGGCAGAAAAGTAGATTAATGGATGAACAGATAAACGATGAGGTGGATTATCTAAGTATGAGCTTTAATGATAGGGGTGGCCGATTTTCACTAGTTAATCGTTAGTTAATCGTCCTCGTACGTCGTATGTACGTCGATACCAATATATCGAATTATGTATATTTGTCTAACAATACAGGGTGATTTTTTAAGTGGTACTCGGAAACATTAAATTTTTTTTTATGGGGGTAAAAACACTGTTTCTTAACACCATCCGCAACTTAAGGATGCGCTCATCAGCTGTAGCGAAAATGAGTCAGATGGGTCTGAAGGGGGGGGGGGCAAAGAAGTAAGTCAGCAGGCAATATAAACGATGAGGTGGATTTTCACTAGTTTTTCATATCGATATTCATAAAATAACCTTAATCGTCGTCGTACGTCGTATGTACCCCGATATAATATATATATATATATATATATATAGAATTATGTATATTTGTCTAACAATACAATGAGTCAGATGGGTCTGGAGGAGGGGGGTGACAATAGAAGTAGGTAGGCAAGCAGAGAGGTTGATTAATGGATGAACAGATAAACGATGAGGTGGCAACTAAATGAAGATTGAAAAGTGAAAGATAAAAATAATTCATAAAATTAATTTTTAAACAGCAAAGCGTTGTGTATAAAATAAAACCCTTTTGATAAATTTAGAATTGTATATTCATTGAGTGAATGATTCTGTTTGTTTAATATTTTCTTGTGTGTATTCACAAAAGTTAAATTTCATTAAAATATTTTGGCATATCTAACTTAATTTAGTGAGTCAGTATTAAAGTACCCATTTTCAATAAATCTGACACTCTTAATTAATTTAAAGCTTTAAAGTCAGGATTTTATTGAGTGGCACAATTATAAATGACGAACTTAATTAATCCTAAACACAATTTGAGCATTATATTTTAAAACAATTTTCCTTTATGTCAGGTAAATTATAATTATTGCTTTACATAATTAAATCTTGCAAATTAAATTTAACTCGGAACAATAAAATGAAAAAAAAAAACGATTTTCCTTACCTACTTTAAAGGAGAAAAGAGGAAATGTTGAATAAAATCCGACAGAAAAATAACGTTTAAAACTTCTCAATTCAAGTAGCCTATAGTAGTCCGTTTTCCACCCAAGTTTGAGCATCAAATTCCACTTCAACTTCGAGCACTCTTAATTTTATAAATTACAACATCCTAATCGTTCTTTATAAAACACTTTTTTTTATATAAATCGATATAATAAAATAACCTGTTAAATTATTTCTTTTTAATATATCAAAAAATCGTTCGAGTATTTCCATGCGTATGAATAAAAATTAAATTTTACTGCGTCATTAAATCAACCTTACATTTAACTTAATTCGAGTAAATTTTTGATAATCCGGATTAACAGCTGTTCGTCCTCTCATTCATTAATTTGTCTGCCCATCTACCATTCTAACTGCTTACCTTTCTTTGAAAAGGCTGTAAAGCAAACAAACAGTCAGAAATATTGACAAAGACATAAAGAGGCCAATCTACAAACAGTTTCGACTATAGATCGGCAAATTTTTAAATTGACGGGCAGAAAGTCATCCAAGCGAATAAAACCCTGAAGGTTCGGGCATCGAACTATTGGTAACTCCTAAAAGGATAAAGGAAGAAAAATTGACCCAAAGGGTGGACGTGCATGAGAACATCCGCCCCTAGTATCACGTCTCAATGAAAAAATATTCTATAGACGAACAAACATACTAATTGACAGATATGATCTCAAAATGTTTGTTAATTAATATGTGTAGGTACATATTTGTAGTACAAAAATCCTTTAAAATTTATTTCAACCCCAATTTTCCACAGTTTGTGGTGAAGCGAGCCAATTAAGAACTTGTTACGCAACTGCTAAAAAATTCATAAGTTTATTAGAAAAAACTTTCATAACATAATAAATAAAAAAAAATCTAAGCAAACAATTTTTTTATCAAATAAATAGATAAATTGAATTACAAACTAATATTGATGAAAAAAAAACACACGAGCGTTTACATTCAGAGCGTTATCGAAATAATTTTAGGTAAACGTTGAACCAATCTCAATGTTAATTCGATATGTTTGAAGTATGTGCACAGTCAGACAGTCAGAAATTAATAGTATAAAGTCAGACAGTCAAAAATTTTAAAAGCCAGAATGTCAGTCAGTCAGAGAGTCAGAATGTCAAACAATCAAAGGTAAGGTAGTGGAGAGTCAGACTGTCATTAAGTGATACAGTTTGAAAGTTAGCCAGTGAGGCAGTCGAACAGTCAGACAGTTTTTTTTCTAATGAATTCTACTGCAACTAGATTACTAGACTGTTGTCTACCTAGCAATTTTACTTTAGCATTCTTAGCTCACTTTGAGGTGGATATACATCCATTGATGTATTCCAAAATTACTTCTTCATTCTCTCACACTAGTTCGAATGGTTTAACTCTATTTAACCTAAGAACAAGAACTGTTTTCATGTTTTTGTGCAAATCGCTGTATCTCTAAAGCAACCGGTGCAATTCCAAGGTCTCTATGGATATCCTCATTTGTTACATACCACGGGGCATTAACAATACTGCGTAGCACTTTAATTTCAAAACCTTTATTAGTCAAATCTTCAATAATTAGTTGGCGATCGCATGTTGGATGTAACCCCCTAGCCATGACTTTTAAAAGCCTATTCTGTTTATCTTCATATATGTAAAATACTCTTTATTACCTTCACGTAGTACTTTGATGAGGCGTCGATACTGGTCCTCATTAGGCACATTTACTTTGAACACTCCACTATTCATGGCCGTTACTTTATGTTCAACTCCTGCGGAGAGTAGTAAAGTATATACTTCTTCGCATTTTTTTATATTCACTAGATTTATTGGTGGGGGCATCGGGGGTTTCTTTTCCAATTTCTCGGACGCTGGTGCTGAGAGAGTCTCATTAGCCTTTCTTTTTAGTTGATTAGTAGAGGTCGATATTTGTTGTGGAGAAATTTCCGGCGATGCGGATGCTTTTCGTTTTTTATTTTTCCTAGTTCTTTGTACAATCCACTCAGTCTCCTTAGCTAGTTCCTCTTTGTCAGTGTGATAGTCCATTCCATTTTCTATTTCCCGTATATTGCCAGCCAACTTCACATGAGTTTCAAGGGCATCTAACTTTTGTTTAAGCTCACCTACGTTGTCTTGCAGGGTATTAATAGTTAAGAGTGACTGTTGCCACGCTCTCCACAGCAACATCTCGTTTTCGATCTTTAATTCACTTTCATGAAGCTGAGGCTGTAGGTACAGGTTTCAATCTTTTGGTCCAGTAGCAGTATCGAACATCCTGGCCTCGTACTCCACCATGGATGAAGAACGGTCGCTGGATGACTCGCTCACTCTCCTTTCGGACCGGTTCTAGGGTTCCGAGCCCTTGTCCCGTAAAATTTTCTAAATTTGTATTTATCATTTTGCTCTTTTTACTTGCTCGGGTACCTCGGGTTTGCAAAGCCCGTACCAACCTATTGTTGGCCCCTGAGGGGAGTCAGACAGTGACACAGTAAAAAGTCAGAGACACAGACAGGTAGAGAGCTAGTCAGACAGCAAGAAAACTATTTTGACTATTTACCTAGTGAATTAGACCCTAATTAATGTATTAAAATCAAAATAATTGCTTTGGAATATATGACGATGACATTTCCAATTAAACCGGATGTGTTAAGTGAGTTAAAAATAGTATTTGAAGTGTTAAAATAAAATAAATCCGTGAAGGTGTTAATTTGAAAGATTTTATTATGAAAGGAAATACAATTTACATGATAACTACTCGTGGAAAAGAGGTTAAAATAAGTTTTTTCGTTAAATTGAACTTTCAACCTTTCTAGCACTTTGTTTCAAAAGCGGTGAAAAACGTGAAAAAGGAAAGAAAAAATGAGAAGGATCTGAAGCTTTTAATGAAGGTATTAAAATGTGAAGAGACCGTTTCACAGAGCGATCAAGAACACTTTCTTGCATGTATAATTTTCTATTTCAAATTAAATTTGTGGAAATAACCATAAGTTTTCATAAAAACGTGCTCAAAAAATTAATTAGATAAGAATTTAAGAATATGAGTAAGAAAAAAAAAAGTCAATCTAAAATGAGCCCATGTTGAAATTTTAATAAAGATTTAATTTAAAAATGGGCCACAAACGTTTGAAAATCTTTAAATTAACATGTGAAAATTTAAGTCGAATTGAAAATTTAAAAGAAAAAGCCAATTTAACAAATGGAAATCTTAAATAAGCAATCTAAATACAAATCGAAATGTAAACTCGTGAAAATTATACAAAAACAAACGAAGATCCCCAACGAATTAGTGTTTTACGTTTTAAAGTTGAGGTTTTTTGAAAAATTCGCTTAAAGTGGATTTTCATTTGTTTTTCAAATTTTCCCTCTCACAAATCGTAATTTAAACTCTCCAAAATTCGACACCTACAAAAGATCAACAAACTAATCCTTTAAAGTGGATGTTTTTTTAAAAAAATCTTTTATTAAATTTTTTTAATTTTCCTTCTCGCAAAGTGAAGTTTCTGCTTGTGGAAATTTCACACAACAAAACTTTTCCTTCGCAAATTAGTGTTTTAAAGTTGTTTTCTTTAAATCTTTTAAGTAGATTTTCATTTGTTTTTAACTTTTTATTTTTTTTAATATTCAATTTTCTTTCTTCCAAACGGAAATTTAAACTCGCGAAAATTTCACAAAAACAAAAGATTTTCCCTAACAAACTCTAAAACTTAATAATTAAATTAAGAACAACTGTATTCACTTATAATAGTACAGGATGTTTCCAAAATATCTTCAAAAATGCTTCAAAAAATGATCTCAATTTTTGAGGCATGTACAGTCAGCCTCACAATTATTGGCCACCCTGGCTATACGCCAGGGTGGTTATTAGCCAACAGCGGTAAGAGGACAGAAGGATAGATTGTTGATTTACTACTTGTTGGCAAAATAAAGTTTCCGCTCAATTTAAGTAGGGGGTGTTATGATGGTTGTATCCACAATTCGTGCTAAAGGTATTGCCAGAGTGGCCAATAATTGTGAAGCTCACTGTACAGAAAAGTTCCAATTAGACTTCAATATTGAAGTAAGTAAGAAAAATCTCGAAAAGGTGGATTTTATACCGGTTTTAGAAGGAAATCTAATTTTTATCGGTGTCATAAACAAGCATTACTCAAGAGGATAAACTACCCCTCTTAATATTTGATACTTGACAAATGGCAAATAGACGAATATTTGCGAATATGTGGTTGACATATTCGCTAAATAGCAACCATTTGCTGTTCGTTATTTGCTAAATAATGCATATATGGATGGGCTAAATATTTGATGCTTGGCTAATAGCAAATGTTCGTCTACTTGGCGAATGTGTGGCTGGAATACTGGCCAAATAGTAAATATTTGCTATTCGTTATTACAAATAATGCAATAATTGATGGGGCTAAATATTTGATGCTTTGCAAATAGCAAATAAATCGTCTACCTGGCGAATGTGTGGATGGGATGCTCAGTAAATAGCAAACATTTGCTATTCATTATTTGACTAAATAATGCATGTATGGATGGGGCTAACATTTGATGCTTTGCAAATAGGAAATATTCGTCTACTTGGCGAATGTGTGGTTGGGATATATGCGCCAAATAGCAAACATTTGTTATCGCTATTTGACAAATAATGCATGTATGGATGAGGCTAAATATTTGATGATTGGCAAATGGCAAATATTCGTCTACTTGACGAATAGGTGAATGGCATACTCGCTACATAGCAAACATTACAAACATCGCTAATTGACAAATAATGCATGTATGGGTAGGGCTAAATATTTGATCCTTGGCAACTAGCAAATATTCGTTTACTTGGCGAATGTGTGGCTGGAATACTGGCCAAATAGTAAATATTTGCTATTCGTTATTACAAATAATGCAATAATGGATGTGTCTAAATATTTGATCCTTTGCAAATAGCAAATAAATCGTCTACCTGGCGAATGTGTGGATGGGATGCTCAGTAAATAGCAAATATTTGCTATTCATTATTTGACTAAATAATGCATGTATGGATGAGGCTAACATTTGATGCTTTGCAAATAGGAAATATTCGTCTACTTGGCGAATGTGTGGTTGGGATATATGCGCCAAATAGCAAACATTTGTTATCGCTATTTGACAAATAATGCATGTATGGATGAGGCTAAATATTTGATGATTGGCAAATGGCAAATATTCGTCTACTTGACGAATAGGTGAATGGCATACTCGCTACATAGCAAACATTACAAACATCGCTATTTGACAAATAATGCATGTATGGGTAGGGCTAAATATTTGATCCTTGGCAACTAGCAAATATTCGTTTACTTGGCGAATGTGTGGCTGGAATACTGGCCAAATAGTAAATATTTGCTATTCGTTATTACAAATAATACAATAATGGATGTGTCTAAATATTTGATCCTTTGCAAATAGCAAATAAATCGTCTACCTGGCGAATGTGTGGATGGGATGCTCAGTAAATAGCAAACATTTGCTATTCATTATTTGACTAAATAATGCATGTATGGATGGGGCTAACATTTGATGCTTTGCAAATAGGAAATATTCGTCTACTTGGCGAATGTGTGGTTGGGATATATGCGCCAAATAGCAAACATTTGTTATCGCTATTTGACAAATAATGCATGTATGGATGAGGCTAAATATTTGATGATTGGCAAATGGCAAATATTCGTCTACTTGACGAATATGTGAATGGCATACTCGCTACATAGCAAACATTACAAACATCGCTATTTGACAAATAATGCATGTATGGGTAGGGCTAAATATTTGATGCTTGGCTAATAGCAAATGTTCGTCTACTTGGCGAATGTGTAGCTGGAATACTGGCCAAATAGTAAATATTTGCTATTCGTTATTACAAATAATGCAATAATGGATGGGGCTAAATATTTGATGCTTTGCAAATAGCAAATAAATCGTCTACCTGGCGAATGTGTGGATGGGATGCTCAGTAAATAGCAAACATTTGCTATTCATTATTTGACTAAATAATGCATGTATGGATGGGGCTAACATTTGATGCTTTGCAAATAGGAAATATTCGTCTACTTGGCGAATGTGTGGTTGGGATATATGCGCCAAATAGCAAACATTTGTTATCGCTATTTGACAAATAATGCATGTATGGATGAGGCTAAATATTTGATGATTGGCAAATGGCAAATATTCGTCTACTTGACGAATATGTGAATGGCATACTCGCTACATAGCAAACATTACAAACATCGCTATTTGACAAATAATGCATGTATGGGTAGGGCTAAATATTTGATGCTTGGCAACTAGCAAATATTCGTTTACTTGGCGAATGTGTGGCTGGAATACTGGCCAAATAGTAAATATTTGCTATTCGTTATTTGACAAATACTGCAATAATGGATGTGTCTAAATATTTGATCCTTTGCAAATAGCAAATAAATCGTCTACCTGGCGAATGTGTGGATGGGATGCTCAGTAAATAGCAAACATTTGCTATTCATTATTTGACTAAATAATGCATGTATGGATGGGGCTAACATTTGATGCTTTGCAAATAGGAAATATTCGTCTACTTGGCGAATGTGTGGTTGGGATATATGCGCCAAATAGCAAACATTTGTTATCGCTATTTGACAAATAATGCATGTATGGATGAGGCTAAATATTTGATGATTGGCAAATGGCAAATATTCGTCTACTTGACGAATATGTGAATGGCATACTCGCTACATAGCAAACATTACAAACATCGCTATTTGACAAATAATGCATGTATGGGTAGGGCTAAATATTTGATTCTTGGCAACTAGCAAATATTCGTTTACTTGGCGAATGTGTGGCTGGAATACTGGCCAAATAGTAAATATTTGCTATTCGTTATTTGACAAATACTGCAATAATGGATGTGTCTAAATATTTGATCCTTTGCAAATAGCAAATAAATCGTCTACCTGGCGAATGTGTGGATGGGATGCTCAGTAAATAGCAAACATTTGCTATTCATTATTTGACTAAATAATGCATGTATGGATGGGGCTAACATTTGATGCTTTGCAAATAGGAAATATTCGTCTACTTGGCGACTGTGTGGTTGGGATATATGCGCCAAATAGCCAACATTTTTTAACGATATTTGACAAATAATGCATGTATGTATGGGGCTAAATATTGGATGCTTGGCAAATAGCAACTATTCGTCTACTTGGCGAATGTGTGGCTAGTATACTGACCAAATAGTAAATATTTCCTATTCGTTATTTGACAAATAATGCATGTGTTGGTAGGGCTAAATATTTGATGCTTGGCAAATAGAAAATATTCGTATAGTTGGTGATTATGTGGATGGGATACTGGCCAAATGGCAAACATTTGCTATTCGTTATTTGACAAATAATGCATGTATGGCTAGGGCTAAATATTTGATGCTTGGCAAATAGCAAAGATTCGTCTACTTGGCGAATGTGTGGCTGGAATACTGGCCAAATAGTAAATATTTGCTATTCGTTATTTGACAAATAATGCAATAATGGATGGGTCTAAATATTTGATGCTTTGCAAATAGCAAATAAATCGTCTACCTGGCGAATGTGTAGATGGGATGCTCAGTAAATAGCAAACATTTGCTATTCATTATTTGACTAAATAATGCATGTATGGATGGGACTAACATTTGATGCTTTGCAAATAGGAAATATTCGTCTACTTGGCGAATGTGTGGTTGGGATATATTCGCCAAATAGCAAACATTTGCTATTCGTTATTTGACAAATAATGCAATAATGGATGGGTCTAAATATTTGATGCTTTGCAAATAGCAAATAAATCGTCTACCTGGCGAATGTGTAGATGGGATGCTCAGTAAATAGCAAACATTTGCTATTCATTATTTGACTAAATAATGCATGTATGGATGGGACTAACATTTGATGCTTTGCAAATAGGAAATATTCGTCTACTTGGCGAATGTGTGGTTGGGATATATTCGCCAAATAGCAAACATTTGCTATTCGTTATTTGACAAATAATGCATGTATGAGTAGGGCTAAATATTTGATGCTTGGCAAATAGCAAAGATTCGTCTACTTGGCGATTGTGTGGATGGGATACTCGCCCAATAGCAAACATTTGCTATTCGGTATTTGACAAATAATGCATGTATCTAGTAAAATTTTCAGCGTTGCCCCCCCCCTCAAATAAAAATAAAAGAACGCTTTAAAAAGTATGAAAAGTGGCAAAGATCATGAACGGGCACTACGTTTTGTTTGAAAAAGTCAACTTTTTCAAAAGACAGTGGCAGGACCATAGCCAGACTGTTATCAGGGCAGGCTCAATAATTTTCAGAGGTTGAAAGCTAAGGTTTTTAGCTGGGTTTTCTCTCTTCTGGGTTTATATGAATCTGTTGACTACTGTAATCTCTTCTGATGATGGAAGATTTCCCTTTTTCAGGGCAGGCTCTGGCGTAATCCTGGTTACGGCCCTGGACAGTGGTGGGGTGAAGGGGGATAACATTAAAAAAAAGTATTTGTACTTAAACTTTTTAAAAAATTGTCCCGGAGTGAAAACTTCTGTTGAGAAAGGGGAAAAGTTTGTTATCAGATGGATTTTAGAAATTTTCATGGGTTGTAAAGTTTTCATTTGTTTTTATATTCTCATTGTAGTAAAATTTAAATTTGCATTAAATTTAAATTTTGTTTTTAAGAGTTGCGTTTAAATATGGCGTTTTAAGTTTGAGTTAATTTACAATTTTTTTTTCATTGTTCGTGTTTTATTTCATTATTTGTTTAAATGTGATTGTTTTAAAGTTTTAATTATTTATAAAAATTGATTATCGGATCGGTTTATTGTATTTTAGCATTTTAGTGTAAAGTTGCGCTTGTATGGGGTCGAGAAATAACATGCTTTTTTTTATTGTGACCCTAATGTAATTTTAATTGTTAAATGGGTAAATTGAAAACCTTTTTTTAAGGGTTGTCCCAAATGGTTTTTGGGTTGTTTTTAATATGTGTTTATAGCATGCTTGAGAATTCTACTACATTATTTACGAATACACGCTATATAGTGGAAAAGTTGTGCAATCTGCGCTTAAGTTGCATTTTCATGACCCCAATACATAAAAGCACACTTTTCACTATTATTAAGGGGTTAACTGTTGAGAGTTGGAACTTGGAAAATCAATGAGTGGAACTTTAATTAAGTTATTTTGCTCAAAAAGTTTATAAAGTTGTTCGTGCATTTAAAATAAAAAATTATAACACCCAGTACATTTAACTTTGCATGACTCGAGTTAATACTTTAATGTTATCGTAATATTTAATCAAAATATTAAAAATGGCCCAGTTTAAAAGATTTGCACGACTTTACTTAAACTTCAATCAAAATTTACTTTATGACTCGTTATAAAAGTGTGCATGAAATCTAAACAATAATCTTATCGAAATCCAATTGCTATAAAACTACGAGTAGTAATTTAAATTACATATTAAGATCTGCGTGTTTTTACCTTTAGAGGATCAAAGGAGTTATTAACATAAATAGATGCACGACGACCGATAAGAGAGCGGCAGCCTATAGAGCTGCTGCGGCGGCCCGCCATTCTCAGGCGGGACCCACGTCTTCTGTTGTTGGCGCCATGCACAGTTTCACAGCCGCCGCCCTCGCCACACTGACATTTCACCCCATGGACGCGCAAACTCATATCATCGATTATGTCATCAACACGTGCTCCGTGGTCTTCTTATCTTAAGAATTTCCTCAACATTCCTTTTTACCCAAACCACACTCAAAACCAAAACACTTTCAACACCAACTAAAAATAAACTTCAAGCTTCAATTATTAACTTTAAATACCAAACCGTTCCAACACGTTGCTTTTTAAAATAGCAATGCACTCTAGTGAACTTAAAACAACCCTAACTCAACTCCACTCCACAAAGAAGTGTAAGTAATTGCGTAACACAAACACCCCACCCTTCAACAACCGACACTAATTATTAAAAAAAATCAACTAATGGGACCACAACAAACCTTAATTTCCAAAGCGCACATTTGTACCTTAAAAACAATTTAAATTTCAAACAAACGCGCTTTAAAAATAACTCGCAAAATAAACAGTTGGCGCCACCTATTAGTAACCGTTCGAACTAACCGCGCATCAAAAACAGCTACCTACTTGACCATTGTCAAAAATTGACATCGATTTAAATTTAAAAAACAAAAAACACCAATTAGAAATAAATTTATTGCTTCTACTAAACATTATTAAACACACTGAGCCAAATATAAAACTTACAAGATATTACAACTCATGTCTATGCTCAATTTTAAGTAACTCGACGTGGAATGTTAAATCGGCATCTGGTGGAATTTTTGGTGGTGCTCCTTTAGAACCGTAAGCTAAATGTGATGGAATGACTAGTTTTCTTTGTTCACCGGCACACATACTACAACAATTAAGTAAATATAAATCATTAATCTTTATTATTTTTTCGTTACCCGAGGAGACCCTGATCCCACCCCTTGATGACTTGACCTGTTCCTAACGTAAAAGTTAAAGGCTGTCCACGCTCGTAACTATTATCAAATTCTTCTCCACTCTCAAGTGTACCCTAAAAGGACTAGATTTAATATTTGTTAATTTATAAAAAGCGTAACTTACCCGGTAATTCATGTGCAGTAAATCGCCTTTTTTTGATTTTGCCTTACAATTTTCCACGCGTTTTTTAACGCCTATTTGCAGTTTTTTTAATGGTGGATCAGCTCCATCGATTATTATTACAAATAATTGTAAAAATAGTAAAAAATTACAAAGTGATAGTATCGACTTCATCGTTATCTTTTAGGTTACGTTGTTAGTGCTTTGCGCTGTTGCCATATCTTTTACATTTCTCTAATTTTAAAGAGTTGGTGCAAATGCTCTAAAATGTTTAATCAATAGTTTTCAGTTTAAAAATTGTATTAAATAGCATGGCTAATAAGTGGCATTTCCCCCATAACAATTGAAACTCCATTAAAAACTCTTGAGAAGTTTGGAACTTGGGTAAGATTAAAGATTAGTACATTAAACCTATAGTGGGGTGTGTGGTAGCAAAGACCATCTACATATAAATCACAGCATAAGAACTTCTTATGCTGTTAGTTCTTATGCTGTGTATAAATGGTCTGTGGTGGTAGTCAGCGTCAGCAGGTAGTCCCACTCTAATCTTAGACTTAGAAAACTTTGAAATCATTCTGGGAACTCGATAAGCTAAGCACCTCCACTTAAGGGTGGATAAGGGTTCCACTTAAGGTGGGGTGTGTAGCAGTCAGCACCAGCAGGTTGTCCCACTCTAATCTTAGACTTTTGGAGCAGTTTCAAATCATTCTGGAAAATCGTTAAGCTAAACACCTCCACTTAAGGGTGGACAAGGGCTCCACTTAAGGTGGGGTGTGTAGCAGTCAGCACCAGCAGGTTGTCCCACTCTAATCTTAGACTTTTGGAGCAGTTTCAAATCATTCTGGGAAATCGTTAAGCTAAACACCTCCACTTAAGGGTGGACAAGGGTACCACTTAAGGTGGGGTGTGTAGCAGTCAGCACCAGCAGGTTGTCCCACTCTAATCTTAGACTTTTGGAGCAGTTTCAAATCATTCTGGGAAATCGTTAAGCTAACCACTTCCACTTAAGGGTGAGCAAGGGTTCCACTTAAGGTGGGGTGTGTGGTAGTCAGCGTCAGCAGCTTGTCCCTCTCTAATCTTAGACTTTTGGAGCAGTTTCAAATCATTCTGGGAAATTGTTAAGCTAAACACCTCCACTTAAGGGTGGACAAGGGTTCCACTTAAGGTGGGGTGTGTAGCAGTCAGCACCAGCAGGTTGTCCCACTCTAATCTTAGACTTTTGGAGCAGTTTCAAATCATTCTGGGAAATCGTTAAGCTAAACACCTCCACTTAAGGGTCAGCAAGGGTTTCACTTAAGATGGGGTGTGTGGTAGTCAGAATCAGCAGGTTATCCCACTCTAATCTTGACCTTTTGAAAAACTTTGAAGTCATTCTGGGAACTCGTTAAGCTAAGCACCACCACTTAAGGTAAGCAAGGGTTTCACCTTAAGCGAGTTGTCTGGTAGTCAGCATCAGCAGGTTGTCCCACTGCAATTTATTTATTTATTTATTGAAGGTTATAGACTCACAGACAGGCCTACAGCCTAATTACATGGTAGCCTGGACCGACAGCTTAACGTGCCCTCCGAAGCACGGCCAACTGCATAATAGTAATATTTAAGATGGTCGACCATCCAGCCACTATCCCGGCGTACCGAGACTATACCGTGGAAAGCGCTTACTTAAGCGATGTACGCTCGCGCTATGCAGTCGACATAATCATCTAATCATAGACTTTTGGAAAACTTTAAAGTCATTCTGGGAACTCGTTAAGTGAAGCACCTCCACTTAAGGATAAGCAAGGATTTCACCTTAAGCGAGTTTTCTGGTAGTCAGCATCAGCAGGTTGTCCCACTGTAATTTATTTATTTATTTATTTATTGAAGGTTATAGACTCCCAGACAGGCCTACGGCCTAATTACATGGAAGCCTGGACCGACAGCTTAACGTGCCCTCCGAAGCACGGCCAACTGCATAATAGTAATATTTAAGATGGTCACCCATCCAGCCACTATCCCGGCGAACCGAGACTATACCGTGGAAAGCGCGTATTTAAGCGATGTACGCTCGCGCTATGCAGTCGACATAATCATCTAATTATAGACTTTTGGAACACTTTGAATTTATTCTGAGAACTCGTTAAGCTAAGCACCTTCAGGGTGAGCAAAGGTTCCACTTAAGGTGGAGTGTATGATAGTCAGAATCAGCAGGTTGTCCCACTCTAATCATAGACTTTTGGAGAACTTTGAAATCATCTGGGAACTCGTTAAGCTAAGCACCTACACTTAAGGGTGAGCAAGGGTTTCACTTAAGGTGGGGTGTGTGGTAGTCAGCATCAGCAGGTTGTCCCACTCTAGATTCAGACTTTTGGAGAACTTTGAAATCATTTTGGAACTCGTTAAGCTAAGCACCTACACTTAAGGGTGAGCAAGGGTTTCACTTAAGGTTGCGTGTGCGGTAGTCAGCATCAGCAGGTTGTCCCACTCTACATTTAGACTTTTGGAGAACTTTGAAATCATTTGGGAACTCGTTAAGCTAAGCACCTACACTTAAGGGTGAGCAAGGATTTCACTTAAGATGGGGTGTGTGGTAGTCAGAATCAGCAGGTTGTCCCACTCTAATCTTGAACTTTTGAAAAACTTTAAAGTCATTCTGGGAACTCGTTAAGCTAAGCACCTCCACTTAAGGGTAAGCAAGGGTTTCACCTTAAGCGAGTTGTCTGGTAGTCAGTATCAGCAGGTTGTCCCACTGTAATTTTTTTATTTATTTATTGCAGGTTATAGACTCCCAGACAGGCCTACGGCCTAATTACATGGAAGCCTGGACCGACAGCTTAACGTGCCCTCCGAAGCACGGCCAACTGCATAATAGTAATATTTAAGATGGTCACCCATCCAGCCACTATCCCGGCGAACCGAGACTATACCGTGGAAAGCGCGTATTTAAGCGATGTACGCTCGCGCTATGCAGTCGACATAATCATCTAATTATAGACTTTTGGAACACTTTGAATTTATTCTGAGAACTCGTTAAGCTAAGCACCTTCAGGGTGAGCAAAGGTTCCACTTAAGGGGAAGTGTATGATAGTCAGAATCAGCAGGTTGTCCCACGTTTTTCTTAGACTGTTGGATAACTTTGAATTTATTATGGGAACTTATTAACCTAAGCACCTCCACTTAAGGGTGAGCAACGGTTTCACTTAAGGTGGGGTGTGTCGTAGTCTTAATCAGCAGGTTGTCCCACTCACCACTCTAATCATAGACTTTTGGAGAACTTTGAAATCATTCTGGGAACTCGTTAACTTAAGCACCTCCACTTAAGGGTCAGCAAGGGTTTCACTTAAGGTGAAAGTCTACAGTTGGCGTGTAGTCAGCATCAGCAGGTTGTCCCACTCAAATCTTAGACGTGGAAAACTTTGAAATCATTCTGGGAACTCGTTAAGCTAAGACCTTCACTTATGGATGAGAAGGGTTCCTTTAAGGTGGGGTGTGTGGTAGTCAGCATCAGCAGGTTGTCCCACTCTAATCTTCGACTTTTGGAGAACTTTAAAATCATTCTGGGAACTCGTTAACCTAAGCACCTCCACTTAAGGGTCAGCAAGGGTTTCACTTAAGGTGAAAGTCTACAGTTGGCGTGTAGTCAGCATCAGCAGGTTGTCCTACTCGAATCTTAGACTTGGAAAACTTTGAAATCATTCTGGGAACTCGTTAAGCTAAGCACCTCCACTTAAGGGTGAGCAAGGGTTCCAATTAAGGTGGGGTGTGTGGTAGTCACATCAGCAGGTTGTCCCATTCAAATCTTAGACGTGGAAAACTTTGAAATCATTCTGGGAACTCGTTAAGCTAAGACCTTCACTTATGGATGAGAAGGGTTCCTTTAAGGTGGGGTGTGTGGTAGTCAGCAGGTTGTCCCACTCTAAATCTTAGACTTTTGGAGAACTTTGAAATCATTCTCACTTAATGGTAATCAGTGTTCCATTTGAGATCAATATCAACAGCAGATTCTTCCGCTCCTAACTTTTCATGGCAGTGTCAAACTAGCAGCATTTCGCCCATTAAAATTCCAATCCCAATACAAGCTTGGGTTGAATTACACTATACCTATGGTATGGTAGGATGCGTGATGGTAGTTAGCAGAGCAGCCCTGTGAGCTTTAGCAGTTGGAGTTGTCGCAGTCGAGGGTTAGACTTAGGTGGCCACTGGTGGTTGATTAATGGACGATCGTGTAAAATCGTAGCTTCCTGGCCCTTTTTTGCTAACGTTTAACCACACGTGCAACTTAGTGTGCTCTGGAGGAAATAAACTGTGAAAGGAAACATTTTTGTAGATATGGCAACAGCGCAAATTGAGTTAAAATCTCGAAAAGGCATTTGCCCGAAATATTTTTAGTTCTAATTTTAAAAATATAAGTTAAGATCTAATTTATCTTGAATGGCATTACGAGAATTTTTGGAAATTTGCTTGGATGTGGAGAAAAATTAAAAATTTTCCTAGGAAAATGACCTCTCTTAAGTTATTGTTTTGGGTGCTTCAACAACAGAATTATTATGAATTTTCTCCCACAATTAAAGAATTAAAAATATTATAAACAATAAACAAAAATTGTGATA
Organism: Malthinus seriepunctatus; assembly: GCA_963924605.1. Classification (NCBI taxonomy): domain Eukaryota; kingdom Metazoa; phylum Arthropoda; class Insecta; order Coleoptera; family Cantharidae; genus Malthinus; species Malthinus seriepunctatus. The sequence continues at coordinate 1,231,378 of OZ004605.1, forward strand.
TTATGTTTTTAAGACTCAGTGACGTGCCTCAGTCGTAGGGCTAATAAGGCGCAAGCCTTGTGCTTTGAAAAATTTGAAATGTGCTAGGGTAAACAATTATTGGGCTGAATAAAAACATACGAATGACTTTCTCCATTATTGTTAAACCATAATTTTCATCATTGGAAAAATTTTTTTTCGAGAAAAGTGGAAAATGTGGTAATTTGTATATGATTAAAAAGAAAAACGAATAAATATGATATTTATAAAATATGGCTAAGAAATGAAAAGTAAGATTAATTAAAATATTCGTTAGAATATTTTACGGTAATCACAACGGGAAAAGTGTTTGTTTAGAAACTTTTCACTTAAAAGTAAAGTGGGTGCAGCTGGTTTAAAGTTAGTAAGTGCTTATCATTAAAATTACACCTGAGACTAAATTTTCATATTGATGCACATTTTAACAGGGTTTACTTAAAGATTATTAGTTAATAATTTTTAAAAATATATTTTAATTAAGATTTTCTTTCGATTATTTTTTTGTGTAGAAGTCGAAAGTTAAGGTAAAACTGAAAAATTTTGACAAAAAGAAAAATTAATTTAATTTAAATGTCACTAAAAATTGAACATTTTACTAAAAATATGTACATTGAATTCAAACAGTGTTACCGTGAAAACTGTCAGTCACTGTGCACAGTCTTTGTTTAGGAGTCAGGGGTTACTTAGATAAAAATTTCATTTCCTTTTTTAAACATTTCTATGATATCATACATTGGCGTTTAATATAAAAAATAAGGTTTTAAAATTTAGTATATTTAAGCAAATCCACTTTTTTCATTCAAAAATTAATACTCAAAACCAAATTTTTACAAAAAAAATCCATCTCGAAGGACCATAACTTGAAAAATCGCGTCTTGTTCTGAATTTAAAACATTTTTCTGCAATTCGAGGAGTTTTCCTTAAACTTTAGATACTTTTAGACCTTACTCAAATAGCTTGAGAGAAATCTAAATCTTATTCTAATGAGGGGAGAGGGAGGGGGGTACAATTACAGTTTTTAGAGATTATAGATATTCAAAACAAGGCGCACAACATGTGTTTTAGGGCAATTAAAAATTAAATTTGACCTTAATCCACCTCAAAGGACTATATTATGTAGTTTCCCTCTGTACTACAATCCGAATTATCAAATAAAAAGTTTAAACAAATACGAATTATGGAAAAACGTTCGTTTATATGCCATTTTAATAACCCTTGGGGGAAAATATTGCAAAAAATTAAAGCCTTTAAATGGGGTGTATGATCCGGATTATAGAAATATATGATTTTTTAAATCCGAATTAACGAAAAACGAGTGCACGAATTGTATGGAAGCATAATACTTTAAGATATGTACAATAAGGAGAAGTGTAGTAGGGTATGTGATCCGGATTATCCAAATTTGATAATTTAAAAGATCCGGATTATCGAAATTTGTGTATTCAATTAAAAAAACAAAGATCATTCTAAGATTTATTGCTTTAACCCAGTACATAGAAACTATGTCAAAGGCAACAGATACTAATAACATTTTCTGTATTTGTTGTATAATTGATATATACAAAAAAACAAAATATTGACTTAAATTGCGAATTTTTTTTTTCTCAATCGATACAAATATATGGCAATTTAAGTAATTTGAAATTATCAAAATGACACTATTGTAAAACTTAATAACAATATCTAATAATAACAAAAATAACAAACAGTTGGAACTACAAAGTACAAAAGTATCTACGAACTTAAAAAAATTATAACACAATTAAGTAAATTACGATTATAGTGTCCCAATTTTAAATTAAATAAATTAATTTATTGATTCAAGAAAATACAAATTTTTTCTTAATTTAATAAAATAATTTATTTATTTAAAGTAACCCTAAAATTTTATTTTATTATTTTAGGGAAACTTATTTTATTTCTAACAATACGTTTTGTACACAAAAAACTACAATATTAACTATTTAAGTATTAATTAATTATTTTTTAACTAATATTTCGTTTTAATACAATACTTGTATTATTTTATTTTAATTATAAAAGAGGAACACGTTTTTGTATTTATAGTAGTCACTTTGATTTTTTTTAATTTTATTAAAATCACCCCCAAAAACACTACCCTTTTTATGTTGATATGTTAACCACCATTTTGTTATAAAATCGTTCAAAAAACACTAATCAACATTTAATTTTTATTTAAGACCTCTGACACACGAACGTTACGAACGCACGTCTTTTAAAACGGACGTCAATTTAACGCTCGTGTGACCCAGACCTAAAAAGTGTAGAAAAAAGTTGCTTTTGTTTAAATTTTGATATGTGACATTCTTTGATTTCAATGGCAATTTAAACAAAATTTTAACTCGAAGGGGGGTCCAAAAAATTATTTTTTGAAAAACAACTTTTTTCTTTATTTTTTTTAAATTTAGCACTTATCTTAATTTCAACAAAAATACGTACATAATTGAATTTTCCTGTAAGTATATCTTTGGTTTAATAATTAATTTGTAATTAAGAATTTAACAGTTTTAATAAATGGCACTGAAGCTGCGCTTTTTAGCTTAATGCAACAATAGTAAATTAAATTTTTTTAAACTTATTTTAATTCGTATTTACACACATATACACAATTACAAACATACTTCAGAAAAAAAAAGATATGTTTTAATATATATATTTTTTGACTAGTACTCCTAGTATAATTTGAAGTATCACATATACGGCCACGAAAATGAACTACCAGAGAGAAGCATGTCTCTTATTAAAGTTTCGATAGGTGTTTTTCCGACCAGTCTTACGAAAAATAGTTGTTCTATTACAGCTGAACTAACAGTTCGTAAACTAGGCAATCTTAATAATAATTTACCAAATCTAGTAGGTTGATTTGGATATTGCGTTCTGCAATATTCTTCTAAAGCACATTGAGATTTTTCTTGAAGCGATTCAATATGTGATACATCACTTAAACCGCACGCATCTGAAATCAAAGAAAATATTTTAATAATAATGAAAGCAAGCATTAAAATACAAAAAATCATACTATAATAAAAATCCCCCCCCCATTGAAATTTTAAAAAATGATTAGGCGGAAAGGCACAAGACAAATTAGGAAATATACCAGAACTAGTTTCTGTTCTTTTAAATTTTTCAGAACGTAAACTAAGAAACTATACAACAGAATCAAGAGGGCTATAAGCCACCCATCCCTGATTTCTAAAAAACAGCTTGTTATTATAGTACAGCCAGCCTCACAATTATTGGCCACCCTCTATAATTCTAGCACAAATTGTGGATGCAACCTTCATAAAACCTCCTTCCTAAATTGAGGGGTAACTTTATTTTGCCAACAAGTAGTAAATCAACAACCTCCTCTTCTGTCCCTTTGCCGTTGTTGGCTAATAACCACCCTGTCGTATAGCCACAGTGGCCAATAATTGTGAGGCTGACTATACACCAGAACGCTTAAAACAATAAATGAATAAACTCTAAAGAGCTATTAGTTTCTGTTTTTTTAATTTTTCAAAACGTAAATCAAGATAACATATACTAAAAAATCAAGGGGGCTACGCCCCCTAACCACTGATTTTAAAAGTACATATTATTAGTACATCAGATCGCTTAAAACAATGAACTCTAAAGTGTTTTTAGTTTCTGTTTTTTTTTAATTTTTCAGAAAATGGTAAATCAAGATAACATAGGAAAAATCAAGGGGTCTAAGCCCTCGTCCAATGATTTAAAAAAATTCAACTTGTTATTAGTAGTACATCAGATCGCTTAAAACGATTCACTCTATAGAGCTTTTAGTTTCTGTTTTTTATAATTTTTCAAAACGTAAATCAAGATAACATATACTAAAAATCAAGGGGGCTAAGTTCCGGTCCACTGATTTAAAAAATTTCAGCTTGTTATTAGTATATCAGATCGTCTAAAACAATAAACTCTAAAGCGTTTCTGTTTTTTTTTAATTTTTCAAAACGTAAATGAAGATAACATACTAAAAAATCAAGGGGGCTACGCCCCTCAACCACTGATTTAAAAAGTACATCAGATCGCTTAAAACAATGAACTCTAAAGTGTTTTTAGTTTTTGTTTTTTTAAATTTTTCCGAAAATCGTAAATCAAGATAACATGGGAATAATCAAGGAGGCTAAGCCCCCGTCCACTGATTTTTAAAAGTACATATTATTAGTACATCAGATCGCTTAAAACGATAAACTCTAAAGAGCTTTTAGTTTCTATTTTTTTAAATTTTTCTAAACGTAAATCAAGATAACATATACTAAAAATCAAGGGGGCTAAGCCCCCCAACCACTGATTTAAAAAAGTACATATTATTAGTACTTCAGATCGCTTAAAACAAAGAACTCTAAAGTGTTTTTAGCTTCTGTTTTTTTTTAATTTTTCAAAAAATCGTAAATCAAGATAACATAGGAAAAATCTAGGGGGCTAAGCCTCCGTCCACTGATTTAAAAAATTTCAGCTTGTTATTAGTACATCAGATCGCTTAAAACAATAAACTCTAAAGCGCTTTAAGTTTCTGTTTTTTTTTAATTTTTCAAAACGTAAATCAAGATTCAAGATAACATATACTAAAAATCAAGGGGGCTAAGTCCCCAACCACTGATTTAATAAAGTACATATTATTATAGTACATCAGATCGCTTAAAACAATAAACTTTAAACGCTTTTCATTTCTGTTTTTTTTTTAATTTTTCAGAACGTAAATCAGGGTACTATAATTATAAATTATAACACATCAGTAAGAATGATGGGGATGGGGGCCGTGATTTAAAAAATGACAGCCCTAAACAAAAAACGAAAGCTGTTTTATTTTCTGATTTAAAAAAAAATTTCAGAACGGAAATAATACGTAAAATGGTAAAATCAAGCTGTTCTAGCCTCATTAAGGCCTTTAATTTAATGTCACATGACAGAAACTTAACCCCCTGACCCCTAAAATTATCAATATTAACAACAAAAATCATAACAGTCTAATATTATTTTAATTGAATTTCGACCCTCATACATTCTTCAATTTTTAATTTTTTTTTAAACTCAAATCTCAATAATATTAGATAATAGAGCCTAACCCCCTCAGCCCCCTATTTAAAAAAAATATAATTTAGGTATTAGTTGCATGGTTGCTTACAAAAAATAAGTTACAAAGACATTCTAACGTTGTAACTCTTAATTTGACGTCACAGTTTACCCCCCTGCCCCCAGAATAATAATATTAATAATAAATAAAAATATATAATCAATTATCAATTTTATGCACCCCTATCATTAAACCTTAAATCAAAGAGTTATTATTTTTTGAAATTTAAAAAAAATGTTTTAAAAGGCCCCCCTTGGACCTGGAGTAATTAATTACCTATTTGATTTAATTATTCATATCGTTTGTAGTGTAGGTAATTTAACATTAACCTTACTTTGTATCTTCATAAATCTTTATTTTTTTAAATTATTTATGCAAGACATTACAACCTCGCCCCCTCCTTTAAATTTTACCTATTGAAACGCAAAAAATATTGTTTTAATTGTTTATGTTGTTTAATTAATCATCGCTAATGACAATATTAATTTAGAAATTATTTATTTAATTTTTCTTCCCGGTCCCCTTGTTTCAATTAAAATCAAAGTCTATGCCCCCCAGTCTTTGTTTACTTAATAAAAATATTTTATTTTTTTTTTTCTCTTTTTATCATTTCACGAGTACTCAAATTAAAAAAATTTATTAATTAAAATTTTTTCTGTAAGGGGGGGGGCGAATAAACGAGGACGTTTCAGCCCCCTTCAAAAATGCGAAAGTAAAAAATTTTTTTTTGTAAAAATAACGTATTTAGGTACAATTTTTGTTATTTTTTTTAAAACTTTTTTTGCCCCCCCACCCATGTATTTTTAAAAGCATAAGTTGTTATTTTTTTATACTGATTGGGGTGTTCTATAGCTATAAATCAAAGCGTTGATTCCAAATAGAGTTGGAACAGGACTATTTGTCCCCCCCCCCCGAGGAAATAAAAAAGGTTGGTTATAATTAGAGTTGTTAGTGGTTAAAAGGAGATAGTAATTAAAAGATGTGTTACGTAAGTTTGCAAGTATATTGTCATCATCCAGCTGCTGTTTTTCAACAATTAGGGTACGCCGCATTACTAACGAATTACACAAACAATTCTAAGTAACACTTGGATTTAATTGTTATTTCTCGACAATTACTGTGACGCAGCCTTATATACTATTTATTAAATATTATATAGTGCATTATATGCATTTGGTATCTTAATAATTAATTTAAAAATTTCCTCGACGCTCAGTGGGTCGATTAAAGAGTGATGGGAGGCGATTGAAACTGTGATGAATGCGGTGCGTGAGCGAGATCGTTTCTGTCGTTAAAATCATGCAGTTTTATTTTAATAAGTGCATTTTATTAATAATTTAAAATATGGATGTAACAGTTTTTTATTCTTTTATTTAATAAGGTTTTATTAATTGTATTCTACATCGTTATATGGCATTGACCTCCTACAGGCACACAAATGAGCTAATTTATCGTTAACGATTAAGTGCTCCTGTCGTTTTCTTTATTTTTTATTTTACTTCCCCTTATTTTAAAATTAGCGCAAATTGTTAACAAATTACTTAGGGAAAAAATTTTTTCTAATAAACTTTATAAAATTTAATTTTCTTATATACTTTAACTTATAGTATATGGCTTTAAAGAACAACTGTTAAGCAACGAAATATTAATAAGTTGGAATTAATAAAACATTGTTCATTATGTAAATTTGAATTCAGCAGGTTTTGATGGCAATAGTACTAATTAAAACTTGCTAATATAAAGCATCTGCATCAAACTTTATATTGTCAGTAAGAGATCGTAAAGAACTTTAACTCTTTTGTAACTATACTGACTTTAACTGACATTAATTCAATTACTTCAAACTTTTCAGTATAATTTAAATTTAGTAAATAAATCAACATTTATCGTCCAAATTTTAAAATATAATTAACACAAAACAACTACATTATTTCTTAACTTATTTTAATCAATATTACTCAAGTTGTATCTACACCTAAGGAAGTCTCGCTTAAAACCCCCAAAATTCAAACTTCCCGCACAAAAGGGGGTACTGTAACGTCACCAAAATTATATCACCTTATCAAATACGTGATTCAAAAAGTTGCTAAACGCTTTGCTGATTTATAAATCCTAAATGCCCCCTTCCCTCAAAAATGTAAACAAAAAAACAAAGTAGTCATTAAAGACTGTTTTACGATGCATTTTATTAATTTTTGTTTGTTATTAGAAACGCATACACGAACCCATGTTCCAAAAATTAAAATTTCGAGCCAAAAAAGTGGTTGGAACAGTTCCTGATTTGTCAAAAGAGGAGTGGCTTGGGACAACACAAAATTATTTCTAAAAGTCCCTCTCTTATTTCTTTCTAGATTTATAAAATCGTAATTATAAATATTTTTATTTTCACAGCTATTCATATTTTAACCCCCCTCCATTTTCAGTTTAATATTCAAGAATGCAAAATTGAAAACACAAAGCGCTGACGTTTGACATAAATTTCAACATTTGTTGTACGTCATATTTTGTAAGAAAATCATTGAATAAAAAGACAAAAATCGTGATATAAAAATCAGGAGAAAGTTACTAGTGCATCAGTACTTCGTATTAAGTGAATTGTTTTTTTTTTCTTTTTTATAAATTCCTACTGAGAAATTTCCAACCAGCTGTAAAATGGGCTTCAGAGAGTAAAACACTTTTTGATTGCGCCAATTGAACAAATTATTTAAATAACACTATAAGTTTACTTATAAAGGATGAGGAAATGAGGATCTATCAAAACGGTCCTGTGGAACCCCAAACCCCTTTACAAACTAAACTCTTTGACCCATATTCGAACTAATAACGAAATATAATTATTTTAAGTTTAAGCCGCAATTTTTCATTGAAGCGTGTGTAAGTTGAAGTTTGAAGATTGATATCTTCTGAAGTACCGACGTGAAAAACAATTATTTCCGATGAAAATTATAGAAAATTCAATTATCTTTAAGTTAGTGTAACAAACTTTGTTACTAATAATCTATTATGCAAGTCCCAATCAAAATAACCCTTAAAGAGGCATTTTTATTGAAGCGTTAGTGAGTTAAAGTTTGAAGATTGATATCTTCTGAAGTACTGATCTGAGAAAACATTATTTCGGATAAAAATTATAGAAAATTAAATTATCTTTAAGCTTGTGTAACAAAATTTCTCACTAACAATCTATTTCGGATGTTACACTCAAAATAACCCTTAGAGGGCATTTTCATTAAAGCGTTAGTGAGTTAAAGTTTGAAGATTGATATCTTCTGAAGTACTGATCTGAGAAAACATTATTTCAGATAAAAATTATAGAAAATTAAATTATCTTTAAGCTTGTGTAACAAAATTTCTCACTAACAATCTATTTCGGATGTTACACTCAAAATAACCCTTAGAGGGCATTTTCATTGAAGCGTTGGTGAGTTGAAGTTTGAAAATTGATATCTTCTGAAGTACTGACGTGAGAAAAAATTATTTTATATGAAAATTATAGTAATTTCAATGATCTTTAAGGTTGTAGAACAAAATTTCTTACTAATAATCTATTTTGGAAGTCCCACTCAAAATAAACCTTAGAGGGGCATTTTCAATGAAGCGTTTGTGAGTTGAAGTTTGAAGATTGATATCTTCTGAAGTACTGATCTGAGAAAACATTATTTCGGATAAAAATTATAGAAAATTAAATTATCTTTAAGCTTGTGTAACAAAATTTCTCACTAACAATCTATTTCGGATGTTACACTCAAAATAACCCTTAGAGGGCATTTTCATTGAAGCGTTGGTGAGTTGAAGTTTGAAAATTGATATCTTCTGAAGTACTGACGTGAGAAAAAATTATTTTATATGAAAATTATAGTAATTTCAATGATCTTTAAGGTTGTAGAACAAAATTTCTTACTAATAATCTATTTTGGAAGTCCCACTCAAAATAAACCTTAGAGGGGCATTTTCAATGAAGCGTTTGTGAGTTGAAGTTTGAAGATTGATATCTTCTGAAGTACTGACGTGAGAAAAATTATTTCTGAAGAAAATTATAGATAATTCAATGAACTTTAAGGTTGTGTAACAAAATTTGTCACTAATAATCTGTTTTGGAAGTTCCACTCAAAATAACCTTTAGAGGGGCATTTTCAATAAAGCGTTTGTGAGTTGAAGTTTGAAGACTGATATCTTTTGAAGTACTGACGTGAGAAAAATTATTTCTGATGAAAATTATAGATAATTCAATGAACTTTAAGGTTGTGTAACAAAATTTGTCACTAATAATCTGTTTTGGAAGTTCCACTCAAAATAACCTTTAGAGGGGCATTTTCAATAAAGCGTTTGTGAGTTGAAGTTTGAAGACTGATATCTTTTGAAGTACTGACGTGAGAAAAATTATTTCTGATGAAAATTATAGATAATTCAATGAACTTTAAGGTTGTGTAACAAAATTTGTCACTAATAATCTGTTTTGGAAGTTCCACTCAAAATAACCTTTAGAGGGGCATTTTCAATAAAGCGTTTGTGAGTTGAAGTTTGAAGACTGATATCTTTTGAAGTACTGACGTGAGAAAAATTATTTCTGATGAAAATTATAGATAATTCAATGAACTTTAAGGTTGTGTAACAAAATTTGTCACTAATAATCTGTTTTGGAAGTTCCACTCAAAATAACCCTTAGAGGGGCATTTTCAATAAAGGGTTTGTGAGTTGAAGTTTGAAGACTGATATCTTCTGAAGTACTGACGTGAGAAAAATTATTTCTGATGAAAATTATAGATAATTCAATTAACTTTAAGGTTGTGTAACAAAATTTGTCACTAATAATCTGTTTTGGAAGTTCCACTCAAAATAACCCTTAGAGGGGCATTTTTATTGAAGCGTTAGTGAGTTAAAGTTTGAAGATTGATATCTTCTGAAGTACTGATCTGAGAAAACATTATTTCAGATAAAAATTATAGAAAATTAAATTATCTTTAAGCTTGTGTAACAAAATTTCTCACTAACAATCTATTTCGGATGTTACACTCAAAATAACCCTTAGAGGGCATTTTCATTGAAGCGTTGGTGAGTTGAAGTTTGAAAATTGATATCTTCTGAAGTACTGACGTGAGAAAAAATTATTTCTGATGAAAATTATAGAAAATTCAATTAACTTTAAGGTTGTGTAACAAAATTTGTCACTAATAATCTTTTTTGGAAGTCCCACTCAAAATAACCCTTAGAGGGGCATTTTCAATGAAGCGTTTGTGAGTTGAAGTTTGAAGATTGATATCTTCTGAAGTACTAATGTGAGAAAAATTATTTCTGATGAAAATTATAGAAAATTCAATTAACTTTAAGGTTGTGTAACAATATTTGTCACTAATAATCTTTTTTGGAAGTCCCACTCAAAATAACCCTTAGAGGGGCATTTTTAATGAAGCGTTTGTGAGTTGAAGTTTGAAGATTGATATCTTCTGAAGTACTAATGTGAGAAAAATTATTTCTGATGAAAATTATAGAAAATTCAATTAACTTTAAGGTTGTGTAACAAAATTTGTCACTAGTAATCTTTTTTGGAAGTCCCACTCAAAATAACCCTTAGAGGGGCATTTTCAATGAAGCGTTTGTGAGTTGAAGTTTGAAGATTGATATCTTCTGAAGTACTGATCTGAGAAAACATTATTTCGGATAAAAATTATAGAAAATTAAATTATCTTTAAGCTTGTGTAACAAAATTTCTCACTAACAATCTATTTCGGATGTTACACTCAAAATAACCCTTAGAGGGCATTTTCATTGAAGCGTTAGTGAGTTAAAGTTTGAAGATTGATATCTTCTGAAGTACTGATCTGAGAAAACATTATTTCAGATAAAAATTATAGAAAATTAAATTATCTTTAAGCTTGTGTAACAAAATTTCTCACTAACAATCTATTTCGGATGTTACACTCAAAATAACCCTTAGAGGGCATTTTCATTGAAGCGTTGGTGAGTTGAAGTTTGAAAATTGATATCTTCTGAAGTACTGACGTGAGAAAAAATTATTTTATATGAAAATTATAGTAATTTCAATGATCTTTAAGGTTGTAGAACAAAATTTCTTACTAATAATCTATTTTGGAAGTCCCACTCAAAATAAACCTTAGAGGGGCATTTTCAATGAAGCGTTTGTGAGTTGAAGTTTGAAGATTGATATCTTCTGAAGTACTGATCTGAGAAAACATTATTTCGGATAAAAATTATAGAAAATTAAATTATCTTTAAGCTTGTGTAACAAAATTTCTCACTAACAATCTATTTCGGATGTTACACTCAAAATAACCCTTAGAGGGCATTTTCATTGAAGCGTTGGTGAGTTGAAGTTTGAAAATTGATATCTTCTGAAGTACTGACGTGAGAAAAAATTATTTTATATGAAAATTATAGTAATTTCAATGATCTTTAAGGTTGTAGAACAAAATTTCTTACTAATAATCTATTTTGGAAGTCCCACTCAAAATAAACCTTAGAGGGGCATTTTCAATGAAGCGTTTGTGAGTTGAAGTTTGAAGATTGATATCTTCTGAAGTACTGACGTGAGAAAAATTATTTCTGAAGAAAATTATAGATAATTCAATGAACTTTAAGGTTGTGTAACAAAATTTGTCACTAATAATCTGTTTTGGAAGTTCCACTCAAAATAACCTTTAGAGGGGCATTTTCAATAAAGCGTTTGTGAGTTGAAGTTTGAAGACTGATATCTTTTGAAGTACTGACGTGAGAAAAATTATTTCTGATGAAAATTATAGATAATTCAATGAACTTTAAGGTTGTGTAACAAAATTTGTCACTAATAATCTGTTTTGGAAGTTCCACTCAAAATAACCTTTAGAGGGGCATTTTCAATAAAGCGTTTGTGAGTTGAAGTTTGAAGACTGATATCTTTTGAAGTACTGACGTGAGAAAAATTATTTCTGATGAAAATTATAGATAATTCAATGAACTTTAAGGTTGTGTAACAAAATTTGTCACTAATAATCTGTTTTGGAAGTTCCACTCAAAATAACCTTTAGAGGGGCATTTTCAATAAAGCGTTTGTGAGTTGAAGTTTGAAGACTGATATCTTTTGAAGTACTGACGTGAGAAAAATTATTTCTGATGAAAATTATAGATAATTCAATGAACTTTAAGGTTGTGTAACAAAATTTGTCACTAATAATCTGTTTTGGAAGTTCCACTCAAAATAACCTTTAGAGGGGCATTTTCAATAAAGCGTTTGTGAGTTGAAGTTTGAAGACTGATATCTTTTGAAGTACTGACGTGAGAAAAATTATTTCTGATGAAAATTATAGATAATTCAATGAACTTTAAGGTTGTGTAACAAAATTTGTCACTAATAATCTGTTTTGGAAGTTCCACTCAAAATAACCTTTAGAGGGGCATTTTCAATAAAGCGTTTGTGAGTTGAAGTTTGAAGACTGATATCTTTTGAAGTACTGACGTGAGAAAAATTATTTCTGATGAAAATTATAGATAATTCAATGAACTTTAAGGTTGTGTAACAAAATTTGTCACTAATAATCTGTTTTGGAAGTTCCACTCAAAATAACCCTTAGAGGGGCATTTTCAATAAAGGGTTTGTGAGTTGAAGTTTGAAGACTGATATCTTCTGAAGTACTGACGTGAGAAAAATTATTTCTGATGAAAATTATAGATAATTCAATTAACTTTAAGGTTGTGTAACAAAATTTGTCACTAATAATCTGTTTTGGAAGTTCCACTCAAAATAACCCTTAGAGGGGCATTTTTATTGAAGCGTTAGTGAGTTAAAGTTTGAAGATTGATATCTTCTGAAGTACTGATCTGAGAAAACATTATTTCAGATAAAAATTATAGAAAATTAAATTATCTTTAAGCTTGTGTAACAAAATTTCTCACTAACAATCTATTTCGGATGTTACACTCAAAATAACCCTTAGAGGGCATTTTCATTGAAGCGTTGGTGAGTTGAAGTTTGAAAATTGATATCTTCTGAAGTACTGACGTGAGAAAAAATTATTTCTGATGAAAATTATAGAAAATTCAATTAACTTTAAGGTTGTGTAACAAAATTTGTCACTAATAATCTTTTTTGGAAGTCCCACTCAAAATAACCCTTAGAGGGGCATTTTCAATGAAGCGTTTGTGAGTTGAAGTTTGAAGATTGATATCTTCTGAAGTACTAATGTGAGAAAAATTATTTCTGATGAAAATTATAGAAAATTCAATTAACTTTAAGGTTGTGTAACAATATTTGTCACTAATAATCTTTTTTGGAAGTCCCACTCAAAATAACCCTTAGAGGGGCATTTTTAATGAAGCGTTTGTGAGTTGAAGTTTGAAGATTGATATCTTCTGAAGTACTAATGTGAGAAAAATTATTTCTGATGAAAATTATAGAAAATTCAATTAACTTTAAGGTTGTGTAACAAAATTTGTCACTAATAATCTTTTTTGGAAGTCCCACTCAAAATAACCCTTAGAGGGGCATTTTCAATGAAGCGTTTGTGAGTTGAAGTTTGAAGATTGATATCTTCTGAAGTACTAATGTGAGAAAAATTATTTCTGATGAAAATTATAGAAAATTCAATTAACTTTAAGGTTGTGTAACAAAATTTGTCACTAATAATCTTTTTTGGAAGTCCCACTCAAAATAACCCTTAGAGGGGCATTTTTAATGAAGCGTTTGTGAGTTGAAGTTTGAAGATTGATATCTTCTGAAGTACTAATGTGAGAAAAATTATTTCTGATGAAAATTATAGAAAATTCAATTAACTTTAAGGTTGTGTAACAAAATTTGTCACTAATAATCTTTTTTGGAAGTCCCACTCAAAATAACCCTTAGAGGGGCATTTTCAATGAAGCGTTTGTGAGTTGAAGTTTGAAGATTGATATCTTCTGAAGTACTGACGTGAGAAAAATTATTTCTGAAGAAAATTATAGAAAATTCAATTAACTTTAAAGTTGTGTAACAAAATTTATCACTAATAATCTTTTTTGGAAGTTCCACTCAAAATAACCCTTCCTTAGAGGGGCATTTTCAATGAAGCGCTTGTGAGTTGAAGTTTGAAGACTGATGTACTGACGTGAGAAAAATTACTTGTGATGAAAATTATAGAAAATTCAATTAACTTTAAGGTTGTGTAACAAAATCTATTTTGAAAGTCCCACTTAAAATAACCCTTAGATCGTAACGTAACGTATAACGTTAGTTTCTTAACGTTGTTACCATGGCATTGAAAATGGCTAGCTGGGTATCGTTAGATCACATGTTATCCTTTAAGTATAGTAAGGAAACGTTACGTGTATCATAGCGTTTATACATTTTTGGATAATTGTAGCATATTGAATTGTAGTAGAATGGACGAATTGTGGTATATTTTTTAAGTTGGTGCAATACTCGTTAAGAAATTCTAATAAATCTTTTAACGTGTAAATCTATTTTGGTGTAGTTTGAAAGGACGTGAAGTTTATTTTTTGTGGATGGTAATTAAATTACCATTCTTCTTCGGAATTACTTTAATTTAAAAGTAGGTATTGCTTAAAGGTTCCATTTTATGAATCACGCAAATTTAGAGGTACACAATTAGAACAAGCATTGCTTTATAATACTTAGATCATGATGTCTTCTTTGCATTCAGACATGGGTTAATGGCATTCTTATAAGGTCAACGACAAATATAGAAAGCTAAATTGCGTACTGTGATTTGTGAATTGATAGTAAGTAGAACATTTAAAAAAAAATTCCAAACTGCTCATCTTTGATGAGAATTGAGAAGAAAGTTAATTATTTTTTTAATGTAAAACTTTGTACAAAGTATTAGATAAGCGAGCGTTTAATTAATAGAACTACAAGTTACATTAATGGCCCAATATTGTCTTAATAAAACGTTTAATTGTAGAAGTAACTGTAGAGCAAATACATACTCGAAACTTTTTAACTCCTCTCTCCTTATAAATAAACTTGGACAATTGCTAAATATTATATTTTTAGAATTGATGACAAGATAACTACTTACATTAATAGCCTTTTGTTAATTTTTTGTACAAGAAAAATTATATTTCACTCTAATCAGAGGTGGTTTAAGGATAAATTATCCCATCCTCCTCCTTTTAGGGTTTTATCATTTTATCAAGTAGTAAAACTATGGGTATATCAGAAAAATGCATTTTTAAATGCATTGTCCTTTGTTTCAGTCACTTAACAGTACGTTGTGCATGAGATCCACCCTCTATTCCATAACACGCCTTCGCCAACCCCTTCTTGAGATATGAGCGCGCATGCTGTCACTCGATTTTTACGTAAAAATCCTAAAAACTTTCAGATAAAAGACATCTTAGTTTCTTAAGAATTTTTTAATCAAAAGATTAAGGTTAAAAAAAATTAATATTAAAATTTAAAAAAAACAACCCTTAAAATATAAATTACCGCTACATTAAAAATTAAATCAAAATTTTACTAAAATTAAGTTTTTTATCAACTCCTTTTTCGCTTTTACCAACCTAATGTTTTTGTTACGATAGCATAGAGAAAATCTGTGGCTTTTAATTTTTAGGGATGCGCCCCCAAGCAAAACTACAGAAGGGTGAATAATCGCTCTACGCTAGACAAAATACTTAATTTTGTTAATAATGTCAGAGCAAAAATAAGGCGAACGGGAACGAATATTAAGGTCAAATTTTCGATTAAAAATTTTAATTTTCCCCCAAAAAAAAACAAAATTTGGGGAAAAAACGTCTTAATTACTAAAATATTAAAACAAAAACTTCATACGCAATCTGATACCCCTAAAGAAAATCTTACTAAAAATCAGATCACAAAAAATAGACCTACTTTGTTATGCACCCCTAAGCAAGCCACATCACTATTTCATTGTGATTTATTAGCACTTCACTAAAAGAATCGAAAAAACGACGCTGAATCAATCAGCCATTATTTCACATAGAGACCTGCGGGAGATATAAGACCCAGGTCAAACTTTAGGTCAGTGTCATTGCAAGATGTGCATCTAACACAAAGCTAAAATTATGATCAAAAACATTTATTTCGACAAACCACACAACCAATCAATTAGTTTCTACCAAAAAGTCCAAACTTACACCCCTTTCTCTTATTCACCCTCAATTAATTTAAATTAACCCCGGGGAATTTAATTTGAGGTGTATACAAATTAGAGAATTTTTGTAATTTTTAAAAAATTTTATTGCTACACCCCTCCATTATTTAAAAGTTCAGAATTTTATACTTGCAATTACTTTTTTTAAACGTCAAATTCAATTTGTAAACCCCCTTCTTCTTCTCATCCTCAACTCTCCAGTCAATTAATGTACTTTTGTACTGCAATATTTTATCAAACTACACCCTCAAATAATTGTAATCGGATTTTAAAAATGTACAGCTGTTATTATCGATTAGAATTAAGGTTTTTGCTAAATGTGGTTCAATTTCCTATTTTTAAGTATTTTCTATCACTTCATAATGATTCTGACAAAAAACGTAATAATCCTCCCCATAATCCTCCCGAGTTGTATTTTTGCTTAAACTACTTTACATAGAAAATGAATTGTATAGGTACTTAAAAATACTTTATCAACTACGAATGCAAACTAAAAAAAATTATTTTACTAATCGATTTAAGACGTTTTCGTTCTACAAAAAACGGCTCGTTACAGTACCCCCTTAAATAGAAAATCTTTAAATTTCAAACGTACGAAGGACTAGACGTCTTTTAAAAATAATATTTGAGTGACTGATATTTATTTCATAAGCGTAGTTTTATATAATGGGGGGGGGGGGCAATTTTAATTATTTTTCTAAACGGTGTGTCTATGGGCAGTAACAACTATAGTAACTTACAATACGTAAAAGCTAATTATGTGATGATTATAGAAATTAGGGGGGGGGGGGTTACGTCAAGATACTTGAAAGGAATTTTTTGTGAAAATAATTAATTTTAATTTTTTTTAGTGCACATAAAACTTCGACTTAATAAAATTGCTATTCCAGAATAGGAACAAAAAGTTGTAACTTAATGCAAATTTTAAAAAATTGATTTTAGTATTTCAAAAATGGGTTGTTACAGTACCCCCTTAAATAAAAAAATTTTTAATTTCAAACGTACGAAGTACGAAAGACTCGCATCTTTTAAAAATAATTATTGAGTGACTGATATTTATTTCATAAGCATACAGTTTTATGTAATGGGGGGGGATTTAATTTTAGTTCTTTTCAAAACTGTGTGAGGGGAGTAACAAACATAGTAGCTTACAATACGTAAAAGCTGATGATGTAATGATTATAGAAAATTATGGGGGGGGCGTAAATTTTCTCTAGTACACTTGAAAGAATGTTTTTTTGAAAACTATTAAATTTTGATAAATTGTTTTTTGTATGAAAAACTATTTTTTGTAAAAGCTTTTAAGGGACATTTATGGTTTAACAGAAAGTCAGAGAAAACGATGTCCGATTTTCTGTGTTTTATAGTACGTGTTAGAAATGCAATAAATCGTCAAAATAGCGTTGAGTACAATGGAATTTTGGTAGACCTAAAGTCGATGATACGCCTTTTCGTTGTAGCTTATTTGCAGTTACTTGTTACATATACAGAGCTGATTAAGGTTAATTTTTTTTAATTATAAAAAAAATTAATTAAGGTTGTCGGTGATCGATGTGACCTTGAAATAAACATTGTCAATATGATATTATCTTGCTGCCCTATTTATTAGTCGAAAGTGCACCCCACAGTCGTACAACTTACTGCTTTTTACTAGGGAGCATCACGTTGCACTTGTGGTTTGTGTAAATCTATTGTGTTACATGTTAGGGAGGACACATACTGTTCCTACAAAGTACAACTCGAACAAAAAAATATACCCTTGTTGCTTACTTATATCTTAAAGTTACAAATTTTTATTTTTAACATAATTTAGTTAACAAAAGAACTAATTTACCCTTTGTATAAATTCACTTACATCTGACTTTTTACCTATGAGGCCAAAAAGGTCATCTCGTTTCAATGAATGGAATTTATTGCTTAAAAGGGGCAATATTTCCCCTGATATACTAAGATATGACCTTTCCAATAGGTCAAAGGTGTTTTAAAAATAAGTCACTTTGTTAGCACATTTTTACATTATTTTTAAACTCACAAAAATATTTACTCCAAAAACATATTTATTTACACTCCAATTAATTGACGCATAAAATCATTTTTCTTAGTAAAACAAGATAAACTTCATTTATTTATCTTAACTTTTAATTAATAATAATTAATAATTACCTAGTGCTTGTTGCAACATTCGTAATTTTTTAATAAACGTATTTTCAACGTATTAGCATTTTTATGCTCAAAACTCAAAATTACGTACCCCACAATTTAAAAAAAATTTATTTACTTAAAAAATGTTTACTCAAATGGTACCCAATTGTGTAAATTCTCACTTTTCACGAATCATACTTTTGTTAAATTATCTAGATGAAGGGGGGTGGTGAATTGTTATAATTTTAAGATTTGACTTGTTTCCATTTGTTATTTGGGTGGCGAGCTGAAATTATCATAACTAACGAATTGCTGACAGAGTATGGATGGTCAAAATGCAAACACTTATTTGAATGTAAAATTAATTAGTGGCGCGACTAATTTGTAAATGAATTACGTTTTGCGGGCATTACATAATTTAAAAAAAATTCATATAGAAATGCTTTTGATACTGTTTAAATATTTTAACAGTGTGAACATCACTTTGTATATGGAAACCTGGTGGGCAGGTTAGGTTACGAAAGGTCGTGACCCGAATGCTCATGCCAAGCACTTGGGGTTCGTGGTTGCTATCTACGCTTCTTTATGCTTCGAAGAGTTTCTTGTAGTACTACTTACTGGTTTAAAGCAACATCTAATCATAGAAGGTACCGTTGCTAGACCGTTTCAAATCATTATAAATCACATTGTGGTTGAAGGTTTTTGTTAATAATAAGAAAAGAAAATATTTTCTAACTCAAAATCATATCTTATTGATCCAACTAATAAACCATTATACTAACAGCAATAATGTACGTTAAAAAATTTGTTTTGTAATTTTTTTTTAAATACCTTACGTACATCGAATGGTCCAAAATATTTTGAATTAATTTGAATTTTTCTACAAAAATTCTACTCAAACTCAAACATGTAATGTAATTATTGTACGCAAAATTTGAGCACATTTTGAAAAGAAATTAAAAAAGAAACGTTTTTTAAACGTTTTGTAAAACATATTTTTAAATGTTTTTGAAATTTTCTGAAAATTAAGAGCGTGTATCCCGATTGGTGATGTAAAACACCTAGTTATAATATTCTCATTTTAGGAGTATTTCTTAAAAAATTACCCCCCCCCATTTTGTGAAAATTCAATTGGATTCCAAACATTATGGCGTATTGAGAAAAATAATAATTTGAATTAGAGCAATTCACAAATAAAATTTTGAATTAAAAAGAAACATTTTTTAAATGATTTCGGGAAATCATATTTTTAAATTTTCTGGAAACATGAAGTATGTGCCCCCAGTAGTGATGTAAAACGTCTAGTTGAAATTTGCTCATTTTAGGAATATTTCTTCAAAAATTATTCCCTCTCCCCCTTTTTGTGAAAATTCCAGTGGATTCCGAACATGTAACCTTTTTATAGCGTGTTCAAAAAAAATAATAATTTGAATTAGAGCAATTCACAAATAAAATTTTGAATTAAAAAGAAACAATTTTTTAAATGTTTTCGGGAAATCACATTTTTAAGTTTTCTGGAAACATGAAGTATGTGCCCCCAGTAGTGATGTAAAACGTCTAGTTGAAATTTGCTCATTTTAGGAATATTTCTTCAAAAATTATTCCCTCTCCCCCTTTTGTGAAAATTCCAGTGGATTCCGAACATGTAATCTTTTTATAGCGTGTTCACAAAAAATAATAATTTGAATTAGAGCAATTCACAAATAAAACTTTGAATTAAAAAGAAACATTTTTTTATTGTTTCCGGGAAATCATATTTTTAAATTTTCTGGAAACATGAAGTATGTGCCCCCAGTAGTGATGTAAATCGTCTAGTTGAAATTTGCTCATTTTAGGAATATTTCTTCAAAAATTATTCCCTCTCCCCCTTTTGTGAAAATTCCAGTGGATTCCGAACATGTAATCTTTTTATAGCGTGTTCACAAAAAATAATAATTTGAATTAGAGCAATTCACAAATAAAACTTTGAATTAAAAAGAAACATTTTTTTATTGTTTCCGGGAAATCATATTTTTAAATTTTCTGGAAACATGAAGTATGTGCCCCCAGTAGTGATGTAAAACGTCTAGTTGAAATTTGCTCATTTTAGGAATATTTCTTCAAAAATTATTCCCTCTCCCCCCTTTTGTGAAAATTCCAGTGGATTCCGAACATGTAATCTTTTTATAGCGTGTTCACAAAAAATAATAATTTGAATTAGAGCAATTCACAAATAAAACTTTTAATTAAAAAGAAACATTTTTTTATTGTTTCCGGGAAATCATATTTTTAAATTTTCTGGAAACATGAAGTATGTGCCCCCAGTAGTGATGTAAATCGTCTAGTTGAAATTTGCTCATTTTAGGAATATTTCTTCAAAAATTATTCCCTCTCCCCCTTTTTGTGAAAATTCCAGTGGATTCCCAACATGTAATCTTTTTATAGCGTGTTTACAAAAAATAATAATTTGAATTAGAGCAATTCACAAATAAAATTTTGAATTAAAAAGAAACATTTTTTTTAATGTTTTCGGGAAATCATATTTTTAAATTTTCTCGAAACATGAAGTATGTGCCCCCAGTAGTGATGTAAAACGTCTAGTTGAAATTTGCTCATTTTAGGAATATTTCTTCAAAAATTATTCCCTCTCCCCCTTTTTGTGAAAATTCCAGTGGGTTCCCAACATGTAATCTTTTTATAGCGTGTTCACAAAAAATAATAATTTGAACACTTTTTTAAATGTTTTCGGGAAATCATATTTTTAAATTTTCTGGAAACATGAAGTTTGTGCCCCCAGTAGTGATGTAAAACGTCTAGTTGAAATTTGCTCATTTTAGGAATATTTCTTCAAAAATTATTCCCTCTCCCCCTTTTTGTGAAAATTCCAGTGGATTCCCAACATGTAATCTTTTTATAGCGTGTTTACAAAAAATAATAATTTGAATTAGAGCAATTCACAAATAAAATTTTGAATTAAAAAGAAACATTTTTTTAAATGTTTTCGGGAAATCATATTTTTAAATTTTCTGGAAACATGAAGTATGTGCCCCCAGTAGTGATGTAAAACGTCTAGTTGAAATTTGCTCATTTTAGGAATATTTCTTCAAAAATTATTCCCTCTCCCCCTTTTTGTGAAAATTCCAGTGGGTTCCCAACATGTAATCTTTTTATAGCGTGTTTACAAAAAATAATAATTTGAATTAAAGCAATTCACAAATAAAATTTTGAATTAAAAAGAAACATTTTTATAATGTTTTCGGGAAATCATATTTTTAAATTTTCTGGAAACATGAAGTATGTGCCCCCAGTAGTGATGTAAAACGTCTAGTTGAAATTTGCTCATTTTAGGAATATTTCTTCAAAAATTATTCCCTCTCCCCCTTTTTGTGAAAATTCCAGTGGATTCCGAACATGTAATCTTTTTATAGCGTGTTCACAAAAAATAATAATTTGAATTAGAGCAATTCACAAATAAAATTTTGAATTAAAAAGAAACATTTTTTTAAATGTTTTCGGGAAATCACATTTTAAGTTTTCTGGAAACATGAAGTATGTGCCCCCAGTAGTGATGTAAAACGTCTAGTTGAAATTTGCTCATTTTAGGAATATTTCTTCAAAAATTATTCCCTCTCCCCCTTTTTGTGAAAATTCCAGTGGATTCCCAACATGTAATCTTTTTATAGCGTGTTTACAAAAAATAATAATTTGAATTAGAGCAATTCACAAATAAAATTTTGAATTAAAAAGAAACATTTTTTTAAATGTTTTCGGGAAATCACATTTTTAAGTTTTCTGGAAACATGAAGTATGTGCCCCCCAGTAGTGATGTAAAACGTCTGGTTGAAATTTTCTGATTTTAGGAATATTTCTTCAAAAATTATTCCCTCTCCCACTTTTTGTGAAAATTCCAGTGGATTCCGAACATGTAATGTTTTTATAGCTTGTTCACAAAAAATAATAATTTGAATTAGAGCAATTCACAAATAAAATTTTGAATTAAAAAGAAACATTTTTTTAAATGTTTTCGGGAAATCATATTTTAAATTTTCTGGAAACATGAAGTATGTGCCCCTCATTATTGTCTTCCCTACTCCCTATAAAAATTTAGTTTGAGTCCAAACATGCTTTAACTATTGCTAGTTGAAAAGTTTTGAATCAACGCACTTTTTAAAAAAAGTTTTTTCGAACATATTTTAAATGTTATTTTTTGAAAAAAAATTTTTAAATGTTTAAATTTTTTAAATTTAGTTTATTTAATCCTAAATCAGCAGTTTGTTCGTTTTTGAAATATTTTTCCTAAATTACTAACCCCTACCCCACCCTCTTCAAAATATTACTTAAAAAAATCATTATGGAATGATTAAATATAAATATCATTTTAATTCAAACCAATCAGCTTTTTAAATGAGATGACACGAAATGTTACGAATTAATCAATATAGTAAATTAAACCACCCTTTGAACTTTCAAAATTTTTATCTAGAACCCTCGTTATTAAAAAAATGACTTGAAGAGACGTTGTAAAGGACAAGGCTTATATTCGTGAATTTTAATTTTTTATAGATTTATAACCGTTTAAATGGGCACCCCCTTCTCATATCGTCCAAAAATTTCGATTAAGTTAGCCTCATTTGGTTTATTGAAAAATAATTAATGATTGATTCTGAATTTACCTTCGTGGGATAAAAAGAAAGCGTTTAATTAAAATTAATTTTAAAATTTGTACAGTGTTAATTTTGTGCCTATTTGTTATTTATTATATTTGAATGTCAATTATAAACACTTCATACTTGAATATATTGTAGCTTAACAAGTTTTAACTATTAATCTGATGGCTTTCTATATTTTTGACACATTACATTACGCTTAACGATGTAACTTTGTTAATAAGCCGTGAAAAAAGTAATAGATTTTTTAATGGTTAGTCAAAAAAATTAACATTTTCCCCTACGTTAAACAAATCAAAAAAGAGGCAACAAAAATTGTTATTAAAAGTGGGAATTTATTAATAAAATCAAAATTAATTCTAATTCTAACAATAGAGTCAATTACGCACGCAATTTTTCAAGCATCTGCATTACTTTTTTTTCCTATTATTATAATTATTTTTTCTTTTATTTAAAATTCGATAAATAATAAAGTTCCTGTGTGTATGCGTGTTGGCAATAATTAACTTATTTACTTGTAACAACAACTGCGTTGGAGGAAACGATGGTCAACAGGTCAAAGTTAAAGCAGGTGTATGTTGACTATATTCAACTTCAATGAACATGTTAAATATAAGATTTAGATATCAAATTAATTTTCTTTAATGATGTCATAAATTATTTTAAATTATTCTACAACAAATTTTAGTCAGAGAAGGATAAGTCAGAATAGCGCACATAAAAGGTTTTAAAAAATTCAATTGCAGTTTGGTTTTCTTTTTCTTTCGATATTTGTCTCTAATGAAATAAAGAAACTACTTCTAACTACAGTCACAAATATAACTAAGCGATTTTAGTCAGAAATTAAGCGACCTATTTAAGAGAGGTGGAAGAATGCCACAAAGAGATCGGATGATGCACTATGTAGTTTTGAACCCACCGATTAAATATCGTAAGAATATCCTTGACTAAATTAGTCAGAAATTTGATCGTGTTATTTAAGTCAGGACATTTAGTCAGAAACTAGCAATATCGTAGAAGGCTTCAGAGGATTATTGTTGCTCTTATAATCACTATTTGGGTCATTAACAGTTGGGAGAGAAACTAACATTAGTGTATCACTACAAAATTAATTTTCTTTGATTTAATCATTCGGTTTTTTAAGTCAGGGCATTTAGTCAGAAACTAGCACTAACGTAGAAGGCTTCAGAGGTTGATTGTTGCTCTTATAATCACTATTTGGGTCAATAACAGTTGGGAGAGAAACTAACATTAGTGTATTACTACAAAATTAATTTTCTTTGATTTAATCATTCGGTTTTTTTAAGTCAGGGCATTTAGTCAGAAACTAGCACTAACGTAGAAGGCTTCAGAGGTTGATTTTTGCTCTTATAATCACTATTTGGGTCAATAACAGTTGGGAGAGAAACTAACATTAAGTGTATTTCTACAACATTATTTTCCTTTTTTATTCCTCGTGTCATTTAAGTCAGGTCATTTAGTCAGAAACTACCACAAGTAGAAGGCTTTGGAGGTTGATATTTGCTCTTATATTCACAATTTGAGTCAATAACAGTTGGACGAAAAACTAACTTTAAGTGTTTTACTATGACATTATTTTTCTTTAACTTATTCATCATGACATTTAAGTCAAGATACTTAGTCAGAAACCAGCACTAACGTAGAAGGCTGCGGAAGTTGCTTTCGCCCTTCTAATCGCTATTGAGTCAATAATAGTTGGGAGAGAAACTAACATTAAGTGTATTTATACAACATTATTTTCCTTTTTTATTCCTCGTGTCATTTAAGTCAGGTCATTTAGTCAGAAACTACCACTAAGTAGAAGGCTTAGGAGGTTGATATTTGCTCTTATATTCACAATTTGAGTCAATAACAGTTGGACGAGAAACTAACTTTAAGTGTATTACTATGACATTATTTTTCTTTAACATATTCATGACATTTAAGTCAAGATACTTAGTCAGAAACCAGCACTAACGTAGAAGGCTTCGGGAGTTGCTTTCGCCCTTATAATCGCTATTAAGTCAATAATAGTTGAGCGAGAAACTAACTATAAGTGTATTACTATAATATTATTTTTCTTTAACTTATTTATCATGACATTTAAGTCAATATACTTAGTCAGAAACCAGCACTAACGTAGAAGGCTTCGGAAGTTGCTTTCGCCCTTATAATCGCTATTGAGTCAATAATAGTTAGGCGAGAAATTAACTTTAAGTGTATTACTATAATATTATTTTTCTCTAACTTATTTTTCATGACATTTACGACAAAATACTTAGTCACAAACCAGCACTAACGTAGAAGGCTTCGGAAGTTGCTTTCGCCCTTATAATCGCTATTGAGTCAATAATAGTTGCGCGAGAAATTAACTTAAGTGTATTACTATAATATTATTTTTCTCTAACTTATTTATCATGACATTTAAGTCCAGATACTTAGTCAGAAACCAGCACTAACGTAGAAGGCTTCGGAAGTTGCTTTCGCCCTTATAATCACTATTGAGTCAATAATAGTTGGGCGAGAAACTAACTTTAAGTGCATTACTATAATATTATTTTTCTCTAACTTATTTATCATGACATTTAAGTCAAGATACTTAGTCAGAACCCAGCACTAACGTAGAAGGCTTCGGGAGTTGCTTTCGCCCTTATAATTACTATTGAGTCAATAATAGTTGGGCGAGAAACTAACTTTAGGTGTATTACTATAATATTATTTTTCTCTAACTTATTTATCATGACATTTTAGTCAAGATACTTAGTCAGAAAGCAGTACTAACGTAGAAGGCTTCGGGAGTTGCTTTCACCCTTATAATCACTATTGAGTCAATATCAGTTGGGCGAGAAACTAACTTCAAGTGTATTACTATAAAATTATTTTTCTCTAACTTATTTATCATGACATTTAAGTCCAGATACTTAGTCAGAAACCAGCACTAACGTAGAAGGCTTCGGAAGTTGCTTTCGCCCTTATAATCACTATTGAGTCAATAATAGTTGGGCGAGAAACTAACTTTAAGTGCATTACTATAATTTTATTTTCTCTAACTTATTTATCATGACATTTAAGTCAAGATACTTAGTCAGAACCCAGAACTAACGTAGAAGGCTGTGGAAGTTGCTTTCGACTAAAAAGTTACTTTAAGTGTTTTTACAGAATTCTATTTTTTAATTATCCATTGTGTCATCTAAGTCAGAGCATTAGTCAGAAACTAGCACTTATGTTAAAGACTTAACGTGTCCTTTCTATACAAAGTAAATACCAAAATAACTATACCAAGTTATTTCAAAATGAATATTTGGTGGCCAAAATATTTTTACTTCGTCATTATGACTTATTGAAAGTCAGAATCATTATTTGTGATGTAATTCTTCAAACTAGGGCATTTTAACACCGAATGAGCTTCTAAAATTAATTTAATTGTTGAAATATTTCACTATAGTTAGTTGTATGAAAGATATATCATGTTTTGAAATTATATACTTGTTTTAGAAGGTAGATATAATAGCGATAGTGTAGTGGTCGAGTTGCAACGAATGCACAAGTTTCCAATACGGCTCATCTAAACAATGGTATCTGCCTTATTGTCATATATTCTATCTTTATTTCACAATAAAGCTTTTGTATACAACTAACCTTAACTTTAGGCTGTCTTATTTGTTAGCTAACTTTGGAATTCGTATTTTACATAAACTTACCAGTCGTAAATAAGACGATCGCCTTTAAACACGAGTACTCCGCTGAATCCACATGTAAGGCTTTTAATTTTTCCACTTGCTCCTATAATAGATAAAATGAGTCAGTAAAAAATCAAGTTTGAAAATATTACAAAATATGAGGGAGTCTGGAAGTTTTTGAACCGATCTTATAAGCACGCTGCTGTACTCATTACCGATGGAACTGGTTACAAATTAGTCAAAAATAATCGATCAGTAGTTGGTGCTTTTTGAAAGTAGATGAAGTCTTTGATAGAGTAATAAAGTAGGCTTTTTTCATCAAACTTACTTGAAATATTCGAATATGATCCATAAATTGCACAACACGATCTGCACACATTGGTGATGAATGAAGCCCCGCAGCAGCTATTAATGGAGCAACGTGTAGCGGCATAGAACATTGGCTAGCGTTGAGAACGAAAAGTTCCGACCACACAAGTCGTAATAAAGCAACCTGAAAATATCAAAATTATGAACTTTTTTATTTTCCAATATTTCTAATATTGGGTGGCTTTCCGGATGAGAATTGGGAAAAGTACTAACCTGATCTGTGACTTGAAGGTCTGGAAAAAAAGGTATATTCCTAGCCCATTCAACTGCGGAAAATAATAATCTAGCTGCTAATTCACAGATGTTATCGATGCCCATAATATTATTAGCTTGAATACATTGGCCATAACGACTAGTTGGATAAGGTTCTGCTCGTAAAAGTAACGAAATGTAACTGCTTAAATACGAGTGGCTACTCAGAGATGTTGTAACACATTCGGCCGAATTTAAATATTGATTTGATAGACCTGGTAACGCTGGTTGCGATGGTGGTACTCTTCCTCTTTGGACGGCTGCAAAAAAATCACAAAGAAGCAATTAAAACAATTTTTTTCAAAACAGCTTTTTTTAAAAGTGACAATTTTTGGGGAACTTAACCTTTTGACACTAAGACATCAGTTAGTACCTTATGTGAAATGTCATATCTTCTGGTAAAATAGATCTTATCAGTTTTTACTTGTTGTCTATAACCAGTTCAACGAACTTCAAAATACCTAGAACAGCAGCGTATGCATAAAGAGCAATAAACACAAAACCTTTGTAACTGCCATGACCCCATGAACTCATGGTACTTTATGGTACTATTGGATGCTTTGTTGTCAATTGTCGTGCACAAAAAGTGTGTATATTGTAACAGTTAAAAGTTCAATAAGAAATTATTTAGAACTTTAAAATATTATACCCAACAGAGACGAGAGACATGGTTAAGTTTTATTTCGTTTAAAATTTATTTTGACGTCTCGTGACTAAAATTAACCGTTCTGAGATCTGAAATTAAGCAGATAAGCTCACAAGCGAATAACTATACAGAGAAGCGGGCATCACTAGTGAATGCAACAGCGATCCAATAATGAACTCTCTCCAGAGCGACTCCACGTTTTATCACCCTATTGCTCCATTTGTGGTCTCTTCAGAGAATTTTTAGTTTCGCTCCTAGCGAACAGGCATATAAGAGAAATCTATACGACTCCATCAATAATTTTTGGATCACCCTCTAAGCAAGGTTCTAGTTCTAGCTATATGCCTAAGGAAGGGGATGGAAAGGTCCCGTTTTTGGGGTTTTTGCTCATATCTCAAAAACGGTAGGTTCTAGGGAAAAACTTAATCGCAGCAAAATGAAAGCTTATCAAATTTCCTACAAGATCGTTTATATTCATTTTTTCCTTCATAAAATCCTTAGTGTATGAAACTTCTGTACCAGTTGAAGTTAAAATAATAAAGCAAATTTAATGCTGTCAACGGTAGACATCTGCAGTCAATGGCAGCCATAGCATATGCAGTCATAAGCAGTCAACTGCAGTCAGTGTACAAATTCAGAACTTCAGAAGTTCAGACTTTTACTGTAAAACGAATGATCGAGGTGCTAGAGGCAAAAGTTCGACGAAAAACGCGAGTCCAAGGTTTGACGAAAAACGCAGGTCAAAGGTTT
This sequence comes from Malthinus seriepunctatus, assembly GCA_963924605.1. Classification (NCBI taxonomy): domain Eukaryota; kingdom Metazoa; phylum Arthropoda; class Insecta; order Coleoptera; family Cantharidae; genus Malthinus; species Malthinus seriepunctatus. The sequence goes on from OZ004605.1 coordinate 1,260,081, forward strand.
AACGAAAAACGAAAAAAATTTTTTTTTCGTACAATAACGATTTTTGCGGGTGGATATCTCAAAAACTATACGAAATAGAGAAAAAATGAATAGAACTAATCTTGTAGGAAATTTAATAAGCTTTCATTTTGCTAAGATTATTTTTTCCCTAAGACCCACAGTTTTCGAGATATAAGCGAAAATCCAAAAAATAGGACCTTTTCACTCCTTCCCCATATAGCTAAGGCTGTGGACTTTTAGTCCCGACAGTATTTTGGGTCCTTTCCGATTTATTAAAATAATTATTTGTGCCTTTAGCCAAAATCTATTTTCGGACACCTTTGGGCCCTCGTAATCATTTGAACCCGCGTTCTAGCTCCCTGTTAAACCCACCACCTATGAGTACGTTATGTATACTTTATAAATTGATGGTTAAATTCAATTTGAAATAATTAAAGAAAATTTAAAGCTCAAAATCATATATTACAAATTACAATGCGAAATAATCCCTAATGCAGCTTGAAGTATGTCAAAACAACACTGCATTCCTTTGATGCAAGCATAAATACTTTGCAGTGAAAACCTGTTTCAACAATTTAATATGATAACTCAACTTTTGAGAATTAAGAGTGAACACACGAAAGTATTATTCAAAATATCCCATACTCCACCGAGCGAAGAATTAAAAAAGAATGGAAGTTAGAAACTCTCGATTTGAAGGAAAGTTGACTTAAGTTTAAGTAAGAGAGAGGGTGGGTGGGAGGTAGTTAGGGGGAGTAATAATAAACTTAATCTTGTTTAACTTATTACGCTAATTTAAATATTTAGTGGCATAATAATTTATAAAAGTTGGCGCCCGTATAATAAAAAAATTTAAGCTCAATGTTTTGAATGAACAAAATGTGATCTATGATCAATCTTAAGTAACGTTTAATATAAATTAATTTGGTGTTTTTAAAACCATAGTAGTCATCAATTAAATTGATTAGTCATATTATTTTAGGTCAACTGGATAAAATCTAATTACCTAGCGACTACTCAAATTTTTTTTAATAACTCAAATTAAATCCATCCATCATTGCATCGAGCGCCCCCTACACGCCTAATTTTAACTAATCGGCGTCATTAAATAATAAATATTATAGGCTACTAAATTAACTATAAGTACAATTATTGGTTAAGGTTATGGTCCATGAATGTTGCGTATTACCCACGAGGCCACGCTAAGCCATCATGGCGTATCTAAAGCTCAACTACAGCTCAAACGTTGGATTTCTATGTTCTGCGATGTATTTCGAGAGTTCTCTGCTTACTTTACGATTCAGCTTTCTAACCACGTGAGTAGAGATCCAACGTTGCTGCGTTGCTTGTACGTGGGGGAGTTTCGAATCATCACTTGCCCTGTTATCGTCTTAAATGATTTACAGCGATATTGATCCAACCGTATGAACATTAAGGTGTTGTCTGACACATGTTGAAATGTAGAAGACCTATGACCCAGTTTATCTTCGAATCTAAACTGAACAAGTATCAGAGAAGGTTCGGGAGCCACCTCTGGATGATAGGCTCTTAGCGTCCTCGGCTAGAGAAACCTCTACGCCCTTTTTACAACATTTTATAAGCATAACCCAGTCTATCTTCGATTCTAAACTGCAGAAGTATGGGAGAAGGTTCGGGAGCCACCTCTGGATGAAAGGCTTTAAGCGCCCTCAGCTACAGAAGCCCTAACGCTCTTTTTCTAGCATTTTATAAGCATCCATTTTGACTTAGCGCCTTAGTAGCCTTATGACTACATCAGTGCTGTTCGTAACTAAGACTAAAATCAGCCACAACCTACAAAACCATAAACATATTCATCCAACTGGATGAACATTCAGCTCTTGTCTGACCCATCCACGTAGAAATGTAGAGGACCTATAACCCAGTCTATCTTCGATTCTAAACTGCAGAAGTATGAGAGAAGGTTCGGGAGCCACCTCTGGATGATAAGCTCTTAGCGCCCTCGGCTACAGAAACCCCAAGGCCCTTTTTAGAGCATTTTATAAGCATCCCTTTTGACTTAGCGCCTCAGTAGCCTTATGGGTAATCCGGTGCTGCCAGTAACTAAGACTAAAATTAGCCACAATCCACAATACCAGTAAACCCAAAATTTTCTGATCTATTTACCCATCTACAGCCAAATTCATCTAAATGGATTGGCTTGTTCTATGCTACATACTTCTTCTAAGAAAGACGTATAGCACCTACAGTTTCACTTCGAATGAGAGATGATTAAGGACTTAAGCAGAGTTGTCTAAGCCGAATTGAGCCAGGATTTAAATTTAGACCGCCATCCTCGTTTCCAGAGGCTAGCGCTCTCAAACCACTCTCATAGACGTCTTCGAAAAAGTCTCTGAAGATTTATGTGTAGGCTGCGAAATTAAGTATTAAAGGGAGCATACACTTGAACTCGAACCTTTCAGAAATAAGATCAAGAGAAACTAGAGTGATTTGGAAGGAAAATAGTACGAATTAGATCAATTAAACAGGGACCATGGAGGAGAACAAACAAAGAAGTAGAAGAGCTGCACGGAGAACCACAGATTCAGGAGGTTGCAATGGTGGGGCACATTGACAGACTGTTAAGACGGAGGCAAAGACAAAGAATGTCTTTAATTTTGAAAATATAAAACTGGGATTGGGTGGTAAGACAGGGGTGGAAATGAAAGAAAACCTGAGCTTTGAAAGTCCGTAGTGCTTTTTTATTTACCCATCTACAGCCAAATTCATCCAAGCTTGTTCTATGCCACATAACTGTTCTGGGAAGGATGTATAGCACTTACAGTTTCACTTCGATTCGGAGATTATTAAGGGCTTAAGCCCAGTTGTCTAAGCCGAATTGGGTCTGGATGAAAATATAGACTGCCATCCACGCTTCCAGAGGCTAGTTCTCTCAAACCTAAGCCACTCTCATAGATGTCTTCGAAAAAGTCTCTGAAGAGTTACGTGTAGATTGCGAAAGTACGAATAAACGTCTAAAAAGAGCACACACTTGAGCTCGAATCTTTCAGAAATGAGATCAAGAGAAGCTAGAGTGACTTAGAACGAAAATGGTACGAATTAAATCAATTAAACAGGGACCATGGAGGAGAACATACAAAAAAGTAGAAGAGCTGCACGGAGAACCATAGATTCAGGAGGTTACAATGGTGGGGACATTGACAGGCTGTTAAGATGAAGGCAAAGGACTTTAATTTTGAAAATAAAAAAAGATAGGGTGGTGTGGTAAGAGAGAGGTGGAAATGGAAGAAAACCTGGGCTTAGGAAGTCCCTAGTGCTTTTTTATTTACTCATCTACAGCCAAATTCACTCAAGTGAATAGATATTTGCTTGTTCTATGCCACATACTTGTTCTACGAAGGACGTATAGCGCCTAGAGAGAAACTATAGTGATTTGAAAGGAAAATGGTACGAATTAAACCAATTAGAGGGAGCATGGAGAAGAACAGACAAAGAAGTAGAAAAGCTGTACGGAGAACTACAGACTTAGAAGGTTGCAATGGTGGAGCACATTGAGAGACTGTTAAGACGAAGACTTTAATTTTGAAAATAGAAAAGTGGGGTGGGGTGGTAAAAGACAGGTGAAAATGGAAGAAAACCTGGACTTATAAGTGCTTTTTTTTTCTTAAGGGGGTACTGTAACGAACCAAAGCAACCCTACGTGTTATCCAGTTACTTGCTATTTTGTGCTAAATTCGTAATCTGAACGGGAGGGACGGTGGTTTTAGGCCCCCAATGAGTGGTTGGTGTTGGTTGGTCTGGTAAATTGTAAATGAGTGGTTTAAAAAGAGCAATTTAATTCCCCCTCGTTCTTTTTATTTGTTGTACGTTGAATCAGTTTAAGATAAATTTAAAATTCCACACATTTATATGAGACTGTTAATAATCAAACAAAAGATTTATTTTGAAATATCAGTGATGCTGTTAGTATATGGTGCTTAATTGAAGTCAATTGATGCCACAAATTATTTTATGTACAGACGTCAATTGGCGTTACAATTCCATAATTGGTGATGTCAGAAAAACATTATATTTTCAAAAGTATTTTTTTGATTTATTTTCGAAAAGACACGTAATTCTATTACTTGTATGTGTTATATATAAAAGGTTAAAGAGATCCACGTGATGATATTTTGGTTTAACTTGTTTTAAAAGTGGGTTGTCAACATTTTTTTACCTTCTCTCTCAAAGCACTCGATAGAAGTTTGCTTGCTTTTGAAGAAAAGTCAAGGGATTTGAGTTACCTTTTTGGTTGTGCTTACAACAATGTCGACTAAAATTTAAGTAAAAGTTGTATGAATGTGTGTACATGGAATTTGATCTTCTGTATAGTGAAGTTGCCATGCCGAGTGAGGCTATCGTGGGAAATGACCTTACCTGACCCTGACCTTAAACCACAACCAAGTATGCAACTAGAGATGGGGCCACTACCAAATACTATTACAAAGAATAGCGAAATACAACAATATTAAAATTATTCGACTCAAAAAAGGAAAACCCATTGAGAAAGGAAACAAACCCACCAAAGGAAACTTCAAAATTAGCTTCGGAATGAAAACTTTTTTGTTTATTTCTTCCTAACACGAGCTTAAAGTTTTAATTTTGTAACTCGGAAAGGTCAAATTAAACGATAAACTCTTTTATCATCGATGAACGTATTTTACTTTAATTCAAGTAAACATCGCTGATAATAAAGACAAAAAACCCATGAGTTAACTGTATCTCCTTTTTTGCAACTAAATTTGTTACAAATTAACTACGTGAGCCATGAAAATTAGAAAATTGCTTTTTCTCTTATTGCATTACAGTACCCTACTTAACTTTCTTTTGTATCATGCTGCACAAAAATGAGCATAAATACCAAAAAATAATGAAGAAAGGCTTAAAAATGAACAATTCTAAATAAGACAGTGCTTAGTAATTCTAAACGTGATACAATTTATATCAATAGTTTTGCTATTACATGATGCTTTTATCTATCAACCATTTCCGTAAGTTCACTAAAACTTACAATTACAACAATTTTTAAAGAAAACCCGTTAAATCTCACTAATCCGGACTGCTTAAGTTGCAACTCCGGATTAACGAGCACAGAAACGTAAATTATCAATAATAAGGAACCAATAATATAGTACACATCAAAACCTCACTAATCCGGATTAATTGCGTGATAATCGAGCGCTAATCCGGATGTGGGAAGTACAATAAAATGGCTAAACAAAGCACAAAAGCATTAGCTTTCAATTGGGTGATTATCCGAATTATAGTAAACGTAAAACAAAGAGCGAATGAAGTAAAAATTAAAAGCAACAGCGATTTAATGATTTAATTAATGATTTAATTAATTTAAGTTAATCGCGATTGATTAGTTTTGACTCGAATAAAAATCCAGACTGGTGAAGCCCAAGATGGTGCTAAAATGTTGGTTGAAATCAAAAAGGGATGTTACATGTCCAAATTTGGTGGTACGAGACTGAATAAAGAAGGAAAAGAAGAAAGCAATAAGACAACAATAATTGTTAAAGAAAATGCGGAAAGTGAAGAAGGAAATACAGAAAGAGATATAAAGAAGTACAAACAACTTTATAAAAAAGAGAAATAATGGAGGAATGAACACATAAGTAGAGGAAGGTATTAAGAAGATAATACTAAGTACTTAAGCAGTACTTGAAAAAATATTTAAAGGCGGTTGACAGAAGGGTAAGAGTAAAACATTCGTAGATCTAGAAATCTAGACGAAAATAAGGTAGTTCAAAACTCAAAACATGCAGGCTGGCAGATAAATAGACAAACAAATAGATACACAGACTATAAAATAAAAGGTAGATAGATGGATACACGGATAGCCAGAAAGCTAAATAGGTAGATTCTAGATAGAGAAGTATATATGTTGGTAAATAGATAGATTGACAGATGAACATACAAATAGATGGACAGCTAGATAGACAGACACAGGTAGGGCGTAGTAAGTCAGATAAGTAGTAAGAAAGCACATAGGCCGTAGGCTTTCAGACAGACAGACAAGTGGAACATACTAAGTCAGATAAGACGTAGGAAGGCACACAAGTCAGAGACTAGCAGATAGACAGGCCGTAGGCATGCACACAAACGGGCCGTAGGCATGCAGACATACAGAGAATCCGTAGTAAGGCAGATAAGTCGTGGAAGAAAGGCACGCCGTAGATAGGCAAACGGACAGACTGGCTGTAGGCAGGCAGACAGACAAATATGCCGTAGTAAGTCAGATAAGCCTTAAACAGGCAGACAATAGTCCGTAGGCAGGCAGATAATAATCCGTAGGCCAGGCAGATGGGTCATAGGCATAGAGATTCACGGTTTGACTTGATTTTTGAGCTACTTGACTTGACAATCAAGTCAAGTTCAAGTCAAGTATTGTTAGTCAAATATCAAGTCAAGTCAAGTAGTTCGAAGGTCAAGTAGGTACTTGAAAAATCAAGTAGCTTGAAGTATTCCTTGATTTTTCATTTAAAAAATAATTTTTTTTAAATAAATACGAATATACTTCAATAAAAACCATTCGGAGATTACTGAGAAAGCCTAGTCAGGAAAAGAAGTGGTTTGTTTATGGGTTTAAGGGTTTATATGGTTTACTGTTTATACTATAGAGAACCCAACATAAATGTGTCGCTACTCGCTCTTTTTTGATAGTGCCTTCAAAAAAGTTACCGCTTTGATAACACAGGCATAGATATCGGTTACAAAGAATCGCCGCTACTTCAAGCCTCAGACTTTTGAAGAGGGAGCTATACGCGATCTCCTACAGTTTATTAAGTAGCTTGATATCAAGTTAAGTAGTAATGATAGTAAATTAAGCCAAGTCAAGTACTACATTTTTTTAAAACTTGATTTTCAAGTCAAAAGTCAAGTAATTTGTAAAAACATCAAGCTACTTGACTTGATGAATCCCTACATAGGCAGTCGGACAGACTTACAGGTTGTAGCCAAGCAAACAGAGAGACTAGAGGCAGGCAGGCAAATAGATAGAGAGGCTGGAGGCAGTCAGGCAGATAGACAGGCCGGGGGCAGTCAGGCAGATAGACAGGCCGTAGTAAGTCAGATAAGTCAGACAGGTGGAACATAGTAAGTCAGATAAGACTTAAGAAGGCACACAGGCCGTAGGCTTGCAGACAGACAGGCCGTAGGCATGCAGACAGACAGGCCGTAGGCATGCAGACAGACAGGCCTTAGGCATGCAGACAGACAGGCCGTAGGCATGCAGACAGACAGGTCGTAGGCATGCAGACACACGGACCGTAGGCAGGCAGACAGACAGAAAGGCCGTAGAAGGAAGGCACGCCGTAGACAGGCAGGCAGACAGACAGGCTGTAGGCAGACAGACAGGCTGTAGGCAGTCAGACAGACAAATGGGTCGTAGTAAGTCAGATAAACCGTAGGCGGGCAGACAGGCCGTAGGCAAGCAAACAATAGACCGTAGGCAAGCAGACAGGTCGTAGGCAGCCGAAAAGACAGAAAGGCCGTAGAAGGAAGGCACGCCGCAGACAGGCAGTAGACAGACAGACAGACAGACAGAGAGGCTGTAGGCAGTCAGACAGACAAATAGGTCGTAGTAAGTCAGATAAGCCGTAGGCGGGCAGACAGGCAGTAGGCAAGCAAACAATAGGCCGTAGGCAAGCAGACAGGTCGTAGGCAGCCGAAAAGACATACAAGCCGTAGGCAGGCATACAGATAGACAGGGCGTAATAAATGAGATAAACCGTAAGAAGGCAGACAACCCTGTAGGCAGGCAGGCAGGCGGGCAGACAGACAGAAAGGCCGTATTTGAGGGATTCGCATACCAAGAGACAGGCGAGTGAGAGAAAGATAAGAATAAGAAAAATAGGAAGAGATAAAGAGAAAACATCTACCATGTAACGTCAATTGTTTTATACTTAGAATTTCAACGTTATCTCTCCCCCCCCCCACATTTAGTGATAAATATAATTACTTTACATAAAGAAAAAAAATGGTTCAGGTAAAATATTGTGACCATTAAGAAACGTGGAGTAAGTACAAAAGTTGTTCTTGAAATGATCTTGTAATTAAATTAATGTAGCGTACACAAAACTATATTCCTTGTCATCCTTCATATGACACATGCCTTTTCATAGCGAGTCCTGTAACTAAAACTTCCAACTTCAAGGAAATAGCGTCACTTCAAGACGACGTTTATTATTACCTACTTTGTTTCCCTTCTCGAACAATTGTTTATTTCGACCAAACAAAAAAATCCAATAATTTAATTTAGGGGTTGGTTATGTAAAAATTAATTCCGATAGAAGAGTAATTAGAAAAAAATCCTTTCGAGACTCGTGCGGGCCAAAATTTTAATTTTGATTAGTTGTGGAGCTATTTGAAAGAGTTTTAATTATTTAATCTTTAACTAACAAAAGGTAAAAGAGGCCCTAAAAGTGTGCATTTATTAATTTAAATCAATATTAGGTTTTTTGTGTCTTTTTTGACTTACAAGCTTTGTTTTGGGATTGTTCAAAGATCCAGTGTTGTATTTTTTCTCTCTTCTGGATCACTAGAAAAAAAGGGATAAATTTACGATTTTTGTATGTGTGTAAAAGGTAGAATTGTAACTGAATTTTAATTAAATGTTTAGGGGTGGTTTTTCGAAAAAATTTGCATTTAAAGATTATTTCCAATTTTTTCCCATACTATTTGAATAAACGTGCAAAAACATAAATTTTAGTTTTGATAAAAGGCAATAAGAAAATAAGTAAAGATTACTATTGGTATACATAATCAATCAATGACTTGCCCCTAAATTCGATGAATACTATAAAAGGCTTTTGCTTAGGTTTATCTTCTTTCCCACGAAACACCAAAAGATCCCTTCTTCATTTGAATAAATCTCTTAAAACTGCCCTTACCTGATTTACATAATGTTTACTGGACATTGGTCATCCTCTACCCCTATATTACCCTCGCAAAGTGTCACTCTACCTTAAGCCTTGAAAAACGAGTTTTCTACCTGTATGTATTTAATATAAAAATATTTTTTGAAAATTTTATTAAAAACCATTTCGAAAACAAATTTATCCCTTTAAACCGTAATTTAAGAAAAATTATAAATTACAACCCTCACGGACAAACTCGCAGCATACGTTTTTAAAAAACTTTAATATTTGAGAATAACTTTATATGTACAGTATGGTTGGTCAGACTATAGTTATATGCAACGACCTTAATATATGTATAGCGAGACCCATTTCATTGCAGTCTATTCTTGTGGATGATTGATCGGTTTAATATACAAATACTTGACCGTAAAGGCTAACAATGGCTTTTCCCGAGTCCTAAAGGATCGTTTACCGTGTGCATGTATTAACGACTTGTTAAAGATTAATGATATATCGGTGGTCACTATAAGAAAAGCTACCAGAAAATATAAAATAATTTAACGCAACAATGAATAACTTAACAGAATTTTTATCCCTAACTTTTTAAAAATAAATTTCTTATGATAGATTATTTCACAAACAATTTCTATGTAAAATGTAATCTTTTCCTACAGTTTCAATTTTAATCTCCCACCTTCTCTCAACGTATCATATTAATATTAGTCCAGACTTATAAATATTAAGTTACTTAAAAGGAGCAAGGGTTAATGATGAATCGAAAAAATAAAAAATTATAAGCACGTATATCTCATAACTCAAATTGAGCTCATTTTAACTTAACAATCGGTGTTTTATAAAAAGCAACTATGTTGCAGCAGACGTAGTAACAGAATATTTTTTTCACAATGCAATTCCAGCAAAATAGCATTTGCTACAAGTATTAAATTTAATTTAAATTTTTTTTACCGAAATTCATTTCTATCCTTATATATTCCAACAACCTCCTCCCCCCCAAAACCTTTTAAATTCATCCCCCAACAAGTAAAACTAGCTATTTTATTGTAAAGATGTATAGATTTGTACTAAAGAAGTAGACTGGTAAACAGCTCACCGAAAAATATTTAAAAAACCCATTAAAACCCCAAACTTGTCAAAAGACCCATTCATCCCTTGAAATGAACTTAATTCATACCCACTTACAACCCCCAACAAGTAAACTAGCTATTTTATTGTAAAGATGCATAGATTTGTACTAAAGAAGTAGATTGGTAAACAGCTCACCGAAAAATATCCAAAAAACCCATTCAAAGCCAAAACTTGTAAAAAGACCCATTCATCCCTTGAAATGAACTTAATTCATACCCAGTTACAACCCCCAACAAGTAAACTAGCTATTTTATTGTAAAGATGCATAGATTTGTACTAAAGAAGTAGATTGGTAAACAGCTCACCGAAAAATATCCAAAAAACCCATTCAAAGCCAAAACTTGTAAAAAGACCCATTCATCCCTTGAAATGAACTTAATTCATACCCAGTTACAACCCCCAACAAGTAAACTAGCTATTTTATTGTAAAGATGCATAGATTTGTACTAAAGAAGTAGACTGGTAAACAGCTCACCGAAAAATATTCAAAAAACCCATTAAAAGCCCAAACTTGTAAAAAGACGCATTCATCCCTTGAAATGAACTTAATTCATACCCAGTTACAACCCCCAACAAGTAAACTAGCTATTTTATTGTAAAGATGCATAGAATTGTACTAAAGAAGTAGATTGGTAAACAGCTCATCGAAAAATATTCAAAAAACTCATTAAAAGCCAAAACTTGTAAAAAGACCCATTCATCCCTTGAAAGGAACTTAATTCATACCCACTTACAACCCCCAACAATTAAACTAGCTATTTTATTGTAAAGATGTATAGATTTGTACTAAAGAAGTAGACTGGTAAACAGCTCACCGAAAAATATTCAAAAAACCCATTAAAAGCCCAAACTTGTAAAAAGACGCATTCATCCCTTGAAATGAACTTAATTCATACCCAGTTACAACCCCCAACAAGTAAACTAGCTATTTTATTGTAAAGATGCATAGAATTGTACTAAAGAAGTAGATTGGTAAACAGCTCATCGAAAAATATTCAAAAAACTCATTAAAAGCCAAAACTTGTAAAAAGACCCATTCATCCCTTGAAAGGAACTTAATTCATACCCACTTACAACCCCCAACAATTAAACTAGCTATTTTATTGTAAAGATGTATAGATTTGTACTAAAGAAGTAGACTGGTAAACAGCTCACCGAAAAATATTCAAAAAACCTATTAAAAGCCCAAACTTGTAAAAAGACCCATTCATCCCTTGAAATGAACTTATTTCATACCCACTTACAACCCCCAACAAAGTAAACTAGCTATTTTATTGTAAAGATGTATAGATTTGTACTAAAGAAGTAGACTAGTAAACAGCTCACCGAAAAATATTAAAAAACCCATTCAAAGCCCAAACTTGTAAAAAGACGCATTCATCCCTTGAAATGAACTTATTTCATACCCACTTACAACCCCCAACAAGTAAACTAGCTATTTTATTGTAAAGCTGCGTAGATTTGTTAGTACTAAAGACGTAGACTGATGAACAGCTCGCCGAAAAATATTCAAAAACCCAAACTTGTAAAAAGACCCATTCGTACCTTGAAATGAACTAATTCGTACCCACTTAAAACCCTGGCATTTAAAACATGAAAGGTTTGACCGCGTAAAACTGAAAAATTAAATGAATTTCATAACTACAATATTAAAGTACCCCCCCCCCCCATACTAAATATATCGCTACCAACAAATTAGCAATTTTATTACGAACAGGCATCGATTTATACTAGAGAAGTAGAATAGTAAAAAAACGAAAAATATTCCAAAAACCCATTAAAAGCCGTAACTTGTAAAAAGTCCCATTCGTCCCTTGAAATGAACTCAATTCATAACCACTTACAACCTGGCATTTAAAACATAAAAGGTTTGAACGCATAAAATTTAAAAAATCAAATGAATTTCATAGTTATAATACAATATTTAATCCCCCCCCCCCAATAATAAATTTATCGCTCCCAATAAATTAGCAATTTTATTATGAAGAGGTACAGATTTGTATTTAAAAACTAAGTTCTACCTAAGTGCGTTAGACATAGCTTACATTTCAAAAGAACCCAATAAAACCCAAAAATTGTAAAAAGGCCCAAACAAAATCAAATTAAATCGTACCAGCATATAATCTGACATAAACATCCTTACTATTCAGGTAGGCCCTATTAAGAGATCTGAACTGGTAGATGATTCTGTGTTAGACACGGCTTAAGATTCTCAAAAATCCCAATAAAAGCCAAAAATTGTACCAAATTCCCACAACCTACGTACAACATTACTTCAAAAACATCCTTACTATTCAGCTAGGCCTGTTAACACGTATGTGAGACTAGATTTAAAAATTAACAAATTTTAATAGCTGCAATCATAAATTCCCCCCCCTCTCTCTCTCTTTCGTGCTAAATTCATTACTTCCAATAAATTAGTAAGTTTATTAAGAGACATAGTAAAGCACACTAAAGAATAAGACCAATTCCCTCTAAGTTTTAGACAGAACTTAGATTATCCAAAACAACCCATTAAAACACAAAAATTGTAAAAAGACCCATACAAATCAATATAATTTGTACCCAGGCACAACCCAACATTCCAAAACATCATTATTTAGGTAAGATCGAGAGTAAGCCTGTTAAAAAATGTAAACCCTTGGATGATCCTAAACTTAATAATTAATGAATTTTAATGGGTACCCAGACAACCACAACCACGTATTGAAAACATAAAAGATTGGAACCCAGATGATTCTAGGCTTAAAAATTATTTATCTTAGTATAAACTGATAGTCTATTATTTAGCTGTTTATGAATAGTACGAGTCCATGATAGTTAGTAATTGGGACTCATGGGAATCATGGGTAAAAAGCATGGGGAATAAGCGACGAGTTCAACCGCTTTGTGCCTACTCCGCGCTACAACATAAAAATTGAGGGATTTTAATATGCCTAATTTTGTACTAGAGTAAACCCAGACCAGTTTCATTAAAAAATCAACAAAAACCCAAACTTCCAGAAAGATCCATATTTAAAAAATGCTTGTTTTACAAATCCACAGTTGAAAATGAACATAATTTAGGTCCGGATACGTTGTAGATTAAGATTAGGAACATCCCTATTGCTCGACTAAGCCTCGTAGAAGATCGAAACCCATGAATAATTCTGAACTTCGAATTAATAGAGGATTAATGGGTTGTTAAAACTAGAATTAATTTACAAATTAATTTTAGTTCAGACAAATAAAAAGTATGGGAGGTCTTGGGTCAATTATTCTACTCACAAACGCTGATAGCATTTTTATCTCCTTGTGGTCGTTTTTTTGGCCCTCGTCGTTTTGGGTCTGCAGTTACGCCTATGATTTATCTGACTTATAATAGCGAGATTCGAATTTGATAGTAGCCCATCTATAAGTTGCTATCATTAATTTTGACCTCTCATGTAGCCGCGTTAAAAATAAGATTTATTACGAAACTATAAAATCTTCTCCAACAATTAATATTTTATTGATTTAGCTAACAATAGGAGTCTGTTGAAAGCAGTGAGGGGGGGACAGTTTTATATGTATCGAGTTGCTTGTTACCTCATATGCAGAAGGGATTTTGGCTGGTATAATTGGGATAAAATAAAAGGAGAAAAATACGATAATCGATATGCTCAATTGCTCAATGCTCAAATGGTGTCGAATTTTGATTTTGTAAAAAAAAATGTTAAAATTTTGGAAATATGCAATATATGCAAAACTTTTGATTTAAAAAAAGCTGTTATACTTTTGGATTAACTGGTCCAAGATAATTTTATCCAGCATTCCATTTTTTTAAGAAAATTAAAAGAAACTCACCTTCTCTTCTCATTCCCATTTTCATACATTTTTTAAGACGACAATATTGACATTGATTTCTGTGATGTTGATCGATGGGACAATTTCTACTTCCTCTACAAGAATAAGTCAAATTCCTTCTCACGCTTCTCTTGAAAAATGATTTGCAGCCTGTAAAAAAATTGAAAAAAATTAAGCCATTTGCGACCACATCAACTGCCCAAATTTTAAAAATCAATAATTTTTATTAACACAATAATGAAGCTTATGCCCTTGTATTATTTTTTTCCGAAAAATGTCACTAATAAAAGTTAAGATTTTTATAAAGCAAACAATGTCGGGACGTTTAAAATAAAAATATAGACGTCGTTAGCAAAAGAGGAAAACTCCTCGCATAGAATTTGACAACCCCTCTGGGAATTCCAAAGAAAAATGATGGTTTATAAAAACACTTTAGTCATAAAACTATAAAAGTCTGTCTCAAACGCGATATGATTTTATTTTAGAGTAAACGTGATTTTGTTTAGACTTTTTCCAAAAAAGAAAAATTACCTATACGGATAACATTAAAATTTTCATTCACAAATTAATGAGCAGGGATGGGAAAATAATTTTCCACGAAAAATTTTAATTATCACAGAAATGAAAAGAAGTAAGAAAATACATTAAAAAATTTTTTTTAATTCAAAATGAATTTTCATTCATTCACAATTTCATTTTCATTCAATTAATATTTTGTGTGATTAGGTAGATTTTCATTAAGATAAAAATTTTCCTAGAAAATTGTTTAAATTGTCACTTGTAAGGAGAATATGAAAATTCTTAAAATTTTTTTGAATTTTCATTTTCATTTCATTCATTCATTTTTAAGGGGGTCGAAAAGACTTCATTAATACTTTTTGCAATGAAATAGATTTTTCATTTGTAACTCATTGATCACGTAGGGAAGGTGATTTTTAGTGATTGAACAGTTACTAATCAGCGGCGACTCGTATGGGAGGGGGGTTTAATAGCTAATTTTGTTTAAATTACCTAATAACTAATAATTTCCAAATAATTGAAGTTTAGTGAACTCATCTTGAGGAAAATAATTGGTTTGAGAGATGAGATAAAAGTTTTCAGTGGGGAATATTGTAGAGCGAGCTCAACTATAATATGAAGAAAATTAGGTCGTAATTTTCTTTTTTTTTTTTTTAATTTTTAATTAAAAACTTTACGAAGGTAAAATTGTTGTTATTTGAATAAAAATATTTTTTGAAAAGAACATATGCAATTGTTAGGTTTTACTTTAGCCATTGACTATGCGAACGTAAAAGTTAACAGATTCAAAAAATTAACATACTGAATATTTATGAACTGTCAGCGCCACGCTTTTCCGTTTAAAGTTGCAATACCTGCTATAACAATAGGAATGTAACGATTAGAAAGAATTGTTTACTACTTTAACTAAGCTATAGGTTTAATTATATAAATGTTTGTTTCAAAAATCAAAAAAAATCCAACTACGTTCAAGTGAAAATTTCCACTTTTCACCATTTCCACTTCAAATTACACCAAAGAAAATTCGTAAAGACGGAAATACATATTGAAGTTCTAAATTATTTGAAAACAAACTCAGGAAAGTATTTTAATTTTTTTTATAAATATCCAAAAGGGGGGGGTCGAATAGGGTGGTTTAAAAATTTTTATTGCGTCGTAAATAAATCATTAAAATTGAGTTTCACTAAGCCATTAGATTAAATTAGATTTCCGTTACAATTTTCAATAGGTGACCCCTCCTCCAGGCCCCCTTTTTAACATTTGATCCAAATAAAAAATTTTTAAAAATGTAGGCATTCTATGTACTCTCGAGTTTTGCACATTTTAATCTCGGGAAAATATTAAGACGCACTAACGACTATATAATCTGATAAAAAATTGTAAGGGGGACCACGTAAGGGTTGAAATTTGAAAATCGGACGTTGATAATAAAATAGCATTAACGGTTATATTCGAACATAGGTCTTGAAATTTTTAGATTTTTTTAAATTTAGGGAACGAAACATTTTCTATTTGGGGTGTAAGCCCCCCTAAAAATTAGTGAAAATTCGAAAATAATCAAAACAGATGACAATTTTTGAATTTTTGTAAAAATATTCAAAATAAACAAAGAAAATGACTTTCGAACTTTTTTTGTACCTAATGAAAAGGAAAATAACATTTGAAGTTCAAATGCCCTAAAACGAAAACTACTATCTAATACTGACCCCTTTGGAAAATTTTAATTTTTCCTGAAACTGCAAGAAATTGAAATCTATGACAATTTTCACTAAAACTACTTATTTTAAATTAGTCAAAGAAGCACATATATTGAAAATATTATAGGCCCCCAAGTTCCGAGTTGGCCGCTTTCATGATTTTCCCGGATTTTCTTAAATTTTTAATAAAGAATTTGTAATCACTTTTAATGTCGTTTTTATCTAAAATTTTGATTCTTCAATCGTCACGTCTTTTCATTAATAAATAAAAATTAATAAACATTATTTGGGACCCCCTTTTGGATATTTTTGAAACAGAAGTGGAAAATTCGTTTTCTACAAGAATCAACTTTCTCTGGGTACTTAAATTACGAGTTAAATTACTTATTTTTGTTTTAAACGCGCACTTTTGAAGTAAAAATAAAGAAAATACTTTAGGCCCCCCCCTTAAAAATTTCAACAGATTAACAAACTTTGATTATTTTTTTTGATTTTTCTGTAAATTAGGTCTTTTTAGTAACATCTTGTGAGTTTTATTATTTTAGAAATTTTTTTACCTATGTGCCCCCTCCCTCGAAGTTTATTTTTACAAATTTCCACTTATTTCTTTTTGGAGACGTATTAAAATGATTTGCTTGTAACTTGTTTTGGTCAACTTTTAAACGGCTTTATTTGAAAAACGTTATGGTTTAAAATAAGGGTTCTCAAATTTATTTTTTGAATTTGCCCATTATACCTCACACAAGGTGCATGTAGTTAAATTGGTTTATGGTAACTCGTTCTATAAAAGCGGGTTTTTTAAACTAACGGACCTGTTCAGTTTTAGCACTATACTGTTGTATGGTGTCAAGTAATTCGACCCTACATATATCACAAAATTTAAATTAACAAAATTGTATACCATTTACCAGTGGCGTAGGGAGATTTTTTAATTTTTTTTTTATTGTTTTTTGATTTTTGTTAATTAGTGGAGAATTTTTGTTTTTACGATGGGTCGCCATATTGTGAAGTTGTAAAACATCTTAATAAGGTACCTTCACTATTCACCTTGTCTAATAATTATTTAAAAGAGCTTCGGTGTTAAAATAACAACATGTAAATTAATTCCAGGGCCGTAGTTTAATTTTCGAAAAAAAAAATTTTGGGGGCTATGGCAAAATTTCCCCAAATTGTCTAAATTATGGTTGGAATTAGTTGAAAAATTATTACCTTCACATGTAAATTGTCCATAATGTTTACCGGAACTTTTATCACCACAAACAACACATTCAATGTTTTGATTTTTGTCACTACTATTGGTACTATTTTGTGAGTTTTGAGAAGGTGTTTGACATTTAATTAGGGGTAGTTCGGAATTTTCGGCCGATAATGTTATTGAGTTTAAGTTTGTCTGCATGGGGTTTAAGTTACCCTGAAGGGGGCTTAAAGCACTCGATAATGTATTCAAACTTGTAGGTATGGGATTTGCGAGAGGCGATTCGCGCCACGAACTAGCGACTAATGCCATTATTTATTTTCTCGATCACACCTGAGTGTCTTTAATTAACAATTAAACACAAATTAAAGTTTTGAGATTATTTAGTCATTTTAATTTTTTACACACACGCACAAAACGTTTTGGAGCCCTTAAAAATAAAAAAATTTACACCTTTTATTGCACGCAAATTAAGTTTTTTGTAAAGAAAATTTTTTTTAATTTTAGAATTTTCACAAGAGCTGCCGACTCGAAACCGAGCACGTATCAGAACAGTTGAGGTGATAGGTCATCCCCTTAGTACTCTCTAGCCTCTACTAGTGACCTTTCGGTCTCGGTCCCGACACTGACTTGGCCTGGGCGGGCTAGGGAGGTCCCAGGTTCACACTTGGGTCACGATAGGCCATAAGGCGTTTCCTAGTCACGGAGTGGGGGATACCACAAAGACACACCGAACCCATCAAATGAGTTTTCCACATGCAACAACTATACAGGGTAGTATTCGAAGCAGTTAGATTATAACCTGTTTGACACGTGGTCGATGGTGTTTTTTTTTAGTTTATTATTATTATTAAATTTTTTAAACGCGTTTTTAATTTAACATTAATATTTAACCGTGTTAAAAAAATTATTTTAGGGAAAATGTGTTAAAAATCAGCTTAAGTTTGTGTTAACAAAAAATAAGGGGGGATTTAATTATAGGTGATAATAACACTTAATTAAACTCAAACTCTCAATTATTGTATCTTTACTAATCTAAAGCAAGTTGCATTATTGTAACACCCACCCTTATCTGATTTTAATATATCTGTTACACCTTCAAAACTTACGTTATTAACTATCCAACCTAAATTATTAATAGTTTAGGGGTGGTATTTTATACACCTAATTTTTTTAATTTAACACAGTGGGTAATTTAATAAATAAGCGAAGAAAAACTCCCCACCGCCAGTAAGTACATAATTTTTTAAAATTTGTACAAATTAAGGGAAAATACAGGACCGGGGTTAATAAAAAAATTAATGGTTAAACATCGAAATTAATTTTTGACGATTTTAACCACTTGTGAAAAAAATTCAATTTGGCAAAAAAAACACCCCCTTACAAAAATTTTTTTTTTCAAAAAAATTTTTAATTTCAAAAAAAGTTTGCAATTTCCGCTTATTTTCAAAAAATACAAAAAATCGTTTTTGGTACGAAAAATTTTTTCAAAGAAAATTTTAGTCTTCGTCGAAAACGCTCGTGTGAAGCGACGTTCAAAAAGTGTTTCAAAAAATTTTGAAAATAAATTAAGTGTTTTTAACAACCCTTAATAGATTCTTTAAAATTGAGTAATACGATACTGTTGGTAGCCCATCAACGCGACGGGCACATAATGTGAAGTTGTTAATGAACGTGTACGCTTCGTAAAGCGTAATCACAATCAAAATCAAGATGTGTTGTGGTAAATAGCTTCCTTTATGTATGTTAAATACATAAAAAGCGTTATGAAGTAATTAAAACTATTGAAAATTATAAAAATTACAAGTTTGATAGGTTTCTTGAAGACGAAGATTTTTTTAAATTTACATTTCCAAAATAAGTAAAATAATTTAAAAATGTACTTTTATTTAAAATCGGTCTTGTGATGGCGCCTTTATAAATTTTCAAAAATCAAAATAAGGGTAGTTTTTAGACACAAAAAAATCAAAATTTCATTCTTAAAAAAATTTCCTTATCCCTTTGAGAGCGTTAAAAAAGTTTTTTGGTAAACATTTTTTAAAGTAAAGCGGAGGGGGGGTAAAGATTTTGTATTTAACTAAAACCAAAAACTAGATAATTAAGTAATAAAGCACATCAAATGACGAAAATCGAGAAGAAAAAAAGAAAAGTCGAAAAAAAAATAGCTACTTAAAGCATGTGGGGGGGGGGGCTTACAAACTATTATCTACATATATTGAATTAAAAAGTTTTAAAGAAGTTTACACAAAATCAAAGGCATTTTTAAAGGCATTTTTGATAAATAAATGAACAGTCAAAAACGTTTTATAGTGAATATTTAAAAACCGAAAATAGGGGAGGGGGTTATAAAAAATTATTTTAAGTGAAGATTGAAGATATCTCCCTGAACTCGAAGATAAAACCGTTAAATTCAGTACCTACCTACATATCTGAAAAATAAATGAAGAGTAAGCGTTTGTAAAATTTACAAAATACTTAATGAATCTTTATCCCCCCTTTTCGCAGATAATATAAAGATAAGCAATAAGTTCAGAAAGTCAAATTAACAACTTACAAAGACGTTTTGGTTGCACCTCATTTTTTGTTTATTTTATACATTAATCTTAATGGGTAGGTACGTACTTATAACTGTGTAAGCAGCTAAAATAAAAAATCGTAAGGGGGGGGGTAATACTCGGGTCAAATACTATCTCAAATTGTTCTAAACGAAACACTTTCAACATTTGGTTTTCAGAATACTTAAAAGCAAACATTGTTTCTAATTTTAGTTTCAAAATATTTACCCCCCCTTTATTTTTTTATTTTAAGATATGTTTTGTTTGATTTTGAAAATTATAAAAAAAGCATCGTTTTCAGTTTATGAAACTTGAATTTTGCATGAGCGTTAAAAAAAGCTTGTTAGTCCAATTCCAAAAACGCTTTTAATTTACAAAATTAAGACGAGGTGCAGAGGGGAGGTTAAATTAAATAAAATTTATTGAAACGTATAAATTTTTCTTTCGAAGCACTTAAATGTTGTTTATGAAACCAAATGTAAAGCTAAACTAATTTTTCACGATAGTTTGAAAATTTTAACCCCCTCCTTAATTTTCAAAATATAAAACATTTGATGATTTTGAAAAATATAAAAAAGAAATTTTTTAATTTACTGTATCATAAAACTTCATATGATTAGGTAACTAAAAATGTTTGCCTTTTGAAAAATATCTAACTAGCGAAGAAAACTCATTTTTGTCAATATTTTCAAAATTTTATCCCCCTCCCCAATTTTGTCAACAGTTCAAAATATAATTCAAAAACTTTTTTTGATATTTTTGTCTGTAAACAAAAATGGAAGTTTCGTGTAGTTTTCCTGACATACCCACTAAAGACAATAATGGAGGGGGGGGGGTAAATTTTCAAAATATTTGAAAATTTTTTTATGAGTAGTTAACGCTTAAAACTAAAACAAGGAAAACATATCGTACTAATTTTCGAATTTTTATACCCCCTCGTACTTATTTTTTATTTTTGTTAAATTTTGAAACTTCAAATAATGATATTCTTGTTACTTCCCGTTTAAAAAATCAAATAATGCATAATATTGAATGAAAATATTTTCCTCAATATCCAATAATTTAAATTTCATATTAACGATTAGTTTAATTACTGTTGTTTTAATGTTTGAAATAAACATTTAAATTAACGATGGTAATGAGTTATTTTTTTAAAAATAAATATTATAACTTTTATCAGTTATTAATGAATATGATTGGTTAATAGTTATCAAAGTTATAAATAAAAAAGCTTTTTTCTAAAGATAAATCAGTTTCAAAAACGTTCTTGGAAATTTTTCTTCATCTCTTATCTTCCTAACCTTTTAACCTTACTTTTTGATAAAAAAATACCTAAAACCAATTATTTTTTTCTGTCCGTTATTGATAACTAAAGTTAAGAATACTCTTAATTAGATATACGAGGGGTATTGGAAAAACAATTTGCTTGTGACGCAGTTTTTTCGTGCCCTACTGGCATATCTTCAATGCAAATAGTCCCTTTCTGGTACCCAAATAAGACAGCTCTGTACAAGGCCGTTTTGTGATAGCCTTTATGGATCCATTTTGTTTTTTAATCCCCCAGGTTTCATCATTAGACTCTACACTTCGAAAATAGTCCGATGGACTTCCAGAAAGTCCATAAGTTTCTACCAATTTTGGAATTTACCTCCATGCCAGATTCTCTAGCTTAGTTTATTCAAATGGATTATGGCTTCCAAATTTTGCGCGATTTGGGCATCTGAAAGCGTCCGTTATGACTTCTTGAGTTAATTCACAACCCCAATGGAACTGATTGTACCAATATTTATCCTAGAGCACCATTTACCTATGGGATCATTCCTTTTGTCAAAAATTTAAAGAATAGTATCATTTTACATTTTTTGTCATAAAACGCACAGTGAATTTCTGTAGCTCCCGTAAGTAGTTGGGTAGTAATGGAGTTTTAGTTACCCGCTAGCGCCTCATTTTTCAAAAGTTGTAAGTTTTGAAAATTGTGTTTAAAAAATGTGATTTGTAGCCAGTAAATTAAGCACATAGATACGTATAAAAGTAACATAAGAGAAGTTAGTATTGTGATACGTTTCTTACAAAATTTAATGTTTAATGGTGTAGATGGAACGACGTACATTTCTTGATGTGTTAAGATTTGCGACGTCGTTAATGTTATCTTTTAAGAAAATAGGTTGAGTTACAAAAATATGTAAACAGTAAGATAAGATTAATTAACAACATAAATTAGTTGCTATGTTGAAACAACAACGCATTCATTAAAATTATAAGCTATAATGAGAACGAGTTAGATGAGGTGCCCGATGATGCGATTTTTTTGCTACAAATATTTTATGAAGAAAAAGCAGCTGTTTTCCCTATATTATATGAATATTTCTCGAGACTAACACATTTATTGGAGCGTATGAGTAATTTCTACAGTATAACGCGTCTACAGAGCTTATATATGCTATATACGCTCATCATGCGATTACACACATTCAAACCACATCTAGCATAAATGTTAATACCCTAATCCGACATTTAAAACCAAACTCTTGAAAAGGGGTTGTATTTAATATTGTAGTGATGAAATCTAATTCGCCATTATAATCGTAATTATTTAAGTTACTAATATTTACAACAGTACTAAACAACAATGTGGCCATAACATAAAAGTAAGCCACTTTCAATTAACACCCCTACAAATTCATTAAACTATTTCTCATTTTAAATCCACCCTTATAAATATAAGTTCACTCAAACCATAAGTGATTCAAGTATCATAAGCTCAAGAAGAAGCTAAAAACACCTAAAAGTACAAATTCGTCAATTATTATAAACAAAACGGAAGGGGGCGTTAGAACCCTCCTACAAAGTCAGAAGAACTTCAACAAGTCAACTATGAGAGTATTTTTAATTTAAAAAATCCCTTGTCTCTCCCGACCATAACTTCTTAAAGAGAAGTCTAACGACTATTTGACCTCTAACATAAATTATAGAGGTCAAAATTCTCTTTTAGAGTGATTTAAATTAACGTTTTTGAAAAGAATGGTTTTCCCATAACCGTTAATCCAAGTGGTAACTTCCTTTTCGAGCGATTAGTTTAACAAATCTCGTGTCTCTCCCGGCCATAACTTCTTAAAGAGTAGCCTAACGACCATTGACCTCAAAAATAAATTATAGAGCACAAGATTCTCTTTTAGAGTGATTTAAATTAACGTTTTTGAAAAGAATGGTTTTCCCATAACCGTTAATCCAAGTGGTAACTTCCTTTTGGAGCGATTAGTTTAACAAATCTCGTGTCTCTCCCGGCCATAACTTCTTAAAGAGTAGCCTAACGACCATTGACCTCAAACATAAATTATAGAGCACAAAATTCTCTTTTAGAGTGATTTAAATTACCGTTTTTGAAAAGAATGGTTTTCCCATAACCGTTAATCCAAGTGGTAACTTCCTTTTCGAGCGATTAGTTTAACAAATCTGGTGTCTCTCCCGGCCATAACTTCTTAAAGAGTAGCCTAACGACCATTGACCTCAAACATAAATTATATTATAGAGCACAAAATTCTCTTTTAGAGTGATTTAAATTACCGTTTTTGAAAAGAATGGTTTTCCCATAACCGTTAATCCAAGTGGTAACTTCCTTTTCGAGCGATTAGTTTAACAAATCTCGTGTCTCTCCCGGCCATAACTTCTTAAAGAGTAGCCTAACGACCATTGACCTCAAAAATAAATTATAGAGCACAAGATTCTCTTTTAGAGTGATTTAAATTAACGTTTTTGAAAAGAATGGTTTTCCCATAACCGTTAATCCAAGTGGAAACTTCCTTTTGGAGCGATTAGTTTAACAAATCTCGTGTCTCTCCCGGCCATAACTTCTTAAAGAGTAGCCTAACGACCATTGACCTCAAACATTAATTATAGAGCACAAAATTCTCTTTTAGAGTGATTTAAATTAACGTTTTTGAAAAGAATGGTTTTCCCATAACCGTTAATCCAAGTGGTAACGTCCTTTTCGAGCGATTAGTTTAACAAATCTCGTGTCTCTCCCGGCCATAACTTCTTAAAGAGTAGCCTAACGACCATTGACCTCAAACATTAATTATAGAGCACAAAATTCTCTTTTAGAGTGATTTAAATTACCGTTTTTGAAAAGAATGGTTTTCCCATAACCGTTAATCCAAGTGGTAACTTCCTTTTCGAGCGATTAGTTTAACAAATCTCACGTCTCTTCCGACTGTAGCTTCTTAAGGTGTAGCCTGATGACTATTTGACCTCTAATATGATTTATAGAGCTTACAATTGTTTATAAAAATGATATACTTCTAAGAAATTTTCGCATAACCGTTAATCAAATGTGAACGTCTAAAGAAGTACTCTGATGAATATCTCAATTTTTACGTTGTTTGTGTTTTATTATAAGCTCAAGAAGATGCTAAAAACATCTAAAAGTGCAAATTCGTCAATTGTTACAAACAAAAAAGAAGGGGGCTTTAGAACCCTCCTACGGAGTTAAAGGAACTTCAACAAGTCAACTATTAGAGCATCTTTAGTACATGATTTTTTTACAATAAATCCAATAAGTTATGGTTAAAAATGGAGGAGATCTATGTAGTTGAAGCAGTCTCAAGAGTTTCCATCAAAATTGGAGATTTAAAATAAAATTGTAAACAAATAGGTTTATTATAATTTGTAATAATAAAGGTATTTAGAATAGGAGTATAAATTGTTAAAGGGGAATTTCATCAACCCTGTATCACGTAGCCCATTAATTACCTTAGTAATCACTCAGACGATCCAATTAGCAGTGCCTTACTCACAATGTCTCATACGTCAACCGTGAAAAAAAGTTTTGTGCTGTCCGAAATTACAAATGTATTAAGCGTTTCCAAGTTATTCGCACCACTTGTAAAATGAGAAAGGGATGTTTCGCAATCTTGTTGAAAGCTTAGTTAAATCTTTGAATCGTAAATTCTAGAGAAGTTTTAAGATTCGCTATTGTGTTTTAATAAAATTTCGCAAGAATTACATTATTAATTTAAACTTTAAAAAAAGCTTTTTTAAAGAGATGGTTATTTGGCAAATTGCTTGGATTATTTCTAAATCTCTACTAATACGTCAATAGAGGATGAAATTTGATTAAGTTTACTTCTATAGCCCTTTTTGAACGTATAAAGCATTTTCCAACATAGGAATACATTGTATAGGGAATCCTCCTACTACGGTGTTTAATATCACGAACCCTAAAAGCGAGACAAAAGAGACTGACATTATATCATGAAACAGATCATCTTCAGGCCCCTAGAGTGACTGGGATATTTATCAACTCCATGCTTGTATAGCTCGACTCAGTTTGATGTTTCTTTCAAAATCAAACAAACTCGACAAACATTTAAATATTATGTTGTTAGATTGCATTTATTGAATTCTTGTCATTTCAAAAAAAATTCTATTACAATTTATTTCACTTAAATTCAAATTATATGGTACGAAAATTTTTGTCACTTGAAACAACATCCTCTTCTACCACCTCTACACTTAATCAAAAATCGGGCCTTAGAGAAATTTAATGCTTTTAGGTACTAGTACACGGTTATGGGAAAACTATTCGTTTAAAAGCATTAATTTTAATTACTCTAAAAGAGAATTTTGTGCTCTATAATTTATGTTAGAGGTCAAATGGTCGTTAGCCTACTCCTTAAGAAGCTACGGTCGGGAGAGACACGAGATTTGTTAAATTAATCGCTCGAAACGAAACTTTCCATTTGGATTAACGGTTATGAGAAAACCATTCTTATCAAAAGCATTAATGTCAAATACTCTAAAAGAGAATTTTGTGCTCTATAATTTATGTTAGAGGTCAAATGGTCGTTAGACTACTCCTTAAGAAGCTACAGTCGGGAGAGACACGAGATTTGTTAAATTAATCGCTCGAAACGAAACTTTTCATTTGGATAAACGGTTATGAGAAAACCATTCTTATCAAAAGCATTAATGTCAAATACTCTAAAAGAGAATTTTGTGCTCTATAATTTATGTTAGAGGTCAAATGGTCGTTAGACTACTCCTTAAGGAGCTACGGTCGGGAGAGACACGAGATTTGTTAAATTAATCGCTCGAAACGAAACTTTTCATTTGGATTAACGGTTATGAGAAAACCATTCTTATCAAAAGCATTAATTTCAATTAATCTAAAAGAGAATTTTGTGCTCTATAATTTATGTTAGAGGTCAAATAGTCGTAGGACTACTCCTTAAGAAGCTACGGTCGGGAGAGACACGAGATTTGTTAAATTAATTGCTCGAAACGAAACTTTTCATTTGGATTAACGGTTATGAGAAAACCATTCATATTAAAAGCATTAATTTCAATTACTCTAAAAGAGAATTTTGTGCTCTATAATTTAAGTTAGAGGTGCAATGGTCGTTAGACTAGTGTTTAAGAAGCTACGGTCGGGAGAGACACGAGATTTGTTAAATTAATCGCTCGAAACGAAACTTTCCATTTGGATTAACGGTTATGAGAAAACCATTCTTATCAAAAGCATTAATGTCAAATACTCTAAAAGAGAATTTTGTGCTCTATAATTTATGTTAGAGGTCAAATGGTCGTTAGACTACTGCTTAAGAAGCTACGGTCGGGAGAGACACGAGATTTGTTAAATTAATCGCTCGAAACGAAACGTTTCATTTGGATTAACGGTTATGAGAAAACCATTCTTATCAAAAGCATTAATTTAAATTACTCTAAAAGAGAATTTTGTGCTCTATAATTTATGTTAGAGGTCAAATGGTCGTTAGACTACTCCTTAAGAAGCGACGGTTGGGAGAGACACGAGATTAGTTAAATTAATCGTTCGAAACGAAACATTTCATTTGGATTATAACAGTTATGAGAAAACCATTCTTAACAAAAGCATTAATTTCAATTACTCTAAAAGAGAATTTTGTGCTCTATAATTTATATTAGAGGTCAAATGGTCGTAGGACTACTCCTTAAGAAGCTACGGTCGGGAGAGACACGAGATTTGTTAAATTAATCGCTCGAAACGAAACTTTTCATTTGGATTAACGGTTATGAGAAAACCATTGTTATAAAAAGCATTAATTTAAATTACTCTAAAAGAGAATTTTGTGCTCTATAATTTATGTCAGAGGTCAAATGGTCGTAGGACTACTCCTTAAGAAGCTACGGTCGGGAGAAACACGAGCTTTGTTAAATTAATCGCTCGAAACGAAACTTTCCATTTGAATTAACGGTTATGTGAAAACCATTCATATCAAAAGCATTAATTTTAATTACTCTAAAAGAGAATTTTGTGCTCTATAATTTATGTTAGAGGTCAAATGGTCGTAGGACTACTCCTTAAGAAGCTACGGTCGGGAGAGACACGAGATTTGTTAAATTAATCGCTCGAAACGAAACTTTTCATTTGGATTAACGGTTATGAGAAAACCATTCATATTAAAAGCATTAATTTCAATTACTCTAAAAGAGAATTTTGTGCTCTATAATTTAAGTTAGAGGTGCAATGGTAGTTAGACTAGTGTTTAAGAAGCTACGGTCGGGAGAGACACGAGATTTGTTAAATTAATCGCTCGAAACGAAACTTTCCATTTGGATTAACGGTTATGAGAAAACCATTCTTATCAAAAGCATTAATGTCAAATACTCTAAAAGAGAATTTTGTGCTCTATAATTTATGTTAGAGGTCAAATGGTCGTTAGACTACTCCTTAAGAAGCTACAGTCGGGAGAGACACGAGATTTGTTAAATTAATCGCTCGAAACGAAACTTTTCATTTGGATAAACGGTTATGAGAAAACCATTCTTATCAAAAGCATTAATGTCAAATACTCTAAAAGAGAATTTTGTGCTCTATAATTTATGTTAGAGGTCAAATGGTCGTTAGACTACTCCTTAAGGAGCTACGGTCGGGAGAGACACGAGATTTGTTAAATTAATCGCTCGAAACGAAACTTTTCATTTGGATTAACGGTTATGAGAAAACCATTCTTATCAAAAGCATTAATTTCAATTAATCTAAAAGAGAATTTTGTGCTCTATAATTTATGTTAGAGGTCAAATAGTCGTAGGACTACTCCTTAAGAAGCTACGGTCGGGAGAGACACGAGATTTGTTAAATTAATTGCTCGAAACGAAACTTTTCATTTGGATTAACGGTTATGAGAAAACCATTCATATTAAAAGCATTAATTTCAATTACTCTAAAAGAGAATTTTGTGCTCTATAATTTAAGTTAGAGGTGCAATGGTCGTTAGACTAGTGTTTAAGAAGCTACGGTCGGGAGAGACACGAGATTTGTTAAATTAATCGCTCGAAACGAAACTTTCCATTTGGATTAACGGTTATGAGAAAACCATTCTTATCAAAAGCATTAATGTCAAATACTCTAAAAGAGAATTTTGTGCTCTATAATTTATGTTAGAGGTCAAATGGTCGTTAGACTACTGCTTAAGAAGCTACGGTCGGGAGAGACACGAGATTTGTTAAATTAATCGCTCGAAACGAAACGTTTCATTTGGATTAACGGTTATGAGAAAACCATTCTTATCAAAAGCATTAATTTAAATTACTCTAAAAGAGAATTTTGTGCTCTATAATTTATGTTAGAGGTCAAATGGTCGTTAGACTACTCCTTAAGAAGCGACGGTTGGGAGAGACACGAGATTAGTTAAATTAATCGTTCGAAACGAAACATTTCATTTGGATTATAACAGTTATGAGAAAACCATTCTTAACAAAAGCATTAATTTCAATTACTCTAAAAGAGAATTTTGTGCTCTATAATTTATATTAGAGGTCAAATGGTCGTAGGACTACTCCTTAAGAAGCTACGGTCGGGAGAGACACGAGATTTGTTAAATTAATCGCTCGAAACGAAACTTTTCATTTGGATTAACGGTTATGAGAAAACCATTGTTATAAAAAGCATTAATTTAAATTACTCTAAAAGAGAATTTTGTGCTCTATAATTTATGTCAGAGGTCAAATGGTCGTAGGACTACTCCTTAAGAAGCTACGGTCGGGAGAAACACGAGCTTTGTTAAATTAATCGCTCGAAACGAAACTTTCCATTTGAATTAACGGTTATGTGAAAACCATTCATATCAAAAGCATTAATTTTAATTACTCTAAAAGAGAATTTTGTGCTCTATAATTTATGTTAGAGGTCAAATGGTCGTAGGACTACTCCTTAAGAAGCTACGGTCGGGAGAGACACGAGATTTGTTAAATTAATCGCTCGAAACGAAACTTTTCATTTGGATTAACGGTTATGAGAAAACCATTCATATTAAAAGCATTAATTTCAATTACTCTAAAAGAGAATTTTGTGCTCTATAATTTAAGTTAGAGGTGCAATGGTAGTTAGACTAGTGTTTAAGAAGCTACGGTCGGGAGAGACACGAGATTTGTTAAATTAATCGCTCGAAACGAAACTTTCCATTTGGATTAACGGTTATGAGAAAACCATTCTTATCAAAAGCATTAATGTCAAATACTCTAAAAGAGAATTTTGTGCTCTATAATTTATGTTAGAGGTCAAATGGTCGTAGGACTACTCCTTAAGAAGCTACGGTCGGGAGAGACACGAGATTTGTTAAATTAATCGCTCGAAACGAAACTTTTCATTTGGATTAACGGTTATGAGAAAACCATTGTTATAAAAAGCATTAATTTAAATTACTCTAAAAGAGAATTTTGTGCTCTATAATTTATGTCAGAGGTCAAATGGTCGTAGGACTACTCCTTAAGAAGCTACGGTCGGGAGAAACACGAGCTTTGTTAAATTAATCGCTCGAAACGAAACTTTCCATTTGAATTAACGGTTATGTGAAAACCATTCATATCAAAAGCATTAATTTTAATTACTCTAAAAGAGAATTTTGTGCTCTATAATTTATGTTAGAGGTCAAATGGTCGTAGGACTACTCCTTAAGAAGCTGCGGTCGGGAGAGACACGAGATTTGTTAAATTAATCGCTCGAAACGAAACTTTCCATTTGAATTAACGGTTATGTGAAAACCATTCATATCAAAAGCATTAATTTAAATTACTCTAAAAGAGAATTTTGTGCTCTATAATTTATGTTAGAGGTCAAATGGTCGTTAGACTACTGCTTAAGAAGCTACGGTTGGGAGAGACACGAGATTTGTTAAATTAATCGCTCGAAACGAAACTTTCCACTTGTATTAACGGTTATGGGAAAACCATTCTTTTCAAAAGCATTAATTCTAATCAGTATAAAAGAGAATTTTGTGCTCTACAATTTATTTTAGAGGTCAAATGGTCGTTAGACTACTCCTTAAGAAACCACAGACGGGAGAGACACGATATTTGTTAAATTCATCGTTTGAAACGAAATTTTCCAGTTTGGTTAATGATTAAGTATTTGAAAACTATTCTCAAAAATATTCTTTTGAATGACTCTAAAGTGAAATAGGGGTAGTGTAAAAAAGAAAACTATATAATGAAACAGAGAGAAAAAAAAGAGATGAAAATAAAGAAATGTAGAAAATAATGCGAGTAGTGATATAGTGATGAAGAGGATGGAGGGGGTTAAAAGAAATAGAGGATGACAAAAGGCTAGGTGAAAATAAAAAATGAAAACACATCAATTAAGGGGGGAGGAGTAAAAATTGAGAGAGAAAGAGTTAACAATTAACGTCACTCTAATTTTTGCTCAATTTCTTTAATTGGCTTCATCGATAGTTGAATTAATTTTTCCAATTCTGCAAAATAGGAAAAATTTGATTTTATTAATTATTCACATAGCAAATTTACGTACATTAGTTATTTGTGAATACAACAATTACGTAGCTATTGATTCATGTTGTACCACTTTCTACACTGTTCTTGTAAAAGCCCACCCAGGGTTAATTTTGAAATTTGAAATTTTTTTTGAGTGTCTCTTTTCTCAACTCCCACATAGGCGTTACGAATTATTTTTAAATCATTAACGTTTTGACACAAATTAAACTTTTCGTTTTTAAAACTCACATCGTTGCTCACGAACGTTAATGTGATATAATTCCACAATTTCCAAAAAAAAAATTTTTTTTGAAGAAAATTTGAATAATTTTCAAAAATATATTAGCAGTGTAGCGAGTTTAATTTGTGGAATGTCCGTTTAGGGCTCAGATGTGCGGTTGTCAGCAGTAAGAGTTTCTCATTGGTCAATGTGACAATGGCAATTCACTAACCAAGTCGTAATCATCGTCTGCTTGTAAATGTGGATGTAGATATATTACGTAGTAGATAATCACTTTTGTTTAATTAAAAATTATTATTAATTTTAAAATTAAAATTAAATTAAAAATATTTAATTTAATTTCAAGAATAAAAACCATTATCGATTTTAATTTTCACATCTCGTAATTTATTCATCACCATTATACCTATTTATCGAACAGTGGCGTAGTAAACCGTAAGGTAGCAGTGGCCAACAATCGATGCGGCAAGGTGCACATAGCTCTAGAGCCTTAAGGAGGTTCCCACGGCCTCTTTTAGACTCCTGGTCATTGCAGGATCTCTTTTAAACCCCTAAAGATTTTTTTGAAGACTCCTGGGTCTTCTAGGGCTTCTTTTGACACCTTAGACCTACTGCAAAGCGTAATTTTGCTGATCAGTTTTGAAAGTATCTATAACGAAGGGTTTGCGCCCACACTAATTGGGACATCATTTGTTACTGAAACAGATTCTGGCTTCAGATTTAAAAAATATATATATGGTAAATTATCAATAAGGCTCATCACGCACGTATGGTTAAATAAACGGGTCGTTCGTTACGCGCGCATCTATTTAGTTTCACGTGTGGGTGCGCTTTTAAATGAACCAGTAGGGTTTCAAAATCTGGGTATTTTAAAATTAATTTTCGAACAAAAATATTGGATCCTATCAATAAGACTCATCACACACGTACGGTTAAATAACTGGATCTTTCGTGATACCCGCATCTATTTACTTTCACGTGTGTGTGCGCCTTTAAATTAACAAGTACGGTCTCAAAATCTGTGAATTTTAAAATTAATTTTCGAGCAAAAATATTGTAAATTATCAATAAGGCTTCTCACGCAAGTACGGTTAAATAACCGGATCGGTTATAATAAAATCTGTATTTTAAAATTAATTTTCTTAATTGGTACTTTTAAAGATTGTTGTCGCTTTCTGAACATTTCTTTTTAATTTTTTTGATGAAGAATAAAACAATGAATGAAAAGTAGCTACACACAGCAATCAGTGCTAATATCTTGAACTTTTATATTTTAAAACAGAAGAGTTTTGTCTACATTCATGCACTACTGTCGATTTCCATTCAAAGCACAGTTGGAAAAACTTTCAATGAGCCTGTTCCCCCTTCTCATAAACCATTATTTGTTCACAATAGGCTTTTGTATGATTATAAAAATATGAATTTGGTAGGTAATTATATGGAATGATACACCTGATGCCTTATTCTTTTACATATAAAATACTACTTTTTTATACTTTTCAAAAAAATATATAAACGCAATGCTATCACCATATCAAAGGGTTACATTGAGAGGATTTAATACGTTCTTTTGTTTTTTTGAGGATCGCAATAACAAGCTAATATTACCGTGAATATTTTAGAAACAATATTTGTACGAGAAATTGAAACGAGGGGTCTCTAACATCCCCGTCCATATCGATGAGTAGCAAGAAGTTGACAGAATGTTTCTATACAAATTATAAGGCTTCGTTTGAGAAAAAAATTTAGACGCTTTCCTAACCTGATATCAGATTGCCCCCCCCCCCCATTTCCAATACAAGAGCATCTTGGCCAATAGTAGAGGATGTTGTTCAGATAATTTTATAATTCCTCCATACGAAAGAACACAAGTTTTCTTTACATAATTTTCTGATGACCCCCCCGCTCCTTTCATATACGTAGTTAGGGGTGGGCAGTGCCATCTATGAATCTCGTACAAAATTATTTTGAGTGTTTAGCTTCAAAAATTGTAAAAATGTCGTTCTCATGCAATTTTCTCTTATTTTTTCTCCATTCTACTCTTCTACTCCTTTCTTCTAATTTTCTTCTATTACTGCTACTTCTCCCATCATAGCCTCTTCTATCTTGCATTTTTTATACCTTTTTTTATTTCTTTAAGTGGGTGCTGACGAAAGTTTAGTCAGTGTGGTCTCTTCAAATTAATGGGTTTTTTCTTCTCCTCTCCCTATTTTACTTTCTTCTCTTTCATCCTTTTCGGCTCTCCCATCTTCTTTATTCTCTTAACTCTTCGAAATATTTTTGTCTTATCTTTCTGTTTTCATTTTTTTACTTTTTTCTATTTCTCTTTCCTCATTTCTTCTTTTTTCCACCTCTTCTATCTTCCTCTCATTTTCAACCATTTATAGCATCTTCTATCTTGCTTTTTTCATTCCTTGTTTAATTTTTTCAACTCTGCTAACGAGAGTTTTGTCAGTGCGGTCTCTTCAAATTAATGGGTTCTCTCTTCCCATCTCTTTTTCTCGCTGTCTTCTCTTTCTCTCCTGTTTTCCTTGATCTCTTTTTATCTTTTTTTATCCTTGCGATCATCTCTCTTATCTTAACTCTTCCACATATTTTTGTATTGTCTTTTTATTTTACATCTTTTTCTATTGTCTCTTTCCCCATCTCTTCTTTTTTCCACTCTCTTCCTCTCATTTTCATCCCTTTATGGCCTCTGTATTTTGGATTTTTTAATTCTTTTTTCTTTTGCAGGTGGCTGTTAATGAGAGCTGGAGTACATTAATGGGTTTGGTGTATATCTTCCATATTCATGAAGTTTGGACTAAGAATCAACAAAATTTACATCTGACCAAATGTTATTAGTAAAATTAATGTATTCAAGATGATCATGTCAGCAAACAGTTTAATCTTAAACTTAATAGACGTGTTTGTAAGACAAGTTTGTAAACGTGTAGTTAGTTATAATTAATAAAAATAAAATTTTATTAAAGATGGTTTCTTTGGTGATTTATTTTAGAATTGTTGAAAGCTATAATTATCTGATTCTTGGGTAGTCTCTCGAGACGATAAAACTCAATAGCTTAAACACAATTTTAGGGAAAGTCTATAACTATGACGGACAAGTAAATTAAAATCTAATAAAGCAAGTGGCGGATAAGGGAGGATAAAAATGAGACCCTACCGCATTCGGATGTCCCTGGACGAAGTTGTGTCCCCGAGCTCTTGAAATTGGTGATTTGTCATCTACCTTTTGCTACTATATGTATATTTTAACTGAAATTTGCTATAAAATTTTTAAATTCAATTATTTAATAAATTTTTAAAAAGTTTTGTTGACTTTTCTTTTATAAACCATTAGTTTGTCATTGTATAAATTAATTAGATATTCAGTTTGAATATGCTCAGACCACAAGGAATTAGGGATCTGCGTACCTTTTCTTCTTTACAAAATGAGAACTTCCTTATTTCCTTTCTTTACAGGATCGGCTTATCTACTCTATTGTGTCTGGAAATTTCCATCAAGAACCGAGGAAGGAAACAATGGTTCATCTTTAGGCGAAGTTCATCAATTCTCTTTACGGTAAAATATAAATTTTAGTACAAACTTAAAATTATGAAAATTTAATATTGTCTTATACGCTATATCAGATTACACTTCTTTTTTTAATTTAAATCAGAAACTTTATAAATCTGTTACGGACCCATATTTAAATAAGTTAAATTTAATTAAAACTACCACATTCTCACCAATTATACCTTGTATTTTATTCAAAAAACTTTGTTATATGTAAATATTCAAGGAAGTCAAGAGCTGAAGCTTGAAAGGGCCCTTAAAGCCCTATATACTTCAATTCTGAGACAAAAAATCAGAAATGAAGTTTCTAGTATTTTACTAAAATCATTTGTGAGTTATCACATTTAAAGAGAGATCGATAGACCGGTATCCGAGACACAGATTACTGACAACCGACACGAACAGAGCGACAGACGTCCATAGACAAACAGGTCAACACAGTATATAAAAATATCGACAAAATCACAGTCAGACTATGAGACAGACTGGCATGAATTTAACAGATCGACAGGTTGAGAGCCTTAAGCTTACAGACTTACAGAACAACAAACCCACAGGTCTACAGCTTCAGAGATCGACATACCAAAATATTACTAGATTATTTAGAAAGATAGGCCAACAGGTCGACATCCCTTAAGCTTACAGACTTACAGATCAACAGGCCTATTGGGTCAGGCCAAATAATAAATCAACAGATCAACAAACTCACAGGTCTACATGTTCAGAGATTGGCATACCAAAATATAAATAGATTGATCTATTGGATGGAAAGACGGGCCAACAGGTGGACATTCATTAAGCTTACGGACTTACAGATCAACAGACATGTTGAGTCAGGCCAAATAATAAACCAACAGACCAACAAACCCACAAGTCTACAGGTTCAGAGATTGACATACCAAAATACAAATAGATTGATATATTGGATGGAAAGACGGGCCAACAGGTGGACATTCATTATGCTTACGGACTTACAGATCAACAGACATGTTGAGTCAGGCCAAATAATAAACCAACAGACCAACAAACCCACAAGTCTACAGGTTCAGAGATTGACATACCAAAATACAAATAGATTGATATATTGGATGGAAAGACGGGCCAACAGGTTGACATTCAATAAGCTTACGGACTTACAGATCAACAGACATGTTGAGTCAGGCCAAATAATAAACCAACAGACCAACAAACCCACAAGTCTACAGGTTCAGAGATTGACATACCAAAATACAAATAGATTGATATATTGGATGGAAAGACGGGCCAACAGGTGGACATTCATTATGCTTACGGACTTACAGATCAACAGACATGTTGAGTCAGGCCAAATAATAAACCAACAGACCAACAAACCCACAAGTCTACAGGTTCAGAGATTGACATACCAAAATACAAATAGATTGATATATTGGATGGAAAGACGGGCCAACAGGTTGACATTCATTAAGCTTACGGACTTACAGATCAACAGACATGTTGAGTCAGGCCAAATAATAAACCAACAGACCAACAAACCCACAAGTCTACAGGTTCAGAGATTGACATACCAAAATACAAATAGATTGATATATTGGATGGAAAGACGGGCCAACAGGTGGACATTCATTATGATTACGGACTTACAGATCAACAGACATGTTGAGTCAGGCCAAATAATAAACCAACAGACCAACAAACCCACAAGTCTACAGGTTCAGAGATTGACATACCAAAATACAAATAGATTGATATATTGGATGGAAAGACGGGCCAACAGGTGGACATTCATTATGCTTACGGACTTACAGATCAACAGACATGTTGAGTCAGGCCAAATAATAAACCAACAGACCAACAAACCCACAAGTCTACAGGTTCAGAGATTGACATACCAAAATACAAATAGATTGATATATTGGATGGAAAGACGGGCCAACAGGTGGACATTCATTAAGCTTACGGACTTACAGATCAACAGACATGTTGAGTCAGGCCAAATAATAAACCAACAGACCAACAAACCCACAAGTCTACAGGTTCAGAGATTGACATACCAAAATACAAATAGATTGATATATTGGATGGAAAGACGGGCCAACAGGTGGACATTCATTATGCTTACGGACTTACAGATCAACAGACATGTTGAGTCAGGCCAAATAATAAACCAACAGACCAACAAACCCACAAGTCTACAGGTTCAGAGATTGACATACCAAAATACAAATAGATTGATATATTGGATGGAAAGACGGGCCAACAGGTGGACATTCATTATGCTTACGGACTTACAGATCAACAGACATGTTGAGTCAGGCCAAATAATAAACCAACAGACCAACAAACCCACAAGTCTACAGGTTCAGAGATTGACATACCAAAATACAAATAGATTGATATATTGGATGGAAAGACAGGCCAACAGGTTGACATTCATTAAGCTTACGGACTTACAGATCAACAGACATGTTGAGTCAGGCCAAATAATAAACCAACAGACCAACAAACCCACAAGTCTACAGGTTCAGAGATTGACATACCAAAATACAAATAGATTGATATATTGGATGGAAAGACGGGCCAACAGGTTCATTCATTATGCTTACGGACTTACAGATCAACAGACATGTTGAGTCAGGCCAAATAATAAACCAACAGACCAACAAACCCACAAGTCTACAGGTTCAGAGATTGACATACCAAAATACAAATAGATTGATATATTGGATGGAAAGACGGGCCAACAGGTTGACATTCATTAAGCTTACGGACTTACAGATCAACAGACATGTTGAGTCAGGCCAAATAATAAACCAACAGACCAACAAACCCACAAGTCTACAGGTTCAGAGATTGACATACCAAAACACAAATAGATTGATATATTGGATGGAAAGACGGGCCAACAGGTGGACATTCATTATGCTTACGGACTTACAGATCAACAGACATGTTGAGTCAGGCCAAATAATAAACCAACAGACCAACAAACCCACAAGTCTACAGGTTCAGAGATTGACATACCAAAATACAAATAGATTGATATATTGGATGGAAAGACGGGCCAACAGGTTGACATTCATTAAGCTTACGGACTTACAGATCAACAGACATGTTGAGTCAGGCCAAATAATAAACCAACAGACCAACAAACCCACAAGTCTACAGGTTCAGAGATTGACATACCAAAATACAAATAGATTGATATATTGGATGGAAAGACGGGCCAACAGGTGGACTTTCATTATGCTTACGGACTTACAGATCAA
Organism: Malthinus seriepunctatus; assembly: GCA_963924605.1. NCBI lineage: Eukaryota > Metazoa > Arthropoda > Insecta > Coleoptera > Cantharidae > Malthinus > Malthinus seriepunctatus. Next base: position 1,297,694 of record OZ004605.1, read on the forward strand.
CAGACATGTTGAGTCAGGCCAAATAATAAACCAACAGACCAACAAACCCACAAGTCTACAGGTTCAGAGATTGACATACCAAAATACAAATAGATTGATATATTGGATGGAAAGACAGGCCAACAGGTTGACATTCATTAAGCTTACGGACTTACAGATCAACAGACATGTTGAGTCAGGCCATATAATAAACCAACAGACCAACAAACCCACAAGTCTACAGGTTCAGAGATGGATACACCAAAATATAAACAGATTGATAGATTGGATAGGATGATAGGCCAACAGGTCAACATCCCTCAAGCTTACAAACTTGCACATTAACAGACATGTTGATTCAGACCAATAATAAACCAACTGACTAACAAACCCACAGGTCTACAGGTTCAGAGATTGACATACCACAATATAAACAGATTGATAGATTGGATAGAAAGATAGGCCAACAGGTCAACATTCCACAAGCTTAAAAACTTACAGATCAACAGACATGTTGAGCCAGGCCAATAATAAACCAACAGACTAACAAACCCACAGGTCTTTCTACAGGTATAGAGATTAACATACCAAAATATAAACAGATTGATAGACTGGATAGAAATACAGGGCAACAGGTCGACATCCCTTAAGTTTACAGACTTACGAACCAATAAACCTACAGGCCTACAGGTTTAGAGATCGACATACCAAAATATAAACAGATTGACATTTTGGATAAAAAGACAGGCCAACAGGTCGACATCTTTTAAGCTTACAGACTTAAAGACCGACAGACCTACAGGTCTACAGGTTCAGAGATCGACTGTTAAACAGATCAATAGATTGAACAAACCTACAACTCGACGGACCAGAAACTGACAGTCTAACAGATCAACATAAAAATCGAATCTTTTTATCTCGAAGTCAACACATTTGTGGATCAAATATCATTAGCGATACCTTTGACTTTGACTACTACATTTTTGCTGAATATGATCTACCCCCTCCCTAATCCTATTGTTCAACCCCCAACACATCAGTAATAATTATCCGCTTGTACTTGTGGAGCGTAACTAGGGTAGCACAGGTGGATTTCGAACAAGTAAAACATCATCAACTAGTTGTAATTTCATAACCTTGGTTGTTCGCCATTGCTTTGCTATGTAGAGTGGCCAACAAAAAATTTATTTGACTTTAGTGAAAGAAATTGTACCATTCGTAAAAGATAAATGAATGTTAGATGCGAGTTGTATAACACGGTGTTGAAAAGCGAATGGTTAGACATTAAAGGGTCGATTTTATGGAGATAAACACTTAAGACTTAAGATAATTTAAAATTGGATATAATTGTAGGATTTGAACTTTTGAGAACGATTAGAGAATTAGGAAGTTAGTGGTATCTGTACGTGCCATAGTTAATTCTCGAGTATTGGGTTTGATATATGACCCCACTGATATAATATAATTAGAAGGAGCTTTGAATCAACCCTTATCTATTTGAATAGTGGTGAAGGGACCGCAAAAACCATATTAGTTACCCTTTGTAGGGTTGTATTACACCACAGATTCTATCTCCATTTTCCAAACTCAACCCTTTTGGATAAACTACAAATTTTTCAAGAAAAAACAATCCTAATAAATATGGCAAAAATTTTCATAAGTTTTAAAGGTAAAAGTAACCCCTTTTTAACCCTTAAAATAAATTACGTAAATCAACAGGTGTTTTGCCTTAATAAAAAGTTTAATTTAATATTCCAGATAATAATCTACTTTTTTGTTACCTCTATGATTTTTGCATATTTTAAATTCTTTTTTGACTATACGAAGGGAACTACAAAAACTCAGATGTGGCCATACGAGAACTTTTTTGTGCATATTAAAGCTATTTTTTAAGCATTGAGCACCATTTAACGCTAAAGAGCTAGAGTGTAAAAAGTTGTAAAATCTGACCTAATACATAATTTGATTTATTTTTGCATCTAGAACGAATGTTTTTAGTGCTAGTGACAGATAATTTTATGCTCTATATTTTTTATTAGAGGTAAAATGATCGTCAGATCACTTCTTAAGGATTTAGAGCCGGGAGAGACACATTATATGTTGGAAAAACAGACCAAAAACGTATTTTTTGTTATTGATTTATTTTGACAGATTAATCGTGGAATTTAGTATAAATTTCATATTGGTTCAGATAGATAATTTTATGCTCTACAATTTTTATTATAAGTAAAATTACCGTCAGGTCACTCCTTAAGGAGCTAGAATCGGGAGAGACAGCGTAAGTTGTAAAAACTAGCGTAATACGTATTTTTCTATTCTTGATTTATTTCGATAGATTAGAGATTAGTCATGACACCTTGGATAAATCTGTTTAGTGCTAGTGACAGATAATTTTATGGTCTATATTTTTTATTTTAGGTAAAATGATCGTCAGATCACTCGTTAAGGAGTTAGAGCCGGGAGAGACATAGTATATGTTGTAAAAACAGACTAAAAACGTATCTTTTGTTATTGATTTATTTTGACACATTAATCGTGACATTTTATACCATATATTCTTTGCGAGTGTAATTTTTGTGAGATGCTGGAGCACTCGAGCTGAAGTCCGGATCTGGTTTGCTCCATCTTCTTTAGGATTCTTTTTGAAATTAATTGAAAATTTTTTTTCTGAATTGTATCGATGAGACATGTTGTATAAGAGATAAAAAACATCGAATAAGTTTGCATATAAACAAGCGTTATACTGGATGTGTTATCTGCACTAGACCACCCTAAATTCAAAAGTGAGAACAATGCAATAAGGGTGGACACCCTAGAAAATCACTAACGTCGATAACATCGTTACATATCCTATTGCGGATGTGGTTAAATTTCTGTGACTTCTTTTGTTTGAATTCTAATTCAAAATTAAATTTAAAAAAAATTTCAAAAATTTACATAAAATAATTTTCCACTAACTTCTTTTTAAAACCACCCCTAATTTTAAGGTCATCAAGACTATAAATTTGTAGCACCCTTATCTTTGGGAAAAAGAAGTTTGAAATAAAGCACTCGAAAGTGTCTAGTAAGAAAAAAAAGTTAAAATATTTCTTAACACCGTACCAAGGGTCACAAAATTTTGTGCCCATATCGATAACACAATTGTAGAGCAAAAAAAGTTTTCAGATCTACTATAAAGTTAAACTATCCATCTCTCTTATATATTAAATTACATTCAAAATTTTTGCACACGAAAGACGTGTTTTGAATATTACATAAGGCGTACCAAACTTATGGCACTCTATTCAATGAACCGCAAAGAATGTAACACGGTTTGTGCGTAATACCTTTTCGTAAGGGAGACAAATATAGCTATTTATATTTGGACACACTTCAACCTTTTATTTCGTTTTTTTACCTAACTATATTTAACCACTAATATGGGCATCCCTTCAAAAATTTTAAATTAATTTTTTCCCAACAAAATTAAAAATCAAAAAAATGTCCGAACTATTGAAACCCTCGGACGTATTTAGAATGACCAAAACCTTTCTGAATAACAAAATATGATAATATATTCTTAACGTTAGGGGCTTGTAAAAGCATTTGTGTTCTTTAGATACTTTCACTGCCTTAAGAAATTTAATATAAGTTGCCAAAAACGGATCGAATTCTCTTTATCAAAAATAATATTTTTCACGCGCACGTTCAAGCATCCAAATATTTTATAAGGTCTCATGGACGTCGCTTCCAAAAATTTCAGGGATGGGCAGAATTTTATTTCCCTCATGCGCCAAATTTCTTACAATCGAATAAAAACTATTGTATGCCACACGGACTTATACATTTGCTGGACTCGGCTTGGCCTCTTCCAGCAACTTCACGTATTAGTCCGAGAAATTCAATTTTCGTTCTAGTATCATAAATAACTATTAGCTCATAACAAAATTTCTAAAACTAAAAAAATAAACAGCCTACAAAAAGTCTTCTTTTCGAAAGCATTATTAAGACTCTTACCGGGGGGGGGATTTCGCCCCTTTTGCCTCCTTGGCGACGCCCATGTTAAGTCCTCATTAGAAACCGTAAAAAGTAAATATCCCTCAAACAGACAACAAAATGTCTGCTTTTCTAACGCCTTAATAATGGCCTTGGGCCATTACCGGGGGGAGGGGGAAGGGGGCTTACGCCCCTTTTGTCTTCCTTGGCGACGCCCATGTAAGGTCCTCATTACAAACCGTAAAACTAAATGTCTCTGAAACACCCAACACGCAAAAAAAGTCTGTTTTTTGAACGCTTTAATAATGTCCTCGGGTCCTTATCAAGAGGAGACGGGGCTTTCGCCCTCTCCTGGTCCCCTTGTTGACGCTCATGTAAGGTCCTCATTAGAAACCCCGAAAAAGTAAATGTCCCTTAAACAGCCAACAGACAACAAAAAGTCTGCTTATCGAACGCTTTAATAATCGCCTCCGGCCATTACAGAAGAGGAGGGGGGCTTTCGCCCCCTTTTGCCTCATTGGAGACGCCCATGTAAAGTAATCATTAGAAACCCTAAAAAGTAACTATCCCTCAAACACTCAACAGACAACAAAATGTCTGCTTTTCGAATGCCTTAATAATGGCCTTGGGGCATTACCGGGGGTTTAATAATGTCCTCGAAATATTATCTAGGGGGGAGGGGGCTTTCGCCCTTTTCTGTCTACCTTGGCGACGCCCATGAAAGGTTCTCATTAGAAACTCTAAAAACTTAATGTCCCTCAAACACCCAACAGACAACAACAAGTCTGCTTTTCGAACGCTTTAATAATCGCCTCCGGCCATTACAGAAGAGAAGGGGGGCTTTCGCCCCCTTTTGCCTCCTTGGTGACGCCCATGTTAAGTCCTCATTAGAAACCCTAAAAGGTAAATGTCCCTCAAACACCCAACAGACAACAAAAAGTCTGCTTTTCGAATGCTTTAATAATCGCCTCCGGTCTTTCCGAAAGGGGGGGGGGGCTTTCGCCCCCTTTTGCCTCGTTGGCGACGCCCATGTAAAGTCCTCATTAGAAACCCTACATTTACCTAAAAGGTAAAAGGTAAATGTCCCTCAAACACCCAACAGACAACAAAAAGTCTGCTCTTCGAACGCCTTAATAATGGCCTCAGGTCATTCCCCGGGGAGGGGGGCCTTTTCCCTCTCCTACTCCTCTTGGCGACGCTCATGTAAAGTCCTCATTAGCAACCCTAAAAAATAAATGGCCCTCAAACACCCAAGTGAAATAAAAATCATCAAAATGAGAACCCGGAGTACAATAATTGAATTTTTTGGACCACCCTGTATAAAAAAGCAACTCTTATTATTTTTGTAAATAATATAAGAACGTTTGACGTTGACAAAATTCTTGGTCAGTTAAACTACGTCTTGAGAACGATTTTTCACAAATGACTGCATTTATATCCTATTTGAGATTCATGAATTCAAAGGAGCGTATGCTAGTAAGAGAGAAAAACCTTTGAGCATTATTTGTCAATAAAAAGAAGACATTTTTTAAATGAAAGCTTTTTGTTACCTCACTGAAAGAGAAGTAATCGATACAAGGGAATTTTTTTTCAAAAGAATTATTACTTAATAAGGCGTGTAATGTGGAACTGTTTTTGCAGTTTTCAATTCCGGCCTTTTAAAGATGTAAAAAAAATTTTAAATGGAACTAATTTTGATAGTGTGATGGTAAATTATGTTTGTGGAAAAAAAAGAGTAAATTTGTAATTGTACCATCTGGGTTTTGTAATTTTGGCAGTAAAAATGACAAGACTAAGTGGCGGCGCGTGCCTAAATAGATTAGTTCTAAGTGCTAAGGATTATTGACTATTAGAGTGTGCTGCACAACACATTATAATCATTTCGTGCCCTTTACAAACACCCTTTGCTCCTTGTTCCGCATTCTAACTTCACTTTATGTTCGTAAATAACTCAAAACCACTGTTTTTTAAATGCCCAATTTGGAATTTTTAAACAGTTCTTACAATTTTAAATCGATAGATCTATTTGACAAGCCCGATCTAGCTCTATAAAGAAATTTAAATACTCACACAAATTCAATATAAGAATTAATAGCTTTGAAAAATAGAATATAGTCTCTAGATCGATGAACGTACACCATGGCTTAAGGAGCTACAGCCGGGAGAGACACAGTATTTATATTGTAAAAACACTATTTTTTGTTATTGATTTATTTTGACAGATTAATCGTATCAATTATGACAAATTTTATATTGGTTCGGATAGACAATTTTGCGCTCTACAATTTTTATTAGAGGTAAAATTAACGTCAGATAACTACTTAAAGAGCTAGAGCCGGGAGAGACACAGTAAGTTGCAAAAACTGACTTAAAACGTATTTTTTGTATTTGATCTATTTTGACAAATTAATCAAGGCATTTATTACAAATATTTTTAGTGCTACTGATAGATAATTTTATGCACTACAATTTTTATTAGAGGTAAAATTAACGTCAGATAACTACTTAAAGAGCTAGAGCCGGGAGAGACACAGTAAGTTGCAAAAACTGACTTAAAACGTATTTTTTGTATTTGATCTATTTTGAAAAATTAATCAAGGCATTTATTACAAATATTTTTAGTGCTACTGATAGATAATTTTATGCACTACAATTTTTATTAGAGGTAAAATTACCGTCTGATCACTCTTTAGGGAACTACAGCCGGGAGAGACACCACACGTTGTAAAAACCAGTTCAATACTTATTTTTCTGTTTTTGATTTAACTTGATAGAATAATCATAGGATATATAACAAATATTTTGAGTGCTACTAATAGATAATTTTATGCTCTATAATTTTTATTAGAAGTATAATACCGTCAGATCGCTTTGTAAGGAGCTAGAGTCGGGAGAGACACAGTATATGTTGACAAAACAGACTAAAAACGTATCTTTTGTTATTGATTTATTTTTATTTTAAGTCGACCCTGCAGTTGTTGAGTAAAATAGAGCTTTTTGTAATAATTATTAATACGAAAGATGGGATATGGGATAAATAAAGATTATTACCTACTATTGTAAATATAATAGACAGAGAACTGACAATTTTATTTGAAAATAAAAAATTTATGATAATCTGATTGGTGAATATGTTTTGGAAATGAAACGTTTTTGTGGAATTTTGGATAAAAATGCTATTTGCATAATTTTATAGTCAGCGTATCTGTTCGGTTGAATATTTGAAGCGGAAGTGATTTAATAAGTTGCCAGTTTGCCAGCACCTTGGGCTTTAGAGCCCTTGTCATTACCGGTTATCATATTCTTTTATTGTCTCCAAAAATAAGCATTAATATTTACATTTATGGTAACGATTTACCGTGCAAAGTCTTATCGTTCCTAACATTATTAAATCAAACTACGATGTCTTTAATTTTATTTTTTTATAATTTTTTTCGGTTTAGTCCACAAAAAATAATTATACGCTCGGACTAATGCGGTGTAATGATTTATGGTACAAATTTACAGTGTACCTAATTAAACAAGACGGTCTTGTCTCCCCCATTAGTAATTAATGCGGCAAATTTATGTTCAGATAATGTAGACATTGTGCACCATGGCTGTATGAATCTTGAGAGGATAAGATAAGGTGGCTCTATTCATGATGAGCAGTTTGTTTCAAGCTTTTTCATTTTGACAATTTATTTACCTTGTTTACATCGTTATAATTTTAACTACATCATTATTTCTTACTTTTACTACTTATATCCTTTACATTGGGGACATATTCACCAACAGTAGCTGCTGTACTACAAGCTCAAATTTATTAAATGTCACTGTTACATCTTACATTACAGTGACTCTCAAAACTGTGGTCTGCAGCTCATATAAGTGTTCTCTAAAAGCCAACTAGGAAAAATATTCTTATTACATCGGATAGATAATTTTATGCTCTATCATTTTTATTAGAGGTAAAATTACCATCAGATCACTCTTTAAGGAGTTGAAGCCGGGAGAGACACAGAAAGTTGTAAAATGCGGCTTAATACATAATTTTTAAATGTTTATGTATTTTGATAAGTAAATTAAGTCAATTTGAGAAATATTACTATTAGTTCGGATAGACAATTTTATGATCTATCATTTTTATTGGAGGTAAAATTACCATCAGATCACTCTTTAAGGTGCTAAAGCCGGGAGAGACACAGAAAGTTGTAAAATGCGGCTTAATACATAATTTTTAAATGTTTATGTATTTTGATAGGTAAATTAAGTCAATTTGAGAAATATCACTATTAGTTCGGATAGACAATTTTATGATCTATCATTTTTATTAAAGTAAAATTACCATCAGATCACTCTTAAAGGAGCTAAAGCCGGGAGAGACACAAAAAGTTGTAAAATGCGGCTTAATACATAATTTTTAAATGTTTACGTATTTTGATAAGTAAATTAAGTCAATTTGAGAAATATTACTATTAGTTCGGATAGACAATTTTATGATCTATGATTTTTATTATAGTAAAATTACCATCAGATCACTCGTAAAGGAGCTAAAGCCGGGAGAGACACAGAAAGTTGTAAAATGCGGCTTAATACATAATTTTTAAATGTTTATGTATTTTGATAAGTAAATTAAGTCAATTTGAGAAATATTACTATTAGTTCGGATAGACAATTTTATGATCTATCATTTTTATTGGAGGTAAAATTACCATCAGATCACTCTTTAAGGTGCTAAAGCCGGGAGAGACACAGAAAGTTGTAAAATGCGGCTTAATACATAATTTTTAAATGTTTATGTATTTTGATAAGTAAATTAAGTCAATTTGAGAAATATTACTATTAGTTCGGATAGACAATTTTATGATCTATCATTTTTATTATAGTAAAATTACCATCAGATCACTCTTAAAGGAGCTAAAGCCGGGAGAGACACAGAAAGTTGTAAAATGCGGCTTAATACATAATTTTTAAATGTTTATGTATTTTGATAAGTAAATTAAGTCAATTTGAGAAATATTACTATTAGTTCGGATAGACAATTTTATGATCTATCATTTTTATTGGAGGTAAAATTACCATCAGATCACTCTTTAAGGTGCTAAAGCCGGGAGAGACACAGAAAGTTGTAAAATGCGGCTTAATACATAATTTTTAAATGTTTATGTATTTTGATAAGTAAATTAAGTCAATTTGAGAAATATTACTATTAGTTCGGATAGACAATTTTATGATCTATCATTTTTATTATAGTAAAATTACCATCAGATCACTCTTAAAGGAGCTAAAGCCGGGAGAGACACAGAAAGTTGTAAAATGCGGCTTAATACATAATTTTTAAATGTTTATGTATTTTGATAAGTAAATTAAGTCAATTTGAGAAATATTACTATTAGTTCGGATAGACAATTTTATGATCTATCATTTTTATTGGAGGTAAAATTACCATCAGATCACTCTTTAAGGTGCTAAAGCCGGGAGAGACACAGAAAGTTGTAAAATGCGGCTTAATACATAATTTTTAAATGTTTACGTATTTTGATAAGTAAATTAAGTCAATTTGAGAAATATTACTATTAGTTCGGATAGACAATTTTATGATCTATCATTTTTATTGGAGGTAAAATTACCATCAGATCACTCTTTAAGGTGCTAAAGCCGGGAGAGACACAGAAAGTTGTAAAATGCGGCTTAATACATAATTTTTAAATGTTTATGTATTTTGATAGGTAAATTAAGTCAATTTGAGAAATATCACTATTAGTTCGGATAGACAATTTTATGATCTATCATTTTTATTAAAGTAAAATTACCATCAGATCACTCTTAAAGGAGCTAAAGCCGGGAGAGACACAAAAAGTTGTAAAATGCGGCTTAATACATAATTTTTAAATGTTTATGTATTTTGATAGGTAAATTAAGTCAATTTGAGAAATATCACTATTAGTTCGGATAGACAATTTTATGATCTATCATTTTTATTAAAGTAAAATTACCATCAGATCACTCTTAAAGGAGCTAAAGCCGGGAGAGACACAAAAAGTTGTAAAATGCGGCTTAATACATAATTTTTAAATGTTTACGTATTTTGATAAGTAAATTAAGTCAATTTGAGAAATATTACTATTAGTTCGGATAGACAATTTTATGATCTATGATTTTTATTATAGTAAAATTACCATCAGATCACTCGTAAAGGAGCTAAAGCCGGGAGAGACACAGAAAGTTGTAAAATGCGGCTTAATACATAATTTTTAAATGTTTATGTATTTTGATAAGTAAATTAAGTCAATTTGAGAAATATTACTATTAGTTCGGATAGACAATTTTATGATCTATCATTTTTATTAAAGTAAAATTACCATCAGATCACTCTTAAAGGAGCTAAAGCCAGGAGAGACACAGAAAGTTGTAAATTACGGCTTAATACATAATTTTTAAATGTTTATGTATTTTGATAAGTAAATTAAGTCAATTTGAGAAATATTACTATTAGTTCGGATAGACAATTTTATGCTCTATCATTTTTATTAGAAGTAAAATTACCGTTAGATTACTCTTTAAGGAGCTAGAGCTGGGAGAGAGACGATAAGTTGGAAAATGCGGCTTAATACATAATTTTTTACTTTTTACGTAATTTGATAGGTTAATTAAGTCAACTAGAAAAAAATTTTTACTAGCTGAAGGCTCCCCTTATAGTTCTTAAATACGCCACCGTTTTTTTTTGGATCTTACAGCTGTGGAGAGGGTAAAAACTTAAGTGAAAAAGTGTTGGCGATCGCGTTTGGTGTTAGCAACGTTATGTTCTGCCATTATAAGACGCTATTCGGTCCATTCGTGGATGTTTTAAGCTATGAAGCTTAAAGCCGTTTTGTGTAAATATCCAAGTGTTGTTAGACCGACTATACACTTTTAAGCAGTGCAATTTTGCTTGATTGGTTCAAAAATAAGCTCGACTTCATTAAAGACAGTCTTGATGATTTTAGCGACGTAGTCGACACATCATGCTTAAATTGAGCGATTTTTTTTGGAGGGGGGGCGGACTTATTTGGTAGTTTTGTTATTTCTCATGGTAGTCAATGTTTAAAATGCTCCCACCACCCTTCTATCGTGCATAATGTGTAGTAATTTTTGAGAAATTAAGCAAATATTTGATGGAATTTGTTATAAGTTCTAAAATTAACTTATTTTCTATTAATCACGGGAAATTAATTCGAGCTTTAAAAAATAGTGGTTTTTGATAAGTCTTTCTTTGATCTAAGCTTAAGTAGCTTGTCACATAAATTTATTAAAATTTAAGCTCTTCTATTAATTAGACAACCCTTTGAAGTTTATTAATTGCAACTGTTGTGCATAAAGCACTTCTTTTTTATAAATAGTTGATTCGAAAAAAATTATTTGTAATTGTTATTACCGATTAAGTATGTTGTTATATTACTTTAACTTTCTTATGAGGTATTTATGTAAATTAACGCCTGCTTTCTAAAGATAAAGTATTAAGAACGAAAACTGTCATGTTTCTCAGTAATTATTCGACTTTGCCTGTTGACACAATTTAATTAATAAAGGTATTTATCTTACAAATTAAGATGCTTCGCTTACTATAGCAAATACCACCCAAATTTAGTGATTAATTACTTAGGTATAGTTTCCCTTAAGGGAAATCAATTCTTTTTTTTTTAAATTTTTTCACAATTCACTTATTCATGCAATATCTTAAAATGTGCTCAAATAAACATTAAAATTCGAAACAATTTTTAAATTATTTAATTTAAGCGTAGAAGAGAAGAGTATAGTTGGTCTGACGAAACTTGGAAACAAAGAGAAAGACTACTGTGTTGTTTTATCAAAAGCTGATCAAAACGACAGTGGTGAGTACCAATGAAAGCTTGCAACTTTTGAAAGAAATGGTTTTTGAAACACCCATTGGGACCATTGGGTCCTTAGGAAACCATTTTTACTATTTCAACACACCTTGTATAAGCCTAATAGCTAATCAGTCGTGTGCTGTAAGGAACTGATTATTATATTACGTTAACGTTGAGTCTTTTATCTATCTTCAACACAATGCAAGATACATAATATTCAGCTTCGTTTAACGGCTCAACGTTGAGGTTATTTATAACCAGTTCCTTACAGCACACGGCTAAAGATCTTAATAGATTGTTAAAATTGGAATTGATTGGTTCCAAATTTTTGCTATGGGACTTTTGTAAGAATTTTGTCCCATTTGAGAATTAAAATTGAGTAAATCGGGTGTTTAGATTTGTATTAAAGTTGTAACCAATTAGTGCGAGCAGGTTTTGTAAATCCTACGGTATTTAACAAACGCGTAATAATTAATTTAATCAAATGGGGACGTGTTGATTAAGAAATCGTAATGAAAGTTGGAAATGGAGTTAGGGTGAGTATACAGACAGGGGTTGCGTGGTAGTGTAACCACAGAGGGTTGTGTAGCAACTGCGTAGGGAATATATTGGTTTGTTAGTGGTCACAAGTAATTTAGGGGAAGAGAATCGGCTTTTACAAGTAGGAAGGCGGCGAGACATTGAATGAGCTTGATTTTTGACGTTTTTAGATGAATGTCAGCTCTCTTTCTTTCTCTTGATGGGTATGTAAAAGGGTATTATTACTATATTAAAGTTTGTACTTCAAAGTTTTGGGTTATCGCATAATAAAAAATTTTTTTGAGGGTGGCTTTTTGACCATTGATTTAAATAAGTTTTTTTATCACTACCACGACATGCCTCTCATAAATATAAAAAATAAAGGGGTGAGTCAAATTTTATTGTCATCGTGGTAGTTGTGAATTTCAATAATAATAATAATAATTCAAATTGCCCCGGGGAATTAATTAACAAACAATTGAATATTTAAAAAAAGCTAACTTTATTGTTTTGATAAGAATTCGTTTTTTGTGTAATATTAAAATAAGGCGGTAATCGAATGCAAAGTGAATTCGTTTCTATTTTAAGATTCAAGAAGTGTCTAAACAAAATTCAGTCACAGTCTGTCACTGAATATCTTCATAAATTTTATATGAAAATCTTCTATTTTCAAATACATGCGATTGTCGCTTACATGTGCAAAGGGTGTAAAAAATTGTTTGGGGGACTTAAAATCGCTTTTTTCCCCAAAAATAATATTAATTAGCTCGGCTTGAATTTAATTAATAGCCCGAATATAAGTTATTCTACCTGTTGATCTTGTTGTACTACACAACAAGTTGTCAATGCATCTGTTGATTACAAGCTGTTAATAAACAATACTTCCCTTCCACCTTTACATAATTCCACACAAGTAAATATGTTACAACTACAATTTATGTAAATTCGAACCCATTTTATTCATTGGGCCCCAAAGGCCCGGAACTTATAACAAGAAGACACTATTCCCAAACTTTTATGATAAACAGTTAGTATGCACCTATGAATAGAGTAGTTTGAGCTCACTACAAACTTAAAACAGACTTTCAGTAACAAACAGGGGTGGACTGAGCCACCAAGCAATTTCTCGCTGGAGCGGACGCCATCGGAACAACAAAATATAATTTACTTGGTTTTGCTAAAATATCCAACCTATTAAAACTAAAAGCTAACTATTGCGTACGAAAAAAGCTCAAAAAGAGGTCAATGAGTGACTTGTATTATACTGAGGCACTATTGAGCAAACTCGTTTTGGAAAGAATATAGCTTCAAAGTTTAAAAATTAGGCGGCACATATCAGCTTAATAAAATCTAACTATGGTGTAAAAATAGCTCAAAAAGAGCCCAATTGAGGCACTATTGAGCAAACTTGTGTTGGAATGGATGGAGCTTCAAAACATAAATTATACGGCACCTATCGGCCTATTAAGAGCTAACTATGGGGAGTAAAACAGCTCAAAAGGAGCTGTTTTAAGCTTCTAATGATCCTTAATAAAGAGTTTGTTATTTAGATGATCGGTGGCTCTGACCTCCCACCTCTAATGTTCTAATATTGTGCTTACCTAAAATATCCGGTTAAAAATAAAGGTTTATCCTTGTAGAGACGGTTACGGACGACCCTTAAATTAGCCAAATGCGTGACTTGTCTACTGAGTCATTATTGAGCAACCTTATGTAGAAAAGGCTTGCAATTCAAAACATAAAATTTGGGCAGCACCTATCAGTCCATTAACATCCAACGATTGTGTAAAAACATCATTCAAGGGGATTATTTAAAAGAAAAAACTTCAAATACAAAACAAACAACATAACCTCAACTTTTATATTTGATAGAAAGCAATGTATTCTGTACCAGTACGCAACTATCGTAAACTTTCTGGAAGAATTGCGTATTGTCGTTTCTCACTGAGATAGAGTTCCCAAGGTCATTGCTTTATATGTTGCCTGCGAATATCTTGAGACAACAGGATATCAGTCATACATTACTCTACCAACACAATTAGTTATAATAATTCAAATTGAATACAAATTTTTGTAAGCTGGGGTTACGCTACGCGTGACGTTAGAACCCGGCTAAAAATCAAATTAAAAATAATTTCCCTAAACCAATCTTGTACCATTTGGTCTAAAAGACCAAGAATGACACTCAGAGTAGCGTAGTATGTAAAACTTTACTAATGGTTTTTGTCTTTTAAGACGAAACTTTTTAACAATTAAATTGGAAATAAAACAACAAAAGGTAGCTGAGTTCTGATTTTACCATTATTCGTTTCTCAAAAGGAGAGATGGAGAATGTCTGTACGAGTTTTTTCTAACTCTTTTAGTGACGAAGATGTCCTATGAAAACATCTAATTTTTCCACTCTCTATACAATTGATTATAGGGGATTAGTCGATAATGGAATATAATTTAATAGTGAAAGATTTGGTTAGGAGAGAAAAAAAATTTTGAAAAAAGTGAGGTGAAGTGAAGAACGGTTGTCCCATTTTGTGGTTTTTCCTTTATAACTTGACCGGTAATTATTATTATAAAAATTTCAAAACAGCATTGTACAACCAAAATATAGGGCTTTCGTCCTAAACAAGTCAATTTTCAAAATTGTTTCAAAACTGCCTACCTTTAAGGGGCCAAAGTAAGTCAAAATTTTGAAATGGATTTTCTCAAAATTTCCTCTGCCATATTTTTTCTTGTTTGAATATGTTAGAGACAACGTAATTCGCTACCGAAAAATAATATTTTATCAAAATCGCTCAAACCGTTTTGGAGTAATGATTTTTTGAATGTCGAAACTTTAAAGATCTGTAATTTCTTTTGTAATAAAAATGGAAACTTGAATTGGATATGTTTATCAATCCCATAAATATCTATTTTTTGACACTATTTTCGGTTAACAAAACGCTTCCGGTTAAACCGGAAATTACAAACATGTTAAAAACAAATTTAAAAAAAATTGCTTCCATCCGGGATCTAACCTAATAAGACTTCTACGTGTAAGCAGAATTTTTAGGTAAAAACTGGCTAAAATGTCTTTGGCGACCATAGTCGCCATCAATCAGTTGCATAAAATTTAAGAAGCAATGCGTGCTTAACACTTCGATAGTTTTGATTGATTTGTTTGATTCCTATAAATCGCAGTATTGCCTTAGTTATTTTTTTTGAAAGAAAGCTTCTATCGTCGTCAAAATTTAAATGATACAAAAGTGTTAACAAATATAGATTTGAGAAAGAAAGACTGCCCTTCTCCCCACTGAATAATATCAAATGCAGGTCGACAAAAGTTGGAAAATCTCTAAATTCGTCAATTTAATTTTTTGGTACATGCCTACTAAATAATCCAAACAAATAAAAGTACGAAAAAATTAAATTATCCGGCAAGAACCACGTGGAGGTCTTAGAGAACTCTTGCCAGGAATGGACGGGATGAAGGGGGCAAGATCCGACTTCACATTAGGTAAGCCTGATCCCAAGGAGTAAAGGTAAGAGGAGACAATCCTGCGGGAATTTCACATTAGGTAAACTCCGACAGAATAGGTTATAGTAGGAAATATAAATAAAAAAGTTCCTCACCAGTCCGCTGTTTCTTATTGATGGTGATGGTCCAACCCTGTTAATACGAAAGCAGATTTAGTTTTTTTATTGATATTATTATTGGAAAAAATAAGAGATAACCATCTACCTACTGCATCGGGTCTGGTGCGCTGATCTGAAAATTAAAAAAGTTTAATTAATTGGTTTTCATAACACAGGCTGTTTTAAATAATTTTCTTACCCTTCTTACCTCTAGTCTTACCTTTCTTACCCTTTAACTCACCTCATTTACCTTACCTTACCTCACTTTCACTGAATGCACAAACACTTGGAAAAATGCTAAAACGACTCACCCCGCTTCCATCATATCTGCTTACGGGCCCTACCTTTATTTGTGTCCTTTCGTGGTTAAAGCTCGTTCGCTCCTTGATGGCTGCTCCATATCCCAAGCTTGTCAACACTAGCAGTCCACAACTACTTTCGCTAAGTTTTAATTGTTCCTCGTATCGCGAAACCGTGTATTTATTAATGAACACCTTCACTACTTTTTACAAAAATTCCGAATTCACATTAAAAGCTCTATGGGCTTTTCTAAGTAACGAACTCGACACTGCACAGGATGACCGATCACGACGTACGAAACACAACCTCCTGCATCTTGGTTCATCGAATAGGTAGACTCAAACTCCAAATATCATTCCAATACGTGAGAAGTAGTTTCAATGAATGACGAAAATGAAGTGATAAACTTCCTTTAGCTTCACGATATATTTTGTATGCCATCCATCCATCGAAGTAGGCTTTTAACATTCCTTATTTTCCATCAGGTAAAATCGTCTAGTAATTATGTGATGAGTGGAGTTCTTCACCTGTAAAAGACAAAAAATAATTAACTACCTGGATTTAGTAAAACTGTGACAAGTAAGCCCTGAAATTCAAATAAACATTAAAAGTGGCCAAATAGCAAATAGTGACGGGATTTCTTACCTAGGTTAAATCATTTGAAGGTAACAGGTTATATTTGAAGCTGAGCAAGTTTCTCCCTTCGATATGGACTTTAGAATTTCCTTATCTTCCTAGAAGTCGAATTTGATGTGAAGTTTTTGCACATTGTGCTCACTTTAATTCCCTCTAGGTATAACTTCGTCTTTAAATTTATGTGATCAGTTCAGTTTTTCTGTTAAAGACAAATAAATAATTAATTACTTGAATTTATTAAAATTTAGAAAAGCAAGCCTCGACATTCAAATAACAATTGAAAGTGGTCAATTAAAAAATAAAGACAAGGGTCCTTACCTAGCTTTAATCATCTGAAGATGGCCGGTTATCTATTTGAAACTGTTGCAGATTTCTTCATCGAAAGGCTTTTAAAATTATTTATTCTTCCTCTATTTAGATCTGTTTCTTAATTATGTAGAGCTCGCGCTTTCTGTAAAATACAAAGAACTTATTAATGACATGATCGAGATTTATTAAAATTTTTTCAAGCATGACGTACTGGCCCTCGAATAAATAATACTGTTCAACCCAGCTTTGAATATTATTCGAAGTAAAATTTCAAATAGTTTTGATCAACTTTTGGAGGGTTTAAGGACCTAGCACCGAAAAAAGTAGAAAAAAATGTAAAAATTATACAAAGAAGCTTATAGAAAAAATCTAAAACATATAGTACACCCCTGAAGGCCTAAATTTCCATTTAAAGGTTTAGTTATTTAACTACTAAGTTTCATTAAAAATTTGTATAATCCTCTTCTGGGGGGTTTTAGAACCTATAGCCACGAAAAAGATTGAAGAGAAAGTGTAAATATCACGCAAATTCCAATTTTCAAAAATCCAAAAACGGACAAAATTTCTATGAAGGTCAAAATTTCCTTTAATGTTCTTAAAAAAGGTGTGGTTATTTTAAAACTTAGGAAAATAATAAAAATAGCGTTCCTCACCTTATTGTTCTACCGACGGGTTGGGTTATCCACTCTCTGCAGTCAATGTAAAAAAATTGAGCTGTCAATGGTAGTTATTAGCAGTCAATGGCAGCCAAAGCAAATGCAGTCATAGGCAGTCAACTGCAGTCAGTGTACAAATTCAGAACAGTGGTCGACCCCTCGTGTTCTACATAGAAGTAGCAATATGTTTTTGGGTAAATCCTTGAGAAGGCCTGCTGTTTCTTATTCTTTTGGCCCGACATGTGACCCTCTTAGGATTGTGACGCTCCAACCCTATAAAGGTGCGTCTGGTTTGGTGGTAATTAAGGACCTGGTAATAGAAAAATTTAGTAAAGCATGTGATGAGAGTTTAAAACAAATTAAAAGGGAGCAATAAGAAATAAGTACTCTGGTGCTCACCTAATTTAATTAAACCACGTGGAGGTGGGAGTATCTTTGATTCGCCCCATTACAAACTGCACCTTCCATGTTGTTACTTTTTCTCGCTTTAACTCCCTCTAAGGGTAGTTCCAGATTTAAGTTTGTATGTCGACTTCAGATTCTCTGTAAAATAGAAAAATAATTAAAGACCTCTGGTTATAGAAAAATTTAGTAAAGCATGTGATGACAGTTTAAAACAAATTAAAAGGGAGCAATAAGAAATAAGTACTCTGGTGCTCACCTAATTTAATTAAACCACGTGGAGGTGGGAGTATCTTTGATTCGCCCCATTACAAACTGCACCTTCCATGTTGTTACTTTTTCTCGCTTTAACTCCCTCTAAGGGTAGTTCCAGATTTAAGTTTGTATGTCGACTTCAGATTCTCTGTAAAATAGAAAAATAATTAAAGACCTCTGGTTATAGAAAAATTTAGTAAAGCATGTGATGACAGTTTAAAACAAATTAAAAGGGAGCAATAAGAAATAAGTACTCTGGTGCTCACCTAATTTAATTAAACCACGTGGAGGTGGGAGTATCTTTGATTCGCCCCATTACAAACTGCACCTTCCATGTTGTTACTTTTTCTCGCTTTAACTCCCTCTAAGGGTAGTTCCAGATTTAAGTTTGTATGTCGACTTCAGATTCTCTGTAAAATAGAAAAATAATTAAAGACCTCTGGTTATAGAAAAATTTAGTAAAGCATGTGATGACAGTTTAAAACAAATTAAAAGGGAGCAATAAGAAATAAGTACTCTGGTGCTCACCTAATTTATTTAAATCACGTGGAGGTGGCTGTATCTTTGATTCGCCCCATTACAAACTGCACCTTCCATGTTGTTACTTTTTCTCGCTTTAACTCCCTCTAAGGGTAGTTCCAGATTTAAGTTTGTATGTCGACTTCAGATTCTCTGTAAAATAGAAAAATAATTAAAGACCTCTGGTTATAGAAAAATTTAGTAAAGCATGTGATGACAGTTTAAAACAAATTAAAAGGGAGCAATAAGAAATAAGTACTCTGGTGCTCACCTAATTTAATTAAACCACGTGGAGGTGGGAGTATCTTTGATTCGCCCCATTACAAACTGCACCTTCCATGTTGTTACTTTTTCTCGCTTTAACTCCCTCTAAGGGTAGTTCCAGATTTAAGTTTGTATGTCGACTTCAGATTCTCTGTAAAATAGAAAAATAATTAAAGACCTCTGGTTATAGAAAAATTTAGTAAAGCATGTGATGACAGTTTAAAACAAATTAAAAGGGAGCAATAAGAAATAAGTACTCTGGTGCTCACCTAATTTAATTAAACCACGTGGAGGTGGGAGTATCTTTGATTCGCCCCATTACAAACTGCACCTTCCATGTTGTTACTTTTTCTCGCTTTAACTCCCTCTAAGGGTAGTTCCAGATTTAAGTTTGTATGTCGACTTCAGATTCTCTGTAAAATAGAAAAATAATTAAAGACCTCTGGTTATAGAAAAATTTAGTAAAGCATGTGATGACAGTTTAAAACAAATTAAAAGGGAGCAATAAGAAATAAGTACTCTGGTGCTCACCTAATTTAATTAAACCACGTGGAGGTGGGAGTATCTTTGATTCGCCCCATTACAAACTGCACCTTCCATGTTGTTACTTTTTCTCGCTTTAACTCCCTCTAAGGGTAGTTCCAGATTTAAGTTTGTATGTCGACTTCAGATTCTCTGTAAAATAGAAAAATAATTAAAGACCTCTGGTTATAGAAAAATTTAGTAAAGCATGTGATGACAGTTTAAAACAAATTAAAAGGGAGCAATAAGAAATAAGTACTCTGGTGCTCACCTAATTTAATTAAACCACGTGGAGGTGGGAGTATCTTTGATTCGCCCCATTACAAACTGCACCTTCCATGTTGTTACTTTTTCTCGCTTTAACTCCCTCTAAGGGTAGTTCCAGATTTAAGTTTGTATGTCGACTTCAGATTCTCTGTAAAATAGAAAAATAATTAAAGACCTCTGGTTATAGAAAAATTTAGTAAAGCATGTGATGACAGTTTAAAACAAATTAAAAGGGAGCAATAAGAAATAAGTACTCTGGTGCTCACCTAATTTATTTAAATCACGTGGAGGTGGCTGTATCTTTGATTCGTCTCATTTTAAATGCGCTTTTTGCCAAGCGATGCCATTTTTTTAAGCGCTTATTTTGAAATAATAAATGCTTATAAATCCGGGCTCTAATTATTATTAATTTTTAATTTTTCGGTGACACTTTTGTATTTAACTAAAATTAATTTAATAAAAGCAAAAAAGTTTTTTTAACAATTAATAGCTTAGCTTAGGTAAAACTTTTTGTGAGTAATACTGAATTTTGATTTAAGTTTTTGCACTATTTTTAACTCTCGATAACCAAGTTTGAAATAAATTTTTAAACTTTTAATTAAAACATCCTGTATAGAGAGGCCTAAAAGTGTAGAACGACCTTAATAACTTGTAAACGAATTGACCAAATGGAATGAAATTTGGAGGACGTAAATAACGTAATTTTTTCTATTTTTTGACTGTATTTAAAAATTTGTATTACTTAAATCTTTAGAGTAATGGCATCGGGGTCGATTTTTTTTAAATAGCGGGTTGGTCAGTTTTTGGTATTTTCTGAAAAATGATTTTATTCTGATGTGCTGCAAATAGGGATTTCGAATAAAAAAAAATTAAAATTTTTTGCATTTCTGATAACAATGAATAAGGGAATTTTTGCAAAAAATTTTCAAAATGCACTTCTATCAAAATATTCTTTCTTAAACCGCAATGTGCTTTTAAATACAAAAATTAAACGTAGCAACCATTAGAAGGGTCCACTTTAAACACGAGAAAAGGCAGCATTTAATTTTAGTTAGATGATAAATCAATTGGATTAATCAAAAAATATATTTTTTCAAAAATCACGATAAGAAGCACAAAACCCATTTTATACATTTGGAAGTTTTGTCTTTACGCAAAAGTCACTGTTAATTACGTAATGCCTTGAGACATATTTTTACAAATTGTTTTACCATCATTACTTTATTATTACAATTTAATACAATACTAGGGGCAGTAAAAACGACTCACACTGTACGATTTTCAATCACATTAACAAACCAAAAAAAAACTAACCTTATTTGAACCATATTAAATGGTGCAGCCTTAATGTCTTGACCAAAAAAGAACCAAAAGGGCACAAAATACAACTAATTATTTAACTGTACTTAACCAAATCAAGCTTGCAAATGAATTGAAAAGAAATAAATTTGTAAAAATACGAGCTAATCAAGATGTAATCGCACACCTGCAAACTCGTCGAAACGCGCAAAAATATCTTATCGCAATAAACCTTTATAATAATACTTTAATGTTAAAAGTTAAAACTATTTAAAAATTTATTATCAAAAATTACATTTTAATTCAAAACATAAAATTTTAAATTTGTTTGCTCTATGTGCCCAAGAAAGTAATTACAGGGGCGTAGAAAATTGGGGTGGATTAATAGATAATAGGAAAACCTTTATGTAAAATTTTTTCAGACTATTTAAGTGGAGAAAAAACTTGCTTTGATAACGCCTTTTCAGATTTTTCTCTTAAAATAACGCCGCTAAACACACAATTAAAAAGGACACTTTTGGGAAAGGGTAAAATTTCTGATAATAGTATTTAACAATTTTTTACAATGTCCTTATTACGAAAACCAAGTGTCTGAAAAATTTATCGATTGCACATGCCTGCAAAAATTTTCAAAGACTTTGAGAGACTGTGGTGCCCTTAGGAAGCACATTAGAAAAAATTATTATTCTTTTTGTAGAATTAGTTTGGCATGAAGAATCACCCCTTATAGACTATGGGCCTGTAACAGAAAAATCGGGGTGATCGTATCCAGGCCCATCTTTTGGGAATAAGCTATTTGAGTGCCGGTGAAAACAAAAATCTGGTTGGCTGCCCAAAGCAGGGAGAATCCCAAGGGGGGTGTCTAGGGTGTTGCACCCCTCCAAAAATTTGTCAGTTGGAAAATTTTCGAATTCTGACTTACATTTTTAGAAATAAGTGTGCTAGTCGGAAATATTAAAATTGCAATTTGAAAACGACATTATAAATAAAAAAACGTGTTATCACAGCAAAAACTGCTAGGTAAAAACAATATAAAATAGCCCTTATCCATCAGTTTGCTTCCATAAAAGCCAGAAGAAAACAGTTTTAAGTAAATTTTCTAAATTCTTTATTTTACTTAAATTTATTGTAATGCCTAAAAGTGTTATTATTGAAGCAATTTAGTACCTTATTTAAAATACAATTTTAACACAAAAGGTTGAAAACAAAATTTTGATACAGTGGCTCATGAAAATAATTTTATTTAATTACCATTAAAGATAACAATAACAATAGTAAGGGCCCAAAACTGGAGTTAGCCTAAGGGCCCAAATTTTACAAATCCCCCCCTGTCCCTAAAACGTACAGGTAAAAATAAACCTTAATCCTTGTAGAGAAGGTTACAGACGATCCTTAAAAAACCAAATGCGTTACTTGTTTACTAAGCGAAGTCATTATTTAGAAACCTTGTGCTGGGAAGAGTTTACTTTCAAAAGGCAAAAATTAGCCCACGCGTACTTGACAGTGCCTCCCCCCTGTTAAAAAAGGACGCAAGCCACCTTTAAATGAGTTGTAATATTGAGACATTATTGAGTAACCTTATGTGGAAAAGGCTTGAGATTCAAAAGATAAAACTTGGGCAGTACCTATCAGCCTATTAACATCTAACGATTATGAAAAAACAGCATAAAAAGATAGGGGGTTACAACATAACCTCAACCTCAACGTCCTCAACTTTTCTATTTGATAGGAAGCAATGTATTCTGGACCAGTACGCAACTATCGTAATCTCCCTGGAAGAATTGCGTATTGTCGTTTCTCACTGAGGTAGAGTTCCCAAGGTCATTGCTTTATATGTTGCCTGCGAATATCTTGAGACAACAGGATATCAGTCATACATTACTCTACTAAAACATTAAATTATATACAATTATAATACCAATTTTTGGAAGCTGGGGTTACGCTACGCGTGACTTTAAATCCCGGCTAAAAATCAAATTAAAAATGATTTCCTTAAACCAATCTTGTACCATTATGGTCTAAACCACCAAGAATAAAACCCTAAGTAGTGTAGTATGTAAAACTTTCCTAATGGTTTTTGTCTTTTAAGACGAAACTTTTTGACAATTAAATTGGCTATAACTTGAAAATAACAAAAGGTAGCTGAGTTCTGATTTTACCATTATTCGTTTCTCAAAAGGAGAGATGAAGAATGTCTGTACGAGTTTTTTCTAACTCTTTTAGTTACGGAGATTTCCTATGAAAACATTTTCGTTTATAATTTAGGGATGATATTGGGAAGTAGTTATATTTTTATATTTCTAAAATTTTGTAATAAAACTCAATTAAAGTCAGAAGAATAAGGTGTAAAGGATACATAAAAGGACATCCGAAGAGCATACGTTGAGATGTGTTGGAAAGGGTTGAGCTTCGAATCTTAAAATTAGGCGGCACCTATCAGCCTATTAAAAGCTAACTATAGGGTGTAAAACAGCTCAAAAGATACCATAGAGAGTCTGTTATTTACCTGATCGGTGACTCTGGTCTCCCACCTCTAATCTTCTAATACTGCGAGCTTACCTAAAACATCCAGTTAGAAATAAACCTTTATCCTTGTAGAGGGTTACGGACGACCCTTAAATTAGCGAAATGCGTGACTTGTAAAATGAGTCATTATTGAGCAACCTTATGTTAACTACCATCGATGATGTAAAAACATTATTCAAAGAAAAGGGGTTATTTAAAAAAAAAAATGTCAAATACAAAACAAGCAACATAACCTCAACTTATCTATTTGATAGAAAGTAATGTATGCTGGACCAGTCAGTAAGCAACTATCGTAAACTCTCCGGAAGAATTGCGTATTGTTGTTTCTCACTGTTTTAGAGTTTCTAAGGTCATTGCTTTATATGTTGCCTGCGAATATCTTGAGACAACAGGATATCAGTCATACATTACTCTACTAACACAACTTAGCCGCAATGCAACTATAAATATAATACTAAGTAATTTTTGGAGGCTGGGGTTACGCTACGCGTGACTTTAGAACCCGGCCAAAAATCAAATTAAAAATAATTTCCTTAATCTAATCTTGTACCATTATGGTCTGGGGTCTGAAAGACCAAGAATGAAACTATGAGTAGTGTAGTAAAACTTTCCTAATGGTTTTTGTCTTTCAAGACCAAACTTTTTGACAATTAAATTGGCAATAACATGAAACCAAAAGAAGGTAGCTGAGTTCTGATTTTACCATTATTCGTTTCTCCAAAAGCGAGATGGAGAATGTCTAAACGAGTTTTTTCTAACTCTTTTAGTGACGAAGATGTCCTATGTAAACATCTAATTTTGCCACTCTCTATACAATTGATTATAGGGGATTAGTCGATAAATAATGGAATATAATTTAATAGTGAAAAATTTGGCTGGGAGAAAAGGTGAAGATAGTAATATAGGGGATGATATTGGAAAGGGGTTATATTTTTATATTTGTAAAATTTTAAAATGAAACTTTGTAAAAAAACTCAATTAAAGTCTGAAAAATAAGGTGTACGGATTACATAAAAGGACATTCGAATAGCATACGTTGAGATGTGTTGGAAAGGGTTGAGCTGCAAAACATAAACATTAGGCGGTACTTATCAGCCTATTAAAAGCTAACTATAGCGTGAAAATAGCTCTTAAAAAGGCCAATGAGTAACTTGTACTACACTGAGGTACTATTGAGCATTTGTCTAACTATGGTGTGGAAAAAGCTCAAAAAGAAGCTATGATAACCATTTAATGGTCCTTTATAGAAATTCCCTTATTTACCTGATGGGTGACTGTGACTTCTCACCTTTAATGTTCTAATACTGTGCTTACAAAAAATCCAGGTAAAAATAAACCTTCATCCTTGTAGTGAGGCTTACGGACGACCCTTAAATTATTAGCCAAATGCGTGACTTGTCAAATGAGTCATTACTGAGCAACCGTATGTGGAAAAGGCTTGAAATTCAAAAGATAAAATTTGGGCAGCACCTATCAGCCCATTAACATCCAACGATGATATAAAAACATCATTCATAGAAAAGGGGATTATTTAAAGAAAATTTCAAATAAAAAACAAACAACATAACCTCAACTTTTTTATTTAACAGAAAGAATGTATTCTGTACCAGTACGCAACTATCGTAATCTCCCTGGAAGAATTGCGTATTATCGTTTCTCACTGAGGTAGAGTTCCCAAGGTCATTGCTTTATATGTTGCCTGCGAATATCTTGAGACAACAGGATATCAGATACATTACTCTACTAAAACATTAAATTATATACAATTATAATACCAATTTTTGTAAGCTGGGGTTACGCTACGCGTGACTTTAAATCCCGGCTAAAAATCAAATTAAAAATGATTTCCTTAAACCAATCTTGTACAGTCAGCCTCAGAATTATTGGCCACCCTGATGTAATTCTAGCATGAATTGTGGATGCAACCATCATAACACGTTTTACTAAAATTGAGGGGCAACTTTATTTTGCCAATAAGTAGTAAATCAACAACTTCTCTTTTTGTCCTTTTGTCGTGGTTGACTAATAACCACCCTAGCGTATAGCCAGGGTGGCCAATAATATTAAGGCTGACTGTACCACTATGGTCTAAACCACCAAGAATAAAACCCTGAGTAGTGTAGTATGTAAAACTTTCCTAATGGTTTTTGTCTTTTAAGACGAAACTTTTTGACAATTAAATTGGCTATAACTTGAAAATAACAAAAGGTAGCTGAGTTCTGATTTTACCATTATTCGTTTCTCAAAAGGAGAGATGAAGAATGTCTGTACGAGTTTTTTCTAACTCTTTTAGTTACGGAGATTTCCTATGAAAACATTTTCGTTTATAATTTAGGGATGATATTGGGAAGTAGTTATATTTTTATATTTCTAAAATTTTGTAATAAAACTCAATTAAAGTCAGAAGAATAAGGTGTAAAGGATACATAAAAGGACATCCGAAGAGCATACGTTGAGATGTGTTGGAAAGGGTTGAGCTTCGAATCTTAAAATTAGGCGGCACCTATCAGCCTATTAAAAGCTAACTATAGGGTGTAAAACAGCTCAAAAGATACCATAGAGAGTCTGCTATTTACCTGATCGGTGACTCTGGTCTCCCACCTCTAATTTTCTAATACTGCGAGCTTACCTAAAACATCCAGTTAAAAAGAAACCTTTATCCTTGTAGAAAGGGTTACGGCCGTCCCTTAAATTACCCAAATACGTGACTTGTCTATTGAATCATTATTAAGCAACTTTGTGTTGGATAGGGTTGAACTTCAAAACATAAAAATTAGCAGCCTATTGAAAGCTAACTATTGTGTGTAAAACAGCTTAAAAAGGGACCGTTTCTACTTCTAATGGTCCTTATAGAGAATCTGTTATTTTCCTGATCGGTGACTGTGACCTCTCACCTTTAATGTTCTAATAATGTGCTTACAAAAAAATCCAGTTACAAATAGACCTGCATCCTGCTTGAGCGGGTTACGGACGACCCTTAAATTAGCGAAATGCGTGACTTGTCTACTGAGTCATTATTGTGCAACCTTATGTAGAACAGACTTGTGAGATGCAAAAGACAAAATTTAGGCAGCAGCTATTAACATCTAACGATGATGTTAAAATATCATTAAAAGAAAAAGGGGTTATTTTAAAAAAAATGTCAAATACAAAACAAGCAACATAACCTCAACTTTTCTATTTGATAGAAAGCAATTTATTCTGTACCAGTACGCAACTATCGTAAACTCGCGGGAAGAATTGTATATTGCCGTTTTCCACTTAGGTAGAACTCCCAAGGTTATTGCTTTATATGTTGCTTGCGAATACGTTGTGACAACGGGATATGAGTCATACATGGAACTTCACAAACCATCACTTTTTGAAACAATTACCTACTGATAATGAATTCAAGATAAATCAATTTTTGTAAGCTGGGGTTACGCTACGCGTGACTTTAGAACCCGGCTAAAAATTACATTAAAAATAATTTCCTAAAACCAATCTTGTACCATTACCATTATAGTCTAAATCACCTAAAATAGATCCCTAAGGAAAATTTAAAACTTTCCTAATGGTCTTTCAAGACAATTTTTTTTTTCAATTAAATTGGTTATAACTTGAAAAAAAAAGAAGGTAGTTGAGTTCTGATTTTACCATTATTCGTTTCTCAAAAAGAGATGGGGAATGTCTTTAGGACTTTTCTCTAACTCTATTAGTTACGGATCAGATCAATTAATTACCTATCAGCCTATTACAAGCTAACTATTGGGTGTAAAACAGCTTAAAAGAGACCATAGAGAGCCTGTTAGTTACCTGATCGGTGACTCTGGTCTCCCACCTCTAATGTTCTAATACTGTGCTTACCTAAAACATCAAGTTAAAAATAAACCTTTATACTTTTAGAGAGGATTACGAACGTCCCTTAAATTAGCCAAGTACGTGAATTGTCTAATGAATCATTATTGAGCAACTTTGTTTCGTAATGGGTTAAACTTCAAAGAATAAAAATTATCAGCTTATTGCAAGCTAACTATGGTGTGAAAAACAGCTCAAAAAGGATTCATTTCTATGTTCCAATGGTCCTTATTTTATTTAGAAATAAACCTTTATCCTTGTACAGAGGGTTACGGATGACTCTTAAATCCGCCAAATGCGTGACTTGTCTATTGAGTCATTATAGAGCAACCTTATGTGGAAAAGGCTTGAGATTCTAACTATGGTGTGAAAATAGCGTAAAAGAAGCCACTAAGTCCTTGTAATTTGAAGTACTATTGAGCAAACTTATGTTGGAAAGGATTGAGCTTCAAAACCTAAACATTAGGCGGCACCTATCAGCCTATTAAGAGCTAACCAGGGGGGGATTTACCACTAGGCTCACCTAGGCTGTAGCCTAGGGCCGCAAAATTGGCTATAACTTGAAAATAACAAAAGGTAACTGAGTTCTGATTTTACCATTATTCGTTTCTCAAAAGGAGAGATGAAGAATGTCTGTACGAGTTTTTTCTAACTCTTTTAGTTACGAAGATTTCCTATGAAAACATTTTCGTTTATAATTTAGGGATGATATTGGGAAGTAGTTATATTTTTATATTTCTAAAATTTTGTAATAAAACTCAATTAAAGTCAGAAGAATAAGGTGTAAAGGATACATAAAAGGACATCCGAAGAGCATACGTTGAGATGTGTTGGAAAGGGTTGAGCTTCGAATCTTAAAATTAGGCGGCACCTATCAGCCTATTAAAAGCTAACTATAGGGTGTAAAACAGCTCAAAAGATACCATAGAGAGTCTGTTATTTACCTGATCGGTGACTCTGGTCTCCCACCTCTAATCTTCTAATACTGCGAGCTTACCTAAAACATCCAGTTAGAAATAAACCTTTATCCTTGTAGAGGGTTACGGACGACCCTTAAATTAGCCAAATGCGTGACTTGTAAAATGAGTCATTATTGAGCAACCTTATGTGGAAAAAGCTTGAGATTCAAAAGATAACATTTGGGCAGCACCTATCAGCCTATTAACTACCATCGATGATGTAAAAACACTATTCAAAGAAAAGGGGTTATTTAAAAAAAAATGTCAAATACAAAACAAGCAACATAACCTCAACTTATCTATTTGATAGAAAGTAATGTATGCTGGACCAGTCAGTACGCAACTATCGTAAACTCTCCGGAAGAATTGCTTATTGTCGTTTCTCACTGATTTAGAGTTCCCAAGGTCATTGCTTTATATGTTGCCTGCGAATATCTTGAGACAACAGGATATCAGTCATACATTACTCTACTAAAACATTAAATTATATACAATTATAATACCAATTTTTGTAAGCTGGGGTTACGCTACGCGTGACTTTAAATCCCGGCTAAAAATCAAATTAAAAATGATTTCCTTAAACCAATCTTGTACCATTATGGTCTAAACCACCAAGAATAATACCCTGAGTAGTGTAGTATGTAAAACTTTCCTAATGGTTTTTGTCTTGTAAGACGAAACTTTTTGACAATTAAATTGGCTATAACTTGAAAATAACAAAAGGTAGCTGAGTTCTGATTTTAGCATTATTCGTTTCTCAAAAGGAGAGATGGAGAATGTCTGTACGAGTTTTTTCTAACTCTTTTAGTTACGGAGATTTCCTACGAAAACATTTTCGTTTATAATTTAGGGATGATATTGGGAAGTGGTTATATTTTTATATTTCTAAAATTTTAAAATGAAACTTTGTAAAAAAACTCAATTAAAGTCTGAAAAATAAGGTGTACGGATTACATAAAAGGAAATTCGAAGAGCATACGTTGAGATGTGTAGGAAAGGGTTGAGCTTCGAATCTTAAAATTAGGCGGCACCTATCAGCCTATTAAAAGCCAACTATAGGGTGTAAAACAGCTCAAAGGAGACCATAGAGAGTCTGTTATTTAACTGATCGGTGACTCTGGTCTCCCACCTCTAATGTTCTAATACTCTGCTTACCTAAATCATCCAGTTAAAAAGAAACCTTTATCCTTGTAGAAAGGGTTACGGCCGTCCCTTAAATTACCCAAATACGTGACTTGTCTATTGAATCATTATTAAGCAACTTTGTGTTGGATAGGGTTGAACTTCAAAACATAAAAATTAGCAGCCTATTGAAAGCTAACTATTGTGTGTAAAACAGCTTAAAAAGGGACCATTTCTACTTCTAATGGTCCTTATAGAGAATCTGTTATTTTCCTGTTCGGAGACTGTGACCTCTCACCTTTAATGTTCTAATAATGTGCTTACAAAAAAATCCAGTTACAAATAGACCTGCATCCTGCTTGAGCGGGTTACGGACGACCCTTAAATTAGCCAAATGAGTGACTTTGCTACTGAGTCATTATTGTGCAACCTTATGTAGAACAGACTTGTGAGATGCAAAAGACAAAATTTAGGCAGCACCTATTAACATCTAACGATGATGTTAAAATATCATTAAAAGAAAAAGGGGTTATTTTAAAAAAAATGTCAAATACAAAACAAGCAACATAACCTCAACTTTTCTATTTGATAGAAAGCAATTTATTCTGTACCAGTACGCAACTATCGTAAACTCGCGGGAAGAATTGTATATTGCCGTTTTCCACTTAGGTAGAGCTCCCAAGGTTATTGCTTTATATGTTGCTTGCGAATACGTTGTGACAACGGGATATGAGTCATACATGGAACTTCACAAACCATCACTTTTTGAAACAATTACCTACTGATAATGAATTCAAAATAAATCAATTTTTGTAAGCTGGGGTTACGCTACGCGTGACTTTAGAACCCGGCTAAAAATTACATTAAAAATAATTTCCTAAAACCAATCTTGTACCATTACCATTATAGTCTAAATCACCTAAAATGGATCCCTAAGGAAAATTTAAAACTTTCCTAATGGTCTTTCAAGACAATTTTTTTTTCAATTAAATTGGTTATAACTTGAAAACAAAAGAAGGTAGTTGAGTTCTGATTTTACCATTATTCGTTTCTCAAAAAGAGATGGGGAATGTCTTTAGGACTTTTCTCTAACTCTTTTAGTTACGGATCAGATCAATTAATTACCTATCAGCCTATTACAAGCTAACTATTGGGTGTAAAACAGCTTAAAAGAGACCATAGAGAGCCTGTTAGTTACCTGATCGGTGACTTTGGTCTCCCACCTCTAATGTTCTAATACTGTGCTTACCTAAAACATCAAGTTAAAAATAAACCTTTATACTTTTAGAGAGGATTACGAACGTCCCTTAAATTAGCCAAGTACGTGACTTGTCTAATGAATCATTATTGAACAACTTTGTTTCGTAATGGGTTAAACTTCAAAGAATAAAAATTACCTATCAGCTTATTGCAAGCTAACTATGGTGTGAAAAACAGCTCAAAAAGGATTCATTTCTATGTTCCAATGGTCCTTATTTTATTTAGAAATAAACCTTTATCCTTGTAGAGAGGGTTACGGATGACTCTTAAATCAGCCAAATGCGTGACTTGTCTATTGAGTCATTATAGAGCAACCTTATGTGGAAAAGGCTTGAGATTCTAACTATGGTGTGAAAATAGCGTAAAAGAAGCCAATAAGTGCTTGTAATTTGAAGTACTATTGAGCAAACTTATGTTGGAAAGGATTGAGCTTCAAAACCTAAACATTAGGCGGCACCTATCAGCCTATTAAGAGCTAACCAGGGGGGGATTTACCACTAGGCTCACCTAGGCTGTAGCCTAGGGCCGCAAGCCCAAAGGGGCCGCACAAAAATGAGCTGTTACAATGGTACAAGTAACAAATACTGTAATCGAGGACTCATGTATTTTAATTGTTTTATTATTTATGGAGTTAAACTGGAGTTAGCCTAGGGGCCCAAATTTTACAAATCCCCCCCTGGAGCTAACTAATATGTGAAAATAGCTCAAACAGGGGCCAATGAGTGACTTGTTTACTGAGGCAATATTGAGCAACTTGTGTTGGATAGAGTTGAGCGAGGGGTTATCCACTCTCTGCAGTCATTGTACAAAAATTGAGCTGTCAATGGTAGTCATCTGCAGTCAATGGCAGTCATAGCATTTGCAGTCATGGGCAGTCAACTGCAGTCAGTGTACAAATTCAGAACAGTAGTTGACCCCTCGGAGTTGAGCTTCAAACCATAAGAATTAGGCGGCACCTATCAGCCTATTAAAAGCTAACTATGCTGTGAAAAACAGCTCAAAAAGAGACCATTCTGCTTCTAATGGTCCTTATAGAGAGTCTGTTACTTACCTGATCGTTGACTGTGACCTCTCACATTTAATGTTCTAATATTGTGCTTACAAAAAAATTCAGTTAGAATTAAACCTTTATTCTTGTAGAGGGTTACGGACGACCCTTAAATTAGCCAAATGCGTGACTTGTCTACTGAGTCATTAATGAGTAACCTTATGTGGAAAAGGCTTGAGATTCAAAAGATAAAATTTGGACAGCACCTATCAGCCTATTAACTACCAACGATGATGTAAAAACATTATTCAAAGAAAAGGGGATGATTTAAAAGAAAAAATTTCAAATATAAAACAAACAACATAACCTCAACTTTTATATTTGATAGAAAGCAATGTATTCTGTACCAGTACGCAACTATGGTAAACTCTCCGGAAGAATAGCGTATTGTCGTTTCTCACTGAGGTAGAGTTCCCAAGGTCATTGCTTTATATGTTGCCTGCGAATATCTTGAGACAACAGGATATCAGTCATACATTACTCTACCAACACAATTAGTTATAATTCAAATTGAATACAAATTTTTGTAAGCTGGGGTTACGCTACGCGTGACGTTAGAACCCGGCTAAAAATCAAATTAAAAATAATTTCCCTAAACCAATCTTGTACCATTTGGTCTAAAAGACCAAAAATGAAACTCAGAGTAGTGTAATATGTAAAACTTTACTAATGGTTTTTGTCTCTTAAGACGATACTGACGATACTTTTTGACAATGAAATTGGCTATAACTTGAAAATAACAAAAGGTAGCTGAGTTCTGATTTTAGCATTATTCGTTTCTCAAAAGGAGAGATGGAGAATGTCTGTACGAGTTTTTTCTAACTCTTTTAGTTACGGAGATTTCCTATGAAAACATTTTCGTTTATAATTTAGGGATGATATTGGGAAGTGGTTATATTTCTAAAATTTTAAAATGAAATTTTGTAATAAAACTCATTTAAAGTCTAAAAAATAAGGTTTAAAGGATACATAAAAGGACATCCGAAGAGCATACGTTGAGATGTGTTGGAAAGGGTTGAGCTTCGAATCTTAAAATTAGGCGGCACCTATCAGCCTATTAAAAGCCAACTATAGGGTGTAAAACAGCTCAAAAGAGACCATAGAGAGTCTGTTATTTACCTGATCGGTGACTAATGTTCTAATACTGTGCTTACCTAAAACATCCAGTTAAAAAGAAACTTTTATCCTTGTAGAAAGGGTTACGGACGTCCCTTAAATTACCCAAATACGTGACTTGTCTATTATTGAGCAATCATTATTGAGCAACTTTGTGTTGGATAGGGTTGAACTTCAAAACATAAAAATTAGCAGCCTATTGAAAGCTAACTATTGTGTGTAAAACAGCTTAAAAAGGGACCATTTCTACTTCTAATGGTCCTTATAGAGAATCTGTTATTTTCCTGATCGGTGACTGTGACCTCTCACCTTTAATGTTCTAATAATGTGCTTACAAAAAAATCCAGTTAAAAATAGACCTTCATCCTGCTTGAGCGGGTTACGGACGACCCTTAAATTAGCCAAATGCGTGACTTGTCTACTGAGTCATTATTGAGCAACCTTATGTGGTAAGGCTTGTGAGATTCAAAAGAAAAAATTTAGGCAGCACCTATTAACATCTAACGATGATGTTAAAATATCATTAAAAGAAAAGGGGTTATTTTAAAAAGAAGTTTCAAATACAAAATAAGCAACATAACCTCAACTTTTCTATTTGATAGAAAGCAATGTATGCTGGACCAGTACGCAATTATCGTAAACTCGCGGGAAGAATTGCATATTGCCGTTTTCCACTTAGGTAGAGCTCCCAAGGTTATTGCTTTATATGTTGCTTGCGAATACGTTGTGACAACGGGATATCAGTCATACATGGAACTTCACAAACCATCACTTTTTGAAACAATTACTGATAATGAATTCAAGAGAAATCAATTTTTGTAAGCTGGGGTTACGCTACGCGTGACTTTAGAACCCGGCTAAAAATCAAATTAAAAATAATATCCTTAAACCAATCTTGTACCATTACCATTATAGTCTAAATGACCAAAATTGGATCCCTAAGGAAAATTTAAAACTTTCCTAATGGTCTTTCAAGACAATTATTTTTTAATTAAAATGGTTATAACTTGAAAACAAAAGAAGGTAGTTGAGTTCTGATTTTACCATTATTCGTTTCTCAAAAAGAGATGGGGAATGTCTTTAGGACTTTTCTCTAACTCTTTTAGTTACGGATCAGATCAGTTACTTATCAGTCTATTAAAAGCTAACTATTGGGTGTAAAACAAAGGAGGAACCATTTCTATGTTCCAAGGAATCCAATGGTCCTTATAGCGAGTCTATTATTTACCTGATCGATGAATGTAACCATCCGTCTTCAATGTTTTAATATTGTGCTTACATAAAACATCCATTTAAAAATAAACCTTTAGGCTTGTAGAGAGGGTTACGGACGACCCTTAAATTAGCCAAATGCGTGATTTGTCTATTGAGTCATTATAGAGCAACCATATGTGGAAAAGGCTTGAGATTCTAACTATGGCGTGAAAATAGCGCAAAAAGAAGCCAATAAGTGCTTGTAATTTGAAGTACTATTGAGCAAACTTATGTTGGGAAAAGATTGAGCTTCAAAACATAAACATTAGGCGGCACCTATCAGCCTATGAAGAGCTAACTAATATGTGAAAATAGCTCAAACTGGGGCCCATGAGTGACTTGTTTACTGAGGCACTATTGAGCAACACTTGTTGGAAAGAATTGAGCTTCAAACCATAAAACTTAAGCCTATTAAAAGCTAACTATGCTGTAAAATACAGCTCAACAAGAGACCTAAAGAGGCAGCACCTATCAGCCTATTAACATCCAACGATGATGTAAAAACATTATTCAAAGAAAATGGGATTATTTAAAAGAAAAAGTTTCAAATACAAAACAAACAACATAACCTCAACTTTTATATTTGATAGAAAGCAATGTATTCTGTACCAGTACGCAACTATAGTAAACTCTCCGGAAGAATTGCGTATTGGCGTTCTCACTGAGGTAGAGTTCCTAAGGTCATTGCTTTATATGTTGCCTGCGAATATATTGAGACAACAGGATATCAGTCATAGATTACTCTACTAAAACAATTACATTATTACTTACAATGCAATTATAAAACTAATTTTTGTAGGCTGGGGTTACGCTACGCGTGACTTTAAATCCCGGCTAAAATCAAATTAAAAATAATTTCCCTAAACCAATCTTGTACCATTTGGTCTAAAAGACCAAGAATGAAACTCAGAGTAGTGTAATATGTAAAACTTTACTAATGGTTTTTGTCTTTTAAGACGAATGTTTTTGACAATTAAATTGGCTATAACTTGAAAATAACAAAAGGTAGCTGAGTTCTGATTTTACCATTATTCGTTTCTCAAAACTACTCTTATCAATCCCATAAATACCTATTATTTGACACTATTTTCGGTTAACAAAACGCTTCCGGTTAAACCGGAAATTACAAACATGTTAAAAACAAATTTTAAAAAAATTGCTTCCATCAAAGATGGAAGTATGATGGAGAGAGAAAATCAAGCATTTTTAGGTAAAAACTGTCTAAAATGTCTTTGGCGACCATAGTCGCCATCAATCAGTTGAATAAAATTTAAGAAGCAATGCGTGCTTAACACTTCGCTAGTTTTGATTGATTTGTTTGATTCCTATAAATCGCAGTATTGCCTGATGTTAAAATATCATTAAAAGAAAAGGGGTTATCTTAAGAAAATAAATTTCAAATACAAAACAAACAACATAACCTCAACTTATTTATTTGATAGAAAGCAATGTATGCTGGACCAGTACGCAACTATCAAAAAACTCGCGGGAAGAATTGCAGATTGCCGTTTTCCACTTAGGTAGAGTTCCCAAGGTTATTGCTTTGTATGTTGCTTGCGAATATGTTGTGACAACGGGATATGTGTCATACATGGAACTTCACAAACCATCACTTTTTGAAACAATTACTGGTAATGAATTCAACATAAATCAATTTTTGTAAGCTGGGGTTACGCTACGCGTGACTTTAGAACCCGGCTAAAAATCAAATTAAAAATAATTTCCTTAAACCAATCTTGAACCATTATGGTCTAAAAGACCAAGAATGAAAATCCCTGAGTATGTTAAACTTTTCCAATTGTTTTTGTCTTTCTAGACGAAACTTTTTGACAATTAAATTGGCTATAACTTGAAAACAAAAGAAGCTGAGTTCTGATTATTCGTTTCTCAAAAAGAGAGATGCAGAATGATGCGTGACTCGCCTACTTAGTCATTATTGAGCAACTTTGTGTTTGAAAGGGTAGTCCAGGTAGAATAATAAACCTTCTTTGTAGAGAGGGTTACGGACGACCCTTAAATTAGCCAAATGCGTGACTTGTCTACTGAGTCATTATATTGAGCAACCTTTTGTGGAAAAGGCTTGATATTCAAAAGATATAATTTGAGCAGCACTTATCAGCCTATTAACATCCAACGATGATGTAAAAACATCATTCAAAGAAAAGGCGATTATTTAAAAAAAAATTCAAATACAAAACAAACAACATAACCTCAACTTTTATATTTAATAGGAAGCAATGTATTCTCTACCAGTACGCAACTATCGTAAACTCTCCGGAAGAATTGCGTATTGTCGTTTCTCATTGAGGTAGAGTTCCCAAGGTTATTGCTTTATATGTTGCCTGCGAATATCTTGAGGCAACAGGATATCAGTCATACATTACTACTCTATTAACACTCACTTAGTTGCTATTCAATAATAATAATAATACTAAGCAATTTTTGGAGGCTGGAGTTACGCTACGCGTGACTTTAGAACCCGGCCGTAAATAAAATTAAAAATAATTTCCTTAATCTAATCTTGTACCATTATGGTCTAAAAGACCAAGATTGAAACCTTGAGTAGTGTAGTAGTAGTAGTAGAATGTAAAACTTTGCTAATGATTTTTGTCTTTCAAGACTAAACTTTTTGACAATTAAATTGGCTATAACTTGCAAACAAAAGAAGGTATAAGTGAGTTCTGATTTTACCATTATTCGTTTCTCAAAAAGACAGATGTAGAATGATGCGTGACTCGTCTACTTTGAGTAACTTTGTGTTTGAAAGGGTTGAACTTCTAAACATAAAAATTAGCAGCCTATTAAATGCTAACTATGGTGTAATAAACAGGTCAAGAAGGGACCATTTCTACTTCAAATGGTCCTTATAGAGAATTTTTTATTTACCTGATTGGTGACCCGGTCAAACAGCGGCCATTTCAACCTTCTATGGACCTTTATAAAGTCTGTTATGTAGCTGTTCAGTGACTGTGACCTCTCACCTTTAACGTTCTAATATTGAGATTCATTAGATCACAATATTCACAGATTCATTAGATATTCTAGTCCAGGTAGAAATAAACCTTCTTTGTAGAGAAGGTTACGGACGACCCTTAAATTAGCCAAATGAGTGACTTTGCTACTGAGTCATTATTGTGCAACCTTATGTAGAACAGACTTGTGAGATTCAAAAGAAAAAATTTAGGCAGCACCTATTAACATCTAACGATGATGTTAAAATATCATTAAAAGAAAAAGGGGTTATTTTAAAAAAAATGTCAAATACAAAACAAGCAACATAACCTCAACTTTTCTATTTGATAGAAAGCAATGTATGCTGGACCAGTACGCAATTATCGTAAACTCGCGGGAAGAATTGCATATTGCCGTTTTCCACTTAGGTAGAGCTCCCAAGGTTATTGCTTTATATGTTGCTTGCGAATACGTTGTGACAACGGGATATCAGTCATACATGGAACTTCACAAACCATCACTTTTTGAAACAATTACTGATAATGAATTCAAGAGAAATCAATTTTTGTAAGCTGGGGTTACGCTACGCGTGACTTTAGAACCCGGCTAAAAATCAAATTAAAAATAATATCCTTAAACCAATCTTGTACCATTACCATTATAGTCTAAATGACCAAAATTGGATCCCTAAGGAAAATTTAAAACTTTCCTAATGGTCTTTCAAGACAATTATTTTTTAATTAAAATGGTTATAACTTGAAAACAAAAGAAGGTAGTTGAGTTCTGATTTTACCATTATTCGTTTCTCAAAAAGAGATGGGGAACGTCTTTAGGACTTTTCTCTAACTCTTTTAGTTACGGATCAGATCAGTTACTTATCAGTCTATTAAAAGCTAACTATTGGGTGTAAAACAAAGGAGGAACCATTTCTATGTTCCAAGGAATCCAATGGTCCTTATAGCGAGTCTATTATTTACCTGATCGATGAATGTAACCATCCGTCTTCAATGTTTTAATATTGTGCTTACATAAAACATCCATTTAAAAATAAACCTTTAGGCTTGTAGAGAGGGTTACGGACGACCCTTAAATTAGCCAAATGGGTGATTTGTCTATTGAGTCATTATAGAGCAACCATATGTGGAAAAGGCTTGAGATTCTAACTATGGCGTGAAAATAGCGCAAAAAGAAGCCAATAAGTGCTTGTAATTTGAAGTACTATTGAGCAAACTTATGTTGGGAAAAGATTGAGCTTCAAAACATAAACATTAGGCGGCACCTATCAGCCTATGAAGAGCTAACTAATATGTGAAAATAGCTCAAACTGGGGCCCATGAGTGACTTGTTTACTGAGGCACTATTGAGCAACACTTGTTGGAAAGAATTGAGCTTCAAACCATAAAACTTAAGCCTATTAAAAGCTAACTATGCTGTAAAATACAGCTCAACAAGAGACCTAAAGAGGCAGCACCTATCAGCCTATTAACATCCAACGATGATGTAAAAACATTATTCAAAGAAAATGGGATTATTTAAAAGAAAAAGTTTCAAATACAAAACAAACAACATAACCTCAACTTTTATATTTGATAGAAAGCAATGTATTCTGTACCAGAACGCAACTATAGTAAACTCTCCGGAAGAATTGCGTATTGGCGTTCTCACTGAGGTAGAGTTCCCAAGGTCATTGCTTTATATGTTGCCTGCGAAAATATTGAGACAACAGGATATCAGTCATAGATTACTCTACTAAAACAATTACATTATTACTTACAATGCAATTATAAAACTAATTTTTGTAGGCTGGGGTTACGCTACGCGTGACTTTAAATCCCGGCTAAAATCAAATTAAAAATAATTTCCCTAAACCAATCTTGTACCATTTGGTCTAAAAGACCAAGAATGAAACTCAGAGTAGTGTAATATGTAAAACTTTACTAATGGTTTTTGTCTTTTAAGACGAATGTTTTTGACAATTAAATTGGCTATAACTAGAAAATAACAAAAGGTAGCTGAGTTCTGATTTTACCATTATTCGCTTCTCAAAACTACTCTTATCAATCCCATAAATACCTATTATTTGACACTATTTTCGGTTAACAAAACGCTTCCGGTTAAACCGGAAATTATAAACATGTTAAAAACAAATTTAAAAAAAATTGCTTCCATCAAAGATGGAAGTATGATGGAGAGAGAAAATCAAGCATTTTTAGGTAAAAACTGTCTATAATGTCTTTATGGTCGCCATCAATCAGTTGAATAAAATTTAAGAAGCAATGCGTGCTTAACACTTCGCTAGTTTTGATTGATTTGTTTGATTCCTATAAATCGCAGTATTGCCTGATGTTAAAATATCATTAAAAGAAAAGGGGTTATCTTAAGAAAATAAATTTCAAATACAAAACAAACAACATAACCTCAACTTATTTATTTGATAGAAAGCAATGTATGCTGGACCAGTACGCAACTATCAAAAAACTCGCGGGAAGAATTGCAGATTGCCGTTTTCCACTTAGGTAGAGTTCCCAAGGTTATTGCTTTGTATGTTGCTTGCGAATACGTTGTGACAACGGGATATGTGTCATACATGGAACTTCACAAACCATCACTTTTTGAAACAATTACTGGTAATGAATTCAACATAAATCAATTTTTGTAAGCTGGGGTTACGCTACGCGTGACTTTAGAACCCGGCTAAAAATCAAATTAAAAATAATTTCCTTAAACCAATCTTGAACCATTATGGTCTAAAAGACCAAGAATGAAAATCCCTGAGTATGTTAAACTTTTCCAATTGTTTTTGTCTTTCTAGACGAAACTTTTTGACAATTAAATTGGCTATAACTTGAAAACAAAAGAAGCTGAGTTCTGATTATTCGTTTCTCAAAAAGAGAGATGCAGAATGATGCGTGACTCGCCTACTTAGTCATTATTGAGCAACTTTGTGTTTGAAAGGGTAGTCCAGGTAGAATAATAAACCTTCTTTGTAGAGAGGGTTACGGACGACCCTTAAATTAGCCAAATGCGTGACTTGTCTACTGAGTCATTATATTGAGCAACCTTTTGTGGAAAAGGCTTGATATTCAAAAGATATAATTTGAGCAGCACTTATCAGCCTATTAACATCCAACGATGATGTAAAAACATCATTCAAAGAAAAGGCGATTATTTAAAAAAAAATTCAAATACAAAACAAACAACATAACCTCAACTTTTATATTTAATAGGAAGCAATGTATTCTCTACCAGTACGCAACTATCGTAAACTCTCCGGAAGAATTGCGTATTGTCGTTTCTCATTGAGGTAGAGTTC
This sequence comes from Malthinus seriepunctatus, assembly GCA_963924605.1. NCBI lineage: Eukaryota > Metazoa > Arthropoda > Insecta > Coleoptera > Cantharidae > Malthinus > Malthinus seriepunctatus. Next base: position 1,338,442 of record OZ004605.1, read on the forward strand.
CCAAGGTTATTGCTTTATATGTTGCCTGCGAATATCTTGAGGCAACAGGATATCAGTCATACATTACTACTCTATTAACACTCACTTAGTTGCTATTCAATAATAATAATAATACTAAGCAATTTTTGGAGGCTGGGGTTACGCTACGCGTGACTTTAGAACCCGGCCGTAAATAAAATTAAAAATAATTTCCTTAATCTAATCTTGTACCATTATGGTCTAAAAGACCAAGATTGAAACCTTGAGTAGTGTAGTAGTAGTAGTAGAATGTAAAACTTTGCTAATGATTTTTGTCTTTCAAGACTAAACTTTTTGACAATTAAATTGGCTATAACTTGCAAACAAAAGAAGGTATAAGTGAGTTCTGATTTTACCATTATTCGTTTCTCAAAAAGACAGATGTAGAATGATGCGTGACTCGTCTACTTTGAGTAACTTTGTGTTTGAAAGGGTTGAACTTCTAAACATAAAAATTAGCAGCCTATTAAATGCTAACTATGGTGTAATAAACAGGTCAAGAAGGGACCATTTCTACTTCAAATGGTCCTTATAGAGAATTTTTTATTTACCTGATTGGTGACCCGGTCAAACAGCGGCCATTTCAACCTTCTATGGACCTTTATAAAGTCTGTTATGTAGCTGTTCAGTGACTGTGACCTCTCACCTTTAACGTTCTAATATTGAGATTCATTAGATCACAATATTCACAGATTCATTAGATATTCTAGTCCAGGTAGAAATAAACCTTCTTTGTAGAGAAGGTTACGGACGACCCTTAAATTAGCCAAATGAGTGACTTTGCTACTGAGTCATTATTGTGCAACCTTATGTAGAACAGACTTGTGAGATTCAAAAGAAAAAATTTAGGCAGCACCTATTAACATCTAACGATGATGTTAAAATATCATTAAAAGAAAAAGGGGTTATTTTAAAAAAAATGTCAAATACAAAACAAGCAACATAACCTCAACTTTTCTATTTGATAGAAAGCAATGTATGCTGGACCAGTACGCAATTATCGTAAACTCGCGGGAAGAATTGCATATTGCCGTTTTCCACTTAGGTAGAGCTCCCAAGGTTATTGCTTTATATGTTGCTTGCGAATACGTTGTGACAACGGGATATCAGTCATACATGGAACTTCACAAACCATCACTTTTTGAAACAATTACTGATAATGAATTCAAGAGAAATCAATTTTTGTAAGCTGGGGTTACGCTACGCGTGACTTTAGAACCCGGCTAAAAATCAAATTAAAAATAATATCCTTAAACCAATCTTGTACCATTACCATTATAGTCTAAATGACCAAAATTGGATCCCTAAGGAAAATTTAAAACTTTCCTAATGGTCTTTCAAGACAATTATTTTTTAATTAAAATGGTTATAACTTGAAAACAAAAGAAGGTAGTTGAGTTCTGATTTTACCATTATTCGTTTCTCAAAAAGAGATGGGGAATGTCTTTAGGACTTTTCTCTAACTCTTTTAGTTACGGATCAGATCAGTTACTTATCAGTCTATTAAAAGCTAACTATTGGGTGTAAAACAAAGGAGGAACCATTTCTATGTTCCAAGGAATCCAATGGTCCTTATAGCGAGTCTATTATTTACCTGATCGATGAATGTAACCATCCGTCTTCAATGTTTTAATATTGTGCTTACATAAAACATCCATTTAAAAATAAACCTTTAGGCTTGTAGAGAGGGTTACGGACGACCCTTAAATTAGCCAAATGGGTGATTTGTCTATTGAGTCATTATAGAGCAACCATATGTGGAAAAGGCTTGAGATTCTAACTATGGCGTGAAAATAGCGCAAAAAGAAGCCAATAAGTGCTTGTAATTTGAAGTACTATTGAGCAAACTTATGTTGGGAAAAGATTGAGCTTCAAAACATAAACATTAGGCGGCACCTATCAGCCTATGAAGAGCTAACTAATATGTGAAAATAGCTCAAACTGGGGCCCATGAGTGACTTGTTTACTGAGGCACTATTGAGCAACACTTGTTGGAAAGAATTGAGCTTCAAACCATAAAACTTAAGCCTATTAAAAGCTAACTATGCTGTAAAATACAGCTCAACAAGAGACCTAAAGAGGCAGCACCTATCAGCCTATTAACATCCAACGATGATGTAAAAACATTATTCAAAGAAAATGGGATTATTTAAAAGAAAAAGTTTCAAATACAAAACAAACAACATAACCTCAACTTTTATATTTGATAGAAAGCAATGTATTCTGTACCAGTACGCAACTATAGTAAACTCTCCGGAAGAATTGCGTATTGGCGTTCTCACTGAGGTAGAGTTCCTAAGGTCATTGCTTTATATGTTGCCTGCGAATATATTGAGACAACAGGATATCAGTCATAGATTACTCTACTAAAACAATTACATTATTACTTACAATGCAATTATAAAACTAATTTTTGTAGGCTGGGGTTACGCTACGCGTGACTTTAAATCCCGGCTAAAATCAAATTAAAAATAATTTCCCTAAACCAATCTTGTACCATTTGGTCTAAAAGACCAAGAATGAAACTCAGAGTAGTGTAATATGTAAAACTTTACTAATGGTTTTTGTCTTTTAAGACGAATGTTTTTGACAATTAAATTGGCTATAACTAGAAAATAACAAAAGGTAGCTGAGTTCTGATTTTACCATTATTCGTTTCTCAAAACTACTCTTATCAATCCCATAAATACCTATTATTTGACACTATTTTCGGTTAACAAAACGCTTCCGGTTAAACCGGAAATTATAAACATGTTAAAAACAAATTTAAAAAAAATTGCTTCCATCAAAGATGGAAGTATGATGGAGAGAGAAAATCAAGCATTTTTAGGTAAAAACTGTCTATAATGTCTTTATGGTCGCCATCAATCAGTTGAATAAAATTTAAGAAGCAATGCGTGCTTAACACTTCGCTAGTTTTGATTGATTTGTTTGATTCCTATAAATCGCAGTATTGCCTGATGTTAAAATATCATTAAAAGAAAAGGGGTTATCTTAAGAAAATAAATTTCAAATACAAAACAAACAACATAACCTCAACTTATTTATTTGATAGAAAGCAATGTATGCTGGACCAGTACGCAACTATCAAAAAACTCGCGGGAAGAATTGCAGATTGCCGTTTTCCACTTAGGTAGAGTTCCCAAGGTTATTGCTTTATATATTATATGTTGCTTGCGAATACGTTGTGACAACGGGATATGTGTCATACATGGAACTTCACAAACCATCACTTTTTGAAACAATTACTGGTAATGAATTCAACATAAATCAATTTTTGTAAGCTGGGGTTACGCTACGCGTGACTTTAGAACCCGGCTAAAAATCAAATTAAAAATAATTTCCTTAAACCAATCTTGAACCATTATGGTCTAAAAGACCAAGAATGAAAATCCCTGAGTATGTTAAACTTTTCCAATTGTTTTTGTCTTTCTAGACGAAACTTTTTGACAATTAAATTGGCTATAACTTGAAAACAAAAGAAGCTGAGTTCTGATTATTCGTTTCTCAAAAAGAGAGATGCAGAATGATGCGTGACTCGCCTACTTAGTCATTATTGAGCAACTTTGTGTTGAAAGGGTGGTCCAGGTAGAAATAAACCTTCTTTGTAGAGCGGGTTACGGACGACCCTTAAATTAGCCAAATGCGTGACTTGTCTACTGAGTCATTATAATTAGCAACCTTTTGTGGAAAAGGCTTGATATTCAAATGATATAATTTGAGCAGCACTTATCAGCCTATTAACATCCAACGATGATGTAAAAACATCATTCAAAGAAAAGGCGATTAAAAAAATTCAAATACAAAACAAACAACATAACCTCAACTTATTTATTTGATAGAAAGCAATGTATGCTGGACCAGTACGCAACTATCAAAAAACTCGCGGGAAGAATTGCAGATTGCCGTTTTCCACTTAGGTAGAGTTCCCAAGGTTATTGCTTTGTATGTTGCTTGCGAATACGTTGTGACAACGGGATATGTGTCATACATGGAACTTCACAAACCATCACTTTTTGAAACAATTACTGGTAATGAATTCAACATAAATCAATTTTTGTAAGCTGGGGTTACGCTACGCGTGACTTTAGAATCCGGCTAAAAATCAAATTAAAAATAATTTCCTTAAACCAATCTTGAACCATTATGGTCTAAAAGACCAAGAATGAAAATCCCTGAGTATGTTAAACTCTTTCAATTGTTTTTGTCTTTCTAGACGAAACTTTTTGACAATTAAATTGGCTATAACTTGAAAACAAAAGAAGCTGAGTTCTGATTATTCGTTTCTCAAAAAGAGAGATGCAGAATGATGCGTGACTCGCCTACTTAGTCATTATTGAGCAACTTTGTGTTGAAAGGGTGGTCCAGGTAGAAATAAACCTTCTTTGTAGAGAGGGTTACGGACGACCCTTAAATTAGCCAAATGCGTGACTTGTCTACTGAGTCATTATATTGAGCAACCTTTTGTGGAAAAGGCTTGATATTCAAAAGATATAATTTGAGCAGCACTTATCAGCCTATTAACATCCAACGATGATGTAAAAACATCATTCAAAGAAAAGGCGATTAAAAAAATTCAAATACAAAACAAACAACATAACCTCAACTTTTATATTTAATAGAAAGCAATGTATTCTCTACCAGTACGCAACTATAGTAAACTCTCCGGAAGAATTGCGTATTGTCGTTTCTCATTGAGGTAGAGTTCCCAAGGTTATTGCTTTATATGTTGCCTGCGAATATCTTGAGGCAACAGGATATCAGTCATACATTACTACTCTATTAACACTCACTTAGTTGCTATTCAATAATAATAATAATACTAAGCAATTTTTGGAGGCTGGGGTTACGCTACGCGTGACTTTAGAACCCGGCCGTAAATAAAATTAAAAATAATTTCCTTAATCTAATCTTGTACCATTATGGTCTAAAAGACCAAGATTGAAACCTTGAGTAGTGTAGTAGTAGTAGTAGAATGTAAAACTTTGCTAATGATTTTTGTCTTTCAAGACTAAACTTTTTGACAATTAAATTGGCTATAACTTGCAAACAAAAGAAGGTAAGTGAGTTCTGATTTTACCATTATTCGTTTCTCAAAAAGAGAGATGCAGAATGATGCGTGACTCGTCTACTTTGAGTAACTTTGTGTTTGAAAGGGTTGAACTTCTAAACATAAAAATTAGCAGCCTATTAAATGCTAACTATGGTGTAATAAACAGGTCAAGAAGGGACCATTTCTACTTCAAATGGTCCTTATAGAGAATTTTTTATTTACCTGATTGGTGACCCGGTCAAACAGCGGCCATTTCAACCTTCTATGGACCTTTATAAAGTCTGTTATGTAGCTGTTCAGTGACTGTGACCTCTCACCTTTAACGTTCTAATATTGAGATTCATTAGATCACAATATTCACAGATTCATTAGATATTCTAGTCCAGGTAGATATAAACCTTCTTTGTAGAGAAGGTTACGGACGACCCTTAAATTAGCCAAATGAGTGACTTTGCTACTGAATCATTATATTGAGCAACCTTTTGTGGAAAAGGCTTGATAATCAAAAGATATAATTTGAGCAGCACTTATCAGCCTATTAACATCCAACGATGATGTAAAAACATCATTCAAAGAAAAGGCGATTATTTAAAAAACCTCAACTTTTATATTTAATAGAAAGCAATGTATTCTCTACCAGTACGCAACTATCGTAAACTCTCCGGAAGAATTGCGTATTGTCGTTTCTCATTGAGGTAGAGTTCCCAAGGTTATTGCTTTATATGTTGCCTGCGAATATCTTGAGGCAACAGGATATCAGTCATACATTACTACTCTATTAACACTCACTTAGTTGCTATTCAATAATAATAATAATACTAAGCAATTTTTGGAGGCTGGGGTTACGCTACGCGTGACTTTAGAACCCGGCCGTAAATAAAATTAAAAATAATTTCCTTAATCTAATCTTGTACCATTATGGTCTAAAAGACCAAGAATGAAACCTTGAGTAGTGTAGTAGTAGTAGTAGAATGTAAAACTTTGCTAATGATTTTTGTCTTTCAAGACTAAACTTTTTGACAATTAAATTGGCTATAACTTGCAAACAAAAGAAGGTAAGTGAGTTCTGATTTTACCATTATTCGTTTCTCAAAAAGAGAGATGCAGAATGATGCGTGACTCGTCTACTTTGAGTAACTTTGTGTTTGAAAGGGTTGAACTTCTAAACATAAAAATTAGCAGCCTATTAAATGCTAACTATGGTGTAATAAACAGGTCAAGAAGGGACCATTTCTACTTCAAATGGTCCTTATAGAGAATTTTTTATTTACCTGATTGGTGACCCGGTCAAACAGCGGCCATTTCAACCTTCTATGGACCTTTATAAAGTCTGTTATGTAGCTGTTCAGTGACTGTGACCTCTCACCTTTAACGTTCTAATATTGAGATTCATTAGATCACAATATTCACAGATTCATTAGATATTCTAGTCCAGGTAGATATAAACCTTCTTTGTAGAGAAGGTTACGGACGACCCTTAAATTAGCCAAATGAGTGACTTTGCTACTGAGTCATTATACTGAGCTACCTTTTGTGGAAAAGGCTTGATATTCAAAAGATATAATTTGAGCAGCACTTATCAGCCTATTAACATCCTACGATGATGTAAAAACATCATTCAAAGAAAAGGCGATTATTTAAAAAAAATGCAAATACAAAACAAACAACATAACCTCAACTTTTATATTTAATAGAAAGCAATGTATTCTCTACCAGTACGCAACTATAGTAAACTCTCCGGAAGAATTGCGTATTGTCGTTTCTCATTGAGGTAGAGTTCCCAAGGTTATTGCTTTATATGTTGCCTGCGAATATCTTGAGGCAACAGGATATCAGTCATACATTACTACTCTATTAACACTCACTTAGTTGCTATTCAATAATAATAATACTAAGCAATTTTTGGAGGCTGGGGTTACGCTACGCGTGACTTTAGAACCCGGCCGTAAATAAAATTAAAAATAATTTCCTTAATCTAATCTTGTACCATTATGGTCTAAAAGACCAAGAATGAAACCTTGAGTAGTGTAGTAGTAGTACTTTTCCAATGATTTTTGTCTTTCAAGACTAAACTTTTTGACAATTAAATTGGCTATAACTTGCAAACAAAAGAAGGTAACTGAGTTCTGATTTTACCATTATTGGTTTCTCAAAAAGAGAGATGGAGAATCAATGTCCGAACGAGTTTTTTCTAACTCTTTTAGTTACGGAGATGTCCTATGAAAACATCTAATTTTGGCACTCTCTATACAATTGATTATAGGGGATTAGTCGATAATGGAATATAATTTAATAGGGAAAAATTTGGTTAGGAGAAAAAGTGAAAATTTAAATTTAGGGGATGATATTGGGAAGTGGTTATATTTTTATATTTGTAAAATTTTAAAATGAAATTTTGTAAGAAAACTCAATATAAGTCTGAAAAGTAAGGTGTAAAGATTACATAAAAGTACATTCGTAGCGCATACGTTGAGATGTCATTCATGTTCAGTGGAAAGATAAATCGAATTCGATATCAAACCAATGCTACAGTGAATAAAAAGCTATACTTTATAATCTTAGCTATGTCGGATATTGTATGAACATTTAATTTCCACGCGATTAACCAGGAAATACATTTTTTGTATATAAATATAAAAATAAATTAATGGAAATTTAATTATTATTTAAATTTAAATTTACAAGCAAATATAATTTCCGCTAAATTAGAAAAATGTTACATTTTGCATCTGCCATATAAAAACATTCAACAAAAAGTAGATTTTTTTATATTTGACAAATGTCCTAGGGGAACGTCGACAGTTATAGAACTTAAAAATAGTTCCCAATTCACATTAAACTTTTCAAACGCGGAAACTAATATTAATGTATTTTCAATAAAAAAATAGTAATTTTCGTCAAAAAAAATTTTCTTTAAGTTTTCCACTAGTTGAAATAATTCACCCTCATACCGAGTGTGCATGTGCGCTACGTACTCACTACCCGAAGCTCTTTTCATGTATGTTGATTCGACGTGCATGACTCTAGAAGCGTTCAAAACAACCCTAGGTAGTACTCACCCTGTATAGCTCAAACACCACCCAAAAGTGGTTTAAAAAAATAATTAGCATACTAATAGAAAAAAAGTAATTTGTAAATTAAAATGGAAATGTTTGATAAAAAACACATTTTTAATTTAAAAGCGAAGAAAAACAAATTTTTCTTTTAACCACCATAATTTTTGTAATTAAAAAGAGGAAGAAGTATTGCAATTGTTTTTAAACTCAATTAGGAAACTTATGCGCTAAAAGCTCATTTTCCCATCTTTATTTTTCTATAAATTGTAGTTCTTGTAAAAAAAATTTGATAAACATTTTTAGACGTCATAAAATATCCAAAATCTCATTTTTTAAAGCAATATCATAAACTAAATGGTGCGAGACAAATACAGTTAAAGTAAATGTATTTTTGTGTTTTTAGGAACATTTCAATGTAATGCGACCACAAAAATGCCATTATTTTATATTCTGCACTTTTAAAAATAGGGGAACAGATTTTATTTAGTTTTTCAAATGTACACTTTATTATTTTTTTAAGCTACTCCTGAATCAAATAAATATATTAGCTATATAGATCTACTTATCATTGTACACAAGTAATAAATATTCCATAAAGCACAACTTTTTTTAAGACGGGGGTTCCCCTCAAAACGACTTTTCTTTTTCTTCTGTTACCTCCAGGTTTATGTTTTTTAAAAATCACAATTTTCATTTAGATATTCGATTTACAAGAGTTTTTTTAAGGTTCAATTCAATGAAAGATTCATCAGTTGACTTATTTTTATGTCAATATAGACCTCTTTAGACGTTAAGGACTACAATTACCCAAACTTGACCTCTATTTTAAATTAAAGGGGATAACATTTTCTTTCACAAACAACCAGCAAGTTTGTTCCAACTGTCTTGGTTAAACCAGTACAGATAGAACAAAGAAAGAACCATCAGTTGACTTATTATTTATTATTATTATATGATTCTGAGGTTGGTTCCTTGCATCGCGACCTCTTGGATCTATTGTGCGCCTCGGATTTGGTCTTCCCTTATGGGAGTTCTGTGCTTCTGATAAAGTCCAGAATTTTCCCTATTGATAAGTTGGGCAGTTCTCTTTGGAGTATCTTCTTTTTCCCGAGAATGCTGTAACGACTTCTTGTGAAAGCGTCACAGTGTAGCAGAAGATGAATTAGAGTTTCCTCCTCCTCTGCACATCCTCTGCATAGTGGGTCTTCTTCTAGTCCCATCGTATGCAGGTGCTTTTTGAGCTGACAATGACCCGTTAACATTGCCGTTGCCAGTCGTAGCTCATCTCTGCTCATTCTGATTAGAGAGAGAGTTCTTTTGTCAGAGGGTTTTTCCAGGAGGGCTTCAGAGTGTCCCTGTCCAGGAGATTCCCTCCAGTGTTTAATATACCACTTCCCTAGAAGTGACTTTATTTCTCTCTTTGCCGTTTCATAAAAAATGCCAAGGGCGGGTTCTGGTCCAATGGGTCTTATTTTGCTGCCTTCTTTGGCCAGATCGTCCGCTTTCTCGTTCCCTGGTATGTTGGCATGAGCTGGAACCCATACCAAGTTGACGAAGTTTGTCTCCGCTAGCGCATTCAGTCTGCGGATGCAGTCCGTTACTAGCCAGGACCTCACCTCACAAGCGTTCAGCGCTTTTAAGGCTGCTTGGCTGTCAGATACTACGAAGATTCGTTGATTGTGATATCCTCTATTTAACAGCAATTTCTCGGCGTATTAATCTGTTGGTTAGCTGTCGAAATATCGGTTTGTGAGTATTATCGACTGTCGGCCTATCGGCCGATCTGTTAGTTTCTGGGCGTATTTATCTGTTGAAAAGCTATCGGTATCACGGTTTATTAGTATGGCAGACTGTCCGTGTATCGGCCGATTTGTTAGTTTGTAGTATTGTAGTCTTTTGATATTTTTATCTGTATACCAGTGAAGTAATATCTCGATCTATGTTACCCGGCGCTTTCTCTTCATAGTTTAAACATAAATGGCTGTCACTATGGTGGTTTTAATTTCGTGAGTGTGTCGGCCTATCGGCCGATCTGTTAGTTTCTCGGCGTGTGAATCTGTTGCTTAGCTATCGGTATATCAGTTTGGAATTATGCCAGACTGTCGGTCTATCGGCCGATTTGTTAGTTTGTGCTATTGTAGTCTTTTAATTTTTTTTATCTGTATACCAGTGAAGTAGTATCTCGATCTACGTTAATCGGCGCTTGCTCTTCATAGTTTGGCCATAAATGGCTGTCACTATATAAGTTTTACTTTCGTAAGCCTGTCGGCCTATCGGCCGATCTGTTAATTTTTCGGCGTGTTAATCTGTTGCTTAGCTATCGGCATATCAGTTTGGAATTATGTCAGACTGTCGGTCTATCGACCGATTTGTTAGTTTGTGCTATTGTAGTCTTTTAATTTTTTTTATCTGTATACCAGTGAAGTATATCTCGATCTACGTTAATCGGCGCTTGCTCTTCATAGTTTGGACATAAATGGCTGTCACTATATAAGTTTTACTTTCGTAAGCCTGTCGGCCTATCGGCCGATCTGTTAATTTTTCGGCGTGTTAATCTGTTGCTTAGCTATCGGCATATCAGTTTGGAATTATGTCAGACTGTCGGTCTATCGGCCGATTTGTTAGTTTGTGCTATTGTAGTCTTTTAATTTTTTTTATCTGTATACCAGTGAAGTATATCTCGATCTACGTTAATCGGCGCTTGCTCTTCATAGTTTGGACATAAATGGCTGTCACTATATAAGTTTTACTTTCGTAAGCCTGTCGGCCTATCGGCCGATCTGTTAATTTTTCGGCGTGTTAATCTGTTGCTTAGCTATCGGCATATCAGTTTGGAATTATGTCAGACTGTCGGTCTATCGGCCGATTTGTTAGTTTGTGCTATTGTAGTCTTTTAATTTTTTTTATCTGTATACCAGTGAAGTAGTATCTCGATCTACGTTAATCGGCGCTTGCTCTTCATAGTTTGGACATAAATGGCTGTCACTATATAAGTTTTACTTTCGTAAGCCTGTCGGCCTATCGGCCGATCTGTTAATTTTTCGGCGTGTTAATCTGTTGCTTAGCTATCGGCATATCAGTTTGGAATTATGTCAGACTGTCGGTCTATCGGCCGATTTGTTAGTTTGTGCTATTGTAGTCTTTTAATTTTTTTTATCTGTATACCAGTGAAGTATATCTCGATCTACGTTAATCGGCGCTTGCTCTTCATAGTTTGGACATAAATGGCTGTCACTATATAAGTTTTACTTTCGTAAGCCTGTCGGCCTATCGGCCGATCTGTTAATTTTTCGGCGTGTTAATCTGTTGCTTAGCTATCGGCATATCAGTTTGGAATTATGTCAGACTGTCGGTCTATCGGCCGATTTGTTAGTTTGTGCTATTGTAGTCTTTTAATTTTTTTTATCTGTATACCAGTGAAGTAGTATCTCGATCTACGTTAATCGGCGCTTGCTCTTCATAGTTTGGACATAAATGGCTGTCACTATATAAGTTTTACTTTCGTAAGCCTGTCGGCCTATCGGCCGATCTGTTAATTTTTCGGCGTGTGAATCTGTTGCTTAGCTATCGGTATATCAGTTTGGAATTATGCCAGACTGTCGGTCTATCGGCCGATTTGTTAGTTTGTGCTATTGTAGTCTTTTAATTTTTTTTATCTGTATACCAGTGAAGTAGTATCTCGATCTACGTTAATCGGCGCTTGCTCTTCATAGTTTGGCCATAAATGGCTGTCACTATATAAGTTTTACTTTCGTAAGCCTGTCGGCCTATAGGCCGATCTGTTAATTTTTCGGCGTGTTAATCTGTTGGTTAGCTATCGGTATATCGGTTTGGAAGTATGTCAGACTGTCGGTCTACCGGCCGATTTGTTAGTTTGTGCTATTGTAGTCTTTTAATTTTTTTTATCTGTATACCAGTGAAGTATATCTCGATCTACGTTAATCGGCGCTTGCTCTTCATAGTTTGGACATAAATGGCTGTCACTATATAAGTTTTACTTTCGTAAGCCTGTCGGCCTATCGGCCGATCTGTTAATTTTTCGGCGTGTTAATCTGTTGCTTAGCTATCGGCATATCAGTTTGGAATTATGTCAGACTGTCGGTCTATCGGCCGATTTGTTAGTTTGTGCTATTGTAGTCTTTTAATTTTTTTTATCTGTATACCAGTGAAGTATATCTCGATCTACGTTAATCGGCGCTTGCTCTTCATAGTTTGGACATAAATGGCTGTCACTATATAAGTTTTACTTTCGTAAGCCTGTCGGCCTATCGGCCGATCTGTTAATTTTTCGGCGTGTTAATCTGTTGCTTAGCTATCGGTATATCAGTTTGGAATTATGTCAGACTGTCGGTCTATCGGCCGATTTGTTAGTTTGTGCTATTGTAGTCTTTTTATTTTTTTTATCTGTATACCAGTGAAGTATATCTCGATCTACGTTAATCAGCGCTTGCTCTTCATAGTTTGTCCACAAATGGCTGTCACTATGTAAGTTTTACTTTCGTAAGCCTTCGGCCTATCGGCCGATCTGTTAATTCACGGCGTGTTAATCTGTTGGTTAGCTATCGGTATATCGGTTTGGAAGTATGTCAGACTGTCGGTCTATCGGCCGATTTGTTAGTTTGTGCTATTGTAGTCTTTTTATTTTTTTTATCTGTATACCAGTGAAGTAGTATCTCGATATACGTTAATCGGCGCTTGCTCTTCATAGTTTGGCCATAAATGACTGTCGCTAGGTCGGTTTTACTTTAGTCAGTCAGTCGACCTATTGGCTGATCTGTTAGTTTGTCGTATTGTAGTCTTTTTATTTTTTTATCTGTATACCAGTGAAGTAGTATCTCGATCTACGTTAATCGGCGCTTGCTCTTCATAGTTTGGACATAAATGGCTGTCACTATGTAAGTTTTACTTTCGTAAGCCTGTCGGCCTATCGGCCGATCTGTTAATTTTTCGGCGTGTTAATCTGTTGCTTAGCTATCGGTATATCAGTTTGGAATTATGTCAGACTGTCGGTCTATCGGCCGATTTGTTAGTTTGTGCTATTGTAGTCTTTTTATTTTTTTTATCTGTATACCAGTGAAGTATATCTCGATCTACGTTAATCGGCGCTTGCTCTTCATAGTTTGGACATAAATGGCTGTCACTATGTAAGTTTTACTTTCGTAAGCCTGTCGGCCTATCGGCCGATCTGTTAATTCACGGCGTGTTAATCTGTTGGTTAGCTATCGGTATATCGGTTTGGAAGTATGTCAGACTGTCGGTCTATCGGCCGATTTGTTAGTTTGTGCTATTGTAGTCTTTTTATTTTTTTTATCTGTATACCAGTGAAGTAGATCTCGATATACGTTAATCGGCGCTTGCTCTTCATAGTTTGGCCATAAATGACTGTCGCTAGGTCGGTTTTACTTTAGTCAGTCAGTCGACCTATCGGCTGATCTGTTAGTTTGTCGTATTGTAGTCTTTTTATTTTTTTATCTGTATACCAGTGAAGTAGTATCTCGATCTACGTTAATCGGCGCTTGCTCTTCATAGTTTGGACATAAATGGCTGTCACTATGTAAGTTTTACTTTCGTAAGCCTGTCGGCCTATCGGCGGATCTGTTAATTTTTCGGCGTGTTAATCTGTTGCTTAGCTATCGGTATATCAGTTTGGAATTATGTCAGACTGTCGTTGTATCGACCGATTTGTTAGTTTGTGCTATTGTAGTCTTTTTATTTTATTTTTCTGTATACCAGTGAAGTAGTATCTCGATCTACGTTAATCGGCGCTTGCTCTTCATAGTTTGGCCATAAATGGCTGTCACTATGTAAGTTTTACTTTCGTAAGCCTGTCGGCCTATCGGCCGATCTGTTAATTTTTCGGCGTGTTAATCTGTTGGTTAGCTATCGGTATATCGGTTTGGAAGTATGTCAGACTGTCGGCCTATCGGTCGATCTGTTAGGTTGTCGTATTGTAATATTTCGATTTTTTACATACTCGTTCTACGTCTCTCCCAAATGTCAATTAGCTTCTTAAGGAATAAATTTACCCAAATTTGACACAAAGACAATAAAATTTTCTTTCAGAATCCAGAAATCCAACAAGTTTGTTGCAACTCTTGGTTAACCATAAGAAAGAACCGCGCTTCAACCCTTCTGTAGTACGAGTAATAAGTATTATCGTATATCCATGTCCATTGATATCATTTTATTGATTTTATGGAATTTATAAATTTTAAAACAGTTCAATAATCGATAGTCGATTAGCCTATTTATCTTATATTTAGCTTATTTATCGATTAATTTAGCCTTCTTATAAGAAGGCTAAATTGCAAAATTAAAAAGAAGTTATGTCTTTAACGTGAGTTTAAAGGAAATGACAGTAAGTGTCATCATTTATTATGTTCAAAAATTATTTTCATAAACATTTGCGAAATTATATTATTTCCATAGACTGACGGAAGAGCAGAGACCCCTATAGGTTGGGGTTCACTATGCGGAATTCCCAGACAGACTGCCTGCTTTCCGGGAAGGAAGTACGATGATATTTATGGATGCTTAGTACTTCATAAAACATCGTAACATCACCTCAATTTTATCTTAAGCGAGAAGTAATAATAATTGTAAGAAAATTTAATTGTTAATCGATTTTTAATTATAATTAAATCGAATAAATACATTTTTAATCAAATTTGTAGGATGTTTTTTGTCCGGAAATAACAAATTTTAACAGGCGTGTTTCGTATTCCCACACGTAAAAACTATCCCTTCTAATTCCAGATTTCCACATCTTAAGGCGGAAGTCTACGACTTTTAAGTTCCTCATTCCCACGCTAAGGGTTGCTATATATTATTTTTTTTAACCAACCAATAAAGCTTCCTACGACTTTCACCTGTTAGTTTTCAAAATTTACTCTAATTGCAAAAATTTTAAAATAAGGGTTGTTTTTAACAAATGAAGTTTCAGTTAAAAAAATTGTAAAGAATTTTATCAGCTGGGTTGTAATTTAATAAAAAAAAATCACGACACGCTTCTTTGTGTTTTTGTGTGTAGTTGCTTATAACAGTGTTTTAACCACCAAATAAACGGAAACTAAACAATGTTAGTTATCCTTCCGTAACTAGAAAGGGTTAAAACAATGTTAAATCAGTGTATTTTTAAGTCATATGGCGGAATCAACTAACTGTGACGATAAAATATGAACACCTGACTTCAATTTTATGTGTGGGAAATTTTGATTTGTTACACTGATTGATTTTAAATAAGTACAAATTGGGCTTAGGTGCTTTAGCTGTACACCAGAGGGTCTACAGATCGTAGATGGGTCCATTGAATAACGGACAGATAGGTGGATCAACGAACATAAGGATGAGCAGCAGGGAAATCAACGCGCGGTCCTACGGACGGGCAGCAGACGCATAAATAGGCACCCTGATAAGCGAATGAACTAACGAACAGATAGGTGGACTTACGAAGATATGGATAGAAGTACGGACGGACGGATACTTAAAGGGGCTGGCAAACAGAAAGACTGATGAACTAATTGAAAGACGGTCTAACGTGTTGAAAGATGAAAGTACACACTGGTGGATGGACGAACGACCTTTTAGACGGATGGACAAGTGGACACACGGTCAAACCGATAGAAAAATCTGTGTGGGGTGGTGTACGGAGGCGGTGCATTACTTTTTAATTATTTTAATGAATTTTTAATTATAATAATATTTTTAATGTGACATTTAATATTAATATTTGAAAGTCGAAGATCAAAAGTGGTTGAAGTTATTATGAAAAGCTCTAATGCGAAAAATCGGTTCCTAAAAACAGTCTTTTAAATAAGCGACTGCATCATATATTAAGATCAAACGAGCTTTTCCATTGGCAAGAGAGCTTTTGAAATGAACTCTATTCAAAGGAAGCCGCATTGAAAACATGTTTAACCATCTGTCTCATTAACTGCGGTCTAAAATTTCAGTAAACACTATCTTTTATACACGTACTTAGATCTATATGGCGCTATGATCATTTTATTGTAATTTAATATGCTTTGGGGATTTTAAAAAAAATTTAATCTTACTTTAATTATAAGATTAAGGTGCTGAAGCTTAAAATATAAGCTCTCCTTCGGTATTTAAACCAAAAATAGTTGACGCACTGGGTTTGGGATTTAATTTCATCTTCTGAAACCTAAAAGTCTTAAGTTGGTACACTATCGTGAGTTCCAAAGTCAAATATTGCAAATTTTACAAAATATGACACATTATAAGTCACTTTTAGGCTTATCTTCTGAAGGCCCGAAGGTGTAGACGTGTAGAGCTTGCCATCAGCGCTTAAAATGTTAACTGAATTTGTTCGTCATGAACGTGTAAAGGGAGTTTAATGACGCGAGTGATTAAATTATTATTTTTGCTCTCCTTTACTCAACAGATGCGCGAGGTTTTGTATTTTGCATGTTTTAAGGCTGGTAGTTTGTCGTAGTATCTAGCGATTTGATTATCCATGTATCGGTATGTTAATTTGTAGGTTAGTATGTGAGTCTATCGGCCTATCTGTTACTTTCTCAGCCTATTAGTCGGTTGGATAGTTTATAGATTTGTCTTTACATTTTTTTTACCTGCACACCAGTGACGCAGTATCTCGATCTGTTAATCGGCCCCCTCTCTTCATAGTTTGGACATAAATGACTGTCGCTAAGTCGGTTTTACTTTCGTAAGTCTGTCGGCCTATCGGCCGATCTGTTAGTTTGTCGTATTGTAGTCTTTTCTTTTTTTTTACCTGCACACCAGTGAAACAGTATCTCGATGTGTTAATCGGCGCCCTCTCTTCATAGTTTGGACATAAATGGCTGTCGCTAAGTCGGTTTTACTTAGTGAGCCTGTCGGTCTATCGGTCGATCTGTTAGTTTGTCGTATTGCAGACTTTTCTTTTTTTACTTACACAATAGTGACGCAGTATCTCGATCGGTTAATCGGCGCCCTCTCTTCATAGTTTGGACATAAATGGCTGTCGCTACGTCGGTTTTACTTAGTGAGCCTGTCGGTCTATCGGTCGATCTGTTAGTTTGTCGTATTGCAGACTTTTCTTTTTTTACTTACACAATAGTGACGCAGTATCTCGATCGGTTAATCGGCACCCTCTCTTCATAGTTTGGACATAAATGACTGTCGCTAAGTCGGTTTTACTTTCGTCAGTCTGTCGGCCTATCGGCCGATCTGTTAGTTTGTCGTATTGTAGTCTTTTCTTTTTTTTTACCTGCACACCAGTGAAACAGTATCTCGATGTGTTAATCGGCGCCCTCTCTTCATAGTTTGGACATAAATGGCTGTCGCTACGTCGGTTTTACTTAGTGAGCCTGTCGGTCTATCGGTCGATCTGTTAGTTTGTCGTATTGCAGACTTTTCTTTTTTTACTTACACAATAGTGACGCAGTATCTCGATCGGTTAATCGGCGCCCTCTCTTCATAGTTTGGACATAAATGGCTGTCGCTACGTCGGTTTTACTTAGTGAGCCTGTCGGTCTATCGGTCGATCTGTTAGTTTGTCGTATTGCAGACTTTTCTTTTTTTACTTACACAATAGTGACGCAGTATCTCGATCGGTTAATCGGCACCCTCTCTTCATAGTTTGGACATAAATGACTGTCGCTAAGTCGGTTTTACTTTCGTCAGTCTGTCGGTCTATCGGCCGATCTGTTAGTTTATCGTATTGTAGACTTTTATTTTTTACCTGCATACCAGTGACGCAGTATATCGCTCTGTTAATCGGCGCTTTCTCTTCGTAGTTTGGACATAAATTGATGTAGTTGCTATGTCGGTGAGTCTGTAGGCCTATCGGCCGATCTGTTGGTTTGTTGTATTGTAGTCTTTTCTTTTTTTACCTGCATACCAGTGACGCAGTATCTCGCTCTGTTAATCGGCGCCCTCTCTTCATAGTTTGAACATAAATTACTGTCTCTATGTCGGTTTTACTTTCGTGAGTCTGTCGGCCTATCGGCCGATCTGTTAATTTGTGGTATTGTAGTCTTTCAATTTTTTTAGCTTAGTACCAGTGACGCAGTATCTCGCTCTGTAAATCGGTGCCCTCTTTATAGTTTGGACATAAATGATTGTCACTATGTGGGATTGTACTTTCGTGAGTCTGTCGGCCGATATGCTAGTTTGAAGGGCTGTAACTTTTTAATAAATACATTTATAACTTTTGAGCTCAAACAAAAATTGTGTACTTTTTTATGAACTTTTGGTTTATTTATACTTTTTCGCTGACTACATACTACATAGTTTTGGAGATAATCCCACAAATATGAAAAAACATGTAATTTTAAAAGTCAAACCCAATTCTGGGGGTCCCCTGCGAGAGGTGGGGATTTTTAGTATGATAATAGGGGCTGTAATTACTAATAGCGAAGGTTTCAGCTGTAGGTTATTTTGTTCCGAGTCGGATGCTGAATGCACTGAAGTAATGAGTTGAGGAAGAGTTTAACTGTTATTAAAAAGTCTGCACTAGTGTATAATAGTATAATTCAATAATAGTATATTATCCAACGAGCGGGTAATGAAGCTCATTACTCACAAGAATGCGACACGAGCCGTATGGCGAGTGTCGTAATCATTAGAGTGAGTAATGAGCATTACCCGCGAGGAGGATACTATACTTTATCCACGACTGCAAATATTATAAACCAAATATACATTGAATACGCGAGTATTTTTTGAAAAATTTTTTTTTATTTATTTTAAAAATTTAATTTTTTATTGAAATGTATTCAAAATTTAATGTAGAATTCAAAAATGTAAATATATATATGGTGTTGCATTTAAAAATCTAAAGTTTACCTCATTTCCGGCGAAATCGGAAGTGGAAGAATTTTCAAAAGTAGTTAAACAAATTGCAATTTATATGACTATAACTCACAGCAAATTTCATTTTGATACGTTGATAAATAACGGAGCTATAAAAGTTTTCCAATCCCCTGTGTCGCCCGGTAAACCATTGAGTAATGTAATAGTCATTGAGTAATATGTGTATTATTCAATGATTTGCAACTAGTGAGTAATGACACACATTACTGGTCAAAAATCATAGAGTAATGAACGTATTATTGGACGGTCGTGGATAAAACATATTATTTGTTATATATTTCTTTTTAAACTTTCGAAATAAAGCAATTTATAATTTCCAATCGATTTAAACTTACGATTTGATTCACAATTTATCTATTTTGCTAACAATTTAAAATTTAATGTGGAAATATTGATTTTTGTTGTTTATTGTACGAATGTCGTGTCATAAAACTTTTTTAAACACAACTGCTTTATTTCATAAAGACAATGGGTGGTGGGGGAACTGTAACGTGCATTTTCGCATTAACTAAATAATTAATAAATATTATAGAAAATAACTTAAGATTTGAAATGGAGTTGATGATTTTCAAAAAGAAATTGACGGAGAAGAAAATGGCGTATTTATAAATGGCGGATTTATAAAAAAAAACCAACAAAAGATAGTTAATTCGACATTTTGTTGAATAATTATACAACATTAATACTATAAGATAATTCTGTAGGATCCTTAATCACATTCATTTGTAAACTAAAGCAACCCTTCGATATAACAGGTTAAGCACAAGTACTTGTTCTCTAAAAGTGAGTTCTAAACTGTCATAATGTGCATATGCTGCCCCTATTAGAGGCAATTAGTAATCTGTGACAACTCTTGGCCGTGCACTAAAAATATTACAAATTTCCACACAAATTTATATCGATAAAAACAATTTAATTAAAATCCAAAAAAAAAAATTTCTTAAATCCGTGGGGTGCAAAAAAAATTTTTTTGCCAACAGAATTTAAACTTTAAACGAGCTTATACTTACTCCGATTGTCAAATACGTACGTACATTGAGGATTATGAGGTCTTAAATGAACTCCCCAAACAGCTATTAATTCAACAAACTGATTTATCTGCACTCACCTATGAAATATTATATAATAAATCATAATCTGTTTAATAATTAAAATACATATGATGCCCAAAATTTCAATGTACAAAAAACTTATCTTAAAGTAATTATTTTTAAGTTAAAATAAATATAAGTTAAAGTATTTTAAATAAGTTTAATTGCGTGGTTAACAGACGAAATGCACATGGAGAAATATAACCGTCAACAACCCTTAAAACTGAAGAACCTAGAGAATTCTATTTTATAGCTCGCTCACTACGAGAAATGCTATTTTTGGAACTTTTTTATATTTTTAGAGTAAATTACAAATAATCGCCACATCCAAACAATCAATATGGCAAGGGTTGATTTAATAACACCTTGAGTCTTCAAGAGAAGCCGAGAGAAGCAGACACGCCTGACGGCCAAGCTTTGATAAATCGCTACAACTGATGTTGTATAGACCAAAAGACCAAAAGCAGAGTAACTCACCGAAGACTACATAATATGTATATTATATGAAAATAAATCGGCCAATTGGCGGACAGACTTTCTCATCTACAAATCGACATACCGATAGGTCGATAAGCTAACCAATAAACCGATACGCTATTAAACTAACAGTTCGGCCGAAAGGCCGACATACCCATAACACGCTATAAGCTCACCAATAGATCAAAACAGCTACAAATTAACAGATCGGCCGATAGGCCGACAGAGTGACATTCTTACGAGACGACAAATCGAGATACCGATAGGTTGATAAGCTAACCAATAAACTGATACTCTGATAAACTAACAGATCGGCCGAAATGCCGAAATACCGATGACACGCTATAATCTCACCGATATAGATTAATATGCCCAGAAATTAACAGATCGGCCGACAGGCCGATAAAGGACATTTTTCTAAGACGAAAATCGACATACCGATAGGTCGATAAGCTAACCAATAAACCGATACGCTATTAAACTAACAGTTCGGCCGAAAGGCCGACATACCCATAACACGCTATAAGCTCACCAATAGATCAAAACAGCTACAAATTAACAGATCGGCCGATAGGCCGACAGAGTGACATTCTTACGAGACGACAAATCGAGATACCGATAGGTTGATAAGCTAACCAATAAACTGATACTCTGATAAACTAACAGATCGGCCGAAATGCCGAAATACCGATGACACGCTATAATCTCACCGATATAGATTAATATGCCCAGAAATTAACAGATCGGCCGACAGGCCGATAAAGGACATTTTTCTAAGACGAAAATCGACATACCGATAGGTCGATAAGCTAACCAATAAACCGATACGCTATTAAACTAACAGTTCGGCCGAAAGGCCGACATACCCATAACACGCTATAAGCTCACCAATAGATCAAAACAGCTACAAATTAACAGATCGGCCGATAGGCCGACAGAGTGACATTCTTACGAGACGACAAATCGAGATAGCGATAGGTTGATAAGCTAACCAATAAACTGATACTCTGATAAACTAACAGATCGGCCGGAATGCCGAAATACTGATGACAACCTCACCGATAGATTAATGTGCCCAGAAATTAACAGATCGGCTATCAGCCGATAGAGGACATTTTTACAAGACGAAAATCTACCTACCGATAGGTCGATAAGCTAATTAATGAACTGATATGTTGATGAATTAACAGATCGGCCGAAAGGCCGAAGTACCTTTAAGCTTAAAAATCGACATACCGATTATGTCGATGAGCTAACTGATAGACTAATCCGCCGACTGAGCTATAAACTGACGCTCTCAGAGACCGAGAGGTCGACAAAACCATAGATCGGCAGGTAAGAGAGCAAGAAAAGAGCGATAGATGCCCAGAAATTAACAGACCGCCCGATAGAGTGACATTCCTAAACAACGAAAATCGATGCGCCGATAGGTCGATAAGCTAACCAATAAACTGATATGTTTATGAACTAACAGATCGGCCGAAAGGCCGAAGTACCTTTAAGCTTAAAAATCGACATACCGATTATGTCGATGAGCTAACTGATAGACTAATCCGCCGACTGAGCTATAAACTGACGCTCTCAGAGACCGAGAGGTCGACAAAACCATAGATCGGCAGGTAAGAGAGCAAGAAAGGAGCGATAGATGCCCAGAAATTAACGATAGAGTGACATTCCTAAACAACGAAAATCGATGCGCCGATAGGTCGATAAGCTAACCGATAAACTGATATGCTTATGAACTAACAGATCGGCCGAAAGGCCGAAGTACCTTTAAGCTTAAAAATCGACATACCGATTATGTCGATGAGCTAACTGATAGACTAATCCGCCGACTGAGCTATAAACTGACGCTCTCAGAGACCGAGAGGTCGACAAAACCATAGATCGACAGGTAAGAGAGCAAGAAAGGAGCGATAGATGCCCAGAAATTAACGATAGAGTGACATTCCTAAACAACGAAAATCGATGCGCCGATAGGTCGATAAGCTAACCGATAAACTGATATGCTTATGAACTAACAGATCGGCCGAAAGGCCGAAGTACCTTTAAGCTTAAAAATCGACATACCGATTATGTCGATGAGCTAACTGATAGACTAATCCGCCGACTGAGCTATAAACTGACGCTCTCAGAGACCGAGAGGTCGACAAAACCATAGATCGGCAGGTAAGAGAGCAAGAAAAGAGCGATAGATGCCCAGAAATTAACAGACCGCCCGATAGAGTGACATTCCTAAACAACGAAAATCGATGCGCCGATAGGTCGATAAGCTAACCAATAAACTGATATGCTTATGAACTAACAGATCTGCCGAAAGGCCGAAGTACCTTTAAGCTTAAAAATCGACATACCGATTATGTCGATGAGCTAACCAATAAAGAATAGACTAATCCCGCCGACTGAGCTATAAACTGACGTACTCAAAACAATAGACTGTACAGGTAAGAGAACAATAAGTGAGCACGAACGGACCCAAACACCTATATTGTTTTGGCTTTTAATATTTAATTAATAATTAATCATTTTATAGTATGTGGTTTAAGACTGACTTTTTAAATAATTTTTTGTTGAATTATTATTTGTTGCATTTTTTTTCAACGTATCGTAATCGAGCTATACCACTTCTACAGTTTTTTACTTTGTCTGATTTAATTTAGCGAATGGACTAGTAAGTGACACTACAGATCGTAGTGACAACTAAACGTGACGACTTCTAAAAGCTTTTCCTTAACACATTGTAGAAGAAGAAGAATAAAAAAATAGAGAAGACCACTACAGGAGAAGTAACATTTTTGTATATAAAATATGCAATTTGTTGAAAGACGAAAAGAGCTTAAAATTGCGCATTTGGGCAGTAAAGCTTTTAAAGTAGGTCTGTACTTTACTTAGTCAACCCTATTTCATACATAATTAATATATCCATTAGCTAAATGCCTTCTACCCCCAATCTACTTTAGATTTAATTGTGGTTTGTCCCATTTCATAAAATTTTTAAAAATTTTAACAAATCGTCACTATTACAATTTTAAATTTAAATCACAGTTTTCTTAAGTATTGTATAAAAGTGAGCAACGTAAGAGTTGAAATAGTAGTAGTCTCAAGAGGGTAATAGTGATATACCCCTTGTCTTATCTGTAGTGTTTTATGCTATAGTCGACAGGAGATAAAATATTGCTAGTGACCGATATCATTTTATCTCTACGGGGAGAATTATACATTTTTTATTTGTCCACTAATCTTCCAACAGTTCAACTTAAACATTCTTATCAATTTCAAAAAAAACACTAAAAAATATCTTCCTCAAATAAAAAATTAATGCTTAATGGACCATAACGTCATACGTTTAAGTTGCATTTTGAAAATTTAAGAGCGTAATGAATAGAAACCACTATAGGTTGAAAGGTAATGGAGTAATCGGGGTGGGTGTTGTAGTGTGTGTTAATGGTGGGTATGGAGCATCCTCAGTCAGAGATTCTAAGCTTTCGAGATAGACTATTGTAAAAGCTTAAAATTGAATTCTCGTTGCTTTTAAATTGGAACTTCGCATTCTCTTATTAATTTTAACGATTTTTTTTATTTTTAAAATCTAGTCGAAAACTTATTAAATTATACTTCAAATTGCAACTTAAAAAAAGACATCAACAATAAATAAAATTTTTTAAAAATTGTTACAATAAAGCTGCGAACACACGTCAAGTTTACTTGCAAAGAAAAAGCTTTATTTCGTTTCATATGGAACTTACAAAACATTTTAAATCGATCTGCTAAATTTGTTTACTCTTTATACATAGATTTCGTTCGAAATTTATTATTTATTGAAATAAAAGTGCTTTAGCAGTGTGAGTTTAGACCAGAAATAAGCTGAAGACTTACGAGCTTAAAATTGAGTTTACGATTATAGTCTTTTATACCATTAGTTAACGAGAGGAGAAGCAAACTCAAGCTAAACTCACTCCGATTAACTAAAAGAATTAAGCTTGAAACTTTCAAGCTTAAAAGTGAGTTTACGAGTCTATTATTTTATAGAACCACCTGACGAGACGTTAAAAACTTTAATAATTACGTACCTAGAAATATCAGTTTAGAAGCCTAGTTTTTCACACCTGAAACGAAGAAGCTTAAAACTCACTAGCATATCGCACATAGCACACATAGTGAGTTTAGAAGTCTAGTATCTTTGAAGAAGAACAGAAATAATTTAAGCTTTCTTAGGATTTACGAGAAAATGAAAAGCCAAGTCTAGTGTCTTATACCTCCGACTGAATTGAGAATACAATTCTTAAAAGTGAGTTTACGAGTCTAGTATCTTATATAACCACTTGACAAGACGTAAAACAAATTTAAAACTTAAGCAGGTAGATATCTCAGTTTAGAAGCCTAGTTTTTCACCATCAAAAAGACAATAAGTTTAAAACTTACTTAAGTCTAGTATCTTATACTAGTCGACAAGAGCAGAAATAATTTAAGTTTTCTTAGACTTACTAGAAAATGAAAGTGCAAATCTAGTGTCTTATACCCCTGAATGACTTGAGAACAAACATATCTTAAAAGTGAGTTTACCAGCTTAGTATCATATACAACCACTTGAGAAGAGGCGAAACAAATTTGAAACTTACGCACGTAGAAATCTCAGTTTAGAAGGCTAGTTTTTCACAACTACCATCAAAAAGGCAATAAGCATAAAACTTACTAGCACATAAATGTGAGTTTAGAAGTCTAGTATCTTATACTTACCTTGAGTCGACAAGAACAGAAATAATTAAAGTTTTCTTATGCTCACGAGAAAATGAATTTGAAAATCTAGTGTCTTATACCCCGGGCTGACTTGAAAACTAAACTGCTTAAAAGTGAGTTTATGAGTCTAATGTTTTCTACTACCTCTTGACGAGACGTGAAACAAATTTAAAACTTACACACGTAGAAATCTTAGTTGAGAAGCCTAATTTTTCAAACTTTCAAACCATCAAAAAGACAATAAGTTTAAAACTTTCTAGCACATAAAAGTGAGTTTAAAAGTCTAGTATCTTATAGTCGACAAGAGCAGAAATAATTTAAGTTTTCTTAGACTTACTAGAAAATGAAAGTGCAAATCTAGTGTCTTATACCCCTGAATGACTTGAGAACAAACATATCTTAAAAGTGAGTTTACCAGCCTAGTATCATATACAACCACTTGAGAAGAGGCGAAACAAATTTGAAACTTACGCACGTAGAAATCTCAGTTTAGAAGGCTTGTTTTTCACAACTACCATCAAAAAGGCAATAAGCATAAAACTTACTAGCACATAAATGAGAGTTTAGAAGTCTAGTATCTTATACTTACCTTGAGTCGACAAGAACAGAAATAATTAAAGTTTTCTTAGACTCACGAGAAAATGAATTTGCAAATCTAGTGTCTTATACCCCCGGCTGACTTGAAAACTAAACTGCTTAAAAGTGAGTTTATGAGTCTAATGTTTTCTACTACCTCTTGACGAGACGTGAAACAAATTTAAAACTTACACACGTAGAAATCTTAGTTGAGAAGCCTAATTTTTCAAACTTTCAAACCATCAAAAAGACAATAAGTTTAAAACTTACTAGCACATAAAAGTGAGTTTAGAAGTCTAGTATCTTATAGTCGACAAGAGCAGAAATAATTTAAGTTTTCTTAGACTTACTAGAAAATGAAAGTGCAAATCTAGTGTCTTATACCCCTGAATGACTTGAGAACAAACATATCTTAAAAGTGAGTTTACCAGCCTAGTATCATATACAACCACTTGAGAAAAGGTGAAACAAATTTGAAACTTACGCACGTAGAAATCTCAGTTTAGAAGGCTAGTTTTTCACAACTACCATCAAAAAGGCAATAAGCATAAAACTTACTAGCACATAAATGTGAGTTTAGAAGTCTAGTATCTTATACTTACCTTGAGTCGACAAGAACAGAAATAATTAAAGTTTTCTTAGACTCACGAGAAAATGAATTTGAAAATCTAGTGTCTTATACCTCGGGCTGACGTTAGAACTAAAATGCTTAAAAGTGAGTTTATGTGTCCAATATCGTCTACTACCACTTGACGAGACTTGAAACAAATTTAAAACTTACACACGTAGAAATCTTAGTTGAGAAGCCTAGTTTTTTAAACTTTCAAACCATCAAAAAGGCATTAAGCTTAAAACTTATTAGCACGTAAAGGTGAGTTTAGAAGTCTAGTATCTTATACTTTCCTCAAGTCGACAAGAGCTGAAATAATTTAAACCACTTGAGGAAACTTGAAAGAAATTTAAAACTTACTCAGGTAGAAATCTCAGTTTAGAAGCCTAAGCTTAAAACTTACCAATACCTATATAAATGTGAGTTTACGAGTGAGTTTGTTGTGAGTTTATTAAGCTTAAATCTTATAAATTTAAAAAATTAATAATTTGAGAGTCTAATCTCGTGTCTACTGCTTAGGCGACTAGGGAAATCCATTTTTCGTTAATTTTTAATGAGTTCTTGAAGAAGAGTTTAGAATTTCAAAATAAAAAGAGAAAGTTGAAAATGAAAAGTGTATAATGACGAAGTTGACTAAACAAATATGAATGCATTGCTATTAAGTTAACGATGTCATAACATCCCAAGAGAGCGATCCATATCGGTCTAAAGTCTCAAAGGATTTCATACCAAAATCAATTATGGTTTTGAGTAATTAGAGTACGGCTTGGTGTTAAACTCGTATTGAAGTTTACTTTGAATAATGCGTGATAAAATAATTTACATTTGAAAGAGGAAAAAAGTTTGGCCTTTAAGTAAAATCTACCTTATTTAGTATTAAAAGTTTGGGTATACTAAAAGTTGGGTTTAATTTATTCATACGCTGTTTATTTAGTATTTCTATATATAAACGTAGCTGGTTTTGTAATCGTAACAAAACCAAGTTAACCTACAAAAGTTTAAATTCAAAAGCTATTTTAGAATCGTAGGGTGTTTGATCTGATATGCAGATTTCTTGTTCCCTATCAGTGCAGACGAACAAATGGGTTACTATCAGTATAAGGCTATCTGACCGCAATGTGTAAAGCTTAAGCTGACTCCAAGTCTTTTGAATGTTAATACCTATTCTAACCATCTCGTTTTTATTCTTTTCTTCTTCTACATTAGCCACAAATCTCATAAATAACCTTTAATTGGCTTTAATCAAAAAATAAATAAAATAATAACTTTTAAATAACAAATTTATTTAAATAACTATTTTTGGTAATTATTTTTATTGTTTAAAATAAATAAAAGAAGAAAAACCGCTCAGAGTCAAAGATATTATTTTAACTAATTTTTGAAATAGTTGGCGCCTGTACGTTAGGCAACCCACTATACATGCATGATAACTAAGTTGCCTAAACTCATTTAAAAATTATTTTAAATGTTTTATTGTTTTATTATTTGATAAGGGTTAATGATAGTTTAACAATATTTTCTTATGAATATAGTATACCAAATGCTGCAATTAAAATGGGACAATTTATCTTTTAATGTGTTGCTCATTGGCTCAAAAATGACTAATTTTATGCTTTTTGAGCGTTCCAAAGTTTTGATTATCGCTTTAGCGAAACATTTAAATACATGTTAAAAATAATTGTAAAAAATCGAAGCTGCTTTTTCGCCTTCGTTCTAATTAGCCATCTTGTATAATTGTTATTATTGCTAAGGATTTTTGTGGTATCTGTTATTAATTGTAATAATCGTTAAATAAACAATAAATTTAACAAAATAGTCAGTTTATTGTTGTTCCTTGGAAGCGAGAATTTATTATCCTAAAACCATTTCTCACATTGCTAATTGCAATTTATTGATAATTAAGTAATTACGCAATTTCAATTAGAAAATACAAAAATATCTAGTACTCGGAGTAAATTACCTTTTCCAGTGGAATAAAATGCATCTACAGCTGGTTTGAAAAATTTTAAATGGTGTTTATTAATGTAAGGATAAGATGTGTTCATCGAGCTCAAAAAAGTGTAACATTTTTAGGGGCCCTAATGACCTAAATGGGGTACAGGATTTAGTGAAAATATTTAACAAAAATAATATTTTTCGAAAAATCAAAAAATTCAAAAAGTTTGAATACCTCCTGACGCCCCTACAGCTGGTTTGAATAATTTTAAATGGTGTTTATTAATGTAAGGATAAGCTATGTGTTCATCGAGCTCAAAGACGTGTAAGATTCCTAGGGGCCGTAATGACCTAAGTGGATTTACCTAAGGATTTAGTGAAAATATTTAACAAAAATTATATTTTTGGAAAAATCAAAATAAGTTTTAATATCTCCTGACGCCCCTACAGCTGGTTTGAAAAATTTTAAATGGTGTTTATGAATGTAAGGATAAGCTATGTGTGCATCGAGCTCAAAAAAGTGTAAGATTCCTCGGGGGCCTAATGACCTAAGTGGAGGTACAGAATTTAGTGAAATTATTTAACAAAAATAATTTTTGGAAAAATCAAAATAAGTTTTAATATCTCCTGACGCCCCTACAGCTGGTTTGAAAAATTTTAAATGGTGTTTATGAATGTAAGGATAAGCTATGTGTGCATCGAGCTCAAAAAAGTGTAAGATTCCTCGGGGGCCTAATGACCTAAGTGGAGGTACAGAATTTAGTGAAATTATTTAACAAAAATAATATTTTCGAAAAAATCAAAATAAGTTTCAATATCTCCTGACGGCCCTACAGCTGGTTTGAAAAATTTTAAATGGTGTTTATGAATGTAAGGCTAAGCTATGTGTGCATCGAGCTCAAAAAAGTGTAAGATTCCTCGGGGGCCTAATGACCTAAGTGGAGGTACAGAATTTAGTGAAATTATTTAACAAAAATAATTTTTCGAAAAATTAAAATAAGTTTCAATATCTCCTGACGGCCCTCCAGCTGGTTAGAAAAATTTTATAAGGTGCTTATGAATGTAAGGATAAGCTATGTGTTCATCAAGATCAACGAGCCAAAGATTTTTAGGGGCCTAATGACCTAAGTGAATTTACAGAATTTAGTGAAATTTTTTAACAAAAATAATATTTTCGAAAAATCAAAATAAGTTTCAATATCTCCTGACGGCCCTACAGCTGGTTTGAAAAATTTTAAATGGTGTTTATGAATGTAAGGATAAGCTATGTGTGCATCGAGCTCAAAAAAGTGTAAGATTCCTCGGGGGCCTAATGACCTAAGTGGAGGTACAGAATTTAGTGAAATTATTTAACAAAAATAATATTTTCGAAAAAATCAAAATAAGTTTCAATATCTCCTGACGGCCCTACAGCTGGTTTGAAAAATTTTAAATGGTGTTTATGAATGTAAGGCTAAGCTATGTGTGCATCGAGCTCAAAAAAGTGTAAGATTCCTCGGGGGCCTAATGACCTAAGTGGAGGTACAGAATTTAGTGAAATTATTTAACAAAAATAATTTTTCGAAAAATCAAAATAAGTTTCAATATCTCTTGACGGCCCTACAGCTGGTTAGAAAAATTTTATAAGGTGCTTATGAATGTAAGGATAAGCTATGTGTTCATCAAGATCAACGAGCCAAAGATTTTTAGGGGCCTAATGACCTAAGTGAATTTACAGAATTTAGTGAAATTTTTTAACAAAAATATTATTTTCGAAAAATCAAAATAAGTTTCAATATCTCCTGACGGCCCTACAGCTGGTTAGAAAAATTTTATAAGGTGCTTATGAATGTAAGGATAAGCTATGTGTTCATCAAGATCAACGAGCCAAAGATTTTTAGGGGCCTAATGACCTAAGTGAATTTACAGAATTTAGTGAAATTTTTTTACAAAAATATTATTTTCGAAAAATCAAAATAAGTTTCAATATCTCCTGACGGCCCTACAGCTGGTTAGAAAAATTTTATAAGGTGCTTATGAATGTAAGGATAAGCTATGTGTTCATCAAGATCAACGAGCCAAAGATTTTTAGGGGCCTAATGACCTAAGTGAATTTACAGAATTTAGTGAAATTTTTTAACAAAAATATTATTTTCGAAAAATCAAAATAAGTTTCAATATCTCCTGACGGCCCTACAGCTGGTTAAAAAAATTTTATAAGGTGCTTATGAATGTAAGGATAAGCTATGTGTTCATCAAGATCAACGAGCCAAAGATTTTTAGGGGCCTAATGACCTAAGTGAATTTACAGAATTTAGTGAAATTTTTTAACAAAAATATTATTTTCGAAAAATCAAAATAAGTTTCAATATCTCCTGACGGCCCTACAGCTGGTTAGAAAAATTTTATAAGGTGCTTATGAATGTAAGGATAAGCTATGTGTTCATCAAGATCAACGAGCCAAAGATTTTTAGGGGCCTAATGACCTAAGTGAATTTACAGAATTTAGTGAAATTTTTTAACAAAAATATTATTTTCGAAAAATCAAAATAAGTTTCAATATCTCCTGACGGCCCTACAGCTGGTTAGAAAAATTTTATAAGGTGCTTATGAATGTAAGGATAAGCTATGTGTTCATCAAGATCAACGAGCCAAAGATTTTTAGGGGCCTAATGACCTAAGTGAATTTACAGAATTTAGTGAAATTTTTTAACAAAAATATTATTTTCGAAAAATCAAAATAAGTTTCAATATCTCCTGACGGCCCTACAGCTGGTTAGAAAAATTTTATAAGGTGCTTATGAATGTAAGGATAAGCTATGTGTTCATCAAGATCAACGAGCCAAAGATTTTTAGGGGCCTAATGACCTAAGTGAATTTACAGAATTTAGTGAAATTTTTTAACAAAAATATTATTTTCGAAAAATCAAAATAAGTTTCAATATCTCCTGACGGCCCTACAACTGGTTAGAAAAATTTTATAAGGTGCTTATGAATGTAAGGATAAGCTATGTGTTCATCAAGATCAACGAGCCAAAGATTTTTAGGGGCCTAATGACCTAAGTGAATTTACAGAATTTAGTGAAATTTTTTAACAAAAATAATATTTTCGAAAAATCAAAATAAGTTTCAATATCTCCTGACGGCCCTACAGCTGGTTAGAAAAATTTTATAAGGTGCTTATGAATGTAAGGATAAGCTATGTGTTCATCAAGATCAACGAGCCAAAGATTTTTAGGGGCCTAATGACCTAAGTGAATTTACAGAATTTAGTGAAATTTTTTAACAAAAATATTATTTTCGAAAAATCAAAATAAGTTTCAATATCTCCTGACGGCCCTACAGCTGGTTAGAAAAATTTTATAAGGTGCTTATGAATGTAAGGATAAGCTATGTGTTCATCAAGATCAACGAGCCAAAGATTTTTAGGGGCCTAATGACCTAAGTGAATTTACAGAATTTAGTGAAATTTTTTAACAAAAATATTATTTTCGAAAAATCAAAATAAGTTTCAATATCTCCTGACGGCCCTACAGCTGGTTAGAAAAATTTTATAAGGTGCTTATGAATGTAAGGATAAGCTATGTGTTCATCAAGATCAACGAGCCAAAGATTTTTAGGGGCCTAATGACCTAAGTGAATTTACAGAATTTAGTGAAATTTTTTAACAAAAATATTATTTTCGAAAAATCAAAATAAGTTTCAATATCTCCTGACGGCCCTACAGCTGGTTAGAAAAATTTTAAATGGTGTTTATGAATGTAAGGATAAGCTATGTGTTCATCAAGATCAACGAGCCAAAGATTTTTAGGGTCCTAATGACCTAAGTGAATTTACAGAATTTAGTGAAATTTTTTAACAAAAATATTATTTTCGAAAAATCAAAATAAGTTTCAATATCTCCTGACGGCCCTACAGCTGGTTAGAAAAATTTTAAATGGTGTTTATGAATGTAAGGATAAGCTATGTGTTCATCAAGATCAACGAGCCAAAGATTTTTAGGGGCCTAATGACCTAAGTGAATTTACAGAATTTAGTGAAATTTTTTAACAAAAATATTATTTTCGAAAAACCAAAATAAGTTTCAATATCTCCTGACGGCCCTACAGCTGGTTAGAAAAATTTTAAATGGTGTTTATGAATGTAAGGATAAGCTATGTGTTCATCAAGATCAACGAGCCAAAGATTTTTAGGGGCCTAATGACCTAAGTGAATTTACAGAATTTAGTGAAATTTTTTAACAAAAATATTATTTTCGAAAAATCAAAATAAGTTTCAATATCTCCTGACGGCCCTACAGCTGGTTAGAAAAATTTTAAATGGTGTTTATGAATGTAAGGATAAGCTATGTGTTCATCAAGATCAACGAGCCAAAGATTTTTAGGGGCCTAATGACCTAAGTGAATTTACAGAATTTAGTGAAATTTTTTAACAAAAATATTATTTTCGAAAAATCAAAATAAGTTTCAATATCTCCTGACGGCCCTACAGCTGGTTAGAAAAATTTTAAATGGTGTTTATGAATGTAAGGATAAGCTATGTGTTCATCAAGATCAACGAGCCAAAGATTTTTAGGGGCCTAATGACCTAAGTGAATTTACAGAATTTAGTGAAATTTTTTAACAAAAATATTATTTTCGAAAAATCAAAATAAGTTTCAATATCTCCTGACGGCCCTACAGCTGGTTAGAAAAATTTTAAATGGTGTTTATGAATGTAAGGATAAGCTATGTGTTCATCAAGATCAACGAGCCAAAGATTTTTAGGGGCCTAATGACCTAAGTGAATTTACAGAATTTAGTGAAATTTTTTAACAAAAATAATATTTTCGAAAAATCAAAATAAGTTTCAATATCTCCTGACGGCCCTACAGCTGGTTAGAAAAATTTTATAAGGTGCTTATGAATGTAAGGATAAGCTATGTGTTCATCAAGATCAACGAGCCAAAGATTTTTAGGGGCCTAATGACCTAAGTGAATTTACAGAATTTAGTGAAATTTTTTAACAAAAATATTATTTTCGAAAAATCAAAATAAGTTTCAATATCTCCTGACGGCCCTACAGCTGATTTGAAAAATTTTAAATAGTGTTTATGAATGGAAGGATAAGCTATGTGGGGCCCTAATGACCTAAGTGGGGGTACAGAATTTTTCAGGATATGTTATTTACGTGTATACTAAGCATTTAAAAAGTGAAATGGGAGGGCACGAAGTCGAATTTTTGTTTTACGGATTTTTTTAAATTGTAGGTATACGATTTAAAAAGGGTAGCGGATGGGGGGTGACGTCCCCTAAGCACACGCGTGCATTTTTAGGATGTGTTATTTATGCGTATACTAAATATAAGTTTTGTTTTTACGAATTTTTTACCTGTACGTACGTATAAGATAGGTTCATAATTATTCTACTGGTCCCCTGTAAAATACGAGTATACGAATCTGAGTTCGGCGCTAGAGTCCAAGAGGTTAAATTAGCCAAATGCGGAGCAACCTTATGTGGAAAAGGCTTGAGATTCAAAAGATAAAATTTGGGCAGCACCTATACCACAGCACCACTACCACTACCAACGATGATGTGAAAACATCATTCAAAGAAAAGGGGATTATTTAAAGAAAAAATTTCAAATACCAAACAAGCAACATAACCTCAACTTATTTATTTGATAGAAAGCAATGTATGCTGGACCAGTACTCAACTATCGTAAACTCTCCGGAAGAATTGCGTATTGCCGTTTTCCGCTGAGGTAGAGCTTCCAAGGTCATTGCTTTATATGTTGCCTGCGAATATCTTGAGACAACAGGATATCAGTCATACATTACTCTACTAACACAACTTAGCTGGAAGTCAACTATAAATATTATTTACAACTAAGTAATTTTTGGAGGCTGGGGTTACGCTACGCGTGACTTTAAATCCCGGCCAAAAATCAAATTAAAAATAATTTCCCTAAACCAATCTTGTACCATTATGGTCTAAACTACCACGAATGAAACCCTGAGTAGTGTAGTATGTAAAACTTTCCTAATGGTTTTTGTCTTTTAAGACCAAACTTTTTGACAATTAAATTAGCTATAGCTTGAATGTCAAATTCAAATAATTGTATTAATTTGACATTTCATAGCTGTTCATAGTTTTTCAAATTATGAAAATATTTAAATTACTTCTTTAATGTTAAAAAAGTAATTAATTAGGAAGTATTTGGTATCAACAGATTTAGAAAATAATTCTCTTTGAATGGATATCATTACAGTTCTTGTAGATGAAGCTGGTGAGCAACAAACTGCAAATATAATTCCCTGTATAAACTGGCTATGTTCCGCTTTGATCGTGGGCACCCGGTATGAACTTACAGAGTCTTTTATTTACCTAATTGGTGACTGTGACCACCAACCTCTAAAGTTCTAATATTGAGCTTATCTAAAATATTCAGTTAAAATTAAACCTTTAACCTTGTAGAGAGTTGCACAAACGACCCTTAAATGGGCAAATGCGTGACTCGTCTACTGAGTCGTTATTGAGCAACTTTGTGTTGGAAAAGGGTGAGCTTCAAAATATTAAAATTAAGCGGCATCTCTCAGCCTATTAAAGGCTAACTATGGTATGAAAAACAACTCAAAAAGGTGTTTTAATTGTGATTACAAGTGTTTACGCAAATCTAGCTTGAGGATACACTTGTTAGAACATAAACTACATCAATGCCCAGTGGTCATTTGTAACTATAAATTTTCATAAAAGTCAGCTTTAGGTGAACACGTGATGAGGAAGCATTTTTAAGAGTTTTTACGTTAGTTTAAATTTAATTGATTATTAATATTTACTCCAAAGATCCCCAACAGCATCAAAATACGTCAGGACGAAACTCCCATGCAGCGTGACTATCTGCGTAATCTTCAAAACGACCTCAAGAAGCGCATCGAGGACGGAGAAAAAGACTTGACTATTAAATACATCCGAGGCATCCCAAAAATTGTCCCGGCCTCAAAAAACTACACGTAAGTGTAAATCTCCTAAAATGCACCTTCATGTAATTATACCAATGTTGCATCACTACCAGCCAAATATATCGATCTAAAACAACTTATTGAAAACGTTCAGCCTACTATCGTAGTTTTATCTGAAACTTGGCTAAAACCAGAAATACCTGATGCAGCAGTATCGCTGCAGAATTATTCTATCTTTCGCTATGACCGCAACGGTCGTAAGCGCGGTGGAACTGCAATTTACGTTAAGGATTCAGTCCAAGGAATACCTATAACTGCTGACGTCAATAACGTATACTCCACTGGCAACATTGAATCGATATGGCTTAACATCCACATTGGCGACCTCAAACTATTGGTAGCATGTATATACAGACCTCCCGATACGTCCCTGGATGACGACAATTTAATGACTAGCGCGATTGAACATGCATCCCAGCTGAGTAACACAATCATATTTGGTGACTTTAACTACCCCACGATTGATTGGAGTCTAACAAAAACAACAAATTCTAAAGCGGCCGCATCGCTCTTCCTGGACGCGTTTATACACTCAAATCTGCATCAGCACGTCACCTATCCCACCAGATACCGAGGAAGTGACACCCCCACTATCCTGGACCTTATACTCACACCAGATCCAGACATCATAAACAATATCGAATACCTTCCCCCAGTTGGGAAAAGTGATCACGTGACATTGCTAGTCACTGCTCAGTTTTCTGCCAATTACCCAATAAGAAAAAATTTTACCAAAAGAGACTACAGAGTTGCAGACTACGTTGAGATTAACGAATACTTAACCAATCGCTATCATTTTAATGCAGCTAATAATATAAGCGTGGAACCGTTCTGGCACCAGGTCCGAACAGATTACGACGAAATTGGCAACCGCTTCGTACCATTAAGAAGAATCTATCCAAGAAAAAGTAAATGCTGGCTCTCAAGAGAACTAAAACACAAAATACGTAAAAAACGCAAACTAGGGGACAAATATAAAACCAGTACATCTGACAGTGATTACATGAACTACAAAAACTGCTCCAACACTTTAACTACAGAATTAAGAAATGCGCGCTCAAACTATGAAGAAACGATTGTCAGTTCAGGAACGAGACACTTCTACAAATACATTAATCAAAATTTGACGTCACGAGTGTCGTCAATAACGCTACGCTGCCAAGACGGAACAGAAACATCTGATACCAACATCACGTCGGAAATATTCGCTCACCAGTTTCACAGCGTATTTGTTGAAGAACCACCTACACTACCTACTCTTAATGCATCCAATCGACTTCAAAACAGCCTAACCACAGTAAGATTCACCGAAGAAAATGTCCTCGAGCACCTAATTACATTGAAAACAGACTCAAGCCCGGGACCAGATGGCGTTTCTCCAATTTTCGTTAAAAACTGCGCAAACTTATTAGCAAAACCTTTATCAACCCTAATGCAAGCATCACTAGATCAAGAAACTTTGCCCCAAGATTGGAAAAAATCAATTATTGCACCTATATACAGGGTGAGTCGGGAGGATCGCACCAAACGCCAGGAGTGTATTATACACGTAAATATGAGACGAAAAAACCCAAAAGTTGTAGTCCGATTTTTATTGGTATTCGAGTTACAGCGTCTTAAAAGTTGAAATATTTGATAAATTAATTTCATTAACTTAGAAGAACATACTGTATAACGATGAAACCACATTCACCCATGAAGACATTAACAATACCCGCAACTCCCACTTATGGTCCGACGAAAATCCTCACATAAAAGTCTAAACAAATTTTCAGCACCGTTTTTCGGAAACGTGTGATGTGATATCGTCTATAGTTTCGCCTAAGGGGAGATAAATATTTGGAATTCTTACAAAATGATTTACAAGGACTGTTAGACGATGTCCCCCCAAACAGTAAAATACGCATGCAGTATCAGCACAACTGCACGATGGATGCAAGTTATTTTGTGAAAACGCTGTATCTTGAAAACAAATAAAAATCGGACTACAACTTTTGGGTTTTTTCCTCTTATATTTACGTGTAAGATACACCCCTGGCGTTTGGTGCGATCCTCCCGACTCACCCTGTATAAAAAAGGAGATAAACTTGAAGCTAGTAATTACAGGCCGATCAGCCTTACTTCCGTCATTTGTAAATGCATGGAAAAAATTGTTGCAAAGGAGCTCACTGTATTTCTGACGTCCAACTCTGGTAATTCCAAACTGTCGACATGGTTTCGTTCCGGGAAGATCAGTTGTTTCAAATTTGCTTATGAATCTGGATGATTGGACTAGGTCTTGGGACTCAAGAACTCCAACTGATGTCATTTACCTAGATTTCGAGAAAGCCTTTGACCGAGTTCCTATCAAGAGATTACTGCTGAAGCTTGAAAACTATGGTATTCGAGGCAATTTACTAAACTGGATAAAGGACTTCCTAACTAACCGTATCTTTCAAGTACGAGTCGGTGACTCGTACTAAGTAGCGTACCCCAGGGATCTGTCCTGGGACCAATTCTTTTTCTTGTCTACATTACAGACCTTGCCGAATGTATTCGTTCTCCCAAGAGTATGTTTGCGGACGATTCGAAATTCTACAACAACCCACTTGTCAACAGGTCAGTTCTGCAGTCCGATTTGGACAGAATAAGTGCGTGGTCAAAAAAATGGTTGCTGACGCTAAATGCTAATAAGTGTACTATTCTCCACATTGATGCTACCAACCCCCGCTTTAATTACACTTTGAACAGCGCAGTGCTCAAGGGGGTCAGTGACCAGGCCGACCTTGGTGTTTTAAAGAGTGGTGACCTAAAGTGGTCTTCGCATATCTCGCGGATTGTGAAAAGAGCAAATTCGTTGCTTTATCTAATAAAAATAGCCTTCAAGGGTCTGAAACCTAGCGTTTTTTTGAAGATATACAAAACATATGTTAGACCCACATTGGAGTTTGCAGCACCCATCTGGAACCCATACTTTGTTAAAGACATAGACCACTTGGAGAAGGTTCAACGTCGGGCTACTAAAATGGTTGTGGGTTTGCAGAACGTACCATACGAACAACGGCTCGCACAGGTAAAGATCCCTTCCTTAAGGGATAGACGTAGACGCGGTGACCTTATCGAAACCTACAAAATAGTGAGTGGTCATTACAGGTGTCCATTCCGTGGAAAGTTCAACTTTGGTGACAACCTTCACCTGAGGGGTAATTCTCTCAAGATGGTGCATCAACGTTTCTCAAGCAAAAGTCGCCAGGACGTATTTTTTGTGCGTGTTATAAAAGACTGGAACTCTTTGCCAGATTGCATTGTCAACGCACCATCTTTGAATGCATATAAAGGTCGTTTGGACCTTTTTCTTGGTTGATAATTGTGTGATACTATAAATAATGTAAATAATTCTATAATCTTGTATTACGTTTATCTGGCATACTCATGTAAACTTTTGTATGATGTTTTGTAATCAACTGTTTTGCGAGTTAATCGGCTTAGCCGCCTCTCGCCAATTAATAATAATAATAATAATAATAATACATATACAGTAAAAAGTAAAAGGGGTACTTTATAACTGGGTTCTACTGTAATTAAGTTATGAATGGTTTGCTAATTTTTGTTTTCACAAAACTGTTTAATAAAAGAAGAAAACAAACTTCTAGTAATTTTTAACTTTTCCAATCGAAGAAAAAGTTGTTAAAATCGAGAAAAAAAATAATAATAATAAAATTTTTCGATTTTTTGAACCAAAAATGTCTGGATGTATGTATGGATGGATGTCCCCCCCCCATAGAGCAAAAACTGTTAAAGCGATTTTGATTAAATTTAATTTTAGTCACTTTAAAATTATTTTATCGGCAAAAATAGCTTTAATGAGAAATACATACAAGGTGTTCAAAAATAAGGTGGTTATGTTGGGCGCATATTTGCAAATTTGGCCCAAATTCAATTTTACTTGGCTATAAGAGAGTACATGTGAGCCCTAATTGAAAAAAAAAATTTTTAATTTTTCTATTTAAAATGGCGACCCATAGAACGATTGTCCCATTTTGTGGTTTCTCCCTCATAAATTGGCCATTAATTATTATTATAAAAATTTCAAAATGGCATTGTACAGCCAAAATATAAGGCTTTCGTCGTAATCTAGTCGATTTTCAAAATTGTTTCAAAACTGCCTTTAAGGGGCCAAAGTAAGTTAAAATTTTGATTGTATAAAAACATCTTTCAAGGGGATTATTTAAAAGAAAAAATTTCAAATACAAAACAAACAACATAACCTCAACTTTTATATTTGATAAAAAGCAATGTATTCTGTACCAGTACGCAACTATCGTAAACTCTCCGGAAGAATTGCGTATTGTCGTTTCTCACTGAGGTAGAGTTCCCAAGGTCATTGCTTTATATGTTGCCTGCGAATATCTTGAGACAACAGGATATCAGTCATACATTACTCTACTAAAACAACTTAGCAGCAACTCAACTATAAATATTATTTACAACTAAGTAATTTTTGGAGGCTGGGGTTACGCTACGCGTGACGTTAGAACCCGGCTAAAAATCAAATTAAAAATAATTTCCCTAAACCAATCTTGTACCATTTGGTCTAAAAGACCAAGAATGAAACTCAGAGTAGCGTAGTATGTAAAACTTTACTAATGGTTTTTGTCTTTTATGACGAAGCTTTTTAATAATTAAATTGGAAATAAAATAACAAAAGGTAGCTGGGTTCTGATTTTACCATTATTCGTTTCTCAAAAAGAGAGATGGAGAATGTCTTAACGAGTTTTTTCGAACTCTTTTACTTACGGAGATGTCCTATGAAAACATCTAATTTTGCCACTCTCTATACAATTGATTATAGGGGATTAGTCGATAATGGAATATAATTTAATAGTGAAAAATTTGGTTAGGAGAAAAAGTGAAAATTTTGAAAAAAGTGAAGTGAAGAACGGATGTCCCATTTTGTGGTTTTTCCTTTATAACTTGACCGGTAATTATTATTATAAAAATTTCAAGACAGCATTGTACAACCAAAATATAGGGCTTTCGTCCTAAATAAGTCAATTT
Source organism: Malthinus seriepunctatus (assembly GCA_963924605.1). NCBI lineage: Eukaryota > Metazoa > Arthropoda > Insecta > Coleoptera > Cantharidae > Malthinus > Malthinus seriepunctatus. Next base: position 1,378,847 of record OZ004605.1, read on the forward strand.
TCAATTAAGTAAGTAAGTCAAAATTTTGAAATGGATTTTCTCAAAATTTCTTCTGCCATATTTTTTCTTGTTTGAATATGTTAGAGACAACGTAATTCTCTACCGAAAAAAAATATTTTATCAAAATCGCTCGAACCGTTTTGGAGTAATGATTTTTTGAATGTCGAAACTTTAAAGATCCCTAATTTCTTTTGTAATAAAAATGGAAACTTGAATTGGATATGTTTATCAATCCCATAAATATCTATTTTTTGACACTATTTTCGGTTAACAAAACGCTTCCGGTTAAACCGGAAATTACAAACATGTTAAAAACAAATTTAAAAAAAATTGCTTCCATCCGGGATCGAACCTAATAAGACTTCTACGTGTAGGCAGAATTTTTAGGTAAAAACTGGCTAAAATGTCTTTGGCGACCATAGTCGCCATCAATCAGTTGCATAAAATTTAAGAAGCAATGCGTGCTTAACACTTCGATAGTTTTGATTGATTTGTTTGATTCCTATAAATCGCAGTATTGCCTTAGTTATTTTTTTTGAAAGAAAGCTTCTATCGTCGTCAAAATTTAAATGATACAAAAGTGTTAACAAATATAGATTTGAGAAAGAAAGACTGCCCTTCTCCCCACTGAATAATATCAAATGCAGGTCGACAAAAGTTGGAAAATCTCTAAATTCGTCAATTTAATTTTTTGGTACATGCCTACTAAATAATCCAAACAAATAAAAGTACGAAAAAATTAAATTATCCGGCAAGAACCACGTGGAGGTCTTAGAGAACTCTTGCCAGGAATGGACGGGATGAAGGGGGCAAGATCCGACTTCACATTAGGTAAGCCTGATCCCAAGGAGTAAAGGTAAGAGGAGACAATCCTGCGGGAATTTCACATTAGGTAAACTCCGACAGAATAGGTTATGGTAGGAAATAGAAATAGAAAAGTTCCTCACCAGTCCGCTGTTTCTTATTGATAGTGATGGTCCAACCCTGTTAATAAGAAAGCAGATTTAGTTTTTTTATTGATATTATTATTGGAAAAAATAAGAGATAACCATCTACCTACTGCATCGGGTCTGGTGCACTGATCTGAAAATTAAAAAAGTTTAATTAATTGGTTTTCATAACACAGGCTGTTTTAAATAATTTTCTTACCCTTCTTACCTCTAGTCTTACCTTTCTTACCCTTTAACTCACCTCATTTACCTTACCTTACCTCACTTTCACTGAATGCACAAACACTTGGAAAAATGCTAAAACGACTCACCCCGCTTCCATCATATCTGCTTACGGGCCCTACCTTTATTTGTGTCCTTTCGTGGTTAAAGCTCGTTCGCTCCTTGATGGCTGCTCCATATCCCAAGCTTGTCAACACTAGCAGTCCACAACTACTTTCGCTAAGTTTTAATTGTTCCTCGTATCGCGAAACCGTGTATTTATTAATGAACACCTTCACTACTTTTTACAAAAATTCCGAATTCACATTAAAAGCTCTATGGGCTTTTCTAAGTAACGAACTCGACACTGCACAGGATGACCGATCACGACGTACGAAACACAACCTCCTGCATCTTGGTTCATCGAATAGGTAGACTCAAACTCCAAATATCATTCCAATACGTGAGAAGTAGTTTCAATGAATGACGAAAATGAAGTGATAAACTTCCTTTAGCTTCACGATATATTTTGTATGCCATCCATCCATCGAAGTAGGCTTTTAACATTCCTTCTTTTCCATTAGGTAAAGTCGTCTGGTAATTATGTGATGAGTGGAGTTCTTCATCTGTAAAAGACAAAAAATAATTAACTACCTGGATTTAGTAAAACTGTGACAAGCAAGCGCTGAAATCAAATAAACATTAAAAGTGGCCAAATAGCAAATAGTGACGGGATTTCTTACCTAGGTTAAATCATTTGAAGGTAACAGGTTATATTTGAAGCTGAGCAAGTTTCGCTTTCGATATGGGCTTTAGAATTTCTTTATCTTCCTAGAGGTCGAATTTGATGTGAAGTTTTTGAACATTTTTCTCACTTTAATTCCCTCTAGGTATAACTTCGTCTTTAAATTTATGTGATCAGTTCAGTTTTTCTGTGAAAGACAAATAAATAATTAATTACTTGAATTTATTAAAATTTAGAAAAGCAAGCCTCGACATTCAAATAACAATTAAAAGCGGACAAGTAAAAAATAAAGACAGGGGTCCTTACCTAGCTTTAATCATCTGAAGGTGCTCGGTTATCTATATGAAACTGTTGCAGATTTCTTCATCGCAAGGCTTTTAAAATTATTTATTCTTCCTCCATTTAGAACTGTTTCCTAATTATGTAGGGCTCGAGCTTTCTGTAAAATACAAAGAACTTATTAATAACATGATCGAGATTTATTAAAATTTTTTCAACTGGCCCTCGAATAAATAATACTGTTCAAGCCAGCTTTGAATATTATTCGAAGTAAAATTTCAATTAGTTTTTATCATCTTTTGGAGGGTTTTAGGACCTAGCACCGAAAAAAGTAGAAAAAATGTAAAAATTACACAAAGAAGTTATTTTCAAAAATCTCAAACATACATTGGCCCTGAAGGTCAAAATTTCCGTTTAATGGTCTTAAGCATTTTTAAAAATTTGTGTAATCCTCTTCAGGGAGGTTTTAGAGCCTATAGCCACGAAAAAGATTGAAGAGAAAGTGTAAATATCACGCAAATCGCAATTTTAAAAAATCCAAAAACGGACAATATTTCCATGAAGGTCAAAATGTTCTTAAAAATGGTGTGGTTATTTTAAAACTTAGGAAAATAATAAAAAGAGCGTTCCTCACCTTATTATTCTACCGAGGGCTTGGGTTATCCACTCTCTGCAGTCAACGTAAAAAAATTGAGCTGGCAATGGTAGTCATCAGCAGTCAATGGCAGCCAAAGCAAATGCAGTCATAGGCAGTCAACTGCAGTCATTGTACAAATTCAGAATAGTGGTCGACCCCTCGTGTTCTACATAGAAGTAGCAATATGTTTTTGGGTAAATCCTTGACAAGGCCTGCTGTTTCTTGTTTTTTGGCCCGACATGTGACCCTCTTAGGATTGTGACGCTCCAACGCTATAAAGGAGCGTCTGGTTTGGTGGTAATTAAAGACCTGGTGATGAAAAATTTAGCCAAGCATGTCATGACAATTTCAAACAACTTAAAAAGGAGCAATAAGAAATAAGTACTCTGGTGCTCACCTAATTTAATTAAACCACGTGGAGGTGGGAGTATCTTTGATTCGCCACATTACAAACTTCACCTTCCATGTTGTTACTTTTTCTCTATTTAACTCCCTCTAAGGGTAGTTCCAGATTTAAGTTTGTATGTCGACTTCAGGTTCTCGGTAAAATAGTAAAATAATTAAAGACCTGGTGATAGAAAAATTTAGAAAAGCATGTGATGACAGTTTAAAAAAAATTAAAAGAGAGCAATAAGAAATAAGTACTCTGTTGCTCACCTAATTTAATTAAATCACGTGGAGGTGGCTGTATCTTCGATTCGCCTCATTGCAAACTGCGCCTTCCATGTTGTTACTCTTTCTCTCTTTAACTCCCTCTAAGGGTAGATCCAGATTTAAGTTTGTATGTCGACTTCAGGTTCTCTGTAAAATAGTAAAATAATTAAGGATCTGGTGATAGAAAAATTTAGAAAAGCATGTGATGACAGTTTAAAACAAATTAAAAGGGAGCAATAAGAAATAAGTACTCTGTTGCTCACCTAATTTAATTAAATCACGTGGAGGTGGCTGTATCTTCGATTCGCCTCATTGCAAACTGCGCCTTCCATGTTGTTACTCTTTCTCTCTTTAATAAGTTCTTTTTCTATATCCAAGTGAAATTATCTTCCACGTCCCGATTGTTACTAGCTTTCCATCCTTGAAAAAGAATAAAATTTAGTAACTGGGTTATGTTTTAATTGAAAAACTTTAATTTCCATCAGCAGAACAGATAAACTTAAATTATAACAAATTTTTTTACCTAATTAACTACACTTGGGGTTTATTCTTCAAAATTGGTTCATGTTTCATTTCTTTGCGTTGAATACGATGCTCTATAACCTCTATAGGGATTTGATCCAGGTGAACTTATCTTTCATATCTCGATTGTTTCAAAATATATCAATCTTTGAAAAAGAAGAAGAGTTAGTGAACTTTCAGAAGGAAAATTATTTACTATGAAGGTTCATCTGGTTCGCTGATCTGTAAATGAGAGAAAAATAATAAATTGATTTTCATAACTCTTTACGGTTCTGAAAAATTTAAGTGATTTAAACCAATGTTGATAATGCTTATTTTGCTTTTTTGAGTTTCTTTTTCAAAGTTTTGTGATTTCAATTTTGTGAATCAATTTTCTTTTAAATGTTTAATAATTTGGATAATTCGTGTTTTTTCAGTGTTTTAAATCTCTAGCACTCTAGCCCGACCCCGCACATCTATCCAGAACTTCCATTATACAGGGTGATTCAAAAATGGCCGAATTCCTCTGGAAAGGTTGTTGGGGACTATTAGGGGAGTACGGGAAAAATGTTAAAAAAATTATTTTCAATCATTTCTCTGAGATATTAGCAGCTGAAGATCGGTTTTGAACTTCTTTATTTGCTAGAATTTTGTAAAAATTCATGGTTTAAATCAAAGATTATTTTATTAAATAAACATCTCAATTAAAAAACAATGATTTTAGGCCTAATTTGTCGAGGATTTAAATTTTCAAATTATTGATTTTTACCTCCGATAGCTTTAAAATGAATCTGGCAATGATGCATAAGTCACATAAATCTGTACATAATTTGTCAACTTTGTCGTTTAAATTTTTGAAACTTCAAACTTCAAAATGTATTCTAATAACGAATATACCGATATGGTGCTGATGGTGGAACAATGCCACAACAATATTGCCGATGCTGTTAGAGTGTATGCAGGAACGTTTCCCAACAGACGGCATCCGGACCCAAACGTTTTAAGTCGTCTTATGGAAAGGGTTAGAGCCAATGGACAATTGTTACCATTATTCAATGCAGATCGAGGTCGACCACGGCGAAACCCCAGCATTGAAGAGATGGTGTTAGATATGGTACGTGAAGATGGCACTAGAAGTACGAGGGGCATTGCACAAGAACTCGATTTGTCGCAAAGTGCAGTCCATAGAATAATTACTGAAGAAGGATTACATCCATATCATTTGACTAAAGTTCAAACACTTTTACATGCGGATTTTAATCTAAGAGAAAATTATTGTAACTGGTTGTTAGAACAAAATGCCAATGATCCAAATTTTATTTCGCGAATTATACCGGGTGGTGACCGGACCTCTCGGTCATACAGATTTAACATGTAAAAACAGACTTTGGTAATTTCCTGCTTCCCAATGTATTTTAGAAAGAAAATTTTCAAATAAAAGTTTTAGAGAATAAAATTCTGCATCTAAATGAATAAACAAAATTAATTTTGGATGTTTTATAACGCCTGAAATTTAATTTGAAAATTCCCAAAATTAGCAGAAGTAGCGATTGCCTTGAAACACAATTGAAAATTGTCAAATATTTTAAGCTTTATCTGTCAAAATAGTTCTGCATTTTTTATTCAATTATTAAATTTATTTAATAATAAATAATATTTACGTATGATCAGATCATCCCTAAAAATTACTTCATTATTAGTTTCAGTTAATTTAAATTACCCTCAAAAATAATTTTGAAAGATGTCAATGTCAAATATTGATAATTTTTATTGGGAATATTTCATGGCAATCGCTATTTCTGCTAATTTTGGGAATTTTCAAATTAAATTTCAGGCGTTATAAAGCATCCAAAATTAATTTTGTTTATTCGTTTAGTTGCAGAATTTTATTCTCTAAAATTTTTATTTGAAGATTTTCTTTCTAAAATACATTGGGAAGCAGGAAATTACCCAAGTATGTTTTTACATGTTAAATCTGTATGACCGAGAGGTCCGGTCACCACCCTGTATGGACAGATGAAGCAAATTTTAGTAGAGACGGTTATTTTAATTCGTGGAATAGTCATGTTTATGGAATGGAAAACCCGCACAGTATACAATAGAAAGGAACCATCAACAACGTTTTAGCGTGAATGTGTGGGCTGGAATCCTTGGTGACCACTTATTGGGGCCAATCATTTTACCTCCCAGGCTCAACGGCAATAATTTTCTAAATTTTTTCCTGTACTCCCCTAATAGTCTCCAACAACCCTCTCAGAGGAATTGCGCCATTTTTGAATCACCCTGTATCGGTTGAGGTAGAGAGAAGATTTTCGGTTTAGAAATTCGCTTACAACAGACTACAATCTTTTTCAATGAATCATTTATACATATAATTTTATAAGATAGTTAATTTTCTTTCAAAATGCTAATTCAAATTTTCAGTAGAAATTAAATTTTGATCATCAATTTTGGATTTTTAGTGCTTTTTCAGAGTTTTTTTGACTTTTTCAAAGCTTTTTTTACACTTTTTTTTAATTTTTTTAAGCGCTTATTTTGAAATAGGGTAATTCCACGTCAGATCGGCCACTTTTGACCCTTAGGTCTTCGGATTTTGAGGAAATTTGGTGTGTCGGTTGGAAATATGTTCAAACTTAAGTGTACAAAGTGGTTTTGCGAAAAAATTATTTTTGAACTATCTACGGTCAAATTAATTTTTGAACTATTTTGAAAACATGAATACTTCAATAATTTATAACTCGCGATCTAAAAGAGATATATTTCTGCAAAATACGCCTATTTAAAGCTAAAGGAACGTACTATTTATTTTAAGCATCGCTTTTTTAATTTAACGCATTTTTGGTCAAACTGTTCCAGTGTCAAATGTTCAAGTCGAAGTTTCCAAAATACACCCTCTGCGATTTTTGCAATTTTTTGATATGTTGAGCCCTTATGACTTATGTTTAAGTGAAAAGATTCAAAACCGTGGGCACTCGTCAACTCTTGACGCTACACGGTGTTATAGAAGAATGGAAACAAAAGTTTTTTGAGAAAAGATTGGTGATAGTAATTTTTTTTCAGAAATCGCTTTATTTTAGACCGTTTATTATGGGAGAAAAATTTCAAGATCAGAGGTGTGCGGGAACAGGGTCAAAATTACCTTTGTTCTTAGCAAAACTACTAATTTTGAAAATATCTTCGATCACATTGAAGATAGCAAAAAAATATATCTTAAATAATTTGTAATGTATAAAATTAACAAGAGAATGAGACTAGTCCGAGCCCAAACGGATAATTTTTCTATGCAGAAAAAAATAAAAACCGCGGAAAGTTGAGTAATGTCTAATCCCAGTAAAGAAGTAATTTTCAAGTCGAAGTTTCCAAAATACACCCTCTTCGATTTTCGAAATTTTTTTATATGTTGAGCCCTTATGACTTAGGTTTAAGTAAAAAAATTTAAAACCGTGGGCACTCGTCAACTCTTGATGCTACACAGCCTCAAGCCTCAGTGGGGGGTTTAGATTGAAGTGTGAGGGTTGAGGCCGTGTAGCATCAAGAGTTGACGAGTGCCCACGGTTTTGAATGTTTTTATTTAAACCTAAGACATAAGTGTTCAACATATAAAAAAAATTTCGAAAATTGAAGAGGGTGTATTTTGGAAACTTCGACTTGAAAATTACTTCTTTACTGGGATTAAACATTACTCAACTTTTCGCGGTTTTTATTTTTTTCTGCATATACAAATTATCCGTTTGGGCTCGGACTGGTCTCATTCTCTTGGTAATTTTATACACTACGAATTATTTAGGATGTATTTTTTTGCTATCTGCAATGTGATCGAAGATATTTTCAAAATTAGCAGTTTTGCTAAGAACAAAGGTAATTTTGACCCTGTTCCCGCACACCTCTGATCTTGAAAATTTTCTCCCATAATAACGGGTCCAAAATAAAGCGATTTCTGAAAAAAAATTACTATCACCAATCTTTTCTCAAAAAACTTTTGTTTCCATTCTTCTATAACACCGTGTAGCGTCAAGAGTTGACGAGTGCCCACGGTTTTGAATCTTTTCACTTAAACATAAGTCATAAGGGCTCAACATATCAAAAAATTGCAAAAATCGCAGAGGGTGTATTTTGGAAACTTCGACTTGAACATTTGACACTGGAACAGTTTGACCAAAAATGCGTTAAATTAAAAAAGCGATGCTTAAAATAAATAGTACGTTCCTTTAGCTTTAAATAGGCGTATTTTGCAGAAATATATCTCTTTTAGATCGCGAGTTATAAATTATTGAAGTATTCATGTTTTCAAAATAGTTCAAAAATTAATTTGACCGTAGATAGTTCAAAAATAATTTTTTCGCAAAACCACTTTGTACACTTAAGTTTGAACATATTTCCAACCGACACACCAAATTTCCTCAAAATCCGAAGACCTAAGGGTCAAAAGTGGCCGATCTGACGTGGAATTACCCAATAATAAATGCTTATAAATCCGGGCTCTAATTATTATTATTTTTAAATTTTTCGGTGACACTTTTGTATTTAACTAAAATTAATTTAATAAAAGCAAAACAGTTTTTTTAACAATTAATAGCTTAGCTTAGGTGAAATTTTTTGTGAGTAATATTAAATTTTGATTTAAGTTTTAGCACTATTTTTAACTTTCGATAACCAAGTTTGAAATAAATCTTTAAACTTTTAATTAAAACATCCTGTATACAGAGAGGTCTAAAAGTGTAGAACGACCTTAATAACTTGTAAACGAATTGACCAAATGGAATGAAATTTGGAGGACGTAAATAAGGTAATTTTTCCTATTTTTTGACTGTGTTTAAAAATTTTTATTACTTAAATTTTCAGAGTAAGGGCATCGGGGTCGATTTTTTTAAATAGCGAGTTTTGGTCAGTTTTTGGTATTTTCTGAAAAATCCTTTTATTCTGATTTCTGACATGTGCTGCAAATAGGGACTTCGAATAAAAAAAATTAATATTTCTAGCATATCCGATAACAATGAATAAGGGAATTTTTGCAAAAAGTTTTCAAAATGCATTTCTATCAAAATATTCTTTCTTAAACCGCAATGTGCTTTTAAACACAAAAATTAAACGTAGCAACCATTAGAAGGGTCCACTTTAAACACGAGAAAGGGCAGCATTTAATTTTAGTTAGATGATAAATCAATTGGATATATCAAAAAATATATTTTTTCAAAAATCACGATAAGAAGCACAAAACCCATTTTGTACATTTGGAAGTTTTGTCTTTACGCAAAAGTCACTGTTAATTACGTAACGCCTTGAGACATATTTTTACAAATTGTTTTACCATCATTACTCTATTATTACAATTTAAGACTAATGGTAATAAAAACGACTCACACTGTACGATTTTCAATCACTTACATAATATTAACAAACCAAAAAGACTAACCTTATTTGAACCATATTAAAATAGTGCAGCCCGAATATCTTGACCAAAAAAGAACCAAAAGGGCACAAAATACAACGAAACGTCAACGTTAGTTAACTGTACTTAACCAAATCAAGCTTGCAAATGAATTGAAAAGAGATAAATTTTTAAAAATTCGAACTAATCAAGATGTAATCGCACACCTGCAAACTCGCCGAAACGCGCAAAAATATCTTATCGCAATAAACCTTTATAATAATACTTTAATGTTAAAAGTTAAAACTATTTAAAAATTTATTATCAAAAATTACATTTTAATTCAAAATATAAAATTTTAAATTTGTTTGCTCTATGTGCCCAAGAAAGTAATAGAGTGGAGTAGAAAATTGGGGTGGATTATAGGATAATAGGAAAACCTTTATTTAAATTTTTTTCAGACTATTTAAGTGCAGAAAAAACTTGCTTTGATAACGCCCTTTCAGATTTTTCTCTTAAAATAACGCCGCTAAACACACAATTAAAAAGGACACTTTCGGGAAAGGGTAAAATTTCTGATAGTGGTATTTAACAATTTTTTACAATGTCCTTATTATACGAAAACCAAGTGCCTAAAAAATTTATCGATTGCACAATGCACATGCCTGCAAAAATGTTCAAAGACTTTGAGAGACTGTGGCGCCCTTAGGAAGCATATTAGAAAAAATTATTCTTTTTGTCGAATTATTTTGGCATGAAGAATCACCCCTTATAAACTATGGGCCTGTAACAGAAAAATCGGGGTGATCTTTTGTGGGAATAAGCTATTTGAGTGCCGGTGAAAACGAAAATCTGGTTGGCTGCCCAAAGCCAAGGAGAATCCCAAGGGGGTGTCTAGAGTGATGCACCCCTCCAAAAATTTGTCAGTTGGAAAATTTTCGAATTCTGACTTACATTTTTAGAAATAAGTGTGCTAGTCGGAAATATTAAAATTGTAATTTGAAAACGACATTAAATAAAAAAACGTGTTATCACAGCAAAAACTGCTAGGTAAAAACAACTTATTTAATTTCTTGAAAGGACAGGAACGTAGCTAAGGGTGGGAACAGGTGGGCAATGCCCACCTAAAGACTCGCTATGCTCACCCGTCTGCCCACCTCAAATAATTTTGAAAATATAAAAATTATATTGAAACACCGGATGTGCATGGCCATACGAGAAACTTTTTCCTGTTGTATTTTTTTTGTGCATTTCTTTAAAAGTTCATAGTTTAAAATTTTCTTTAATGTATTTCATATAAGATACCAAATTAAATTTTAATAAACTTTTTGTTTTATTAAAATTGAATAAACTTTTAAAGAAATGCACAAAAAAAATACAACAGGAAAAAGTTCCTCGTATGGCCATCCACATCCGGTGTTTTAGCAAAATTTTTAGATATAAATTGTTTCAAAAATTTCATTCATTTTGTAAAATTTGGCATAAATTGAAGTTCAAAATATACATTATTTTACATCTTCAGAAAGCTAATTTTACGAGCTTTGAACATATTAAAAAATATACAGGGTGTTGTATTTAAATTAAGAATTTTAATTCCATTTCCGGTTAAACCGGAAGTCAAAATATAAAGTTTTTAGTATTGTGTAACAGACTTTTTCTTGGATTGGAAATGCATTTTATGGATTGGAAAATGGAGCCATTTCCACCTTTTAATGGTCCTTTATGGAGAGTCCATTATTTATTTGATCGGTGACTGATGTGACCTCTCACCTTTAATGTTCTAATATTGTGCTTACAAAAAAATCCAGGTAGAAATAAACTTTCATCCTTGTAGAGCGGGTTACGGACGACCCTTAAATTAGATGTCCCTGATTCTAGCGCCGAACTCAGATTCGAATACTCATATTTTATAGTGGACCAGTAGAATAATGAAACTTATTGTTTAAAAATTAAATTTAAAAGCAATTACAAGAATATTACATGTTTAACAACAATATTATGTAACATAACAAATACAGATCTTACAAATTAACGGCCGTAGTTATAGTCAGACGTGTACTTGGAGTGTAACCTACATGCCCCTACCTTTCAATGCTAAATAAAGTTACACGTCGCTTACATGTTGTGTTGTACTATGCGCGTGTAAACGTCTATAACTATGGCTGTAAGTGATTACTTTAAGGTAAACAACCCTTAAATCAAAAGTAATTAAAATCTAACGTTAAAAAATCCAAAAAGAGTATTATATACAAAATTTGACTTTGTGCCCTTACAATTTTTTTTTTTAAAACTTACAACCGTAGTTATAGACGTTTACACGCGCATAGTACAACACAACGTGTAAGCGACGTGTAACTTTATTTAGCATTGAAAGGTAGGGGCTTACACGTGTGTAGGTTACACTCCATGAACACGTCTGACTATAACTACGGCCGTAAGTATGAATTTAAATAACACATCCTGCAAAATGCACGCGTGTGCTTAGGGGACGTCACCCCCATCCGCTTCCCCTTACATATCTTATAAGTACAAGTTAAAAAATTCCGTAAAACAAAAACTCAACGTTGTACCCTCCCAATTCTTTTTTTAAATACCTAGTATAAATGTATACGTGAATGTATAATGACCTAAGTGGGGGTACAGAATTTTTCAGGATATGTTATTTACGTGTATACCAAGCATTTAAAAAAATAATTGGGAGGGTACAATGGGATTTTTCATTCTAATCATTCTAATGATCGTTAAACAAACAATAAATTTTACAAAATAGTTAGTTTATTGTTTTTCCTTGGAAGCGAGAATTTATTATCAAAAAACCATTTCTCCGATTGCTAATTGCAATTTATTGATAATTAAGTAACTAATAACTCTTCTTACGCAATTTCAATTAGAAAATACTGAAATATCTAGTACTCGGAGTAAATTACCTTTTCCAGTGGAATAAAATGCATTTGGTGGCCATTTTGTTAAGATGGCGGACGATGCACAGCTCCGAAAACTTGGGACGTTTTGTAGTTTATTCAGGACATCGTTACTAACACCTACGTCTATTTTTGGTGCTAAATTCTACTCCTAGGAGTAAATTAACTTTTTTAAAGAACTAAAATGCATTTAGTGACCATTTTTTTAAGATGGTGGTCGATGCACAGCTCTGAATGCTTGGGACGTTTTGTAGTTTATTCAAGATAGCTTTACTAACACGTACGTCTATTTATGGTACTAAATTCGACTACTGGGAGTAAATTAGCGTTTTTAGAAAAATAAAATGCATTTGGTGGCCATTTTTTTAAGATGGCGGACGATGCACAGCTCTGAAAACTTGGGACGTTTTGTAGTTTATTCAGGACATCGTTACTAACACCTACGTCTATTTTTGGTGCTAAACTCTACAACTTAGAGTAAATTAGTTTTTTAGAGGAATAAAATGCATATAAGTTGGCCATTTTTTTAATATGGCGGTGGATGCACAGTTCTGAAAAGCTTGGGACGTTTTGCAGTTTGTTTATTACGAACACTTTTATTCACGTTTATTTTTCCTGTTAGTTTTACATATTTATTTATAAGTAAAAAAGGCGCCAGTTCTCAAGTTGCTCTATTTGGAACTATTACAAATTTCTGTTAGCCATAATTACGTTTGATTTGTCATCAAATAAATAATGTATTAGAAAAATAAAAGTTTATAAATAATTTAACAAGTTTATCTTAATATAATGAGTTATTTATAAGTGTCTAATAAACAAATAAACTTATAGTTAATTTTTGGAATAATTATTGTAAATAGGAAAATCCTAACTGGATGATTAAGTTTCGTGAAAATCATTCAAGTTTCATTTTTAAATGATGCATTTGGATAAATAATAATTTTTTTATAAATATGAAATAGAATACATATATTAATTATAATGAAATAGAGATATGGCCTTCCTCGTAGCCCTGAAAAAGAGAGCGTCATCAATGATGTTAAAATAAGCCATCGATGAAGTTAGTTGTCCAGTTTTAAACAGTAGCGGTCAGCTCCAAAACATTATCGCGCGAACGTTTATTTTTTTTAAAATGACATATCAATTAACAGTATTAAAATTAAAATTTATTCTTTTTTGTTTTTTCAATGTGATAATAACTAGTCAGTCACAAGGTAGGTAAAATTGTGTATATGAATTTTTTGGTACACAAATTACATTGTCAAATTAGATGGATCGTTGTGTAGAACCCCAAATCAGGTAGCTGGTACCTGTATGAATATCAGACTGTGCAATCCACTTGTTCAGGTGTTACTTGCTCAAGGTGCAACCCCTGAAGTTACTAACTATTTAAGATTATCCGCTTGTGGATGGAATGGTGACAATCCTTTAGTGTGTTGCCCTAATATACAAGCCAGAACTACTCAAGCACCTCCAGATCCAATTCCGGATAGAAATAACGATCATCCATTACGAACGCCTAATTGTGGTAGAAGTTTTACACCAAAATCAAGAATTGTAAATGGACAACCAGCTTTATTAGGTACGTTTTATGTATTTTTAAATAAAATTTTGTCCCCCCTTTTTTGTAAACTTTTGGAAATCGTACACTCGAAAGCAAAACTTTTTTAAGTCATACGAAAAGTCATACGTAAGTCATACATGTTCTTACCTTAAAATCCCCTAAAAATCGTTTTCAAGTCATAAAAGAGCTCTAAAGACACGTACTTGCATCGGTCTTGGCAATAAAATTTATTTTAAGTCACATTATGAGTCATAAGTAAGTTATGAATATTAACAGAGTGTACTCACCAATCACTTAATAAGCGTTTGAAAGTCTTAAAGTAGCTTTGAAAACAAGTACCTGTGTCATTATTGCTAGTTTTAGCGATACAATATATTTTAAGTCACACTATCAGTCATGGCTAACTTAAGCACATTAGTAGAGTGTACTTTAACAATCCCTTAATAATTGTTGGACAGTCTTAAAGGAGCTTTGAAAACAAGCACCTGTGTCATTATTGCTAGTTTCAACGATACAATATATTTTAAGTCACACTATCAGTCATGCCTAACTTAAGCACATTAGTAGAGTATACTTTAACAACCCTTTAATAATCGTTTGACAGTCTTAAAGTAGCTTTGAAAACAAGCACCTGTGTCATTATTGCTAGTTTTAACGATACAATATATTTTAAGTCACACTATCAGTCATACCTAACTTTAGCACATTAGTAGAGTATACTTTAACAACCCTTTAATAATCGTTTGACAGTCTTAAAGTAGCTTTGAAAACAAGCACCTGTGTCATTATTGCTAGTTTTAACGATACAATATATTTTAAGTCACACTATCAGTCATGCGTAAGTTATGCACATTAGTAGAGTGTACTTTAACAATCCCTTAATAATCGTTTGACAGTCTTAAAGGAGCTTTGAAAACAAGCACCTGTGTCATTATTGCTAGTTTTAACGATACAATATATTTTAAGTCACACTATCAGTCATGCGTAAGTTATGCACATTAGTAGAGTGTACTTTAACAATCCCTTAATAATCGTTTGACAGTCTTAAAGGAGCTTTGAAAACAAGCACCTGTGTCATTATTGCTAGTTTTAACGATACAATATATTTTAAGTCACACTATCAGTCATGCGTAAGTTATGCACATTAGTAGAGTGTACTTTAACAATCCCTTAATAATCGTTTGACAGTCTTAAAGGAGCTTTGAAAACAAGCACCTGTGTCATTATTGCTAGTTTTAACGATACAATATATTTTAAGTCACACTATCAGTCATGCGTAAGTTATGCACATTAGTAGAGTGTACTTTAACAATCCCTTAATAATCGTTTGACAGTCTTAAAGGAGCTTTGAAAACAAGCACCTGTGTCATTATTGCTAGTTTTAACGATACAATATATTTTAAGTCACACTATCAGTCATGCGTAAGTTATGCACATTAGTAGAGTGTACTTTAACAATCCCTTAATAATCGTTTGACAGTCTTAAAGGAGCTTTGAAAACAAGCACCTGTGTCATTATTGCTAGTTTTAACGATACAATATATTTTAAGTCACACTATCAGTCATGCGTAAGTTATGCACATTAGTAGAGTGTACTTTAACAATCCCTTAATAATCGTTTGACAGTCTTAAAGGAGCTTTGAAAACAAGCACCTGTGTCATTATTGCTAGTTTTAACGATACAATATATTTTAAGTCACACTATCAGTCATGCGTAAGTTATGCACATTAGTAGAGTGTACTTTAACAATCCCTTAATAATCGTTTGACAGTCTTAAAGGAGCTTTGAAAACAAGCACCTGTGTCATTATTGCTAGTTTTAACGATACAATATATTTTAAGTCACACTATCAGTCATGCGTAAGTTATGCACATTAGTAGAGTGTACTTTAACAATCCCTTAATAATCGTTTGACAGTCTTAAAGGAGCTTTGAAAACAAGCACCTGTGTCATTATTGCTAGTTTTAACGATACAATATATTTTAAGTCACACTATCAGTCATGCGTAAGTTATGCACATTAGTAGAGTATACTTTAACAATCCCTTAAAAATCGTTTGACAGTCTTAAAGGAGCTTTGAAAACAAGCACCTGTGTCATTATTGCTAGTTTTAACGATACAATATATTTTAAGTCACACTATCAGTATGCCTAACTTAAGCACATTAGTAGAGTATACTTTAACAATCCTTTAATAATCGTTTGACAGTCTTAAAGGAGCTTGAAAACAAGCACCTGTGTCATTATTACTAGTTTTAACGATACAATATATTTTAAGTCACACTATCAGTCATGTGTAAGTCATACTTGTTATAGCAATTTAATCCTCTCTTATACCCCCAAAGGAGGTTTGAAAATATGTACTTGTGCTATTGTTTGTCTTTAAAGATTTTTATTGTGTCATGTAGTAAGTCATACGTAAGTCATACTTGCTACAAGAGTTAACTCCTTTCTTAACTCTTTAGACAAACTTTAAAAATAGTACTCGTGGCTCTTGTGACTAAACTTTTTTTATAAAGAATGTTTATTAAACAAATAATGAATTACTAATTTTATTATTATTTCTTTACCTGAGAATGTAAGACTATAAAAAATTATAATTTTGTATTTAATTAGCAATGTAAAGGTTAAATTTTACAGTCATAAGTTATTAGGTTACTTATTATCTTTATGAAATTGATAAAAAATCAAATAATTTGCGTTTTGATTTGTAAATTTATTACTGTTAATACTGTAAGTCATTGGCTTTTTTCAAGGTTTAATTTACACGTAATTTTTATTAAGTAATTAAACATTTAATTTTTTTAATTTAAAACAAAATTTTCGAAATATTTATTTAAATTAATTATTTTCCAATAACATTCAAGGTAAATGTCAAGGAAGCGTGGTTTTTATAAATTAGAGTAATTAGAATTGGAAAAATGAAATTATTAATTAAATTAGTAATTATTTTATTAAGTATGGGATTTTTGAGTGTCACGATTTTAAGGATGCACTTTTTTTATTGACCTCAATAAGTCAAAAAGTATGTCAATGCTTTTAATTGTTAAATTACTTAACACACAAGAAAATTTTCTCGGAAAATTATTTCACCTGCGCGCATGATAAGCTCAATCTAGCCTATTTCAAGCGCAGTTAATTTTTCGCAAATCTAATAAAAGGCGTAAATTAAGTTCTATAATATTTGATTTTCAATATACGTCAATAAAATAGATAATTGAACTGATAGTATGTTATCTGACGCGCATGTACTAATTAAATTAATATCACTATTAAAATTTAAGGCTCTTTTTACAATGAAAGTAGTTGTTTTTGACCAAATAGCCCTATATTTCGTGAGTCGTAACTTCAAAAATGCAATGGCCTTCGACGAGAGGCCAGTTAAAGATCTTCCTATAAAATCCAGTCTCGTTAAATGAAAGTGTTTACGAAAATTAATTAAATTATATTGTTAGAATTTGATATTTTTAATCAAAGCCACAAAGTACAAATATAAAGCGTATTTTAATCTAAAGGTACCATGGAAACTACAACAATAATAAAATAATTATCAATTCCTGATCATAGTCATTTTTATAATCATCTTCAGCTAGACTCATCACGATAATTTCAATGAGGTCATCGTTTTGATTATTCCTCAATCAGCATAATCATGGTAGTTATCATCATCATAATGATCATCATAATCATCGTCATAATCATCATTATAATCATCGTCATAATAATCGTCATAATCATCATCATAATAATCGTCATAGTCATCGTCATAATCCTCAACCTTGTCCTTGTCATCATCAGCTATCTTTAGATTCGTCACTAGCAACATAATCATCTTCATAATGCTCTTCTCCACTATCATCATTTCCAAGACACATCTTTATATTTACTTCTTCTTCAGCATAACCATAATAATCATCAGATCATCACAGTCATTTTATAATCATCGTCAGCTATCTTTTATTTCGCCACTATCATCTTCATAAGATCTTTATCATTGCATTTAGACTCCTAATACCTCCATCTTTTGTCGTCATCTTCATAATCAGTATGATTATTCTTTGGAATGATAAAAGCATCATTTAATTCTTCGTTTAAATAATATTATAGTTATAACAAGCATTATAGAAATTTTCCAGTGGCGTGACGCTATATAAATGTGGTTAAAAATAAACAATTTTAATATTAATAATTTTTAAAACGTATCTATTAACTAAAAATTCTCAGTTTTAAAAATTTGTTAAACAAACAAAACTTAAATTTGTATGCTAATTAATTTTACTTATATAACTAACGTGTATAATTTATGTAAATTTAAAAAAAGGGTGAAGCATATATTAAAATTTCTTAATTGCAATCATTTTATTACTAATTACTTCTTGTTTACTTTTAGGCGAATATCCTTGGCTCGTTGCTTTAGGTTATAGAAATTCCAAAAATCCTAACGTGCCTAAGTGGTTATGTGGTGCAACTTTAGTTTCAGACAGACATATTGTAACAGCCGCCCATTGCGTGCACAACAGGCCCGATTTGTAAGTTTTATATTTTTAAAATAAAGCGTTTTAATATGTTTTTTTTAGATATTTGGCTAAATTGGGGGCGCTAAATTTATACGCTGACGACGATGGAGCAACGCCATCTACTATCAACTTAATAAAAGCTAAAGTTCATGAAAACTACAACCCTTCGTCTTTTACCAATGATATAGCTATTTTAACTTTAGCACAACCACACAATAATCGTAAGTGAATATTTTTAATTTTCAAGGGGTTAGAGCCTCGAGAGACCCAGTGACTTGTAGAGTACGACTTAATATAATTTTTAAAATTTGATTAATTTTCTTAAATTAATTATAACAGCTATTACAAATATTTTTACGGGTTTCTATAGAGAATTTTCTGCTCTATAATTTTCTTTAGAAGTAAAATAGTCGTCAGATCACTCTTTAAGGAGCTAGAGCCTCGAGAGGCACAGTGACTTGTACAATTCGCCTTATAATAATTTTTCAACTTTGATTAATTATTTTTATTTAATTACGATAGTTAGGCCCAATGTTTTTATGTATCTCGGTAGAGAATTTCCTGCTCTATAATTTTCATTAGAAGTAAAATTACCATCAGACGACTTCTTAAGGAGCTAGAGACCAGAGCCGTATTTAGCAAAAATATGTTTTTAATCTCACATTACCTTTCCTTGCACTCTTTACTAGAAGATTGAGGAGGTCTTGTTTTGGGGACTCTTCTTGAAGGATTCTTCAAATTGAATCAACTGTTCTGCCTGACTGGATTTCCATCTCCGCTGTCTGCCAAGCCTTCTTCCTTCTGCCTTTCTATATCTTGATCTCTTGATGGGATCTAACTCTTTGGGAAGTTTCAGTGTGGTGGTGGATTCTGCCCAACAGCCTACCTGCCTGCTGGCTTCTGTCTCTCTAAATCCCTTTTACTGGACGATCTACTTGTTCCTCTACGCCTCCTTCATCTTCCCCAATTAAAAACTGTTTTAAATCGCTCATATGTTAATTTTGTAATTGTTTTTAGCTACTGTTGCTCCAGTATGCCTTCCAGTTGATGAGCCTGTCAGATCTAAAAACTTCACCAGAAAGCAATTAGTTGTAGCTGGTTGGGGAGCCTTATACTTTAGTGAGTATCCAAACTGTTGAATTGTCCCAATTTTAATAATTTTATTTCAGATGGACCTTCTAGTGATAGGTTACTATCAGCTACTTTACCTGTTGTAAGCAATACCGATTGTAGGACAGCCTTATCTCGATTTAAAACAATAATAGACGAGCGTGTTATATGTGCTGGATATACGGAAGGGGGGCGAGATGCGTGCCAGGGGGATTCAGGGGGGCCACTTATGTATGCCAAAACCGATGAAACTGGAAATTTTACGTTTTATTTAATGGGTGTTGTATCGTATGGATTTAGATGTGCAGAGCGCGGCTATCCTGGTGTTTATACGCGGATTACTGAATTTGTTGATTGGATTGTAAATAATATAAATTAGTGCGACCAACTGTGTCAATTGTCTATGTTCTATGCTAGAACAAATGCTAATATGTAACGAACTTTAAGTTAATTGAGAAGTACCAGTGCTGGAAATTAGTTTTTTTTGATTTTTGTAAATTAAAGTATTAATAGATAATACGTAACTTAAATGAAATAAATGTCAAAAGTAAACAATATTTAACTTTTTTTTCATTATCACAACTAGCGTTACAAAATAATTTATATTAACAAAGCTTGAATTAACAAAAAAAAATTTTTTAGCTGTCAACTTTTTTGTTGTCCCTCGTATCGACAGCTAACATTGCAGATGACATAGCTAAAGCAGGATTTGCAACAGCAATAATATTATCACCACTCGCAGCTACAATTTTTGGTGAAAATTTATTTCCATCTTCAGATCCAGAGTCTACATAATTGTCAGTTTTCTACAAAAAAAAAGGAAATCAGTTTAACAAATTTTATGTCTAGGCACTTACCTGATAAGAATTTTCCATGTCGTTGTTTGGCTAAAATCATTAAGAATTAGTGCCCTAGAATCATACTAGTTATAGTTAGGTTTTTACCTGGTATGGAGAACTCGAATTGCTGTAGGAAAAGTGAGAATCTGTTTCTTCGTACTCTACCATAGATGATCGTACTGTTGACTCTCTAAAAAATTACGAAAATCAATTTTGACTTTTGGTTTGTGCCCAGTTTTCTTTCGGAAAGACAAGAGGGAAAACTTGATGAATATCAGATGTTAACGATTTTTGCGGGTGAATATCTCAAAAACTATAAGGAATAGAGACAAACTTAATAGAAAGAATCTTGTAGGGAATTTGATAAGCTTTCATTTTGTTCAGAATAATTTTTTCCTAGGGCCTACCATTTTTGAGATATAAGCAAAAACACCAAAAACGGGACTTTTCCATCCTCCCTCCCACCCTTAACCATATCTAATCAACCTATACTAATGTGTGCTAATGTGCCAGTGTTCAAACATCGTCCAATCGTGTGCAAAACTGCGTGTTGTCGTTCCCAACTCATAGGTGGCGCTTCCCAAGGTCAGGACTTTTATATGTTGCTTGCGAATTTGTTGGGACGAAAGAATAAATGTCATTCAAGTATTCAAGTCATCACGAAACTAAACATCCTCGCTCTACGTGAAAATTAATTACAAATTGCAGAGCAAATTTTTGGAGGCTGGGGTTACGCAACGCGTGACTTTAAAACCCGGCCCAAAATCAAATTAAAAATAATTTCCTTTCCTCAACTATTACCCATGGGCTTTAACTATAGTCAATGTCCCTAGTATAATACTAGTTTGGACTTTAAAGAGTGTAAGTTCGTTAAACTGGGCACTGGGCAGCTTCTTATAAATTGGAATTGGTTTTCTAAAATTCAAAAAGAAAAACCGTTAGAACATGTTTGCGTGGACTTTTAATATATTTACCTACTAACTTCTACAAATACATTCCTGGATAAAAAACTTGCACCCTCTTCCATGTCCTCTACACCCATTTTTTTGGACTAAATGGAAATTTTACAAAACAGAGGAACAGCAAGATCAACAATTTGCAAAAATTATTTTTTCCAAAAAATCAAAAACAATTTTTAAAAATTAAAAAATCAACGAACTACTAATGTGGCAATGTGCAAACATCGTCCACTCGTGTGCAAAACTACGTGTTGTCGTTCCCAACTCATAGGTGGCGCTTCCCAAGGTCAGGGCTTTTATATGTTGCATACGAATTTGTTGGAACGACAGAATAAATGTCATTCAAGTATTCAAGTCATCACGAAACTAAACAATACTCGCTCTACGTGATAATCAATTACAAATTGCAGAGCAAATTTTTGTAGGCCGGGGTTACGCAACGCGTGACTTTATAACCCGGCCAAAAATCAAATTAAAAATAATTTCCTTTACCCAACTATCACCCATGGGCGTTGACTATAGTCAATGTCCCTAGTATAATACTAGTTTGGACTTTAAAGAGTGCAAGTTCGTTAAACTGGCAGCTTCTTATAAATTGGTTTTCAAAAATTCAAAAAGAAAAACCTTTGGAACATGTTTGCGAGGACCAACTTATGGATTGGAAAGGCAACTTTTGCTAAGAAAACAAAACCCAAATACTTGACGTGAGAAACAAACGCCTGATTGAAGTCTAATTGGGCACACCTTTTAGCCAGAACAATGACGAGATATAATGAGCATTAGGAACAGTAAAGCCTTTGGAAGAAGTGGAACAAAACATTTTTAAAACAGCGGGAAAAGGTAAAACTGGATTTAGCCAGAACAAGGACGAGATAAATAGAGCATTCCCGCCCTTAGCCATATAGGTAGGGTTGGGGACTTTTAATATTTTTACCTACTAACTACTACAAATACATTCCTGGATAAAAAACTTCTACTCTCTTCCATGTCCTCTACACCCATTTTTGGAATTAGGAAAATGGAAATTTTCCAAAACAGAGAAACAGCAAATTTGACAATTTTCAAAAATTATTTGTTCCAAAAAATCAAAAACAATTTTTTTGGAATAGAAAATCAACATACTACCATTGATTAAACAGTAAAATAATGGTTAATCAATGAAACTACTAATGCGACAGTGTACAAACATCGTCCACTCGTGTGCAAAGCTGCGTGTTGTCGTTCCCAACTCATAGGTGGCGCTTCCCAAGGTCAGGACTTTTATATGTTGCTTGCGAATTTGTTGGGACGAAAGAATAAATGTCATTCAAGTATCCAAGTCATCACTCATTAACTAAATAATACTTGCCTATGTTGAAATAAATTACCGATTACATAGCAAATTTTTGGAAGCTGGGGTTACGCATTACGCAACGCGTGACTTTAAAACCCGGCTAAAAATTAAATTAAAAATAATTACCTTTCCCCAACTACCACCCATGGGCTTTGACTATAGTCAATGTCTCTAATATAATACTAGGGACCCTGTTGGGAGTTTAAAGGCCCTATAGACAACTTTAAAGCTTCGTTAAACTAGACAGCTTCTTATAAATTAGAATTGGTTTTCAATAATTCAAAAAGAAAAATCTTTGGAACATGTTTTAGCGTGGACCAACTTATGGATCGGGGGGATTTACCACTAGGCTAACCTAGGCTGTAGCCTAGGGCCGCAAGCCCAAAGGGGCCGCACAAAAATGAGCTGTTACAATGGTACAAGTAACAAATACTGTAATCGAGGACTCATGTATTTTAATTGTTTGATTATTTATGGAGTTAAACTGGAGTTAGCCTAGGGGCCCAAATTTTACAAATCCCCCCCTGAGGATTGGAAAGCCAACTTTTGCTAAGAAAACCCAAATACTTGACGTGATGAAACAAATGCCTGATTGAAATCTAATTGGGCACACCCTTTAGCCAGAACAATGACGAGATAAAATGAGCATTCCCTCCCTTAGCCATATAGGTAGGGTTGGGCACTTTTAATATACAGGGTAATTCATGAGGAAGTGCAAATATTTTGGAAGGTTGTAGTATGGATTACTCTGAGTCAAAAATGTCATATGAGCATGTGTCCGATTGTTAATAGATACAGAGATACGGCCATTTTAAGGTGTATTAAAGTGTAAAACAAATGACTTATTGTTGATTTTTAATACTAACCATTAAAATAAACAAATCTACAGTACCTAATAGTTCAAAAATCCCATAGCCAACCTCAATGCATTTTGTAATACTACTGTTACTTTTCTAATATCATCTTGGCGTTCCTTTATGAGCGCCGCACAATTCACAATTCGAGTGAGCAATAATTCGTCTCTGGTGTTTACCTCTTCTTGAACCGTCTTGTAAATTTATTTAATTTTAATTGTTACTATTGAAAATCAACAATAAGTTTTATTTGTTTTATACTTTAATGCATCTTAAAATGACCG
Organism: Malthinus seriepunctatus; assembly: GCA_963924605.1. Taxonomy (NCBI): domain Eukaryota; kingdom Metazoa; phylum Arthropoda; class Insecta; order Coleoptera; family Cantharidae; genus Malthinus; species Malthinus seriepunctatus. The sequence goes on from OZ004605.1 coordinate 1,402,563, forward strand.
TATCTCTGTATCTATTGACAATAGGACACATGTTCATATGACATTTTTTACTCAGAATAATCCATACTACAACCTCCCAAAATATTTGCACTTCCTCATGAATCATCCTGTATTTACCTACAAACTACTACAAATACATTCCTGGATAGAAAACTTCCACCCTCTTCCATGTCCTCTACACCCATTTTTTTGGACTAAATGGAAATTTAGTTAAAAGTTAAAAGTAGTTAAAAAAACAGAGGAACAGCAAGTTTAAAAATTTGCAAAAATTATTTTTTCCAAAAAATCAAAAACAATTTTTAAAAAATATAAAATCAACAAACTACTAATGTGGCAATGTTCAAACATCGTCCACTCGTGTGCAAAACTGCGTGTTGTCGTTCCCAACTCATAGGTGGCGCTTCCCAAGGTCAGGACTTTTATAAGTTGCTTGCGAATTTGTTGGGACGAAGGAATAAATGTCATTCAAGTATTCAAGTCATCACGAAACTAAACAATCCTCGCTCTACGTGAAAATTAATTACAAACTGCAGAGCAAATTTTTGAAGGCTGGGGTTACGCAACGCGTGACTTTAAAACCCGGCCAAAAATCAAATTAAAAATAATTTCCTTTCCCCAACTATCACCCATGGGCTTTGACTATAGTCAATGTCCCTATTATAATACTAGTTTGGACTTTAAAGAGTGTAAGTTCGTTAAACTGGTCCGCTTCTTATAAATTGGAATTGGTTTTCAATAATTCGAAAAGAAAAACCTTTGGAACATGTTTTAGCGTGGACCAACTTATGGATTGGAAAGCCAACCTTTACCAAGAAAACAAAACCCAAATACTCGACGTGAATAAACAAATGCCTGATTGAAGTCTAATTGGGCACACAATTTAGCCAGAACAATGATGAGATAAAATGAGCATTCCCGCCCTTAGCCATATAGGTAGGGTTGGGAACTTCCAATATATTTACCTACTAACTACCTACTACAAATACATTCCTGGATAAAAAACTTCCACCCTCTTCCATGTCCTCTACATCCATTTTTTGGACTAAATGGAAATTTTCCAAAACAGGAACAGTAAGTTTAACAATTTGCAAAAATTATTTTTTGCAAAAGATCAAAAACAATTTTAAAAAAATAAAAAATCAACCAACTACTAATGTGGCAATGTGCAATCATCGTCCACTCTTGTGCAAAACTGCGTGTTGTCGTTCCCAACTCATAGGTGGCGCTTCCCAAGGTCAGGACTTTTATATGTTGCTTGCGAATTTGTTGGGACGAAAGAATAAATGTCATTCAAGTAGTCCAGTCATCACGAAACTAAACAAACTGGCTCTATGTGAAAATTAATTACAAATTGCAGAGCAAATTTTTGTAGGCCGGGGTTACGCAACGCGTGACTTTATAACCCGGCCAAAAATCAAATTAAAAATAATTTCCTTTACCCAACTATCACCCATGGGCTTTGACTATAGTCAATGTCTCTAGTATAATACTAGTTTGGACTTTAAAAATTATTAAATATTCGTTAAACTGGCAGCTTCTTATAAATTGGTTTTCATAAATTCAAAAAGAAAAATCTTTGGAACATGTTTGCGAAGACCAACTTAAGGATTGGAAAGGCAACTTTTGCTAAGAAAACAAAACCCAAATACTTGACGTGATGAAACAAATGCCTGATTGAAGTCTAATTGGGCACACCCTTTAGCCAGAACAATGACGAGATAATATGAGCATTAGGAACAGTAAAGCCTTGGAAGAAGTGGAACAAAACATTTTTAAAACAGCGGGAAAAGGTAAAACTGGATTTAGCCAGAACAAGGACGAGATAAATAGAGCATTCCCGCCCTTAGCCATATAGGTAGGGTTGGGGACTTTTAATATTTTTACCTACTAACTACTACAAATACATTCCTGGATAAAAAACTTCTACTCTCTTCCATGTCCTCTACACCCATTTTTTGAATTAGGTAAATGGAAATTTTCCAAAACAGAAACAGCAAATTTGACAATTTTCAAAAATTATTTGTTCCAAAAAATCAAATACAATTTTTTTGGAATAGAAAATCATCATACTAATAATGTGGCAGTGTACAAACATCGTCCACTCGTGTGCAAAACTGCGTGTTGTCGTTCCCAACTCATAGGTGGCGCTTCCCAAGATCAGGGCTTTTATATGTTGCATACGAATTTGTTGGAACGACAGAATAAATGTCATTCAAGTATTCAAGTCATCACGAAACTAAACAATACTCGCTCTACGTGATAATCAATTACAAATTGCAGAGCAAATTTTTGTAAGCTGGGGTTACGCAACGCGTGACTTTAAAACCCGGCTAAAAATCAAATTAAAAATAATTTCCTTTACCCAACTATCATCCCCATGGGCTTTGACTATAGTCAATGTCCCTAGAATAATACTAGTTTGGACTTTACAGAGTGTAAGTTCGTTAAACTGGGCAGCTTCTTATAAATTGGAATTGGTTTTCAAAAATTCAAAAAGAAAATCATTGGAACATGTTTACGTGGACCAATTTATGGATTGGAATGCCAACCTTTATTAACAAAATAAAACCCAAATACTTGACGTGATGAAACAAATGCCTGATTGAAGTCTAATTAGGCACACCCTTTAGCAGGGTGTGCCACCCTGTGTGCCACCCACACCAGAACAATGACGAGATAAAAAGAGCATTACGAACAGTAAAGCCTTAGAAGAAATGGAACAAATCATTTTTAAAACACCCTCTTCCATGTCCTCTACACCCATTTTTTGAACTAAATGAAAATTTTACAAAACAGCGAAATAGCAAATTTGACAATTTTCAAAAATTGTTTTTTTCAAAAAATCAAAAACAATTTTTCCGGAATAAAAAATCAACATACTACTAACGTGGCAGTGTGCAAACATCGTCCTGCGTGTGCAAAACTGCATGTTGTCGTTCCCAACCCATAGATGGCGCTTCCCAAGGTCAGGACTTTTATATGTTGCTTGCGAATTTGTAGGGACGAAAGAATAAATGTCATTCAAGTCATTACTCGTTAACTAATTTAAATTTTACTATGTGATAATAGTTTAGCAATTGCATAGCAAATTTTTGTAAGCTGGGGTTACGCAACGCGTGACTTTAAAACCCGGCTAAAAATCAAATTAAAAATAATTTCCTTTACCCAACTATCATCCCCATGGGCTTTGACTATAGTCAATGTCCCTAGTATAATACTAGTTTGCACTTTAAAGAGTGTAAGTTCGATAAACTGGGCCGCTACTTACAAATTGGAATTGGTTTTCAATAATTTAAAAAGAAAAACCTATAAATCAATAAATGACATTCAAGTAGTCCAGTCATCACGAAACTAAACAAACTGGCTCTATGTGAAAATTAATTACAAATAGCAGAGCAAATTTTTGTAAAATTATTTAAAAATCAAAATTAAAAATAATTTCCTTTACCCAACTATCATCCCCATGGGCTTTGACTATAGTCAATGTTCCTAGTATAATCCTATAGTTTGGACTTTAAAAAGTGTAAGTTTGTTAAACTGGGCAGCTTCTTATAAATTGGAATTGGTTTTCAAAAATTCAAATAGAAAAACCTTTGCAACATGTTTGCGTGGACCAACTTATGGATTGGAAAGTCAACCTTTAGCAAGAAAACAAAACCCAAATACTTGACGTGATGAAACAAATGCCTGATTGAAGTCTAATTGGGTACACCTTTTAGCCAGAACAATGACGAGATAAAAAGAGCATTAGGAACAGTAAAGCCTTAGAAGAAATGGAACAAATCATTTTTAAAACAGCGGGAAAAGGGAAAAGGAAAGACTGGATTTAGCCAGAACAAGGACGAGATTAAAACAGCATTCCAGCCCTTAGCATATAGGTAGGGTTGGAGACTTTTTAATATTTGTACCTACTAACTACTACAAATAAATTCCTGGATAAAAAACTTCCATCCTCTTCCATGTCCTCTACACCCATTTTTTGAACTAAATGAAAATTTTCCAAAACAGAGAAACAGCAAATTTTACAATTTTCAAAAATTCTATTTTTCCAAAAATCAAAAACAATTTTTCTGGAATAAAAAATCAACATACTAGTAACGTGGCAGTGTGCAAACATCGTCCTGCGTGTGCAAAACTGCATGTTGTCGTTCCCAACTCATAGATGGCGCTTCCCAAGGTCAGGACTTTTATATGTTGCTTGCGAATTTGTTGGGACGAAAGAATAAATGTCATTCAAGTATTCAAGTCATCACGAAACTAAACAAAACTCGCTCTATGTGATAATTAATTACAAACGGCAGAGCAAATTTTTGTAAGCTGGGGTTACGCAACGCGTGACTTTAAAACCCGGCTAAAAATCAAATTAAAAATAATTTCCTTTCCCCAACTATCACCCATGGGCTTTGACTATAGTAAACGTCCCTAGTATAATACTAGTTTGGACTTTACAGAGTGTAAGTTCGTTAAACTGGGCAGCTTCTTATAAATTGGAATTGGTTTTCAAAAATTCAAATAGAAAAACCTTTGCAACATGTTTGCGTGGACCAACTTATGGATTGGAAAGTCAACTTTTAGCAAGAAAACAAAACCCAAATACTTGACGTGATGAAACAAATGCCTGATTGAAGTCTAATTAGGCACACCCTTTAGCAGGGTGTGCCACCCTGTGTGCCACCCACACCAGAACAATGACGAGATAAAAAAAGCATTACGAACAGTAAAGCCTTAGAAGAAATGGAACAAATCATTTTTAAAACACCCTCTTCCATGTCCTCTACACCCATTTTTTGAACTAAATGAAAATTTTACAAAACAGCGAAATAGCAAATTTGACAATTTTCAAAAATTGTTTTTTTCAAACAATCAAAAACAATTTTTCCGGAATAAAAAATCAACATACTACTAACGTGGCAGTGTGCAAACATCGTCCTGCGTGTGCAAAACTGCATGTTGTCGTTCCCAACCCATAGATGGCGCTTCCCAAGGTCAGGACTTTTATATGTTGCTTGCGAATTTGTAGGGACGAAAGAATAAATGTCATTCAAGTCATTACTCGTTAACTAATTTAAATTTTACTATGTGATAATAGTTTAGCAATTGCATAGCAAATTTTTGTAAGCTGGGGTTACGCAACGCGTGACTTTAAAACCCGGCTAAAAATCAAATTAAAAATAATTTCCTTTACCCAACTATCATCCCCATGGGCTTTGACTATAGTCAATGTCCCTAGTATAATACTAGTTTGCACTTTAAAGAGTGTAGGTTCGTTAAACTGGGCAGCTTCTTACAAATTGGAATTGGTTTTCAAAAATTCAAAAAGAAAAACCTTTGGAACATGTTTGCGTGGACCAACTTATGGATTGGAAAGCCAACCTCTATCAAGAACACAAAACCCAAATACTTGACGTGATGAAACAAATGCCTGATTGAAGTCTAATTGGGCACACCCTTTAGCCAGAACAATGACGAGATAAAAGAGCATTAGGAACAGTAAAGCCTTGGAAGAAATGGAACAAATCATTTTTAAAACAGCGGGAAAAGGGAAAAGGAAAGACTGGATTTAGCCAGAACAAGGACGAAATAAAAAGAGCATTAGGAACAGGAAAATCAGAAGAAATGGACCCACAACATTTTTAAAACAGCAAGAAAAGGAAAGACTCGATTTAGCCAGAACAAGGACGAGATAAAGAGAGCATTAGGAACAGGAAGACCTCAGAAGAGATGGACCAAAAACATTTTTAAAACTGCGGGAAAAAGGAAAAGACAGGATGCTTTTGAAAGTTTTTTAATAGGAAATTTTGAAAAAATTTTAAAATTAAGAAATTTTAAAAAAATTCCAGATTATTCGAAAATTCTTAAAAATTAGAATATTTTAGAAAAATTTTGGAAAATTTGAAGTACGCAAATACTTAATTTCACTTACCTACAAGAATTTGTTTTGGAATTAATTTGGAACAGCGATTGAAGCGGATTTCTTGTAATCGATAAATCATTTGACGTTTTATCCTACAATTAAATTAATTTTACGAGCAATTAAAACTTGAAAAAATTAGTAATTACATGCTTTATTAATTAATAGTGATCATTAGACTGACAAGCGAAGCAAATAAACAAAAGTTATTCGAAGTGCACCTTACCTTTTTTTTAATTGTTACCTGCATGCTAAAAAAATTAAAAACCAAAAAAACTTTTTTTAGTGCGGTTAAAATAAATTAATAAGCAAACTACAAAAATCTACTCGCTTAAATTAGAACTTACCGTGTATTAGTTACCAAGCAATTTCTGAAAAAAGAAAATTCTTAGGCATATAAAGCAAATTACCGAGGGGTCAACCACTGTTCTGAATTTGTACACTGACTACAGTTGACTGCCCATGACTGCATATGCTATGGCTGACATTGACTGCAGATGACTACCATTGACAGCTCAATTTTTGTACATTGACTGCAGAGAGTGGATAACCCCTTGCAAATTACGTATTATTTTATATTATTTTAAACTAAAAGCAACTAAAGTAATTTTATTGCAGAAAAAACTCAGTTTTTTGGTTAATCCGGATTTTCGTTAATTCAGAATACAGTTAATCCAGATCAATAGAAGTGTTTTTTAATCTAATTTGATTGCAAAAAAAGTAATTAAAAATTTTTTTTGTTAATCTGGATTTTCGTTAATTCAGGCTACAGTTAATCCGGATCATAGAAATGTCTTTAATTCTAATTTGTTTGCAGAAAACTAATTAAAGACAATTTTTTTTAATCCGGATTCTTTAAATCAAGCTACATACAGTTAAAAAGTGAAATTAAAACCATTTGGTTAATCTTAAGAGGTCGAGAATGTTTGCAACTGTTGGGTTTTGCTACCAGTTTTGCGTTAATCAGGCAAAAATGGACGAAAAACCTGCAAGTTAAGTATACAGTCTATACATCTTAAGATGAAGCTTGGTTGTAATAAATGAAAGTGACTGGTTGGCTCAAGTTCGCCTAATTAAAGTCGTAAGCTTAAGCTTTAGTACGGCTACAATAGGGCTAAACCGTGAGAAAAAGAGAAAAGAGCTAACTAGAAGTAGTCTTGAAAAGAAATTATTTTGAGGTTAGATTGAAAGCAAGCCTACAACTATACCTACTATGCTACAAAGTATGTATAGTTTAAAAGCGTATTAATTAAGTAAATTAAATTTTTAGTCTTCTAAGTTTAGTATAATATGTTCAGGTTGTTTCTTATTTTGGCTGACCTGCCGATTCAACCCTTGTTCATTTCCATCAACTTCGTTATCTAATTTAGGTCTTTTCGCCGAATTCTCTTGTGAATCCGAACTAGATATTCTAGACGTTGTCCTAGATAAAGATGATGGAACTTCGCTCTCTCTTTCGTAACTTGGAAGTCTTTGGATGTACGACGATGAAGACGATATTCTAAAACAAAATAAACAATTCACCCAAAATCAAAAGCTTAGACCTAAAATCAAGGTTTTAAGCCTAAAAGGTTTTAAATACTACTTGGAGCAAGGGGAGCTTTAATAACGACGATTCCACTTTCTGAAGAAACCTTACTTTAGGAAAACTGGATGAGGCCTGAAGAGAGATGACTTGAAAGTTAGTTAAAAAAGGCTTTATAAGGCTACAAGTGGATAGGAAGACAGTTAGGATTAAAATAGGACCTTTTGAGGAGGGAATGTGGTTTTAGCAAGGCAAGAATACTCGAGTATTGAAGTAATCAAAATCGATTCATGTGTTAGTAAGAGTGGGTAAGGCCTGGAGAAGACTTGAAAGCCCAAATAGTTCATAAAGTTTTATGTGGCTATAAAATGGTTAGAAGAACAGTTAGAATTAAAAAAAAAGTCTTTTAGAGCATGAATGTGGTTTTAGCAAGACAAGAATCGTAATAAAAGTCGATTCATGTTTTAGTAAGACTGGATAAGACCTGGAAAAGACTTGAAAGTTGAAATAGTTCAAAAAGGCTTTAGATGGCTACAAATGGTTAGGAAGACAGTTAAAATTAAAAAAAAACGCCTTTAGAAGCGGGAATGTGGTTTTAGCAAGGCAAGAATACTCGAGTATTGAAGTAATCAAAATCGATTCATGTGTTAGTAAGAGTGGGTAAGGCCTGGAGAAGACTTGAAAGCCCAAATAGTTCATAAAGTTTTATGTGGCTATAAAATGGTTAGAAGAACAGTTAGAATTAAAAAAAAAGTCTTTTAGAGCATGAATGTGGTTTTAGCAAGACAAGAATCGTAATAAAAGTCGATTCATGTTTTAGTAAGACTGGATAAGACCTGGAAAAGACTTGAAAGTTGAAATAGTTCAAAAAGGCTTTAGATGGCTACAAATGGTTAGGAAGACAGTTAAAATTAAAAAAAAACGCCTTTAGAAGCGGGAATGTGGTTTTAGCAAGGCAAGAATACTCGAGTATTGAAGTAATCAAAATCGATTCATGTGTTAGTAAGAGTGGGTAAGGCCTGGAGAAGACTTGAAAGCCCAAATAGTTCAAAAAGTTTTATATGGCTACAAAATGGTTAGAAGAACAGTTAGAATTAAAAAAAAGTCTTTTAGAGCATGAATGTGGTTTTAGCAAGACAAGAATCGTAATAAAAGTCGATTCATGTTTTAGTAAGACTGGATAAGACCTGGAAAAGACTTGAAAGTTGAAATAGTTCAAAAAGGCTTTAGATGGCTACAAATGGTTAGGAAGACAGTTAAAATTAAAAAAAAACGCCTTTAGAAGCGGGAATGTGGTTTTAGCAAGGCAAGAATACTCGAGTATTGAAGTAATCAAAATCGATTCATGTGTTAGTAAGACTGGGTAAGGCCTGGAGAAGACTTGAAAGCCCAAATAGTTCAAAAAGTTTTATATGGCTACAAAATGGTTAGAAGAACAGTTAGAATTAAAAAAAAAGTCTTTTAGAGCATGAATGTGGTTTTAGCAAGACAAGAATCGTAATAAAAGTCGATTCATGTTTTAGTAAGACTGGATAAGACCTGGAAAAGACTTGAAAGTTGAAATAGTTCAAAAAGGCTTTAGATGGCTACAAATGGTTAGGAAGACAGTTAAAATTAAAAAAAAACGCCTTTAGAAGCGGGAATGTGGTTTTAGCAAGGCAAGAATACTCGAGTATTGAAGTAATCAAAATCGATTCATGTGTTAGTAAGACTGGGTAAGGCCTGGAAAAGACTTGAAAGCCCAAATAGTTCAAAAAGTTTTATATGGCTACAAAATGGTTAGAAGAACAGTTAGAATTAAAAAAAAGTCTTTTAGAGCATGAATGTGGTTTTAGCAAGACAAGAATCGTAATAAAAGTCGATTCATGTTTTAGTAAGACTGGATAAGACCTGGAAAAGACTTGAAAGTTGAAATAGTTCAAAAAGGCTTTAGATGGCTACAAATGGTTAGGAAGACAGTTAAAATTAAAAAAAATGCCTTTAGAAGCGGGAATGTGGTTTTAGCAAGGCAAGAATACTCGAGTATTGAAGTAATCAAAATCGATTCATGTGTTAGTAAGACTGGGTAAGGCCTGGAGAAGACTTGAAAGCCCAAATAGTTCAAAAAGTTTTATATGGCTACAAAATGGTTAGAAGAACAGTTAGAATTAAAAAAAAGTCTTTTAGAGCATGAATGTGGTTTTAGCAAGACAAGAATCGTAATAAAAGTCGATTCATGTTTTAGTAAGACTGGATAAGACCTGGAAAAGACTTGAAAGTTGAAATAGTTCAAAAAGGCTTTAGATGGCTACAAATGGTTAGGAAGACAGTTAAAATTAAAAAAAACGCCTTTAGAAGCGGGAATGTGGTTTTAGCAAGGCAAGAATACTCGAGTATTGAAGTAATCAAAATCGATTCATGTGTCAGTAAGACTGGGTAAGGCCTGGAGAAGACTTGAAAGCCCAAATAGTTCAAAAAGTTTTATATGGCTACAAAATGGTTAGAAGAACAGTTAGAATTAAAAAAAAAGTCTTTTAGAGCATGAATGTGGTTTTAGCAAGACAAGAATCGTAATAAAAGTCGATTCATGTTTTAGTAAGACTGGATAAGACCTGGAAAAGACTTGAAAGTTGAAATAGTTCAAAAAGGCTTTAGATGGCTACAAATGGTTAGGAAGACAGTTAAAATTAAAAAAAAACGCCTTTAGAAGCGGGAATGTGGTTTTAGCAAGGCAAGAATACTCGAGTATTGAAGTAATCAAAATCGATTCATGTGTTAGTAAGACTGGGTAAGGCCTGGAAAAGACTTGAAAGCCCAAATAGTTCAAAAAGTTTTATATGGCTACAAAATGGTTAGAAGAACAGTTAGAATTAAAAAAAAGTCTTTTAGAGCATGAATGTGGTTTTAGCAAGACAAGAATCGTAATAAAAGTCGATTCATGTTTTAGTAAGACTGGATAAGACCTGGAAAAGACTTGAAAGTTGAAATAGTTCAAAAAGGCTTTAGATGGCTACAAATGGTTAGGAAGACAGTTAAAATTAAAAAAAATGCCTTTAGAAGCGGGAATGTGGTTTTAGCAAGGCAAGAATACTCGAGTATTGAAGTAATCAAAATCGATTCATGTGTTAGTAAGACTGGGTAAGGCCTGGAGAAGACTTGAAAGCCCAAATAGTTCAAAAAGTTTTATATGGCTACAAAATGGTTAGAAGAACAGTTAGAATTAAAAAAAAGTCTTTTAGAGCATGAATGTGGTTTTAGCAAGACAAGAATCGTAATAAAAGTCGATTCATGTTTTAGTAAGACTGGATAAGACCTGGAAAAGACTTGAAAGTTGAAATAGTTCAAAAAGGCTTTAGATGGCTACAAATGGTTAGGAAGACAGTTAAAATTAAAAAAAACGCCTTTAGAAGCGGGAATGTGGTTTTAGCAAGGCAAGAATACTCGAGTATTGAAGTAATCAAAATCGATTCATGTGTCAGTAAGACTGGGTAAGGCCTGGAGAAGACTTGAAAGCCCAAATAGTTCAAAAAGTTTTATATGGCTACAAAATGGTTAGAAGAACAGTTAGAATTAAAAAAAAAGTCTTTTAGAGCATGAATGTGGTTTTAGCAAGACAAGAATCGTAATAAAAGTCGATTCATGTTTTAGTAAGACTGGATAAGACCTGGAAAAGACTTGAAAGTTGAAATAGTTCAAAAAGGCTTTAGATGGCTACAAATGGTTAGGAAGACAGTTAAAATTAAAAAAAAACGCCTTTAGAAGCGGGAATGTGGTTTTAGCAAGGCAAGAATACTCGAGTATTGAAGTAATCAAAATCGATTCATGTGTTAGTAAGACTGGGTAAGGCCTGGAAAAGACTTGAAAGCCCAAATAGTTCAAAAAGTTTTATATGGCTACAAAATGGTTAGAAGAACAGTTAGAATTAAAAAAAAGTCTTTTAGAGCATGAATGTGGTTTTAGCAAGACAAGAATCGTAATAAAAGTCGATTCATGTTTTAGTAAGACTGGATAAGACCTGGAAAAGACTTGAAAGTTGAAATAGTTCAAAAAGGCTTTAGATGGCTACAAATGGTTAGGAAGACAGTTAAAATTAAAAAAAATGCCTTTAGAAGCGGGAATGTGGTTTTAGCAAGGCAAGAATACTCGAGTATTGAAGTAATCAAAATCGATTCATGTGTTAGTAAGACTGGGTAAGGCCTGGAGAAGACTTGAAAGCCCAAATAGTTCAAAAAGTTTTATATGGCTACAAAATGGTTAGAAGAACAGTTAGAATTAAAAAAAAGTCTTTTAGAGCATGAATGTGGTTTTAGCAAGACAAGAATCGTAATAAAAGTCGATTCATGTTTTAGTAAGACTGGATAAGACCTGGAAAAGACTTGAAAGTTGAAATAGTTCAAAAAGGCTTTAGATGGCTACAAATGGTTAGGAAGACAGTTAAAATTAAAAAAAAACGCCTTTAGAAGCGGGAATGTGGTTTTAGCAAGGCAAGAATACTCGAGTATTGAAGTAATCAAAATCGATTCATGTGTTAGTAAGACTGGGTAAGGCCTGGAGAAGACTTGAAAGCCCAAATAGTTCAAAAAGTTTTATATGGCTACAAAATGGTTAGAAGAACAGTTAGAATTAAAAAAAAGTCTTTTAGAGCATGAATGTGGTTTTAGCAAGACAAGAATCGTAATAAAAGTCGATTCATGTTTTAGTAAGACTGGATAAGACCTGGAAAAGACTTGAAAGTTGAAATAGTTCAAAAAGGCTTTAGATGGCTACAAATGGTTAGGAAGACAGTTAAAATTAAAAAAAACGCCTTTAGAAGCGGGAATGTGGTTTTAGCAAGGCAAGAATACTCGAGTATTGAAGTAATCAAAATCGATTCATGTGTCAGTAAGACTGGGTAAGGCCTGGAGAAGACTTGAAAGCCCAAATAGTTCAAAAAGTTTTATATGGCTACAAATGGTTAAAATAACAACAGAAATTGTTTGGGAAAAGTTCAAAATTGTGAGAATTTGTAAAATTGGACCAATTTAAAATAAAATTAACTTACTGGGTTTTGGAGTAATGGCAACCTGAATCTTTGACGACTTGTCTGGCTAATGGAAAGAGTTCATCCCTTCTAGTTAATAGAGCTGGTATAAATCTACAAATTTGTGCTGCAGCTTCATTAACTGAAACTTCATGTAATGTTAGTGGTTTTTCAGGTCTTCTTTTACAATCGAATCTTCCATAAATTGCAGCGTATCGTCTAATTTCGTCCATTCTCCTTGGATCATTTTCGGACATCGACATAACTGACTAAAATAAAATTGATTATCGCTTAATTATGTGACAACTGGATTAAACTTTTTTGATAGCTTGCTTCTGAACGGCGTGGACTTTGCTTAGCTGCTGCTCTGACCCTTTCCAAATTTCTTGGTGCTTGGAGTCGAATTCTACGAGTACTCATCTTTAACCCATCTCAAAATTGCATTCCTTGACCAAAGTGACCCATGCCCACGTACTAGGAAATTTATTGTCATGGACATAATTGATTTGGGAAAAAATTTCCAGAGCAACCTATCAAAAACTGTCCAATTGTTTTGCTGGGTCATTCACTTACCTCTAATTCTTTCGACATTTTCTTTTTAGTATTGTATGGTTTTGGCTCAAATTGTGGTAATTGTTTGCTTAATCGTTCGGCCGCTGTCGCTAATTTAGTAATTTGTGAGTCTATTAAAGTTGGTGTTAATTGTAACGAGGTGTTGCTTCCAGGACTAGAGCTGGATGATAATGGACAAGAAAGATTGTCCATTGGTGAGTAAGGTCTTTAAAAATTGCACCCCTTGTTAGTTAATAAATATGCACCCTTTTTATTTACTACGTACCTTTTAGATAATGTTAATCCTGGACTAACTACTTGAGGTAAAGCGCATACTTCTCCAGGTGAAGGTGAGTATATTGGTCTGTTAATTTCGCTACTTTCAATTACATACAAACTGTGGTTACTCGAAACCCTTGGACTAGAAAGTTCTAATTCAAAATCATCCCCTAATACTAAAGGTGTTTTGAATTTAGTTGAATTAGTAACCCACTCTTGTAAGGACTTCTGGAAGCGTCTCACGTGGAGCGGTTTGGATGCCATTCCAACTAAAGACATAATTTCTAAAAATTCTTCTTCACCAGCGTCGCATAGTTGTTGCACATCATCACCACCCATTTCGAGCAAAGTGTCGTAGTAATACAAAAGCGATGCGTTTTGCATCACCCTGTATAATTGTAATTCCGCCATGTTACTTGGATAAGATGTTGGAAAAACTAAAAAAAAAACTCAAATTACATACAAAATAAGATGAACTTTAGAGCTACGGTATAACCCTTTTATAAAAGTTGAAGAGAAAAAAATAATTGCTTGCCAACTGGTAGGTTTGCGTCCCTTATTCTTCACCCCTCTTTATAATCTTGATCATCTTTAGAATGTCCAGGTAACACTTTTTAGTGCGCTTTGCATATTCTATACGCATAATTAAAAAGGTTTTGTCATTTTTTGCTGACCACAAAAACAGTTGTTCTACTGTGAGAAAAATATAAAAGGGTTGACTCTTCCGCAAGTCCGAAAAAAAATTCTTTAATCCAACCTTCCGCGTTTCGATGTACCTGAGATTTTTTGTAGTGGGTGAAAACGGATGGGCCAAGATATTTGAATAACTTCTCCCATACTACTGTTGACATAGCGTGTCTTTGCATATTAAGTACCATAGGTTTTTTTCTTGTGTTCACACGATAAATGAAGTGCCCTTTCATTAAAAGGAAGACTCGCTTTTTATTTCTTCTTTGTTAGGGTTCTTTAGTTTTTTTATTTTTTTTTTAATTTTATGTACTCAGCCGAAACTATAGGTCTCTCAACTAATAAGAAATAAACAGTTGAGAATATTTCCTAATCGTTAAACTAGAGAGCCGTTTAGCAAAAAAATTAATTTCTTTTTGTGTCTGGGAATTTGTATTCGCTTATTTATACATTGAATTTATTTTTTTACTATCACAAATGAAATTTTTCATAAATAAACTGTAATTTGGGTAAACTTTTGAGCCCAAATTTATATTTTTACATCCCTACTAATTATGAGGATGCTCATTGCTCAAGTTGATTAAATTTTAAATTCTAATTTTTTTTAAATTTGTATTTATGGCGCAGTCGTTAACTCTATAGCGAGGTCCAAAGAGTTAACGTTTGTTAATTTTAACATCACGATGTACTTTTCACAACCTTAAGAGACTATTAAGTAATTTAGGAAGATAAAAAGCTTCTAAAATGATCTCCGTTAAGTTTTTGACCGGTATCGTAAATCATAGTAGGATGCCAAAACAGAAACGATATTTTAGCTGCCAACACTCACCAGAAAAGACGCCGATATAGACGCTGCCAGTATTAATTGCAGGAGGAGTAGTTTCATAAGGGATTATGAAGAGGTAGAACCACTGGTCACTAATCTGACAGCGCATGGAAGACGATTCCATGACCGATCGTTACAAACAATGGCAACATCAACGAGTGACGTCCAAGCCTCCAAGCGGTATCTCTATTATATCGCACAAGATTAGCTACAGCACTGTTGTGCCTGCAACTCTCATCGCTATTCGCTAATGACTTGTGAGTAATTTAGGAAGATGGGACAATTCTAACGATCTCCACAAAACTTGAGAGCGGTATCGTACTAGAGGACGCGTGAATAGAGATGCAATGGCGTTTTAGCTGCCAACACTCACCAGAAAAGACGATAAGACACTGTCAGTATTGATTGCAGGAAGAGTAGTTTCATAAGGGATTATGAAGAAGTAGAACCACTGGTCACTAATCTGACAGCGCATGGAAGACGATTCCATGACCGATCGTTACAAACAATGGCAACATCAACGAGTGACGTCCAAGCGGTATCTCTATTACACCGTACAAGATTAGCTACAGCACTGTTGTGCCTGCAACTCTCATCGCTATTCGCTAATGGCTTGTGAGTAATTTAAGAAGATGGGAGAATTCTAACGATCTGCACAAAGCGTTAGAGCGATATCGTACTGGAGGACGCATGAATAGGGATGCAATGGCGTTTTAGCTGCCAACACTCACCAGAAAAGACGATACAGATGCTGCCAGTATTAATTGCAGGAAGAGTAGTTTCATAAGGGATTATAAAGTGGTAGAACCACTGGTCACTAATCTGACAGCGCATGGAAGACGATTCCATGACCGATCGTTACAAACAATGGCAACATCAACGAGTGACGTCCAAGCGGTATCTGTATTATACCGCACAAGATTAGCTACAGCACTGTTGTGCCTGCAACTCTCATCGCTATTCGCTAATGGCTTGTGAGTAATTTAGGAAGATGGGAGAATTCTAACGATCTGCACAAAGCGTTAGAGCGATATCGTACTGGAGGACGCATGAATAGGGATGCAATGGCGTTTTAGCTGCCAACACTCACCAGAAAAGACGATACAGATGTTGCCAGTATTAATTGCAGGAAGAGTAGTTTCATAAGGGATTATAAAGTGGTGGAACTACTGGTTACTAATCTGACAGCGCATGGAAGACGATTCCATGACCGATCGTTACAAACAATGGCAACATTAACGAGTGAGGTCCAAACGGTATCTCTTGGCGTTGCTCGCTGCCCGTTGCGGGAGAGCCTCCGAATAAAAGGGGCTCTTTCAAAATTCCGTAGTGTGTATCATAAAGCTAGCCTTTCATCACAACTTCTAGAACCCAGCTTCTTTTTTTCAATTCAATAGAAGATAAACTTGGTCCATGTTTTAGAGTCTGACGCTAGAAATGCAAGGTTTCTATTGCTTTAGAAAAAGAAGCTAGCTTCTAGAAGCTCTGGTGCAAGGCTAGCTTAAAGAGGCACTTTAAAAATATCTGTTTTTGTAATTATGTATTTGAGAATTCTTTTTGCCTTGCCTTGCCGTCGGTTGGTTGTAAAAGTGTTAGAAATAGTCACAAATGAACCCTAAATTATATGAATTTTTATAAGAAAATAAATACCTAATGTAGAATCGACTTACTAATTCAGTGCCTGCAACTCTCATCGTGTCATCGTTAATGACTTGTAAGTAATTTAGAAAAGTGGAAGAGTTCAAATGATCTGAACAAAGCTTTAGAGCGGTACCGTACTGGAGGACGCATGAATAGCGATGCAACAACACTCTATTAGCTTCCAACAACACTCACTAAAAAAGACGCTACACACGCTGGTAGCATTGACTACAGGAAGAGTAATTTCACAAGCGATGTAGAAGATGTAGTGCGACTGGTCACTAATCTAACAGCGCAATTGAAAGTCGGTTTCAAGACCGCTCGTAACAAACAACGTCAACGAGTGACGTCTAAGCGATGTATCTCAATTATACCGCAAAAGATTAGCTACGGCAATTTTCATGCCTCAACTCTCATCTTGATGTTGATGACCGTTGAGTACGTAACGAGAGAAATCTTTTGATCGGTACCACAATAGAATGCCATGACAATGACACCACAACGTCTAAACTACCAACACTCGCCAGAAAAGGCAACAGCTTGAAGTCAGAAACGATAGTTTTAACAGAATAATGAAGGACTGGCACTATAAGCTGACAGCGTGGCCGTTCGTAACAACAAGAAATGTAATCATAAACGAGTGACGTTGACCGTTGACGCGGTATAATCTCTTTTATACCGCACAAGATTAGCGACGGCAATTTTTATGCCTTCAACTCTTAACTTACTGTTGACTGTTGAGTAAGTGACGAAGTTGGAAAATTTTGACAATCTTCATAAAGCTTTCGAACGGTATCACAATAGAATGTTATTACAAAGGCACAACAGCGTCTAAACTGCCAACACTCACCAGAAAAGTCACAAGATAAAGCTTGACGTTAGGAGCGATAATTGTAGCAGAATGATAAAGATATAAAGGGGCTGGCCACTGAGCTAACAACGGCGCGTTTCATAACAAATAATGTAATCATAAACGAGTGAAGTTGACCGTTGACGCGGTATATACCGCACAAGATTGGCTACAGCAATTTTTATGCCTTCAACTCTCATCTTATAGTCAATGACTATTGAGTAAGTGACAAAGATGAATGATTTTGACAATCTCCACAAAGCTGTAGACCGGTATCACAATAGGACGTTATTTCAACGGCACCACGGCGTCTAAGCTGCCAACGCTCGCCAGGAAAGTCACCAGGCAAAGCTTGACGTCAGGAACGGTAGTTTTAACAGAATGATGAAGAGATAGAAAGACTGCCCCCTAAGCTGATAGTATGCCGTTCGTAACAAACAAAACGAGTGACGTTGGCCGTTGACGCTATTATACTGAACCAGGTCAGCGACGACAGTTTTCATGTTCCCAACTAAAGATATAAGACTTCTAACGATTTCCACAAATTTTTAGAGCGATATCATACTAAGATCCCATGACAAGGACGCAATGGCGTGTTAGCTGCCAACACTCGCCAGAAAAGACGCTAGAAGAGCTGCTAGTTTTGACGTCAAGAAGGGTTGTTGTAGAGATAGCAGGGCTGGTCACTGATCTGATAACGCGATTGTGGAAGATAAAAATGTAAACGAGTGGCGGCGACAACATTCACACTCAGCGTTCGTAGCCTGTATGACTTGCTAGTGTGAAAGCGCCATTAATTTTGAAAATGTCGTTTTTTCAAAAAGCAAATTTGGTAAAAAATTTTATTTTAGAGTTCCATATTAAGCCATTAAATTTAAAAATAAGGATCCACCCTTAAATAAATTTTTTAAATAGGTAGGGATAAATTTGCCACCCGATATTTTTAGCAAAATCTTTTGTATTATATGGTAGTAGTTTGGGATTGGTTTATTTAGTTTAAGGGGTTGGGCAACCATTTTACCCTTACGTTTTACCCTTATTTATCGTTCATGGGAAAAGATGAAAAAACTTAGACGAGCTTAACTTAGGTAATTTTTTTTTAAGTTCAACTTTAAAAAAATTATTTAACCCTTTAATATTCGTGATCTGAATATTAAAGTACCATCATGGAGATATTAATATGGGAATCTTGGTTTTTTATGTTTTAAATTGTATTAAAATTTTTTAAAGGTATTTTTTTGATGAATTTTTAATTAAATCGCTTGAAAACGATTAGATTCGATAGTCACGTTGTGTCAAGTAGTACACAGGAGATGACTCCCAAAGAGATGGTATTTTCAATTTTTTTGTTGCAATAATTAACTTTTTGCTCAAAAAACTTGAGTGGCTCTTCTTTTCTAATTCAACCATAAAAACTGGTTTTTTAAATTGCCGAATAGTCAGACCATGGCAGCCTAAACTTTTTTATTTTTATCGACTCTATATAAAGTCTATGCACGTACTTTAATATTTAACCGATTTACTTTACAACAATGATCGATTAAAATTTTTAATAACTCACGAAATTCATAATTTAATTCAATTTTACACTTTTTTAAGCATCCAAACCATCTCAGAGCAACTAAAACTAATTTTGGCGGTAAAACACAAAAAAAACACCCCCTCCTCCTTTGAAAAACGTTTCGAACGCAATTATCAGAGTGCGTATTGCATTTGTTTTAAAAGTAGCTTTAGCGTTGATTTTAAAAAGTCAGCCATGACAGAACAACACTGTTTTTGTTACTGTTAACTTGTTCTTTCTTACCTGTGTTTTTTTCTTGTAAATACCGATAGTTGTAAGGCTCAAACAATTACCATGAAACAGTACAATAGTCTCATAAGAAATACCAGTGCGTTGCCCTATAAAAACTTGTCATGTTCAGACGTCAAAAAACTGAATTAGTTGTTGTATGTCGTTAAAATTTTTATTTAAAAAAAATTATTTTATCCAAACTCTTATTAACTTTTTAAATCAATTTTTTTCTCCAAACCGTTTCTTTGCGTGACTAAAAAATTTAGACATTAAAAACGAAATGGCCGTTCATCTATATCATTTCGTTTCATCACACCTAATATTTACAATTTTTCGAAAAATTTCAATTATTTCAAAAAATTTTATACCCCCTCCCGTCTTCCATATACCTACTAAACATTAATTTCTTGATGATTTTTGACGACACTTTCTGTGACGCGTTACAAAATATTTCAAAAAATTACAGAATTTCAGAGAGAAATTTACAGAATTCCCCCCCCCCCTACTTTTTTTTTTTTTTTGTCGTGGTAGTTTGAGAATATTTCCAAAATTTACAAATTTATTTATGTATTAAAATCTTAAAACGGAAGTCAATTACAGAAGGTTAAAACTCATATTTAGTTTTTGGCTCAAATTTGAGCCAGTTTATAAACGATAACCCCTGAGACCCTTTATCAAAAAATTTTTTTATTGTAAAAACCCTTAGCTAAAAATAAAACAGCTATGAAAAATCGAGCTCTGATTGCTGCTCCCATTTAAAAACTCGAAAAGCCTTAATTTAATTTTCAACTAAAAATTGAGCCAATTTTTAAGAAGGTTCCTTTAAGACAATTTTTAAAAATGAATCTAAGAAAAGTTATGAAAACTGTGCTGGAGTCTCTTCAAGTCATGTTCTGATTATTTTGATCTTAAAAACTAATTGAAATTATTAATTTTCTTCCAGGCTCAAAATTGAGTCAATTTTATAAATTTTAACACCCTAACCAACAATCAGTTTTTTTAAATGTTTTAACGTAACCAATGAATCAGTTATGAAGTATCACTCTCTAAATTATTGGCGATCTTAAACGTTAGTCGAAGATATTAATTTTTTCCTGGCTCAAAATTGAGCCAATTGTATAACTGTTGACAGCTTAATCAACATTTTGTTTAATGTAGTTTATAAAAATATATGTAATCTAAACTAATGAATTGATTACGAAATATTTTCGCAGCTCGTCCTAATAATTTTTGTCTTAATATTTTATTCAAAGCACTAATTTTTGGCTAAAAATTGAGCTGATTTCCTAAATCAAATTTTAAGTTTTTTTAAATTTATTAAAATGAACAAAGCTAATGGATCAGTTATGAATCAGTAGTTACTCTCTAATTATTGGTGATTGTTAATCGAAAATATTAATTTTGTTTCTGGCTCAAAATTGAGCCAATTGTATAACTGGTTAACACCTTAACCAACATTTTGTTTAAGACGGTTTTTAAAAATATATGTAATCTATACTAATGAACTGATTACGAAACAATTTCGCAGCTCGTCTTGATAATTTTTGTCTCCATATTTAATTCAAAGCACTAAATGTATTTTCGGCTAAAAATTGAGCTCATTTCCTAAATGTTAACCCCTTGGAGATCATTTTTTTTCAATTTTTTAACGTGTAACGAAGCTATTGAATCGGTTATGAAGTACTCTCTAATTTTTGGCGATCGTTAATCGAAAATATTAATTTTGTTTCTGGCTCAAAATTGAGCCCTGTTGACACCTTAATCAACATTTTGTTTAATGCAAATTTTAAAAATAACTGTAACGTAATCTAATTAACGGATTATGAAGTATTTTCGCAGCTCGCCATGATTATTTTTGTCTCAATATTTAATTCAAAACACTAGTTTTTGTTTTCAGCTAAACATTGAGCTGATTTCCTAAATGTTAACCCCTTAGACAGCTTTAAAAAATTTTTAAATGTCAACAAAGCTAATGAAACTGTTACAGTGTATCTTCGTCCACTCGCTAATTATTGGCAATTTGAAATGTTAATTCAAACTATTAATTAAGTTCCTGGCTCAAAATTGAGCCATTTTTACAACCGTTGACGCCTAAACCGATTTTTCTTTTTCTACAACTAAAAAATACCTATTGATTTTTGTGTCCTGATCATTTTTGTCTTAAAAAATTTAATTCGTTAATTAAATCTTGCTAAACTTTGAGCTAATTTGATAACTAATTGTTCTGTCTATGGCTGAAAATTTAGCCAATTTTACTAACTTAGAAAAATGTTGTAAAGTTCGATGATGCTAGCGTAGTTAATTAACTAATTCGGGCCTAAGTTTGTTATTTATTACGCCACCTATATACCGATTTCTACTTTGTAATTTAATTTTGAGTATCAATTAAGCCCTTTGCTTAAAATTTTGAGTCATATTTGTAAATATTAATTTCATGATTCTCCTTTACGAAGTAAATAATGTTCAAAAATATTAACAAAACAGACTATCGTACAATTTTAAATTTAAAATTGAATTAGAAGTATATTTTTTAATTATTTGTTGATAATTGAGCCAATTGAGCCTTAGGGATATTTTTTAAAATGTCCAATTATAAAAAGATTTTTGTGAAGAAGTAAAGGTGCAAAAATCATTAAATTTTTGAAATTATTGCTCAAAATTGAGCAAGAATTAGGCAAAATTTAAAAAAATGGGTTTTCCACCAGTTTTCTTTTGTTTTGAACTTAAAAACTCTTTGCAGTCTAACTTTTGAGTTGTTGGAATTTAAAATAAGTTGCGCGCACAAATAACCGCCAAATTTCTAATTGCGCACGTATATTTAAAATAACGTTTAAGAATTTTTGAAAATATACTTACTGGTGTTGTTGAAATTTTTACTCATAATTTTCCTAGGTATGGAAGGTGAAGATGAATTTCTATGTAAAGCAGAAGACGCCGATGGCGACGCTGTTAGTAATGAAGTACTGGACATAGTTATTTTAGGAGACTGTCGCGCACTCGAACAATTAGCATACACAGTGTTTACATTTGTCGATGATAACGCACTTGAGGATCGAACCTCTTCACTGCAGTTGCTATTTCCAGCCTCCATTGCACAAACCATTAACGACGCACGATTTATTTATAAATTTAAAAAAATAATTTAAATTTAAATTGTTATTAGGAAGTAGTCTTGTGACGTACTGTCCACAGGACAACTGCATCAAAAGGGGTTTGTTTTATGTTACCCCTTACTGCCTCACTGTTCAGTTACGTAATCCCCCACTACGCTGCACGTCGGCACCGTTTATATCAAGGAATCGCGGTCAGGCGACGCTTAACTCATCGCCTAGGACAAAATCATAAATATTTACTAAGTTCAATTCAAATTAATCCATAAATTGATTTTATTCATTTAATTTCATTTCTAAGACAATCGAAATTAAATTAATTCTTCCATTCTAAGTTGCATAAAGTTCAGAGCTAATTAGAAGTTTTAAAAGCGCGATTTGAGGAAATTAAAGATAAATTAAAAAAACAATTATAAAAAATAGATTTAATTAAGCTAATTAAACACCCTGTGTATGTGATTCTTTAAAAACGTTTTTCTTAAATGATATTTTGTTATTGATATCAAAATGTTGCTAAATTATACAGTTAATTTTCGATAATCCGGATGTTACACGTAATATATAATTTTCGCCTCCCTAATCCGGATTATTGATTACTCCCAACTTATGATAGTCGTTCAAAAGATTAATTTTGAATAATTTCAAAGAAATTTGAAAAATTACAGCAAAATTTTTGAGCGATATTCAAAATGGCGTTATTTGTTTTTAATTAGTTACTAAGCACTCAACTTTTCTTGAAAATTCAAAATGGTCCCATCGATGGTTTTGATTTAAGAAAAATGGTTTTAACCAATTACTGAGCACTAAATTTTTCAAGAAAATTTAAAATGGTGCCATTGATAATTTTGTTTTTAAAAACAAATGGTTTTAACCAATTAAAATTATGGTTTTAAATTATTACTGAGCACTAAGCTTTTGTGAAAATTCAAAATGGTGCCATTGATGGTTTTGTTTTTAAAAACAAATGGTTTTAACTAATTACTGAGCACGAACTTTTTCGTGAAAATTGAAAACGTTGATGGTTTTAACACTTTTAACCAATTACTGAGCACTAAACTTTTGGTCAAAATTCTAAATGTTGCTATCGATGGTTTTGTGGTTTTAAAAACAAATGGTTTTATACAAATTAATTACTGAGCACTAAGCTTTTGTGAAAATTCAAAATGGTGCCATTGATGGTTTTGTTTTTAAAAACAAATGGTTTTAACTAATTACTGAGCACGAACTTTTTTGTGAAAATTGAAAACCTTGATGGTTTTAACACTTTTAACCAATTACTGAGCACTAAACTTTTGGTCAAAATTCTAAATGTTGCTATCGATGGTTTTGTGGTTTTAAAAACAAATGGTTTTATACAAATTAATTACTGAGCACTAAGCTTTTGCAAAAATTTAAAATGGTGCCATTGATGGTTTTGTTTTTAAAATCAAATGGTTTTAACCAATTACTGAGCACGAACTTTTTCGTAAAAATTGAAAACCTTGATGGTTTTAACACTTTAAGAGATTGGATCAAAATTACCCAACTTTAACTTTTGTATTTTTCATATCAGCGTTATCAGTGATAACAGCTGATTTCCCCATAACTTGTCAACCATAAGAGTTAAAGCTCCCGTTTTATTTTTAGTGTGATTCTGGTGTCATTTTTACCCCTTTGTAACTTAGTGCAACCTTATCAATTCGTAATCTAAACTTTTAAGGTTTGTGAAGTTACTAAATGTTTAAATTCCATTTAAAACCACGAGGAGTGTTATAATTTGTGATACAATGTAATTCTTTTTTCTTGTTACTTTCTTAATTAATTAGCACCCATAAGTAATTTCCACCCTTTAAATAATTTTTATGAATTAATTTAATGTTGAAATTTTAATTTATTATTACAAATTTTATACTGACGTGCTCGTTATTTTTGTGCGATTCTATTGAACTAACTTTTATCCTCGAGCTCGCGCTAATTGAAAAGTTATTAATTTAAGTTATAACAATTAGCTGATAGTCGCTCTTATGTGTAATTCGATTTGCTGCGTAATTCGATTTGTTGAATCCGAGTTCTTCATCGGATTTCCAATAAAAGCTCTCACTCCATTTTGATAAGGAACTTCTCGTTTCATTTTCAACTTAGTTATTTTTCTTGTTCAATTTTCGCCCGTGTTAATTGATTAATTTAATTAATTATTATTTTGTTTACCGTATGCCTTCAGCAAATACCGTGTTAAATTAATTAATTGATTTAATTTAATTAATTAATTTTCATTTCATTTACCCTGTTGCCTTCAGCAAACCCGTGAGGTTATATTTCGACCTTAGGACTACTGATCTCTCTTAGAGGACCACTTAGGATCTCAAAGAGAGGACTATTGATCTAGGAAAGAGAAGGTTTCGTGCCAGTTTTTTTATCAGGACTATTGAGCTCTCTTAGAAGACGAGATTGGATCTCAAAGAGAGGACTATTGATCTAATGAAATGCGTAGCCCCTGGTTCTTCCATTTAGGGCTAGTGATCTCTCTTAGAAGACCAATTTGGGTCTCAAAGAGAGGACTATTGTTCTAGAAGGAGAAATACCCCTCTCTGCCCTCCTGTGTCTCATCAGGACTATTAATCTCTCTTAGAAGATCAGAATGGATCTCAAAGAGAAGCCTACTGATCTGGTGAGTGCATATTCTCTTTGCCCTAGGTCTAGTGATCTCTTTCTTAGGAGAGAGAACTAGTGATCTGAAATGGAGTCATTTAAAATTTTGTTTTAAAATTCAAGCGCTTTTAACTAGTTACTGAGCACTAAGATGTTCGTGAAAATTTAAAATAGCTTCAATTGTTGTTTTCTTTATAAAAAGAAGTGTTTTAATGAGTTACTGAGCACTAATCTTTTAGTGAAAATTCAAAATGGCATAATTTATTGTTTTGTTTCTAAAAACAAGCGTTTTGACCAGTATTGTGCACTAAGTTTTTCATGAAAATTAAAAATAGGGTCATTTAAAATTTTGTTTTAAAATTCAAGCGCTTTTAACTAGTTACTGAGCACTAAGATGTTCGTGAAAATTTAAAATAGCTTCAATTGTTGTTTTCTTTATAAAAAGAAGTGTTTTAATGAATTACTGAGCACTAATCTTTTTGTGAAAATTCAAAATGGCATAATTTATTGTTTTGTTTTTAAAAACAAGCATTTTTAACCAGTATTGAGCACTAAGTTTTTCGTGAAAATTAAAAATGGGATGATTTAAAATTTTGTTTTAAAATTCAAGCGCTTTTAACTAGTTACTGAGCACTAAGATGTTCGTGAAAATTTAAAATAGCTTCAATTGCTGTTTTCTTTATAAAAAGAAGTGTTTTAATGAATTACTGAGCACTAATCTTTTTGTGAAAATTCAAAATGGCATAATTTATTGTTTTGTTTTTAAAAACAAGCATTTTTAACCAGTATTGAGCACTAAGTTTTTCGTGAAAATTAAAAATGGGATGATTTAAAATTTTGTTTTTAAATTCAAGCGTTTTTAACCAGTTACTGAGCACTAAAATGTTCGTGAAAATTTATAATGGTCTCAATTGCTGTTTTCTTCATAAAAAGAAGTGTTTTAATGAGTTACTGAGCACTAATCTTTTTGTGAAAATTCAAAATGGCATCATTTATTGTTTTGTTTTTAAAAACAAGCGTTTTAACCAGTATTGAGCACTAAGTTTTTCGTGAAAATTAAAAATGGCGTCATTTGTTGTTTTGTTTTTAAAAACAAGCATTTTTAACCAGTATTGAGCACTAAGTTTTTCGTGAAAATTAAAAATGGGATGATTTAAAATTTTGTTTTTAAATTCAAGCGTTTTTAACCAGTTACTGAGCACTAAAATGTTCGTGAAAATTTATAATGGTCTCAATTGCTGTTTTCTTCATAAAAAGAAGTGTTTTAATGAGTTACTGAGCACTAATCTTTTTGTGAAAATTCAAAATGGCATCATTTATTGTTTTGTTTTTAAAAACAAGCGTTTTAACCAGTATTGAGCACTAAGTTTTTCGTGAAAATTAAAAATGGCGTCATTTGTTGTTTTGTTTTTAAAAACAAGCATTTTTAACCAGTATTGAGCACTAAGTTTTTCGTGAAAATTAAAAATGGGATGATTTAAAATTTTGTTTTTAAATTCAAGCGTTTTTAACCAGTTACTGAGCACTAAAATGTTCGTGAAAATTTATAATTGTCTCAATTGCTGTTTTCTTCATAAAAAGAAGTGTTTTAATGAGTTACTGAGCACTAATCTTTTTGTGAAAATTCAAAATGGCATCATTTATTGTTTTGTTTTTAAAAACAAGCGTTTTAACCAGTATTGAGCACTAAGTTTTTCGTGAAAATTAAAAATGGCGTCATTTGTTGTTTTGTTTTTGAAAGCAAGTGTTTACTTGAAATTTTGTAATTTTTGAAATGTTTTTGAACGTTGGTTGTTTTGATTAGTGACATCTATGAGAGATTGGTTGAATTGTAAATTATATAATGCTACCGGCTGGTTTGCGTATTGATTTTATGTTGCGGTTGGTAACAGCAGATGTAGCAACATGAAAATTTGTTGTGTTACTGTCGATTGACTTGAATGAAATTGAAATCTACGGCTGGGGGCTCGTACAAAATTATTAGTAATAGCAGCTGACTGACTGCTATTAAATAGCACAGCAAAGAATATAAACAGAATGTTATAAAAGGTAGTCCATGTAGTGTTGAATAGTTGATGGTTAAGTCAGTGGTATGTGTGAACCAAATATTTCGACTAGTACTGCAATATTTAGATTATTCAAAATAATGTAAACGTTTTGAAAAACTCCCTTATTAAAAACAAAAATAAAATTTGTGTTATTCAACATGAATTTTACATCGCTTAATTGGATCAATATTTTCAAATTAGGTAAGTTCAATTTGTTTTGTGATTTTTCTCCAAAATTATTCGTAATTTTAAGACTTTC
Source organism: Malthinus seriepunctatus (assembly GCA_963924605.1). Lineage (NCBI taxonomy): Eukaryota > Metazoa > Arthropoda > Insecta > Coleoptera > Cantharidae > Malthinus > Malthinus seriepunctatus. The sequence goes on from OZ004605.1 coordinate 1,429,670, forward strand.
CTCGCCCATACGTTCATTTATAAAAACAAAAATTGTTTAATTAATGCATTTTATTATTAAAGTGAAAATATTTTCTTTTTCGTGATCACTTTCTAAAATTTCGCTTAGGTGTATGTTTAAATACCATGTAATGTGTAAGTAATGTGTTGTTGTGTATTACAACTTTTTTAATTTTTAAAATGACTTTATAGTAGCTAAAGTGCTAGTTAAATCAAAACACCACAACAGAACGAATTTCCCAAGTTTTTAAAAAAACAAGTTATACAGTGTGGACTTTTTTAAATTGCCAAAAAAAATTATATACAGGGTGAGCCAAAAAAAATTTTTTCAGTTTTTTTGCAACTCTTGACCTTTTAGAACACAATAATAATTTTTTGAAATTTTCAATTTGATTTTTTTGAAAAAAGGACTTTTCTTTGACATGCGCAGAACCCTATAAATAACAAAAAAAAATAATATTTAACTAATTTAGTTACATAATTATGTGAAAAACTTGATTGCTGAGTTATTTTAAGTTATTTTTAAAACACGTTTGATTAGTGTTTATCTCTTTTTATTTAATAAACTTTGTATTAATTTCCCATAGCTGTATATATTTGCGGTTAACTCGCTAATTATTGATGTCCCCTCATTAGTAGTCAATTCTGAAGGTTATTCACTATTATAAATCTCCATAAAATTCCTCAATCATCAATCCAGGTTAACAATTACCTACTAAGAATGTTTATTTATACATAAAAAACAGTTTTTTTTCAATCAACTTTTTTTACTATATGACTCCAATTTTATTTTAAGCTTGGAACGCTCTATTTATAAGTGGTATTTAGTAACTAATTTACTTTTAAATAGTTTTGGATACACCCCAAAATTACAAAAATCTTAAAACTGTTCATAATAGTCAAAACAAGTGTGCGGTTTGGACGTAGCATAGGGCGAATGCTTACTATAAGCGCCTTTTTAAAAAAAAAACCGAGTCAGATTTCAATTTTACTGTATAGTCAGCCTCACAATTAATGGCCACTCTGGCTATACGTTTAGCCCGAATTGTGGATGTAACCATCATAACACCTCATACTTCAATTGAGGAGTAACTTTATTTTGCCAACAACCTCCTCTTTTGTCCTTTTGTCGTTGTTGGCTAATAACCAGTATAGCCAGGCCCAGGGTAGCCCATAATTGTGAGGCTGACTGTACAGAAAAGCACCTGTAGGCCCCCCTGCCCCTTAAAAGAGCCTTGTGGTTAAAATGTTGTAATATCTTATCATGAGGTATCTTAAGGAGTATAGGACTTGTCCAGCTATTTCCTTAAAATCGCTCCTTTCCTTTCCACGTTAGAGCCTTCCGTTAGTCTAAGGCTTTTCATCACAATCGAATCAAACATGCAAGTAGAGCTCTCGCAATATCTCTGCGACTATGGGCGCCTACTTCAAGCAACCGCTTAACCACGTTTTATATCTACTTCGGACACATGATCGATCTAAAAATATTAAACTGCTTTTAAGTTTGCATGATCTTTATCGTGTATCATTTTTAGCACAATATTTCGTTTTTCGTTTGAGACCGGCATAAAACGTGGTTAAATGCTAGCTTGAAGTAGGCGGTCATAGTCGCGGAGATATTGCGAGAGCTCTAGTAGTGCTTAGCACATGGCTATTGGCTAATTTAAGTCAGTTTTAGTTTGTAAAAAGGCTTTTCATCATTATTAAAACAATATTGCCTATATTATTGCTGTTGATTAGGTGTCCATTTTGACTTAATTGAGGCTCTGATTAAAGGTCAATGAGGCTTTTTTACGTATCTTTTAAATGGTACGAAAATTGAAGTCTTTGCATTTTTTTTTAAATATTTTGTGACCTATTATTCTGTGCACTACAAAATGAAGACGTATTATAAAAAAGCTGACAATGCGGATTTTTTTTTTTTAATATTCCTAAAAGCTTTCGCTACATGTGTTGAGAGCACATTATAATATGTAGTAGGTACGTAAACTAAAATTGTTTTTTTAACGCTTTTTTACACTACTTGAGCAATTTTTTTATGAATCAGCAATCATTCAAGCACTTCTTGGTTGTTTATTAATAAAAATGCTTTATTATAACAATTTTACGGTGTAATCGCAAAAATATTGCAACAAACAATCAAAGGCAAGGACGAAATTATTAATTTAATAATAACAAAATTCAAAAATTTTTGCTGAAGGTTTTTCTCAACTATAAGAACACTAGTTTTGCTGTTGTTCTTTCAGCTACGCCAATCAAGCAGTCATGTCACGGTATTCCGTATTAGACATATCCTTAACTATAGGGTGAGCTCCTGTGGCCAAATATTTTCTGTCGTCTGTACTGTAACGTCTCATCACGTCGGGGTCACCACTTTAGGCCACTTAAATCCGAATGCACTACAACCTTGGGAATTATTGTTCTTTTGCTGTTCTTTTAGCAAGACGAATGTATAGGGTTCAAATGGTTAATTGTTTTATGGTTGAAATGGTGCAAGTTATGCAATTAACAAATTTTTTCTATATAAGCGTAAAAATTTAATGGCGTGATATCATTTAGGCGTGAAAAATAAAGAGTACCTAATGAGAATGGCTAAAATTTGTTTTGTGTGGCGCATTTTTACACAATAATTAGAATATCAGTGTGTATGTCGCTTCGTTGACCTTTACGAGGAAGTGTCCACTTTAAAATTCAAATTCAAAAATCAGTTATTGAGTATAACTGTAAACTTGAAATATTTTTAAAACTGTTAAGTTTTTAATTTTAGAAAGTATTTTTTTGAAATTTTTATTTTAATAAATTAATAAAATAAAAAGTTTGCAAAATTAGAAATTACCTAAGGTATTTTATAATATTAATGTTAAAGAAATAGAACAGAAACATTGCATAAATAAAGAGGAAGCATTAATTAATATTAAAAAGTTACAAAATATGTAAATATTATTTTAAAACCACCGTAATTGTTCTCGTAAATGTAACGAAAATTATTTTATATTTCATCATTTACCTATAAAGTAATCACTTATTGATTTTGACACCCGTTTTTAATTATTTTAATTAAGATAAGTACACGTACTACTATAAAAATCATTATTTAACTAAAAATAGTCCATCAAAAGCTAAACTAAGCAAATTTTATTCAAATTATAAATGTGTCACCTCACGCCCTTTTCAAAGCTTTCCGCAATAAACTCGATAAAGTCGATTGGCACTAACTTGTCTAAAGGTGGAATTCTTCGGTAATGTGTTTGGAATAGTTAGAAGGTAAAAATACTAAAAGTCCCCGGTCTTAGCTACATGGCTAAGAGTTCGGATGGTCCCGTTTTTGGGGTTTTCGCTTATATCGCGAAAACGGTAGGTCCTAGAAAAAAATTAATTCAACAAAATGAAAGCTTATTAAATTTCCTACAAGATTGTTTCTATTTATTTTTTCTTTATTCCTTATAGTTTTCGAGATATCCGCCGACAAAAATAGTTAATGTATATTAAAAAAAAATTTGTAAACGCCCCTATAGCTTCGCTTGCGAGATTTCTTGCGAGAAATGAGCGTTTCTCGCCGCGGATCTTGCAATTTTGTGCGAGACGAGAATGCGATATTTTCGCAATTTCACGAGACTCGCATGAAGCCCTTGTAGCTTCACTTGCGAGATTTCTCCCGAGAAATTAGCGTTTTCGCCTCGCATCTCGCAATTTATTGCGGGCGAGCATGCGATATTTTCGCAATTTCACGAGACTCGCATGAAGCCCTCTTATACCTTCACTTGCGAGATTTCTCGCGAGAAATGAGCATTTCTCGCCGCGGATCTTGCAATTTTGTGCGAGACGAGAATGAGATATTTTCGCAATTTCACGAGACTCGCATGAAGCCCTTGTAGCTTCACTTGCGAGATTTCTCCCGAGAAATTAGCATTTTCGCCTCGCATCTCGCAATTTATTGCGAGGCGAGAATGCCATATTTTCGCAGTTTAGCGAGATTCGCATGAAGCCCTTATAGCTTCACTTGCGAGATTTCTTGCGAGAAATGAGACTTTTTCGCCTCGCATCTCGCAATTTATTGCGGGCGAGCATGCGATATTTTCGCAATTTCACGAGACTCGCATGAAGCCCTCTTATACCTTCACTTGCGAGATTTCTCGCGAGAAATGAGCATTTCTCGCCGCGGATCTTGCAATTTTGTGCGAGACGAGAATGAGATATTTTCGCAATTTCACGAGACTCGCATGAAGCCCTTGTAGCTTCACTTGCGAGATTTCTCCCGAGAAATTAGCATTTTCGCCTCGCATCTCGCAATTTATTGCGAGGCGAGAATGCCATATTTTCGCAGTTTAGCGAGATTCGCATGAAGCCCTTATAGCTTCACTTGCGAGATTTCTTGCGAGAAACGAGCGTTTCTCGTCTCAAAAAAAATTGCGAAATGCGATTCTCTCAATTTTGCGAGACTCGCGTGAAGCCCTAGCTAGGACCGGGAACTTTCAGTATTTTTAAACACATTTCTGAAGAACAATCCATTCTCTACACTCCATTTATATCATTAAATAGTATTAGTCAGGAAAATTACAACTGGCGAAGTCATAGCCGACGTTATCTAAAATAATATAAATATTTGTTAAAAGAATTTGTTGCAAAAATAGTCACCAGTTGCAATTCTCAAAATGCAGTTCTATAATACACAAGCAAAAATCAATTAGTCAGAAAAATGTATAAGTCATAGTTAACATTAATCTTATAAATGTTAGTAAGACTGTACGTACTGAAGCTAACTAATTTTCTGCAAAAGAAACAATAGGTCCTCATAAGAAAATAAAAGTTAAACGTCGTGACGCCTAGCGTCGATGTGATAGAATGTAGATTGATAGCTCTTTTGACCTCCTAAAAAAATTTTTCGAGTAGCAAACAAACAGAAAAGCCAAAGGAATAAGGAGTCAGTCAGACAAACAGGCAGACAGAACTGTTTTGACTTTATCACCACACTAACATTACCCACGGAGTGCTTATCAAAGAAGTAAAGGTTCGCTCTGACTTATGTCCAGTGGCGTAACTAAGAGATTGGGGGCCCTCCCGTAATATCCTGAGTGGGGTCCCTACCCACCGTTAATAATCATTCTACTTGACCACAAATCGATTTTATAACAAATTTTGATACTATACGATGTTTTGGGGGCCTTTTCTATCCTGGGACCATCCTGCCACTGCTTATGTCTAAGTTATGACGTACTTTCTTTGGAAAATGCTAAAGAACACCAATCTCCACTGCCATTCAAAAACTGGGGAGGAAGTGTTACTCTTCTGGAGCTAAGAATTGACTAAGCAGATAATACGCTTAAGTCCGTGACAAAATCGCCTCCCTTGATCATAGTATATGGGGATAGCTTCTGGTAATGGAAGATTATCTGTTGGAGACCAATCTGACTCTAGGTCAAGACCACTCTTTTTCAGTAATACCCCTACCGCCTTTTATTGCAGTGCTGTAGGTGCTGCTAGCTTTTGCTGCTTATGCCACTGCTGCTGCCACTACAGGGAGACCTACAAAGATGTAACCTTGTTAGAGACGAACTCCACAAATTTTGCTGTGTTCTGCTGTTGCACAGTGTTGTAGCTGCTGCTACTGCTTGTTGCTTAAGTCACTGCTGCTCCATCAGATATGACGAATCGGACAGACGAACGTATAAACAGGGAAACGACCGGACATGCAAACTTACAGGCAGACAGGAAGCTACATAGACATGACTTTAGGCAGTTGACATTGGCATTTTGATCGCCTTGTTAGACAATATAATAATTTTAGCTTTATAAAATATTCCTTAAATAAAGTATTGATTAACGATAACCTCTAAAATGTAAAAGTAGAAAGTGGGGTGTAATTTAATATGTTTTTTTAATTTTTGACTAAATATAATTGTATCAAATTAATAATGCATACTTAATAATGAATTAATAATATTATTGTAGTCGTAGTACTTGAAGGACACGAACGTTTAAATTCAGTATTTGGTTTAAATTTTAAAAGTTGCAAGTGTCGTTCTGTAAGTAATAAAAGACATCTCATTATAAGAATAAATAATTAGTGACTTAATAGTATAATTGATTGGATGAAGGCAATTTGTGAATAACAATATGGAGATAATACAATAATTACCATTTTATTTGTGCCTTTTACGTTGTTTAATATTACGACACCGTTTATTTTTAAATCCACTCGTACGCTTTATTAAGTTATTTTATTAATACTTAATTCAATTACCCTTTATTAAATATTTAAACGTGCGCCCCTTACCTTTAGGCCGCCCGAGTTCCACAATTTCCTATAAGGGAAGGGTGCGGCGTTAATTTTAACGCTCATGCCGCATTTTACCCCAAGTATAGGGTAAAATTACTATTCGTCGCCCCTGTGCGTTGCACCTTTGTCTGTGCGCCGCACATATCACACCTTACGATGCAAACGTCCTATGAAAGAAAAATTTAAAACTGTATAAAGTGAGACCACTGAGACTCTATGCTCGGTAAAACCCCCTCCCTCTCCCTCGGAATATTGCATGTTTGCCAAATTTTTGGGTAGGGGAAAAAGATAAAATAATATTTCTATAACATAATTAATTGTGTGTTTTGTTTTAGGGTAGTTTTGCTGGCATGTAAGATCATGAACGGCGGGCGTAGCCTGCTGGGACGGCGTCGTGGAAATTCTTGGCTTAAAACTGGATTTATTTTATTTATAATTATGTTTATATGGCTTCAATTAAATTTTTTAAGTTTTCGCAATTCGTCAGAATCAAATCAAGAATTTAATTACTCAAATGCAGCTATTCTCAGTATGGTTCCTGCCGTTCTCCACAAATTTCTTACACCAAAACCTAAAAATATAACCCATATTAATGGTTCTAATGGAAGTTCTTATAATGCACAGTACTTTAAACCACCACTTAACATATCTGAAATTAAAAAACATATAGCACAATATAATCTGCAACAAACTGTTTACAACGAAGATATTTTTGGGCCTCTTCAAAATGATTCTGTTGTTATAGTTGTTCAGGTGAGTATCTCATTGTCGTCGTCAATTATAATTCAATCCATCGGATAACAAAATTAAATCACGTTTATATAAACGTGCACTTGTAGGGGCTCGAGATACACTTTCTGATATCTAAAAGCCTTAAAAGAGTTCCCTCATTGATTTTAACGGTGCAATAGTGGAATTTTTCTTAATTTTTGTATCAAAATTTAACCCCCTGACCTCTGGCTTCTCCATAACTATTACGTTCCTTTAGTTTTTATCCCCATTCTCTTCTGTGCCCCTCCTCCACTTTTTGATATCTCGAAAGCCTTAGAAGAACCTCCTCACTCCTCCTTAAATGTGGAATAGTGGAGTTTTTCTTCATTTTTGTATCAAAATTCAACTTTCTAGCCTTCGGCTTCTCCATGTTTATTACATCCCTTTATATCTCTATCCCCATTCCCTTCTGTGCCCCTCCCCCACTTTTTGATATCTCAAAACCTTTAGAAGACGCTCCTCATTGATTTTAACTCTGGAATAGTGAAATTTTTCTTAATTATTGTATGAAGATTTAACCCTCTGGCCTTCGGCCTCTCCATTCTTATGACATTCCTTTATTTTTCTATCCCCATTCCCTTCTGTGCCCCTCTCCCACTTTTTGATATCTCGAAACCCTTAGAAGAGCCTCCTCACTGATTTTAAATGTGGAATAGTGGAGTTTTTCTTCATTTTTGTATCAAAATTCAACTCTCTAGCCTTCGGCTTCTCCATGTTTATTACATCCCTTTATATCTCTATCCCCATTCCCTTCTGTGCCCCTCCCCCACTTTTTGATATCTCAAAACCTTTAGAAGAGGCTCCTCATTGATTTTAACTCTGGAATAGTGAAATTTTTCTTAATTATTGTATGAAGATTTAACCCTCTGGCCTTCGGCCTCTCCATTCTTATGACATTCCTTTATTTTTCTATCCCCATTCCCTTCTGTGCCCCTCTCCCACTTTTTGATATCTCGAAACCCTTAGAAGAGCCTCCTCACTGATTTTAAATGTGGAATAGTGGAGTTTTTCTTCATTTTTGTATCAAAATTCAACTCTCTAGCCTTCGGCTTCTCCATGTTTATTACATCCTTTTATATCTCTATCCCCATTCCCTTCTGTGCCCCTCCCCCACTTTTTGATATCTCAAAACCTTTAGAAGAGGCTCCTCATTGATTTTAACTCTGGAATAGTGAAATTTTTCTTAATTATTGTATGAAAATTTAACCCTCTGGCCTTCGGCCTCTCTATTCTTATGACATTCCTTTATTTTTCTATCCCCATTCCCTTCTGTGCCCCTCTCCCACTTTTTGATATCTCGAAACCCTTAGAAGAGCCTCTTCACTGATTTTAAATGTGGAATAGTGGAGTTTTTCTTCATTTTTGTATCAAAATTCAACTCTCTAGCCTTCGGCTTCTCCATGTTTATTACATCCCTTTATATCTCTATCCCCATTCCCTTCTGTGCCCCTCCCCCACTTTTTGATATCTCAAAACCTTTAGAAGAGGCTCCTCATTGATTTTAACTCTGGAATAGTGAAATTTTTCTTAATTATTGTAGGAAGATTTAACCCTCTGGCCTTCGGCCTCTCCATTCTTATGACATTCCTTTATTTTTCTATCCCCATTCCCTTCTGTGCCCCTCTCCCACTTTTTGATATCTCGAAACCCTTAGAAGAGCCTCCTCACTGATTTTAAATGTGGAATAGTGGAGTTTTTCTTCATTTTTGTATAACCCTATGGCCTTCGGCCACTCCATAATTATCAAGTTCCTTTTTTTTCTATCTCCATTCCCTTCTGTGCCCCTCCCCCACTCTTTGATATCTCAAAACGCTTAGAAGAGCCTCCTCATTGATTTTAACTGTACAATAGTAGGATTTTTCTTAATTTTTGTATCAAAATTTAACCCTCAGGCCTTCGGCCTCTCCATGATTAATATGTTCCTTTATTTTTCTCTCCCTATTCCTTTCTGTGCCCATTCCCCCACTTTTGTTATCTCAAAACCCTTAGAAGAGCCTCCTCATTAATTTTCACTGTGGATTAGTGGAATTTTTCTTAATTTTTGTCTTAAAATCCACCCCTACGTCCTTTTGCTTTTACACCTTTACTCTTAGGTCACCATTCCCATCTGCTCTTTCCCCTACTCACTTTATCTTTTCTGTTTTTTATACTTATGTTAATCTGCTCTCCTTTCTTTCCGTATTTCTTATTATCTCGTGTCTTCCTGAACCCCTCGCCATCTGTCCTTTTCTCTCTACCTCCCTTGACTTTTCTTACATTGTCTTCGTGTCTCAATATTCTTCTGTCCCTTTACCTCTTTCTCGTATTTTGGTCGCTTTTTGCATCATTGTTTTTTTAAATTCTGTCCTGTCATTCAGTCCCCGTATGTCTCGACTCTTCTCAGTCTGAAAGTCTTGTGTCAACATCTCTCTGTTTATCTCTGCTCGCATTTGGATTTTCTATCCCTCTGCAGTTAGTACTACCCCTTGGCTTTACTACCACTCTGCCTTACTATCTCTCTGACTCCCTGTGTATCTCTCTGTTTATGCCATTCTGTCCCCGTCTCCTGGGTACTTTCGTCTCTCTCCTCGGATTCCTGTATCCCTGTATTTTTCTTTTTTTTCCCTCTATCCGTATTTTTCCTTTTGTCGTTCTGTCTTTCTATTCATTTGTTCCGTTATATTATTGTGTGATTATTTTAATTGCCCCCCCCCCTTTTTGTAAGTGTTTTAATTTGGTGTTTTTATTTTAGGTACATGATAGAATAACTTATTTGAGACATCTCATAGTGAGTCTTGCACAAGCTCGTGATATATCTCAAGTTCTTCTTGTTTTTTCTCACGATTATTATGACGAAGATATAAACAGTTTGATACAAAGTGTTGACTTTTGTAAAGTAATACAGATATTTTATCCATACTCGATACAAACTCATCCTAAAGAATTTCCCGGCGAAGATTCCAAGGATTGTCCTCGTGATATTAAACGTGAACAGTAAGTGATTTTTGCCCTCTGTTTTAATATGTTGTAATTTTATTTTATTTAGGGCTCTAATTAAAAAATGTAACAACGCACTATTTCCTGACTTATATGGACATTATAGGGAGGCAAAATTTACACAAACGAAACATCATTGGTGGTGGAAAGCAAATAGAGTTTTTAATCAATTAGATGTAACTAGAAATCATTCTGGTTTGCTTGTATTTTTAGAAGAAGATCATTATGTTGCAGAAGATTTTATACATGTTTTGAAATTAATGGAACGTACTTGTAGGGAAGCATGTAAACATTGTAATATTCTTTCTTTGGGAACTTATTTGAAAACTTATAATTATTATGGAGATACTAAAAAGGTAAGCGATTTTAGAATTTTTAATTCCAACAGAAGTCGTCGTGCTTTAGCGCTGGATTTTATATTCGGAGGTGTTGGGTTCCATTCCCTGCATTCTCACAATTAACGATTTTAACAATCTCTAAGCTGATTTTTATTTTAAAGTATGTTATTGGCTATTTATTAGTAATGTATTACAGAAAGAGGCTTTACGTGTTATGAAACAACAGGGTGTTGTTAGTGCTGGTCAAATTCAACCATCGTGGACATTTCAAGTTTTGCCCTCTCTTTATCAACGATCTCAAAAGGTAGTTTTTGCTTGCCCTTCAATGCATCGCTACTGTTACTATTTTTTTAATTTTTGAATGCTTCTAAAAATTGGCTCGTATCAATTGTTTTTTATTATTGAATTATTTAATTACTTATTCATATTTTACAAGGTGAATAAATTAATTCGACGCTCACTTTCAGTTTCAAAGTCTTGAAAATTAACGAAAATGTCGTTAAGTGAAAAAAAAATTTGGTAAAAGCATCCTCATCTTTTCACCCCCCCCCCTTTTTTGTTAATTGGAACAAGTAAAATAATTGTTGCTATTACTTGACGTAACACATCATTACCTGTTACCTTACTTTCTTCGAAGAGGAAATACAAGAGAGGTCAAAATGCTTGAGGGAGGGGGTATAATTGTTTTTTATTTATTTATTATGAAATTAGTATTTTTTTATTTTTTATTTGCTAGTACCAAGCTTTATATTTTGCTCGAAATAATAATCTTTTTGTAACTAACTCTAATAATCTAGTATTAGCATGCTTTCCTACGTTTTTCCAAAATATACAGGACGTTCAAATAAAGCTCGACTCAAGAAAACGCTTTTATTAGTGAAACTATCAAAAAACACTTCTAGTTTCATCAGAAATTAAATACACCACCCCCTTGCCTCCAAATTTTGGAGTTCGTCTTATAAAAATAGAATTGATGGGCTGCTTGGACTTGGAGGTTGTACAAAGGGTTCCAATAAGTAATCTTACTGGAAGCCAACTCCCCCTCTTGTTTAAAATCCACATCCATAAATATAAATGTTCCAAAAATTCTTCCATGTCCATCTCTTCTCCCTTGATCCTTCTTTCTACTTCCAAGGACATTTCACCTCACAACTTTCCCTTCCCGTGCTATGTTGGCATCTCTTCCCTTTTGCAAGGCTTGAACTGACAGCACCTCAAGCTATCGGAATGAATTCATTTGGTGCTAGAAGATTTCCCAATTCACCAATAATCCAGATTGCCCATTTCATCCTAAAACGTAGCCAATTGTACAGAGCCTTGTTAGCTGAGGTGCATGGATTTCTATGGAATAAGTCTATTATGGAACTAGAAGTGTCTAAAAGTCACTGATGAAAGTGTTGACATGGTTGAAAGCTTTTTGGTTTGGAGATGGTTTTAAAAAACAACTAATTTAATTTTTTCACCATAGGTCGAAATAACACCATGGGTTAGTAGCAAACATAATATGGGAATGGCTTTTAATAAAAGTACATGGATGAAAATGGTACATTGTGCCGAATTTTTTTGCAAATACGACGATTACAATTGGGATTGGTCCTTACAACACGTTTCTCAAAATTGTTTGAAACAAAAACTTCATTCTATGGTTGTGCGTGGTCCTCGAGTCTTCCATATAGGAGAATGGTAATTAAATTGTTATAGCTCATTCAATCAGAGAAGAGCCCCCTAGGAGTGGGTTCAATCAGACATGATCTCTTAGGAGTGGGTCCATCAGAGAAGAGTCCTCTAGAAGTGGAATCAATCAGAGAAAAGAGCCTTTGGAGTGGGGTTCAATCAGAGATAGTCCCATAGGAGTAGGTCCATAAGAGAAGAGTGTTCTAGAATTGGGTCAATCAGAGAAGAGACCCTTAGGAGTGGGTTCAATCAGAGATGATCCCTTAGGAGTGGGTCCATCAGAGAGAGTCCTTTAGAAGTGGGATCAATCAGAGAAGAGACCCTTAGGAGTGGGTTCAAGCAGAGATGATGTCCTAGGAGTGAGTTCGTCAGTGAAGAGTCCTCTAGAAGTGGGATCGATCTGAGAAGAGACCCTTAGGACTGGGTTCAATCATAAGTGATTTCCAACTCAGAAAAGAGTTCCCCAGAAGTGGGATCGGTATAAGAAGAGCCCCCTCGGAGTGTGTTCTTTTCTGATTGGATGAGCTACAGGTGTGGTTTGAGTAAGGTGCAAATTTTAATGTATTGCAGTGGCGTACATCATAAAAAAACAAATTGTGAATCAACAGCTGTCATATCGAAAGTTCAACAAGTATTGAAGTCGGCTAAAAAACATTTGTATCCAAATTATCTTACACTTACTTACACTACCCTTTTGAAGAAAACAAAATTGAGGAAAGGTAATGGAGGTTGGGGAGATAGAAGAGACCACATGTTATGTATGGGTATGACGCTCAGGTAGTCTTTTTGCTCATAAATTATATAACGAAGAGAAAGAACTTATTTGTTTTATCAAATAGATGTGGTAGTTTTATTTTCAAGTGATATAACTGGTCAATGTGTTAAAAATTGAAAATAATTTCTATTTGGGTCCTAATTTTTTAGAAAATTATTTTTTTAATTATTTTAAAAAATTTTTAATTAGCGAATAAATTTATATCTGTTGAGGTGATATTTCTTTAGTATTAATCAAACTCAAAATTCCAGTATTTTTTAGAAAAATTAGGTTTAGGTGAAATTGATTTCAGATACAAATTTATTGGTTAATTAAAAAAAAGTGACTGGGAATTTACTAAATAATGGTAGCTAATTAACTCTGATTACCTACTCATCCTTTCACAAGTAGCTTTTTTATTAGTGAAAAAACGTTGTAATTAAGTAGAATTGCTTATAATTGATCCATTAAAACTCCCTCGTTCATGAAGTACATTCTACAAAGTGGCTCAAATTGGCTCGTATTAGTAAAAATCGAGCAGTACGAATCCCCTCCACTTTTAATGACGTCATAGGGTATCCTCGTAGCCAATTAAGAACTTAAGATCCCCCTACTGCATTTTCAGCAGGAATTTTGAATTTTAGAGGTTGTAATTTATCAGGGGACGCTATTAAAGGTTTAGTAACTTATACCGATCAAGCGCCCTATTAATACCGATGGGGGTGAGGGAGGTATGTAGGGATTTAATATCAATTGAGGTGTTTTTAGTAAAAATCAAGCAGTACGAATCCCCTCCACTTTTAATGACGTCATAGGGTATCCTCGTAGCCAATTAAGAACTTAAGACCCCCCCTACTGCATTTTAGGCCGGAATTTTGAATTTTAGAGGCTGTAAATTATCAGGGGACGGTATTCAAGTTATAGTATAGGACTGGAAATTTTTGCAGGTTTAATATTCGAATTACTCGAATTATTCGAATACATCATTATTTGAAGTATTCGAATTTTCTAATTATTCGAATATGATTCCCAGCCCTAGTGTAGTACTTACCTTATACCGATTAATACCCTATTAATACCGATGGGTGATGGAGGTATGTAGGGATTTAATATCAATTTGGGTGTTTTTAGTAAAAATCAAGCAGTACGAATCCCCTCCACTTTTAATGACGTCATAGGGTATCCTCGTAGCCAATTAAGAACTTAAGATCCCCCTACTGCATTTTCAGCAGGAATTTTGAATTTTAGAGGTTGTAATTTATCAGGGGACGCTATTAAAGGTTTAGTAACTTATACCGATCAAGCGCCCTATTAATACCGATGGGGGTGAGGGAGGTATGTAGGGATTTAATATCAATTGAGGTGTTTTTAGTAAAAATCAAGCAGTACGAATCCCCTCCACTTTTAATGACGTCATAGGGTATCCTCGTAGCCAATTAAGAACTTAAGACCCCCCCTACTGCATTTTAGGCCGGAATTTTGAATTTTAGAGGCTGTAAATTATCAGGGGACGGTATTAAAGTTATAGTATACGACTGGAAATTTTTGCAGGTTTAATATTCGAATTACTCGAATTATTCGAATACATCATTATTTGAAGTATTCGAATTTTCTAATTATTCGAATATGATTCCCAGCCCTAGTGTAGTACTTACCTTATACCGATTAATACCCTATTAATACCGATGGGTGATGGAGGTATGTAGGGATTTAATATCAATTTGGGTGTTTTTAGTAAAAATCAAGCAGTACGAATCCCCTCCACTTTTAATGACGTCATAGGGTATCCTCGTAGCCAATTAAGAACTTAAGATCCCCCTACTGCATTTTCAGCAGGAATTTTGAATTTTAGAGGTTGTAATTTATCAGGGGACGCTATTAAAGGTTTAGTAACTTATACCGATCAAGCGCCCTATTAATACCGATGGGGGTGAGGGAGGTATGTAGGGATTTAATATCAATTGAGGTGTTTTTAGTAAAAATCAAGCAGTACGAATCCCCTCCACTTTTAATGACGTCATAGGGTATCCTCGTAGCCAATTAAGAACTTAAGACCCCCCCTACTGCATTTTAGGCCGGAATTTTGAATTTTAGAGGCTGTAAATTATCAGGGGACGGTATTCAAGTTATAGTATAGGACTGGAAATTTTTGCAGGTTTAATATTCGAATTACTCGAATTATTCGAATACATCATTATTTGAAGTATTCGAATTTTCTAATTATTCGAATATGATTCCCAGCCCTAGTGTAGTACTTACCTTATACCGATTAATACCCTATTAATACCGATGGGTGATGGAGGTATGTAGGGATTTAATATCAATTTGGGTGTTTTTAGTAAAAATCAAGCAGTATGAATCCTCTCCACTTTTAATGACGTCATAGGGTATCCTCGTAGCCAATTAAGGGCTTAAGATCCCTCTACTGCATTTTTGGCAGGAATTTTGAATTTTAGAGGTTGTAATTTATCAGGGGACGGTATTAAAGGTATAGTATAGGGCTGGGAATTTTTGCAGATTTAGTATTCGACTTACTCGAATTATTCGAATACACCATTATTTGAATTATTCGAATTTTCTAATTATTCGAATATGATTCCCAGCCCTAGTGTAGTACTTACCTTATACCGATTAATACCCTATTAATACCGATGGGTGATGGAGGTATGTAGGGATTTAATATCAATTTGGGTGTTTTTAGTAAAAATCAAGCAGTACGAATCCCCTCCACTTTTAATGACGTCATAGGGTATCCTCGTAGTCAATTAAGAACTTGAGACCCCCCCTACTGCATTTTAGGCCGGAATTTTGAATTTTAGGGGCTGTAATTTATCAGGGGACGGTATTAGGTATAGTATAGGGCTGGGAATTTTTGCAGGTTTAGTATTCGAATTACTCGAATTATTTGAATACATCATTATTTGAATTATTCGAATTTTCTAATTATTCCAATATGATTCCCAACCCTAGTGTAGTACCTTATACCGATTAATACCCTATTAATACCGATGGGTGATGGAGGTATGTAGGGATTTAATATCAATTTGGGTGTTTTTAGTAAAAATCAAGCAGTACGAATCCCCTCCACTTTTAATGACGTCATAGGGTATCCTCGTAGCCAATTAAGAACTTAAGACCCCCCTACTGCATTTTATGCCGGAATTTTTAATTTTAGGGGCTGTAATTTATCAGGGGACGGTATTAAAGGTATAGTATAGGGCTGGGAATTTTTGCAGGTTTAGTATTCGAATTACTCGAATTATTCGAATACATCATTATTTGAATTATTCGAATTTTCTAATTATTCGAATATGATTCCCAACCCTAGTGTAGTACCTTATACCGATTAATACCCTATTAATACCGATGGGTGATGGAGGTATGTAGGGATTTAATATCAATTGGGGTGTTTTTAGTAAAAATCAAGCAGTACGAATCCCCTCCACTTTTAATGACGTCATAGGGTATCCTCGTAGCCAATTAAGAACTTAAGACCCCCCCTACTGCATTTTATGCCGGAATTTTTAATTTTAGGGGCTGTAATTTATCAGGGGACGGTATTAAAGGTATAGTATAGGGCTGGGAATTTTTGCAGGTTTAGTATTCGAATTACTCGAATTATTCGAATTTTCTAATTATTCGAATATGATTCCCAGCCCTAGTGTAGTACCTTATACCGATTAATGCCCTATTAATACCGATAGGTGATGGAGGTATGTAGGGATTTAATATCAATTTGGGTGTTTTTAGTAAAAATCAAGCAGTACGAATCCCCTCCACTTTTAATGACGTCATAGGGTATCCTCGTAGTCAATTAAGAACTTGAGACCCCCCTACTGCATTTTAGGCCGGAATTTTGAATTTTAGGGGCTGTAATTTATCAAGGGACGGTATTAAAGGTATAGTATAGGGCTGGGAATTTTTGCAGGTTTAGTATTCGAATTACTCGAATTATTCGAATACATCATTATTTGAATTATTCGAATTTTCTAATTATTCGAATATGATTCCCAGTCCTAGTTTAGTACCTTATACCGATTAATACCCTATTAATACCGATGGGTGATGGAGGTATGTAGGGATTTAATATCAATTTGGGTGTTTTTAGTAAAAATCAAGCAGTACGAATCCTCTCCACTTTTAATGACGTCATAGGGTATCCTCGTAGCCAATTAAGGGCTTAAGATCCCTCTACTGCATTTTATGCCGGAATTTTTAATTTTAGGGGCTGTAATTTATCAGGGGACGGTATTAAAGGTATAGTATAGGGCTGGGAATTTTTGCAGGTTTAGTATTCGAATTACTCGAATTATTCGAATATGATTCCCAGCCCTAGTTTAGTACCTTATACCGATTAATACCCTATTAATACCGATGGGTGATAGAGGTATGTAGGGCTTTAATATCAATTGGGGTGTTTCAAATAGCGATGGGGTTTTCATAGAGATGTCGTCAGAGAAAGTGGAAGAGAAAAAGGCAGATTTGGGCCATCCTGTAGATATATCAACCTCTGAAGTAATATAAATGTTGGTGCTTTTGAAGGTAATCAGAGAAATATCTTAAAGGACTCCTAAACGATTGTATTAATCTGGTCACTTTTGTTGCGTGTGTTGTAGTTAAATGATTTCGAAACAATTTAAGCAATAAATTGTTTTAACTTTTGTTATACGTTGTTACTTCTAGTCTTTTTTAGCAATAAATTTACTACAACCTATTATTATAAAGGTATTAAAATAATTTGTTGTCATTTCTAGTCAATTATAAAATAATTTTTGTTTTTGTTTTGGAAAAAAATTTTTTTAACTATACAGGGTGTTCGAGTGATTGTAAAGTCTTAGTAACAAATCAAATCAACTGCACTACTCGAACACTTTTGTTATTATTTTTCACGTGCGAAATTTAAAAACTTGACCGGGAAATTCGCTCCCAGACATTCGCACAAACTTTTTTTTATTATTTTGAAAACTATTTGTACTCTCAAGCTAGTCTTTTAATTAGGAAATTAATTTTAAATTATTGAGACCTACTACAATCGTTCTGTGATATTTTAACTTTTTAAGTAATTTTTTTAAACACTCAGAAGGTCTAATAAAAATCGAGTAGAATAACAATACACAACGATATTATTTTATAAGTCCAACAATTCCATTAGGAAATGTATAATGTGTCCCATGGGACGTGGGATACCTTTTATTAGAGAATTGGGCATAGCCACGTTATTGGACATCCCACGGGACACATTGTACACAATTTTGTTAAGTGGTACCAGCATTGGGACATACAAATATGCAAAGAAAAGTTGCATGTTTTGATGACCTTTAAGAATCCGTTAAGAAAATTTCAAAATTCAAAATGGTTTCCGAGATAACGCAGAAAAACTGAAAATTTTGTTTTTCAACTGTAGTTTCAAAATGGCTTACTTTTAAAAACAATTCTAGGGAAAATTTTTTAGGAGATCAAAAAAGCTATCAAACGATACCAAACTCGACTTTTTATCACATCGACGCTAGGCGTCGCGACGTTCAACTTTTAACTTTCCTATGGGGTAGACTTGTCTAAATTTGGATTCCAAACGAGAACTTTTTTCTTAATTTACACAACTTTTTAGGTCATGTTATGTTACTATCTGTTATTTTTTACGATGAAAAATAACGACTAAAACTTAATTTTTAAGGTTTTAGAAAAGTAAATTAATCAGGAAATAAAAGTAAATTTAAAGATTTTCATAAATAATATTTATTTTCCGATTAACTTACCTTTCTAAAATTTGAAAAACTAAGTTTTAGTCGTTATTTTTCATCGTAAAAAATAACACAAAGTAACATTAACATAACGTAATATAACATAACCTGAAAAGTTGTATAAATTAAGAACAGTACAAGATAGGAAGTTCTCGATTGGTATCCGAATTTAGACAAGCTTACTGAGTAATTTTTGCAAAAAACAATGATAGGAAAATGAAAAATTGAACGTCGCGACGCCTACGCGTCGATGCGATAAAAAGTCGAGTTTGGTATCGTTTGATAGCTTTTTTGATCTCCTAAAAAAATTTCGCAAGAATTTTTTTTAAAAGTAAGCCATTTTGAAACTACAGTCGAAAAACAAATATTTCAGTTATTTCTGCGTTATCTCAGAAACTAGTTAGAATTTTTAAATTTTCCAAATGGTTTCTTAAAGGTCATCAAAATATCCAACTTTTTGCTAATTTAACCAATCTCGTAACTCTTACAGTTTGCGAGATCCCAACGTTAGTACCACTTAAAATAATCACTCTGTACAAGGTGACTCGTCTTTTGTAGAAGTAATTTTAACCGCGAGTGCATTAATTTGGTGCAAATTCTAGCTTAAGAGTACAAAGGAGGTCTTCAATTATGTAATTATTGCCAACACTTACATAACAATCATTAGAAGTTATACCACTGGCATTAATTACTATTTAAACGTCTTAAATTGTCGAGCGTAAATTTTAAATGTGGTCAAAAACAGAAAGTTCTAAAACGGCCAGTAATCGACACTTTTTGTAGACCGCCTAATTTACTCTCAAGAAATTAAGTCATAAAATAATGTAAAAAATATTTTATACTGTAAATTTTATGTTGTACTTTGTGTCATCATTAAATGTTAAAAACGTTAAAACCTCTTTATGTTGTATTATTAATAAAAAAGAAAAGTTGCAACTACCGAAAAAAAAAAGTTATTCTTTGATATCCTGGAGGATGAACAACACGTTGGAAGACAGCCAATTCTAAGCCGAGTAACTACAATCAAACAAAAAAACAAGGAAGTATTTAAAGACAAAGTACTAATCTCATTTATTAAGTTTAAAAATAGTTTCCATAATTCGACTCTTTTTATCATAAATCAGTCGTTTAATGCTTCAAAAAATCTTTATAATGATTAAAATATATTTCAATAAAAACATGCAATATAAAACACGACTTAATGCCCTAACTGTTTGTAGAGCAACGGAACATAATCGTCATATTCAGCTTGATAAAAATTCCCGGCGACCGGTTCACCAAGATTATGTTTAGCAGCAAACTTCTTAATTGAAAACACTCCACGATTATCACCAGACCTATTAGTCAATCGAGGAACACCATCAAAAGCCACCTTTCCATTCTGTTTGTAAATCAGAAAAACGTATCGATGTAAACCTAAAAGAAAACAACCGTAACTTCAAAACTTAATACAATTACAACCGACCTGTTGATGGTGGTGGTCCAGAGCCGACATACTCGGAAAGAGTGTCACCTTTTGAAATGTCATTTCCAGGGATATTTCCAACAAGCCAATGATGCCACTCACGAAACTTAGGATCTTGACGACTCGGTGCATCAGGATCTAAAATTGTAAACTAAAAAAAGCTTCTTACAAACAACAAACGCACCAGTCATGCAAAGAGTGTAAAAAGCGCTTTGATCGGCTACCCATTTAACGGTCGGAATATCTTTGACTTGTGTCGGAGTTAAAACGTTTCCAAGGTTTACAGAAACACCACTAGGGTAGGAGACCTTAAAAATAACTATTAGTACCGAATTGAATAGTTTTAATTAGTGTACTTACATCGGCAACTTCTTTAGGAGCTACATCGATGACATCGGGTACTACAGCTTCTTTCTCCATATTTTTAACTAGCGAAGAGAAAAATCGTGCACTTAAAACTGATCGTCTAACAGCAAACATTATAAAGGTGTGCCTTTAACAAAATGACCAAAATACCTTCAATTAATTAACTTACCGATAACTGAAGCCGGTTCAGCGTTCAACGTATCAAAGTTCGAACTGTCAGAATCCGGTGATAATGTTTGACAGCAGCTTTGAGTGGAAAAGATTAAAAATGATAACAAAAGGCATTTATAATTTCGTTTGGAAGACATATTGTTGGAATAAAATTTAAATAAATTATTTATTTAACATAAATAATTTACTTTCACTTTCTATTACAGTTTTCTGTTTTCTTTTACTTGACAGTTCAAACAACTGCGTATAGATGGCTCGCGCGTCGAATTTTTCAAATAATTTCAAATTTAAAACATTTATTTTTGAGTTATTACTTGAATATTATTATTTTAAATAACGCAAAAAGGGTTAGTTATTGATAAATTGTTTATAATTTTTAATTTTTATAGTTTTTCTGTGAGTTTGTGCGTTTGCAGGTAGGTATTCGAGCTAATTATAATTTATAATGTATGCACAAATACAATAAATGCTTTACATTGAAGACTATCTTTGCTTGCATCTGCAAAGATCTACATTTTTTGTTTTACTTTCCTTAAGAGAATATGATAATGATCTAACCCTTGTTATGCAAAACCGTTAAATAACAATACCTTGTTACTTTAAACAGCAATATATATTACTTCAGTAAAAAATTTTCTACTTCTTTATCCTTCGTTCCCTAGAGATTTCTTTTTATTAAAAATAGTTGTACATTTTTGTAAAATAAAATAATTTCGTTACGAAAAATTAGCTAATTAGTTACCCTTATTAAACTATCTTTTAGCGCAGCTGTTATTTTAAGTTAAGGGCTCGTGCCATACTTGTCACAAAGGTACGAAGCACCCCATTTATTAACGTAGATCACGTTAATTTATTTCTAAGATTTATTATTTTTTTACAATTTACCCTTTTACTCGGCTTCGAATTATTAATTGCCTACTTTTATTTCATAATTGACTGTAAAGTATTCACTACTTAACGGCTTTTTGTGAATGCTACGAAAAGGTCGATTAAGGGTCGACCCTAGAAAAGAAAAACTCATAGTTCAGAAGATTCCTTCAACAGAACACACATCCTTTTGTTTTGGGTTGTCAGTTGGAATGGGAGGCACAGTGACTTGTAGAGAATTCAACTCATTATTTTTCATTTGATTAATTTTCATAAATTAATTATGACATCTATCACAAATATTTTTACAGGTTTCGATAGGGAATTTTCTGCTCTATAATTTTCATTAGAAGTAAAATTACAGACAGGCTACTCCTTAAGGAGCTAGAACAGAAAAAGTTTAAAAAAAGTCTTTAAATACCTCACTAGTGTACCATTGCTTTTAGAGATGGATTGGTAAACCCAAGATTCAACCCATAGCTCAATTCGTATTACTGTTGATTCGCAAAACGTTACTGGGATCTTGGCTCAGTACAAGCTATGCTCAATGTTGAAGCCTTGAGAAAGTTAAACATTGTCACAATGCGTTCAGAGAATTCATCCTCTAAACATAGGATCTTCTGAAACATCTCAATTGAGTCCTGCTGAAATTGAGCAGGGCTTGGCTTGCTCAGAAAAAGATCTCTTTAGATACAACTGATCATATGCTTGAGTCCTTCGAAAACTTTTGATACGTAGGGTTTTATTGAAAGAGCAGTGACCACTCAGTGCGCCTACTACCGCGCTCAATTGAATCCTGCTCAAAATGAGCCGAGCTTGGCTTGCTCAGAAAAAGATCTCTTAAGAAACAACTGATCATATGCTTGAGTCCTTCGAACACTTTTGATACGTAGAGTTGTATTGAAAGAGCAGTGACCACTCAGTGCGCCTACTACCGCGCTCAATTGAATCCTGCTCAAATTGATCAGGGCTTGGCTTGCTCAGAAAAAGATCTCTTAAGAAACAACTGATCATATGCTTGAGTCCTTCGAAAACTTTTGATACGTAGGATTTTATTGAAAGAGCAGTGACCACTCAGTGCGCCTACTACCGCGCTAAATTGAATCCAGCTCAAATTGATCAGGGCTTGGCTTGCTCAGAAAAAGATCTCTTAAGAAACAACTGATCATATGCTTGAGTCCTTCGAAAACTTTTGATACGTAGGATTTTATTGAAAGAGCAGTGACCACTCAGTGCGCCTACTACCGCGCTAAATTGAATCCAGCTCAAATTGATCAGGGCTTGGCTTGCTCAGAAAAAGATCTCTTAAGAAACAACTGATCATATGCTTGAGTCCTTCGAAAACTTTTGATACGTAGGGTTTTATTGAAAGAGCAGTGACCACTCAGTGCGCCTACTACCGCGCTCAATTGAATCCTGCTCAAAATGAGCCGGGCTTGGCTTGCTCAGAAAAAGATCTCTTAAGAAACAACTGATCATATGCTTGAGTCCTTCGAAAACTCTTGATACGTAGAGTTGTATTGAAAGAGCAGTGACCACTCAGTGCGCCTACTACCGCGCTCAATTGAATCCTGCTCAAATTGATCAGGGCTTGGCTTGCTCAGAAAAAGATCTCTTAACAAACAACTGATCATATGCTTGAGTCCTTCGAAAACTTTTGATACGTAGGGTTTTATTGAAAGAGCAGTGACCACTCAGTGCGCCTACTACCGCGCTCAATTGCATCCTGCTCAAAATGAGCCGGGCTTGGCTTGCTCAGAAAAAGATCTCTTAAGAAACAACTGATCATATGCTTGAGTCCTTCGAACACTTTTGATACGTAGAGTTGTATTGAAAGAGCAGTGACCACTCAGTGCGCCTACTACCGCGCTAAATTGAATCCTGCTCAAATTGATCAGGGCTTGGCTTGCTCAGAAAAAGATCTCTTAAGAAACAACTGATCATATGCTTGAGTCCTTCGAAAACTTTTGATACGTAGGGTTTTATTGAAAGAGCAGTAACCACTCAGTGCGCCTACTACCGCGCTCAATTGAACCCTGCTCAAAATGAGCCGGGCTTGGCTTGCTCAGAAAAAGATCTCTTAAGAAACAACTGATCATATGCTTGAGTCCTTCGAAAACTTTTGATACGTAGGGTTTTATTGAAAGAGCAGTGACCACTCAGTGCGCCTACTACCGCGCTCAATTGAATCCTGCTCAAAATGAGCCGGGCTTGGCTTGCTCAGAAAAAGATCTCTTAAGAAACAACTGATCATATGCTTGAGTCCTTCGAAAACTTTTGATACGTAGAGTTGTATTGAAAGAGCAGTGACCACTCAGTGCGCCTACTACCGCGCTCAATTGAATCCTGCTCAAATTGATCAGGGCTTGGCTTGCTCAGAAAAAGATCTCTTAACAAACAACTGATCATATGCTTAAGTCCTTCGAAAACTTTTGATACGTAGGATTTTATTGAAAGAGCAGTGACCACTCAGTGCGCCTACTATCGCGCTCAATTGAATCCTGCTCAAAATGAGCCGGGCTTGGCTTGCTCAGAAAAAGATCTCTTAAGAAACAACTGATCATATGCTTGAGTCCTTCGAAAACTTTTGATACGTAGAGTTGTATTGAAAGAGCAGTGACCACTCAGTGCGCCTACTACCGCGCTCAATTGAATCCTGCTCAAATTGATCAGGGCTTGGCTTGCTCAGAAAAAGATCTCTTAAGAAACAACTGATCATATGCTTGAGTCCTTCGAAAACTTTTGATACGTAGGGTTTTATTGAAAGAGCAGTGACCACGCAGTGCGCCTACTACCGCGCTCAATTGAATCCTGCTCAAATTGATCAGGGCTTGGCTTGCTCAGAAAAAGATCTCTTAAGAAACAACTGATCATATGCTTGAGTCCTTCGAAAACTTTTGATACGTAGGGTTTTATTGAAAGAGCAGTGACCACGCAGTTCGCCTACTACCGCGCTCAATTGAATCCTGCTCAAATTGAGCAGGGCTTGGCTTGCTCAGAAAAAGATCTCTTTAGATACAACTGATCATATGCTTGAGTCCTTCGAAAACTTTTGATACGTATGGTTTTATTGAAAGAGCAGTGACCACTCAGTGCGCCTACTACCGCGCTCAATTGAATCCTGCTCAAATTGAGCAGGGCTTGGCTTGCTCAGAAAAAGATCTCTTAAGAAACAACTGATCATATGCTTGAGTCCTTCGAAAACTTTTGATACGTATGGTTTTATTGAAAGAGCAGTGACCACTCAGTGCGCCTACTACCGCGCTCAATTGAATCCTGCTCAAATTGAGCGGGGCTTGGCGGGGCAATGACGTTCCCTGAAGAAGAGAACATTCGTAAACTTTGCAAATGTGATGTCCTTTCAGTAAACGGTTAAATTTCCTCTGATAAAACTATTTGAGATTCCTAAGGTAAAAGTGCTCTGCTGAGCTCTAATTGCCAACCCATCCAGCAATTTCGTTCCCTTTTACCTCCAAATGGATCGCATGTTGGTTCTTGAGCAAGGAAGCTTTCAAACAACCCTAAAATTCGCTAAAATGGCTTCTTGGAAGTTCTCAGTGATTTTGTTTGAGCAAACCATTATGCAAATGGTCCATCTGTGATATCCAAAGGATTTCGGTTTTAAATTTGCTGTATAAGTGTGCGTTTTAAAAGCAGTTGTTTGTAGACAAGTAAGGATTTGATTAACAACTATAACGCATATTGCACACATGCTCGTGCACCCCTAACTTCTTGAGAAAGCTGCATCGGGGTGTCTTGGAAAATAAAACGGCAAATCGCCAAATCACAGCTGCTTGGGGTTTATTATACGTCACAGCTGCTATTTAATATAGTACCAATATGCATTATTAACCCTAAACTATATATTTTGTGATTTGCACTAATTGATTAACGGTGAACTCATGTCGAACAAGAAAATTTGAAAATACAGCTGTTAAAACAGTTTAAACGATAAGGATATTGATAAAATGGTCCTCATTGTTAATCCATCACCTGTTAATCTTATGAAAGAAAATCGTTAGATTTGCGTAAAAATTACAAAAAATTGGAACGCATTATCAATGGACGGTTTTTGAATTTTAATCAAAACAACTTTAGCCCACTTTTCAATTTTTTAATCGAAAGGTCAGAAAGGTTAATGTAAATCATTTTTTGGCTGAATAAAAAATCCGTAAAGTTCAAATTTTAAATCCCATAATGGGCCACGTGGTAGTGAATGGGTAGTAGTGGGTGCATACACCTTTTGAATAGTTGCTTCATGAATAGCCAGGTAGGCGTCGCACCTGTAAACAAAACCTGCAGCTACTTCCTATATCCTCTTACTCCTTTTCAAGAAAAAATTGATTTTTTTAGAAATTCGGGAAATTTTTTAAAATAACGGATGTGGCCATACGAGGAACTTTTTTATATTTTTATTAATTAAAATTTTATTTAATATCTTCAAAAAGCTAATTTTACGAGATTTCATAATTTTGAAAAATACACAGTTCCATTTAAATTAGGAAATTTGATCCCATTTTTTACAAGGTTTCAAACTATTGAAAAATATACAGGATGTTTCTAAAAATTTTAATATTTTTGTAATTTCCGGTTTAAACGGAAGCGTTTTGTTTCCCTAAAATAGTGTCAAATAACAGATATTCATGGGATTATTAGATATATTCATTTTCGAGTTTTCATTTTTATTACAATAGAAATTAGAGATTTTTGAAGTTTTGACATTCAAAAAATCATAACTCCGGATCCGCATCATACCAGTCTTTAAAAATTTAAAGCTAGATAGAGAATTACATTGTCTATAAAATATCCGAAAATTAAAAACACGCTCGGGGCAGTTATTGAGAAAATCGACATCAAAATTTTGACCTACTTTCGCCCCTTAAAGGTAGACAGTTTTGAAACAATTTTAAAAATCAAATTAATTAGGACGAAAGCCCTATATTTTGGCTATACAATGCCGTTTTGAAATTTTTATAATAATAATTAGCGGCTAAGTTACAAGGGAAAAACCACAAAATGGGACAATCGTTCTCTTGACCGCCATTTTGAATTAAAAAATTTGAAATTTTTTTTTTCAATTTGGGCTTAGATGTACTATCTTATAGCCAATGAAAAATGAATTTGGCACAAGTTTTCAAATATGTGCCCAAAATAACCACCTTATTTTTGGACACCCTGTCTTATAAATCTAAAAATTTTTTTTTAATTTTGGGAATCAGGGGGACTCAACACGTTAAGAAATGCAATAAAAAAAAAATTTTTTTCTCGTTATAGAAATTGATTTTTTTAGCAATTTGAGGCAATTTTTAAAATTTATTGAAGAAAACGTTATTTTTAAACGAAACCACAATTAGTTAGCGATAAGTTAACACTCGCAACTTCCAAGCGGATGCGTAAAACTGATAGTTTATAATAATATAAATAAATAAAAAAAAAATTTCTAATTCAAAATTCAAGGTTAACCAACAATTTGATCGTCTATTTTAATAAAAACATGGTAGGGTAGTTTTGAAAGAGGGTGGTTGTAGTGTATAGTATACGGTAGGGTGCACTCCCTTATCGGCCGTTGATATCACTTACTTTACGCTACTTCGCACGAGCCACACACACCAGGTGCATTTATTTTTAATAGTACAACGAACTTACATATGCAATTTTTTTCGTTACACTTATTAAAATTATAATAATTAATTATAAAAACGCCCTCTATAGTGGTGGAAATATTATAATTGTAATAACAAGCGCTTGGCAGAACTTTTTCTCAAAAAAAATCCCCCCCCTTGAATTAAAAAAAAATCTTAATTACTTAAGACTTTTTGCAACGGATGGAAGTTGGAATGTTCACTTGTACGCTATGAAGTGATTTGCAAAAGCAGCTGAAGTTGCGTTTTATTAGTGAAAAACTAACTGTAAAGCCTCAGTATTGAGTATGTATTACATACATGTGCTTATTCACAGGAGAACCCTTATGTGCACTTCGCACACATGCTGGGTCTAAGCAGGCGGGTGCATTCACTTTCATAAGCTATACTTTCACATATGGCGATAAACAATGTAGGGGACTTCAAATATAGTTGAGGGCAATGTTCCAGACTGAATAGTGTTGTTCTATGAGGGGGTGCATTTTTACACCAGCCGTTAACGAAGATTCTGTTCAAATCTATTTTATTCAAAAATATTTCCAAAATTTGTCCAAAAATCAACAGCTCTCATGATCGCCAGTCCGGCCGTCCGTCCATCTTTCTAGTCGTCTGTCCAAATCCAACTATACCTATGTCTCTTTGACTGTATAACTGTCCAACCGTCTACTCCCTCATCTATCTAACTGTCATCAAACCTAGCGGTAAAAACCCAAAAGACAATACTATTCTAACGTAGACACAGCAGATAGACTGTGGCATACCAAAAGCAAAGACAACTATTTTTACGTGTTTCAATAAAGAATTTCCGCTCTATAATTTTCATTAGAAGTAAAATTACCGTCAGACTACTCCTTAAGGAGCTAGAGCCTCGAGAGGCACAGTGACTTGTAGAATTCGATTTATTAGAATTTTTTAAATTTGATTAATTTTCATAAATTAATTATGACAGCTATTACAAATATTTTTAGGTGTTTCGATAGAGAATTTTCCGCTCTATAATTTTCATTAGAAGTAAAATTACCGTCAGATTACACCTTAAGGAGCTAGAGCCTCGAGAGGCACAGTGACTTGTAGAATTCGATTTATTAGATGTTTTCAAATTTGATTAATTTTCATAAATTAATTATGACAACTATTACAAATATTTTTAGGTGTTTCGATAGAGAATTTTCCGCTCTATAATTTTCATTAGAAGTAAAATTACCGTCAGATTACACCTTAAGGAGCTAGAGCCTCGAGAGGCACAGTGATTTGTAGAATTCGATTTATTAGATGTTTTCAAATTTGATTAATTTTCATAAATTAATTATGACAACTATTACAAATATTTTTAGGTGTTTCGATAGAGAATTTTCCGCTCTATAATTTTCATTAGAAGTAAAATTACCGTCAGATTACACCTTAAGGAGCTAGAGCCTCGAGAGGCACAGTGATTTGTAGAATTCGACTTATTAGATGTTTTCAAATTTGATTAATTTTCATAAATTAATTATGACAGCTATAACAAATATTTTTAGGTGTTCCGATAGAGAATTTTCCGCTCTATAATTTTCATTAGAAGTAAAATTACCGTCAGATTACACATTAAGGAGCTAGAGCCGCGAGAGGCACAGTGACTTGTAGAATTCGACTTATTAGATGTTTTCAAATTTGATTAATTTTCATAAATTAATTATGACAGCTATAACAAATATTTTTAGGTGTTCCGATAGAGAATTTTCCGCTCTATAATTTTCATTAGAAGTAAAATTACCGTCAGATTACACATTAAGGAGCTAGAGCCGCGAGAGGCACAGTGACTTGTAGAATTCGACTTATTAGATGTTTTCAAATTTGATTAATTTTCATAAATTAATTATGACAGCTATAACAAATATTTTTAGGTGTTTCGATAGAGAATTTTCCGCTCTATAATTTTCATTAGAAGTAAAATTACCGTCAGATTACACATTAAGGAGCTAGAGCCGCAAGAGGCACAGTGACTTGTAGAATTTGACTTATTAGATGTTTTCAAATTTGATTAATTTTCATAAATTAATTATGACAACTATTACAAATATTTTTAGGTGTTCCGATAGAGAATTTTCCGCTCTATAATTTTCATAAGAAGTAAAATTACCGTCAGACTACACCTTAAGGAGCTAGAGCCTCGAGAGGCACAGTGACTTGTAGAATTCGATTTATTAGATGTTTTCAAATTTGATTAATTTTCATAAATTAATTATGACAGCTATTACAAATATTTTTAGGTGTTCCGATAGAGAATTTTCCGCTCTATAATTTTCATAAGAAGTAAAATTACCGTCAGACTACTCCTTAAGGAGCTACAGCCTCGAGAGGTACAGTGACTTGTAGAATTCGATTTATTAGATGTTTTCAAATTTGATTAATTGTCATAAATTAATTATGACAGCTATTACAAATATTTTTAGGTGTTCCGATAGAGAATTTTCCGCTCTATAATTTTCATAAGAAGTAAAATTACCGTCAGACTACACCTTAAGGAGCTAGAGCCTCGAGAGGCACAGTGACTTGTAGAATTCGATTTATTAGATGTTTTCAAATTTGATTAATTTTCATAAATTAATTATGACAGCTATTACAAATATTTTTAGGTGTTCCGATAGAGAATTTTCCGCTCTATAATTTTCATAAGAAGTAAAATTACCGTCAGACTAGTCCTTAAGGAGCTACAGCCTCGAGAGGTACAGTGACTTGTAGAATTCGATTTATTAGATGTTTTCAAATTTGATTAATTGTCATAAATTAATTATGACAGCTATTACAAATATTTTTAGGTGTTTCGATAGAGAATTTTCCGCTCTATAATTTTCATTAGAAGTAAAATTACCGTCAGATTACACCTTAAGGAGCTAGAGCCTCGAGAGGCACAGTGACTTGTAGAATTCGATTTATTAGAATTTTTTAAATTTGATTAATTTTCATTAATTAATTATGACAGCTATTACAAATATTTTTAGGTGTTTCGATAGAGAATTTTCCGCTCTATAATTTTCATTAGAAGTAAAATTACCGTCAGATTACACCTTAAGGAGCTAGAGCCTCGAGAGGCACAGTGACTTGTAGAATTCGATTTATTAGAATTTTTTAAATTTGATTAATTTTCATAAATTAATTATGACAGCTATTACAAATATTTTTAGGTGTTTCGATAGAGAATTTTCCGCTCTATAATTTTCATTAGAAGTAAAATTACCGTCAGATTACACCTTAAGGAGCTAGAGCCTCGAGAGGCACAGTGACTTGTAGAATTCGATTTATTAGAATTTTTTAAATTTGATTAATTTTCATAAATTAATTATGACAGCTATTACAAATATTTTTAGGTGTTTCGATAGAGAATTTTCCGCTCTATAATTTTCATTAGAAGTAAAATTACCGTCAGATTACACATTAAGGAGCTAGAGCCGCGAGAGGCACAGTGACTTGTAGAATTCGACTTATTAGATGTTTTCAAATTTGATTAATTTTCATAAATTAATTATGACAGCTATTACAAATATTTTTAGGTGTTTCAATAGAGAATTTTCCGCTCTATATTTTCATTAGAAGTAAAATCACCATCAAACTAATCCTTAAGGAGCTAGAACCTTGTGAGGCATAGTGAGCGACTAACAGTCCGAACGAGCACACGACATGAAGTAAAGACGAGCGAAATGGTTTTAATTACGCGTTATTAACTTGAACTAACGGCTTAACGTGCCCTCCATAGCACGTCGAACTGCATGATAAAAATTACTTTATTCTGAAAATTGTTTTTGAGCACACTATGTTATGTGTTTGATGTGTTGTTCGAACCTGCATTAACACCTTCATTTTAGTATTTGTTACAAAGAAATGAATGGGGTAGGTGGAAGAGTGGTGCCAAAATTTTTGAAACTCTTTTATTAAAAAACTGTAATAATAGGTTTTGAAAATCTTTGAAAGGGAAACTGCTTCGACTTTAGTGAACGAGCTTCTTAAGGAAGTCCGTCCGTCATGCTTTGAATGATTTAAAAACACGTGCATAATTGCAACCCTTCTTGTATTCTGGTTCTTCCTTCCGTTGCTTTCAACAGCGCGTGCAAGTTCACCATGCATTAAAATTCAAATACTCAAATGCAAAGTAAGTTAGTTCTTTTTATACCAAAATTTATTTTTTTCTATTTAAACATTATTATTTCCTGCCTTCTTGTCTTGTAGATCTGCATTCAGATTCAGATTCGGTTCAAGAACGCCCTGTCGCTTTCGTACTTTGAACATTTAAATATTATGGCGACTACGTGTTCACCTTATAAAATAAACAAAATAAAAAGCGTGTGGTTGTTCCGAAATTAAAACCGTCTACTTCGCTGTCTATTGAGGTGGTCGAGGTTTCCTGGAGATGAAGACCATGTGTAAAGTGGTAAAAATATATCGACATCCTGTTAAAATAGCATAAAGCACAACACCACCACCACCTGCACATATGCAAAAATCTTCTCATTAGAAGTTCCAATGTGTAATTTCTTTAAACGTTTCACTACCAAATTTTCGTTTCAAAAAAGGGTCTAAGATTACCGGATTAGATTGTCACGGGTTATGAATTTTTACCAAATTGCTCCAACGTGTTTGTTTCGAACAAAGGAAAATAAATAAAATGATAAGTATACTCGCAGAAAAGTCCATCTCAAGCTTGAGCATTGTGGACTCCTTTTTCTATTGTTTTATACTTAATTCGTTCCTACAAACCCATCAATGGAGTGACTGATCCATTAACAAAACCATTAAATAACGTAAAATTACGTTATTTTTTTTTCATTCATTAACAATTTTTGCGGACGGATACATCGAAAACTAAAAGGAATAGAGAGAAAATGAATAAATCCAATCTTGTAGGAAATTTTATAAGCTTTCATTTAGCTAAAAATATTTTTCCCCTAGGACCCACCGTTTTTGAGATATAAGCGAAAACCCCAAAAATGAGACCTTTCCACCTTCCCTAAGCTTAACAATTTTTGCGGGCGGATACATCGAAAACTAAAAGGAAGAGAGAACAAACGAATAAATACAATCTTGTAGGAAATTTTATAAGCTTTCATTTAGCTAAAAATATTTTTCCCCTAGGACCCACCGTTTTTGAGATATAAGCGAAAACCCCAAAAATGAGACCTTTCCACCTTCCCTAAGCTTAACAATTTTTGCGGGCGGATACATCGAAAACTAAAAGGAAGAGAGAACAAACGAATAAATACAATCTTGTAGGAAATTTTATAAGCTTTCATTTAGCTAAAAATATTTTTCCCCTAGGACCCACCGTTTTCGAGATAACCTAAGATCTTAAAGACCCATGGTAAAAAAATATTTTGTGGTTGTAAAACGGTAAGATGGAAGCCAAAAAATATTTTGAAGGGCAGCTAATGAAATAGTCCGTGAAAAAAATTTGTTACAATTTTAAAAAGAGGAAGGAAGTTAAAAGTAAACTTTTCCGTTGGAAGCTGTCAAACTTTAATATACTGCACATCTCCTGCACGCTGGTATCAAATTACAAATCACACATGTGGAAATAAATCTGTGGTGGTAAAGTAACTTTGGTATTGGGATCGTTTGTGTGTCTAATTTTTGCACCACATTTTATTCCATCACACACACGTACAAAAAATTTGTACAAAGCAAGCTGGTGTTGAATCAAAATTTTTTTTTCCTAATTATTTTTAACATTTAATACCAGTACGCCAGTACCAGTTTAGTAAAATGGTCTTATTGACGTCAAATATTTCTTTTGTCGTTTACATTTTGATGGGTTTAGCTACCTATTAAAAAATATTTTTAGAATAGGAACAATAACAAAATCCTTTCTTTAGAATTTTAAGCAACAAGTTTTCAGTACAGCACTAGACTAAAAAAAATCCATAGTAAGAACAAAATTTTTTCAATCAAAAGCAATAGGTTCAATTATAGCTTTTTAATTTTTAACCACCCCACGTCCCCCCACCATCTACCAGGTGTAAAAAATTTTGAACAAAACCCATACAAAACTCACCTCATCCAAAATCTAGTCCTTCTAACGTTTTCAAAAATCTTTTGGACATGCGCTGGGTTTTTCTAAAATCTACAGCTTCTACAGTTCTGTTGAGATTTGCCCATGTTGCTTCTTCATTTTCGCAAGGCAATAATCCGTTTTTTAAGTCCTCGCAAAGCGTTGTATTTCAGAGCGAATTCTTTTTCGGGCTCAAAAAGGCTCCCCAAGAAATCTAATGACTCCAAGTCAATATTTTTGGCCGATGATGCGCTAGTTGCTGCAAAAGTGTCTTCCACTTCGTTCGATCTAACCCTTCCTTTGTTAGGTCCGTCAAGTTAGCAACTTTGAGGTCACCATCTACATACTCTGTGTGGCACTATAAAACTTTGCTTTGCTGACTTCATTGATAATAAATTACTCTGTGTTGATATTTTTTGTATTTTTTCCACGAATTAGCTATAAACAACAACTTACGTTACTTTATAGGTAATTACATACTAAATTTCCTTATTTTATTTGTAACGCAAATAATTTTTGAGCTTTTGCGTATGATAAATATAGAAATAACTTATCAGTTTCTTTGAAATTCTTTTGACCTTGTTATTCATATGCATGTTCGTTAAAAACCGTTCAAAGATTATGTTTACATGCATTATTAGATGATGCTTTTGCTAACAGGAAATATTTGTGCTTCAAATTATTGCAACATTTTAAAAGCAAAACATAAATGACTCAAATTAATATTCACTTTACAAACAATCTTCAAAGTACCATATAGGGATGGCTCTAACAACTCTCTTCAAAACCCAAAAATATTTTTCTAACAACTCATCTTCAACTTTTACAAAATTGTACATTTTGGTTTTTCTAGGTCTCCAAAAGGGTAAAAATGGTTTTTGATGCTCAAAAAGGCATTTATTGCACTTAAGTCGTCAAAGAGATACAATTGACTTTTAGAAAATTCATGAAAAGCCGAGTGAAAAGCTCTTGCAATAGGTAGAGTTAAACAAAGAAGCTTTAATAAGTACCACAGCTTAGAATCGGCAGTGGTTTTTCTAAGCCTCTCTCGAAAAGAGTAAAAATGGTTTTTGCCGCACAAAATGGCATTTATTGCACTTGGGTCATCAAACAGCAACAATTGGCTTTTGGAAAACCCATCAAAAGCTCTTGCAATAATTAGAGTTAAACAAAGAAGATTTAACAAGTACCAGATCTTAGAATCGACAGTGATTATTCTAAGACTGCCTCCAAAATGGTAAAAATGGTTTTTGATGCACAAACAGGCATTTATTGCACTTAAGTCGTCAAAGAGATACAATTGACTTTTGGAAAATTGATGAAAAGCTCTTGCAATAGTTAGAGTTAAACAAAGAAGCTTTAATAAGTACCACAGCTTAGAATCGGCAGTGATTATTCTAAGACTGCCTCCAAAAAGGTTAAAAGTGGTTTTTGATGCACAAACAGGCATTTATTGCACTTGAGTCATCAAAGAGATGCAATTGACTTTTGGAAAATTCATGAAAAGCTCTTGCAATAGGTAGAGTTAAACAAAGAAGATTTAACAAGTACCAGAGCTTAGAATCGACATTGATTATTCTAAGACTGCCTCCAAAATGGTAAAAATGGTTTTTGATGCACAAACAGGCATTTATTGCACTTAAGTCGTCAAAGAGATACAATTGAGTTTTGGAAAATTGATGAAAAGCTCTTGCAATAGTTAGAGTTAAACAAAGAAGCTTTAATAAGTACCACAGCTTAGAATCGGCAGTGATTATTCTAAGACTGCCTCTAAAATGGTAAAAATGGTTTTTGATGCACAAACAGGCATTTATTGCACTTGAGTCATCAAAGAGATGCAATTGACTTTTGGAAAATTCATGAAAAGCTCTTGCAATAATTAGAGTTAAACAAAGAAGCTTTAATAAGTACCACAGCTTAGAATCGGCAGTGGTTTTTCTAAGCCTGTCTCTAAAATGGTAAAAATAGTTTTTGCCACACAAAATGGCATTTATTGCACTTGAGTCATCAAACAGCAACAATTGGCTTTTGGAAAATCCATCAAAAGCTTTTGCAATAATTAGAGTTAAACAAAAAAGATTTAACAAGTACCAGAGCTTAGAATCGACAGTGATTATTCTAAGACTGCCTCCAAAATGGTAAAAATGGTTTTTGATGCACAAACAGGCATTTATTGCACTTAAGTCGTCAAAGAGATACAATTGACTTTTGGAAAATTGATGAAAAGCTCTTGCAATAGTTAGAGTTAAACAAAGAAGCTTTAATAAGTACCACAGCTTAGAATCGGCAGTGATTATTCTAAGACTGCCTCCAAAAAGGTTAAAAGTGGTTTTTGATGCACAAACAGGCATTTATTGCACTTGAGTCATCAAAGAGATGCAATTGACTTTTGGAAAATTCATGAAAAGCTTTTGCAATAGTTAGAGTTAAACAAAGAAGATTTAACAAGTACCAGAGCTTAGAATCGACAGTGATTATTCTAAGACTGCCTCCAAAATGGTAAAAATGGTTTTTGATGCACAAACAGGCATTTATTGCACTTAAGTCGTCAAAGAGATACAATTGACTTTTGGAAAATTGATGAAAAGCTCTTGCAATAGTTAGAGTTAAACAAAGAAGCTTTATCGGCAGTGATTATTCTAAGACTGCCTCCAAAATGGTAAAAATGGTTTTTGATGCACAAAAAGGCATTTATTGCACTTGAGTCATCAAAGAGATGCAATTGACTTTTGGAAAATTCATGAAAAGCTCTTGCAATAGTTAGAGTTAAACAAAGAAGCTTTAATAAGTACCACAGCTTAGAATCGGCAGTGATTTTCTAAGACTGCCTCCAAAATGGTAAAAATGGTTTTTGATGCACAAACGGGCATTTATTGCACTTGAGTCATCAAAGAGATACAATTGACTTTTGGAAAATTCATGAAAAGCTCTTGCAATAGTTAGAGTTAAACAAAGAAGCTTTAATAAGTACCACAGCTTAGAATCGGCAGTGATTATTCTAATACTGCCTCCAAAATGGTAAAAATGGTTTTTGATGCACAAAAAGGCATTTATTGCACTTGAGTCATCAAAGAGATACAATTGACTTTTGGAAAATTGATGAAAAGCTCTTGCAATAGTTAGAGTTAAACAAAGAAGCTTTAATAAGTACCACAGCTTAGAATCGCAATCGGCAGTGATTATTCTAAGACTGCCTCCAAAATGGTAAAAATGGTTTTTGATGCACAAAAAGGCATTTATTGCACTTGAGTCATCAAAGAGATACAATTGACTTTTGGAAAATTGATGAAAAGCTCTTGCAATAATTAGAGTTAAACAAAGAAGCTTTAATAAGTACCACAGCTTAGAATCGGCAGTGGTTTTTCTAAGCCTGTCTCCAAAAAGGTAGAAATGATTTTTGATGCACAAAACGGCATTTATTGCACTTGAGTCATCATACAGCTACAATTGGCTTGTGGAAAACCCATCAAAAGCTCTTGCAATGGTTAGAGTTAAACAAAAT
Organism: Malthinus seriepunctatus; assembly: GCA_963924605.1. NCBI lineage: Eukaryota > Metazoa > Arthropoda > Insecta > Coleoptera > Cantharidae > Malthinus > Malthinus seriepunctatus. Next base: position 1,466,232 of record OZ004605.1, read on the forward strand.
GGCTACCCGACTTAACTCCTTATAAAGATGTTCTGATTTCTGGAGCCTTTCATTTATTGAGGTATACTGTAATTAACTCATAATAGTCAACCCCAAAAAACAAATTATATATTTTTTAAAACCCAAATACCCCCTTCCCTATTTTGTAAGCCTTATTTTCAAAATATGAAAAGGATAAATGTTTTAAGCTGACCATGGAGAGATACGTAATTTACCAAAGTCCGCATTTGTAAATAATTGCGTGATGAATTGGCGAACTCTTGACAAAAACAACGCTTTAATCATCACAAAGAGGAAATAACTTAAGTAGAACAATTTTATTCTTTATTTGAGTAACTTCCGTACGTAAAGCTCAAAACAGTTAAAAACTTCATAGACGAATGCACAACGGTTCTTGTAGTTTTCATCGTAGCACTTGTAAAAAAACTATTTAACGTTAACAGTTAAGTTAAAAATCTTTTGTTATTAACGTTAATTTTCATTCATAAAATAGGGGGGCCCAGGTTATACGTGGAGCAAAAAAGGAATTTTTTTGTATTTTAGATGCTTTTTTCTGGTTAAAAAAGGAACTTGGGAAACCCGATATTTTAATGGTTAACCCCCCCCCCGCTCTTCGTAAAATTTTTGTATTGTAAAACTACTAAAAATGAGTTAATTTTCATTTATTTGCTATGAGATGTTTTGCTTGAAGTTTTTTTGATGTGCTTCCCAAGACATCGGGTGAGGTCTGTGGGGGTGGTAAAGGTACGCCCGTGTCCATGTCCAAGGTATGTTTACCATTTCATAGCCATTAATCGGTGAACGATGAGCGGTGAAAAAATCCTAACGTTAATATTAAAATCGCAACGAATTGCCCACATGAAAAAATTTTTTTTATTCATCCCTTATTTTTTTACAAAATACCTGCATGTAGCTGCTGTGTGGTCAAGTCCAAGTGAGTTCTATTTACAAATTTACAATAATGTGCCACTTCTAAGAATCAAAATTGTATGGTTATTTGTTAGGATGTCAGTAGACCGTATGGGTTTAAATTTCAAATTGGTGCTTCCGGCGCCACTTTGGGAATTTAAAATGTTCAAAAAGACTTTTCTATTTATAAGAAGTACGCTTTGGACATATTAAACATAATAGAGAAGAAAAATAGAATACACACATCAAATGTACGTTTTGAGGTTTAATAATAGAGGAACTTGAAGAATTTTTAAAACCGCCGTTGATCAGTTGATGATTTAATCTTTTTGTGAGTTTTGGCGGGAGTTTTGTAATTTTTGGGTTTGTTGTTACGCAATTGAATGGGAAACAAAGGAGTTTTAAATAGGTAAAATGGTAGCGAAAAAAGAAGTCTAATAAGCGGTTTTGATTAGTGGGATCGTTACGGTTTCACTTTCATTGGTAAATCTCGTTTCAAACCATGACCTGAAGTCACAACATTACATTCCTACTGTGCCAATTTATTATCAAAGGCAGTGTTGGCACGTATAAAGTAACTTTTTAATGGTTGATCGTGCGTTTTTTAATACGCGTTCTAAGGTCGAGGTAAAAAATGAAAAAATGGTACTTTTTTTCGTTTTTTTTCGCAAAATGGGTGTTGAAAATTTGTAAATTTCGTCGCTTCTTTTTCTCGATTATACCTCAATGACGAACAATCTATGCAGGTGACATTGACCGTAATTTCCCGCCAAAACATACGGCATTCCTACAGGTAAATTGCGACTATGATTTCAGTGTCGGAGGCATATATTACAACTATTCTTAGTATTTAATCTACCTGCTTACAAATAATACAAATATAATTTAAAAATACCAAGAACTTCTCTAAAAAACTTCATTTACACAACTCAAAACTAAACAAAAGAAAATTAATTCCAACCACCATAAAATCCCTCTCAAACTTTTATGAGCATCAAACTCAAAATGAAGGAAAATTTTTTTCTAGGGTTAAAAGACATAAGGAACGTAAGGACGCCACTGAGTATATACTTCTGGACCGGTGAAGCAGGTTTATGGGCAGGGTAACGACCTAAATGAAGTTAGATTCCCGCGTTTGTCGGTTAGAGGAACTAGTTGAAGGGGGCAACAAACATAAAAAGTGATCAAACATCGAACATATCGGCATCTCATTGATGAATTATCGTAATTTGCTTCGACTTACTCAAGTGGAACACCGAAACCGATTTGGATTTTTCTAAATTCTTTAACGAAGAGAGAGAGTTGTTCCAAAAGGATGCGTTGAAATCTTTAAACGGTTAACATTAATCTGCTTGAGCATAAAATTTTAAGACAAACAATTCATTAAGTTGCTTGTCATTTTCAAGCTCTCATCAATCAAACATGATGGTACAATTCAATCGTAAATCGGTGAATCAATTGATCAACTTATCACTACCAACCATCGACTACTTTGACAAATTTTTTCCATTCGCTCAATTAATAAATTAAAAACAATCGCCAAACTCAAACAACTCCCACAAACTTCAAATAAAAGAAAAAATCGTTGTAGGTGGCGCTTCAAAAGATTTGAAAATGTGCCAAAAGCTCAAAGGAAAATTGTTACGCCACTGCAAATTCAAAATTAATTGCAGAATTAAACCATAATGTAGTTTATTACATACCCATTAATAGCTTAATCAATTCGTCGAACAATTTATTGATTCAATCGATGTAAATATTATAAATAAACTGACTCTTAGAACGATGTATTGTTTTAATATTTTTTACTCTTTAATCAATAATCTTTAATAAATAATCCAATGCGTGTAAACGAGCGACTTTTCCTTCGCTCATCCGGATTGTCGTTTAATCCGGATGTCGTATCAAATTAAACCGGATTAACAAAAATCTTATAAAAACATCAATAAGCTTGTATTTCTGTTTCTTCACAACGTTGCTCTCAGTTCTTAAGTTGTCCTTTTTTGGGGATTTCCAAGACTAACATTGTTACATCATCATAACGGTTGATTTCCTTAAGAGCCTTTAAATTTTATAGCCTTGCCAACCTTTATATGATGCATTTACAGCCTTGCTCCTGGTTACTGTATTGCTACGTATATGGTCTACGGTCTACACACAATCTAACAAGCCTTGTGTTCAAACCAATTTGTTACATTATGAGCCTTTAAATTAAGAGCCTTAGCAAGCTCTTGAATTTTCTTCACAAAGTTGCTTTCAGTTCTTAAGTTGTCCTTGTTTAGGTTTTTCCAAGACTAACATTGTTACGTGATCATAACAGCTGATTTCCTTAAGAGCCTTTAAATTTTATAGCCTTGCCAATGTTTATATGTGTACTGCATTTATAGCCTTGCTCGTCGTTCTGTATTGCTACATACGGTCTACGGTCTACATACAAACTAACAAACCTTGTGCTCAAACCGATTTGTTATATTACGAGCCTTAGCAAACCTCTTGAATATTCTTCACACCGTAGCTCTAAGTTCTTAAGTTGTCCTTTTTAGGTTTTTCCACAAGACTAACATTGTTACGTTATTATAGCGGTTGATTTCCTTAAGAGCCTTTAAATTTTAGACCCTTGCCAACCTTTATGGGTACCGCATTTACAGCCTTGCTCCTGTTTTCTGTATTGCTACATACGGTCTACTTACAATCTACTATTTACAATTACAATACCTAATTCTAATTACAATAACAAAGAAGCCTTGTGCTGAAACCGATTTGTTACCTTAAGAACCTTTAAATTAGGAACATTAGCAAGCCTCTCGAGTTTTCTTCACAACGTTACTCTCAGTTCTTAAGAAGTCCTTTTTTTAGGTTTTTCCAAGACTAACATTGTTACGTCATCATAACGGTTGATTTCCTTAAGAGCCTTTGAATTTTATAGCGTTGCCAACCTTTATATGATGCATTTACAGCCTTGCTCCTGGTTTCTGTATTGCTACGTATACGGTCTACGGTCTACACACAATCTAACAAGCCTTGTGCTCAAACCAATTGTTACATTACGAGCCTTAGCAAGCCTCTTGAGTTTTCTGCACAACGTTACTCTCAGTTCTTAAGTTGTCCTTATTTTAGGTTCTTCCAAGACTAACATTGTTACGTCATCATAACGGTTGATTTCCTTAAGAGCCTTTAAATTTTATAGCGTTGCCAACATTTATATGATGCATTTGCCTTGCTCCTGGTTTCTGTATTGCTACGTACGGTCTACGGTCTACACACAATCTAACAAGCCTTGTGCTCAAACCAATTGTTACATTACGAGCCTTAGCAAGCCTCTTGAGTTTTCTGCACAACGTTACTCTCAGTTCTTAAGTTGTCCTTATTTTAGGTTCTTCCAAGACTAACATTGTTACGTCATCATAACGGTTGATTTCCTTAAGAGCCTTTAAATTTTATAGCCTTACCAACCTTTATATGATGCATTTGCCTTGCTCCTGGTTTCTGTATTGATACGAACGCTCTACGGTCTACATAAAATCTAACAAGTCTTGTGCTCAAACCGATTTGTTTCATTACGAGCCTTTAAATTAAGAGCCTTAGCACGCCGATTAAGTTTTCTTCACAACGTTAATCTCAGTTTTTAAAAGTTGTCCTTATTTAGGTTTTTCCAAGACTAACATTGTACTCAATCCGATTGCTGCATTAAGAGCCTTAGCAAGCCTTACGAGCTTTTCTTCACAACTTTGCTCTCAGTTCACAATTTGTACTTTTTTTCATAGGGTTAATAGTCAGTGTAAGTCAGTAACTTTCCCCCAATGCTCATTTCATTTATCTCAAGAGCTTTCCGATTAAAAAATAGAATCGTTGGTTGTTTTAGAAAAATCTATTGAAATGTTGCAGTTTAATTAAATGGAAATAGCGCGCTTTATTAAACGATGTTTTTATGTCTTATTTATCTCTTCCATTTACTTACTTTTCAGGTTTAGTTAAAATAAAAATAATAATAAATGTTATATTTTATTAAATTTAGAACTATGGGTAAACTGGTTATACGGGAATAAACTTATAAATTTTCTATATTGATTGACTTTACCTAACGTAAAGAAAGTTAATGATTAAAGAAATTAATCTATTAATTTAATTTTATCTATTTATTTACACTTTTAAACGCTCGTTAAATTAAATGGATTCCTCATCCATATTAATAAATTAATTTTCGGATAATTCTCACGTGTTAACCCTTTTTGTGTTATCTTATGTTTGCTGTTAATATACAAATACTCCTTGCTTGGCTATTTCCTTCTTAATAATTGTAAACTAATGTTTAATTTGCAAACTATAGGTTAACAAACAAAACTTATTTGTTGATCAATATTGTAAATTTTTATTTTCTACCGAGTTCAACTCGACAATTTATTCCCTTATCTAGCAACCTTGTCAAAAAATTGATGCTTTCATTATTAATTCTAAACCCGTTGCAATTTTTGACATCCTTGAATTGTAAGCAGATTCAAATTTTTACCTCATTGGTAATCGGTGTCATTAAAATTTTTTACTCATAGATCACTCTCATTTGTAATATATTCAAATTTCAAGAGCCTGATCACAAAAAAATGGCTAACGGGCCTAAGAGATTTGAAATTTCAATTCCTGTACATAAAAAATACTAATCTATAAAACGTGAGCTCTTTTAGGAACAGGAAGCACAGATATGCAGAAAAAAAGCCCATATGGCTTTCAAATGTTTGCAAAAGCTCTTAGATCCGCTCCGATGAATATAGATTTATTGTAAGTATAAGAGTTTTCTTAAAAAACTATAATTAAGCTCCACTTGTTATCTTTAGTAAGTAAGACCTTAAGGCTATAAAAATAATCATTTAAGAAAAGAGTTGTGAAAAAAAGGTCTTTCTAAAGCTTGATCTGGGATCAAGGATCAAGGATCTGTAAACAAGAAGTAATATAAAGTCTTGAACAAACAGTTGGGTGAAAAATTCTAAAAGCTCGGTAAGTTCTAAAAATGGCCTTTAAAGTATGGCCTTTGAAAGTTCTAAGAAATTCTAGATCTGCTTCGATGAGTATAGATGTACTGTATGTATGCGAGTTTTCTTAAAAAAAAAACATAATTAAGCTCTACTTGTTATGTTTAGTAAATAAGACCTTAAGGCTATAAAAATATCATTAAAAAAGGGGTTGTGAAGACAAGGTCTTTCTAAAGTTTGATAAGAATCTGTAAACAAGAGGAAGCATTCTAAAAGCTCGGTAAGTTCTAAAAATGACCTTTAAAGTATGGCCTTTAATTATTTTAATTTTAATTTTTTGGCAAAAATTCTAGATCCGCTGCGATGAGTATAGATTGTTAGTTTACTAGAAGTTTACTGTAAGTATAAGAGTTTTCTTAAAAAAACAATAATTAAGCTGTACTGGTTATGTTTAGTAAGTAAAACCTTAAGGCTATAAAATAATCATTTAAAAAAAGGGTTGAGAAAAAAAGGTCTTTCTAAAGTGTGATAAGAATCTGTAAACAAGAGGTAGCATAAAGTGTTGAGCAAACAGTTGGGTGAAAAATTCTAAAAACTCGATAAGTTCTAAAAATGGCCTTTAAAGTATGGCCTTTAAAAGTTCTTTCTATTCTAGATCCGCTCCAATTAGTATAGATTTACTGTAGTAAGTATATGAGTTTTCTTAAAAATACAATAATTAAGCTCCACTTGTTACGTTTAGTAAGTAGGACCTTAAGGCTATAAAAAAGCATTAAAAAAAGATCTCTCTAAAGTTTTATAAGAATCTGTAAACAAAAGGTAGCATGAAGTCTTGAGCAAACTGTTGGGTGTAGAATTCTAAAAGCTCGGTAAGTTCTAAAAATGACCTTTAAAGTATGGCCTTTAAAAGCTCTCTCTATTCTAGATCCGCTCCAGATTTACTATAAAGTATACGAGTTTCCTTAAAATCGAAAATTAAACTAGATCCGCTCCGATGAGTATAGATTTATTGTAAGTATAAGAGTTTTCTTAAAAAACTATATTTAAGCTCCACTTGCTATGTTTAGTAAGTAAGACCTTAAGGCTATAAAAATAATCATTTATAAAAGAGTTGTGAAGAAAAGGTCTTTCTAAAGCTTGATCTGGGATCAAGGATCAAGGATCTGTAAACAAGAAGTAATATAAAGTCTTGATCAAACAGTTGGGTGAAAAATTCTAAAAGCTCGGTAAGTTCTAAAAATGGCCTTTAAAGTATGGCCTTTGAAAGTTCTAAGAAATTCTAGATCTGCTTCGATGAGTATAGATTGTTAGTTTACTAGAAGTTTACTGTAAGTATAAGAGTTTTTATAAAAAAAACAATAATTAAGCTGTACTGGTTATGTTTAGTAAGTAAAACCTTAAGGCTATAAAAATAATAATTTAAAAAAGGGGTTGAGAAAAAAAGGTCTTTTTAAAGTGTGATAAGAATCTGTAAACAAGAGGTAGCATAAAGTCTTGAGCAAACAGTTGGGTGAAAAATTCTAAAAACTCGATAAGTTCTAAAAATGGCCTTTAAAGTATGGCCTTTAAAAGTTCTTTCTATTCTAGATCCGCTCCGATTAGTATAGATTTACTAAAAGTATACGCGTTTTCTTAAAAAAACAATAATTAAGCTCCACTTGTAAAGTTTAGTAAGTAGGACCTTAAGGCTATAAAATAATCATTTAAAAAAAGGGTTGTTAAGAAAAGGTTTCTATAAAGTTTGCAAGGATCTGTAAAAAATAAGTACCATTAAGTCCGAAGTCTTAAGCAAACAGATGTGAAAAATTCTAAAAGCTCAGTAAGTGCTAAAAATTACCTTTTTTAAGGTAGGGCCTTTAGAAGTTTGAAAAATTTAAGATCCGCTCCGATGAGCATAAATTTACTGTAAAGTATACGAATTTTCTTAAAAAACGATAATTAAGCTCTACTTGTTATGTTTAGTAAGACCTTAAGGCTATAAAATGATCATTTAAAAAAAAAGGCTGTGTAGAAAAGGTTTCTATAAAGTTTGACAAGGATCTGTAAACAATAAGGGGTAGCATTGTCGTGAACAAACTGTTGGATGAAAAAGTTCAAAGTTCTAAAAATGACCTTTAAAGACTATGGCCTTTAAAAATTTGAAGAAATTCTAAATCGACCCCGATGAGCATAGATTCACGGTAAGTCTATGAGTTTTTTTAAACCAATTATTAAGCTCCACTTGTTACGTCTCTTAATTGAGGCCTTAAGGCTACAAATATAGGTAGTCAATTTTCCATTCAAATTTAAAATTATAAATAATTAGAGAGAATACTTAAAAAAGAGGTATGTTGATTTTTGTTACATAATCGATACCTATAAAGAAACATACCTTTTGTTATTATTATCCTTCCTCTGTTGTAAAAGGTTAAGTTTAACTGGTCGTCCTTGGTTCCAAATATTTTCTTACCGTAGTTCTTGGAAATTGGTATTCTAGAGAAGCTTTATTACATTCAAATGAAAATGTATCGAAATCTATAATTAGATAAAAAATCAAAGAATAGATAGTAATGTAGAAAAAAGGTAGCTTTTAATTGATCTAATTTAAAAAGAATGATCAATATTCACTAAAAAAGTGGTTTACATTTTCAAGAATATCCAGTTTCCTTTGTGCATCGAGGTATAATTATTAAACTATCTTTACATTTTGAAACCAATGGGAAAATCTCTCATTACTACCTATGCACAACCTATATTATGTATAGACGTATAGACCGATCGTGTTCTAAGTTGTTGACATTTTAAAAGTCAGCTGTTTTGCGTGCGAAAATTTTATAACTCAAAGAATTCCATCTTATTGTAACTTAAAATATAAATAAATGCGAGTGAATGAACTCCAATTTAACTAAACTGTAACAGATAATAAATTTATAATTTTAATATTTAATTAGTAACATACAGCACAGGGTGGGATTAAAATTTATTTTCATGTTCACTATTAACCCATCAACAAACTCACTTAATAACCGACAGCTTAGCGAGTTCCTTAAGTTGCGTTCCCATAAACTCACATAGAGCACATCGAATATACTCTTTGATGTGATGATGAGGAGAAAACTGACAACTCATTTCATCGCTAATTTTTCAGTGAGTTCTCATTCACTTAAACTCACACACATTCGAGTAAGTTTAGTAAATTCTTTGATCTGATTTAGTGCAATTTTTTTATTTACTTTAAATGTCTACATCCAACTTCGTCAAATTTTTTTATCGCTACTCAATGAAGAAGTACGTGAAAATAAACTCACTGCTCAAGAAACTCACTAGATAATCGATCTTTTTTAGAATTATTGAAGAAATAATTAAGTGCATTTGTGAGGTGTGATAGTAATACTAATATATTCTACCTGTTGAAAAGAACTAGTTGACACTTTAACAAACGCACCAATACTCACTCAAGTGAGTTTACAAGTTTTGTTAATCAATTTTAATTTAGGAGATTTAATACTTATTAGATTAGGAGATTAGTACTTAAATATTTACTAATGAGTTCTCAATAGACTCACCAATACTCACTCAAGTAAGTTTTTTTTAGATAGAATTTTTTTAGCGTTTGTTCGCTTGTTAGCTATTTTAATTGCATGTGTCTCGTAGTTAAATATTTACTAATGAGATTACAATGAACTCATCAACACTCACTTACGTAAGTTTTTATTGTAGGTGAGCTGTTTAATTATAATTTACAGATTTTCTTCACTTGTCTCGCATTTCAAGTGTGTCCATCTGATTGGCTACTTTTTTATTGTTAAATATCATAAACTTACTAAACTCACTCAAGTGAGTATTAGAGTTTAATTTTTTTAACTAAGGTATTTTTTCTCTACTGTTCTATTGGTGATTTTGAGTACGTTTATACATTTGATTAACAATAAATTAGTAAGTGCTATAATATTTCCTAGCATATTTGTATAGCCTTTAGGTTGTTAAAATGATTTTATAGTCTTGTTTTGTTTGAATGATTAAAGGTAATTCGTTCTTGATTTGCACATTTAAGCATGCACTTGATACAGTTCATTAAAGGTCAGCGCATAAAGTTATGAATCTTTTTTTTGGTTATTATTTAAAGAAACGTTTTTAATTCTAAGCAGGATGTTTCTTTGATGTTAATTTATAAAAATAGTTACTAGTCATGTCTCGAAATAAATTTTATAACAGAGATTAACTACATAAAGTACATGTATAATTAAGTATGTTGAAAAGTTAAAACCGCATAGTCGTTATTGATATGCTGCTTATGATAGATAAGATGCAGATAAATTTTGGCGGTTATACAATTTTATAATGTTATTATTTATTCACTAATTGGCCTTTTCTATAACTGACCTATATATATTGTTTTTGTTTTTAATTACGTCATTGCTCATTATGGCACATTTTTTTAAAATGGAATAAACACCCTGTGAGTGTGAGTATTTGAGTTTCGAAAATATGAATGGTTAATTTACGCGACGAGCGTTGACGTGACAAAATTTACCTCCAACCACTTTCATTTTTTAAAACTCACCGGAGGTGTGAGTATGTGAGTTTCCGAAAAAAAATTGTTGAGTAAGACATAAATATTTCATACGATAAATTAATAAATACTTTATTCCATTCATTAATAAAGCAGTGTTGTTATTTATTAAAGGATTTACCATTGATGTCTTGTGTATAAAAGTATAAATATTATCTTTTAGGAACATAAACATTAAAAATGTCACTAATTAAACATCCTCATATAAAGCCGCAGATGTTTCGCGAAAAAATGCGAAACCGTTGAAGTTCACATCTGGTAGGAGCAAGTAATGGTGGCAAGTGGTTGGTTCTTCATGGTCCATAACAGGATGCTGAAGACCAATACGGATATTTCTTTCGTAACTAGGCAATTAAGCGGTAATTGCAAATTCCCTTTAAATAGCGAAAAAGAAAAATATTGACATCGCCTCAAAACATAAAAAAAAAATTTTTTAATTTTTTTTTATTGATTATTTTTGGAATGACAAAAAATCAGGTTACTATCAAAAAATTTATTCGTTTAGCAAAATATGGTTTTATAACTGCCTATTTATTTACTTTTATGTGACATTCCCTAAGATAATGGCCCCAGGCTCCGAAGGGTCCCCAAGAGCGCTTTTTTGACCCTCGTTGGAAATAGTTTGAATTCTTGTCACTATTTCCCAAATTATGTAGCTATTTTTGTGTCTTGATTGGTGTCTTGACAAAATATAGAGCGGTTGATTAAGCTGAAACGCTGAAAGCAGGTGATAGGACGTCGGTAAGTTAGAAGAGGAAATTACGAATTAAGATTTTTGGGAAAACTTTCGGTTTCGCATAAATTAAAATTTGATGTCTTGGACATGATTTTTAAGAGATCACGCATTTAGTTAAGCTCAGGTATATAGGCGTGGCAGAAAAAGCCTAACCGCCACTTCGTACGATGAACTTCCACAAGTTTGTCCCACTACGGAGCTTATTTCTTAAATTAAGCATAACTTTTTACTAGTGGTGTTATGCGAAACGCCACTGGCCTACGGTACAAGGCACAACACACTGCGTAGGTTGAAATCTACACCATAATACTTGCAAAAGGGCTTGTTTTACATACCAATCTTAATAATGATGTAATTTTGAACAAATTTTTGACAACACGCATACAAGCTGTTATGTTACAATAATCCCCAAAAGAAAATAAACAAAATCACCTCGGCGTCCTCACTTACTCAAATAAAAAAAATTTTTTTATACTAAAAATTTTTTGAATTAAGTACAAATTTATTTTAATGTCCTGTAATTTAAATCTTTTTCCTTAAGCGGTACAGTGTCAAAAAATAATTGCATCATCAATCATTTTTCATATGATGAAAATTTGCGAGAAAATTTTTTTTTAAATTGTAACAAGATTAAAGCGAGCACATTCTTTCCTTACAACTCTCTTTTTGAGAACCCAACTTTGCAAAATTTGAGTTTGAGTAATAGCGTAATTAGTTTCTATAAATGAAAACCATTAATTGTAAGTAATTTAAAAAATTCTTTTTTCTGCATTAATAACTTAAAAAAGCTCTTTTTGACATTCATTAATCATTTAAGAATAGGACCATATTTTGGAATCATTCTCAAGAAGTTAGGAGGCGATTAATCTATTTTACCGAACCAACCCCTAAGGTACTTAAAAATAAAAAAGGGTGTTATTTTGCTTGTAATTATAACACCGAAAACAATCGTTCTCTTGGGAATAAATTTTTGTAGAAATTCATAAGCAATGAATGTTCACCAATTTATCGTGGAGTTAATTATGGAATAGCAACAAGTTTTTGGACCAATCATCAGATGACTATGGAATTGGGAAGTGACAAAACTACCAAATCAGAAAATAACCATTACTATCTAGATTTAGATGACTTACGTACTTACGACTACAGAAATCAAATAAATCATGAGAAAGGTGTTCATGACTTTACATCAATGAAAGTTTTGTGATTTTTCGGTTAATGATTCTATATTCAGGTGCTTCATGTTTTAAAATCATTGATGGTCTAGATTCCTAACACCTATAGCAATAAAATAAATCATAAGAAAAATTTTAATCTCAATAAAGGTCCCTTGATAATTCAATTAATGATTCTACGTTCAGGTGCTTGATGCTTTGGAACCATAGAGCATACAGATGCCTGACCGATACAGCCATCAAATAAATTACGATTCTCTGTTTAAGTGATTGTTGTTTCTAGAAACATTAATGATCCAAACACCATCTTTTCAGATCAATAAAGCTTTTTTAATTTTTCGGTTAATGATTCTATATTCAGATGCTTCATGTTTTAAAATCATTGATGGTCTAGATTCCTAACACCCATAGCAATGAAATAAATCATAAGAAAAATTTTAATCTCAATAAAGGTCCCTTGATAATTCAATTAATGATTCTACGTTCAGATGCTTGATGCTTTGGAATCATTCAGCGTACAGATGCCTAACCGATACAGCCGTTAAATAAATCATGATTCTCTGTTTAAGTAATTGTTGTTTGTAGAAACATTAATGGTTCAAACGCCATATTTTCAGATCAATAAAGCTTTTTTAATTTTTCGGTTAATGATTATATATTCAGGTGCTTCATGCTCTAAAATCATTGTTGATCTAGATTCCTAACACCTATAGCAATGAAATAAATCATAAGAAAAATTTTAATCTCAATAAAAGTCCCTTGATAATTTAATTAATGATTCTACGTTCAGGTGCTTGACGTTTTTGAAATCATTGAGCGTACAGATTAGATGCTTCACCGCTACAGCCCTCAAATAAATCTTGATTCTCAGTTTAAGTGATTGTTGTTTCTAGAAACATTAATGGTCCAAACGTCATATTTTCAGATGAATAAAGCATTTTTGATTTTTCGATTAATGATTTTATATTTAGGTGCTTCATGTTTTAAAATAATTTATGATCTAGATTCCTAAGAGCTATAATAATAAAATAAACCATAAGAGAAATCTTAATCTAAGTAAAGGTCCCCTGATAATTCAATTAATGATTTTACGTGCAGTTGCTTGATGTTTTTGAAATCATTGAGCGTACAGAAACGTCATATTTTCAGATAAATAAAGCATATTTGATTTTTCGATTAATGATTTTACATTTAGGTGCTTCATGTTTAAAAGTCATTGATGATGTAGATTCCTATCAGCTATAAAATAAATCATGATTTTCTGTTTAAGCGATTGTTGTTTCTAGAAACATTAATGATCAAAATGCTATCTTTTCAGATCAATAAAGCTTTTTTTGCGTTTTCGGTTAATGAGTCTGCAAGGTGCTTTATGACTTGAAACTATTGATGATCTTGATCCTAACAGCTATAGCAATACAATAAACCATGAGAGCAATCTTAATCTCAATACAGGTGATAATTAAATTAAAGATTCTACGTGCAAGTGCTTGATGGTTTTGAAACCATTGAGCGTACAGATGGCTCACCGATACAGCTATTAAATATATCATAATTCTCTATTTAAGTAATTGTTGTTTTAGAACCATTGATGGTCCTAACGCTATCTTTTCAGATCAATAAAGCTTTTTTAATTTTTCGGTTAATGATTATATATTCAGGTGCTTCATGCTCTAAAATCATTGTTGATCTAGATTCCTAACACCTATAGCAATGAAATAAATCATAAGAAAAATTTTAATCTCAATAAAAGTCCCTTGATAATTTAATTAATGATTCTACGTTCAGGTGCTTGACGTTTTTGAAATCATTGAGCGTACAGATTAGATGCTTCACCGCTACAGCCCTCAAATAAATCTTGATTCCCAGTTTAAGTGATTGTTGTTTCTAGAAACATTAATGGTCCAAACGTCATATTTTCAGATGAATAAAGCATTTTTGATTTTTCGATTAATGATTTTATATTTAGGTGCTTCATGTTTTAAAATAATTTATGATCTAGATTCCTAAGAGCTATAATAATAAAATAAACCATAAGAGAAATCTTAATCTAAGTAAAGGTCCCCTGATAATTCAATTAATGATTTTACGTGCAGTTGCTTGATGTTTTTGAAATCATTGAGCGTACAGAAACGTCATATTTTCAGATAAATAAAGCATATTTGATTTTTCGATTAATGATTTTACATTTAGGTGCTTCATGTTTAAAAGTCATTGATGATGTAGATTCCTATCAGCTATAAAATAAATCAAGATTTTCTGTTTAAGCGATTGTTGTTTCTAGAAACATTAATGATCAAAATGCTATCTTTTCAGATCAATAAAGCTTTTTTTGCGTTTTCGGTTAATGAGTCTGCAAGGTGCTTTATGACTTGAAACTATTGATGATCTTGATCCTAACAGCTATAGCAATACAATAAACCATGAGAGCAATCTTAATCTCAATACAGGTGATAATTCAATTAAAGATTCTACGTGCAAGTGCTTGATGGTTTTGAAACCATTGAGCGTACAGATGCCTCACCGATACAGCCATTAAATATATCATAATTCTCTATTTAAGTAATTGTTGTTTATAGAACCATTGATGGTCCTAACGCTATCTTTTCAGATCAATTAAACATTTTTGATTTTTCGGTTAATGATTTTACATTCAGGTGCTTCATGATTTACAATCATTGATGATCTAGATTCCTAACAGCTGCTGCATCAGATATTCATGAGAAAGGTCTTTAGGTTTTTTCTCACTGAAGATTTTTTGACCTTTATTGCACGTCCAGAACTCCAGATGCTTGTTGTGATATCTCTAGGAATATGAAACGTTTGAACCTCTTGGTTTGACTGTTTGAGATGATCTAGAAGTGAAACGTAGTTTTTATAAGCTCCATATTAGAAGAATACATAATTTATTCCAAGAGAAAATCTGCTGGCTCTTGGAGAACAAGTTCCTCTTCGAGTGCACGTCGACCTTGTTTGGTACACTACAGAAATACGTTGCGCATAAAAAACTATTTTTTCTAAAAGTATACGGGTGCTGAATAAAAGTGACGTTTTATTTGAGGCTTCCAGGAAGGGGAAGTAAAATTTGGAAATTATAAACAATGGAATGTGAAGAAGGTTAATTTAAAAAATTGTTTATTAGATAATCAATCTTACCATATATGTAGTATATAAAAAGGAACGTGTCTAGAAACTTAAATGAAGGAAGATACTTGAGTTGCACGTCAATGATCGCCCTTGAAACCAGCTGATTTGTAAATGGTATTCCAGCATGGGAAAGTAAAGATAAGGAAAGATACGATAAGGATATCCCGACTTTCCTTGCGATGCATATTTATAAGCTTGCCTAAGTTATTATAATTCGGAAAAAATTTATTTTTGTATTGGGCATGTCGAAAACCTGTAATTTTGGATTTAGAAAGTCTTTTTTGCTTTTATTTGCTCTACGTCTTAAAAGGTTGGTTTGTCATATTTATAACTGTTATAAAGTTAATAATGTCGTCAAGAGTGTACTTAAGCTGACATTTTGGAAAAATTAACTTGTAAAGAGTTGATGCGTTGATGGAATTATTGTTTAATAGGGGTCGTCTTCCACTGCTCCACTGTGGAATAAAACAATTATATAATAACTTGCGCCTTCAAAGAGCAGGAAAAATACTTATATAACATCCCAAAACCATTAGTACATGGAAAGGGGCAAGGGGGATGTTATTTTGGATCTGAACCCACCTGTATTGTTGCAGTTGACTTTGAGCATGTTATGTTGAGCAATTAAACATAAATTTTTATTAGGGTCTTTTCTTGAAGTAAAATATATATTTGTCTGGTTCGGTTCTCACGTAAAGTGCTACACGTTCTAAGAATTCTTTTTAAGTCGGCTTGAATGTGAATTGGCGTGATTAAAAGCTAAGATCAGGTACACTTTTGTAGGATATGGTAGAAACAGGTTGAATACATCCCGCGCTTTTTGCTATTGTTGTTTATTCTTACGTTTACAGCTTTTAAGAACATATTTCTTAAAATAGACATTATTTTGTATAGGGCTTTAAATTTTTCTTCCCACAGTCAGCTGAGCGATTGTGTTTTTATCACCCATCATACCTTTGGAAATAATTACCAAAATTTCATTAAGCAGTATCAATTGTAAAGCGAGACTAGACCAGCTGATTTTGGCATCTCTTTTGTAACAACTCATAAAAGTTGTAAATTTTAAAAACCTTTTTTTGACAACTATTATCGTAAGTAAAGTAAGAAAAATGCCGCTAAAATAAAAATACTCTCGAGAAAAGTTAAAATTTTGACCAACTCGAAAGGAGATGATTTTGACCCAAAATTATCTTAAAAGTCCTCAAGATGAGTGTTTTTGTTTATATAATCACCAGGATATGTTTGGACTTTTAAGAGGACAAAATTCTATAGATATACACTTTTACCGCCAACAGAAAACGCGGGAAATTTTGGTATGTGAAGAGTGAAGAGCACAAAATAAATAATCGTATAGTCCTACTACACACAGTTGTTATGTGCGGTGCATCTTAAATACCTGCAAGGTATTCACTTACTATGATTTATTCATATTTCCAGATATTTAAAAATACATTAGTTACCCCCTTATCAACCCCACGGTACTTAATTTTTAATTTCAAAGAGTTAACACTTTTTTCAATTCAATCGTAGTCACCACTTCCTAAACATTCTCCTAAACTCACACACATCAACAGATAGCCGGCAGGCAAACAGAAGGATAAACTGATAAATAGAGATCAAAGAGATCGGCAAATAGATACAAGGTCTGACTGAAAAATAGGCAGACATCTAATGAACCGATGAAATTTTGATGATTTTTTGACGATAGAGTTACAAACAAACTTACAAACTTATAAATGGTGCGATCAGCTGATGAAGAGATAGGCAGACAAACAGATGCGCGGTTTGACTGACAAATAGGCACGCAGGCGATCTCATGAACGGTTCAACCGATGAAAAGAAAGTTATTGATCGTAAAAGAGAGATGACATTTATAAACCGATGGATGAACTGATAAATGGTACGACCAGCTGATCGAGAGATAGGCAAACAAACAGATGCTTGGTTTGACTGTCAAATAGGCACAGAGACGATTTAATGGACAGTCCAACTGATGAAAAGATAAGTTTTGATCTTAAAGACAGAGTTGCAAACACGCGGATGAACTGATAAATGGTTCGACCAGCTGATGAAGAGATAGGCAGACAAACAGCGCACGGTTTAACTGACAAATAGGCAGACAGGCAATCTAATGAACAGTCCAACCGATGAAAAGAAAATTTTTGATCGTAAAAGACAGACGACCGAGTTTCACACAGACGAATGAACTAATAAATGGTACGATCAGCTGATGAAGAGATAGGCAGACATACAGATGCACAGTTTGACAAATAGGAAGACAGGCGATCTAATAAACGGTTAAACCGGATGAAGAGATAGGTAGACAAACAGATGCACGGTTTGACTGACAAATAGACAAACAGGCGATCTAATAGGCGGTCGAACCGATGAAAAGAAAATTTTTGATCATAAAAGAGAGACGACAGAGTTACAAACAGATGGATGAACTAATAAATGGTACGACCAGCTGACGAAGAGATAGGCAGACATACAGATGCACAGTTTGACAAATAGGCAGACAGGCGATCTAATAAACGATTGAACTAATGAAAAGAAAATATTTGATTGTATAAGACAGTGACAGAGTTACAAACAGACCGATGAACTTATAAATGGTAAGACCAGTTGATGGAGTGATAGGCAGACAAACAGATGCACGGTTTGACTGTCAAATAGACAGACAAAGGCGATCTAATGGAAGGTCCATCCAATGAAAGAAAATTTTTGATCGTAAATTAGAGACGACAGAGTTACAAACAGATGGATGAACTAATAAATGGTACGACCAGCTGACGAAGAGATAGGCAGACATACAGATGCACAGTTTGACAAATAGGCAGACAGGCGATCTAATAAACGATTGAACTAATGAAAAGAAAATATTTGATTGTATAAGACAGTGACAGAGTTACAAACAGACCGATGAACTTATAAATGGTAAGACCAGTTGATGGAGTGATAGGCAGACAAACAGATGCACGGTTTGACTGTCAAATAGGCAGACAAAGGCGATCTAATGGAAGGTCCATCCAATGAAAGAAAATTTTTGATCGTAAATTAGAGACGACAGAGTTACAAACAGATGGATGAACTAATAAATGGTACGACCAGCTGACGAAGAGATAGGCAGACATACAGATGCACAGTTTGACAAATAGGCAGACAGGCGATCTAATAAACGATTGAACTGATGAAAAGAAAATATTTGATTGTATAAGACAGTGACAGATTTACAAACTGACCGATGAACTTATAAATGGTAAGACCAGTTGATGGAGTGATAGGCAGACAAACAGATGCACGGTTTGACTGTTAAATAGGCAGACAGAGGCCATCTAATGGAAGGTCCATCCAATGAAAGAAAATTTTTGATCGTAAAAGAGAGACGACAGAGTTACAAACAGATGGATGAACTAATAAATGGTACGACCAGCTGACGAAGAGATAGGCAGACATACAGATGCACAGTTTGACAAATAGGCAGACAGGCGATCTAATAAACGATTGAACTGATGAAAAGAAAATATTAGATTGTATATAAGACAGTGACAGAGTTACAAACAGACCGATGAACTTATAAATGGTACGATCAGCTGATTAAGAGATGGACAGACAAACAGATGGACGGTGTGACTGACAAATAGGCAGACAGGCAATCTAATGAACCGATGAAAAGATAATTTTTTGTGGAAATTTTTTTGATTGTAAACGTAAAGAAAAAATCAACTTAAGGTAATAGCTCTGCAATTTTAAGATTTCATGGAACAGGTTGCAAAATCGAGCCCTTAGGAAAGCCGCATGCTTTTGTCCGCCTTAATAACAGCACTCCCTCAACGATATTATGCTTGCGCCTTTATGGTTTCATGTGAACCATTAATTCTAATTCTAATTCAATAGCGATTGGAGCCTTATAAAAGCTCAAGGAATGTTTATAGTAGAGTAAGCAATAACGTTTCTCGATGGTAAGGAAGAAAAGTTGTTTTTTTATTAAAATAATTTATTTAAATGCATGTTTTCGTTCAGTTCATTTATGAAGATGTAAATTAAATTAGATAAATTATAATACAAGCAGTCAGTAACCACTAACCATTGAGCCGACATTTTTAAATGCCTAGAAACAGTCAGCTGAGATTTTGAACGAGGTCTTCCGTTAAAGGTAGAATCTTCAACGAGTTTCAAACTTATGATGAAACCAGTTAAGAAACTGGACTTTAACGGATCAAATTCCTCAAGCTTTTGTGCTTTTAATAATTAAAAAAAATTGATTCATTAATTTATTATTCGAGTTAAATAAAATTTGTGCGAAAATTTGTAAGTCGAGCCATTTACGATTGATGGGTAACGAAAGATGGGTGATTCTTTTTAAACAAAAGGTATCCCTGGATTTAAGCGGATATTACAGACGATTTAATTTATAGCATCAGATTTCGCATTTGCATATTGTTGAGTTATTTGCCGTATGTTACTACCTTGTGGGAATTGAGATTTTTGTAACATAATATCAAAAATAAACTTCTTAAAACCACCGAAGACTTCCTTACAGAAAAGCTCATTTAACAGAAATTTTCATCTGTAAGCTTAAGATCCACAAATGTTGGAAAATGAAAATTTAGCTACACGGAAATCAAGAGAGAAATCATTTATTTTCAAAAAACTGATTTAACATAAATTTTTATTTCTACGCTAAAGATTAACAAATAATGTCCTTAATTTAAAAAAATTCTTACAGTGCAGTTGCTTACGTAAAAATGAAAACTTGGCTAAACGGATATTAAAAGAGAAATCATTTCCTTTAAAAAACTGATTTAAAATGAATTTTCAGTTCTAAGTTAAAGATCCACAAAAGTCCCTAATTAGAGATAAATCTTACAATGCAGGTGTGGAAATGAAAACCGGGCTAAACAGAAATCAAGAGAGAAATCATTTCCTTCACGTAAAAAGAAAACTTGGCTAAACGGATATTAAAAGGGCAATCATTTCCTTTGAAAATACTGATTTAACATAAATTTTGATTTCTAAGCTAAAGATCAACAAATGTCCTTAATTAGAAAAAATTCTTAGAGTGCAGTTACTTACGTCTAAATGAAAACTTGGCTAAACGGATATTAAAAGAGAAATCATTTCCTTTAAAAAAACTGATTTAAAATGAATTTTCAGTTCTAAGTTAAAGATCCACAAAAGTGCCTAATTAGAGATAAATCTTACAATGCAGGTGTGGAAATGAAAACCGGGCTAAACAGAAATCAAGAGAGAAATCATTTCCTTCACGTAAAAAGAAAACTTGGCTAAACGGATATTAAAAGGGCAATCATTTCCTTTGAAAAAACTGATTTAACATAAATTTTTATTTCTAAGCTAAAGATCAACAAATGTCCTTAATTAGATAAAATTCTTAGAGTGCAGTTACTTACGTCTAAATGAAAACTTGGCTAAACGGATATTAAAAGAGAAATCATTTCCTTTAAAGAAATTGATTTAAAATGAATTTTCAGTTCTAAGTTAAAGATCCACAAAAGTCCCTAATTAGAGATAAATCTTACAATGCAGGTGTGGAAATGAAAACCGGGCTAAACAGAAATCAAGAGAGAAATCATTTCCTTCACGTAAAAAGAAAACTTGGCTAAACGGATATTAAAAGGGCAATCATTTCCTTTGAAAAAACTGATTTCACATAAATTTTTATTTCTACGCTAAAGATTAACAAATAATGTCCTTAATTTAAAAAAATTCTTACAGTGCAGTTGCTTACGTAAAAATGAAAACTTGGCTAAACGGATATTAAAAGAGAAATCATTTCCTTTAAAAAACTGATTTAAAATGAATTTTCAGTTCTAAGTTAAAGATCCACAAAAGTCCCTAATTAGAGATAAATCTTACAATGCAGGTGTGGAAATGAAAACCGGGCTAAACAGAAATCAAGAGAGAAATCATTTCCTTCACGTAAAAAGAAAACTTGGCTAAACGGATATTAAAAGGGCAATCATTTCCTTTGAAAAAACTGATTTAACATAAATTTTTACTTCTAAGCTAAAGATCAACAAATGTCCTTAATTAGAAAAAATTCTTAGAGTGCAGTTACTTACGTCTAAATGAAAACTTGGCTAAACGGATATTAAAAGAGAAATCATTTCCTTTAAAAAAACTGATTTAAAATGAATTTTCAGTTCTAAGTTAAAGATCCACAAAAGTGCCTAATTAGAGATAAATCTTACAATGCAGGTGTGGAAATGAAAACCGGGCTAAACAGAAATCAAGAGAGAAATCATTTCCTTCACGTAAAAAGAAAACTTGGCTAAACGGATATTAAAAGGGCAATCATTTCCTTTGAAAAAACTGATTTAACATAAATTTTTATTTCTAAGCTAAAGATCAACAAATGTCCTTAATTAGATAAAATTCTTAGAGTGCAGTTACTTACGTCTAAATGAAAACTTGGCTAAACGGATATTAAAAGAGAAATCATTTCCTTTAAAGAAATTGATTTAAAATGAATTTTCAGTTCTAAGTTAAAGATCCACAAAAGTCCCTAATTAGAGATAAATCTTACAATGCAGGTGTGGAAATGAAAACCGGGCTATACAGAAATCAAGAGAGAAATCATTTCCTTCACGTAAAAAGAAAACTTGGCTAAACGGATATTAAAAGGGCAATCATTTCCTTTGAAAAAACTGATTTCACATAAATTTTTATTTCTACGCTAAAGATCAACAAATGTCCTTAATTAGAAAAAATTCTTAGAGTGCAGTTACTTACGTCTAAATGAAAACTTGGCTAAACGGATATTAAAAGAGAAATCATTTCCTTTAAAGAAATTGATTTAAAATGAATTTTCAGTTCTAAGTTAAAGATCCACAAAAGTCCCTAATTAGAGATAAATCTTACAATGCAGGTGTGGAAATGAAAACCGGGCTAAACAGAAATCAAGAGAGAAATCATTTCCTTCACGTAAAAAGAAAACTTGGCTAAACGGATATTAAAAGGGCAATCATTTCCTTTGAAAAAACTGATTTAACATAAATTTTTACTTCTAAGCTAAAGATCAACAAATGTCCTTAATTAGAAAAAATTCTTAGAGTGCAGTTACTTACGTCTAAATGAAAACTTGGCTAAACGGATATTAAAAGAGAAATCATTTCCTTTAAAAAAACTGATTTATGACGAATTTTCATTTCTAAGCTAACGATCAACAAATGTCCTTAATTAGTAAAAATTCTTAGAGTGCAGTTACTTACGTCTAAATGAAACCTTGGCTAAACGGATATTAAAAGGGCAATCATTTCCTTTAAAAAAACTGATTTATGACGAATTTTCATTTCTAAGCTAACGATCAACAAATGTCCTTAATTAGTAAAAATTCTTAGAGTGCAGTTACTTACGTCTAAATGAAACCTTGGCTAAACGGATATTAAAAGGGCAATCATTTCCTTTAAAAAAACTGATTTATGACGAATTTTCATTTCTAAGCTAACGATCAACAAATGTCCTTAATTAGTAAAAATTCTTAGAGTGCAGTTACTTACGTCTAAATGAAACCTTGGCTAAACGGATATTAAAAGGGCAATCATTTCCTTTAAAAAAACTGATTTATGACGAATTTTCATTTCTAAGCTAACGATCAACAAATGTCCTTAATTAGTAAAAATTCTTAGAGTGCAGTTACTTACGTCTAAATGAAACCTTGGCTAAACGGATATTAAAAGGGCAATCATTTCCTTTAAAAAAACTGATTTATGACGAATTTTCATTTCTCAGCTAACGATCAACAAATGTCCTTAATTAGTAAAAATTCTTAGAGTGCAGTTACTTACGTCTAAATGAAACCTTGGCTAAACGGATATTAAAAGGGCAATCATTTCCTTTAAAAAAACTGATTTATGACGAATTTTCATTTCTAAGCTAAAGATCAACAATCGTTCTAAATTAGAGAAAATTCTTATAGTGCAGTTGCTTGCGTAGAAATGAAAACCTGACTAAACGGAAATCAAGAAGAAAATTATTTCCTATTTGAAAACTGATTTAATATGAATTTTCCGCGAATGTTCCACAATAATCTGTAATGAAAGTTCTGCATATGTGCGGAAATAGAAATTTAGGTAAGTTCAATAGAAAATGATTTCGTGGGACCCAATAATATTTAATTGGAGACACTTCCTTAAAGAGAGGCTTCGTTAAGTGTCAGTTTACATGTGCAAAATTAAATTTAGTCATTTTCGAGCTAAATTGATGATTTAAACATTTTTTTAACATGTGGCGGTTGCGGTGTCTGTGTGTTTATATGAAGAACATTTTAAAGAAGCTTAACCACATATTCCCAAGGCAAACATATCTACAGTAAATCATCCCTTAATTCTCAGTAGTAGGTAGCAGTTTGTCAAAGAGCTCCTAATGCTCTAATTTATGTATACAGGATGGATTTTTCGAAATTTAATAATAATGTGATGTTTTCTTTAGCGTAACTGCGGGAACTGGGACATTAGTCTTAGTTTGAGCTGCGACACCCTGTATATAATTAAATTAGGCACTTTTGTGTGAAAATCGTTTTAATTTTACTTTCCGGGTAGACACCATAAAGTCTTTAATGTTGTAAGACCCTTAAGTGTGGATATTGCTTTTTAAAATATTTCACAAGAGCGCCTTTAAACTTTTTGAGGTGTTTTATCGCTTATCACAGCATGGTGGTCCTGGACATTTTCAAACACTTTTTAATATCTTACCAAGATCTTGCAAGAAATAAGAGCTTTTAGAGAAGTAAGGTGAAATGGCCATAAAATAAAAATTATATTATACAGGGTGGATAATAGCTACTGGTTGGTTTAAATAGAGCACTCTGTATAATAGTAAATATTTAAGAAATTTAAATTGAAAGCTCTCTAAATAGCGTTTGTGGAAAGTTTTTCCAGATATTTTTGTTTGTTAAGCCGTTATCTTGCTTTTTTGATTGTTGAACACACCCTGTATTATGAGAGGGAAATTTAAATTTAAACAAAAAGTAAAATCGCCTCTAAACGATAATAGAAAGAAAATCCGTCACGAATTTCAAATAAAACGATAGTGAAGCTCAATTTAAAAGTCAAACGTGTCTTTTGACACTATTCACATACTTAACAAATTTTTTCTGAACGAATTCAATGGAGAAGTCTTTTGAAACGTTCCGTAAAGTCAACCACAAAAAGAACTAACGCACTTGACTACCTCACATTCCTTTCTAACACCCACCTGATTTTGAAACTTCTTGTTCTTGTTGTTAAATTTGGTTTATTTCACATGGTGGTTGAAGTAAATTTTTTTATTAAAAATTGGAGGGTTGTTTTGTAGACGTTATGGTCTAAGGATTATTTCAATCAATGCATCTCTTCTTTGTACTCCCTATGCATCTTGATTTAACCGCCATGGCGCGTCAGCCACCAGAAAACCACCACGTATAATTATAGGAAAAATGCAGACTGCAACATTAAATTACCACAAAATTTAATTTAAAAAGAAAAATTACACAGGCAAACTTCAAGTAGCAATTTTAAAGACAAAAAAGTTGCACGCATTCACATAATAAAATAGCAGGTTATTATTTAGTATAAGTAAACGATATGGAGTAAGTTAAGAATGTATAATTTTACTTTAATTTGACTTACAAGCGTAAAATTCCTTGTTAGTAATTAAATTAAATTATCCATTCAGGCTCAAAGTTGATTACTTATGTCTTAAGCTCAAAAAAGAGGGGGCTCTGACGTAAGAACTTCTTTATGGCCTTCCTCCACACAAATCTTTCCTATACAAAATTTTTCAATATAAATTACTAAATTTATATTGTTACCCTTTTTTCGGGGCTCCTAAAATTAGGGCTATAGGGGCAAAATTGAAAAGGGTCTAAATGTCGAAATTAAACACTCCAGGAAATGACTACTAAAATCTTAACTAACCTTTCATTAATTAATTTTTTTTAATGTAGCCCTTTTGGGACCCTTTTAAAAATGGGATTTTAAAACTGTCAAATGAGTTGTGGACATACATATATTGGAAATGTCAACTGTACTTGAATTACTTTAACACCGCTCTCTTGATAATAAGAGCTACCGTTTCTCTAATTGTTTGAAGTTTGCAATACGTCGCACTTCATACCCCATTTGTTGCCCCTTAAATTAAACTGTAATAAAATAAAAAAGGGTTTAAAATGTTATAAAGTAAACTTGCGTAATTAATACTATTAAAAATGACTACAAGAATCTCAATTAACTTCTCATTAATTCTTAAATGTTTTCTGTGACCCATTTGGGGACAAAATCGGGAGTAAAGAGGTGAAATGGGTTGTGAGAATTTTTAAAATGTCAATTGGCCACAAATTACTTCATAATCACTATATTGTTAATATGAGCTACACTGTTTGAAAAAAGTTTGCAATGTGTCCCTCTTCATACCCCATTTGTTGCCCCTTAAATTAAACTGTAATAAACCATGAAGGGTCTAAAAAATTTATAATGTAAACTTCAATTAATACTACTAAAAATGACTACAAGAATCTTAATTAACTTCTCATTAATTTTTTAATTTATTTTGTGACCCATTGAGGTACTGGAATGGGGGGTAAATGGGTGAAATGGGTTGTGCAAATTTTTTGAAATGTCAATTGGCCACAAATTACTTCATAATCACTATATTGTTAATATGAGCTACACTGTTTGAAAGAAGTTTGCAATGTGTCCCTCTTCATACCCCATTTGTTGCCCCTTAAATTAAACTGTAATAAACCATGAAGGGTCTAAAAAATTTATAATGTAAACTTAAATTAATACTACTAAAAATGACTACAAGAATCTTAATTAACTTCCCATTAATTTTTTAATTTATTTTGTGACCCATTGAGGTACTGGAATGTGGGGTAAATGGGTGAAATGGGTTGTGCAAATTTTTTGAAATGTCTATTGGCCATAAATTACTTCATAATCACTATCTTGTTAATATGAGCTACACTGCTTGAACGAAGTTTGCAATGTGTCCCACTTCATACCCCATTTGTTGCCCCTTAAATTAAACTGTAATAAACCATGAAAGAGTCTAAAAAATTATAATGTAAACTTCAATTAATACTACTAAAAATGACTACAAGAATCTTAATTAACTTCCCATTAATTTTTAATTTATTGTGTGACCCATTGAGGTACTGGAATGGGGGGTAAATGGGTGAAATGGGTTGTGCAAATTTTTTGAAATGTCAATTGGCCACAAATTACTTCATAATCACTATATTGTTAATATGAGCTACACTGTTTGAAAAAAGTTTGCAATGTGTCCCTCTTCATACCCCATTTGTTGCCCCTTAAATTAAACTGTAATAAACCATGAAGGGTCTAAAAAATTTATAATGTAAACTTAAATTAATACTACTAAAAATGACTACAAGAATCTTAATTAACTTCCCATTAATTTTTAATTTATTGTGTGACCCATTGAGGTACTGGAATGTGGGGTAAATGGGTGAAATGGGTTGTGCAAATTTTTTGAAATGTCTATTGGCCATAAATTACTTCATAATCACTATCTTGTTAATATGAGCTACACTGCTTGAACGAAGTTTGCAATGTGTCCCACTTCATACCCCATTTGTTGCCCCTTAAATTAAACTGTAATAAACCATGAAAGAGTCTCAAAAATTTATAATGTAAACTTAAATTAATACTACTAAAAATGACTACAAGAATCTTAATTAACTTCCCATTAATTTTTAATTTATTGTGTGACCCATTGAGGTACTGGAATGTGGGGTAAATGGGTGAAATGGGTTGTGCAAATTTTTTGAAATGTCTATTGGCCATAAATTACTTCATAATCACTATCTTGTTAATATGAGCTACACTGCTTGAACGAAGTTTGCAATGTGTCCCACTTCATACCCCATTTGTTGCCCCTTAAATTAAACTGTAATAAACCATGAAAGAGTCTAAAAAATTATAATGTAAACTTCAATTAATACTACTAAAAATGACTACAAGAATCTTAATTAACTTCCCATTAATTTTTAATTTATTATGTGACCCATTGAGGTACTGGAATGGGGGGTAAATGGGTGAAATGGGTTGTGAAAATTTTTGGAAATGTCAATTGGCCACAAATTACTTCATAATCACTATATTGTTAATATGAGCTACACTGTTTGAAAAAAGTTTGCAATGTGTCCCACTTCATACCCCATTTGTTGCCCCTTAAATTAAACTGTAATAAACCATGAAGGGTCTAAAAAATTTATAATGTAAACTTAAATTAATACTACTAAAAATGACTACAAGAATCTTAATTAACTTCCCATTAATTTTTAATTTATTGTGTGACCCATTGAGGTACTGGAATGGGGGGTAAATGGGTGAAATGGGTTGTGCAAATTTTTTGAAATGTCAATTGGCCACAAATTACTTCATAATCACTATATTGTTAATATGAGCTACACTGTTTGAAAAAAGTTTGCAATGTGTCCCACTTCATACCCCATTTGTTGCCCCTTAAATTAAACTGTAATAAACCATGAAGGGTCTAAAAAATTTATAATGTAAACTTAAATTAATACTACTAAAAATGACTACAAGAATCTTAATTAACTTCTCATTAATTTTTTAATTTATTTTGTGACCCATTGAGGTACTGGAATGGGGGGTAAATGGGTGAAATGGGTTGTGCAAATTTTTTGAAATGTCAATTGGCCACAAATTACTTCATAATCACTATATTGTTAATATGAGCTACACTGTTTGAAAAAAGTTTGCAATGTGTCCCTCTTCATACCCCATTTGTTGCCCCTTAAATTAAACTGTAATAAACCATGAAGGGTCTAAAAAATTTATAATGTAAACTTAAATTAATACTACTAAAAATGACTACAAGAATCTTAATTAACTTCCCATTAATTTTTAATTTATTGTGTGACCCATTGAGGTACTGGAATGTGGGGTAAATGGGTGAAATGGGTTGTGCAAATTTTTTGAAATGTCTATTGGCCATAAATTACTTCATAATCACTATCTTGTTAATATGAGCTACACTGCTTGAACGAAGTTTGCAATGTGTCCCACTTCATACCCCATTTGTTGCCCCTTAAATTAAACTGTAATAAACCATGAAAGAGTCTCAAAAATTTATAATGTAAACTTAAATTAATACTACTAAAAATGACTACAAGAATCTTAATTAACTTCCCATTAATTTTTAATTTATTGTGTGACCCATTGAGGTACTGGAATGTGGGGTAAATGGGTGAAATGGGTTGTGCAAATTTTTTGAAATGTCTATTGGCCATAAATTACTTCATAATCACTATCTTGTTAATATGAGCTACACTGCTTGAACGAAGTTTGCAATGTGTCCCACTTCATACCCCATTTGTTGCCCCTTAAATTAAACTGTAATAAACCATGAAAGAGTCTAAAAAATTATAATGTAAACTTCAATTAATACTACTAAAAATGACTACAAGAATCTTAATTAACTTCCCATTAATTTTTAATTTATTGTGTGACCCATTGAGGTACTGGAATGGGGGGTAAATGGGTGAAATGGGTTGTGCAAATTTTTTGAAATGTCAATTGGCCACAAATTACTTCATAATCACTATATTGTTAATATGAGCTACACTGTTTGAAAGAAGTTTGCAATGTGTCCCTCTTCATACCCCATTTGTTGCCCCTTAAATTAAACTGTAATAAACCATGAAGGGTCTAAAAAATTTATAATGTAAACTTAAATTAATACTACTAAAAATGACTACAAGAATCTTAATTAACTTCCCATTAATTTTTTAATTTATTTTGTGACCCATTGAGGTACTGGAATGTGGGGTAAATGGGTGAAATGGGTTGTGCAAATTTTTTGAAATGTCTATTGGCCATAAATTACTTCATAATCACTATCTTGTTAATATGAGCTACACTGCTTGAACGAAGTTTGCAATTTGTCCCACTTCATACCCCATTTGTTGCCCCTTAAATTAAACTGTAATAAACCATGAAAGAGTCTAAAAAATTATAATGTAAACTTCAATTAATACTACTAAAAATGACTACAAGAATCTTAATTAACTTCCCATTAATTTTTAATTTATTGTGTGACCCATTGAGGTACTGGAATGGGGGGTAAATGGGTGAAATGGGTTGTGCAAATTTTTTGAAATGTCAATTGGCCACAAATTACTTCATAATCACTATATTGTTAATATGAGCTACACTGTTTGAAAAAAGTTTGCAATGTGTCCCTCTTCATACCCCATTTGTTGCCCCTTAAATTAAACTGTAATAAACCATGAAGGGTCTAAAAAATTTATAATGTAAACTTAAATTAATACTACTAAAAATGACTACAAGAATCTTAATTAACTTCCCATTAATTTTTAATTTATTGTGTGACCCATTGAGGTACTGGAATGTGGGGTAAATGGGTGAAATGGGTTGTGCAAATTTTTTGAAATGTCTATTGGCCATAAATTACTTCATAATCACTATCTTGTTAATATGAGCTACACTGCTTGAACGAAGTTTGCAATGTGTCCCACTTCATACCCCATTTGTTGCCCCTTAAATTAAACTGTAATAAACCATGAAAGAGTCTAAAAAATTATAATGTAAACTTCAATTAATACTACTAAAAATGACTACAAGAATCTTAATTAACTTCCCATTAATTTTTAATTTATTGTGTGACCCATTGAGGTACTGGAATGTGGGGTAAATGGGTGAAATGGGTTGTGCAAATTTTTTGAAATGTCTATTGGCCATAAATTACTTCATAATCACTATCTTGTTAATATGAGCTACACTGCTTGAACGAAGTTTGCAATGTGTCCCACTTCATACCCCATTTGTTGCCCCTTAAATTAAACTGTAATAAACCATGAAAGAGTCTAAAAAATTATAATGTAAACTTAAATTAATACTACTAAAAATGACTACAAGAATCTTAATTAACTTCCCATTAATTTTTAATTTATTGTGTGACCCATTTAGGTACTGAAATAGGGGGGTAAAGGGGTGAAATGGGTTGTGGAAATTTTTAAAATGTCAATTGGTTAATTGGTCACAAATTACTTCAAAATCACTACCTTGATAATATGAGCTACACTGCTTGAACGAAGTTTGCAATGTGTCCCACTTTATTTATTGAGTTCAGTGGTCCCACTTCATACCCCATTTGTTGCCCCTTAAATTAAACTGCAACAAAATCATAAAAGGGTCTAAAAAAATTTCAATGTAAACTTGTAAAAAGTACTAAAAACGACTACAAGAATCTTAATTAACTTCCCATTAATTTTTTAATTCATTGTGTGACCCATTTAGGTATTAAAATGGGGGTAAAGAGGTGAAATGGGTTGTGGAAATTTTTTGAAATGTCAGTTAGCCACAAATAACTTCATAATCACTATATTGATAATATGACATACACATACACTGCTTGAAAGAAGTTTGCGATATGTCCCACTTCCTACCACATTTGTTGCCCCTTAATTTGAACGGCAATAAAATTCAAAAAGGGTCTAAAAATTTTGTAATGTAAACTTGTAATTAATACTACTAAAAATGATTACAAGAATCTTAATTAACTTCTCATTAATTTTTTAATTTATTGTGTGACCCATTTAGGGACTAAAACTGGGGGCAAAGGGGTGAAATAAGTTGTGGACATTTTTTGAAATACAAACTGAGCAAAAATAACTTTAAAATTACTATCTTGATATAATAATAACTGCAAGTTTGCAAGTGTCCCACTTCATGCCCTATTTGTTGCCCCTTAAAATAAAGGGGTAAAGTCTCTCCGACTTTTACGTTAAAAAATTTGTTTTAAATACAAACAAAAATAAAATTAAGAGTAACCTGTTCATATTGCTATTTAAATGACCGCAGAAGCTTCTTAATTAATTTATAGATCTTTATGTGCCCCCTTTTTGTGCCCCTGCGAATTGGAGATGTCAGAAATGCTTAAAAATCAACAATAATGATTCTTAACATCTTAACGCAACGGGGATCTTATATCATGATCAAACAAGATTAATGACAGGATAATCGTCGAGGGGGTGGGTCAAGACCCCCCCGCAATAAAATTTAAATATTTTAAATTCAAAAATATTGAATAATTCTTTTATTTTTTATTGAAAAAGGGATCCCCGCGTTCAAAAAGTCATTGTGTTTTGTAACGAGTATTGTAGTACACCTACCCAAAAACAAAGGGTGTGCCGAAAGGCCCGAATGAATTGTTATTATTATTAATAAAATATTTTTTGGTGTTCTTATTTTTTTATAAATAATAATTAGCCTAAAAATAAATTTGTATAACCACTAAACAAGTTGTGATGCTGATGAAGCCTGTAAAATAACTTTAGAACCCTAAGCGGTTTTCATATAGTGGTGGGCGTTCTCGGCGGATGCAGACATGGACCGCGGGGAGATGTGATTTTGTCCGTTACGAATAGATACACCACAAGCCAGAGCTACGCATAAAAAACAAAACAAACAAAAATTAAGAAAAATTCAAAAAAATTTTCACACTTTCGCACCGTTTTCCCATTAATTAAGAAAATTAGTTTCGATTTCTAAACGCAGACACTCTAATGTCAAGGACAAATTATTTTGTTGTCTTTGATAATTTAAGTATGTTTAGTTAACTGTTCTACTTTTGGTTTCAAGCTCATTGCCCTGGCGACAAGTGAATTTAATAAACAAAGCAATGAAACAAGCACTTAAACTTTAAACTAACACCACGAGCGTCAAAAAAAATTCAAATATTTCATTTCCCTTTCTTTTGAGCATCTTCATAAGTGAGAATTTTTTTGAAAATAAGAAAAAAAAATTTTTCAACCAGGAAGAGAAATTTGAATAGATTATCTCACCAAAACTGGTAGGTACCTATTATGTATACTCTTTAATCCATTTATTGTTACAAAGACTTTTATGACCGTTGTAAGTGAATGAACGCGTTAACCGTCCAGTAAACGTCATTTCGTTCATGTAAATCTTATAAATGCAAGTCTACTAACCTACTTCATCTAATTTTAATTAAAAAAAAAAATTCATAAAATGATTTATCATCACAAAACTGTTACACTTCTACGCAGCCAAATGGCTTAGCTAGAGTGGTTTAAAGGGGTTGTTGGTAATTCAAATATAAAAAGTCACATTTCGTAATTCCGACTTCACGTATTTTTAACTCAAAAACAAAATTTTCCTAAAATCAGTGCAAAATCATTATATCTCTACGCAGCCAAATGGCTTAGCTAGAGTGGTTTAAAGGGGTTGTTGGTAATTTAAATATAAAAAGTCACATTTCGTAATTCCGACTTCACGTATTTTTAACTCAAAAACAAAATTTTCCTAAAATGGTTTTCAGTGCAAAATCATTATATCTCTACGCAGACAAATGGCTTAGCTAGAGTGGTTTAAAGAGGTTGTTGGTAATTTAAATATAAAAAGTCACATTTCGTAATTCCGACTTCATGTATTTTTAACTCAAAAACAAAATGTTCCTAAAATGGTTTTCAGTGCAAAATCATTATATCTCTACGCAGCCAAGTGGCTTAGCTAGAGTGGTTTAAAGGGGTTGTTGGTAATTTAAATATAAAAAGTCACATTTCGTAATTCCCACTTCATGTATTTTTAACTCAAAAACAAAATTTTCCTAAAATGGTTTTCAGTGCAAAATCATTATATCTCTACGCAGCCAAATGGCTTAGCTAGAGTGGTTTAAAGAGGTTGTTGGTAAATTAAATATAAAAAGTCACATTTCGTAATTCCCACTTCATGTATTTTTAACTCAAAAACAAAATTTTCCTAAAATGGTTTTCAGTGCAAAATCATTATATCTCTACGCAGCCAAGTGGCATAGCTAGAGTGGTTTAAAGGGGTTGTTGGTAATTTAAATATAAAAAGTCACATTTCGTAATTCCCACTTCATGTATTTTTAACTCAAAAACAAAATTTTCCTAAAATGGTTTTCAGTGCAAAATCATTATATCTCTACGCAGACAAATGGCTTAGCTAGAGTGGTTTAAAGAGGTTGTTGGTAATTTAAATATAAAAAGTCACATTTCGTAATTCCGACTTCATGTATTTTTAACTCAAAAACAAAATGTTCCTAAAATGGTTTTCAGTGCAAAATCATTATATCTCTACGCAGCCAAGTGGCTTAGCTAGAGTGGTTTAAAGGGGTTGTTGGTAATTTAAATATAAAAAGTCACATTTCGTAATTCCCACTTCATGTATTTTTAACTCAAAAACAAAATTTTCCTAAAATGGTTTTCAGTGCAAAATCATTATATCTCTACGCAGCCAAATGGCTTAGCTAGAGTGGTTTAAAGAGGTTGTTGGTAAATTAAATATAAAAAGTCACATTTCGTAATTCCCACTTCATGTATTTTTAACTCAAAAACAAAATTTTCCTAAAATGGTTTTCAGTGCAAAATCATTATATCTCTACGCAGCCAAATGGCTTAGCTAGAGTGGTTTAAAGAGGTTGTTGGTAATTTAAATATAAAAAGTCACATTTCGTAATTCCGACTTCATGTATTTTTAACTCAAAAACAAAATTTTCCTAAAATGGTTTTCAGTGCAAAATCATTATATCTCTACGCAGCCAAGTGGCTTAGCTAGAGTGTTTTAAAGGGGTTGTTGGTAATTTAAATATAAAAAGTCACATTTCGTAATTCCGACTTCATGTATTTTTAACTCAAAAACAAAATTTTCCTAAAATGGTTTTCAGTACAAAATCATTATAACTCTACGCAGCCAAGTGGCTTAGCTAGAGTGTTTTAAAGGGGTTGTTGGTAATTTAAATATAAAAAGTCACATTTCGTAATTCCGACTTCATGTATTTTTAACTCAAAAACAAAATTTTCCTAAAATGGTTTTCAGTGCAAAATGATTATATCTCTACGCAGCCAAGTGGCTTAGCTAGAGTGGTTTAAAGGGTTGTTGGTAATTTAAATATAAAAAGTCACATTTCCTTATTTTCCTCTTCATGTAATTTTAATTCAAAACAAAATTTTCCTAAAATGGTTTTCAGTGCAAAACCATTACACCTCTACCCAGCTAAGTGGCTTAGCTAGATTGGTTTAATAGGGGTTGTTGTAATTTAAATATAAGAAGTCACATTTCGTAATTCCCGCTTCATGTATTTTTAACTCAAAAACAAAATTTTCCTAAAATGGTTTTCAGTGCAGAAACGTTACACATATACGCAGCTAAGTGGCTTAGATAGAGTTAATAGGTGTTAATAGAGATTGTTGGTAATTGGTAATTTAAATATAAAAAGTCTGTTTAGTAATTCCCACTTCATGTAATTTTAATACAAAAACAAAATTTTCCTAAAATGGTTTTTCACCACAAAACCATTACATCTCTCTATAGTCTATACAAGCTCTTAGCATCTTAAATAATCGCTACAGTGGCTAAATAGGAGTTGTTAGTAATTTAAATATAAAAAGTCATGTTAAGTAATTGTCTAGTATTTTTGAATTGCTATTAACACACCTAAAAAAGATGCCTGTTCGACCGGATGATTTTAAACATCCTGTTCTTATTCAATATTTAAAAGGGACAATTATTGTTGGTGCGTTCACCCACATCCTTTATGTTAAATAATCATAATCACTTTAAATTATTAGTCGTCTTACATTGTATGAGAGTACTGCAGACGTTCAATTTGTATATTATTAAAGACCCCCCCCCTTTGCGACAGTTTGATTTTGAAATTTATCATGTTATTAATTTGTATTCTTACTGCGCAACTTTGTGTTTTTGCTTCAGCATTGGAAAATATTAACAAATTTAAATTAACAGGGGGGGGGGCACAAAAATTGGTACAGACCGGCAGACTTTTTTATTTATTATTTTAACGTTATAAAATCTTTAAGTGGATATTTAAATAATTTTTTTCAAAAAAATCTGCCCCTATTTGGAACACCTGGGCGCCAAATATGAGCGTACAGACGAATTTTAAACAATCCATATTATAAAAGGGAGGTCGAAATATAAGATGCTAGTGCTTAAAATGTTATTAATATTTAATTTATTTTAATAGCACATAAAATTTGAAAGGGTCAAAAATTACTATATTGATTGCCCCTAGCCTATCTAGGCCCCCCTTCCATTTAGATTAATTACGTAATAAAACTACCACCTAAAAATGGATTATCACTTTTACACCTTGTCCATAATAACTGCCTTTTTAGTGTTTAATAATTAACTTACCTTTTAGTTTTAGTTAAAAAATGACGAAGGTTGGAAATAAAGAACCCCATACTCATACTCAACCCCCATAACGCACACTTATAAAATTTTAAAAATTCGTAATTTAAAAAATATTAAAAATCAAATTGGATGTTTACAAACTAAAAAATATTTTTTCAAAACTTAAAATTCAAATTTTTAATAAAGCCCTCCTTTATTAAAAATTTGGTTTTTAAACCCCCTTTTAAAAAAAGTTTAAAAAATTCAAAAGTGGATTTTCAACTCGCAGTTAAAATTTGAAAGCGTAATGTTTAAAAAAAAACTCGCAATCAAAGCATCTTATTAAAGGGGCAAGGGGGGCTACTAAGTTATAAAGATCAAGTTCTAAAATTTATTTAAAAAATTTATAATAATAATAATTTATAAGCAAGAGACTAACCCACATCACCACTATTAATCAAAAATTTAAGATTTAGTATAATTGTCCCCCCCCCCCTCGTTCAATCATGAGTCAAAATTAAAAACAAATCTCTAAACTTAATTGGACACCTATTATGATTACTCTACTTAAATTTATTGTAATTTTATTTAAAAATCTTTTTATCTTTTAATCAGACCTTTGTTGAAAGTCCCACCTCGTTTTACGTTTTAGAACCCCCAGAAACTTCAATTTTATATTTAGCCATTAAACCGAGTAACGCTTCATCGTTAATTTACTACAAAAATTTATTTTAGAAAGCTTGAAATTAACCCTTTCAGATTTAGATTCTTAAAAAACTTGTTCGTTTTAGGGGTTCACCTATTATTAATGCTTAAGATATGGGGGTAGCGGTATGATAATTTTACCAATTAAATATTATTCTAACAAATAATTCGTTTCAACACGCGGATTAAGCTTTGATTGAGAAAAAAGAGGGCGGTTGAATTTTTAAAATTCTTTTGTTTATTTAAATGTATGTAAGCGTAGCGTAAGCCGACTTTTTTTATTCGGCGTGGGGGGCACTAAGCTAAAATACGTTTTAAAAAATTTAAATATTTAGAATAAAATTATTGGGACGTTATTGATTAAAGGTGGATAGTTTAATTTTGAAAAAATTAAAAAACAGTAAAGGGGGGGCATCAATTAATTTTCTAAAATACGTTTTAAAAAATTTAAAAAATTAAAACAAAATTATTGAGGCAGTATTGAACAAGAGTGAATGGTTAAAATTAAAACAATATTAAAAAACAGTAAGGGGGGCGGGGGTTGGCAAGTAATTAATTTTTTTAAATTGTATTTGGTTTAAATTTTTACGGGTAAAATTAAAGTTTCACGCCCTAACACTTAATTTACTACCTAAAATAAATGTGGGGCACCAAGAAGCCAAAAAAATTACCCTAATTAAACCCATTTTAATTAGTGGAATGTTTAATTTATTTTTTGATTCGTTGATAGTTGATGTAAAGTAATTTAATTATTCCATCATGTTATTTACGCAGTGACGTAACATGCGTTTATTACATACTATTTTTATTCTTTATGGTACAAATCCCAACGAACATGCATTCTTGTAACAAAGAACAAATAAAGTTAGATCATGGACAAATGAGCGTGTGTGAGAGAGATGAAACGAAAACAATTCTGGTTCTCATGTCGCTAACAGGTTGAAGTAAGAGTAAGATCAGCTTTATATATTTCTTATTCTTTGAGGTATGGAAAATAGTTTTGGTATGTTTAGAATTCAAATTTTCTTTTGATCGCTCAAAAAAAGGTCAAAATTATGGTGATAAATGATTTTCTGTACAAAAAACCTTAAGGGTGGTAAAACTTAATTCACCTGTTGATTCCATTCAAAAGCTATCATAATTCAAATACGTTGTTTACATTTTGGATTTATTTACAATTTAATAATAATCAGCTGTGTAAGTTTATACGAGAGTAACCGCGGGAGAATAAGAATTGAATTGAGGGTGCAGCGGGGTTTGAGCCTCTCTCGTTCAACCACATTCCAATCTTTATAAGATGTAAAAAGTTCTAAGATTCAATACAATGCTGTATTTCCACTAGGAAGTTAATGAAATACAACAACAATACAAATTTCATAATAAAAAACTGCTTTTACTATATCTAAATACGCGCGTTAGCCCCCCTCCACCACAATTTTAATTTTTATAACTTTAACTTACTATTTTAATCTAAATTTAACAATTATTTAATTAGACCAATTTTTCAAAATTTTTCAATTTTTTTATGGTTTGTTTACCTAAGAATTGACATTTGCCCCCCTTAACCCCCTTTTCAATTTTAATTTTTATAACTTAATTCTTACTATTTTAAATCTAAATTTAACAATGATTTAATTAGATTAATTTAAAAAAAATTTTTTTGGTTGTTTACCTAAGAATTGACAGTTGCCCCCCCCCTTAACACCTTTTGCAATTTTATATTTTAGAATTCTTAATTTATATTAATAAACGCATAGTTAGCTCTTATATTATGTATTTTTGATAGTAGCAATTTTTTACATAATTTGTATGTGAATGGATACGTTAAAACCCCCCTGCCCCTCAATTGTAAATTTAAATTTAAAAATTTTTTAATTGAGTAATCTACGTTTAGTTAGCTCACATGAAGAATTTCATAATATAAAATTTTCATTTGCATACTTTTAACCCCCTTGCCCCCTTGATTTAGAGTTAATTTAAAAATTTTTTTTAAAATTAGTTTAATTCAGCAAATCCAAATAGGTACATGCCAGGATGTGACACTTAAAAAAAAGTGAAATGACTGACAGGTGACAAGAACGGCGTGACATGTCATCCCAAACCGATGGGTATAAGGGATGAGGAAGTTTTTCGTTTTGCTCCTGATCTCAATTGTGCTAAATGCGGAACTACCTGAAGATCGGAAGTTTTGGCGGGTGATCAAATAATAAACGTTATATGTAAAAATATATACCTGTACGTTTGATAACGTACGAGGAAAAGAAAATTATACAAGAGGGTTGCTAAGTTACATCTGCTTCAACGTTCAAGATTACACCAAGAAGGGGCTCCAAAATCTGTAACAATTGAGCACGAGCGAATTTCTTTTGTTAAGAAAATAACGCCAGTCTCGCCATCTAATATAAAATTCCCATGTATGGGGGGGATTATTTTTAAAATGTGGTTAATATTCCTATATTCTTTTATCTACTCTACTTAAACCGTTCTTAATTATTTTTTTTAAATTTTTAATAATTTTTAAAACTGTTAAAAACAAACAATTTGAGGTTATTAAAACTGCCCCCTCGTTGATAAATTTAAAAAAATATATTTTAATAATAAACCAGATTTAAATGTATAAATATTAAAAAATTTCTTAGTTTAATAATTTTTACCTTACATCCCTAAAGCACCTCACTATGCTAATAGGGGGGCAGAGGGGGCACTTTCATAATAATCTATTTAACTTAATTAAACTATTCTTAAAAAATCTAAAAAATTATATTTATTTTAAATATTAACAATTTAAGGTTAAAAACTACCCCCCCCCCCCTTAACGGTTGATTTTGTTCTAAACAATTAACTAAATTTGATCGAAATATTTCTTTTTGTAAAAATAACTTGTGGCCTAATTTTGACCCCATATTGAAATTTGAGTCCACCACTGATCGACTATGGGAAAAGTCAATGATCAAACCATTCATAGTTAGTGTGTGTGGTCGTTGGTGTACCCCCCATGAGAATCAAATTCGTGTGGATTCTTGTGCTTAGTTGTAATCTCAGTCAAGTATGGTAACGTAATAATTATATTTGAGACTTCGCAGATGAAATGCGCGCTTTAAATTTTTTATTCAAACGGCATCTAACGACTGGAAATTGGAGGGGGGGCTAAATTTCATAGATGGTCGAGGTTCTTGATTTTTTTTATAATTAAGTTGATTAAATAATTTTCAGTCATAATTAATAACGAGTGGCTTGTAGTCTTTGTTGGGCAAGTTTGTAAGGGGGGGGGGGCGATTTTTGAGTCTTGTATTAGACCATTGCTTATATTTTCATAATGTAATAATTATACTAAGACATCGCAGATGAAATGAGCGCTTTAAATTTTTTATTTAAATAACGGCACCTAACGACTGGAAATTGGGAGAGGGGGGGGTTACTGCTTGCTAAATGTCATGAATGGTAGGGGTTCTTGATTTTTTCGTAATTGAGTTGATTAAATAATTTTCAATCATAATTGTTAACGAGTGGCTTGTAGTCTTTGTTGGGCAAGTTTGTAAAGGGGGGGGGGGTATTTTTGACTTTTGAGTCTTGTATTAGACCGTTGCTATTATTTTCGTAACCCAATAATTACATTAAGACCTCGCAGATAAAATGTTCGCTTCAAATTTTCTACTCAAATAACGGCACCTAACGACTGTAAATTGGGGGGGGGGGGGGTTGCTAAGTTTCATGGATGGTAAGGGTTTATAATTTTCTTTGTAGTTCAGTTGATTTAATAATTTTCAATCAGCTTTGCTAACTAGTGGCCTAAAGGTTTTGTTGGGCAAGTTTGTAGGGGGGGGGGAGATTTTTGTGTTTTGTATTACACCATTGCTTTTATTTTCGTTTCAACGGCATTAATTAAATAATTTTCATATCAACTCACGATATTAATGAATTTTACTTTATAACTATGGGCCTGGCTCCCCTATTTGTTATGTATGTTGGGGGGGGGGCAAGTTTTTTTAAAAGCCATCTTTCGTCGTTTTTTGTTTCAAGTAGTATTAAGTCGTGCAATTAATTAAATAATTTTCAACCAACCCACGCTGTAAAATCAATCTCGCTGACTAATGGACCTAATATCCTCTTCCCGTTTGACACTTCTGTGGGGGGGGGTTATGTATAAAAGCATTTTTTCTCTTTTTTCTTTCATAATGTGGATGTGGCTTGTAATTAGTCAAGTAATTTTCATGCAACGCATTAGAAACTATCCCGCTGACTAATAGGCCTAATACCCTCCCCCGTTTGATACCTCTAATCATAATTGTTAACGAGTGGCTTGTAGTCTTTGTTGGGCAAGTTTGTAAAGGGGGGGGGATTTTTGACTTTTGAGTCTTGTATTAGACCGTTGCTATTATTTTCGTAACCCAATAATTACATTAAGACCTCGCAGATGAAATGTTCGCTTCAAATTTTCTACTCAAATAACGGCACCTAACGACTGTAAATTGGGAGGGGGGGCTAAGTTTCATGGATGGTAAGGGTTCATAATTTTCTTTGTAGTTCAGTTGATTTAATAATTTTCAATCAGCTTTGCTAACTAGTGGCCTAATGGTTTTGTTGGGCAAGTTTGTAGGGGGGGGGGGATTTTTGTGTTTTGTATTACACAATTGCTTTTATTTTCGTTTCAACGGCATTAATTAAATAATTTTCATATCAACTCACGATATTAATGAATTTTACTTTATAACTATGGGCCTGGCTCCCCTATTTGTTATGTATGTTGGGGGGGGGTCAAGTTTGTTTTAAAAGCCATCTTTCGTCGTTTTTTGTTTCAAGTATTAAGTTGTGCAATTAATTAACTAATTTTCAACCAACCCACGCTGTAAAATCAATCTCGCTGACTAATGGGCCTAATATCCTCTCCCCGTTTGACATCTCTGTTGGGGCGGGGGGGGGGGTGTTATGTATAAAAGCATTTTTTCTCTTTTTTCTTTCATAATGTGGATGTAGCTTGTAATTAGTAAAGTAATTTTCATGCAACGCATTAGAAACTATCCCGCTGACTAATAGGCCTAATACTCTCCCCCGTTTGATACCTCTGTGTGTGTAGGGGGGGGGGGTATGGTATGTATAAAACCACTTTTTTCTCTTTTTTCTTTCATAATGTGAATGTGGCTTGTAATTAGTGAAATAATTTTCGTGCAACGCAGTAAAAACTACCCCGCTGACTAATGGGCCTAATTACCTTCCCCCGTTTGGCACCTCTGTGGGGGAGGATTTTGAATTTTGTATAAAACCACTTTTCTGTTTTTTTCTTTCATAATTGGGATATGGCTTGTAATTACTGAAATAATTTCCATGCAACATAAACTACCTCTAATGTTAGAAACTTGTTAGGTTCGTTATTAAAGCCGCCCCAATGTGTTAAAAAAATATTTAAGTAAAGAATATGTAAACAATGAAAAATTGTGAAGGTGTAGAGAGGGAGTAGATGGGCACATTTACCCCTTTTTGATATCCTTGGGGTTTTGAATAAAAAATTTTCAAGTCAAAAACGTTTATTTTATAATTCAAACCCAACAGGTACTTAACTCCACCCTAATAGTGACTTGTGACTTTAGTAATCCTAAGAACAAATCTTAATATTTATTCTCCAAGGTTAAACTTAATGATATGAAATTCTACATTCTCTAGAGAAGGGTAACGAGATGAACTTGTTAACTGGTTTGAATGTCTTTTAGCTAAAAAAAACTAATTCAAAATTTTTACCTATAAATTTATTTGTTTATTGTTTGGGTGAATAATTTTTGCCATAATCGGGCTTTATGAACCCGCTGATGTGCATCATGTTTTGAAAAATAGCGCGAAAATTATTATTCAGTACAACATGTTGTTTTTCCGTTTCGAAACGTTATTTGTAGTGTCAAAGTGATTAGGGATCAATTCATGCAATGTTCTAGGGGTAACTGACCCTCTTACCTATTTTCCAGCACGTGTCTATTCCTCCCTTCGCGGTCTACTGCCGCGATATTTATAATAATGCAGGTAATTTTTGTAAAAATGTTAGAAGACTCTTTAAAGTGATAATTTTGGGCCTTAAGAACAATCGGGTCCGAATAACAGCTTAAGAGTTTTGATTGACCCATCGGTGTCAATAACCTAGCTTACGTTACGTTACTGGGCCAAATAGTTATTGAATGGACTTTTTTGGGAACTAACTGAAATTCTCTTTTGGGCCGTTAACGTTAGTCGAGAGTGCAAGTTTATCTAGTTTTTGGTTGATACATTTTTTGCTATTTATGTGGGGCATTGTCACCCTTAAGTTTAACCAGTCTGTAGGGTCTGCAATCAAGACAGCTGCAAGGCCGCCATTACGAGGTCATATTCTTGCTCTTACAGTACATGTCTTATAAGCAGCTGATATAGTACACTAACCCCCTGCTTTACTAACTTATAATCTATTGTGTACTCGAATGCGTTGCCAAATTTTATATTATTTTATAGCGCCCTTCGGTGCTAAGGTTAAGAAACGTTAGATCCCAAAACACATTTCAAAATGGAGGACAAGTTTGCGCTACACTCTTTACTATATTTAATACAATTTTACATATGTAAAATAATATATTTAAGTAGACATATGCGCTATTTAGTTAGTTATGAACGGAAGGGGGTGTCGCGCTTTAGGGAGTTAAGCACCAGAGCGCATCCGCATCTGCTCTAAGCACATGACGCCGTTTGACCCATGACTGCCCCGTAAGGTGCATTGAATATTAATTCAATTGTTCTTAATTATTTCCACTATTTAGATATAACGTATCTTGAACTTCGCATACGCTAAACAGCAATACTTGCGTCCCCATACTAACAGTTCAAAGCACCCTTAATTTAAACCACCGTACCAATAAGTACCGAATTGTTAATACAGCTTTCTAAGCTGATATGATTCAGTTTGGAGAAGGCCAATTCATCAAGGATGGGGGGGGGGCAAAATGAGGAAATTTCGTCAAGGCGGGGAGGGGGGGGGGTAGCAAGAACAGTAGAGAGATTACAAAAAATGAACGGTCGTTAAGCGAGGGTTATGTTACTTTTCTTTAAATAACTGTAAAAGCTTAAAAGGGGTATTTGAGAGGGGGGGGGCTTAAAAAAACGGGGGGATCCAAATGCTAAATAGCAATATTTGCGTCCTCACACTAACAGTTCAAAGCACCCTTAATTTAAACCACCGTACCAATAAGTACCCAATTATTAATACAGCTTTCTAAGCTGATATTATTCAGTTTGGAGAAGGCCAAAACATCAAGAACGGGGGGGGGTCAAAATTAGCAAATTTTGACAATGCGGGGGGTGGTAGCAAGAACGGTAGAGAGATAACAAAAAATGAACGGTCGTTAAGCGAGGGTTATGTTACTTTTCTTTAAATAACTGTAAAAGCTTAAAAGGGGTATTTGAGGGGGGGCTTAAAAAAACGGGGGGATCCAAATGCTAAATAGCAATATTTGCGTCCTCACACTAACAGTTCAAAGCACCCTTAATTTAAACCACCGTACCAATAAGTACCGACTTATAAATACAGCTTCCTAAGCTGATATTATTCAGTTTGGAGAAGGCCAAAACATCAAGAACGGGGGGGGGGTCAAAATAAGGAAATTTTGTCAAGACAGGGAGGGGAGGAATACCAAGAACGGTAGAGAGATTACAAAAAATGCACGGTCGTTAAGCGAGGGTTATGTTATGTTTAAATAATTGTATAAGCTTAAAAGGGGTATTTGAAGGGGGGGGGCATAAAGAACTAGGGGATCCAAATGTTAAGCATTGAGATTGAGAAGGCGTTGGATCTTCACAAAAATGAACAAATAACAAATGTGCCTACACAATCCTTAGTTGGGGGTAATTTAATTTTCCTAAATAATTGTAAAAGTTTATTAGTGATGCGGTGGGTGGGGGGTGTTCAATAGTTCACTTAAAATTTATATTATTTTTTAAATTTTTTTATTTATGAAATTTTTTAAATAATAGAGAATTTATTTATAAAATAGTCCGTACTTTTTTACCAGATTAAAATGGGGGGCAGCTTATTTAATTAAAGTCATTTTCGCCCAGTAAAAAAAAAATCAAAAATATGTAGCATTGTCTAAAGAAGAATGGTTTTTTTATTACAATTATACCATCATTGTAAAGTCAAAAAATAATTATTTAAAATTGTGGGGGGCACATAATTTTTTTAATTACCTCCAAATACTATGTCTATTTTCGCTTAATCGATTGATCATTAATTTTAACTATTTTTTTGAATTATGTACTTCATAATTGGAAAATTCCGCGAAGTAGAGTTAAAAAAAGGCATATTAATATTTATATGTAACTCAAAACGAATTCGTTAAATCGTCAAATGAATGTTATCCTAGCCTTGCAAACTTTGAATTTGCAAAACAGATTAAACAGAAATAATTAATCCAGGAGTCAGGATGACGATCATAGTTCAAATATCCAGTGTGAAAAACTCTGTTATCAGAATTTGTTTTGAGAAACATTTGAGAAGTTGTGCCAAGGGGGGCAACATCATTAAAAAAATTAAAAATGCCTAGCGTCAAATAAACAATAACGAAGGCGTTCT
This sequence comes from Malthinus seriepunctatus, assembly GCA_963924605.1. Classification (NCBI taxonomy): domain Eukaryota; kingdom Metazoa; phylum Arthropoda; class Insecta; order Coleoptera; family Cantharidae; genus Malthinus; species Malthinus seriepunctatus. The sequence goes on from OZ004605.1 coordinate 1,511,184, forward strand.
TATTAACAATCGTAATTTTTTTTAGACTAAAAAATTATTTTTATAAAATGACGGGAGGGGGTCATGTAAATTTTTTTTTTAATTGCTTAAAAATGCTAATCGATCGGAAATACAAGAAATACAATATTTTACTTTTTTTAAAATAAATTTTTGTTTTTTTATAATTGTACGAAATGGGGGGGGGGGCAACGTTATTTAATAATAATGACTGGAACTTTTTTCATAAGATAAATTTTTTTTTAAATTAAGTTGTATTCAATAATGGAGGAAGAATATTTTTCTTAATACAATTGTCTTAATTTTAGTAAAAAATATTTTTAAAAATGGGGGGCACTTTTTTTTTAATTTTTTTAAATTGCTTCCAAATACTAATCAACGAGTGAAGGCCGTACAATCATAGTCGCATTTGTTCAGGAAGTTTTCAGTTTTTTTTTAATATGGTGGCAAAGGGGGGCAGTGTTATTAAATGAAAGTTAAAGCATTTTGGCACGCGTAAAAAAATAGAAAAAAATAAGTAAATTCAAATTAATAGGTAGGAATGATAATTTTGCTATTCGAATAGGCGTGAGATTAATTTTCACCTGTTCAAACGACCAATTACCTATATATTTATTCAATTTAAGTATTTCATATGGATAAATATTTTATTTAATAATGTTCACCTTATGCGTAAACTGGATTGAACATATTTTCATTAAAAAACAAGTTTGATTATCAAGTCAGTCGGCTTTGTATTATAAATTCTTGTATTGCGTGTTAATGGCCTGAAACTAAACTAATTAATAATAAGATATCAATAATTCACATTAATTTTATTTGTGAACTATTTCAATTAATTACCAATTAAACTTTTATATTCATTATTTTTAAATAAGTATATTTACACCTCATTGAAGTTTCACTATCTATATTTTATTACATTTAAAAGGAAGCTTGGGACGTGACTTAGGAGCATGGGGGTCCCAAGGTTGGGGACCCTCTACTCCAAACCGTACTATAATAAAAATTTTTACTTCTTAAAAAATAAGTTAAAAACGCTTTTATTTCGCGTTCGCCATGTTTGGGCGCAATTTTAAAAATTGCCCTAGTGAATCTTAAAATATTGTGTGAAAAAGTTATTAATGGTTTTCTCTAAATCAGTTCCGGTTGTTTTGGTCATTTTTGGATATGTTATAAACATTGCGTTTCTCTATCGAATGCCACGTGTTTCATTCATTAGAAATTTCCAGGGCCAAATGTATCAGTTTTTGAAAGTCAAAATTTCAAAAATCGGCCAGTTCTCTTGTAATAGAAATTTGAAGACTGGTGCATGTGTTAATCTTATAAATATCTATTATATGATACTATTTTCTGTTAACGAAACGCTTCCGGTTAAACTTGAAACTAAAAAAAATATTTAATTTGTAGGAACACCCTGTGTATTTTTTGATAGTTTAAAAGATCATGAAATTAGCTATTAGATGATACCAAATACATCATACTTTGACTTCCGGTTTAACCGGAAATGGGAAGAACTTTCTTAATTTAACCGAAACACTCGGTATATTTTTTAATATTTTGAAAGCTTGTAAAATTATCTATCTGATGATACCAAACACTTTATATAGTGGCTTCCAGTTTAACCGGAAATGGCATTAAAATTTTTATTTTAAAAGCGAAAAACGCTAGTTGTGGCCCATTAAGGCCACATTGGAGCTTTTTTTTATTTTATTTGTATGCAAGAAATTGCAAAATATTTTTGTGTTTATATTTTAATTACTAACGCAATTAAAACCGTAATTTTATTAAAGATAAGAAGTAGATGAACCTTGACATAGGAAATCAAACAACAAACAGTGAGATTATTTTTACAACATTTAATACATTTTGCAATCTTCGTGCACTCTTTTATTTATATTATTCATTTAAAATTTCAATTTTAATAAATTAGTGATTAATACTGAGGTGAGTAATTAATAATTTAATTTGTAATTTTTCTGTTACAAAAATCAACGTTGTTTTTAACTTTTTTAATCTTAAAATGTAAGTGCATTCACAAAATTAAGTAAAATTATAAATTTTTAAATATTTTCACAAGGGGAGGATATTCGTGGGAATTTATCTGTTGTAAAGTTAAACAAAAATCGGTGCATTGAATGTGTGGACGTAAGACCGAATAATCCATGTGAACTAAAAACAAAATTTTAAGCTTCCACAAAACAGGTCAAAACGCGAAAAAACTCATATTTATTACTAAGGGGTGCCTTATTATTTATGTAAAATTTTTACTTAGCAACAACCATGGTTTTATAAATATAAATTCTAAGATAAATTAAAAAAAAATTTTTTAATGAAAAATAATTTTTTATTTTTTGTGGGGGGCAAATTTTTAAAATGTAACGTCACAAAAAGGCCTGGGGGTCCCCCAGGAACAGGAAGATAATTGGTCTTATCATTAGTGTTTTTATAAAGCATGAGCCGTGGTGCTATTTTGAAACGGGTCATTGATACCGAATAGTTCGATAATGGGGGCAATTGCCCCCCTCCTGGCGATCTAAATTAAAAAATTTTTGAGGAAAAAATACCATTAGGCTAACAGGAAGTGGTTATTATTTAAAATTTTCCTTAAAAGTTTATTTTAAAATTGTAAAATAAAACCCTCGACTTCACTATAAGCAGTGGTTAGTGGTTAAAAGTGTTAAGTACAATAATTAGTGCAGTAAGCTCCTACTTTGTGGTGTTTAGTAATATCACAATAGGGGCACTAATGTAAAAAAAATTTAAAATTAAATAGTTGAAGAAATATTTTACTTTTACTTTCTAGAAAAATTGTTAAATGGCCCTTTCTTTAATTATTTTTTATGGTTTTCGAGAAAACTGCCCCCGAAGCGTCTCCTAGCAAGAATACGGTACTTTTTTACATACAATGTAACGTCAATTGTATATGATTATTAAAAATTATTTGTATGGAATTTCTCCGCCTTGCAAATACCGTTAAGGGTACAATAAAATCAAAACAACTAAAGAACATTCAAAAGGGAGTGGGCGCCAGGGTAATAAAAATTTCTTCAAATTCAATTGACAACACAAATTTTTTTAAAATTAAAAATATTACAGTTAACTTCTGTTAATGATGTACCCTCTTCAACCCCCCTTATTTAGCGTAGGGCGAAAAAAATGTTTAAGTTAATTTATGGAATGTAGTACTAGTAATAAAACACAAAGTGTCTAAATTATTGATTTTTCCCGAAATGAAAATCGATTGCACATATTTCCACTGTACCCCTAAGAGCCCGAGGGGTCCGGTACCCCCTTCAAAGCTATGGCAAAATAAACAAATATTTTTATTGTGTTAAAAATATTTTTACTTTTTATTTCTAATGCGTAGACAAGTATTGTTCATTTTGTTGAATTTTATAAAAAGTAGCCCCCCTCCCCGAAGACCTCTCTTCAATTTTTTTAAATTAAGGAAAATTTTTATTTAGACCTGGGTAGAAATGTAGGGATGTTGTTGAAAATTATTAATTGTTTTTTTAGGATTTTTTTGAATTTTATAATAGTAGCCCCCTGAAGTCCCTATGAGGACCTCTCTTCAAATTTTGAAAATTATCGAAATTTTTTATTTAAAGCTGTGGTTACAAATCTAGAGATGTTGTCGAATGTTATTAACCGTATTTTGTTGAATATTTATGAGTTTTATAAAAATAGCCCCCTTGAGATCCTTGAAGACCGCTCTTCAATTTTTGAAAATTAAGGATAATTTTTATTTACACCTGGATAGAAATGTAGAGATGTCGAAAATTATTATGTTTTTTTGAATATTTGTGAATTTTATAAAAGTAAGGTCCCTATGAAGACCTCTCTTCAAACTTTGAAAATTAAGAGAGATTTTTATTAAACCTGGGTAGAAGTGTAGGTATGATTTAGAAAATTATTAACCGTATTTTTTGGATATTCGTGAGTTTTATAAAAATAGCCACCCTTCAGGACCTTTCTTCAATTTTTGAAAATTAGGAAAAATTTTTATTTTAACCTGTAGGTGAATGTAGTTATGTTGTCGAAAATTATTAATTATTTTTTTTTAATATTTGTGAATTTTATATAAGTAGCCCCCTTGAGGAACCTATAAGGACACCTTTCTTCAAATCTTGAAAATTAAACAAGATTTTTATGTAACCTGAGTAGAAGTGTAGGGATGATATAGAAAATTATTAACCGTATTTTTTGGATATTCGTGAGTTTTATAAAAATAGCCACCCTTCAGGACCTTTCTTCAATTTTTGAAAATTAGGAAAAATTTTTATTTTAACCTGTAGGTGAATGTAGTTATGTTGTCGAAAATTATTAATTATTTTTTTTTAATATTTGTGAATTTTATATAAGTAGCCCCCTTGAGGAACCTATAAGGACACCTCTCTTCAAATCTTGAAAATTAAACAAGATTTTTATGTAACCTGAGTAGAAGTGTAGGGATGATATAGAAAATTATTAACCGTATTTTTTGGATATTCGTGAGTTTTATAAAAATAGCCACCCTTCAGGACCTTTCTTCAATTTTTGAAAATTAGGAAAAATTTTTATTTTAACCTGTAGGTGAATGTAGTTATGTTGTCGAAAATTATTAATTATTTTTTTTTAATATTTGTGAATTTTATATAAGTAGCCCCCTTGAGGAACCTATAAGGACACCTCTCTTCAAATCTTGAAAATTAAACAAGATTTTTATGTAACCTGAGTAGAAGTGTAGGGATGATATAGAAAATTATTAACCGTATTTTTTGGATATTCGTGAGTTTTATAAAAATAGCCACCCTTCAGGACCTTTCTTCAATTTTTGAAAATTAGGAAAAATTTTTATTTTAACCTGTAGGTGAATGTAGTTATGTTGTCGAAAATTATTAATTATTTTTTTTTAATATTTGTGAATTTTATATAAGTAGCCCCCTTGAGGAACCTATAAGGACACCTCTCTTCAAATCTTGAAAATTAAACAAGATTTTTATGTAACCTGAGTAGAAGTGTAGGGATGATATAGAAAATTATTAACCGTATTTTTTGGATATTCGTGAGTTTTATAAAAATAGCCACCCTTCAGGACCTTTCTTCAATTTTTGAAAATTAGGAAAAATTTTTATTTTAACCTGTAGGTGAATGTAGTTATGTTGTCGAAAATTATTAATTATTTTTTTTTAATATTTGTGAATTTTATATAAGTAGCCCCCTTGAGGAACCTATAAGGACACCTCTCTTCAAATCTTGAAAATTAAACAAGATTTTTATGTAACCTGAGTAGAAGTGTAGGGATGATATAGAAAATTATTAACCGTATTTTTTGGATATTCGTGAGTTTTATAAAAATAGCCACCCTTCAGGACCTTTCTTCAATTTTTGAAAATTAGGAAAAATTTTTATTTTAACCTGTAGGTGAATGTAGTTATGTTGTCGAAAATTATTAATTATTTTTTTTTAATATTTGTGAATTTTATATAAGTAGCCCCCTTGAGGAACCTATAAGGACACCTCTCTTCAAATCTTGAAAATTAAACAAGATTTTTATGTAACCTGAGTAGAAGTGTAGGGATGATATAGAAAATTATTAACCGTATTTTTTGGATATTCGTGAGTTTTATAAAAATAGCCACCCTTCAGGACCTTTCTTCAATTTTTGAAAATTAGGAAAAATTTTTATTTTAACCTGTAGGTGAATGTAGTTATGTTGTCGAAAATTATTAATTATTTTTTTTTAATATTTGTGAATTTTATATAAGTAGCCCCCTTGAGGAACCTATAAGGACACCTCTCTTCAAATCTTGAAAATTAAACAAGATTTTTATGTAACCTGAGTAGAAGTGTAGGGATGATATAGAAAATTATTAACCGTATTTTTTGGATATTCGTGAGTTTTATAAAAATAGCCACCCTTCAGGACCTTTCTTCAATTTTTGAAAATTAGGAAAAATTTTTATTTTAACCTGTAGGTGAATGTAGTTATGTTGTCGAAAATTATTAATTATTTTTTTTTAATATTTGTGAATTTTATATAAGTAGCCCCCTTGAGGAACCTATAAGGACACCTCTCTTCAAATCTTGAAAATTAAACAAGATTTTTATGTAACCTGAGTAGAAGTGTAGGGATGATATAGAAAATTATTAACCGTATTTTTTGGATATTTGTCAGTTTTATAAAAATATACCCTCTTCAGGACTTTCTTCAATTTTTGAAAATCAAGAAATTTTTTTATTTTAACCTGTGGGTACAAATGTAGGTATGTTGTTGAAAATTATTGTTTTTTTGCACATTTGTGCATTTTATAAAAGTAGCCCCCCTGAGGAACCTATGAGGACCTCTCTTCAAATCTTGAAAATTAAAAATCATTTTTGTTTAACCTGGGTTAAGTGTAGGGATGTTGTAGAAAAATTTTAACAGCATTTTTTGGATATTTGTGACGTTTATAAAAATAAAAATAGCCCCCCTTGGAGACCTCTCTTAAATTTTTGAAAAATAGCCCCTCCGCAGTTTTTGAAAATTAAGGAAAATTTTTATTTTAACCTGGGTAGAAATGGAGAAAATTATTAGCCGTATTTTGTTGATCATTTGTAAGTTTTATAAAAGTAGCTCCCCTCTGGGACCCCCGAGAATTTCCAATTTTTTAAAACTCAAAAAAAATTTAAATCTAGGCAGAAATGTTGCTGAGTTGCTGAAAATTATTAATCGTATTTTGTTGGATATTTGCGATTTTTCTTAAGTGCCCCCTTGAGCTTGAGGGTGCCCTGAGTTTTTAAAAATTATAAAAAAACTATTTTTTTGAACCTTCATTGAAATTAAGGACTTGCGCGTTTATTTAAAATTTTAGGGATACGAGATTTTCATGTGGATTTTCAACATAAAGGGTGCGTCCCCCACTATTGTGCGAGCAAGAGTGGGAATATTCTGTTTATTAGTAGGACCTAGCTTTGAATTGAATTGTACCAGTTGAAACTAGGGGCTTGCTCAGTTTGGTAGTTGTCGTTTATTTTAAAAATACGTAACGTTTGTTATGGTGAACTTATTTTATATTTCGAGTGCGTGATTAGGTGATTTTTGTTTTTTTCTCATCGATAGTGGATTACTTGAGTGTTTCAAAAAAACAAAATTGAAAATGTTTTGGGATTCCGTTGATGATCCTTGTGGAACTTGCGAAAATTCAAAGTAAGTCCCGATTTTTGTTTACATTTTTACGAATGAAAATTTTTCAAAAAAATGTTTTTTAGGGAAAATGATTTTTGGATGATATTAAAAGAAAATGACATCCAAATTATAATTTAAAAAAAATTTTCTCCAAAGGGGTTGGTTTTATTAAAATTTTAATATTGAATTCACCCGTTGTGCAGTTGCTCCATCTGCTGTTTTATAATGTACACAATTTAGGCGCCAATGTTTTTTTATTACGTCCCCTTATAAATCCAAAAAAAAATAAATTTTGATTACATTCACGGGAGCTTTAATAGCCTCTACATTTGACTTTCGTTTAAGAACAGTTAACTAAAAGAAAGTGAAACTGCAACGTTCGAGAATTAACTGTTAAATCCCGGCACACGTTTTTATTTCACTTTTTATTAAAAAAAAAATCTATAATTAATAAGGGCCCCTTTAATTAATAATAATTAATTTTTTTAAATTTCCAAAAAAAGGGTTCAAAATTTTTTTTATTTGTCACCCCCCTTATTAATTGCCCCTGTTCTGTATTTTTTTTATAGCTATTTTTTATGCGAGTGTATGTATTATAAATTATGCAATAAGGAAATTTTTTGAAAATTTCACCCCCCTCAACGTAAAATTTTCCTCAATTCACAATATAAAAAATTTTTTTTAAATGCGGCTTTTTGGTTCATGGATGAGTTTTGATTCTCATTATGGGTACAGTTTGGGTAATTTTTGAAAATGCACCCCCCTCTTCAACGTAAAGTTTTCCTCAATTCACAATTTGGGAAGGAAAGTTTTTTAAATAATGTAGCTTTTTGGTCCATGGAGAAGTTTTGAGACTCACTATGGGTACAGTTTGTGAAATTTTTGAAAATGTACCCCCCCCACCCTAACCATCCCTAACGTAAAATTTTCCTCTAGTCACAATTTGCGAAGGAAAGTTTTTTTAAATAATGCAACTTTTTGGCTCATGGAGCAGTTTTGATACTATTTATGGGTACAGTTTGAAAAAGTTTTGAAAATGTACCCCTCCCCTCTTCAACGTAGAATTTTCCTCAATTCACAATTTGCGAAGGAAATTTTTTTAAATAATGCAGTTTTTTGATTCATGGAGAACTTTCGAGACTCACTATGGCTACGGTTTAAAAAAATTTTGAAAATGTATCCCCCTCCCTAACGTAAAATTTTCCTCAAGTCACAATTTGCGAAGGAAAGTTTTTTGATACTCATTACGCCATTACGCGTACAGTTTATGAATTTACGATGCCAACGGATTCGAACCCTGCACATGAGTTTTTAAAAAACTAAATTTTCGCATCACATACTAATTTTGTTTGATTTAAATTGAAGATTTGTGACTGTTTGAGTAATATAATTTTAATTTCAGTATGATAAGAAATGGATTTAACCTGCCGGAAGAGTGTTGCAGCAGTTGCTATCACAATTCCTGTGATGAAGATAAAGAAAATGTACAACAACAATTAAATAACAGTCCATTAAAACACGAAAATGATTTATCGTTATATTCTTCGATTTCGGATCGTCCGACGTCATTTAGAACGCGTACTTTGGAAGATCACGATAGTAATTCTCAAGATTCTGGTTATGGAGCAAGTTATCTTGGTGAAACGAATAAATTTTTTCAATTTGCAAAATCAGTTGGAGTGACACCGCGCAATGAAAATTTGCCAAAAAATTGCAAAATGTCTTTCAGTTCGATGGATTCAATGGATGCGGAATTTTTGGAATTATCAGATTTAGATAGTCATTTAGACGAAAATGTATTACCGAGTGACTTCAATTCTCTAATCGGGAATAATTTCGAACCAAAAATCAACGCTAAAGAAATTTCTCCCGAATTCAACTTATCGCACCCTAAATTATTACGTTCAATATCGTTAAACTTAGATGGAAACACACCAAATAGTAGTAGAGTACGATCGTGCCTATTTAAAACAAACGATATCGAAATAAAGTCGTTCAAAAGACCCGAGCCACCTATAGAAGAATTAAGCCCATTTCAAATAAAAAGATCGCGATTTATAGAAGAAACAAAAGAAGATAACTTTTTGCAAAAAAGGCATATTTTTAGAAAAAGCTTGTCCGTCTCTGAAGAAAGTATTAAATACGCCTTACATAGATCTTCGACCGAACCAGATTTAATAGGCGATTTTACGATTTCATTCTGTTTACCTTTAATTTCCGGACGACATCAAGATTTAAAATCGATTTCGCCTACCACCTTAGCGTCTCTTATGAAAGGTCAATTTGACGAATCCGTTTCTTCGTTTAAAGTTATCGACTGTCGCTACCCATACGAGTATACAGGCGGACACATCAATGGTTCAATCAATTTTTACACCAAAGATCAAATACTAGAAGAACTACTCAACGTTGAAAATGTTCCTTCATTAAGCACAGATCCATCCAAAAGAAATATTTTGGTTTTCCACTGCGAATTTTCCAGCGAACGTGGACCAAATTTGTAAGTACCTCTTTTACAATATTATTTTTTTCCAGTGGCGTTCCAGTTGCTTGTGTACAAGACGGGCTGAGACAAAATATTCATTAACCTCTTTTTTCAAAAATTATAAAATTAATCATTAATTAAATCGTTTATTGGATTAATCCATTATTCGATTATTAATTATATTTCGATATTAATCTAACGATTATTCGATTAATCAAACAATTATTCGATTACAAAAATTATTCCATTAATCAAACAATTATTCGATTAATCAAACAATGATTCGATTAATCAAACGATTATTCGATTTTTTAAACGATTATTCGGATTAATCAAACGATTATTCGTTTCTTTCTTTGTTTCTAATCTTTGTAAGTGATGTTTTTTAAATAATCGATCTTAAAGTTATTAATTATTCGGCTCCTCTAACATGTGCCTACATACAATTGTTTTGTCTTGCCTTATAAGAGGGGGGGGGGGATCTTAAACCATTTCTAGCCCATAAGAGAGGGAACCCAACTATAATCTGTTATTCGATTAATCATACGATTATTCGATTAATCAAACGATCATTCGACTTATCAAACAATTATTCGATTAATCAAACAATTATTCGATTAATCAAACAATTATTCGATTAATCAAACAATTATTCGATTACAAAAAGATTTTATTAACCAAAAGATTATTCGAGTAATCAAACAATTAATCAAACAATTATTCGATTAATCAAACTATTATTCGATTTTTTAAACGATTATTAGGATTAATCAAACGATTATTCGTTTCTTTCTTTGTTTCTAATCTTTGTAAGTGATGTTTTTTAAATAATCGATCTTAAAGTTATTAATTATTCGGCTCCTGTAACATGTGCCTACATACAATTGTTTTGTCTTGCCTTATAAGAGGGGGGGGGGATCTTAAACCATTTCTAGCCCATAAGATAGGGAACCCAACTATAATCTGTTATTCGATTAATCATACGATTATTCGATTAATCAAACGATCATTCGACTTATCAAACAATTATTCGATTAATCAAACAATTATTCGATTAATCAAACAATTATTCGATTAATCAAACAATTATTCGATTACAAAAAGATTTTATTAACCAAAAGATTATTCGAGTAATCAAACAATTAATCAAACAATTATTCGATTAATCAAACTATTATTCGATTTTTTAAACGATTATTAGGATTAATCAAACGATTATTCGTTTCTTTCTTTGTTTCTAATCTTTGTAAGTGATGTTTTTTAAATAATCGATCTTAAAGTTATTAATTATTCGGCTCCTGTAACATGTGCCTACATACAATTGTTTTGTCTTGCCTTATAAGAGGGGGGGGGGATCTTAAACCATTTCTAGCCCATAAGATAGGGAACCCAACTATAATCTGTTATTCGATTAATCATACGATTATTCGATTAATCAAACGATCATTCGACTTATCAAACAATTATTCGATTAATCAAACAATTATTCGATTACAAAAAGATTTTATTAACCAAAAGATTATTCGAGTAATCAAACAATTATTCGATTAATCAAACTATTATTCGATTTTTTAAACGATTATTCGGATTAATCAAACGATTATTCGTTTCTTTCTTTGTTTCTAATCTTTGTAAGTGATGTTTTTTAAATAATCGATCTTAAAGTTATTAATTATTCGGCTCCTCTAACATGTGCCTACATACAATTGTTTTGTCTTGCCTTATAAGAGGGGGGGGGGGATCTTAAACCATTTCTAGCCCATAAGAGAGGGAACCCAACTATAATCTGTTATTCGATTAATCATACGATTATTCGATTAATCAAACGATCATTCGACTTATCAAACAATTATTCGATTAATCAAACAATTATTCGATTACAAAAAGATTTTATTAACCAAAAGAGTATTCGAGTAATCAAACAATTAATCAAGGGGGGGATCTTAAACCATTTCTAGCCCATAAGAGAGGGAATTCAACTATAATCTGTTATTCGATTAATCATACGATTCAATCAAACGATCATTCGATTTATCAAACGATTATTCAATTAATCAAATCGATTGCTTAATCTTTGCAATAGATTTTTTTAAATGATCGATCTTCAAGTTATTAATGATTCTGCTACAGCTACATGTGCCTACATACGTACCTGTCGAGCAATTGTTGTGTCTTGCTTTATGAGGGGGGGGGTGCTTAAACCATCTTTAGTATATAAGAGAGCGGACTCACTATAATCGATTTTTCGATTAATCGATTGTTTGATTAATCGATTATACTCGCGAAGCGAGTTCCCTTTTAAAGCATATTTAAAAGCAATGCCTTTTTAGCATTCCAGCAATTAGGGGTTCACGCGAAAAGTCTCGTATGCCTATCTCCCACTTGCAATTTTGTGCGAGATGACGCGAGGCGAGGCGAGACGACAGTTAAGATTTCTTACGGGTGCGAGACTCTCGCGTGAACTCTTACCAGCAATGACCATAGGTCTTATTTGGTAGGGAGGTTAATTCTTACAGCCATCCTAATAGAGGGACTGATCTTACAGAATTTTAGGGTGGGGTCATTGCAATTTTCTGATTCACCTTAGGAAATTTTGGTGTTTACAAAAACGCAATATCTAGTTTATCCAATTGTCATGGCTTTGATTACAGCACTCAAAAATACTTTTGAATACTTAGGAAATTTCTTTTCCCAAAATAGTCAATGGGGGGGGGGGGATTTCATCAAATTTAATTGTTGAAGGGCGGATTAAACTTAGTAAGGTTTTAAGAGCTAACCTCGATTGGTGGGTGTTGTGAAATATAATAAAATAGTTTAATTAAATTTTTCTTTTGCAGATGTCGATTTTTGAGGAATTTTGATAGAATGCGGAATAAAGATGTATATCCAGCTTTACATTATCCTGAAATTTATTTATTGGAAGGTGGTTATAAATGTTTTTACGAACAATATTCTGATTTGTGCGTGCCTATGGCTTATAAGCCTATGAATCATCCGGAACATCAGAGCGAATTTCGACATTTTCGAGCCAAGTCCAAAACCTTCCATGGAGATCGTGTTCGTTCCAATACTAAAGGAAACTTAAAACGTTTAGGATTTCAATAATTTATTTAAACTGTAAGTTTGTTGTGCCAAATAAGGATGGAATTGACTCTTGGATTATAATAGTACAAAGTGTAAGGGTTTGCTGTAGTGGTGGAAAATTGTAAATAACCTGTATAGTTTTTTTCCCTCAGAGTTTTATATATTTGTAAAAAGTTATAACTATTTTATACCAGACGACATGCTGGCTAATCTTTTATATGTCTGTTTTTTGTTAATTTTTATTAGCTCATGGTCTTAATATTTTTTAAGTGGCCTCGACTTCTTTTTTTAATGCAATTTTGTTTTTACACCAAAGTATATTTTGTTGTGTAGTTGACTCGATCGAGTCGATTAGTTGTGTGCAATGAGGAGAGCAATACCAGTGTTAATTACATCTTGAAAAAAATCAAATCCAAATTGTTTTACTTCAAAATTTACGAACAAACGAAAAAATAAAATTTTGAGATGCTGTGATTTTTAGTGTCCTTCCTATTTGTAGTCACTTTGATTTGTGTGCAATTATCATTGTTTAAAAATTATAAATTTTCACTGCCAAATTGTACTTAAAATTGAAAAAAAATCATTTTGAACAACGAATCCAAATCAAGGAAATGATGATTTGTACTGGGACATTTTTAAACAAAAATAAAACGTACACTTAATAAGTTTTATATTTTTTTAACTTTTTTTACACTTTAACAGTATTTTGTGTTTATAAATAATTGTAAGAGTTCATGTGTTCTACTGCATTCGCTGCGAAATTAATAAAATTCCACAATTTTTCATTGTGAGTTATTTTTATGACTGAAATTTCACAGCTTTTGTAGTTATTTTATTATTAAGATTTTTAAAAGTGATTGTATTTTTAGTAGATCCTGTGAAAAAGTTTTGCCACTATATCAAATTTAACAATATATTTCTTACGTTCTTACGAATTTCTTTTATTTTTACCTCTTTATAGCAACTTCATATTTTCAAGTTCTCTTATAAGACCCTCTGGTACACCAGTAGATCAAACATAAACAATCAAGTGGAAAATGTTAATCTCTAAAACACCCGCCATCTAAACTAAACTCAAACTATCGCTTTTAAACCATGGAGGGCCTCGGAGGCTAAAGAATAATCAAGAGGGCCCTAATAGCTCAATCAGGCCATAACTGATGTATAGGAAGTTCAAATTCAATAAAAGTGGGTCGACTAATCTTATAAGGTTAAAAATCATTAATGGAGGTTAAAACTTAATTAAGGAGGCCTAAGATTAATCGAGAGCAGGATTTGAACGATCTCAAAAGGCTGTAGTATGTATGGGTAGCACTAACGACTAATCAAAGGCTTTAAATTCCTTTTTTCAGGACCAAAGCGATTTAAAGAAAATAAAAATTATTTAGGGAGATCGGAGACTACACTAACATAATGGGCCTACAAATCATTAATAGAGGTTCAAACAAATTTAGGGAGGCTTAAGATAAATCTAGAGCAGGATTTGACCAATCTGACAAGGCTGTAGCGTTTATGGGTAGAACTAAAGACTAATCAAGGGGTTGAAATTAATTTTATGAAGACAAAAGCGATTTTAAGAAAATAAACATTATTTAAGGAGACTAGAGAGTCACCAAGAGGGTCCCAATAGCTTAATCATGTCATAACCTTACGTGTTAGAAGCTCAAGATCAATAATAGGAGCTAGACTAACATTATGGGCCTAAAAATCATTAATGGAGATTAAAACAGAGTTAAGGAGGCTTAAGATAAATCAAGAGCTGGATTTGACCAATCTGACAAGGCTGTAGCGTGTATTGGTAGAACTAAGAACTAGTCAAGGGGTTTAAATTAATTTTATGAAGGCAAAAGAAATTTTAAGTAAATAAACATTATTTAAGGAGACTAGAGAGTCACCAAGAGGGTCCCAATAGCTTAATCATGTCAATCTTACGTGTTAGGAGCTCAAGATTTATAAAAGGAGCTAGACTAACATTATGGGCCTAAAAATCATTGATGGAGATTAAAACAGAGTTAAAAAGGCTTAAGATAAATCAAGAGTAGGAGTTGACGAATCTGACAAGGCTGTAGCGTGTTTGCGTAGGACTAAGGACTAATCAAAGGGTTGAAATTAATTTTATGAAGACAAAAGCGATTTTAAGAAAATAAACATTATTTAAGGAGAGTAGAGGCTCACCAAGAGGGCCCCAATAGCTTAATCATGTCAACCTTACGTGTTATAGGAGCTCAAGATCTATAAAAGGAGCTACACTAATATTATGGGCCTAAAAATCATTAATGGAGATTAAAACAGAGTTAAGGAGGCTTAAGATAAATCAAGAGCAGGAGTTGACAAATCTGACAAGGCTGTAGCGTGTTTGCGTAGGACTAAGGACTAATCAAGGGGTTGAAATTAATTTTATGAAGACAAAAGCGATTTTAAGAAAATAAACATTATTTAAGGAGAGTAGAGGCTCACCAAGAGGGCCCCAATAGCTTAATCATGTCAACCTTACGTGTTATAGGAGCTCAAGATCTATAAAAGGAGCTACACTAATATTATGGGCCTAAAAATCATTAATGGAGATTAAAACAGAGTTAAGGAGGCTTAAGATAAATCAAGAGCAGGAGTTGACAAATCTGACAAGGCTGTAGCGTGTTTGCATAGGACTAAGGACTAATCAAGGGGTTGAAATTAATTTTATGAAGACAAAAGCGATTTTAAGAAAATAAACATTATTTAAGGAGAGTAGAGGCTCACCAAGAGAGCCCCAATAGCTTAATCATGTCACCCTTACGTCTTATAGGAGCTCAAGATCTATAAAAGGAGCTACACTAATATTATAGGCCTAAAAATCATTAATGGAGATTATAACAGAGTTAAGGAGGCTTAAGATAAATCAAGAGCTGGATTTGACCAATCTGACAAGGCTGTAGCGTGTATTGGTAGAACTAAGAACTAGTCAAGGGGTTTAAATTAATTTTATGAAGGCAAAAGAAATTTTAAGTAAATAAACATTATTTAAGGAGACTAGAGAGTCACCAAGAGGGTCCCAATAGCTTAATCATGTCAATCTTACGTGTTAGGAGCTCAAGATTTATAAAAGGAGCTAGACTAACATTATGGGCCTAAAAATCATTGATGGAGATTAAAACAGAGTTAAAAAGGCTTAAGATAAATCAAGAGTAGGAGTTGACGAATCTGACAAGGCTGTAGCGTGTTTGCGTAGGACTAAGGACTAATCAAAGGGTTTAAATTAATTTTATGAAGACAAAAGCGATTTTAAGAAAATAAACATTATTTAAGGAGAGTAGAGGCTCACCAAGAGGGCCCCAATAGCTTAATCATGTCAACCTTACGTGTTATAGGAGCTCAAGATCTATAAAAGGAGCTACACTAATATTATGGGCCTAAAAATCATTAATGGAGATTAAAACAGAGTTAAGGAGGCTTAAGATAAATCAAGAGCAGGAGTTGACAAATCTGACAAGGCTGTAGCGTGTTTGCGTAGGACTAAGGACTAATCAAGGGGTTGAAATTAATTTTATGAAGACAAAAGCGATTTTAAGAAAATAAACATTATTTAAGGAGAGTAGAGGCTCACCAAGAGGGCCCCAATAGCTTAATCATGTCAACCTTACGTGTTATAGGAGCTCAAGATCTATAAAAGGAGCTACACTAATATTATGGGCCTAAAAATCATTAATGGAGATTAAAACAGAGTTAAGGAGGCTTAAGATAAATCAAGAGCAGGAGTTGACAAATCTGACAAGGCTGTAGCGTGTTTGCATAGGACTAAGGACTAATCAAGGGGTTGAAATTAATTTTATGAAGACAAAAGCGATTTTAAGAAAATAAACATTATTTAAGGAGAGTAGAGGCTCACCAAGAGAGCCCCAATAGCTTAATCATGTCACCCTTACGTCTTATAGGAGCTCAAGATCTATAAAAGGAGCTACACTAATATTATAGGCCTAAAAATCATTAATGGAGATTATAACAGAGTTAAGGAGGCTTAAGATAAATCAAGAGCTGGATTTGACCAATCTGACAAGGCTGTAGCGTGTATTGGTAGAACTAAGAACTAGTCAAGGGGTTTAAATTAATTTTATGAAGGCAAAAGAAATTTTAAGTAAATAAACATTATTTAAGGAGACTAGAGAGTCACCAAGAGGGTCCCAATAGCTTAATCATGTCAATCTTACGTGTTAGGAGCTCAAGATTTATAAAAGGAGCTAGACTAACATTATGGGCCTAAAAATCATTGATGGAGATTAAAACAGAGTTAAAAAGGTTTAAGATAAATCAAGAGTAGGAGTTGACGAATCTGACAAGGCTGTAGCGTGTTTGCGTAGGACTAAGGACTAATCAAAGGGTTGAAATTAATTTTATGAAGACAAAAGCGATTTTAAGAAAATAAACATTATTTAAGGAGAGTAGAGGCTCACCAAGAGGGCCCCAATAGCTTAATCATGTCAACCTTACGTGTTATAGGAGCTCAAGATCTATAAAAGGAGCTACACTAATATTATGGGCCTAAAAATCATTAATGGAGATTAAAACAGAGTTAAGGAGACTTAAGATAAATCAAGAGCAGGAGTTGACAAATCTGACAAGGCTGTAGCGTGTTTGCGTAGGACTAAGGACTAATCAAAGAGTTGAAATTAATTTTATGAAGACAAAAGCGATTTTAAGAAAATAAACATTATTTAAGGAGAGTAGAGGCTCACCAAGAGGGCCCCAATAGCTTAATCATGTCAACCTTACGTGTTATAGGAGCTCAAGATCTATAAAAGGAGCTACACTAATATTATGGGCCTAAAAATCATTAATGGAGATTAAAACAGAGTTAAGGAGGCTTAAGATAAATCAAGAGCAGGAGTTGACAAATCTGACAAGGCTGTAGCGTGTTTGCGTAGGACTAAGGACTAATCAAAGGGTTGAAATTAATTTTATGAAGACAAAAGCGATTTTAAGAAAATAAACATTATTTAAGGAGAGTAGAGGCTCACCAAGAGGGCCCCAATAGCTTAATCATGTCAACCTTACGTGTTATAGGAGCTCAAGATCTATAAAAGGAGCTACACTAATATTATGGGCCTAAAAATCATTAATGGAGATTAAAACAGAGTTAAGGAGGCTTAAGATAAATCAAGAGCAGGAGTTGACAAATCTGACAAGGCTGTAGCGTGTTTGCGTAGGACTAAGGACTAATCAAAGGGTTGAAATTAATTTTATGAAGACAAAAGCGATTTTAAGAAAATAAACATTATTTAAGGAGAGTAGAGGCTCACCAAGAGGGCCCCAATAGCTTAATCATGTCACCCTTACGTCTTATAGGAGCTCAAGATCTATAAAACGAGCTACACTAATATTATAGGCCTAAAAATCATTAATGGAGATTATAACAGAGTTAAGGAGGCTTAAGATAAATCAAGAGCTGGATTTGACCAATCTGACAAGGCTGTAGCGTGTATTGGTAGAACTAAGAACTAGTCAAGGGGTTTAAATTAATTTTATGAAGGGAAAAGAAATTTTAAGTAAATAAACATTATTTAAGGAGACTAGAGACTCACCAAGAGGGCCCCAATAGCTTAATCATGTCAGCCTTACGTGTTATAGGAGCTCAAGATCTATAAAAGGAGCTACACTAATATTATGGGCCTAAAAATCATTAATGGAGATTAAAACAGAGTTAAGGAGGCTTAAGATAAATCAAGAGCTGGATTTGACCAATCTGACGAGGCTGTAGCGCGTATGGGTAGGACTAAGGACTAATCAAGGGGTTGAAATTAATTTTATGAAGACAAAAGCGATTTTAAGAAAATGGACATTATTTAAGGAGACTAGAGATTCACCAAGAGGGCCCCAATAGCTTAATCATGTCAGCTTTACGTGTTATAGGAGCTCAAGATCTATAAAAGGAGCTACACTCATATTATGGGCCTAAAAATCATTAATGGAGATTAAAACAGAGTTAAGGAGGCTTAAGATAAATCAAGAGCTGGATTTGACTAATCTGACAAGGCTGTAGCGCGTATGGGTAGGACTAAGGACTAACCAAGGGGTTGAAATTAATTTTATGAAGACAAAAGCGATTTTAAGAAAATAAACATTATTTAAGGAGACTGGAGACTCACCAAGAGGGCCCCAATAGCTTAATCATGTCAACCTTACGTGTTATAGGAGCTCAAGATCTATAAAAGGAGCTACACTAATATTATGGGCCTAAAAATCATTAATGAAGATTAAAACAGAGTTAAGGAGGTTTAAGATAAATCAAGAGCAGGATTTGACCAATCTGACAAGGCTGTAGCGTGTATGGGTAGGACTAATCAAGGGGATTAATTAATTTTATGAAGACAAAAGCGATTTTAAGAAAATAAACATTATTTAAGGAGACTAGAGAGTCACCAAGAGGGTCCGAATAGCTTAATTAAAAGGTGACTCTTGGCGACTCTCTAGTCTCCTTATGTTTATTCTCTTAAAATCGCTTTTGTCTTCATAAAATTAATTTAAACCCCTTGATTAGTCCTTTCTACCCATAAACGCTACAGCCTTGTCAGATTTGTCAAATCTTACTCTAGATTTATCTTAAGCCTCCTTAACTCTGTTAATGATTTATAGGCCCATAATGTTAGTCTAGCTCCTTTTATAGATCTTGAGCTCTTAACACGTAAGCTTACGACATGATGAAGCTATTGGGACCCTCTTCGTGACTCTCTAGTCTCCTTAAATAAAGTTTATTTTCCTAAAATCGCTTTTGTCTTCATAAAATTAATTTCAACCCCTTGATTAGTCCTTTCTAGCCATACACGCTACAGCCTTGTCAGATTTGTCAAATCCCTCTCTTGATTTATCTTAAGCCTCCCTAACTTTGTTTGAACCTCTATTAATGATTTTTAGGCTCATAATGTTAGTTTAGCTCCTTTTATAGATCTTAGCTCCTATAACACGCAAGGTTGACATGATTAAGCTATTCGGGCTCTCTTGGTGAGTTTATAGTCTCCTTAAATAATATTTACTTTCTTAAAATCCCTTTTATTCATAATGAAATTCATAAAATTAATTAAAATCCCCTAATTGGTCCTTAGTCCTACCCATACACTCTACAGCCTTGTCAGATTGGTCAAATCTTGCTCTTGATTTATCTTAAGCCTCCCTAACTTTGTTTGAACCTCTATTAATGATTTTTAGGCCCATAATGTTAGTCTAGCTCCTTTTATAGATCTTGAGCTCCTAACACGTATGCTTATTATGACATGATGAAGCTATTAGGACCCTCTTGGTGACTCTCTAGTCTTCTTAAATAATGTTTATTATAAACATTATTTAAGGAGAGTAGAAACTCACCAAGAGGGCCCGAATAGCTTAATCATGTCAACCTTACGTATTATAGGAGCTCAAGATCTATAAAAGGATCTAGACTAACATTATGGGCCTTAAAATCATTAATAGAGGTTGAAACAAAGTTAGGCAGCTTAAAATAAATCAAGTGCAGGATTTGACCAATTTCACAAGGCTAGCGTGTTTGCGTAGGACTAAGGACTAATCAAGGGGTTGAAATTAATTTTATGAAGACAAAAGCGATTTTAAGAAAATAAACATTATTTAAGGAGACTAGAGAGTCACGAAGAGGGTCCCAATAGCTTAATCATGTCATAACCTTACGTGTTAGGAGCTCAAGATCTATAAAAGGAGCTAGGCCAACATTATGGGCCTAGAAGTGATTAATAGAGGTTGCAACAAAGTTAGGCAGCTTAAGATAAATCAAGAGCAGGATTTGACCAATATCACATAGCTGTAGCGTATATGGGTAGCACTAAGGACTATTTAATGGGTTTAAATTAATTTTATGAAGACAAAAGCGATTTTAAGAAAATAAACATTATTTAAGGAGACTAGAGAGTCACGAAGAGGGTCCCAATAGCTTAATCATGTCATAACCTTACGTATTATAGGAGCTCAAGATCTATAAAAGGATCTAGACTAACATTATGGGCCTTAAAATCATTAATAGAGGTTGAAACAAAGTTAGGCAGCTTAAAATAAATCAAGTGCAGGATTTGACCAATTTCACAAGGCTAGCGTGTTTGCGTAGGACTAAGGACTAATCAAGGGGTTGAAATTAATTTTATGAAGACAAAAGCGATTTTAAGAAAATAAACATTATTTAAGGAGACTAGAGAGTCACGAAGAGGGTCCCAATAGCTTAATCATGTCATAACCTTACGTGTTAGGAGCTCAAGATCTATAAAAGGAGCTAGGCCAACATTATGGGCCTAGAAGTGATTAATAGAGGTTGCAACAAAGTTAGGCAGCTTAAGATAAATCAAGAGCAGGATTTGACCAATATCACATAGCTGTAGCGTATATGGGTAGCACTAAGGACTATTTAATGGGTTTAAATTAATTTTATGAAGATAAAGGCGATTTAAAGAAAATAAACATTATTTAAGGAGACTAGAGACTCGCCCAAAGGGCCATCAGTTGAAGATAAAATGGTAAAAGAAATTTAATTTTGTACAACTTCTTTTCTGAAGACTTTTAGTGTAAATCGAAGGGCTGAGGCGAAGGTACTAGATGAAAACATTAACGATTTTTGCGGGAGAGTATCTCGAGAAATGTGAGGAATAGAGAAAAATAAATAAGAAATATTTTGTAGGAAATTTGATAATCTTTCATTTTGCTAAGATTAATTTTTTCCCTAAGACTCACAGTTTTTGAGATATAAGCGAAAAACTCCAATAACGGGACCGAAAACAAAATTCTCAATTTTCAGTTTTCTTTAAATAATTACGAAGATAAGAAAAGTAGGCTAATTTTCTTAGCAGATTATTGTTAGTAACTCTAATTGGCAACTTTGTCTCCATTTAAACTTCTTTCTATCTCTTCAAATAAGCGAGTTGTCCATGCTGGTGAGATAGTTCAAGAGAGGCACCCTGTATACAGGGAGTTAAAGGTTAATAAAAAGGGTTAGAAACACTTTATAAGGCTGAAAATTATTACTGAAGGTTAAAATTTAATTGGGGATGTTTATGGTTCATTAAGAGGCTATTATAGCCTGTATAATCAAAAATTGTTTATAAAGTTAAAGACTTATCAAAAGTTACAGTTTACCCTTCCTCTCTTGCTCAAAATTTGTAAAAATAGAGTTTATGGACATTTTTGACAGCTGTCAAAATTCTTACAAATTGGCGTTTCAAGCAGTTTTGATAAAGTTTTCCCTTCATACTTCATTACTTAGCGCTAAATTTGTAAAAAATGTAAGTGATGCGTAGATTCAACGTTTCAACGTCAACAGATTGATGTCAAAATTAAGTTTGACATTTTGAAATAGATGAAACTATGGCTAAACGTACTACTGTATTCATGTTTCAATTAATTACTTACCTGTGGACTGAAATCCACAGAGTTATGACAGAGAAAATTTTACCTAAAAGACTCTAGCTTGCGTTAAAATTAAGAAAAAATGATAAACGTTTAATATTTGAATTGGAGTTTAAAATTGTGCGAAATTCAAATTACGCGCCAAGAAAACAAATTTAAATGACTTTAAAAACAAAAGCGAAGCGCAATCATAATCAACAAGTTTAGTGACTTTTATTTACAAGATTCTACACATAATTATATATTTAGTATTTGTAAGAGATTAAAGAAACATTAAATATTATAAAAAGAAAATAAAACGCAACTCTAAGAAGATTTTAAATCAGATTATTTAGTACTTCAATCAAAATGACCCAGTTATAAATTATATAAAGGTCGTATTCATCAAAACGCTCTGTTTTGATAGTCGGAGAAATATATTTTTAATTTTATTAAATGGAAACTAAGAAAACTTGGCATTCTTGTAGATTAGCACCACAGGGAGGGTCAGGAAGAATTAGGTATACAACAACAATTTTTAATTATTCTAATTAATAATTATTATTATTAGATGGCGCGTCGGACAAGACCGTGCGTGGGAATGGAAACTTAAAATATTAGTATTCGTACCATTGGTTCTACTATCAATAACAGCCCTCGCAATACTACTAACTTACCTTTACCAAACAAAAGAACCCGAAGAACCTCCAACGAGCCAACCTCGTAAGAACTTATTTAAATAATTACTTAAATAAAACAAATTTATTGCAGCAATTATAAATTACGACGAAAACGAAAGGACTAACGAAGAAAGAACAATTTTAAAATTTGCACAAACATCATTCATACCGACCAAATATTACATGTTCGACACCGAACTCCAACCACTCTTTCGACAAAAGCGAGACATCGAAATCACTTTAAACAACGTGAGTTTACCTCCACCAATTGGCTTAGAAATAACACTTAAATTTTTAGGTAACCACCGATGAAACCTACCAAGACTTCCCTTACCACCCGGAAGACCAAGTGAGTTTACCGCACCATGCATGTGATAAGACAAAAAGTAAACCGAGCGAAGATAACGAAAATAGTAAAACGTTCAACCATAACTTTTGGAAAGATCACAGCACACCTGAAGTGGTTAGAAAAACGCAAGGTAACTATTTTAAAAATTTTTAAAACCACAATCGGAAAGCTTGTTTTTAGCCGAAACAATGATGAACTACATGAACAAACAAATCGACCCTTGTTACGATTTTTACAAATACGCTTGCGGCAACTGGGAGCTTTACAACCCAATTCCACCCGATAAAGCAGAATTCGATACCTTTGAAATTCTACGAGAAAACCTCGACGTTGTTTTGAGAGATTTGTTAATCGACGACAACATTAGTGAAGATGCAGTGAGTTACATAATGGATAGTTTTCAAAATTAAAAACTTTTTTTGTAGGATATGTATGAAAGAGTTAGTTCCCGTAACGTAATTAATGAAGCAAACGAAGAAATCAACAAAGAAGATTCCAATGATCCGGTTGACAAAGCAAAAAATTTATATCGATCTTGCATAAACGAAGGTATAATAATTTAAATACTAACTAAGAGGCTTAACAGTAGTTTTGTTTTAGAAATTATAAATTATAGAGGAGAAAAACCTTTGCTAGTGTTGTTACGAAAGTTGAAAGGGTGGCCCGTGCTTGAAAACAATTGGAGCGAAGAAGAATTCGATTTGCTTTGGCTATTAGGACAATTACGATTGTACAATAACGACATTTTAATATCTGAATGGGTTGGACCTGATATAAAAAATTCGGGAGAATATTTAATTCAAGTAAGTGCATCTGATTCGTTCATTTTTGGCGCCCGAGGGCGCACTCTTCTTTATTATCGCTTTCTTTACCCTTCGCCTATTTTAAATGCTTGTTTAAGATTAACAACTTGTTGATTTTTTAAGCAAGTGTGTAGTTAGGCCGAGTCGTTCATTTTTGGCGCCCGAGGGCGCACTCTTCTTTCCACTATTTGAACTAGGGATAATTAAAAATTTACAATTTTAGCTGGATCAAACCACATTAGGACTTCCAACCAGAGAATACTTTTTACTAGACACAAATATCAGATACTTAGAAGCTTACCGCATTTATATGATAACGATAGCTAATTTATTAGGAGCGCAAATAAATAACGCAACTAGAGATGCCGATAAAATGATCGACTTCGAAACAAGTCTAGCTAAAGTAAATAGCTAATTATTTTAAAACCTCTTAATTAAAAAATTTAATTTTAGATCACCGCGTCGCAAGATAAAAGACGAAATGTATCCGAAATGTATACTCGAATGACTATCGGGGAGTTACAAACAATTATACCGCAACTCGATTGGATTCGTTATCTTAAAATGATCGTTAAAATCGACATCGATCCTAGTCAAATTATCGTTTGTTATTGCTTAGACTATTTACAAGAACTAATGATATTAATATCGCAAACGCCTCCGAGAACGGTAGCTAATTATATTTTGTGGAGATTCGTAAGACATCGAGTTACTAATCTTGATGAAAGGTTTCATGAAGCTAAACAAAGGTAATCGAATTTTTTTTTCTTCATTTTAGCTACACGAAAAAGGGTCTATTGTCGTATTACCTCTCGCTGTGAGGAATAATTGCATTTACTTCAACGAAAAAAGTATGGTAGGTTGCCTGACATCCTATGACATACTGCATTTTTTCTAATTTTGAACAAAAGTTCAAATTTTTTTAATCCCCACATTTTTAGTTCCCATACTCTTACCACATGCTCTATCCCTACTACCTGCTATATAAAACACCCTCTCTTAAGTTAATTCGTATTTTTAGATTTTATTACGTTATCTTCGGAAGAGAAGAAACTCCACCGAGATGGCAGACTTGCGTTAGCCAAGTGAATTCCCACATGGGAATGACTGTTGGTAGTTTATTTGTCCAAAAATATTTTGACGAAACAAGCAAAAATGAAGTACGTAAGTTAAATAATGTTACGTAATATAACAATAATAATTTGTAGACGCTCGAAATGACCAAAGAAATAAGAGAGTCGTTCCGTGAAATATTATCCGAGTCGTTTTGGTTAGATGATGAAACAAGAGAAATTGCCGAATTAAAACTGGACGCCATGAAGCTACGTATTGGATATCCGGATTTTATATTAAGTCGTGAAACTCTGCGATACAGATACATGGATGTTAAAATAAGAAGAAATTTTTATTTCGAAAACATCCTTAGCGTCCTTAGAGTAAATAATACTTTATATCTACTTTCATCAAGTAATAAAAAATTAATTTCTTGCTTATTTCATGAAAGTAGGTAAAACGTTGTACGATAGTCGCTGGGTTATCGAACTCATCTATCGCCTCATTTTCATAATATGATGATGAATTAATAATTGCAATGGTTTCAGCACTTAACAACCATCGAACATGAGAGATTAGGTAAGAAGGTGGATAAAACTTTATGGAATACACCACCGGCAGTTGTAAACGCATATTATAGCAGGAATAAAAACCAAATTAGTAAGTTTGAACTTTTTAGCTTATTTGTGACTAAATACAAAATTTTAAAGTGTTTCCGGCTGGAATCTTACAACCACCCTTTTACCAAAAGTCGTTTCCGCGTTGTTTAAATTATGGTGGAATTGGCGTGGTTATTGGGCACGAAATTACACACGGATTTGACGACAAAGGACGTTTGTTCGATCAAGAAGGTAACTTACATAGGTGGTGGAGAGACAGTTCGATTATTGAGTTTCATGACAGAGCACAATGTTTAATCGGTTAGTACATTATTAAAAACTTCTTAAAACTTCACTAATTGGTACTTTTTAGACCAGTATAATACTTACGTCGTACCAGATGTTCAAATACAAGTAGATGGGGTAACAACACAAGGAGAAAATATTGCGGATAATGGAGGCATAAAACAAGCGTTTAAGGTTGAAAGCGTCCATATTTGATAGTTCTAATCGACTATAATTGTTTTATTTTAGGCTTACAAAAAGTGGTTCCAACAAAACCCAAATACAGATGAAACGTTACCAGGATTGAATCTTACCAACGAACAACTTTTCTTTTTAAATTTCGCTCAAGTTCGTAAACAATTTTTTTAATACCTACCATATTTACCCTATAGTACCAATTACCATAAATAACAATCTATACATTTACTCAGATATTTATCTACAATTACCCAGATCTAAATCTCTCAATTACCAAGATATTACCTCTCCATTACCATTACCAACCTACTAATTAACAATGCACTAACCCACCTATGTTATGATCTATTCTACAATTTTGATTATATACTAGCTTACTACTTAGTAAGATATCGACCTACTAATTACTAACCTTCCAATTACCCGTATCAACTATTCAATAACCCAGATATTAATCTCTCAATTACCCAGATTTTAATCAACAATTACCCAGATATTAATCTCTCAATTACCTAGATATTAACCTCTATATTACTAATCTACCGATTAGCCATGTACTAACCTACCTACGTTACATATTCTACATTTTAAACCATATACCGTCTTAGTAAGATATCAACCTACTAATTACCCTTATACTAACCCATCTACACTATTACTTGCCCTACATTTTAAACCATATACCAACTGACTACTCAGTAAGATACCAAGCTACCGATTACCCAGATCCAACTATCCAATTACCCGTATCAACTTTTAAATTACCCAGATATTAACCTACCAGTTACCCAGATATTAACCTCTTTATTCCCAAACTACCAATTAGCCATGTACTAACCCACCTACGTTATTACCTGTTCTACATTTTAAACAATATACAAACTTACTACTAAGTAAGATAACAAGCTAGTCATTACCCAGATCCTACCCTACCAATTACCCTTATACTAACCCATCTACACTATTACTTACCCTACATTTTAAACCATATATCAACTTGCTACTTAGTAAGATACCAAGCTACCAATTACCCAGATACCTACCATCCAATTACCCGTATCAACTTTTCAATTGCCCAGATATTAACTTACCAATTGCCCAGATACTAAATTCTCCATTAGCAATCCATATGGCAAATTAGCCATATACTAAGCCACCTACGTAATTAGGTTATTACATTACATTCTACATTTTAAAACATATACTAACTTACTACTTAGTAAGATATCAATCTACTAATTACCCAGATAGCAACTTACCAATTACCCCTATACTAACCCATCTACGCTATTACTTTCCCTATTTTTTAAACCATACTGACTACTCAGTAAGATACCAAGCTACCGATTACCCAGATACCAACTATCCAATTACCCGTATCAACTTTTTAATTACCCAGATATTAACTTACCAATTGCCCACATATTAATCCCTCAATTACCCAAATATTAATCTCTCAATGGCACAGATACTAAATTCTCCATTACCAATCTACCAATTAGCCATATACTAACCCACTTACGTTATTACATTACATTCTACATTTTAAAACATACTAACTTACTACTTAGTAAGATATCAACCTACTACTTACCCAGATACCAACCTACCAATTACCCCTACACTAAATCATCTACGCTATTACTTGCCCTACATTTTAAACCCTGTACCAACTTACTACTTAGTAAGATACCAAGTTACCAATTACCCAGATACCGACTATCCAATTACCCGTATCAACTTTTCAATTACCCAGATATTAACTTACCAATTGTCAAGATATTAGCTTACCAATTGCCCACATATTAATCCTTCAATTACCCAAATATTAATCTCTCAATGGCACAGATACTAAATTCTCCATTACCAATCTACCAATTAGCCATATACTAACCCACCTACGTTATTTCATTGCATTCTACATTTTAAAACATACTAACTTACTACTTAGTAAGATATCAACCTACTACTTACCCAGATACCAACCTACCAATTACCCCTACACTAAATCATCTACGCTATTACTTGCCCTACATTTTAAACCCTGTACCAACTTACTACTTAGTAAGATACCAAGTTACCAATTACCCAGATACCGACTATCCAATTACCCGTATCAACTTTTCAATTACCCAGATATTAACTTACCAATTGTCAAGATATTAGCTTACCAATTGCCCACATATTAATCCTTCAATTACCCAAATATTAATCTTTCAATGGCACAGATACTAAATTCTCCATTACCAATCTACCAATTAGCCATATACTAACCCACCTACGTTATTTCATTGCATTCTACATTTTAAAACATACTAACTTACTACTTAGTAAGATATCAACCTACTACTTACCCAGATACCAACCTACCAATTACCTCTACACTAACCCATCTACGCTATTACTTGCCCTACATTTTAAACCCTGTACTAACTTACTACTTAGTAAGATACCAAGTTACCAATTACCCAGATACCAACTATCCAATTACCCGTATCAACTTTTCAATTACCTAGATGTTAACCTACCAATTACCCAGATATTAACCTAACAATTACCCAGATATTAACCTCTCCATTACCAACCTGCCAATTAGCCATATACTAACCCACTTACGTTATTACCTATTCCACATTTTAAAGCATATACCAACTTACTACTTAGTAAGACACCAAGCTACCAATTACCCAGATACCAACCATTCAATTACTCGTATATCAACCTACTGATACTATCCTAGCAATCATTGGTTGTGTAAGTTTCTTCAACTGTTTAATTGAATTTCAGGTATGGTGTGGAACATCTAGACCTGAAGCTACAAGGAACAGAATTAAAACAGCAGTTCATGCACCTGGACAATTTCGGTTAACTTTTACTTTATTAACAATTATTTATACTAATTTTTTACTTTTAGGGTTATCGGAACTTTAAGTAATTCAGAAGACTTTGCAAAAGCATTCAATTGTCCAATCGGTAGTCCAATGAATCCAAAAAATAAATGCAGCATTTGGTGAATGTGATAACTTTGAGAAAAAAATTATTTTATATAAATTTACGTGTTCACTAGTCAATAATTGTACAAAATCTATATAAATAAACAGATGTGAATCTTGCATTTAATTTGGATATCAAATTTTTCAATAAAAAGGTTGTAGCATAATTTTACTACTAGGGGACTTTTAGTATGTCAGTTGAGTGACCAAATACTTCAAAAATAAGTTTTTCTAACTGAATATAAAATGAATGCACTATTCTTTTAGTTCTAGAGAATTATTTTACATAATAATTTTATTTAAAATTATAAATATTTATCCATAAAATAACAATTTAAAGCTAATATATACAAAAGTAATTAAAATATAAAAATACATAAAAAATACTAATTCGACATTGGTAACTTAAACAAATGGTAAAAAATGTCATCGATAACAAGTTCTTTTCTTTTGAATTTGGAAAACATATTTTGACTGATAATTTTTGTGTAAACCACAAACATCGATTTGACTATAATCTATTACTACTGACCACAAATACAAATGTCGTGTTAAGCGTAATAAAAAAATTTCCACACTCAATATCAATGCATAGAAATTTATTTATTTTGCAAATACCATATTTACCGAGTTGTTACATCTTCAAAACTCACAGTCAATAAAAATTCATCTAAAAACATAGTACTTTACATTAAATTCGTTGATTTTAATAAATCACAAATTCGGTGGTGCGATTAACTAACTACAACTCCTTACAAAGGCCTATTTTACTACTTTTAGCACATAAACAAGATGCCCTAGTAGTGTGCACACACACTATTAGGACGTGCTGTATGAGCTTCAAGAAAACTAAGCGCACCACCCAATCAACCTTTGGAATATAAAAGTACAGTAAACAAATCACAGTAAATTAAGTCGAAGTAACTCCTTTTCGTGCAACGAGCAGGTTCAAAACAGGATGTTTTTTAATGTAACTTACGGCTTTTTTATGCGTAACCATCGTAAAATCGTACCCGTTACACTGTAATATCTTATCGTGCACTCTTAACCCACTTTTCGAAGCCGGACTGTCATCGTGCACTTCAGTCACATAAATACCCTTAAAACAAACTCAAATTAAAACAAGTTTCACCGTTAAACATTAAAATTACATTATCGGTGTATCCTTGTGGACTTTTACGATAATCCTGATCTATTCCTCCACCAATTTTAAAGCCACACCTCATTACCTCACCATCGACTTCTTTATGCAACGTTATTGGAATCTAAAATGAGTGTTTTTTGTTAAATGACTCATAGCAAATTCAACTCAAGTGGTTACTTACACTCAAGCACTCCATTGCAGTACCAGCTTGGTGCTGGAAAGCCATTTTAGCACACATCTTGCAAGTTTTTATTTAATACTTTTTCCTCTTATCAATTAATTATATTCCAATTTTCTCCAACCCTTTTTCTTTTGAGCTCAAATACTTTTGCTTTTGACAACTGTTACAAACTGACAATTAAAATAGCGCATGCGCCCAACTAACAATTGGCTGTGTGCAAAACAGCGCTCTTTTCAAAAACAATTTTGACATTTGACAATTTTGATTTTAAATGTTTAATTACACAAAAATTACAATTAATAAACTATTGCTAAACATCATAAAGGTAATTAAACTATTTTTTGCAACATTTAACAATTTAAAATTGTTATTAAACAATTGGCTGTGTGCAAAACAGCGCTCTTTTCAAAAACAATTTTGACATTTTTTGGCTGTGAGCAAATAACTAATTTAGCTTAAATCTTCATTTTAAATGTTTAATTACACATAAATTACAATTAATAAACTATTGTTAAACATCATAAAGGTAATTAAACTATTTTTTTAACATTTAAAAATTTAAAATTTTTAGGTTATGTCGAATATTTATTTACATTTCAAAATTTAAAAATGAGCAAATAACCTAATTTAGCTTAAATCTTGATTTTATATGTTTAATTACAATTAATAACCTATTGCTAAACATCATTAAGGTGATTAAACTATTTTTTTACATTAAAAAATTTAAAATTTTTAGGTTATTTACATTTAAAAATTTAAAAAATGGGCTTTTTGGTTAAACTTTTGAACAAAACCACAAGAATTTGTTATAAAAATTGTCGTTTTATGGTAACATCGGTGATTAAAGAAGATGAATTTATCAAAAATATCCAAAAAGACTTAGAAACGGATAGGTATGCGTTCGACTTAAATTGTTAACGTTTAACTCATATTTTTAATTGTAGGGAGTACGAAGAGTTAGCACGTAGATATTTTGGTGTGTCCACGTTTCAAAATTGTTTGATTATTCACCCTTACGTAAAATGGGGCCCTGACAAAATAAGAGATACGAATCCACAAAAACAAATTAACGAAGCGATAGGGCTAATTAGAACGTTAGCTCCGTGGAAAGTTAAAGATACCATTAGCACCCCTTTAAGTAGCTTGTGTAAGAAGACTTTATTTGGAAAAGGCAAGTTGGAAGAGTTAAAAACATTAATAAAAAAAGATCCTACGATTACGACTATTTTTATAAACGTGAGCTATTTGAAGAATAGGCAGCGAGTTCAATTAGAAGGTGAATTTGGGTTGCCAATTTTAGATAGATATAGGGTTGTTATGCAAATTTTAAAACTACACGCGATTAGTACGCACGCCAAACTACAAGTGGCGTTAGCGGAACTACCTTACTTAAGATCTCGTATAAATAAAGATGATTGTGTTGTAACAAGCGACGATTATGAAACTAGAAAGTTGATGTTACAAAGTAGGGAGCAAAAAATTAAAAACGCTATTAAAAAGTTAAAATCGCAACGAGAGCTATTGAGGCACGGAAGAAAACAAAAAGACTACCCAATTATAGCTGTTGTTGGTTATACAAATGCTGGTAAAACTTCTTTAATTAAAGCTTTAACCGGTGACGAAAAGCTACAACCTAAAAATCATTTATTTGCAACTCTCGACGTGACGGTACATGCTGGAAAGTTACCGTCGAATTTAGAAGTGCTTTTTGTCGATACGATTGGTTTTATTTCAAATATTCCGACTAATTTAATTGAATGTTTCGTTGTGACGCTAGAAGACGCTATGTTAGCTGTAAGTATTGTTGTTACACATTTTTCCGAGCAAAAATTTAAATTTTAGGATATTATTATTCATGTTGAAGACTTATCGAATGAAGATTTGGATCATCAGAGAAATCACGTTTTGGTAACGTTGAAAAGTTTAGCCGATAAAACTGATTCGCACGAGTTGCTGAATAAAATTATTACTGTCGGAAATAAGTTTGATTTAGTACCACAAACGAATGTACCCGATAATTGTTTGGGAGTGTCTTCGACTACTTATTTGGGTAAATTTGAATAAGTATTGATATTTTACCGAGCCCTACTATCTACCTATAACCATTGACACTGGTTTCTAGTTCCATTTGCAAAAGTTCATTAAGAGGGCGGTTTTTAAAGAATGGGCTGGAAAGTTGATATTTACACATTCCGCTCGTAACCGTTAGCGACTTTAATATCCGGTTGATATCACTAATAGTCATAATTCTTGATAGGGCAAGGTTCAAAGAAGGCAATGACATATTTGTATATAGGAAATAAGAGCTTAATTAATGAAAAAAATTTAATTGAACTTGCTGTAATTCAAAAAAGAAAAACAAAGCATGTGAGCATTCAGTCAATTGTTCAATTGAACTTTTCTCACTAATTATGCTCTTATTTCTTATATACAAACATGTCATTGCCTTCTTTGAACCTTACCCTATCACCATATATGACTATTAATGATATCAACTGGATATTAAAGTCGGTAACGGTTACGAGCAGAATGTCGGGAAAGTTGATATTTAGACATTCCGCTCGTAACCGTTAGCGACTTTAATATCTGGTTGATATCACTAATAGTCATAATTCTTGTTAGGGTAAGGTTCAAAGAAGGCAATGACATATTTGTATGTAGGAAATAAGAGCTTAATTAATGAAAAAAAATTAATTGAACTTGCTGTAATTCAAAAAAGAAAAAAAGCATGTGAGCATTCAGTCAATTGTTCAATTGAACTTTTCTCACTAATTAGGCTCTTATTTCCTATATACAAATATGTCATTGCCTTCTTTGAACCTTACCCTATCAAGAATTATGACTATTAGTGATATCAACCGGATATTAAAGTCGCTAACGGTTACGAGCGGAATGTCTAAATATCAACTTTCCCGCCCATTCGTTAGAAACCACCCTCTTAATTAAAATAACATTTGTAGGAATTGATCATCTACGTAGTCGAATTGAGGAAGATATATTGAAGGTAACGAATCGGAAAGTTCTAACCATTCGAGTTCCTTCAGGAGGAGACGAAATGAAGTAAGTTTTAGAGAAGATCTGCCAATTATGAAAATATTTTGTTTAAGGTGGTTGTATAAGAATTCTGCTGTAACTCTGGTGAGCGAAGATAAAGAAAATAGCCAGTATCAAAAGATGAAAGTTATAATTACTAATTCTAAGTTACAACAATTTAAACATCATTTTATTAATTTGCAATAAATTTTTCAAGAAATTGACTTCTTTTTTTACAAAATACTATGATGTTGCCATTAGGGTGGCCCCCTTTTGTAAACATAAAGATCAGTTTTTACAATTTAGGGTCGAAAATGATTCAAGACACTTGGGGTGGCCGTGGGGGCGCTTTGAAGAAGAGAAAAACGCAAAGTTTAATAAAAAAATTAGCAACTAAGCCATTCTTAAATTGCAAGAGTCCAAATTTGGGAGCGATGTAAAACACACACACGGCTATCCCCTCTCCAAATTTCGAACCAATCCGAACGTTGGAATCTTTTTTATACGTTTCCATTGGTCGAAAAAACAAAACGACCAAATCAACCCCAAAATCGAGATTCGGGTACTCTCGCGAGTCCACATAAACGTCCTAGTCTTAGTTTTCAGATCGGATTTTAATTCTGACCGGGAGTCCCTAGGGGACTAGATCGTCGTTCCGGTATCGGTTTTTCGACTGTTCTCATAGCCATTTTATGCCGGAGGAGAGAAAAAATGACCCTTGCGCCGAGAAAGCTAGGGCCCTTCCTATTGCACCTACGGCTTTCGGACCGACCTCAAAAGTTAGATCAAAATTTCGCTTACAACTGATCACGAGATAATTCCTACGATTCCCATGCAGAGGATTTTTCAAAAACGTGTCGATTTATAGCCACAATTTAGAATTAGCGGAAGAACGCGAAGGCTCACGACTTCGCGCCTTCTCTCAGAAAGGAAGAGACTTTCCTTTTCCCTTTTGAATCCGTTGTTTTTAGAAGCATAAATTTGTTTTACTTATTTTTTGTTAATATTTCAAAATCAGATCGAAATATCAGGATGTGCCTTTGTGACATCTCAAAATGATTTATTTACAATAGTTTGTCCAAGTCACATCCTGATCAATCTTGTAGTTCCTTAGCGAGTGACGAATAAATGGAACATGGAACAATACCGTTACAGTCAAGGGTGTATTATCCATGAAGCGCGCGTTTCAGGGTCCGGTGCTGCGAGCGCCCAATAAAAAGTACAATAGTAAAGGAAATTTAATGCTCTACAACTTCTTCTCTGAAGACTTTTACTGTAAAAGGAAGGGCTGAGGTGGTACAGGCAAAAGTTTAACGAAAAACGTGAAGCAATTTTTTTTTCTTACAGTAACAATTTTTGTGGGCGGGTATCTCAAAAACTATAAGTAATAGAAAAAGATGAATAAAGCAATCTTGTAGGAAATTTTATGTTCTACAACTTCTTTTCCTAAGGCTTTTACTGTAAAACAAAAGGCTGAGGTGCTAGAGGCAACGGTTTGGCCAAAAACGTGAAGAAAATTGTTTTTTCATACATTAACGATTTTTGTGGGCTGGTATCTCAAAAACTGTAAGGAATAGAAAAAGATTTATTAAAGCAATCTTGTAGGAATTAAATGCTCTACAACTTCTTTTCTGAAGACTTTTACTGTAAAATTAAAGGCTGAGGTGCTAGAGGCAAAAGTTTGACGAAAAACGTGAGTATTTTTCTCTAAAATACACAAAAACGAAAATCACAAAAACGGGTTTTCACCCCCTCTCACTCTTGGTCATGTAGGTAGAACCGGGGTCTTTTAGCATTTTTACCTCCTAAGTCCTAACTAATCCAAACACATTCATAAAATAAAATTCCACCCTCTTGCATGTGCTTTAAAACCTTTTCGTTGACTAGACTTAATAAACGTTTGTTTTGTACGCGTTTTGAGGTTTGTCAAGGCTTTCCGATTGGGTTAAAATTTTACAGGGAGTCTTATCTTTCTATTAAATTGCCCATATTTCAAAAAAGTAAACAAGAACCATCCTAGTGGCATATTACAAAGTTTAAAAATATACAGGACGGTTGGTGGCTATTGCACCGTAACAAAATGGTGGTATTTTACGTGACCTTAGTTGTGATTGGTGCATTTTTAAGTGAGTTTCCATTACATGACTTGTGATTGGTACATTTGTTTACGTTTACGCGCATGGCAAAACAAATACGAGAACGTTTAATTACTTTCCCATTTAGGTTCTTTTCCTGGTGTCGTTATTGAAGAAAGTCGCGTTTCTTTGTGTGCGGGTGTAAAATTGTTTATTTGATTAAAAATAATATTTTTAGTGTCCGATTTATTCTGAAGCACGAGTAAGATGGTTTTTATTTATTTAAACAATATATATACAATTAGATATTATTACATCGCCGATATTAATTTAAAATAATTATTTTGCAAGGCACGCTTTGCTTTTTTATAAGCCGCCATTGTCTTCAATAATCAACATGTCATTTAATTTAACGGAGATTTTTAATAATTTTTAAATTTTTTTCTGAAATTGCTTATTGTGTTTTGGCGCCCAACATACCGGTTTTCGTTTTCCTATAAATCGACGTTAGTCATTTTGGATTTTGTTTTATTAAAATAACAAAACAATTGCAGTCATTTTGTTTCTTTGTTTTGTTAGAAGGTGACGATTGTGCCAAAACATTAGAGTCATTTCGATTGTTTGCGTTGTCGTTAGCAAAACATCAGTCACATTTTGTTAGTAGTGAACGAATGTTTGTATTATTTAGAAGTTAATTTTATTATCATTGCTCCAGAATAATAAAATGACTTCTGCGTCAAGGCCAATTGCCAACAGGAGAAGAAACGAGTGGGCAGTAGAAGGATTTTACGAACATGGATACTACGAGGTAAGTTGATTTTTTATTAAATTGGATTGTTTTGAGTACCTTCCTTCTGATAGCTCATATCGGAGAGGACAGTATAATAATTTTCTCTTCCGATGAGTTAGTTTTCTCTTCCGATGATGGTAAAGCCGTGACATACAGGTTGATGCGTCCGTTATGGGCGTGGAGTGCAATCTGAAAACTGGTTTCAGTTGATTTTTTATTACATTGAATTGTTTTAAATGAAAGTGTCTTCCGATAGCTCATATTGTATAGGACGGTCTGATAATTTTCTCTTCCGATGAGTTAGTTTTCTTTTCCGATGATGGTAAAGCCATGACATATCGGTTGATGGGTACCTCATGGCCATGGTGTGCGACCTGAAAACTGGTCTAAGTTGATTTTTTATTACATTGAATTGTTTTAAATGAAAGTGTCTTCCGATAGCTCATATTGTATAGGACGGTCTGATAATTTTCTCTTCCGATGAGTTAGTTTTCTTTTCCGATGATGGTAAAGCTATGACATATCGGTTGATGGGAACCTCATGGCCATGGTGTGCGACCTGAAAACTGGTCTAAGTTGATTTTTTATTACATTGAATTGTTTTAAATGAAAGTGTCTTCCGATAGCTCATATTGTATAGGACGGTCTGATAATTTTTGTCTTCCGATGAGTTAGTTTTCTTTTCCGATGATGGTAAAGCTATGACATATCGGTTGATGGGAACCTCATGGCCATGGTGTGCGACCTGAAAACTGGTCTAAGTTGATTTTTTATTACATTGAATTGTTTTAAATGAAAGTGTCTTCCGATAGCTCATATTGTATAGGACGGTCTGATAATTTTCTCTTCCGATGAGTTAGTTTTCTTTTCCGATGATGGTAAAGCTATGACATATCGGTTGATGGGAACCTCATGGCCATGGTGTGCGACCTGAAAACTGGTCTAAGTTGATTTTTTATTACATTGAATTGTTTTAAATGAAAGTGTCTTCCGATAGCTCATATTGTATAGGACGGTCTGATAATTTTCTCTTCCGATGAGTTAGTTTTCTTTTCCGATGATAGTAAAGCTATGACATATCGGTTGATGGGAACCTCATGGCCATGGTGTGCGACCTGAAAACTGGTCTAAGTTGATTTTTTATTACATTGAATTGTTTTAAATGAAAGTGTCTTCCGATAGCTCATATTGTATAGGACGGTCTGATAATTTTCTCTTCCGATGAGTTAGTTTTCTTTTCCGATGATGGTAAAACCATGACATAACGGTTGATGGATACGTCATGGCAATGGTGTGCGATCTGAAAACTGATTTAAGTTGATTGTTTATTAAATACCTTTGTTTTGAATGAAAGTACCTTCCCATAGCTCATATCGGATAGGACGGTCTGATAATGTCACGAGGGGGAGTGTTTCCTCGCGACTCCTGAATAATAATTTCAGGTGTACCGGAATAAAATAAAATCAAAAACAAATAAAATCCAGAGACACAGTTAAACATTAATTTATTAATAATCAAACTTACCCACATTTTGTACAAATTAGTCTTTAACATAATCCTGTATTTTTCATGAACAGAACTTATAAACTTAATTACTAATTTCCGAATTACGACCGATAGGTTAATCCGTAAATAATTCGTAATGCTGACTGACTATATCACCCCATCCGGGGTCTTTTATAAACTCCGTCTACGTGACCACCGGCACTCGCGATCTTGCTAAATAACATATTCCCGATTTATTACAATATTGCCTGTAATTGTGCAATCTTTTATTCTAATTATTGGTTAATGACTTTTAATAAAATTGCGTAATAAATAATACGCGTGACATAAATTTTCTATTCCGATGATTGTAAAGCCATGACTTACCGGTCGATGGGTACCTCATGGCCATGGTGACCTGAAGACTGATCTAAGGGCTATTTCTAGAAACTGTTTGTTGTTTTCAGGCGGATTTGATTCGAGTTTTCGACAACGATTGCATCGTGCGATTCAAACGCCCGTAAGTTTGAAACAGCGAGTTCAAATAATTTTCAACATTTAGCTTATTGTAGGTCATTTAGCACACGTAGGTTGCCTAAATCAAGTGTTCGGTACCCATCAGTTGTACCCGAAAATCTACAGTATGATATTAATATGTCATGTGAAGTACAAATCCTCGATAAAGAAGAGGATAATTTTTACGTTGGATGGTTCGAGTGTGTTATTGTGGTAAGTTACCGACTTTTGTGTTCACTATGGATTTATGTTGCATTATTTCTTTAGTCGAACGATTCTAAAGGAATTCAAGTTTCTTTCCAACTTGGTGATTATCCAGTGAAAAAATCTGCGAAAATGTCTGAACTACGACCACTCAATATATCGCCATCGATTGATAAACTTATTTTTCTCGAGCATCTAATACCAATTCCTGAAAACCTTAGTGAATAGTTGAGTACCTCTACTATTATCAAAATGTTAAATTATAAATAATTTTTCAGTTTAAGATCCAAAGATATTTATTACACGATTCGAAAGACTCTTAAGTCATCGTTAATATATTATCGTCCAGATAAGAAGTCGCTTGCGTTTGTAACGCGCTGTAGGCGATCCCATTCAAAAGCACTAGTCTTCAATAAAGAGTGCATTCGAATTTTGCTCGATAAACAGGAAATGGAGAAGAAGAGTAGCAAACTCCAGCGACAAACAGCAATTGTACAAGGCGGAGGGTGAGTTTCTTTTGGCTTCTCATACAGGGTTATTAGGCTAAAAATGCTTCACTTGTTCGTTACCTTTTAACTAAGACCACGAACAAGAGAAGCATTTTTAGCCTAATAACTTCCTTTAAAACATTTCTTTAAAAAATCTATAATAATAAACTTATAGCCTTGTTGCGTTACTTTTTCCCCACTTTGTATATTTTCTTATTGATGTTTTATTTTGTAGAGTTTTGGAAGAAGTTGGAGTAACTAAAAATTTGATGGGGTTAGCTATGGGAGCTAATAAAAGTGCTCTTCGAGAAGCTCAAGAAGTAGATGGAGTTGGGTTTATTTCGTGCCTCACTAAGAGTTCTTCGTTTTTGATCCATGGGGAGACGAAAGAAGCCGTACAAAAAGCGAGAGATATGTTGGCAATAACCCAAAAGTACTTTTTGGTGCCCCAGTACATGTTAGGTCGCGTTCTTGGAAAGGGCTCGACTAATATTACGGCTATTGTCGCAAAGTCGGGATTGGTAAGTTAATAGTCGAAATTGGAACGCGTTTTTAAAATTCTTGTTGCAGAAAATGGTGACTTATCCTACACCCGAAGAACAAGTGGAGCTTGGAATTCGTCGCTTGGATGGATGCGTACCGATAGTCTTAACCGGAAGTTTAGAGAGTATTAAAATAGCAAAATCGCAATTTCAATACATTATATATAATATCAAGGATAGCTTTAATTTACGGGATAAATTATCAGTATTGACAACTCGTGTAGCAGAAACCATAGCAACCAATCCAACAATCCAGTACTTGTTGAGAAATGGTGAAGAAGAATTGCAAGAGACCGACTCACAATCATCTGCAAGCTCTAACAGTTCCGACGATTCGTCTCCTGCTCCACCGCAAATTATTGTAGTTGAAGCGATGGTTCACAATGAGCCTCAACAAGGCAATGGTTCTCAGCAACCATTAACTCAACAACAACCGTCAATTCAAGACCAACAGAACATCATTATTCCTGACGCAATGGAACAATCGGCGATCGATCAAAATTCTGGCTGTAAGCCAAAGATAATTAAGTCAGCCCTTACAGAAACACCATCGGTTCCGCAAACTAAAATCGAAGATAATCAGATTGAAGAAGTTCTCGATAATTTGCAAGTTGAGTTTTTTAAAACATTATCGATCCAACAAGGACAGCGTAAAGTTAATGTCAAAAGTGACTTTGAAGCCCAATTTTTAAGAATGCTCTCATTGAAAGAGCAAAATATTCTTGCAAGCACTAAAACCGACAATGCAATTACTAATTTAGAGTCTATCGTTGCTAATATGTTTCGATCACCACGCCAACTGAAGAAAATAGATAAATCTAAGAAATGTGAGAGGGTTGTGTCTTTTGCCGATGTTACCGATAACGGCCAGTTTATAGGCGCAAGACCTATTCCGTCTCTACCTCGTTGTATAACAGGACCTACACAGATGCCAAAATATGAAGAGTATGGACAACGTACTGAAGAAGACAATATTAGCTCTCTTCAATCTCCATTACAAAACATGGTCGCACAAGGACAACATGTCGACTTAAGGTCTCGACAATCTTCACCATATGCTATGGTTCCACAAGGACAACATATGAACGCAAGGTCTCGACAATCTCCACCATATACTATGGCCCCACAAGGACAATATATGGACCCAAG
This sequence comes from Malthinus seriepunctatus, assembly GCA_963924605.1. NCBI lineage: Eukaryota > Metazoa > Arthropoda > Insecta > Coleoptera > Cantharidae > Malthinus > Malthinus seriepunctatus. The sequence continues at coordinate 1,551,815 of OZ004605.1, forward strand.
GTCTCAACCATCTCCAGCACATAACATGGCTGAACAAGCGATTTATATGGATACAAGCTCTCATGGATCTAGCATGGTTGGATTAACACCATATATGCAGGGATTACGAGCCAACCAACTTCCACCATATAACGTAGTCCCACAAGGACCACCACCATGCAACATGGTTGGACAGCCACAACAGATGATGAGCCAAACATCTCAACAATCTCCATCGTTTAACATGGTTCAACGTCCAACATATAACACGGTTGGGCAAGTTCCCCAAAACGGCGCTTATCCATCACGTGAAAGGGACAATATGTGGGCTCAAGAGTTGTTACAAAATTTCGTTCAAGCGACAGCATCTCGACGTGGTATTACTTCTCCTACTGTGCAGCTACCACAGGTCAACAACGATGAATTTGAGCAAAGAAGAGCCCTTCAAAATGTGCCAAATTTAAACCAGCAAACTCCAACAAACGGAAACGTACAGGATGCGTACGACTTTTGGGGAGTTCCTAATCCTGCTCCCAAATAGGTGCGAGTTTTATTTTTTTTCTGATTATCTTCGAGTTTGTTAGTATCTTTAATCGTTATTTTTATTCTATGTATTTTGTTTGATAAATATTGTTATTTACTACTTTTAACACTTTTAAACGTGAATTGGAACATTTGAAGCTCTTTAGAAATAACTTGTTATGTATTAACGTATTTAAATTGCCTAAATAGTTCCATTTAGTTAACTTGACTAGGTTGTAAACCTTCGATAATAAAACCATAACTCTTAGTAATTTTAATATTGTTCTAAATAATATGTATCTTTTGTATTAACATAATAAAATAAAAATTTGCTTTAAAAATATTGTAGATCGTTATGAATTTTCTCCGATGACCTTAACAGCTGCATTTACATCCTCTCGATTTGGAGTTTTCAAAATACATATACTCCTATTAAAAACAAAATTAGTAAAAACATAAAATTAATTGCAATTTTTACCAATAAAAACGCCGCTCCTAGTAACAAAGCCTTATGTTTGACATTCACCGATCTACCAGGAAATTGTACCGATAGGTTGTAAGCTACCAATATTTGATCCCATTGATGGTTAATGCTACCAACTTGTGTCATTCCATCGCCAGTGTAAATCTAAAAATTTTAACAAAGCCATAACATTAAGAAGCTCAAGAAAATTCCAAAATCAACCTTTCGACATGAAAATACTTATTGATATATGGGTAAGAACAGAAAACAGTTAGAAGAATTGAAGAACTACTTGTCCAAATAAAAAAGGGACTGCACTTTTTAAAAAAATCGTAGCGAGTTGTATAAAAATCAAAATTTTGGGAAAACCGCTCATAGGATTAGAAATTGTTATTAATAAAAATTGTAGCTACTGTAGCAATTAACAAAATACCATAATAACATTTTGCCGTATAAGCAACCCTTAACTAGTTACGAATTTATTCTCCATACCCTCGTTTATCAAAAACGTGCTGAGTTTGAGTCAAAATTATTGGAAAACCGCTCATAGGATTATAAATTTTTATTAATAAAAATTGTAGCTACTGTAGCAATAAATAAAATACTGTAATCACATTTAGTCGTATAATCAACCCTTAACTAGTTACGAATTTATTCTCCATAAAGATCATATACCTATCCTCGTTTATTAAAAACGTGATGTGTTTTCAAAATTTTAGGAAAACCATCCACATGACTGGAAATTGTTATTAATAAAAGTTGTAGCTACTAAATCAGTAAACAAATTATTATTATAAAATTTTGTTATATAAGCAACCCTTAACTAGTTACAAATTTATTCTCCATACTCCATACGTTAATTATAAACGTGCTGTGTTTGAGTCAAAATTTTGGGAAAACCGTCCATACGATTAAAAATTGTTATTAATAAAAGTTATAGCTAGTAAAGCAATAAACAATAAAGCTTAATAATATTTTGCTATATAGTCAACCCTTAACTAGTTAAGAATTTTATTCTCCAAGCCCTTGTTTATTAAAGAAGTTTTTGTGTTTGAGTCAAAATTTTGGGAAAACCGTCCATAAGATTGGAAATTGTTATTAACAAAAGTTGTAGCTAGTAAAGTAATAAACAATAAAGCTTGACAACATTTTGTTGTATAGTTCACCCTTAACTAGTTACGAATTTTATTCTTCACACCCTCACTTATTACCCTCAAAAAGTTGATGGGTCCAAGTTAAAATTTTGGAAAAATCGCCCATAGGATTAGAAATTGTTGTTAATAAAATTTGTAGCTACTGTAACAATAATCAAAATACTATAAAAACATTTTGTTGTTTAAACAACCCTTAACTAGTTACGAATTTATTCGCTATACCCTCGTTAATTATAAACGTGCTGTGTTTGAGTCAAAATTTTGGGAAAACCGTCCATACGATTGAAAATTGTTATTAATGAAAGTTATAGCTAGTAAAGCAATAAACAAATTATCATAATAACATTTTGCCGTATAATCAACCTTTAACTAGTTATCACTTGTCAAACAATGGCTCTTTTTTGAAAATTCTTAGCGAGGACCTCGCTGAAGGTGGTATTTTAGACCCGTTCTAAAACATTGCTCATATCTTTTTTTTGGAGAATTTCCAGAGAAAGGGCAAGACTATCATGTTTTGGATGTTGGAAAGTTGAAATAAAATTAATGTAAAAAATATTTACTTTAAAATGAGCATCTTTTCCGAATGAGACACAAGCACACGCCGTCACAGGTCCTTCGATACGATAAACAACATCGTTGACATAATTTTGGATAAAAAATAAAGCTTTATTTGGATTAACTTGTTGAATTATTGAACCAGCAAATTCTGAAGGTGTTATCCAAACTTCGACAGCCTAAAAATTAGAAATTGAGTCAACAATAGGAAAAATAGAGGTGTCTGACTTACTTGTAAGTAACACCAAAATGAGCAAGTGCCACAAGCTAATCTTCTTCTAAATTCTATAGCTTCTTGCTGTGTTTGATCGTAAAGTTTCATATTATAACCACGTGCAGAACCAAAACATGTCCTTTGGCACGAATCGGACGATTCACTCGCGTAGTATAAAGTTTCTCCATTTGGAACTTTGACAATATAACGATTTTCCGATTCTATATTTGAGAGTACTAAAAGCTTTTTTAATTAGCATAAATAATAAATTGTTTAAATAATTACAATCGTTGAGTTCTACTGTTTGTTGGATGTGAAGTTGTTCAGCTCCTGCCAAAAAATCGAGACCGTGCATAGGGATGAATTGAGAAACGTTTGTGGTTTGCCAATCAACTGTTGAGACAGGTATAGGTCTTCTTGTTCCAACAGTGTGTCCATCTAAAACCAAAAAAGATCAAAATAAGAATTCTCAAGCATTCGAGTTTGTGGATGAGCTTTACCTCCTCCTAGTTGAGGTTGTATTGTTATAGTCGAATTGTCGCTGAATACAGGCAAATCTAAATCTAAATCTGAAAATTGGTATTTAGAAAATAACTGTTTTAAATTAAGATTTTACCAGTTGAATGGTGTTCTAAAGTGTTGAGCTTTTCTCCAGCCTCTTCAGTTTGGTTAGGATAGTTAAACATTTTTAATGATATGTTAATAGTTTTTAAGTAATAAACAAAGCACAATTTAGGTGTAAATCACTAATCTATAGCTTATCTATCGTTATCTTCAAATTAATTGACACGTTATTGTTATCAGTTTTTTTACTAACGTTTCTGCTATTTTAATTATTAATTGAACCTGGGGGTATAGTTCAAAAATTTTATAAAAGATTTTATGTTGCATATTCAAAGATTAAGTCCCATTAATGCCTTTTCAGCAGCTGAAAGCGTATATATTTCAAAAAAGTATTATGAAAAGCTTTTTAAGTCAAAAAATGCGCCTAAAAGGCGTCTGCATACTTTTAGCTTTTGTATTCAGATAGAAACAGTGGTAGTTACAACTAGAGAATAAGTTAGAAACAAAAACAGAAGCGAATAAACCCTATTTTTGTTATAATTTAACTTTAATTTTAAATGATTTAAAAAAAATACTACTACCGCCATCTATTGTCCTAATAATAAAGTACACTTTATTTTTTAAAAGTTAAGCTAAAAAATCAAACCGTTTTAAAGCGTTAAATAAAGTTATTTGTACTTAATTAAATATTTTTAAATTAAATCAGTTAATTAATAACAATTTGATTTCATTAATTTAACTTTAAATAAAAGTGTAATCCTTTCTGAGAGGTGCGCGACTTGGCTAACTGTCAAATTTAAGTCAAATGTTTTGTAATTGTGAGAAAGAGCTTAGTGTTTTTGATATTGTGAAGAGTTATACAAATAATTTACGTAGAAATATAAGGTTTTTGCAATTATATTAGAAAACAATTTAAAAAAATTAGAATTAAAAGAAAAAGTTTAGTTGGGAACTTTATTTTTTGGATTTTGGTTACTTCAACTAATGTTTCTTCTATTGTTTGCATTTTAGAACTATGGTAGTTTCTCTTTAGAAAATAAAACCAGGAACAGATCAATCATTTTAAGTTTTTCGTTGTGAACGTTTAATAAATAACAAAATAGTGATTTACAAGATTTAATAGTTTAACGGTGATTTAATAACAATTTAAGTGTTTTTAAAAATTTATAACATTAAATAAGAAGTGCCCTAGTTGAAAGTTAAATTTAGCCCATTTTTTTTCTATTAAACTATGTTAAGCGATGGCTTCTGGAACGTACAGGTAAGGGAATTAAAAAAACAATTAAAACGTGTATTTTTGACACAAATATACTTATAGAGTGGAATGGGTGGAAATAATAGAGCCGAAAACGAAAGAACACATGTATGCGAATCTAAGTACAGGAGAATGTGTTTGGGATCCTCCAGAAGGTGTTCCTGTAAAACGTACAAATTCAAATCAGTGGTGGGAATTATTTGATTCGAACACAGCAAGATTTTACTATTACAACGCTAGTTCACAATGTACAGTATGGCATAAACCAAATAATTGCGACATTATTCCTTTGGCAAAACTACAAACGTTAAAACACAACACAGATTGTAAAACGGCCAACACCAACCATCAAGGAACACAAACTGGCGAAGCACCATCCAGAGTTCAAGCTTTAAGTTTATCAGCAAGTACGCCCCAGTTACGGCGCAAATCGAGCGACTTGTGTCGTAGTAGTAGCTTTAGTCAACGCGTGCCAGAAGCACCCTTATACTCCAATTGGCACGACTCACATTTGCTTCCTTTAGAACACTTTTTATTAAATAACAACCGAGATACAGATAGCGAACATTCTGACAGCGGTAGCGAATCTCTAACCGGCCATGAGCCCGATAACGAAGATTCTGATCAATCGGAAGGAAGTTATTTGCCTCACATGCGTTTACGTCCTGTCGAGTATTTAAACTTACCAGTTGCCGCACCGGAACAACCACGTTTACAACCATGCACTTCATTGTCTTCAAATTCCAAACCGATTCCAGAACCTCCTATGCAACCAGAGCGCGAAGCGGATATGGAGAAGTTTGCTGCAGATAACTTGAACTTAAGTGGAAGAGGAATTTTTAGACGTAAAGCGAGTGTTCGTGAATTGTTAAGTTGGTCTGCTAGAGGTTTAACGCGACCGTTACTAGCTTCGAGTAAATTAGTGACGAGGCAAGCGTTGGATATGTTTAGACAACTACAAATGTACATGGGAGATAGAAAGGCTCGTCCTGGCGTTTCGTTAAACTCTTTATTAGTCGAAATAATCGGTGCGGCTTACAATCAATCGGCATTGAGAGACGAACTATTCGTTCAACTTTGTCGACAGACTACAGAAAATCCCAGACGCGAATCACTTCTAAGAGGATGGGAGTTGTTAACTATCGCTTTGTCGTTTGTACCACCATCGCCTACATTTCAACCCGCACTTTTGGGTTACCTCAATAGACACAGAGACCCAACGTTTGCTAGATGCTTTCCAGATGTTTCTCGTTGGCCAGTCCACGTTCGAGTAAGTAAAATTAGAACAGATTAATTGATTAAAACATTTATCAATCGATTTGAACGTCAATTAAGCGATTAAAACATTTTTTAACATTGATTAATCGACTAAAACACTGATTAAGCGATTAAAACATCAATTACCTGATTGAAATAATAATTAATGGATTAAAATACATATTTTGTTATTAAAACGTTCATTGCTTGATTAAAGCTTTTGATTAATTGACTAAAACACTGATTAGGCAATTAAAACTACGATTTGAAAATTTCTTAATCAATTAAAACGTTAATTAAGCGATGAAATCATTAATTACTTGATTGAAACAACAATTAATGGATTAAAATATTTATTAATTGATTAAACGTTCATTAATTGATTAATACGTTCATTGATTATTTAAAACTTTTATAACATTGATTAATTGACTAAAACACTGATTAAGCGATTAAAACTACGATTTGACCATTTCTTAATCCATTAAAACGTTAGTTAAGCGATTAAAGCAATAATTACTGGATTAAAATATTTATTAATTGATTAAAACGTTCATTAATTGATTAAAACATTTATTAATTGTTTAAGACATTTATTTATCAATTAAAATACCAATAGGTCGATGAATCACTTATTAACCGATTAAAACGTTAATGAATCGATTAAAACAACAATTAATGGATTAAAATACTTATTAATTGTTTAAAACGTTTATTAATCGATTAAAGTACCAATACTTCGATGATTGAAACACTTATTAATCGATTGAAACGTTAGTTAAGTGATTAAAACAGCAATTAATGGATTAAAAAATTTATTTATAAATTGATTGAATCGTTCATTAATTGATTAAAACATTTATTAATTGTTTAAGACATTTATTAACCGATTAAAATACCAATACGTCGATGATTGAAATCCTTATTAATCGATTAATTAGTTAAGCGATTAAAACAACAATTAATGGATTAATATATTTTTTAATTGATTAAAACATTATTAATTGTTTAAGACATATATTAATCGATTAAAATACCAATACGTCAATGATTGAAACAGTTATTAATCAATTAAAACGTTACTTAAGCGATTAAAACAGCAATTTATGGATTAGAAACATTTATTAATTGTTTAAGACATTTATTAATCGATGAAAATACAAATACGTCGATGATTGCTACATTTATTAATCGATTAAAACGTTAGTTATACGATTAAAACAGCAATTAATGGATTAAAATATTTATTAATTGATTAAAATATTCATTAATTGATTAAAATATTCATTAATTGATTAAAACATTCAGTAATTGTTTAAGACACATATTAATCGATTAAAATACCAATATGTCGAAACAATTATTAATCGCTTAAAACGTTAATGAAGCGCTTAAAACAACAATTAATGGATTAAAATATTTTTTAATTGATTATAACGTTCATTAATTGATTAAAATACCGATACGTCGATGATTGAAACACTTATTAATCGTTTAAAACGTTAATGAAGCCATTAAAACAACAATTAATGGATTAAAAGATTTTTTAATTGATTATAACGTTTATTAATTGATTAAAACATTTATTAGTTGTTTAAGACATTTGTTTATTGATTAAAATAGCGATAAGTCGTTGATTGAAACACTTATTAATCGATTAAAACGTTAGTTAAGCGATTAAAACAGTAATTAATTGATTAAAATATTTATTAATCGATTAAAACATTTATTAACTGTTTAAGACATTGATTAAAATACTAATTCGTCGATGATTAAAACACTTATTAATCGATTAAATCGTTAGTTAAGCGATTAAAACAGTAATTAATTGATTAAAATATTTATTAATCGATTAAAACATTTGTTAACTGTTTAAGACAGTGATTAAAATACTAATTCGTCGATGATTAAAACACTTATTAATCGATTAAAACGTTAGTTAAGCGATTAAAACAGTAATTAATTGATTAAAATATTTATTAATCGATTAAAACATTTATTAATTGTTGAAGACATTGATTAAAATACTAATTCGTCGATGATTAAAACACTTATTAATCGATTAAAATATCAATTAACTGATTAATCGACGATTAAAGTTAGGAATTGTTTTTTTGTTACAGGTGAGTCATTACGCAACTGTAGCTTGTCAAAGGTTAGAACGTATAGGTGTGGACGGTAAACGTAGCCCCCGCCGTCCACAGCCGGACGACGTGGATGCGGCGCGAATTCAAATCTTCCAAGCGAGTTTATTCGGTAACACTTTGCGAGAAGTTATGCAATTACAAGCGAGTCGTTGGCCGAACTTCCGTTTACCGTGGCCCCAAGTGGAGCTGTCTCAACAAGTATTACGTTTACACGGCTTAAGTACGGAAGGAATTTTTCGAGTTTCGGCCGACGTGGATGAAGTCGCTCGTTTAAAAGTTCAAATGGATACGTGGGAAATAAGCGAGCCCAGTGACGCTCACGTGCCGGCCAATTTGTTGAAGTTATGGTTAAGAGAGTTGTACGAGCCGCTGATTCCGGATTCGCTTTATTCGGAGTGTGTCGCCGAGCCTATGACCGGGCGACGGGCTTGTGATTTGGTAATGCGTTTACCTACGCTCCATCGTTTAGTGCTTTGTTACCTCGTTCGTTTTTTGCAAACGTTTAATAAACCCGAAGTAGTACAACATACGAAAATGGATGCGTCTAATTTAGCTATGGTTTTTGCACCCAATTGTTTACGCTGTATGGCAAGTGATCCCCGTACTATTTTTGATAATGCTAGGAAAGAAATGACTTTTATGCGTTGTCTTATTCAAGAATTAGATACGGAATGTGTTCGTGATATGATGTGACAGTGTGTATAATTATTACTTTTATTATTATCGGACCATTTTTTGATTATTGTAATATTTTACAATATACGTATTGTTAATTTATTGTTGTATTTTAAAATGAACGAATATCAAAATCCACAATTTTACGATAGCTTATTACAAATATATTTAACAATTTTATAATTTTTAATTATTTTAGGAATATTTTCGATAGTTATTTTAGACCGTTCTCTTAATGTTACCTCGTTCGTTTTTCGTTCCAATTCTAAGGCGTCTAGGATAACTCTCGAAAAATTTTTAACGAATAGTTTTGTTTTAGTCAACCGTAAATATAGCTGCTTGTGTGTATAGAGGAGGGTGCAATATTTAAAGAAAGAAGGTTAAATGGTAAATTTATTTGAGTGCGAGGTTTCTTTTTGCGTTATCTTCATTTCGGCTCGTAAATTTACCATCAAAGCTCAAATATTTGTACAATTTATTATTTGCAGTGTAATAAATTAAATGTTCCATTAATGTAATAATTATTTAATAACAAAATTACAATAAAATCTTAACAATTCTAACAGTACACTAAAACAAAATTGATTTAACGCTCCGCATTTACATTTGCTAGTGCAACAATAACAAAGCTTATTAACAATGACTAAATTGAACTATTTTAGTTTTGTTAAAGCGTTTTAAAGTAGTCCAGCTTTAATTAACTTTCTTTTCTGCTGCCTTTTTAGAATTCATTATTTTTTGTGGCACTTCAGTAAATATGAAAGTACCTATAAATACTAAAATGGTACCAAACCAATGGGCCCACGTAAATGGATTTTTAAAGTACACTATTGAAAATAACAAGGAAAAGAATTTTCTTAAAGTTATAACTAAAGTCAAAGTTAAAGAGGAACATTCAGAAGTCAACGTATAAACGGCACTTATACACAAATACTGAGTTAAAACGTTAAAAATAATATACAACCATAATATAGGTATGGTGAGCGATACCATGGGAATCGTGTATAGTTCACTTTGAGTCGCAATGTTGGCGTGTTCCATTATACTGTTGGAATACATCAAAAATCCAGGAAGCGACAACAAATGCTAAAATCAAAAAATAAAGCTCCATTTTATGAAAGTTCCTTACAGTCAAAGCAACAGGAGTTGGAAAAAAAAAGTCTTTTTTTGACTTAATTCTTTTAGTGACTTAAGTCATTATAAAACTCGTAACTTAAAACTCATGATTTAATTTATTTTTCAAACTGACTTGTAATCTATCTGATAAAGACTTAAGTAAATGACTTAAGTCATTTAGAAAAGGTGTAAGTCATTTCAAAAATTTAAGTCAAGTAGAGAATTAAGTCTGTGGCGTGGATGGCTCATAGAGGTTTGAAATGCTTAATACAGAACGTTTCTTTATTGTTTTAATGTAACGCGAAAATGACTTGAACAACAGCGATTTGCGACTTAAGTCAAAAATAATGAATTAAATCAAAATAAGATCTTAAGACAATTGACTGAAATCATTACGAAATGACTTGACTTGAACAACAGCGATTTGCGACTTAAGTCAAAAATAATGACTTACATCGAAATTAGAACTTAAGTCAATTGACTTAAATCATTACGAAATGACTTGACTTGAACAACAGCGATTTGCGACTTAAGTCAAAAATAATGAATTAAATCAAAATAAGATCTTAAGACAATTGACTGAAATCATTACGAAATGACTTAACTTGAACAACAGCGATTTGCGACTTAAGTCAAAAATAATGACTTACATCGAAATTAGAACTTAAGTCAATTGACTTAAATCATTACGAAATGACTTGACTTGAACAACAGCGATTTGCGACTTAAGTCAAAAATAATGAATTAAATCAAAATAAGATCTTAAGACAATTGACTGAAATCATTACGAAATGACTTGACTTGAACAACAGCGATTAGCGACTTAAGTCAAAAATAATGACTTACATCAAAATTAGAACTTAAGTCAATTGACTTAAATCATTACGAAATGACTTGACTTGAACAACAGCGATTTGCGACTTAAGTCAAAAATAATGAATTAAATCAAAATAAGATCTTAAGACAATTGACTGAAATCATTACGAAATGACTTGACTTGAACAACAGCGATTTGCGACTTAAGTCAAAAATAATGACTTACATCAAAATTAGAACTTAAGTCAATTGACTTAAATCATTACGAAATGACTTGACTTGAACAACAGCGATTTGCGACTTAAGTCAAAAATAATGAATTAAATCAAAATAAGATCTTAAGACAATTGACTGAAATCATTACGAAATGACTTGACTTGAACAACAGCGATTTGCGACTTAAGTCAAAAATAATGACTTACATCAAAATTAGAACTTAAGTCAATTGACTTAAATCATTACGAAATGACTTGACTTGAACAACAGCGATTTGCGACTTAAGTCAAAAATAATGAATTAAATCAAAATAAGATCTTAAGACAATTGACTGAAATCATTACGAAATGACTTGACTTGAACAACAGCGATTTGCGACTTAAGTCAAAAATAATGACTTACATCAAAATTAGAACTTAAGTCAATTAACTTAAATCATTACGAAATGACTTGACTTGAACAACAGCGATTTGCGACTTAAGTCAAAAATAATGAATTAAATCAAAATAAGATCTTAAGACAATTGACTGAAATCATTACGAAATGACTTGACTTGAACAACAGCGATTTGCGACTTAAGTCAAAAATAATGACTTACATCAAAATTAGAACTTAAGTCAATTGACTTACATCATTACGAAATGACTTGACTTGAACAACAGCGATTTGCGACTTAAGTCAAAAATAATGAATTAAATCAAAATAAAGACTTATGTCCATTGACATAAATCATTACGAAATGACTTAACTTGAACATCAGCGATTTGCGACTTAAGTCAAAAATAATGACTTAAATCAAAATAAGAACTTAAGTCAATTGACTTAAATCATTACGAAATGACTCGACTTGAATAAAAGATTTGCGACTTGAGTTAAAAATAATGAATTAAATCAAAATAAAGACTTATGTCAATTGACATAAATCATTACGAAATGACTTGACTTGAACAATAGATTTGCGACTTAAGTCAAAAATAATGACTTACATCGAAATTAGAACTTAAGTCAATTGACTTAAATCATTACGAAATGACTTGACTTGAACAACAGCGATTTGCGACTTAAGTCAAAAATAATGAATTAAATCAAAATAAGATCTTAAGACAATTGACTGAAATCATTACGAAATGACTTAACTTGAACAACAGCGATTTGCGACTTAAGTCAAAAATAATGACTTACATCGAAATTAGAACTTAAGTCAATTGACTTAAATCATTACGAAATGACTTGACTTGAACAACAGCGATTTGCGACTTAAGTCAAAAATAATGAATTAAATCAAAATAAGATCTTAAGACAATTGACTGAAATCATTACGAAATGACTTGACTTGAACAACAGCGATTAGCGACTTAAGTCAAAAATAATGACTTACATCAAAATTAGAACTTAAGTCAATTGACTTAAATCATTACGAAATGACTTGACTTGAACAACAGCGATTTGCGACTTAAGTCAAAAATAATGAATTAAATCAAAATAAGATCTTAAGACAATTGACTGAAATCATTACGAAATGACTTGACTTGAACAACAGCGATTTGCGACTTAAGTCAAAAATAATGACTTACATCAAAATTAGAACTTAAGTCAATTGACTTAAATCATTACGAAATGACTTGACTTGAACAACAGCGATTTGCGACTTAAGTCAAAAATAATGAATTAAATCAAAATAAGATCTTAAGACAATTGACTGAAATCATTACGAAATGACTTGACTTGAACAACAGCGATTTGCGACTTAAGTCAAAAATAATGACTTACATCAAAATTAGAACTTAAGTCAATTAACTTAAATCATTACGAAATGACTTGACTTGAACAACAGCGATTTGCGACTTAAGTCAAAAATAATGAATTAAATCAAAATAAGATCTTAAGACAATTGACTGAAATCATTACGAAATGACTTGACTTGAACAACAGCGATTTGCGACTTAAGTCAAAAATAATGACTTACATCAAAATTAGAACTTAAGTCAATTGACTTACATCATTACGAAATGACTTGACTTGAACAACAGCGATTTGCGACTTAAGTCAAAAATAATGAATTAAATCAAAATAAAGACTTATGTCCATTGACATAAATCATTACGAAATGACTTAACTTGAACATCAGCGATTTGCGACTTAAGTCAAAAATAATGACTTAAATCAAAATAAGAACTTAAGTCAATTGACTTAAATCATTACGAAATGACTCGACTTGAATAAAAGATTTGCGACTTGAGTTAAAAATAATGAATTAAATCAAAATAAAGACTTATGTCAATTGACATAAATCATTACGAAATGACTTGACTTGAACAATAGATTTGCGACTTAAGTCAAAAATAATGACTTACATCGAAATTAGAACTTAAGTCAATTGACTTAAATCATTACGAAATGACTTGACTTGAACAACAGCGATTTGCGACTTAAGTCAAAAATAATGAATTAAATCAAAATAAGATCTTAAGACAATTGACTGAAATCATTACGAAATGACTTAACTTGAACAACAGCGATTTGCGACTTAAGTCAAAAATAATGACTTACATCGAAATTAGAACTTAAGTCAATTGACTTAAATCATTACGAAATGACTTGACTTGAACAACAGCGATTTGCGACTTAAGTCAAAAATAATGAATTAAATCAAAATAAGATCTTAAGACAATTGACTGAAATCATTACGAAATGACTTGACTTGAACAACAGCGATTAGCGACTTAAGTCAAAAATAATGACTTACATCAAAATTAGAACTTAAGTCAATTGACTTAAATCATTACGAAATGACTTGACTTGAACAACAGCGATTTGCGACTTAAGTCAAAAATAATGAATTAAATCAAAATAAGATCTTATGACAATTGACTGAAATCATTACGAAATGACTTGACTTGAACAACAGCGATTTGCGACTTAAGTCAAAAATAATGACTTACATCAAAATTAGAACTTAAGTCAATTGACTTAAATCATTACGAAATGACTTGACTTGAACAACAGCGATTTGCGACTTAAGTCAAAAATAATGAATTAAATCAAAATAAGATCTTAAGACAATTGACTGAAATCATTACGAAATGACTTGACTTGAACAACAGCGATTTGCGACTTAAGTCAAAAATAATGACTTACATCAAAATTAGAACTTAAGTCAATTGACTTAAATCATTACGAAATGACTTGACTTGAACAACAGCGATTTGCGACTTAAGTCAAAAATAATGAATTAAATCAAAATAAGATCTTAAGACAATTGACTGAAATCATTACGAAATGACTTGACTTGAACAACAGCGATTTGCGACTTAAGTCAAAAATAATGACTTACATCAAAATTAGAACTTAAGTCAATTAACTTAAATCATTACGAAATGACTTGACTTGAACAACAGCGATTTGCGACTTAAGTCAAAAATAATGAATTAAATCAAAATAAGATCTTAAGACAATTGACTGAAATCATTACGAAATGACTTGACTTGAACAACAGCGATTTGCGACTTAAGTCAAAAATAATGACTTACATCAAAATTAGAACTTAAGTCAATTGACTTACATCATTACGAAATGACTTGACTTGAACAACAGCGATTTGCGACTTAAGTCAAAAATAATGAATTAAATCAAAATAAAGACTTATGTCCATTGACATAAATCATTACGAAATGACTTAACTTGAACATCAGCGATTTGCGACTTAAGTCAAAAATAATGACTTAAATCAAAATAAGAACTTAAGTCAATTGACTTAAATCATTACGAAATGACTCGACTTGAATAAAAGATTTGCGACTTGAGTTAAAAATAATGAATTAAATCAAAATAAAGACTTATGTCAATTGACATAAATCATTACGAAATGACTTGACTTGAACAATAGATTTGCGACTTAAGTCAAAAATAATGAATTAAATCAAAATAAGATCTTAAGACAATTGACTCAAATCATTACGAAATGACTCGACTTGAATAAAAGATTTGCGACTTGAGTTAAAATTAATGAATTAATGCAAATTAAAGACTTATGTCAATTGACATAAATCATTACGAAATGACTTGACTTGAACAAAAAATTTGTGACTTAAGTCAAAAATAATGAATTAAATCAAAACAAGATCTTAAGTCAATTGACTCAAATCATTACGAAATGACTTGACTTGAACAACAGCGATTTGCGACTTAAGTCAAAAATAATGACTTACATCAAAATTAGAACTTAAGTCAATTGACTTAAATCATTACGAAATGACTCGACTTGAATAAAAGATTTGCGACTTGAGTTAATAATAATGAATTAAATCAAAATAAAGACTTATGTCAATTGACATAAATCATTACGAAATGACTTGACTTGAACAAAAGATTTGCGACTTAAGTCAAAAATAATGAATTAAATCAAAATAAGATCTTAAGTCAATTGACTCAAATCATTACGAAATGACTTGACTTGAACAACAGCGATTTGCGACTTAAGTCAAAAATAATGACTTACATCAAAATTAGAACTTAAGTCAATTAACTTAAATCATTACGAAATGACTCGACTGGAATAAAAGATTTGCGACTTGAGTTAATAATAATGAATTAAATCAAAATAAAGACTTATGTCAATTGACATAAATCATTACGAAATGACTTGACTTGAACAATAGATTTGCCACTTAAGTCAAAAATAATGAATTAAATCAAAATAAGATCTTAAGTCAATTGACTCAAATCATTACGAAATGACTTGACTTGAACAACAGCGATTTGCGACTAAAGTCAAAAATAATGACTTACATCAAAATTAGAACTTAAGTCACTTGACTTAAATCATTGCGAAATGACTCGACTTGAACAAAAGATGTGCGACTTAAGTCCAAAATAATGAATTACATCAAAATAAGAACTTAAGTCAATTGATTTAAATCATTATGAAATGACTTGACTTTTTTTTTTTTTTTTGACTTGAGTTAAAAATAATGTATTAAAATAATTAAATAAAGATTTAAATCAAAATAAAGACTTAAGCCATTTCATATTGACTTAAATCATTACAAAATGACTTGACTTGAACAAAAGATTTGCGATTCAAGTCAAAAATAAAGATTTAAATCAAAATAAAGACTTAAATCATTACAATATGACTTGACTTGAACAAAATATTTGTGACTTAAGTCAAAAATAATGACGCTAATCAAAACAAAGACTTAAGTCATTTCATATTGACTTAAGTCACTGCGAAAATGACTTGACTTAAAAAAAATAACTTTTTTATTTGGGAATGAGTTGTGACTTAAGTCTTTTTTAAAATGACTTGTTGCAGCTCTACTTACAGTATAGTAAAGGCATTCTTCTGAAATCTTCCCATAAGTCCCGTGTAAATATTCTTGGTAAATCCCCATACGAGCTGATAGTAAAAGGGCCCCAATTAAAAGCAAAATACCGATGACCCACCAAAAGAAATGCCCATCATCTTCAACTGGCATTGGAGGTACGTCACAATCAGAACAAGTCTACAAAAATTCAGAAATAAAAAATAAATACAACCTTAGTTGCACCTTTTATCTCACCTTAACAACTTGTTTTCCACTAGATAAAAGCGTACAGATTATAATTCCTAATGTTATCATGAACACAGATAAGTACTTTGAAAAAACATACTTCTTTTTTAAAATCCAAATCCCCATAATCATATTGGCAATAAGGGAGCCCTAAAAAGACTTTTTAAAAATTTTCCTAAACGAAAACAACAACTTACTGCACGAAAGATCATGTGCAAAGGCACAGGTATGTTGAAATTAAAGGCCCAATTGTTAACAACATTCGTTACAAAAAACAAGACGACTAGAGCCAAATAGTCGCTATATTTAACCCTTCGTTGTTGAGTTCCAAATTTCGATGTGAAAATAAAACCGTGCACAGCTATAAATGCGAACTGTAAGAAGGTAATTAAGTGCCCACAACCTGGATCTTCCCTAAAAAGAACAAATTAGCAATTTATACAAAAAGTTCGTTTAACTTACTTGATCAAGTACTCGAGGAAGACGTTGTTTAAACCACAACCGATGTAAACCATTGCAATGGCAGATACTGCCCTCGAATTCATTTTTTATTACAAATAGTCACTTCTTATTAATAAACGAACTATTAAATAAATAAATTACTATTAATTCAAGGACAAAAGGTAAATTTTCATTATCTACTTGGAACTACTTGAACAACTTGAGTGGTGGTGCATAAATTATGTAAGTTATAATTTTAAAAAAGCGTAAACTTATCAATTTATGTTAATTTTTCTGATTGGCTTCAGTTTGTATTTTTTTAAATTACTTCCAATATCCAATGTTTTGAAAAATGGATTGACTAAGTTACCGGTCGCGGTACAACAATTTGACACATGTCGGTATTGTAGGTAGCGACTTTTGCATTAATTTTAATTTAAAAAATATAAACTTTATCACTCTATTATCAAAAAGTACTTTTAAATCATAAATACAAATGTTTTAAATAAGTATTTTTTAAAATTTTTAATTTATTAAAATTAAAATTTTGAGTTTAAACGTTTACACAACAGATAGCGCTACAACGCACGTCATTTTTGACAATTAAAAAGCCGTTGCTGGTAAACTAATCAGTCCATTTTAAATTAAATGGTTTGACAAACGTCAATCCTTTTGTGTTTTGCAAGTTAAAAAATATATATAAGTGTTATTTAAAGTTTAATTAATTATTTTGTGTAAGTACAACATTCAAAAAAAGTTTTACGTAAAAACTTGCAAAATTTATAAGTGTGCCCTAACATAACCTAATTTTGCCTTTTTAGTAAATTTTAAAGATGAAGCAAACGAAGGAGCTACATCTTGCATCTAGCATTAACGTTTTAGAACAAATCGTCATTGGCCCAAGTAACAAGGCTTTGCTTTCGAAAAAACCTAATACGTAAGTAAATTAATTAATTACTAATGGAAGTTTTTGCTAAGCTTCCAACCTATTACTATCATTTTCAAACTTGTTAAGTGCAGCTTAAGCTTTTCTATTAGTTTTTAAATACTGTTTCTTTACAGGTTGTTAGGTGT
This sequence comes from Malthinus seriepunctatus, assembly GCA_963924605.1. Taxonomy (NCBI): domain Eukaryota; kingdom Metazoa; phylum Arthropoda; class Insecta; order Coleoptera; family Cantharidae; genus Malthinus; species Malthinus seriepunctatus. The sequence goes on from OZ004605.1 coordinate 1,569,815, forward strand.
CGCTAAGAAGTTGTATGTGAAATGCCAAAGCGATCCCTTCGATGAAGAAATGACGTACATTCTTGTACGCCGCTTTTTGTTAGTTTACGACAGTTTGGTAAACCGTCATTCCGATGCGAATTACATTCAAATAATGTTAGGTAAAGAGGCAGCTCAGGCAAAGCTTCAACAGAATGAGCTGCGTGACGCTTTGATTAAACGTTATGAAGCTGCTAAAAATCAAGCAGCTCTTAGGAATAGCCAAACGGTCATAAAAGCTGTTGATGAGAAAAGTAATAATTTAGTATTCAACAATCGTAAGTTTGCTTTGAAGATGTTTGTTTTTTTTGTAATTTGAATGTGTTTTAGGATTGTTTATATCTTGTCAAGACTTATTCCGTGCCTTATTTAATTCTAGTGTTAAGATTTTAGTATTAGATACTAGAAGTGAAGAAGATTTTGGTAATTCGCATATTAAATGCGAAAATTGTATTAATATACCAGAAGATAAAATTCAAGCTGGGTGAGTTAAATCTTTTTAACATTTGTAATAAGTTTTTACAAATTGTTGTTTCTCAGATTGTCTGCTCATAAGTTGGGAACATTGTTACCAATACAAAGTTTGAAGTTGTGGGAAAAGCGAGATGCATTTGAAGCCATCGTTCTCGTCGACTGGAATACAACTACATCTAATTTCATTGCCTCGAAGCTGCATAAACTTAGAGTAACGATTTCTGAGGTAAGTATTGATACTTTTGTCTGAAACGATGTATTAGTGGTGTTTATGACTGGTTTAGGGTATCAGCAACTGTTGTTATTGCTTTCCATTTAGACCTCTCTTTAGCCACATTTTTCGATCCTGGTTTATTGAGGTTCTCCATAGTCTTTTCTAATGTATTGCAACGTGGGTTGTTCTTTTATTCATTCTACCTCTTGGTCTCTACAATTGTGTTCCATTCTGAGTTACTCAGTCGCTTTATGACTTACTGTATCCAGCTTTTGCAATGTGGTGGCCCTTTTGTTTTGACCTCTTCTACTGTATTTAGCTCTTGCAATTTGAGCCTCCCTTTTGTTCTTAATACCTTTTGGCCTCTAGAGTTTTGTTCCATCCTGACTTATTCAGTCTCTTCATGATCTCTTCTACTGTATCTAGCTCTTGCAATGTGGACCTCCCTTTTGTTCTTTCTACCTTTTGGCATCTAGAGTTCTGTTCCATCCTGCCTTACTTAGTCTCTTGACGACCTCTTCCACTGTATCTAGGTCTTGCAATGTGGGTGGCCCTTTTGTTCTTTTTACCTTTCGGCCTCCACAGTTTTGTTCCATCATGACTTATTCAATCTCTTCATGACCTCTTCTACTGTATTGTATCTAGCTCTTGCAATGTGGACCTCCCTTTTGTTCTTTCTACCTTTTGGCATCTAGAATTCTGTTCCATCCTGACTTACTTAGTCTCTTGACGACCTCTTCTACTGTATCTAGGTCTTGCAATGTGGGTGGCCCTTTTGTTCTTTTTACTTTTCGGCCTCCACAGTTTTGATCCATCACGACTTATTCAGTCTCTTCATGACCTCTTCTACTGTACTGTATCTAGCTCTTGCAATGTGGACCTCCCTTTTGTTCTTTCTACCTTTTGGCATCTAGAGTTCTGTTCCATTCTGACTTACTTAGTCTCTTGACGACCTCTTCTATTGTATCTAGGTCTTGCAATGTGGGTGGCCCTTTTGTTCTTTTTACCTTTTGGCATCTAGAGTTCTGTTCCATCCTGACTTATTTAGTCTCTTGACGACCTCTTCTACTGTATCTAGCTCTTGCGAAGAGGGGTCGCCCTTTTGTTCTTTCTAACTTTTGGCCTCTACAGTTCTGTTCCATCCTAACTTATACAGCCTTTTTATGACCTCTCACTGTATCTAGCTCTTGCAATGGGGATCGCTCCTTTGTTCTTCTTCCTTATTGGCCTTCATAACTGAGTTCCATTCTGACTTATTCAGTCTCTTCATGACGTCTTCTACTGTATCTAGTTCTTGCAATGTGTGTCGTCCTTTTGTTCTTTCTAACTTTTGGCCTCCACGGTTCTGTTCCTTCTTGACTTATTCAGTTTCTCCATGACCTCTTCTACTTTATCCAGCTCTTGCGAAGAGGGGTCGCCCTTTTGTTCTTTCTAACTTTTGGCCTCTACAGTTCTGTTCCATCCTAACTTATACAGCCTTTTTATGACCTCTCACTGTATCTAGCTCTTGCAATGGGGATCGCTCCTTTGTTCTTCTTCCTTATTGGCCTTCATAACTGAGTTCCATTCTGACTTATTCAGTCTCTTCATGACGTCTTCTACTGTATCTAGTTCTTGCAATGTGTGTCGTCCTTTTGTTCTTTCTAACTTTTGGCCTCCACGGTTCTGTTCCTTCTTGACTTATTCAGTTTCTCCATGACCTCTTCTACTTTATCCAGCTCTTGCAATGGGGGTCGCCTTTTTGTTCTTTCTAACTTTTGGCCTCTACAGTTCTGTTCCATCCTAACTTATACAGCCTTTTTATGACCTCTCACTGTATCTAGCTCTTGCAATGGGGATCGCTCCTTTGTTCTTTCTCCTTATTGGCCTTCATAACTGAGTTCCATTCTGACTTATTCAGTCTCTTCATGACGTCTTCTACTGTATCTAGTTCTTGCAATGTGTGTCGTCCTTTTGTTCTTTCTAACTTTTGGCCTCCACGGTTCTGTTCCTTCTTGACTTATTCAGTTTCTCCATGACCTCTTCTACTTTATCCAGCTCTTGCAATGGGGGCCGCCTTTTTGTTCTTTCTAATTTTTGACCTCTAGAGTTCTGTTCCATCCTGACTTATTCAGTCTGTTTTGCTGTATCTAGCTCTTGCAATGTGGGTTGTCTCTTCATGACGTTTTCTGCTGAGTCCGGCTTTTGCAATGTGGGTGCCTTTTTGTTCTTTATTCCTATTGATTTCAACAATTCTGTTCCATCCTGACTTATGCAGTCTTTTCTGACCTCTTCTACTGTATTTCGCTCTCGCAATGTGGGTCGCCCTTTTGTTCTTTCTAACTTTTGGCTTCTAGAGTTCTGTTCCATCCTGACTTATTTAGTTTCTTGTCTCATAACCTTTTCTGCTCTATCCAGCTTTTGCAATGTAGGTCGCCGTTATGTTCTTTCTCTCTACTGGCCTCCACATGTGTTCCATTCTGACTTATTCAGTCTCTTCATCACCTGTTCTACTGTATCTAGCTCTTGCTATGTGGGTCTCCCTTTTGTTCTTTCTACCTATCGACCTTCACAATTCTATTCCATCCTGACTGATCCAGTCTCCTCATGACGTTTTATGCTGTGTCCAGCGTTTGCAATGTGGGTGCCCATTTGTTCTTTCTCCCTATTGGCCTCCACAATTCTGTTCCATCCTGACTTATTCAGTCGTTCATGACCTTTTCTGCTCTATCCGGCTTTTGCAATGTGGGTCGCCCTTTTGTTCTTTATAGCGATTCAGTCTCTTCATCTCTTTTCCTTTAATCCTTTCAATTCTTCAACGCTATTCTTCCCAGAAGCCTTTCAATTTTTCTGTTTATCTACCGCTTTTTGATCTTCCTCTTCTGTTGATCTCTTTATTACCATGTCTTCATAATCTCTTTCCTCATGCTCTGCCAGTCCTTCAGCTCTCAGCTTCACCTCTCTCATTTTTTATTTGGTCTTTCTACTTATCTCCGTCCAAAACTTGTTTAGGATTCACAACTTCTTGAATTAGCCCACCTCCTAAATATCTTCCTCTCTCTGAGCTAGGGAACAGCAACAGTTTCTGTGGCTATTGAATCCATCCATTTTTCACGCGGAGTTGCTTTATTAAGTAAATTATTATTTAAGTGGGACGTCGGAAGAACGTACAAAGAGAAGCCGGTAGTTCTGAATTATGGATTCGTCGAGTGGCTGGAGATGTATCCCATGTTTTGTACTAAATCTAACATTTTGTATTCGAGAGCAAACCAAGATTTGGACGATTTGTTAGATTTGGAGAACATTGAGTACCCCACTGATGCAGAACCTAAGATAACTCCAATTTTGATTAGCAACGAAATTAAAGAATCTCCTAAAGTTGATGTTATTGAGTCGAGGAATGATATATTGGAGAAAGAGGAGGTCATTGTGAAGAAGATTAATGATGTAGCTGCAGAGATATTGAACGCTGAAAAGGAATGGAAGGATCTTCATGAGAAGATAAATACAGAGGACGATAATATGAAATTGAACAGTTTGATTGATAAAGAGAAGCGTGCGGAAGAAAAGATCACTTCTTTGAGCAAAGAAGAATTTGAGTTGTTGAGAATTAAAAATAATTTAACTGATAATTTTGATCTAGCAGCGAGCTTTCAACCTGGTACATCCGATGTTGAGGATATTAAGTTAAGTAATATTAATAAGTTGCAACGGGATCATTTAGATTTAACTGAAGCTCGTAAAGCGTTTGCTAAAGAACGACAAAATTTGTTAGACGCCGCAAGACAAGCTAAAAAGCCTACACTTACGAAAAAGGCTTCTAAGCCGGAAATTAACCGTTTGACTAAACCGAAACAAGCTAAACCGGTTCAACCACCACCAAATCGTGTCGATGGAAAAGTCGGGCGTGTGGTAAGAATTTTTTTTTTGACTTTGTTTCGTATTTGATTTTTGTTTGCTTAGGCTGATGGACTCACCGGATTGTATAATATTAGAAATACGTGTTATATGAATACAATCGTTCAATGTTTACGTCACGTTCCGCAAGTGTTCCACTATTACTGCGACGGCATTTATTCAAACGAAATCTATCGTGTTCCACCGATACTAACTAATGAAATTGCTCACATTATTAGAGCTATTTGGACTAACACTCATATGATTATTAGACCTAATAGGTTGTATCAGAAGATGGTGGCTTTGAAGAGGACTTATGGTGATGGAAATCACGAGGATTGTATGGAGTTCTTTTTGACTGTTCTGAATTATTTGAGCGAAGATTGCTCAACTGATTTTTCTTCTAAACAGTATTGGAGTGATTCTCAGATGTCTTGGTACAAACAACACAACGGGAAGACTTCTTTTTACATCAATAACTTCTATCATCAGATGAAGGTAGAAACTCATTGCCCCACATGTCAACCTGTTCCGACTGTAAAATATGAGATTGAAAATGTGATTTATCTTCATTTACCAAACGCTGATACGTTTGATTTAGCCGAATGTGTTAACAATTATATTAATAGTTCAGAACGTATACCATGTAAAAAGTGCAATAAATCGAAGATTATCAAGAAATCCATGAACTTCTTTCCTAACGTTTTGGTCATCTCGCTAAAGAGGTAAGTACCACGCAGACTACGAATATTATCACAAAAATAATCATAAAAATTTTTATAAAACTGGTTTTGACCAGTTACATAAATACAGACAGCTTATGCACCACATTCTACAATCCGTAATTTTTTTTTAGCACATGACAGTAACGACACATTTTTATAAAAAATTTTATGAATATATTTGTCACCCTGTGTTTTAATAACTTACTAATAGTTTTTTATTATTTTGTAGACATTTACAAGATTATTCGACGGGCCAGTTGCAATGTATTAAGAATTCTAGCAACTGCAATTTTTCTTTCCACGGTTTCTATTTAGGAAATATCAAGTATAATTTGAAAGCTATTGCTTTACATAGCGGTAGTGTAGATACAGGTCATTATACAGCTGGCTGCTTAAATCCTATTAATAACGAGTAAGTTATTGTGGACTTTTTAACATTTTTGTTACTTTATTAATTTTTAGATGGTTTTATTTCAACGACGAGTCAGTTACACGTTTAAACAAAGACAACCCAAATATCAAGTACCGAGTTTATGGACTGTTTTACTCTATCGATAACGAGTCGGTCCCCGACATGATGAGTGATAGGATTTTAGATGATTAAACTATTTACGTATATTTTTATAAAAGCCATGTGATGTTAAAGATACGAATGTATTTTTAAAAAGAAATAGTATTTTAGTCACTAAAATTTATACCCATTAGCTGTAAAGAAGAGGTTTAACGTTTGAAAATGTAACTTTCAATTTGTTCGTTATAATATTTTTCGTTATTTTTAAGTTAGTCACTGTTAAAAATGTTCGCTGTAGAGTAAAAGAAAAGTTTAATCAACACCAAGTTGGTACAAATTTGTTTAAATTTTGTGATATTAGTATGTAAAGTGTAGTTCTATTTTTTGCTGCATTTCTATCCATTGCAAAAGAAGTCTTAGACAAAAGTTAACTGAATGAACGGATTACTCTTATATTTGAGTTGCAATTTATAAGAAATACAATTTATACTATTATTTTTTGTTTTAGTATATAACAAGTTTCCTATTTACTGTATTAAAAAGAAGTGTTAAGAAATATATTTTGAATTGAAATAATAACGTTTATAAAATTTACGGTCGCCGATAAAGTATAGTATCCTACTCGCGGGCAAAAACTCGTTACTCACTCACATGAGTTTCATTGCTCCTTCGTCACAATTCTTTATTCGGCGTGAGTAATGAGGGACTTTACCATCGCTTTGGATAATATACTATTTTTAACTTTTCCATATATCCACTTTGGCTAAGTGGACTAAGTTATGGTTATACCAAAAACCATATACTATGAGACTGGCATAGCTTATGGGCGGAATGTGAGCAAAAAGAAGAGGTCACTGCAAGCATATTAAGAGGGCGGTTTCTAACGAATGGGCGGGAGAGTTGATATTTAGACATTCCGCTCGTAACCGTTAGCGACTTTAATATCTGGTTGATATCACTAATAGTAATAATTCCTGATAGGGTAAGGTTCAAAGAAGGCAATGACATATTTGTATATAGGAAATAAGAGCCTAATTAGTGAGAAAAGTTCAATTGAACTTGGTATAATTAACAAAAACAAAAGATGTTTGGTAAAAACAACATCCTGTTTTTTTAAATTACACCAAGTTCAATTGGCTTTTCTCACTAATTAGGCTCGTATTTCCTATATCCAAATATGTCATTGCCTTCTTTGAACCTTACCCTATCCGGAATTATCACTATTAGTGATATAAATCGAATATTAAAGTCGTTAACGGTTACGAGCGGAATGTCTAAATATCAACTTTCCCGACAGTCCGCTCGTAACCGTTAGCGACTTTAATATCTGGTTGATATCACTAATAGTAATAATTCCTGATAGGGTAAGGTTCAAAGAAGGCAATAACATATTTGACATATAAAGGGTTAAAAGAAGATTACCCTTCAAATGTATGGTCTTTGGTTATACTAGAAAAACCAAGAAATGAGACAAGCGGTATAGTAGTATTGAATTATTAATTAAAAGCTATGGCTAATGTTTAGAAATATTATTTATATTTCGACTCTTTGATTATATAAATTACATCACAATGTTTTTTGGCACATTAAATAAATTCTACAATATAAGCTTATAAAATATACAGGGTGTACGATGAGCATTGCATCGTTATAAAACACTTTTTACATGGTATACATTCTAAACTATTAATATAATTAATTATCTTCATTTACCGAACCCTAACAAGTGCGTCAACAATAATTATATTAATAGTTCGGACCGTATACCATGTAAAAAGTGCAATAAAACCCTGAATTTTGCTTTTAAAGCATGCGATTAAAACTCTTTCCCACTAAAAATTCTTCAATTATTCTAACAAAATTCCTTGAACTTAACAACTATTTTAAGGCCGTACGGTGTAGAAAAATAGTAGAATTTTTAGCATTGACATCACAAAAGCCCTTAAAAACTATTTCACTGTATAAAAATTGCACAAGATTTCAATAATACTGAGTGGCTTAACACAGGTACAAAAATACACTAAGAGAGCAAAGCAGCTGCTGCAATTATAATAAAAGCGCTGTGTAAACAGTCTCCTGTATTGGGCGGTTGGACCGTAGTTTCGATGGGAGGCTCAGAGCTCAAACTATATCCACTACCTTCGTTTAAATCCTCATCATCATTCGTCACATCCATAAAAACTTTCCCATTACAAAGATTAGTTTTACAATAACAATACTTGGTATCGCCTAACGATTTACAGTCGTTTAAGTTATCTTCTTCGCACGACATACTTAAAATAATACTTCCTACAACAAAATGTTTAAAAATTGTACTTTCAAAAATGTAACTTACCTTTGGTTTGAGCAAAACACGTCTTAAAATTAACTGGACATTCTTTGGCGTATAAGTTGTGATTTGAAAAATTAAGCGTGCTACAATTTTTTAAGTCTTCTGGACCACAAACGTAACAGTTGAAGCAATTAGCTTCATTTGCTAAAATTTTAATAAAGTTATTCAAATTTAGTGGGTTTTGGTGACTTACCTAAGAATAAAATTAAATAAAAGTAAAATAAATATTTGTAAACATTCCTAATGCGCATTTTTTATTCATTAATTATGACCTACGTCACTGGTTCATTAAACTAAAGTGGCTACAAGTCACATTTTTATGTAAAAAAAGTTTTTATTAGCTTAGCCATTGAATTAAGCAGTAATGTGCCATTTGTAAAAACAGATGTTGTCAATATGTCAATGAATTAACTACTAGCGCCATCTCTTGATTGGTTTCTACACAAAACTAATTTTCCGGCTTTTGAAGTTCGAAAATTTTGTATTTTTTTTACAATTTAATCATATTATAGGTCAATACACATGCTTAATAATTAAATAAAAGTTTATAATTAACCACGCAGTGGTGTAACAATGTTTTTAACGCTTTTGTAAAAAGAAGCCGCGCTATCTATCGTTGAAAATAAAAAAATGTCAACAACTTCTATTTTTTGACCTTTGAAGTATAAAAATTTTGTATTTTTTTTAGAATTTAATCATATTATAGGTCAATAAACATGCTTAATAATTGAATAAAAGTTTATAATTAAGCACGTAGTGGTGTAACAATGTTTTTTAACGCTTTTGTAAAAAAAGCCGCGCCATCTATCGTTGAAAATAAAAAAATGTCAATAACTTCTATTTTTACACAACTTTTTTGGTTTCACGCGGATTTCATTGATAAATTAACGATTAATTGAATCGGATTAATTCGTAAGTACAAAAGTGTACAAATTTAACCCGATTTTTTTTTGAAAAAGTGCATTTTTTTACTTAAAAATTAAAATACAAAAAAACTAACCTCTTTTACTCAATATATTTTTGTAAAATTTTATAAAACACTCCAAATATTGTGATGGTAAATAATTAAAAACAACCACGTGTGTTACTTAATTATAATTTTAAATTCGAAACGAAATGGCTAATTACTACATGAACTCTCCTGGAAAAAGTACTCTTATCGAAGACGGCTTAACTGCTCGAGAACTGATTTCACAAGGTGGCGGACTTACTTACAAGTAAGTGAACTCTTTTCAAAGCTACCTTTCAATAAACTTCCATTTACGTTACAGCGACTTTATTATATTACCCGGATATATTAGCTTCGAAGCTGACGATGTCGTACGTAACTATTACTCACTTAAATTTTTAAATTAAACGAAATTTTTAGGACTTGACGTGTCAGTTGACGAAAAAAATAACTATGAGAGCACCACTAGTGTCGTCTCCAATGGATACGGTTACGGAATCCGACATGGCTATTGCTATGGCAGTAAGTTGTGACATTAGAAGGCAATTGTAAGCGTTATCGTTAATTTTTATAGTTGTGTGGCGGTATTGGAATTATTCATCACAATTGTACACCGGAGTTTCAAGCGAACGAAGTTTTAAAAGTTAAAAAATACAAACATGGATTTATTCGTGATCCGGTTGTACTTTCAGCTGACAAAACAGTAAGGTTGTTGCTTAATTAAAGTTCGAAACGTGCATAGTTGGTTTTAGGTAGCCGATGTAGTTAACATTAAGAAAATTCACGGTTTTTGTGGCACCCCCATAACTGAAAATGGGAAGTTAGGAGGAAAATTGATAGGAATTGTAACTTCGCGTGACATAGATTTTCTACAAGATGAAGACATGGGTATACGATTGGGAGAGGTAATGCACTTTTTGCACTAGTACAGTTTTTAAAAGTTCACAAACTTGTAGGTCATGACGAAAGTTGAAAACTTAATCACTGCTCAATCGGGCGTAACGTTAGCTGAAGCTAACACAATTTTAGAAAACAGTAAAAAAGGAAAGTTGCCGATTGTTAACTCGAACGGAAATTTAATCGCTTTAATAGCGAGGACCGATTTGAAGAAAGCGCGTAATTATCCGAACGCTTCCAAAGATGCTAATAAACAGTTGTTGGTAGGAGCCGCTATTGGAACTAGAGAGGATGATAAACATAGGTTGGCGTTGTTAGTTCAAGCTGGAGTCGATGTGGTGGTTTTGGATTCGTCTCAAGGGAACTCGATTTATCAAATCGGAATGGTTAGGTATATTAAGAGTACTTACCCTTCGTTGCAAGTTATCGGAGGAAATGTCGTTACTGTTAAGCAAGCTCAGAGTTTGATCGAAGCAGGGGTCGACGCTTTGAGGGTTGGGATGGGTAGCGGAAGCATTTGTATAACTCAAGAGGTTATGGCGGTCGGGCGTCCTCAAGCGACGGCCGTTTTTCAAGTATCTGACTGTGGTAGACAGTACGGTGTTCCCATAATAGCCGACGGTGGCATACAGTCGATTGGTCACATTGTTAAAGCTTTAGCATTAGGTGCTTCGACAGGTAGGGTTTTGTTTAAGTTAAAGGAAATTGTTTTTCAGTTTGATTTTTTAGTTATGATGGGATCTCTCCTTGCTGGTACTTCTGAGGCGCCTGGAGAATATTTTTTTACTGATGGGGTGCGCTTGAAAAAGTATCGAGGAATGGGAAGCTTGGAAGCGATGGATCGTAAAGATGCACAAGGTGCTATGGATAGATATTTCCATAAGTAAGCTTTCAAACCACTTGAAAAATACCATTTCGTTATAAAAAGAATTCCTTATATCTAACTACTCATATTTTTTTAGTTCGATGGATAAAATAAAAGTAGCCCAAGGTGTGAGTGGTTCTATTGTCGATAAAGGATCCGTACTTAGATTTTTGCCATACATCCAGTGTGGTTTACGACACGCTTGTCAAGATATAGGAACAAAATCCTTAAGTAACCTAAGGTATGACTCACTTTTAACTTTATTTTTGTAATATTTATTTTTTTTGTTTAGAAGTAATATGTATTCCGGAGATATTAAATTTGAGAGAAGATCTTACTCGGCTCAAATTGAAGGAAATGTTCACAGTTTATTTTCTCATGAAAAACGCTTATTTTAGTTTTATACTTTACCATTCAAATTTTATTAAAATTGTTTATTTTTTAATTAATTGAGGATATTTTTGCATTCCGATTTACACAGAGTGTGTTCCGACTAGCGTCACTTGGTCGTTTCCAAAAATGAGTGAATAATATTTTACATAAAGTGATTATTAAAGAGAATATATTTTAAAGATAAATTCAAATATATAAATGGATTATTTGTAGAATATTTTTGAATAACAGGGTTAAAATTTGAAAATACTGTGCAAAATATATATTAAAAAGAATTGTAGTTAATACCTATAAGCATTTATCAAATGTATAACTCAATATTCATGAGTGTTACGTGTAAATTTATATTATTTAGTATTATAAATTCTTTTTTAGTGCAATTAATTTTGCTCTAGTCATTGATTTAATTTACATTTTCTCAGTTAAAAATTTTTGTTCTGTATTAATCATTGTCGTTATTGCAACTATGACTGAAAAATTAATTTTTTGGAATCGTCCTGTACCTAATAAATAAATGTATATTTTAACCGACTTTTATTAAACATTAAAACCACGCACTCCACGAAGATTTTCTAAAATTGGCTTTAGCTTTTTAAACTCATATTTAAAAAATCGCTACAGCCTCAAAAGTAACTTTTAAGAAAAAATATTTTATATACGTTTAGTAAAAGCCATTTAGACACCTTAGTTAAAATTTCATTACGTTAGAATGTACAGGGTGTCCAAAATTAATTTCTAAATATTGAAAACTGGAAATTAAGAATATCTAAAAATTGGCTTTTGCACTCATGTTTAAAAAATCGCTACAGCCTCAAAAGTAACTTTTAAGAAAAAATATTTTATATACGTTTAGTAAAAGCCATTTAGACACCTTAGTTAAAATTTCATTACGATAGAATGTACAGGGTGTTCAAAATTAATTTCTAAATATCGAAAACTTGAAACTTAAATTTTCTAAAAATTGGCTTTTGTACACTCATGTTTAAAAAATCGCTACAGCCTCAAAAGTAACTTTTAAGAAAAAATATTTTATATGCGTTTAGTGAAAGCCATTTAGATACCCCAGTTAAAATTTCATTATGTTACAATATACAGGGTGTTCAAAATTAATTTCTAAATATCGAAAACTTGAAACTAAGAATTTCTAAAAATTAGCTTTTGAACACTCATTTTTAAAAATCGCTATAGCCTCAAAAGTAACTTTTAAGAAAAAATATTTTATATACGTTTAGTGAAAGCCTTTAAGATACCCCAGTTAAAATTTCATTATGTTACAATGTACAGGGTGTTCAAAATTAATTTCTAAATATCTAGAACTTGAAACTAAGATTTTCTAAACATTAGCTTTTGAACACTCATTTTTAAAAAATCGCTATATCCTCAAAAGTAACTTTTAAGAATAAATATTTTATATACGTTTAGTAAAAGCCATTTAGATACCCCAGTTAAAATTTCATTATGTTACAATGTACAGGGTGTTCAAAATTAATTTCTAAATATCTAGAACTTAAAACTAAGATTTTCTAAACATTAGCTTTTGTACACTCATTTTTAAAAAATCGCTATAGCCTCAAAAGTAACTTTTAAGAAAAAATATTTTATATACGGTTAGTGAAAGCCTTTAAGATACCCCAGTTAAAATTTCATTATGTTACAATGTACAGGGTGTTCAAAATTAATTTCTAAATATCTAGAACTTGAAACTAAGATTTTCTAAACATTAGCTTTTGAACACTCATTTTTAAAAAATCGCTATAGCCTCAAAAGTAACTTTTAAGAAAAAATATTTTATATACGTTTAGTAAAAGCCATTTAGATACCCCAGTTAAAATTTCATTATGTTACAATGTACAGGGTGTTCAAAATTAATTTCTAAATATCTAGAACTTAAAACTAAGATTTTCTAAACATTAGCTTTTGTACACTCATTTTTAAAAAATCACTATAGCCTCAAAAGTAACTTTTAAGAAAAAATATTTTATATACGGTTAGTGAAAGCCTTTAAGATACCCCAGTTAAAATTTCATTATGTTACAATGTACAGGGTGTTCAAATTTAATTTCTAAATATCTAGAACTTGAAACTAAGATTTTCTAAACATTAGCTTTTGTACACTCATTTTTAAAAAAATCGCTATAGCCTCAAAAGTAACTTTTAAGAAAAAATATTTTATATACGTTTAGTGAAAGCCTTTAAGATACCCCAGTTAAAATTTCATTATGTTACAATGTACAGGGTGTTCAAAATTAATTTCTAAATATCTAGAACTTGAAACTAAGATTTTCTAAACATTAGCTTTTGAACACTCATTTTTAAAAAATCGCTATAGCCTCAAAAGTAACTTTTAAGAAAAAATATTTTATATACGTTTAGTAAAAGCCATTTAGATACCCCAGTTAAAATTTCATTATGTTACAATGTACAGGGTGTTCAAAATTAATTTCTAAATATCTAAAACTTAAAACTAAGATTTTCTAAACATTAGCTTTTGTACACTCATTTTTAAAAAATCGCTATAGCCTCAAAAGTAACTTTTAAGAAAAAATATTTTATATACGGTTAGTGAAAGCCTTTAAGATACCCCAGTTAAAATTTCATTATGTTACAATGTACAGGGTGTTCAAAATTAATTTCTAAATATCTAGAACTTGAAACTAAGATTTTCTAAACATTAGCTTTTGAACACTCATTTTTAAAAAATCGCTATAGCCTCAAAAGTAACTTTTAAAAAAAAAAATTTTATATACGTTTAGTAAAAGCCATTTAGATACCCCAGTTAAAATTTCATTATGTTACAATGTACAGGGCGTTCAAAATTAATTTCTAAATATCTAGAACTTAAAACTAAGATTTTCTAAACATTAGCTTTTGTACACTCATTTTTAAAAAATCGCTATAGCCTCAAAAGTAACTTTTAAGAAAAAATATTTTATATACGTTTAGTGAAAGCCTTTAAGATACCCCAGTTAAAATTTCATTATGTTACAATGTACAGGGTGTTCAAAATTAATTTCTAAATATCTAGAACTTGAAACTAAGATTTTCTAAACATTAGCTTTTGAACACTCATTTTTAAAAAATCGCTATAGCCTCAAAAGTAACTTTTAAGAAAAAATATTTTATATACGTTTTGTAAAAGCCATTTAGATACCCCAGTTAAAATTTCATTATGTTACAATGTACAGGGAGTTCAAAATTAATTTCTAAATATCTAGAACTTAAAACTAAGATTTTCTAAACATTAGCTTTTGTACACTCATTTTAAAAAATCGCTATAGCCTCAAAAGTAACTTTTAAGAAAAAATATTTTATATACGTTTAGTGAAAGCCTTTAAGATACCCCAGTTAAAATTTCATTATGTTACAATGTACAGGGTGTTCAAAATTAATTTCTAAATATCTAGAACTTGAAACTAAGATTTTCTAAACATTAGCTTTTGAACACTCATTTTTAAAAAATCGCTATAGCCTCAAAAGTAACTTTTAAGAAAAAATATTTTATATACGTTTAGTGAAAGCCTTTAAGATACCCCAGTTAAAATTTCATTATGTTACAATGTACAGGGTGTTCAAAATTAATTTCTAAATATCTAGAACTTGAAACTAAGATTTTCTAAACATTAGCTTTTGAACACTCATTTTTAAAAAATCGCTATAGCCTCAAAAGTAACTTTTAAGAAAAAATATTTTATATACGGTTAGTGAAAGCCTTTAAGATACCCCAGTTAAAATTTCATTATGTTACAATGTACAGGGTGTTCAAAATTAATTTCTAAATATCTAGAACTTGAAACTAAGATTTTCTAAACATTAGCTTTTGAACACTCATTTTTAAAAAATCGCTATAGCCTCAAAAGTAACTTTTAAGAAAAAATATTTTATATACGTTTAGTAAAAGCCATTTAGATACCCCAGTTAAAATTTCATTATGTTACAATGTACAGGGTGTTCAAAATTAATTTCTAAATATCTAGAACTTAAAACTAAGATTTTCTAAACATTAGCTTTTGTACACTCATTTTTAAAAAATCACTATAGCCTCAAAAGTAACTTTTAAGAAAAAATATTTTATATACGGTTAGTGAAAGCCTTTAAGATACCCCAGTTAAAATTTCATTATGTTACAATGTACAGGGTGTTCAAATTTAATTTCTAAATATCTAGAACTTGAAACTAAGATTTTCTAAACATTAGCTTTTGTACACTCATTTTTAAAAAAATCGCTATAGCCTCAAAAGTAACTTTTAAGAAAAAATATTTTATATACGTTTAGTGAAAGCCTTTAAGATACCCCAGTTAAAATTTCATTATGTTACAATGTACAGGGTGTTCAAAATTAATTTCTAAATATCTAGAACTTGAAACTAAGATTTTCTAAACATTAGCTTTTGAACACTCATTTTTAAAAAATCGCTATAGCCTCAAAAGTAACTTTTAAGAAAAAATATTTTATATACGTTTAGTAAAAGCCATTTAGATACCCCAGTTAAAATTTCATTATGTTACAATGTACAGGGTGTTCAAAATTAATTTCTAAATATCTAAAACTTAAAACTAAGATTTTCTAAACATTAGCTTTTGTACACTCATTTTTAAAAAATCGCTATAGCCTCAAAAGTAACTTTTAAGAAAAAATATTTTATATACGGTTAGTGAAAGCCTTTAAGATACCCCAGTTAAAATTTCATTATGTTACAATGTACAGGGTGTTCAAAATTAATTTCTAAATATCTAGAACTTGAAACTAAGATTTTCTAAACATTAGCTTTTGAACACTCATTTTTAAAAAATCGCTATAGCCTCAAAAGTAACTTTTAAAAAAAAAATTTTATATACGTTTAGTAAAAGCCATTTAGATACCCCAGTTAAAATTTCATTATGTTACAATGTACAGGGCGTTCAAAATTAATTTCTAAATATCTAGAACTTAAAACTAAGATTTTCTAAACATTAGCTTTTGTACACTCATTTTTAAAAAATCGCTATAGCCTCAAAAGTAACTTTTAAGAAAAAATATTTTATATACGTTTAGTGAAAGCCTTTAAGATACCCCAGTTAAAATTTCATTATGTTACAATGTACAGGGTGTTCAAAATTAATTTCTAAATATCTAGAACTTGAAACTAAGATTTTCTAAACATTAGCTTTTGAACACTCATTTTTAAAAAATCGCTATAGCCTCAAAAGTAACTTTTAAGAAAAAATATTTTATATACGTTTTGTAAAAGCCATTTAGATACCCCAGTTAAAATTTCATTATGTTACAATGTACAGGGAGTTCAAAATTAATTTCTAAATATCTAGAACTTAAAACTAAGATTTTCTAAACATTAGCTTTTGTACACTCATTTTAAAAAATCGCTATAGCCTCAAAAGTAACTTTTAAGAAAAAATATTTTATATACGTTTAGTGAAAGCCTTTAAGATACCCCAGTTAAAATTTCATTATGTTACAATGTACAGGGTGTTCAAAATTAATTTCTAAATATCTAGAACTTGAAACTAAGATTTTCTAAACATTAGCTTTTGAACACTCATTTTTAAAAAATCGCTATAGCCTCAAAAGTAACTTTTAAGAAAAAATATTTTATATACGTTTAGTGAAAGCCTTTAAGATACCCCAGTTAAAATTTCATTATGTTACAATGTACAGGGTGTTCAAAATTAATTTCTAAATATCTAGAACTTGAAACTAAGATTTTCTAAACATTAGCTTTTGAACACTCATTTTTAAAAAATCGCTATAGCCTCAAAAGTAACTTTTAAGAAAAAATATTTTATATACGTTTAGTAAAAGCCATTTAGATACCCCAGTTAAAATTTCATTATGTTACAATGTACAGGGTGTTCAAAATTAATTTCTAAATATCTAAAACTTAAAACTAAGATTTTCTAAACATTAGCTTTTGTACACTCATTTTTAAAAAATCGCTATAGCCTCAAAAGTAACTTTTAAGAAAAAATATTTTATATACGGTTAGTGAAAGCCTTTAAGATACCCCAGTTAAAATTTCATTATGTTACAATGTACAGGGTGTTCAAAATTAATTTCTAAATATCTAGAACTTGAAACTAAGATTTTCTAAACATTAGCTTTTGAACACTCATTTTTAAAAAATCGCTATAGCCTCAAAAGTAACTTTTAAAAAAAAAAATTTTATATACGTTTAGTAAAAGCCATTTAGATACCCCAGTTAAAATTTCATTATGTTACAATGTACAGGGCGTTCAAAATTAATTTCTAAATATCTAGAACTTAAAACTAAGATTTTCTAAACATTAGCTTTTGTACACTCATTTTTAAAAAATCGCTATAGCCTCAAAAGTAACTTTTAAGAAAAAATATTTTATATACGTTTAGTGAAAGCCTTTAAGATACCCCAGTTAAAATTTCATTATGTTACAATGTACAGGGTGTTCAAAATTAATTTCTAAATATCTAGAACTTGAAACTAAGATTTTCTAAACATTAGCTTTTGAACACTCATTTTTAAAAAATCGCTATAGCCTCAAAAGTAACTTTTAAGAAAAAATATTTTATATACGTTTTGTAAAAGCCATTTAGATACCCCAGTTAAAATTTCATTATGTTACAATGTACAGGGAGTTCAAAATTAATTTCTAAATATCTAGAACTTAAAACTAAGATTTTCTAAACATTAGCTTTTGTACACTCATTTTAAAAAATCGCTATAGCCTCAAAAGTAACTTTTAAGAAAAAATATTTTATATACGTTTAGTGAAAGCCTTTAAGATACCCCAGTTAAAATTTCATTATGTTACAATGTACAGGGTGTTCAAAATTAATTTCTAAATATCTAGAACTTGAAACTAAGATTTTCTAAACATTAGCTTTTGAACACTCATTTTTAAAAAAATCGCTATAGCCTCAAAAGTAACTTTTAAGAAAAAATATTTTATATACGTTTTGTAAAAGCCATTTAGATACCCCAGTTAAAATTTCATTATGTTACAATGTACAGGGAGTGCAAAATTAATTTCTAAATATGTAGAACTTAAAACTAAGATTTTCTAAACATTAGCTTTTGTACACTCATTTTTAAAAAATCGCTATAGCCTCAAAAGTAACTTTTAAGAAAAAATATTTTATATACGTTTAGTGAAAGCCTTTAAGATACCCCAGTTAAAATTTCATTATGTTACAATGTACAGGGTGTTCAAAATTAATTTCTAAATATCTAGAACTTGAAACTAAGATTTTCTAAACATTAGCTTTTGTACACTCATTTTTAAAAAATCGCTATAGCCTCAAAAGTAACTTGTAAGAAAAAATATTTTATATACGTTTAGTAAAAGCCATTTAGATACCCCAGTTAAAATTTCATTATGTTACAATGTACAGGGTGTTCAAAATTAATTTCTAAATATCTAGAACTTAAAACTAAGATTTTCTAAACATTAGCTTTTGTACACTCATTTTGAAAAAATCGCTATAGCCTCAAAAGTAACTTTTAAGAAAAAATATTTTGTATACGTTTAGTGAAAGTTTTTAAGATACCCCAGTTAAAATTTCATTATGTTGGAATGTACAGGGTGTTCAAAATTAATTTCTAAATATCGAAAACTGGAAACTTGCTCCTACAGACGCTCTTACTGGACGTTCTTTTGACTATCAACGAATTTTAGTTTCTAAAGGATTTATAATCAACATAAAAAGTAAAATAACTAAACAAGCAGACCTAGTAACCACCAAGTATTTATTTATCATCACATAGTTTACAAATGCAAGTAATTGGATAATAATATAAGTTTATAAGTTATTGACGTTGCTGTCAAATTTCTTTTGTAAAATAAGAAGTGTAAATAAACAGTTACAAAACACATTTTAAATCAATAGTAACAAAAAATCAAACTTGTTTAATTATATCGCATCTAACAATAAATATTTCTTTAAATATCCTAACAACTCAAGAATCTTCTTCCATTTTCTCTTCTTTGGGACGACGCATTAACGTGGATAATGTAAGTTGTTGTACAAATTGACTGCGATCTAAACGTATCTCGTCACTAATATTTTGAAACGAGAGCTCTTCTAAAAATGCGGGTAGTAAAAAATTCGACGGTAGAGTTGGCGTCGATGTTGAAGTTGTCAACGATTGCGCAATACTAACAGAAGGTTTTAACATAAGCGTATGTGTATTATTTGAGTCTATATTAGTTATGGGGTCTCTGGCCGCAGTTTGACTACTGTGTACTTGACGTCGAGGAATTCTTTCCATTTGATGTCTACTAATATTAACTTGTTGTCTTTCTAATTGTAATTGCATTTGTAATTGCTGAAGCTGGGAAGGCGTACTACTATTGCTTGTGTTACTCGCCGAACGACGTACTCCAGAAAGTTGCGACAACAATTCAGCTATAGGATCCACCGACTCTCGCGACGATGGGGATAATGAGGATAAAGCTCCAGTGCTAAAAATACTATGTAAAGAAATCATCATCTACAGCTCTAATTAATAGGTTAATCTATTAAAATACAATTAAATTTAACACACAAAAGTTTCGTGTTAAAATCTGAATCGCGACTACACAATAATCAACGTTAGTAAGTTAGTTAAAGTTATAAAATTGATATAAGTTATTTTTACCTAAAGTGCATATTTGAACGTCGAGCTCGGCCCGATTGTGATGTACGACTTCCTCCACCTAAGTGACCTGCGTGTGGTATTCTTCTCACATTGTGTACACGAGTAGCTACAGGTTCGTCTAAAAATGAGATTAGATCTCGAGGACCGGTGCGGTGTTCTAAAGTAAGATGGCCTGCGAAATCGTCGGTCATTAAATTAGGATCACCACCTGGCATTGCTGCACACACGGGACACACCTAGTAAACGTACGTTTAAATTTGTTAACAGGACAAAATAAAAACTTACGACTTCGAAAGCTGTATCTACATGATCGGTAACTACGTGTTCTTGTAATGTGGCGTCTGTGAATCCCATACGAGAGCAGTAAGGACAGGTGTATGATTGTGGTTGTTCTACATTCGCCAAAGCTTCTCCTCCGTAATAAAGCTCTTGAATAAAGCTTTGAGTAGGTGTTTTGAATAAAAGCTTTGTTAAAACTTACCGAAATCGGCTCTCGTTAAAATACACTGCATCGGATGGTCTGCACTGTGTCGGGTATTTGTAGCGGCGGCTTCGTAACACACAGAACAAAGATCGTAATCGTAACACATCAAACATTTATATCTACGTCCACGAAAGTTGCCTTTTAAACAGGAATCACAGCTAACACCTTCGAATAATAAGTTTCGTAAGTTAGCCTTTTATAACCTCAAATGATGGATTAAAAGACAATATTTTAAGCTTTGAAAATTTCAATTTGTTTATACCGGTTATCAGGTATTATTTAAACAATTGTCTAAATTCTACTTTAGTATTAAATTACAATTAAAAAGATAAAAATGTAATAAAATTGTTACCTTCGTGGCGGTTCATAGTTAACTTTTAAATTAAACTTCTTTAGTTACTTTTTCTAGAATAAATAATTTCTTATAAAAATATTTATTATAATTAAATAGAACTTAAATTTATTAACAAACTATTTTACTTAAAATGAAGTAAAATATGTCAATTTGTTAATCTAAACTGCGCCATCTATTGCAACAAGTTTTAACCACAACTTGCCATCTATTAGCCGAAATTTGAACTATAATAAAATGTCAAAAAAAGGCGCACTTTTAAATTTTATTATTTTAATCAATTACGTTAGAACAAATTAAAAAAAGTTGGACTTTTCTTTTTATACTAGTTGTGCGTTAATTGATTTGGTTAATTTTATTTTTTTAACGCTTTTTCATTCTGTGTGAGGGCAAGAAGACTTGGGTGATCCGGTGGTTCTTCTCAACGAAATTTTAAAAATTTAGCTTCAATTTTAGGTTTATTTCACTTAATTTTTACATATCCGACATTGAATAAAACGAAATTTTTAAAACTTTACATTCAGTTTTACTAGTAGCCACGCGGAAGAGGTAGAAACAAAACAAACAGAAAACTGTAAACCGATTAAGCGCAACTTTAACCACCGTTCAATAGATGTTAGGCCGAGCTAAATCTCACTCACTTCACTATCGGCAGTTAAAGTACCAAAAATTGAGCAGTAATTGGCATTAGGTGTTATGCACGTGTTATGTGATTGGCAGTCAATGACAGTCATGGTGTCATGGACATTCAATGGCAGTCATCGACAGTCTCTGCACAAATTCAGAACAGTGGCTGACCCCTCGGGGAATTCTGCAAATCAGGCGACCCTATGACTTTAGTGTAGGCAAGGAGAATTGAGCGGATGGGACGTGCTCTGAAAATAAACAACAGGACAGGACATCATGTTACTGGAGGATAAAAGAAGCATCAAGATCAAATAGAAAATTGTGGTCGACTTGCTCTTTTTTGGAGTAATTGTTTGACCAAAAGTAACAGAAATGGGATGGCCGAGGAGTCATCCACTCTCAACAGTCAATGTACAAAAATTGAGCAGTAATCGGCAGTCAATGGCAGTCATGGACATTCAATGGCAATCATCGGCAGTCTATGTACAAATTCAGAACAGTGGCTGACCCCTCGGGGAATTCTGCAAATCAGGCGACCCTATGACTTTTGTGAAGGCAAGGAGAATTGAGCGGATGGGACGTGCTCTGAAAATAAACAACAGGACAGGACATCATGTTACTGGAGGATAAAAGAAGCATCAAGATCAAATAGAAAATTGTGGTCGACTTGCTCTTTTTTGGAGTAATTGTTTGACCAAAAGTAACAGAAATGGGATTGCCGAGGAGTCATCCACTCTCAACAGTCAATGTACAAAAATTGAGCAGTAATCGGCAGTCAATGGCAGTCATGGACATTCAATGGCAATCATCGGCAGTCTATGTACAAATTCAGAACAGTGGCTGACCCCTCGGGGAATTCTGCAAATCAGGCGACCCTATGACTTTTGTGAAGGCAAGGAGAATTGAGCGGATGGGACGTGCTCTGAAAATAAACAACAGGGCAGGACATCATGTTACTGGAGGATAAAAGAAGCATCAAGATCAAATAGAAAATTGTGGTCGACTTGCTCTTTTTTGGAGTAATTGGTTGACCAAAAGTAACAGAAATGGGATGGCCGAGGAGTCATCCACTCTCAACAGTCAATGTACAAAAATTGAGCAGTAATCGGCAGTCAATGGCAGTCATGGACATTCAATGGCAATCATCGGCAGTCTATGTACAAATTCAGAACAGTGGCTGACCCCTCGGGGAATTCTGCAAATCAGGCGACCCTATGACTTTTGTGAAGGCAAGGAAAATGGAGTGGATGGGACGAGCTCTAAAAATAAACAACAGGACAGGACATCATGTTACTGGAGGATAAAAGAAGCATCAAGATCAAATAGAAAATTGTGGTCGACTTGCTCTTTTTTGGAGTAATTTTTTGACCAAAAGTAGCAGAAATGGGATGGTCGAGGAGTCATCCACTCTCAGCAGTCAATGTACAAAAATTGAGCAGTAATCGGCAGTCAATGGCAGTCATGGACGTCCAATGGCAGTCATCAGCAGTCTATGTACAAATTCAGAACAGTGGCTGACCCCTCGGGGAATTCTGCAAATCAGGCGACCCTATGACTTTTGTGAAGGCAAGGAAAATGGAGTGGATGGGACGAGCTCTGAAAATAAACAACAGGACAGTACATCATGTTACTGGAGGATAAAAGAAGCATCAAGATCAAATAGAAAATTGTGGTCGACTTGCTCTTTTTTGGAGTAATTTTTTGACCAAAAGTAACAGAAATGGGATGGCCGAGGAGTCATCCACTCTCAGTAGTCAATGTACAAAAATTGAGCAGTAATCGGCAGTCAATGACAGTCATGGACGTCCAATGGCAGTCATCAGCAGTCTATGTACAAATTCAGAACAGTGGCTGACCCCTCGGGGAATTCTGCAAATCAGGCGACCCTATGACTTTTGTGAAGGCAAGGAAAATGGAGTGGATGGGACGAGCTCTGAAAATAAACAACAGGACAGTACATCATGTTACTGGAGGATAAAAGAAGCATCAAGATCAAATAGAAAATTGTGGTCGACTTGCTCTTTTTTGGAGTAATTTTTTGACCAAAAGTAACAGAAATGGGATGGCCGAGGAGTCATCCACTCTCAGTAGTCAATGTACAAAAATTGAGCAGTAATCGGCAGTCAATGGCAGTCATGGACGTCCAATGGCAGTCATCAGCAGTCTATGTACAAATTCAGAACAGTGGCTGACCCCTCGGGGAATTCTGCAAATCAGGCGACCCTATGACTTTTGTGAAGGCAAGGAAAATGGAGTGGATGGGACGAGCTCTGAAAATAAACAACAGGACAGTACATCATGTTACTGGAGGATAAAAGAAGCATCAAGATCAAATAGAAAATTGTGGTCGACTTGCTCTTTTTTGGAGTAATTTTTTGACCAAAAGTAACAGAAATGGGATGGCCGAGGAGTCATCCACTCTCAGTAGTCAATGTACAAAAATTGAGCAGTAATCGGCAGTCAATGGCAGTCATGGACATTCAATGGCAGTCATCGGCAGTCTATGTACAAATTCAGAACAGTGGCTGACTCCTCTGGGAAATCTGGGAAAGGGACGGCAGAACAGAACAAACTAAGAGATCAATAGAAATGAAATCTAGAAATCTACAAATCAGACGACCTTATGAGTTTTATGAAGGCAAGGATAATTGGGTTGATGAGACGTTCTCTGAGAATGAACAACAGGACAAGACTACATTTAACCAGAGGGTAAAAGGAGGACCAATATTAAATAGAAATGTTTGGTAAACTTTTTGTTTTTGGGAGTATTTTTTTGATCAAGGACAGGACAGGACACCATGTAACCAGAGGGTATAAGGAGCACCAAGATCTACAAATCAGGCGACCTTATAAGTTTTATGAAGGCAAGGATAATTGGGTAGATGAGGCGTTCTCTGAGAATGATCAACAGGGCAAGACACCATGTAACCAGAGGGTAAAAGGAGGACCAATATTAAATAGAAATGTTTGGTAAACTTTTTGTTTTTGGGAGTATTTTTTTGATCAAGGACAGGACAGGACACCATGTAACCAGAGGGTATAAGGAGCACCAAGATCTACAAATCAGGCGACCTTATAAGTTTTATGAAGGCAAGGATAATTGGGTAGATGAGGCGTTCTCTGAGAATGATCAACAGGACAAGACACCATGTAACCAGAGGGTAAAAGGAGGACCAATATTAAATAGAAATGTGTGGCAAACTTGTTGTTTTGGGAGTATTTTTTTGATCAAGAACAGGACAGGACACCATGTAACTAGAGGGTATAAAGAGCACCAAGATCTACAAATCAGGCGACCTTATGAGTTTTCTGAAGGCAAGGATAATTGGGTGGATGAGACGTTCTCTGAGAATGATCAACAGGGCAAGACACCATGTAACCAGAGGGTAAAAGGAGGACCAATATTAAATAGAAATGTTTGGTAAACTTTTTGTTTTTGGGAGTATTTTTTTGATCAAGGACAGGACAGGACACCATGTAACTAGAGGGTATAAAGAGCACCAAGATTTACAAATCAGGCGACCTTATGAGTTTTATGAAGGCAAGGATAATTGGGTGGATGAGACGTTCTCTGAGAATGAAAAACAGGACAAGACTCCATCTAACCAGAGGGTAAAAGGAGGACCAATATTAAATATAGAAATGTGTGGTAAACTTGTCGTTTTTGGGAGTAATTTTTTGACCAAGGACAGGACAGGACATCATGTTAGCAGAGGGTTTACGGAGCACCAAGATCTACAAAACTGGCGACCTTATGAGTTTTATGAAGGCATGGAGAATTGGTTAGATGGGATGTCCTCTGATGATGGGCTGATTGAAACTGATGGTTATTTTTTGGCTTTGGGAACCTGCCACATATAAAAAATGAAGGTAAGCTAAAATTAGCTTCCAATTTCCTTCCTTTTCCTTGAGCTTGAGGAATACCTAAGAATAGCAGTTTTTGAATTAAAAAAAAACATTTTCAGGTCCATCACCGTATATTGTTTATGTATAAATTACTAAAATATAATTTCATATACAAATTAGTATTAATTATTATACAAATTATATTGTATCTATGTAATTAAAATGTATTCAGTATTGCGTGTACAAGAGCTCTTTCGGATAAAAGAAAAGAAAATGGTTAACTTAAAAATGGTATCAAAAATTCGCTTAAATGTTATTTACAAACTGAAATAGCTCCTAATATAATAAAAATAGTAAATGTACTATTTAATTGGCTATTATTACTATATTACAAACATTTATGTATTATCCTAATCCCATTCTCCGATGTACATAGTGCGAGGCTGACTAGGAATGTATCCTCTCGTAGGAATTGGCAAACGGCCATAGATTTGATTATATGGCGATTCGGAAGCGTAACCATCTAAACTAACAAAGTTAGAAAAAAGTTTCCTAATTAAGCAAAAGAATTACCTATTCCGCTTTCGAAACTTCTTGTATGCCACATCGGTTGAGGAGCTATATGGTGCTGATGTATTTGGTGTTGAGTCATTAATTGCACTTGAGAATTAGCTACAGATAATCTTTTACCAGGAATTGCTTCTTTTGCTTTTGATTTCGATACAAAATTTGGAACACGAGCTCTTAATCCACAGTAGTAAGGATCGTCTGTAATTAAACTTATTAATAACCTATTGACTGGAGTACAACGTTTTGTCTACTTTCATGAAATAAGCAAGAAATACGTTTTAAAAATCAATATTTACCATATTTTTTATTATTTTTCGACTTTTCTTTGCCTCGAGAATAATTAAAAGGTTTAAGTCGACTATCGTCGTCGGCATCGTCATAATCGGGCTAAAAATAAAAAAAATATTTAAAATAAACCTAAAATAGATTTATAGCGGGGTAATTCCACGTCAGATCGGCCACGTTTGACCCTTAGGTCTTCAGATTTTTACGAAATTTGGTGTGTCGGTTGGTCTTATAGAAGAGTGGAAATAAAAATTTGGGGATAGCAATTTTGAATCAGGGATTGTTTTATTTTGAGTCCCTAAGTATGGGAGAGATTTTTCTGGATCAGAGACGTGCGGGAACAGGGTCAAAATTACATTTTTTCTTAGCAAAACTGCTAATTTTGAAAATATCTTCAATCACATTGAAGGTTTTTATTTTTTTCTGCATAAACAAATTATCCATTTGGACTCGGACCGGTCTCATTCTCTTGGTAATTTTATACATTACAAATTATCTAAGATGCATTTTTCTGCTATCTTCAATGTGATCGAAGATATTTTCAATATTAGCAGTTTTGCTAAGAACAAATGTAATTTTGACCCTGTTCCCGCACGCCCCTAATCTTAAAAAAATTCTCCCATAATAACGGGCCCAAAATAAAGCGATCCCTGAAAAAAAATTGCAATCCCCAATCGTTTCTCCAAAAATTTTTTTTCTTTGCACACTTAATTTTGAGCAAATTTCCAACCGCGACACACTGAAGACCTAAGAATGAAACGTAGCCGATCTGACGTGTAATTACCCAGCGTTTTATCTCGACTACGACCCCTAAAATCGATTTATTACCTTGGGAATATTGTGTGGATATAAATTTTCTCTAGGAGGTAATTTTGGTGGCTTTTCGCTTCTTCTCTGTGCGTGCTGTTGACTTTGTAGAAGAAGTTGTTCTCTCGTTGCGGCTACACTAACGGTTCCTGCAAAACCAGAACTACCCGAGGACGCACTACCATTACCAGCAATACTATAAGGATCTTCATCGGGAACAGGAATACGAGGTCTATTTTTAATATCGACTATTTTCTTAACTGGAGGCAACTTTGATTTTAACATATCCATAGCTACTACATTTATAATTAAAACCCATATTGGACATTCTAATAATTCTGGTTCAGACTTGACAAATGCAATTGCGCTAAGACAGTGACATTCCAATCTTCTCCGATCCGGATATGCGCGGCGAAGTTCCCTATTTATATTCGATTGAAATTTTTTCATATCAAAAAGCTAAAATTTACATAAATTATTATTTTGAAACAAAAAAAGAGTAATAAATTTACTTTAAATGGTTTTTCGGGTTCTAGAGCACATCCCGGAAGCTTCAATACTTCATTTCCAATAGAATTATCTTCGTCAAGTCCAGTATTTTTTACATAAACATTACATTTTGATAATCGTTTGATTAAAATATTTCCAGCATCGTCCATCTTAATTTTTACACCCTAAAACAAAAGAATGGTAAATCTTCTGAACCTCTCTCTCCTCTCTCCTCCTCCTCTCTCCTCTTCCTCTCTCCTCCTCCTCTCTCCTCCTCCTCTTCCCTCCTCCTCTCTCGTCCTCCTCTCCCCTCCTCCTCTCTCCTCCTCCTCTCTCTCAAAAAATACTTACATGGCCGATATGTCTTTTAAATTCTTCCGTTTTTTGATCTCGCATTGGATTCTCAAAACCACACAAACCAATCCTAAAAGAAAATATTATTCCGATCAATATCGATTAAACAAAATTTTTTGTTATGAGGCTAATTTTTGAATATTAGTGTTAATGAAATTACCTAAAGCCATCAAATCCGTCGTCCGATCCATTTACAGTTAGTACGGGTGCTCTTGCGTAAGCCTTAGCTACCCTTCGGTTTCTTTCTAAAACTATTACTTTTGCCCAAATTTCGTCGTCTATTTGTGTCCATTTATCTAATACTTCTTGAATGTGATCCTGTTGAGAAAAATAAAATTATTAGAAGCGCTTTAGAAATTTTTCAAGGAGCATTAGTCGAGTCACCGAGGAATGTAATAACATAATGATAAATATTGAGCGAAAGTCGTTAAGAATTGAGATAATTGTTTAATATTAAATAATTTAAACGTTTTTATTTAAGTTGTAGACAAATTGTTAGTTTTAATTCTCTAAGTACGTAAGTAAGTAGGCCGTTGCGCTCTGAATATTTCAAATCTCTTATAATAATACGTTGTTTAGGAGCACATACATGTACCTACATATGTACTTACTAATTTTTATTTGCGAGTAGCTAACTTTCACAATTTTGAAACTTGACATTTTTCTTAGAAAACAATAAAAAATTAATTACGTGCGTGATATTAACTGTAATTGCATCAGGTAATGAAATTAAACCCGTTGTTAAGTTATGGCGCTACTTGAACCCCTCTCTAATCACCCCTTTATAAATTTTGTCACTTTTAATAGTTGAAGTGTGAACTGAATATACTCATCTTTATTTTTGCCAAATTACAAGTCTTTCCAAGCAAGTTCAATTTTGAGGGGGGGGGGGGGTTAAAAAGGAAAAAGTCGTTGATATAAGCCGTATAGTGAAAGAGTTATTAATATCTAATATCCAAAAATTATGTCCCTGGAATATAAATTTAGACCCCCCCCTCTGATCCCCAAACACGATTCACCCCCTCTGATTTTTACCAATATATTTACCAACACCAGAAGCATACGTATCAGAAACTGTCCCAAAGCCCTAAGGGTTTACCTAATAAAAAAATTTTTTGAGCAAAGAATGTAAGTTTCCAAACAAGGTCGGCTTTTGACTGAGGGGGTGGGGCACGGAAAAATAAATTTTGAGCACCCTCTCCCTCATTACAACCGTTACTAATATGTTGTGGTTTTCGTGTGTCAGAAACGCACAAAAAGTCTCAAAGCCGATATTTCAGCAGGATTTGATCGAAAACACTTTCCCTACTGTGTACGGAACAACATTCATAATGAATAATAATTATACAGAATTTAAAACATAATAGACAATGTATTTATAATTATAACATATTTACAGCATGAACCTAAAGGTTTACCCGACATTAATAATTTATCTAATAATTTTTTTTTAATAAATAATGTAAGCTTCCAAACCCAGTTTTTGACTTAGGGGGTACCGAGTATGACCCCCCCCCCACCTTCCAATAAAATTGTTACCAATGTGTTGCAATTCTTGTGTTGTCAAAACAGAAGTCTAAAAATCGATATTTCCGCAGGATTTGGTCGAAAACGCATTCCCTACTTCGAAAGGGACAATTTTCATAATGGATAATAATTATACAGAATTTAAAACATAATATACAATGTATTTAAAAAATATTTACAGCAGGAACATTATGTATTAGAATTTGCTCTAGTGCCCTAACCGTTTAAGCTTTTTTTATTAAATAATGTTTTCAAACCCAGTTCTTGACTTAGGGGGTACCGAGTACGACCCCCCCCCATTCCATTAAATTTTTTACCAATATGTTGCGATTCTCGTGTTGTCAAAACAAAAAGTCTCAAAATCGATATTTCCGCAGGATTTGGTCGAAAACGCATTCCCTACTTCGAAAGGGACAATTTTCATAATGGATAATAATTATACTGAATTTAAAACATAATATACAATGTATTTAAAAAATATTTACAGCAGGAACATTATGTATTAGAATTTGCTCTAGTGCCCTAACCGTTTAAGCTTTTTTTATTAAATAATGTTTTCAAACCCAGTTCTTGACTTAGGGGGTACCGAGTACGACCCCCCCCCCATTCCATTAAATTTTTTACCAATATGTTGCGATTCTCGTGTTGTCAAAACAAAAAGTCTCAAAATCGATATTTCCGCAGGATTTGGTCGAAAACGCATTCCCTACTTCGAAAGGGACAATTTTCATAATGGATAATAATTATACTGAATTTAAAACATAATATACAATGTATTTAAAAAATATTTACAGCAGGAACATTATGTATTAGAATTTGCTCTAGTGCCCTAACCGTTTAAGCTTTTTTTATTAAATAATGTTTTCAAACCCAGTTCTTGACTTAGGGGGTACCGAGTACGACCCCCCCCATTCCATTAAATTTTTTACCAATATGTTGCGATTCTCGTGTTGTCAAAACAAAAAGTCTCAAAATCGATATTTCCGCAGGATTTGATCGAAAACGCTTTCCTTACTTCGTAAGGGACAATTTTCATAATGGATAATAATTATACAGAATTTAAAACATAATATACAATGTATTTAAAAAATATTTACAGCAGGAACATTACGT
Source organism: Malthinus seriepunctatus (assembly GCA_963924605.1). NCBI lineage: Eukaryota > Metazoa > Arthropoda > Insecta > Coleoptera > Cantharidae > Malthinus > Malthinus seriepunctatus. The sequence continues at coordinate 1,600,132 of OZ004605.1, forward strand.
ATTAGAATTTGCACTAGTGCCCTAACCGTTTAACCTTTTTTTATTAAATAATGTTTTCAAACCCAGTTTTTGACTTAGGGGGTACCGAGTACGACCCCCCCCCTATTCCATTAAATTTTTTACCAATATGTTGCGATTCTCGTGTTGTCAAAATAAAAAGTCTCAAAATCGATATTTCCGCAGGGTTTAGCTGAAAACGCTTTCCCTACTTCCTAAGGGATAATATTCATAATGGACAATAATTACACAGAATTTAAAACATACTATGCAAAGCATTTTTTATTACTATTAAATGGCCAGTTAGCTACAGAAATTTTTTATGAAAGTTAGAATATTGTTACGCCAGTTACTTATCGAGGAAACTAATTAAATTAAATTTTCTACAGATTCGCCTTAATTAAATTAAAGTTATTAAAAAAAACATAAAGTTGCACTATTTTACACAATTATTTCACAAAATAAGAAAGTTATATCAATTTAATTATATTGAAAGTTAAACTAAAAATTTACATAAAACCCATCTTAAATTTCATCCAATCGCAATTTTTACGAAAAATTCAAACCCGCCATCTTTTCCTCAATAATTTTTAATTAGCAACGTTTTTGAATATTGTATAACTACAAAGTGGCAATTTTTTTATAAATTTTGCAATGAATAAAATTAAAGGGTATGTGATTAATTTTCATAAGCCTTTAAGCTCTTTTAATTCAGTTTGGGTGTGACGACATAAATATATGGATATATTTAAAAAAAAGGGGGGTTCACATACAACTTGATAGATTTATAACCGGCATTTGAAGTCACAGTCGCCTCCGAATGTGTGGGAGTTCCATTACATTACACGAATGTCGTCTTATACCAAGACGTACGTTAAAAGAAGTGGTTAGACACTTTATCTAGAAATGGAGATACAAAATATGACAATGGGACATTTGAGGTATTTGAATATTATTAAAAGTAGCTAGGACTCTATAGTAGCATTTTTAAGGTCTTGGGTTCAAAACTACTTATTATTAAGTAATTTTTAAAGAAGAACTTCGTTGACGACGATTAGCAATAATAGCAAACTTCCCTGTGCTCCTCCCCCATTCTGTAATAAATATTACTCAGAATTAAAAATTTTCGTAACAAATACAGTATTATTGTGTACGTAACTTGAGTCATAGAGAAACCTGGTATTGCGAAGTTGAAGTCTGCAGGAGTGGTTGTTTATTAACAGTAGACAGAAATAAATGAGATGATAAATGAGCGTTTGGGTTGTTGAGCATTTAGTAGACAGATACATAATGAGTACTACATAGGTAAGGCCGCAGACGAGTAGACGTAGTAGAGTAGACGTTTAGTCATAGATCAGTGAGTAAATATGTAGATGAAAAAATGGGTTGATGAATAAATGGGTTAAGAGTAAATAAGTAGATGAGTAGACATAGACAATTAAATAAGCAGATAAGCGGTCGGATAGTGCGTAGATTTAAATGGGATATGTAAAGTGGTACATACGTAATAGATGGTTCATTAGATGGCTTCTTGAGTAAATGAGTAGATAGCTAGTTCATAGATCTAGAAATGGGTAAAGTCGTAATTGGGCAAATATGTAAATAGATGGGTTAAGATCTATTGAGTAAACGAACATTTGATTTGGCGATTAGATAAGTAAAAAGGTTAATAGTTCTTGAGTAAATGAGTAGAAATGTATAGCTAGTACGTAGATCTAGATGGGATGGGTAAAGTAGTACTTTGGTAAATATTTAGATGGTCAGATGAGTTGAGATCTATTGAGTAAACGATTACATAAGGAAAAAGGTTAATGATTATTGAGTAAATGAGTAGATAGGTAGACAGCTAGTCCTTAGATGTAGAAGGAATGAGTAAAGTGGTATTTTGATAAATATGTAGATGAGTAGATAGATCCATATATTTAAAACGCGAAGCCTTTTCTTTTCCGCTAATTTTAGCGTACTTCTACTGGACCGATTTTAATGATTTTTTTTTTAAATTGAAGCTCTTGACCCACAGATATGTCACCACTAATTTTTTTCTCAAAATTATTAATTTCATACATTGTTTTATATTTTATAATATACATAATAAAATAATCAATTTTATAATTTAAAATAATCCAATTTTAAAAATTATAAATGAGAATAAATGTAGATAGTATTTGGTTTTATACGATAAGGCACACATTATACATTTGGTAGTGGTGATAAAATTTTCAATACTTTTATTCGACCAGTACGTTTCTAATACGCGATATGATTAGGTTGGTGCGTGCATTTTTAATTACGTTTCGTGAATTTTGGATTTTTGAGACGGTTTTTTATGTTGCCCTCTTTCGCTTAGTTATCTTTAAGGTTAGTTTTCTTATTTTTTTTTATAAAATAGTCATAGCTCATTCATATCTTCAAAAACTTCGTCGATTTCGACGGGGGTGACCGCTATTTTTTTTTAAATTGAAGCTGTCGACCCCCATATATGTCAGCACTAATTATTTTCTTCAAATTACCAATTTCATAAATTTTTTTTAAATAATAAATTAACAAACAATCATCGGTGTAGGTAGTAAGTGCATTATAATAATTTTTGAAAATTTCATTTTTCTAACACATTCATCTCTACAACTACTTAGTCGAATTTCGACGGGGGTGACCCGCTAGTTAAAGTTTAGAAAGAGATTATTTTAAGTGGTACCAATATTAGGAGCACAAAGTTTAAACGATTAGATGGGTTAAATGGTTAATGGTTATTGAGTAGATAGGTAAACAGCTAGCCCGTAGATCTAGAAAGGATGAATAAAGTAGTATTTTGGTAAATATGAAGATGGCTAGATAAATTAAGGTTTACATAGTGACTGTTTTAAGCGGTACCAACATTAGGAGCACAAGGTTTGAACGATTAGATAAAGAAAAGGGTTAATGGTTATTGAGAAAATGAGTAGATAAATAGACAACTAGTCCGTAGATGTCAATAGGATGGTTAAAGTGGTCTATTGAGTTAATGAGCAGATATGTAGACAGTTAGTCCGTAGATCTAGATAGGATGGGTAAAATAGTACTTTGGTAAATTTTTACATAGATATATGGGTAAAGATCTATTGAGTAAGCGAGCACAAGGTTTTTACGATTAGAAGACTAAAAGGTTATTGAGTAAATGAGTAGATAAGTAAGCAACTAGCCCGTAGATGTCGATGGTGGGTTAAAGTGGTCTATTGAGTAAATGAGCAAATATGTAGACAGTTAATCAGTATAGGTAAAGGGTAAAGTAGTACTTTGATAAATTTTTAGATAGATAGACGGATTAAGATCTATTCAGTAAGCGAGCACAAGGTTCGTAAGATTAGAAGACTAAAAGATTATTGAGTAAATGCTAGGGTTTCACGCGAGAGTCTCGCTCGCATCGCATAAGAAATCTTAACTCCCGCCTCGCCTCGCCTCGCACAAAGTTGCAAGTGGGAGATAGGCATGTGAGACTCTCGCGTGAAGCCCTAGTAAATGAGTAGATATAAGTAGACAACTAGTCCGTAGATGTCGATGGGATGGTTGAAGTGGTCTATTTATTGATTATCTATACAAGATTATTGAGTAAATGAGTAGATAAGTAGACAACTAGTCCGTATATGTGGATGAGATTGCTAAAGTGGTTTAATGAGTAAATTAGCAGATATGTAGACAGTTAGACCGTAGATCTAGTTGGGATGGATAAAGTAGTACTTTGGTAAATATTTAGATAGATAGATGGGTTAAGATCTATTGAGTAAGCAATTATCTATACAAGATTATTGAGTAAATGAGTAGATAAGTAGACAAATACTCCGTAGATGTCGATTGGATTGGTAAAGTGGTGTATTTTTAGATAAATAGATGGGTTAAGATCTATTGAGTAAGCGATTATCTATACAAGATTATTGAGTAAATGAGTAGTTAAGTAGACAACTAGTCCGTATATGTGGATGAGATTGCTAAAGTGGTTTATTGAGTAAATGAGCAGATATGTAGACAGTTAGACCGTAGATCTAGTTGGGATGGGTAAAATAGTACTTTGTTAAATTTTTAGATAGATAGATGGGTTAAGATCTATTGAGTAAGCGATTATCTATACAAGATTATTGAGTAAATTAGTAGATAAGTAGACAAGTAGTCCGTATATGTGGATGAGATTGCTAAAGTGGTTTATTGAGTAAATGAGCAGATATGTAGACAGTTAGACCGTAGATCTAGTTGGGATGGGTAAAATAGTACTTTGGTAAATATTTAGATAGATAGATGGGTTAAGATCTATTGAGTAAGCGATTATCTATACAAGATTATTGAGTAAATGAGTAGTTAAGTAGACAACTAGTCCGTATATGTGGATGAGATTGCTAAAGTGGTTTATTGAGTAAATGAGCAGATATGTAGACAGTTAAACCGTAGATCTAGTTGGGATGGGTAAAATAGTACTTTAGTAAATATTTAGATAGATAGATGGGTTAAGATCTATTGAGTAAGCGATTATCTATACAAGATTATTGAGTAAATGAGTAGTTAAGTAGACAACTAGTCCGTATATGTGGATGAGATTGCTAAAGTGGTTTATTGAGTAAATGAGCAGATATGTAGACAGTTAGACCGTAGATCTAGTTGGGATGGGTAAAATAGTACTTTGTTAAATTTTTAGATAGATAGATGGGTTATGATCTATTGAGTAAGCGATTATCTATACAAGATTATTGAGTAAATGAGTAGATAAGTAGACAAATACTCCGTAGATGTCGATTGGATTGGTAAAGTGGTGTATTGAGTAAATGAGCAGATCGATATATAAATAGATCTGTAGATAGTAGGCAGGCTATAGATCGTGGAGGAGGTGAACAATTTATTTTTCTTAGTCAAGGTTGATGTTTAAAAAAAGGCTTCTTTAGTTCCAAAAGCATTGATGCAGACGGGTACACAATGTGGACAATTTTTTGTCTATTATTTATTGGTTGAATGATCTAATGGAATAGAAAAATAAGTGAACTTTCACAAGTGAATGTATAGAAGGATTTAACGTTGACTTGATATTTAGTTCATTTATCTAATGTCAATTTTATATTAATTTTTTTCTTCTATAATAAAGCCTCAAAAGTAAACAATTAAAAAAAATTTACATTTAGAGAAAAAGAAGTCAAAAAATACAAAGAAAGTATCCGAACGTAATGGAGTACAAGTGAAAGTTTGCTTGTAATAAAATAAAATAATAAAGAATTTTAAATTAAATTAAGAATGTTTTAGTAACACCCATTCAAGTTACGGTTAGCTAATTAGTGTGTTACTAGGAAATGCAAGTGAATGTTCTTAGCCTCAAGCATTTGGGGCCGTTATGATAACGTCCTTGCTATATTTAATGCCGTTCTCTCATATAAAACCAAACCACCATCTCCATCTACCAAGTTTCAACTTATCCAGCTAATTCCTTAATCAAAATTATAGGTAATAAACTGACAACTTGACAACATAGCCTAATGTAAAACAACTTTTTTTTCTAACTCAAATTCTTTCAATTATTTTTTTATTAATATGCTCTAATAATATTATTGCGTTTTATACAATTTATTATTATACAAGAATGTCGTCACGATAATAACCATAGCTAATTACATACATTTTTGCATAAATATATAATTAAATAAATTAAGAAACTTAGATTGTATTGCAACTAAATTAAGATTAATACTGTACCAATTTATACTTAATTTACTGTATCAATCGTTAGAAAACACACGGGGGGTACGTACGTACCCCACGTAATTTCTCGTTATTTGTGCTTAAAAATTGAAAATTTGTATTTTTGTTGCAAATTTTAAAATTTTTTACTTGGGGTTTCAGTTAACCCCACGGTCTCAAATGGTTATTTTTAAGCTAAAATCTCAAAATTAGTCCATTTTTTAATTTAAAATAAATTTTAATTTCACACTTGAAGTTCATGCTGAACCACGGTTCTATGAGCTATTAAGGTATTAATGCGGTGTAAAAAATAAAAAATTGTTTTTTGAAAATTGTGTACGACGTTGACGTTACTAGGGTGGGACTTGAAGTTATTTAGCGTTCTGAAGGCGAATAATCGTTTCGTATAGGTCAAACAGGTAAAATACTTGAAAAGCAATAAAATATTTTTTAATCGTTTGTTAAATATTTAAAAATTATTTTAAATTAATTATAAAACTTTAAAAGCCACATAATATAATGTCACAACCTATGATGGTGTTCTTAAAGCATGCAAGAACTGGAGTTTTGTGAAAGTTGTTTGGTTCCCGTCAGGGTCTCTATACAAATGTCAAGAACGTATTAGCAGCCGTTTGCTTATGACACATTCACTTAAATACAAACTTAAAATAGTTGAGAAAAGATAATGTAAAATTATTGTCTGAGCAATAAAACCGCAGAATTTTGAGTTCAATAATTTCTAGAAATTCCAAGTAATTTTCGATTTTTACCACAAACTTGATGTAATCGCTCGCCATTTGACTAAATTATTGGAAAACACTAAATTTTGCAATTCAAAAAACCGAAAAGGTACAAAAAAACAAAAATTACTTTTCTAAACGACCTTAAAATAGTTTTACTATGCAAATTAGCCAATAGATAGCACGCACCGAAAATAAAACCAAAAATCAAAATTTTAAAAAGTTTATCGATAAATAAAAGAACATTAATCAGTTATGGTTGAAGTGAAGACAATGCTATTACGAAACGAAAATTAGTTTTAATACCTCACTTATTAGTGTGTGCATTGTGCGTTCTTTTAAATACAGAGATCATCAACCTAGTTTAATACGGGGTTAATATTACCCCGTTCAGCTACCAGTGTGCACACAGCATTCGTACTTTTGATTATAAGTACGTAACACTAATCTCACCTATTTCTTATCAATTTCTGAAAATTTTTCAAAAATTCAAACAGCCACAAGGAGGGGGGGGGGCATTTGTTATTTATCAATTTATCGAATGAATCTACATATTTGATTAAAATTATATTGATCACGCTATAAATACCTGTTGAATATTTAAAAAAATAATAGTTGGATCGCTTTTTATTACCTTCTTCATATATTACACAAGCGATTGACCTTTTTATATGCAAATATTTAGGCTCGCACATCAATAAATATAAAATCATTGCGGATGTTCAGAGATGTGCTTATCTCATTCAATGAATATTTTTGTTTAATTTTCTTATAATTGCACCCAGTTTTCAATTTTCAAATTACCACATTTGCACTATTTCCCTATACATGGGTAACATGAATTGAGGTTATAAAACTGGGCAAATTTTTTTGTAAGTTGTATCCAGTCTTAACCTACCTCAATCAAAATCTTTAGAACTCAACAAGAATGATTTTTTTAAACAATTTACCTATTAATATTTTTATATTAAATTAAAATGAAGTGTTCAATTCATTAAAATAAATAAATTAATCAAAGTTGTTTCCTACAGTTTACACGTCATTTTCCTGATTTCTTAAAACGAAATTCCTCTGAAGGTACCTTATTTAAATTTCTTGGATAAAAATCAATAATCATTCAAATTTCCCTATAGTTGAAATAGCATTTTCTTGATTCTTAAATGTAATGCCCTTTGTCGTATGATTTCTTATTTAAATTTAAATTAAATCAATGTCAAGTGTTATAGCTGTAAAAGCAATTGCTTTTCAGATATTGTAGCTCAAGTTGTCTCCTAAAGTCGAAATGGCATTTTCCTGATTCTTAAATTGTATGCCTTTTGTCGTATGATTTCTTATTTTCTTGTAAAAATATTACACAATGTAGTGTTTTAGCTCTAAAATCAATTGCTTTTCAGATACTGTAGCTCAAGATGTCCCCTATAGTCGAAATTACATTTTCCTGATTCTTAAATGAAATGTCTTTTTACATATGATTTCTCATTTAAATTTCTTGTAAAATATTAACCAATGTCGAGCGTTGAGCTCTAAAAGCAATTGCTTTTCAAATACTGTAGCTCAAGTTGTCCCCTATAGTCGAAATGGCATTTTCCTGATTCTTAAATGTAATGCCCTTTGTCGTATAACTTCATATTTAAATTTCTTGTAAAAATATTAATTCAATGTACACATTGTTATAGCGCTCTAAAAGCATTTGCTTTTCAGATACTATAGCTCAAGTTCCCTATAGTGTCTCCTATAGTAGAAATGGTATTTTCCTGATTCTTAAACGTAATGCCCTTTGTTGTATGACTTCTTATTTAAATTTCTTGTAAAAATATTAATTTAATGTCCATTGTTATAGCTCTAAAAGCAATTGCTTTTCAGATACTGTAGCTGAAGTGGTCCCTTTTAGTAAAATAGAATTTTCCTGATTCTTAAATGGAATGCCCATTCTCGTATGACTTCTTATTTAAATTTATTGTAAAAATAGTAAATCAATCTTGAGTGTTATAACTCTAAAATCAATTGTTTTTCAGGTATTGTAGCTCAAGTTGTCTCCTAAAGTCGAAATGGCATTTTCCTGATTCTTAAATGTAATTCCCTTTGTCGTATGACTTCTTATTTAAATTTCTTGTAAAAATATTAAATCAATGTCGACTGTTATAGCTCTAAAAGCAATTGCTTTTCAGATACTGTAGCTCAAGTTGTCCCCTACAGTCGAAATGGCATTTTCCTGATTTTTAAATGTAATGCCCATTCTCGTATGACTTCTTATTTAAATTTATTGTAAAAATAGTAAATCAATGTCGAGTGTTATAACTCTAAAATCAATTGTTTTTCAGATATTGTAGCTCAAGTTGTCTCCTAAAGTCGAAATGGCATTTTCCTGATTCTTAAATGTAATTCACTTTGTCGTATGACTTCTTATTTACATTTCTTGTAAAAATATTAAATCAATGTCGACTGTTATTAGCTCTAAAAGCAATTGCTTTTCAGATACTGTAGCTCAAGTTTTCCCTACAGTCGAAATGGCATTTTCCTGATTTTTAAATGTAATGCCCATTCTCGTATGACTTCTTATTTAAATTTATTGTATAAATAGGAAATCAATGTCGAGTGTTATAACTCTAAAATCAATTGTTTTTCAGATATTGTAGCTCAAGTTGTCTCCTAAAGTCGAAATGGCATTTTCCTGATTCTTAAATGTAATTCCCTTTGTCGTATGACTTCTTATTTAAATTTCTTGTAAAAATATTAAATCAATGTCGACTGTTATTAGCTCTAAAAGCAATTGCTTTTCAGATACTGTAGCTCAAGTTTTCCCTACAGTCGAAATGGCATTTTCCTGATTTTTAAATGTAATGCCCATTCTCGTATGACTTCTTATTTAAATTTATTGTATAAATAGGAAATCAATGTCGAGTGTTATAACTCTAAAATCAATTGTTTTTCAGATATTGTAGCTCAAGTTGTCTCCTAAAGTCGAAATGGCATTTTCCTGATTCTTAAATGAAATGCTTATTGTCGTATGATTTCTTATTTAAATTTTTTGTAAAAATATTTATCAATGTCAAGCGTTTAGCTCTAAAATTAATTGATTTTCAGATACTGTAGCTCAAGTTGTCCCCTACAGTCGAAATGGCATTTTCCTGATTTTTAAATGTAATGCCCATTCTCGTATGACTTCTTATTTAAATTTATTGTATAAATAGGAAATCAATGTCGAGTGTTATAACTCTAAAATCAATTGTTTTTTAGATATTGTAGCTCAAGTTGTCTCCTAAAGTCGAAATGGCATTTTCCTGATTCTTAAATGAAATGCTTATTGTCGTATGATTTCTTATTTAAATTTTTTGTAAAAATATTTATCAATGTCAAGCGTTTAGCTCTAAAATTAATTGATTTTCAGATACTTTAGCTCAAGTTGTCCCCTATAGTCGAAATTGCATTTTCCTGATCCTTAAATGTAAATCCTTTTGTTGTATGACTTTTTATTTAAATTTCTTGTAAAAATATTAATTCAATGTCTATTGTTATAGCTCTAAAAGCAATTGCTTTTCAGATACTGTAGCTGAAGTTGTCGCTTTTAGTCGAAATAGAATTTTCCTGATTTTTAAATAGAATGCCCATTCTCGTATGACTTCTTATATAAATTTATTGTATAAATAGGAAATCAATGTCGAGTGTTATAACTCTAAAATCAATTGTTTTCCAGATATTGTAGCTCAAGTTGTCTCCTAAAGTCGAAATGACATTTTCCTGATTCTTAAATGAAATGCTTATTGTCGTATGATTTCTTATTTAAATTTCTTGTAAAAATATTTATCAATGTCAAGCGTTTAGCTCTAAAATTAATTGATTTTCAGATACTGTAGCTCAAGTTGTCCCCTATAGTCGAAATTGCATTTTCCTGATCCTTAAATGTAATTCCCTTTGTCGTACGACTTCTTATTTAAATTTCTTGTAAAAATATTTATCAATGTCAAGCGTTTAGCTCTAAAATTAATTGATTTTCAGATACTGTAGCTCAAGTTGTCCCCTACAGTCGAAATGGCATTTTCCTGATTCTTAAATGAAATGCCTTTTGTCGTGTGATTTCTTATTTATATTTCTTATAAAAATACTAAACAATGTCGAGCGTTTAGCTCTAAAATCAATTGCTTTTCAGATACTATAGCTCAAGTTGTCCCCTACAGTCGAAATGGCATTTTCCTGATTTTTAAATGTAATGCCCATTCTCGTATGACTACTTATTTAAATTTATTGTATAAATAGGAAATCAATGTCGAGTGTTATAACTCTAAAATCAATTGTTTTTCAGATATTGTAGCTCAAGTTGTCTCCTAAAGTCGAAATGGCATTTTCCTGATTCTTAAACGAAATGCCTTTTGTCGTATGATTTCTTATTTAAATTTCTTGTAAAAATATTTATCAATATCGAGCGTTTAGCTCTAAAATTAATTGATTTTCAGATACTTAAGCTCAAGTTGTCCCCTATAGTCGAAATGGCATTTTCCTGATTCTTAAATGTAATGCCTTTTGTCATATGACTTCGTTTTTAAATTTCTTGTAAAAATATTAATTCAAAGTCCATTGTTATAGCTCTAAAAGCAATCGCTTTTCAGACACTGTAGCTCAAGTTCCCTATAGTGTCTCCTATTGTAGAAATGGTATTTTCCTGATTCTTAAATGTAATGCCCTTTGTTGTATGATTTCTTATTTAAATTTCTTGTAAAAGTATTAAAGCAATGTCGATTCTTATACCTCTTAAATAAGTTGCTTTTCCTGATTTCTTAAATGTGTGGTAGATTTTCTTTTTGAAATTCTACCCTTTGTATATTTGTTACATTTCCTTAGGTATATAAAATCTGTTGTTTTCGCTTTAGTAACTATTATTTTCAAGTTCATCGGGTTTTTGGCTTATTTTAGTTACTTCTCAAAACCTGTGGTATTTTTTGGAATATTTGGGTCCCTCTCCATTTCCAAAAGAACTCTCTGGTGTAACACTCCCATTCCGGATATAATAAGTATTCTATTTTAAGATATGTAGATAAAAATGCAAAAAATTGCCCTTGGGATTAAAGAACTGTTAGTTTATAGGTAAACCCCTTCTCTTATTTTAATAAATTCTAGCGACATTTATTAGCAATTATACGATGGAATATTAGTTAATTAAATTGCAAAATTATTATTTAACTTTCTATGCAATTGAAAATTAAGTAATAGCAAAAATTGAAACTTACTTTGTATAATTTGTCCTTTTGATACCAAACGTCTTCTTCATCTTCTGGATTTTGATAACTAGTATCCATGTGCAAATCATCCCTGGAACGCGACAAAATTCTTCTACGTGAAACCATTTTAATTCTATAAAAAATTGATTTTTTAACATCGGTTTCTAATCAATTCTTCTTAGCTTTCTACTACGTTTAAATTCCGGTAGGTATAGAAAGCTTTTAACATATGAAATTTGATTTTTTTTTACTTTGGGAAATACTTTATGCAGTTGTAATGTTAACTCAGTAAATTCTTTTCAGTATACTGCACCCAAAAACTGTAGTCTACATGTTTACCATGAGGTTAAAATACTAATGAAGCAATGTTGTTATAGGATGTAAGCTTGTACGTGAATTATGATTTTTTTTTTAATTTTTAGTTTTGAGTATTACCTTTTGTGTGTGGTAAATTAAAAAAAATTGATGTGGTAGGTGTTGGTTGTTATGACTATACGTACTCGTACAGTTAGTTACGTAAGGATTTGTAAATAAAATTTGCATTTATTGAATTTATAAAGTTTATCCTTTTTAAGCTATTAACTCCTCCACCCTATTTTTGTAAAAAAAAAAAATTCAACGATTGTGAAACGCACTATACTTAAGTGAAACTTAAGTCAGTATTAGCCTTGTTAGATTCTTGTGGTTGAAAAATTTAAGAGGTAACGAAGTCGAAACTAACATTTAATTCGATTGTTCTATTTTTTTAATGAAATAAAATCGAAGTGTATTCCCACAGTGTTATTCGTGCGAATAACTTTGATGGCACCAACTTAAGACCATATGATCTTTGTCAATAGAGATCTTTCTTCAAATCGACTCGAGCTCAACAAACACCCACCTATTGAATTTTTTTTCTAAATCTAAACTCAAACTGTTTTGTTACCTGTAGATTAAACATTCTTAGCACAATACTATTTAATATTCTTTGGAACAAAATCGAAATATTGCTCACGTAAAAAGGTAGCGTTATTACAATAAAAGACATGCGTTTTGAAAGGTGAAAGCAGTTTTTTTACTTCTTCATATTGTTAATAACTTGTGAAGTTAATGGTAAAAACCTCCATATGTTAACCTTAATAAAAAAAAAAAAACACCCTTAACACTATTTTTTGAACTCACCACTTATGAAAGTTGTTAAATTGAAGTAGGTATAATCCCAATGTAAAAAGCCACTAAAAACACTATTTTTTTTAAATTAAACAAAACATGACGGAAAAAGACCTTTAGTTAAAAATCTTTTTTTTTTCGAAAAGAGTTGTACGCGAACCGCCCTTCAGGACCGGAGAGACATACCGCAAAACTTTGCCAACGTCAAACTAATTATGACGTCGCAAATAGGACAGTGGCCAGCCTCTCCCTACTCTTAAGCGTTTCCAAGGCAGTAGGCTACTTTCTTTTAATTTTATATCAAAAATAAAATTCTTTTAAAAAATAACTCTATTTATAACCACTCGAAAATAGTAAAAAAACTTAAATAAAAAGGCCTTAAAATAAAAAAAAAATTTTAATTACATGTGTAAAAAAAAATTATTTAAAATCGAAAATACTGTGGAGAGTTGTACAGGGGTACAGCACACAAACCGGTACCTTAAATATGTATTTACATAAAAAGTTTTGATTTTTATTTTTATTGTAGACTTCTTTTGTTAATTTTCATTTTTCAATTCGTACACAAACCAATAAGATTATATAAAAATAAAAAAAAATCCAAAAAAGAACAATTTATTGTACAAAGAGGCGATTTACAATTCACTACAAGACTACAAGGTGTGTAATAATTAATTTTAAATGTCAAAATTGTTACAGTCGCTATTATGGCTGTCTGGATAATGGCTGTTGGAGTAATGGCTATTAGGATAATGGCTTCCGAAAAATGGCTGCCGATACGTTCACGATTGTTAGAGTGGAGGATGAACAACAGTTCATACGCACTTAAGGCTACTTAGTTGCGCTGCCTCTTTATAGTGACCCTCACACCCTCCAATTTTCCCCGCCACTCCCCTAAAACGCTAGTTTTATTCATAGGACCCATTAATTTCGTAAAAAAATAAAAAACAAATTTTTTAAATGTGGGTCCTCATATCCCATTATTTTAGCCCTGAGTTTATCTCAACCGTTGCTTGAATCAACCTTATGATGCTAGATTGCTAGAGAAGAAAGCATTGCTAATGCTGGCTACTTTAGACTAATATTATCTTAACTAAGGCCACTTACTTGTGCTGCCTCTTTATAATAACTCTCATCTGTAATTATTTTAGCTCTGAGTCTATCTCAATCGTTGCTTGGATCACCCTAAGGATGCTAGATTGCTGGAGGGGAAAGCATAGCTAATTCTGGCTACGTTAGACTAATATTCCTTTAACTACGGTTACTTACTGCTGCTGCCTCTTTATAATAACCCTCATCCCCCATTATTTTAGCCCTGAGACCCTCATCTTCCATTTTTTAGCCCTGAGTCTATCGCAATCGCTGCTTGAATCAACCCAAAAATGCTAGATTGATAGAGGGGAAAGCATCGCTAATGCTGGCTACTTTAGACCAATATTATCTTAACTAAGGCTACTTACTTGTGCTGCCTCTTTATAATAGCCCTCATCTCTCATTATTTTTGCCCTGAGACCCTCATCTTCCATTTTTAAGCCCTGAGTCCATCTCAACCGCTGCTTGAATCAACCTAAGAATGCTAGATTGATAGAGGGGAAAACATCCCTAATGCTGGTAAGGTTAGACCAACATTCCTTTAACTACGGTTACTTACTGCTGCTGCCTCTTTATAATAACCCTCATCTCCCATTATTTTAGCCCTGAGACCCTCATCTTCCATTTTTTAGCCCTGAGTCTATCGCAACCGCTGCTTAAATCAACCCAAGAATGCTAGATTGATAGAGGGGAAAGCATCGCTAATGCTGGCTACTTTAGACCACTATTATCTTAACTAAGGTCACTTACTTGTGGTGCCTCTTTATAAAAACCATTATCTCTCATTATTTTAGCCCTGAGACCCTTATATTCTATTTTTTAGCCCTGAGTCCATCTCAACCGCTGCTTGAATCAACCCAAGAATGCTAGATTGATAGAGGGGAAAACATCGCTATTGCTGGCTACTTTAGACCAATTTTATCTTACCTAAGGCTACTTACTTGTGCTACCTCTTTATAAAAACCATTATCTCTCATTATTTTAGCCCTGAGACCCTCATCTTCCATTTTTTAGCCCCGAGTTCATTTCAACCGCTGCTTGAATCAACCTAAGAATGCTAGATTGATAGAGGGGAAAGCATCGCTAATGCTGGCTACTTTAGACCACTATTATCTTAACTAAGGTCACTTACTTGTGGTGCCTCTTTATAAAAACCATCATCTCTCATTATTTTAGCCCTGAGACCCTCATCTTCCATTTTTTAGCCCTGAGTCCATCTCAACCGCTGCTTGAATCAACCCAAGAATGCTAGATTGATAGAGGGGAAAACATCCCTAATGCTGGCTACTTTAGACCAATATTATCTTAACTAAGGCTACTTACTTGTGCTGCCTCTTTATAATAGCCCTCATCTCTCATTATTTTTGCCCTGAGACCCTCATCTTCCATTTTTTAGCCCTGAGTCCATCTCAACCGCTGCTTGAATCAACCTAAGAATGCTAGATTGATAGAGGGGAAAACATCCCTAATGCTGGTAAGGTTAGACCAACATTCCTTTAACTACGGTTACTTACTGCTGCTGCCTCTTTATAATAACCCTCATCTCCCATTATTTTAGCCCTGAGACCCTCATCTTACATTTTTTAGCCCTGAGTCTATCGCAACCGCTGCTTGAATCAACCCAAGAATGCTAGATTGATAGAGGGGAAAGCATCGCTAATGCTGGCTACTTTAGACCACTATTATCTTAACTAAGGTCACTTACTTGTGGTGCCTCTTTATAAAAACCATTATCTCTCATTATTTTAGCCCTGAGACCCTCATATTCTATTTTTTAGCCCTGAGTCCATCTCAACCGCTGCTTGAATCAACCCAAGAATGCTAGATTGATAGAGGGGAAAACATCGCTATTGCTGGCTACTTTAGACCAATTTTATCTTACCTAAGGCTACTTACTTGTGCTACCTCTTTATAAAAACCATTATCTCTCATTATTTTAGCCCTGAGACCCTCATCTTCCATTTTTTAGCCCCGAGTTCATTTCAACCGCTGCTTGAATCAACCTAAGAATGCTAGATTGATAGAGGGGAAAGCATCGCTAATGCTGGCTACTTTAGACCACTATTATCTTAACTAAGGTCACTTACTTGTGGTGCCTCTTTATAAAAACCATCATCTCTCATTATTTTAGCCCTGAGACCCTCATCTTCCATTTTTTAGCCCTGAGTCCATCTCAACCGCTGCTTGAATCAACCCAAGAATGCTAGATTGATAGAGGGGAAAACATCGCTATTGCTGGCTACTTTAGACCAATTTTATCTTACCTAAGGCTACTTACTTGTGCTACCTCTTTATAAAAACCATTATCTCTCATTATTTTAGCCCTGAGACCCTCATCTTCCATTTTTTAGCCCCGAGTTCATTTCAACCGCTGCTTGAATCAACCTAAGAATGCTAGATTGATAGAGGGGAAAGCATCGCTAATGCTGGCTACTTTAGACCACTATTATCTTAACTAAGGTCACTTACTTGTGCTGCCTCTTTATAAAAACCATCATCTCTCATTATTTTAGCCCTGAGACCCTCATCTTCCATTTTTTAGCCCTGAGTCCATCTCAACCGCTGCTTGAATCAACCCAAGAATGCTAGATTGATAGAGGGGAAAACATCGCTATTGCTGGCTACTTTAGACCAATTTTATCTTACCTAAGGCTACTTACTTGTGCTACCTCTTTATAAAAACCATTATCTCTCATTATTTTAGCCCTGAGACCCTCATCTTCCATTTTTTAGCCCCGAGTTCATTTCAACCGCTGCTTGAATCAACCTAAGAATGCTAGATTGATAGAGGGGAAAGCATCGCTAATGCTGGCTACTTTAGACCACTATTATCTTAACTAAGGTCACTTACTTGTGGTGCCTCTTTATAAAAACCATCATCTCTCATTATTTTAGCCCTGAGACCCTCATCTTCCATTTTTTAGCCCTGAGTCCATCTCAACCGCTGCTTGAATCAACCCAAGAATGCTAGATTGATAGAGGGGAAAACATCGCTATTGCTGGCTACTTTAGACCAATTTTATCTTACCTAAGGCTACTTACTTGTGCTACCTCTTTATAAAAACCATTATCTCTCATTATTTTAGCCCTGAGACCCTCATCTTCCATTTTTTAGCCCCGAGTTCATTTCAACCGCTGCTTGAATCAACCTAAGAATGCTAGATTGATAGAGGGGAAAGCATCGCTAATGCTGGCTACTTTAGACCACTATTATCTTAACTAAGGTCACTTACTTGTGGTGCCTCTTTATAAAAACCATCATCTCTCATTATTTTAGCCCTGAGACCCTCATCTTCCATTTTTTAGCCCTGAGTCCATCTCAACCGCTGCTTGAATCAACCCAAGAATGCTAGATTGATAGAGGGGAAAACATCCCTAATGCTGGCTACTTTAGACCAATATTATCTTAACTAAGGCTACTTACTTGTGCTGCCTCTTTATAATAGCCCTCATCTCTCATTATTTTTGCCCTGAGACCCTCATCTTCCATTTTTTAGCCCTGAGTCCATCTCAACCGCTGCTTGAATCAACCTAAGAATGCTAGATTGATAGAGGGGAAAACATCCCTAATGCTGGTAAGGTTAGACCAACATTCCTTTAACTACGGTTACTTACTGCTGCTGCCTCTTTATAATAACCCTCATCTCCCATTATTTTAGCCCTGAGACCCTCATCTTACATTTTTTAGCCCTGAGTCTATCGCAACCGCTGCTTGAATCAACCCAAGAATGCTAGATTGATAGAGGGGAAAGCATCGCTAATGCTGGCTACTTTAGACCACTATTATCTTAACTAAGGTCACTTACTTGTGGTGCCTCTTTATAAAAACCATTATCTCTCATTATTTTAGCCCTGAGACCCTCATATTCTATTTTTTAGCCCTGAGTCCATCTCAACCGCTGCTTGAATCAACCCAAGAATGCTAGATTGATAGAGGGGAAAACATCGCTATTGCTGGCTACTTTAGACCAATTTTATCTTACCTAAGGCTACTTACTTGTGCTACCTCTTTATAAAAACCATTATCTCTCATTATTTTAGCCCTGAGACCCTCATCTTCCATTTTTTAGCCCCGAGTTCATTTCAACCGCTGCTTGAATCAACCTAAGAATGCTAGATTGATAGAGGGGAAAGCATCGCTAATGCTGGCTACTTTAGACCACTATTATCTTAACTAAGGTCACTTACTTGTGGTGCCTCTTTATAAAAACCATCATCTCTCATTATTTTAGCCCTGAGACCCTCATCTTCCATTTTTTAGCCCTGAGTCCATCTCAACCGCTGCTTGAATCAACCCAAGAATGCTAGATTGATAGAGGGGAAAACATCGCTATTGCTGGCTACTTTAGACCAATTTTATCTTACCTAAGGCTACTTACTTGTGCTACCTCTTTATAAAAACCATTATCTCTCATTATTTTAGCCCTGAGACCCTCATCTTCCATTTTTTAGCCCCGAGTTCATTTCAACCGCTGCTTGAATCAACCTAAGAATGCTAGATTGATAGAGGGGAAAGCATCGCTAATGCTGGCTACTTTAGACCACTATTATCTTAACTAAGGTCACTTACTTGTGCTGCCTCTTTATAAAAACCATCATCTCTCATTATTTTAGCCCTGAGACCCTCATCTTCCATTTTTTAGCCCTGAGTCCATCTCAACCGCTGCTTGAATCAACCCAAGAATGCTAGATTGATAGAGGGGAAAACATCGCTATTGCTGGCTACTTTAGACCAATTTTATCTTACCTAAGGCTACTTACTTGTGCTACCTCTTTATAAAAACCATTATCTCTCATTATTTTAGCCCTGAGACCCTCATCTTCCATTTTTTAGCCCCGAGTTCATTTCAACCGCTGCTTGAATCAACCTAAGAATGCTAGATTGATAGAGGGGAAAGCATCGCTAATGCTGGCTACTTTAGACCACTATTATCTTAACTAAGGTCACTTACTTGTGGTGCCTCTTTATAAAAACCATCATCTCTCATTATTTTAGCCCTGAGACCCTCATCTTCCATTTTTTAGCCCTGAGTCCATCTCAACCGCTGCTTGAATCAACCCAAGAATGCTAGATTGATAGAGGGGAAAACATCGCTATTGCTGGCTACTTTAGACCAATTTTATCTTACCTAAGGCTACTTACTTGTGCTACCTCTTTATAAAAACCATTATCTCTCATTATTTTAGCCCTGAGACCCTCATCTTCCATTTTTTAGCCCCGAGTTCATTTCAACCGCTGCTTGAATCAACCTAAGAATGCTAGATTGATAGAGGGGAAAGCATCGCTAATGCTGGCTACTTTAGACCACTATTATCTTAACTAAGGTCACTTACTTGTGCTGCCTCTTTATAAAAACCATCATCTCTCATTATTTTAGCCCTGAGACCCTCATCTTCCATTTTTTAGCCCTGAGTCCATTTCAACCGCTGCTTGAATCAACCCAAGAATGCTAGATTGATAGAGGGGAAAACATCGCTATTGCTGGCTACTTTAGACCAATTTTATCTTACCTAAGGCTACTTACTTGTGCTACCTCTTTATAAAAACCATTATCTCTCATTATTTTAGCCCTGAGACCCTCATCTTCCATTTTTTAGCCCCGAGTTCATTTCAACCGCTGCGTGAATCAACCTAAGAATGCTAGATTGATAGAGGGGAAAGCATCGCTATTGCTGGCTACTTTAGACCAATTTTATCTTACCTAAGGCTACTTACTTGTGCTACCTCTTTATAAAAACCATTATCTCTCATTATTTTAGCCCTGAGACCCTCATTTTCCATTTTTTAGCCCTGAGTACATTTCAACCACTGCTTGAATCAACCTAAGAATGCTAGATTGATAGAGGGGAAAACATCGCTAATGCTGGTAAGGTTAGACCATCATGCTCTTAACTAAGGTCACTTACTTGTGGTGCCTCTTTATAAAAACCATCATCTCTCATTATTTTAGCCCTGAGACCCTCATCTTCCATTTTTTAGCCCTGCGTCCATCTCAACCGCTGCTTGAATCAACCCAAGAATGCTAGATTGATAGAGGGGAAAGCATCGCTAATGCTGGCTACTTTAGACCAATTTTATCTTACCTAAGGCTACTTACTTGTGCTGCCTCTTTATAATAACCCTCATCTCTCATTATCTTAGCCCTGAGACCCTCATCTTCCATTTTTTTAGCCATGAGTCCATCTCAACCGCTGCTTGAATCAACTTAAGAATGCTAGATTGATAGGGGGAAAAGCATCGCTAATGCTGGTAAGGTTAGACCATCATGCTCTTAACTAAGGCCACTTACTTGTGCTGTCTCCAACCCTTACTCATTTACTCATGAGTACATGTCTGTCGTACATTGTCCCCCTCTACAGTTCCTTGATAATTTTTAACTAGCAGAGCTTCAGGCTTTACCACTTTTAAATCAAAATTTTTGAAAATATTTCATCCCTTAATTTTTGATTTTTTAGTATATTCAGTACTTGGAATAGGTACCTACGTGGAAGCATTGATGGTAAGATATGCAGCAATTTTTTGAATTATTTTTTTTGAGCATACAAAAAAAATTCTGAATTGAACAATTAACGCTTAAATAAGAAACTTGATCGTCAAACGTGTTTTCGTGATAAAACCACTAACACAAAAATATAACATTGTTTATTTTTTCTTTGATCTAGAAAAGCTTATTTTTAAGATTAGTGTAGCTCAGGCCACATTAATCTCAAAGTTCTTGATTCCAAAAATTTTTTCGAGTCTTATCTTTGTTGGAATCAGTGCAAGAAAACATTATGTATTATGGTTTTATGTGAAGCTTATTAATTAAATAAACCGGGCCTATAAAGCACTTTTATTATAGCATACGATAGAGGTTGGAAAGATGCAATTCGAAGAAAATACGTCCTTGAGGAAGCTTATCAAGCATAATTGTTGGATCAAAAAAATTTTTTTTGTAACCGTCCATTGAATTAAGGCCCCTTTTTAAATTCGATACCAAAAATTCAATTATAATATCTTTTGATAAACAACCATTAATTTTTTATTTAATTTTTTGTAGATAGGAATCGGGAAGAATAAGATTTATTAAGTTTAAATTAAAGATTTAAGATTAGTAGTAAATTTGATTAAACAAATGATTTTTTTTAAAGTAGAATTTTAAATTAAATTTTTGAAAATTTTAATTTGAATTATTTGTTTAAATTGTATACGTATAAAGATTAAAAATGTGTCTTTAGTTGTTGATTAATTTCAAGTTCAGTGCAAGTGCTAGTGCAAAATGATTTGGATTAAATTAATAATTATGGTAATTACCTTTTTAATTATTTTTTTTAAAATTAAATTAACGCTATTTTAGTGTTTGTTTTTGTGGAATAAAATTTTTTGTGATGTACAAACTATAAGCGATTATTTGAAAAATAAATTAATTTACACCAATAACGTTATGGAAGATTTCAATCAACAGCTTGTCACAAGTAATTTCTTTTTGAATAATTAATAAAAAAAATTAATATTTAAATTTTAGGCCCATTTGAAATTACAGTTACATTCGAAACAAATAAAATGGCTTCTATTCCTAACTATTACGTTACAGCTAACACTTTTACTCTTTTTAATAAAACTCACATCTTTTTAAATTCCACCCTGTATACATTAGAAAAAAATCTCAAAAATTTTGTTTTAAAAGAAAGCGATAGTTTTTTGAAAGAAAACCAACAAATTTCGTTTATTGAGGTAAGCTTAAATTTATTAAAAAATAATACAGGGTGGCTCATTAATAATGTTTAAATCAATTTTTATCATACACAATAGTATATACAGGGTGGTCAGAATTTTATGTGATTTTGGAGACATCAGTGGCAGCTCGAAATAAGGGGCAAATACAACTTTCAATTAAAAAATTAATTAAACACTGGGAAGTTATAAAATATTTAGTAAATAATGGGAAAAGTAAAGAAAGTTTTAAGGAATTGTTTTAAAATAGCTCAATACATAATACATAAACTATATTCTGTGACGATCACTTTATAATTTCTAGATTATAGAATACGATAAAATTGGAATAATTTTTATTGCTCTATCGAACGTATCTTCTGTAATATATGGCTACTCGAGCATTAAAAATGAATATTTTTTTATACAATCGGTATCGAATGAAAAATTTTCAAACGCTAAATTTTTCAAAAATCGTAACAACCTCTACTTAATTGCAACGAATGATAACACTAATAACGTAACATCAACTACGTGAGTTGAAATTTCGATTGTAATTAAAAATCGATTAATTATTTTAATTTTAGAATTTATAAATGGACCCATTATCATTTTGATCGTATTGAAAATATAGTAACGAGAGATACAATTAAAATGGTATCGTTTAATTGTGAAGATTCCCAAATTATAATTCTCTTGCAAAAATCTAATTTTAATCAAAACGTAATTATTAATTAATTTTTTTGTTAATTTAAAACAATTATTTCTTTTAGCAATACTTAGCTGTGTATAAATTTAGCGACGACAAATTACAAAAAATACAGTTGATAACAGTTAATTCACCCACTTATGTTACTACATATAAAAATCAAAATAAAAATTTTCTTGTCGTTTTTGAAAAATTACAAAATAGTCGTTTGTATTTTTGGAACGGTAAGTCACTTATCTGTTGGGATTTTCAAACAAAAGAAACTCATGAACTTTAAAAACTCACAAATTCCTGATCTGACCAAATCTAATTATCTCTGGGACCAGGCTTTCAGATTACATGTCCACCGAATCACTTGCTAGATGTATTTCAGACGCATAACCTCTCATTACTACTGATCTGATCACATTATATCTTCTGTTTCGTCCAAATACAGCGAATTTTTAACGCTTTTTATGTCAGTCCAAAGATGCTATGTAGCTGAGCACCTGGCAGAACAATTTTAGACACAAATCTACTCACGAATGATATGATCCCTGATCTGACCAAATTTAATCATCTGTATAATCCAGGCGATCAGATTACGTGGCTACTAGATCACTAGAGTAATATTTTAGACGTCCCTCTACGTATAACCTCTCATTACTGCTGAACTGATGACATTAAATCTTCTGTTTTGTCCAAATACAAAAAATATATTTCAGACGCTTTTCTACGTATAACCTTCCATTACTGATGATCTGATCACATTAAATCATCTATTTCGTTCAAATACAGTGCAATTTTAAAGCTTTTTATGTCAGTCCAATGTTCACGTGTTGATGAGCACCTAGCAGAAATATTTTAGACACAAATCTACTCACGAATTTAATAGTCCCTGATCTGACCAACTATCGTCATTTATGGAACCAGGGGATCTGATTACATGTCCACCGAATCACTTGCTAGATATATTTCAGACGCATAACCTCTCATTACTGCTGATCTGATCACATTATATCTTCTGTTTCGTCCAAATACAGCGAATTTTTAACGCTTTTTATGTCAGTCCAAAGATTCTATGTAGGTGAGCACCAGGCAGAACAATTTTAGACACAAATCTACCCACGAATGATATGATCCCTGATCTGACCAAATCTCATCATCTGTATAATCCAGGCGATCAGATTACGTGGCAACTAGATCACTAGAGTAATATTTCAGACGTCCCTCTACGTAAAACCTCTCATTACTGCTGATCTGATGACATTAAATCTTCTGTTTTGTCCAAATACAAAAGATATATTTCAGACGAATTTCTACGTATAACCTCCAATTACTGCCGATTTGATTACATAAAATCATTTATTTCGTCCAAATACAGAGCAATTTTAAAGCTTTTTATGTCAGTCCAATGTTCACGTGTAGATGAGCACCTAGCAGAAATATTTTAGACACAAATCTACTCACGAATTTAATAACCTCTGATCTGACCAACTATCATCATTTATGGAACCAGCCGATCTGATTACGTGTCCACTGAATCACTTGCCAGATGTATTTCAGACGACTTCTCCACGTATAACCTCTTATTACTGCTGATCTGATGACATTAAATCTTCTGTTTTCACCAAATACAAAAAATATATGTCAGACGCTTTTCTACGTATAACTTCCAATTACTGCTGATCTGATCACATTCAATCATCTATTTCGTTCAAATACAGTGCAATTTTAAAGCTTTTTATGTCAGTCCAACGTTCACGTGTAGATGAGGACCTAGCAGAAATATTTTAGACACAAATCTACTCACGAATTTAATAACCTCTGATCTGACCATCTATCATCATTTATGGAATCAGCCGATCTGATTACGTGTCCACTGAATCACTTGCCAGATATA
Source organism: Malthinus seriepunctatus (assembly GCA_963924605.1). Taxonomy (NCBI): domain Eukaryota; kingdom Metazoa; phylum Arthropoda; class Insecta; order Coleoptera; family Cantharidae; genus Malthinus; species Malthinus seriepunctatus. The sequence goes on from OZ004605.1 coordinate 1,624,295, forward strand.
TTTCAGACGACTTCTCCACGTATAACCTCTCATTACTGCTTACCTGATGACATTAAATCTTCTGTTTTCACCAAATACAAAAAATATAGTCAGACGTTTTTCTACGTATAACCTCCAATTACTGCTGATCTGATCACATTAAATCATCTATTTCGTCCAAATACAGTGCAATTTAAAGCTTTTTAAGTCAGTCCAATTTTCACGTGTTGATGAGCACCTAGCAGAAATATTTTAGACACAAATCTACTCACGAATTTAATAACCTCTGATCTGACCATCTATCATCATTTATGGAATCAGCCGATCTGATTACGTGTCCACTGAATCACTTGCCAGATATATTTAAGACGACCTCTCCACGTATAACCTCTTATTACTGCTGATCTGATGACATTAAATCTTCTGTTTTCACCAAATACAAAAAATATATGTCAGACGCTTTTCTACGTATAACTTCCAATTACTGCTGATCTGATCACATTAAATCATCTATTTCGTTCAAATACAGTGCAATTTTAAAGCTTTTTATGTCAGTCCAACGTTCACGTGTTGATGAGCACCTATAGCAGAAATGTTTTAGACACAAATCTACCTTCAAATGATATGATCCCTGATCTGACCAAATCTCATCATTTGTAAAACCAGGTGATTAGATTACGTGTCCACTGGATCGCTTAACCGATGTTTAGACGACCCATCTACGTTCAATTTCAACACATATTGTGTCAGTCTACTAATGGCATGTGGATGGTTTTTAACGACGTTATCTCTATTCTTAATCATAATCGATTTTTAAATTCAAAATTATGGCCATTTTGTTTTTATCTTTTTTTATTATATTCGTGGTTTATCTGTAACCTCATGATTTTGCTTGTTGGTCTATGACCTTCATTTAATGGCGTTTTTAGCAGTTCTCTTAGATACTTCAAGAACCGGCTATGGGCCATAGAATATTGTTTCTGCGAACCCTTCCTTGCAAGGTCGTCAACTTTTTTGCCGTCATTAATACCACGTTGAGGCGGAACTCAAAGCTCATAACAGTAATAATGAGTTCCCTATCCGAGAAGTTAGGTCTACTGACTATTTACACATGTACATTATGTTGTGCAGTCTAGTCGGGGGCTGCAAAACCTTGATAATTCTTATCTGGGCCCATCCCATGCACTTCCCACTTCCCATAGAGTTCTGAAAAATAAGAAGATGATTTTAAGGTTGTTTAAGGGGGTGTTGGGAGATTTTAAATTTCTTTGGATAATTGTCTTTTGATTGATAAATTTTTTAGGTGTGGAATTTGTGCTGTGGATGGATTTGGACAGTTATCCAAATGTAACTAAGCAATTAACAAATTACGTAAATTCAAATCCAATTATTTTTATTTTAAATAAGGTAAAATAAATAATTGATGTTCTCTTTCGAAATAAATTAAAATGTTGGTTTTAGAATAAATTACTAACATTTTCTCATTTTTTAAACAATTTGCGCTTAATTCAAATTACCGAATTAAAAGAAAACTATGAGAAAATTTTGGATATGCAACTTATTTCATACAACAATAAACATTCATTGTTTATTATTACCTTGAACAATCGTAAGATCAATTATATGACAATGGAATTTACTCTAAATCGTTTAAACATAGGTAAGAAAATTTAATTACTCAATTTTTGTTTTCGTTGTCCCAGGAAACGAAAGTGAAATTTTTTTTAGATGCTCCAGTATTGGAAGAAAGTAACCATTTGAGGGAATGTTTGAACCATTTACAAAATATTCTTTTAAATAATACGCAAAAAATAGATTCTGTAAATGAAATTAAAAAAAGTAGTCGACAGATTAATGAACCTCACCAACACCACTATTCTTCTGTCAACGAACCTGTTCTAGCACAGCCAGTTCCTGTAAATTCAGTTTCTGATATAACAACAGGCATTATCCAGCCAGAAGTAAAAAAAATTATAATAATTTAAATTACATTGTATAGCGAGTCTTTTGTTTTAGTTTCATAAATTACAGAGTCAACTAAGTTTACTTACAAATCAAATTAATTTTTTAAATCCAAGACTTGCAACTTTATATCACGAAGGAGATATGGTAATAGTTTTTGAGCACATTGAGCAGATCATTAAAAAAATTTTATTAGATAAATGGAAATATCATCATTAAAGGCGACTTACGAGGGCAACAGCTGCTAGCAGCCAGTAATTTAAAAATTAAATTTTTAAATGGCAAATTATGGAACCCAAAGTCATGGTTATTACGCTCAAAAGTTCAAAATATCACTGGAAAAGTTTTCATTAAAAATTTGAGCACTCAAAATCTTAATTTACCTCCAAACAATAAACTCTTCCATGGTAAGCACAAAAATTGAAAAATAACTACCTCTTTTTCTTCCTTCATAACGAGGGGAGGGGGTGGGGTAAACAAAATAAATAATTAATTTAAAAAATTCAGATTCTTGAGTTTCAAAGATTATTTTCCCAACTTTTATGAAAATTTATCCCTCTTTTTTCTCCCTTCTCCCTTTGATTACATATTTAAAAAATAATTGTGGAATTCAAAGGCATGGTTATTACGCTCAAAAGTTCAAAATATCACTGGAAGAGTTTTCATTAAAAATTTGAGCACTCAAAATCTTAATTTACCTCCAAACAATAAACTCTTCCATGGTAAGCACAAAAATTGAAAAATAATTACCCCTTTTTCTTCCTTCATAACGAGGGGAGGGGGTGGGGTAAACAATACAAATAATTATTTAAAAAAATTCAGACTTGAGTTTCAAAGATTATTTTCCCAACTTTTATGAAAATTTATCCCTCATTTTTCTCCCCTCTCCCTTTGATTACATATTTAAAAAATAATTGTGGATTCCAAAGTCATGGTTATTACGCTCAAAAGCTCAAAATATCACAGGAAGAGTTTTCATTAAAACTTTGAGCACTCAAAATCTTAATTTACCTCCAAACAATAAACTCTTCCATGGTAAGCACAAAAATTGAAAAATAACTACCCCTTTTTCTTCCTTCATAATGAGGGGAGGGGTACGGTAAACAATACAAATAATTATTTAAAAAAATTCAGACTCTTGAGTTTCAAAGATTATTTTCCCAACTTTTATGAAAATTTATCCCTCTTTTTTCTCCCCTCTCTCTTTGATTACATATTTAAAAAATAATTGTGATTATTTTCTAAGATTATTTTTTCAACCTTTCTGAAAGTTTATCCCTCTTTTTCCTCCCCCTTTAATTAAAAATTCAAAAAATAATTATTGGAAGTGAAAAGCAATTTTCATAATGCTCTTTTTTTTCACGGTTAGAAGAAAATAATTTTTGAGTATCAAAGATTATTTTCCCAACCCGTCTCTTTTTCCCGCAATAACGAACATAAGGGAATTTTCCCTTTGTAGAAAAATTCAAAAAACGTTTGAATAGGCATAATTTTGAAAATATTTTAGAGGGGATTTTTTGTAAAATAAATTTTCATACATTTCCCCCCTTTATTTTCTTGATGAAATTTTTGATTTTTTTTAAATTTTCAGATTTTTCAAAATTTATCGTTAATGAAGACGAAATAATTGAAGTAAATTCGTTAACAGCTAACACAATTTTTACCAAAGATATAAATAACATTCCAATTAAAGATTTATATTTGAAAAGCAGTCCAGTTACAATAAGTGGTTTTAAAAATTTTCAACGCTTATCTGTTGGTAGTATGCAAGCTACGTATTTAAATGAGGTGATATTGAATCTTACAAAGTACGTAGGTTTACTAATTAATTATATATTTATTATCTACTCTAGAAAGGCGCTACACTTTTTATAAATAATGCAGTTAATTCCAATGTTGGACTTTCAAAATCAAAAATTACAGCAAATCTCAAACTCAAAAGTCTCAATTTTGAACAAATAAATGGAATCGATTGGAATGTTTTCAAAAGTTCGCTATTTCGTAAAGGAATTGATCAGAACATTCAAGGTAATTTAAAAAAAAATTAAATTTCAACAACCACCCTTGTAATATCACCCCGATACGGACGTGGGGGAGGTCATGTAGTTGCATCAGAAGTAATGTCTCTTAAAACATGTCAAAACACAATAGAGTAATTATTACCAAATTTTAAAATTAGAACAGATCGAAAAGGTTTTAAGGTTATTTTCAAAACACCCTGTATAGTATAGGGTGAGTTACTAAATGTCTACGTCGATAGCTCTTTTATTATACACAATAGAAAAAAAATGTTTTGACAAAAGTTGTATGAGAAGAATAGTACTACATTTGAAAATTGTTTTTAGTTATACAGTGTGTACGGTATAAGCGTGGCTTAACAAGCGTACTTTTTTTAATGAAACACTCTGTATACTTTAATGCTAAAATATTGTCCGCGAGATGATCTTTACAAAACCATATTTTTTTATTTTTTGGTTGCGGTGTTGCCGCGATATTTGATTTTTTATGCAAAATTTGGCAATTTTAAGACACGATACAAAAATACACCCCTTCTACATTTCTGAAGTTAAATTAATTTTTTTGTGCCAGGTATTAGTCAAAATCAAGTATTACCATTCAGAAACGTCAAAGTCAAAATTGCTTCTACGGGGTGATATTTAGTGAAGTTTCAAAATTAATACTTTTAATTTGTACTAAGTCGATTAATTTAAATGGAACACCTTGTATAACTTTAGTTATTTGAATAGAGCTAATTATTTCCTACAAATCTTATTCAATAATGCCTATACCTAAAAGTAATAGTTTTTGAGAAAATTCGATTTTTAAAAATGTTAAATTTTGTAACAAAAATTGCATATCTTGGCAACGTTGCAAACAAAAATCAAAATTAAGGTTTTTTTGTAAATGGTTTCCAAAGAACAATGTTTTAGCATAAAAATATACTGGGTGTTCTATTTAAAAAAATTAAGTTGGTTGTGCCACGTCCATGTCGTACACCCTGTATAATTTAAAATAGTTTCAAATTGTATAGCTTTTATTCACATACAACTTTTATTAAAACTATTTGTTCAAATTGTTTATAATAAAAGAGATATCGATGAAGACACTTTTAATGACTCACGCTGTATATCGCTTTTTTTCAATTTGAGGCCTGTGAATGTTAATTTTGTATTAACTTTTATCTTAATTTAATATTATTAAAAGTAAAAGTTTGCACCCCCACAAAAATCGAAAGAGACCATTAAGATTGATCTGAAATTGATTTAAAAAAATGCTTGTGCCTATAAAATTAGTAAAATGAGTTCAAACGTCCCACTCTTATAGTTCATGGCAAATACAAAAAAAAAGCTTAACGACATGTTACTAAAATGTTTTTAAAGAGAAAAAAACTTGCAAAAGGTAATTTTGTTATTTTTTTATACATTCCATTGTTTTAGCACTAAGCGCCAGTAAATTATAAACTATAATTATACAGGATGTTCCCAAAATAATTAACTAACATTAATTCATAAAGGTTTGTGACTTTAAAAAATGAGAGCCACTTTTGGTTTAAGATATTTATTTAAAAAAAGCCTCTGACATCTCTCTCATAGTATCATGACGTGATGTAAGCCCCCGTATTTATTTTTTCCAAAAAAAAAAAATTATTTACATAAATTACATCACATATGCAAATTACTTTTCACTTATTTATTTTTCTTACCACTTGAGTTTGCATTGTGCCAAATTGAGTATGAAATTTGATGTGTCACATAAAGGGGAACCAGTAAAATATCGTTTTGGTTTAACCTTACATTGACCCCCGAATTAAATTTTTTTAAACCACAATTATTTTTTTTAGGAATTTTAACTGCACAAACAATCGAATCAAATCGAATTAATGCTAAAACCGTAGCTAATTTAAATGTTTCCTCACTGCTAACCCTCACCACAGATCAGACAGTAAAATCAAAAATTAATTTTGAAGTTGTTACTGTAAGTAATATTTCTTGTGAAACCCTCAATGGAATTGATTTTAACCGAGAAGTAGCTACTGAAAAAAATTCTTATATTAAAGGTTAGTAAGGCTTTTTCCAGAGTGCGCTCGTTTGGTTACGATTCAGCAGCGTAGCAACGTCCTCGAACGCTTAGTTATGGCTTCTTCATAAAATAATTAGCAGCCCTTTCCAAATTTCCCAATACCGATAGATTTGGGACTAGTAGAGTCCAAAAGATACATAGGCTCTGTTTCGGGCGTTTTATCAAATTGTGGACTGCTGACCGATTTGGGACAAGTAGTGCTCAGGGGTCTAAAGAAAGCCCTACATTGTAATGCAGATGTTTCAGATTACACACATAGGCCTTGTTTTTGGACGTGAGTCACGAATGTGATTTTTCTACTTTCTAAGTATTAATCGCCTTGGGGTAAATGGGATTTAAGGGTCTTATTTTGGGGATATGAATCACTTATGTAGATAAAGTTCTAAGCATCAATCGTTTTGGCACGAGTAGGATTCAGGAGTGTAAAGGTAATACATAGGCCCTTGGGACAAATAGGACTTAAGCGTCTCTAGGAAGCTTTGCCTTATAATTCATCGTAATGAAACTATTTCAGATAGGCCTTGTTTTTGGACGTAAGTCACGAAAGTGACTTTTCTAGTTTCGAAGTATTAATCGTCTTAAGACAAATGGGACTTGAGCGTCTTCAGGAAGCCTTGTCTTATAATGCATCGTAATGAAACTATTTCAGATGACACATATTTTTAGACGTCAGTCACAAAAATGATTTTTCTAGTTTCTAAGTATTAATCACCTTAAGACAAATGGGACTTGAGGGTCTCAAGAAAATCTTGCTTTATAATGCATCCCAATGAAACTATTTCAGATTACTTATTTCTTCTTTCATAAGCCCTGTTTTAGGGCGTAAGCCACAAAAGTAATTTTTCTAGTTTCTTATAATTATTAATCGCCTTGGAACAAATGGATCTTAAGGTTTTTGGACGTCAGTCCGAAAGCGATTTTTCTACTTTTTATGTATTAATCGCCTTGGGACAATTGGCAGTTAAAAGTTTCAAGGAAGCCTTGCCAATAATGCATCGTAATGAGACTATTTCAGATTACACACATATACCCTGTTTTTGGACGTAAGCCACCAAAGTATTTTTTTAGTTTTTAATTATTAATCGCCTTGGGACAAATGGGACTTAAGCGTCTCTGGGAAACCTTTCCTTATAATGCATCGTAATAAAACTATTTCAGATTACACCTATTGGCCTTGTTTTTAGACGTGAATCACGAAAGTGATTTTTCTAGTTTCTAAGTATTAATCGCCTTGAGACAAATGGGACTTAAGCGTCTCTAGGAAGCTTGCCTTCTAATGCATCGTAATGAAACTATTTCAGATTACACACATAGCCCTTGTTTTTGGACGTGAGTCACGAAAGTGGCCTTTCTAGTTTCTAAGTATTAATCGTCTTAAGACAAATGGGACTTGAGCGTCTTCAGGAGGCCTTGTCTTATAATGCATCTTAATGAAACCATTTCAGATTACACATATTTTTAGACATCAGTCTAAGTACTAATCACCTTAAGACGAATGGGACTTAGGGGTCTCAAGAAAGTCTTGCTTTATAATGCATCCCAATGAAACTATTTCAGATTAATTATTTCTTCTTTCATAAGCCCTGTTTTTGGGCGTAAGCCATAAAAGTAATTTTTCTAGTTTCTAATTATTAATAGCCTTGGGACAAATGGAACTTAAGGTTTTTGGACGTCAGTCCGAAAGCGATTTTTCTACTTTTTATGTATTAATCGCCTTGGGACAATTGGCAGTAAAAAGTCTCAAGGAAGCTTTGCCAATAATGCATCGTAATGAGACTATTTCAGATTACACACATATACCCTGTTTTTGGACGTAAGCCACCAAAGTATTTTTTAGTTTTTAATTATTAATCGCCTTGGGACAAATGGGACTTAAGCGTCTCTGGGAAACCTTTCCTTATAATGCATCGTAATAAAACTATTTCAGATTACACCTATTGGCCTTGTTTTTAGACGTGAATCACGAAAGCGATTTTTCTAGTTTCTAAGTATTAATCGCCTTGGGACAAATGGGACTTAAGCGTCTCTAGGAAGCTTTGCCTTCTAATGCATCGTAATGAAACTATTTCAGATTACACACATAGGCCTTGTTTTTGGACGTGAGTCACGAAAGTGGCCTTTCTAGTTTCTAAGTATTAATCGTCTTAAGACAAATGGGACTTGAGCGTCTTCAGGAGGCCTTGTCTTATAATGCATCTTAATGAAACCATTTCAGATTACACATATTTTTAGACATCAGTCTAAGTACTAATCACCTTAAGACGAATGGGACTTAGGGGTCTCAAGAAAGTCTTGCTTTATAATGCATCCCAATGAAACTATTTCAGATTAATTATTTCTTCTTTCATAAGCCCTGTTTTTGGGCGTAAGCCATAAAAGTAATTTTTCTAGTTTCTAATTATTAATAGCCTTGGGACAAATGGAACTTAAGGTTTTTGGACGTCAGTCCGAAAGCGATTTTTCTACTTTTTATGTATTAATCGCCTTGGGAAAATTGGCAGTTAAAAGTCTCAAGGAAGCTTTGCCAATAATGCATCGTAATGAGACTATTTCAGATTACACACTTATACCCTGTTTTTGGACGTAAGCCACCAAAGTATTTTTTTAGTTTTTAATTATTAATCGCCTTGGGACAAATGGGACTTAAGCGTCTCTGGGAAACCTTTCCTTATAATGCATCGTAATAAAACTATTTCAGATTACACCTATTGGCCTTGTTTTTAGACGTGAATCACTAAAGCGATTTTTCTAGTTTCTAAGTATTAATCGCCTTGGGACAAATGGGACTTAAGCGTCTCTAGGAAGCTTTGCCTTCTAATGCATCGTAATGAAACTATTTCAGATTACACACATAGGCCTTGTTTTTGGACGTGAGTCACGAAAGTGGCCTTTCTAGTTTCTAAGTATTAATCGTCTTAAGACAAATGGGACTTGAGCGTCTTCAGGAGGCCTTGTCTTATAATGCATCTTAATGAAACCATTTCAGATTACACATATTTTTAGACATCAGTCTAAGTACTAATCACCTTAAGACTAATGGGACTTAGGGGTCTCAAGAAAGTCTTGCTTTATAATGCATTCCAATGAAACTATTTCAGATTACTTATTTCTTCTTTCATAAGCCCTGTTTTTGGGCGTAAGCCACAAAAGTAATTTTTCTAGTTTCTTATAATTATTAATCGCCTTGGGACAAATGGATCTTAAGGTTTTTGGACGTCAGTCCGACGGCGATTTTTCTACTTTTTATGTATTAATCGCCTTGGGACAATTGGCAGTTAAAGTCTCAAGGAAGCCTTGCCTATAATGCATCGTAATGAAACTATTTCAGATTACACACATTTGTAACATTTGTTTTTGGACGTAAGCCACCAAAGTATTTTTTTTAGTTTTTAATTATTAATCGCCTTGGGACAAATGGGACTTAAGCGTCTCTGGGAAACCTTGCCTTATAATGCATCGTAATAAAATTATTTCAGATTACACCTATTGGCCTTGTTTTTAGACGTGAATCACGAAAGTTTTCTAGTTTATAAGTATTAATCGCCTTGGAACAAATGGGACTTAATGGTCTGAAGAAAGCCTTGCTTTGTAATGCTTCGTAATCCAGATATTTCAAATTACACACATAGGTCCAAGCATAGGCATAGGTTTTTGGACGTAAGTCACAAAAATGATTTTTCTAGTTTCTAAGAATTAATCGCCTTGGGACAAATGGGACTTATTCGCGTCTAGCAACCCTTACCTTATAATTGAATGCATCATAATGAAACTATTTCAGATTACACTCATAGGACCTGTTTTTGGACGTGAGTCACAAAAGTGAATTTTTTAATTTGTAAATGTTAATCGCCTTGGGACAAATGGGTATCAAGGAAGCTTTGCCTTTTAATCCATAGTAATGAAACTATTTCAGATTACACACATAGGTCCTGTTTTTGTCCTGACGTGAGTCACGAAAGTGATTTTTCTACAGTTTCTAGTTTCTAATATTAATCGCCTTAGGACAAATTGGACTTATTCGCCAGCAAGCCTTACCTTGTAATGCATCATAATAAAACTATTTCAGATTACACACATAGGCGTTTTTGGACGTAAGTCACGAAAGTGATTTTTCTAATTTCTAAGTAAATCGCCTTGGGACAAATGGGACTTAAGGGTTTCATTTTGTGGATATGAATCACTATTGTAGCTAAGCTTCTAAGCATTGATTGCTTTGGGACGAGTGGGATTCAGAAGTCTAAAGGCAGTACATAAGCCCTATTTTTGGGAGCTGAATCAGTTTGAGACGAGAGGGAGGATTGCTACGCTACTGTTAAAGTCTGACCATTTGAAAGAAGATTAAATGGTGACAATTAAAAAATTTGTTTTACATTGTTTTAATAGGTCCTGTAAGCTTTGACCATGTAACTGTTATGGGAACTTTAAGTGGACCAACTAATAAATTGAAATTGGATGCAACAAAAGAAGATAATTTTTTACAAATTTACAAAAATGTTAAAATAGTTGGTAATTTGTACGTGTCAAACTTGAAATTACTAAATTCGGCAGTAGCAGTCGTTAACAACGAAAATTTTAATTTGAAGCAGATTTACGAATATTGGCTAAAAGATCAAAATCAGGTAATTTCGGAATTTCTCTCTATCAGCCTTCCTGTCCATGTAATGTCTGTCTGCCGACCCATCAAGCTATGCATCTACCTGTCTGTCTTTCCTTCTGACCGTTTACCGTTTGTTCATCTGTTTGTTTGCTCATCCGGTCATCAGCATCAGGCCGCGAGTCCGTCTGTCAGTTTAAATAATTTTTTTATATTTCAGGTTATTAGGGATCATTTCGAAGCTCATGAAGGTATAAGCGTCCCACATCTAGCAACTCGAAACGTAAATTCGGTGGACGTTAAGCAGTTCCTTAGAAATGAAAAAGAAAATAAATTAAAAACTAATTTATTTTTTGAAAATGTCACTATTATAGGAAACGTTAATTTAAACCCAAACGCAATTCATAATCCAAACGTCAAAAATCTTAATTTGGAAGCTGTGAGATTAAAAGGAAGGTAATAAAGTAATTTTTTAGATTATCCCCATGCGCAAAGTTTTCCTAACGGCAGTAACCCTTTTGTCACTCTTGCCCTCTACGCCTCTGGATATTGCTCTAAAAAATTGTTTTTTGAATTTTTGGAGCTTTTCTATAGGAAAAACACTGCTACAAAAGATTATTTTCAGATTTTCAATTTTTGGGCGAAAAACCTTACAAGGGAAAATTACAGTTGGAAATTTGGTTACTAATTATTTGGACGATATAAAAGTTTCGGACGCTCTTAATATAAATAATTTAAATAAAATATCAGGTAATTATTTGCGCTTTGATTCAATTTAATAAGATTATATAATTTAATAAGCAATTTTTAGGAATTACAACTTTTCAAAATATTTTAATTGAGGGAAATTTGAATAGCAATGCGATCACAACAAAGGCTATTAATGACGTCGATTTAAATGCTTTGAACAAATTGGCTATGTTTACCAACAAACCTCAAATAATTGAAGAATTAATAGTTGAAAATATTTCTAGTATTATAAATAATTAATAATCGTTTAATTTGTAATTTTTTTTAAATTTTTAGCACGAACAATTGAAACTTCCTTAATAAATAACGTCAGTTACAACGATTATTTAAGTCACTTCAATAACATTAACTCACTTGAAATTTTGAAAAATTTAATCGTCAATGGAAATGTACAATTTTTAAATGTACAGGGAATTTCTCACATAAACGACATTCCAATAAATGAGTTATTTATGGCAAAGGTAATGTAACATGTTTTAAACCTTTCGATACTTTTGCTATTTCAAAATAGGGCCCCTTAGAGATTTTTTGGATTTAAAAAATGGGGTCCAAACGACCCCATTATAAAACAAAAACATGATAGTCATAATTTGGAGTTTGGAATTAAATTAACGTGGGGTCCGAACGGACCCCATTTGAAAACAGTTTAAGTTGAAAATGTATGGTCTATCAAGCCCACTTACAGTTACTATTAAAAATTTTGAGACTTGGGGGTCTAAGCGACCCCAAATTTCAACCTTAATATGTTTTTTTTTAATTTTAGGTAGAAAACAATGGAAATATGAATTCAAGAGCCACTATTAAATTTTTAGGAAATGTTTATGCAAAAAACGTCGAAGTTATTTTTATTAACAATGTAAATGTTTCTAATCTAAATCAAAAATTACTTTACCGCAATATGGAACAAAACGTAACAGCGAAGTACTCTTTTGATGTTCTTACAACAAGTACGAAAATATTTTTTTAATTTTTTTATTATTACAAAATATTTTTCAGCGAATATTTTGACATCGAGAATCAACAATATTGAAACTAGTAATTTAATTGATATTAAAGAAATGACAGTTCAAACAGTTGTAGTACCAGGAGGCCTTAAATTAATGGAAGCCGAATTTTTGCGCTCTTTTTATTCTGAGAGTTTAATTTGTAATGTAGAAGAAGCCATTAGTAGAATACACAATCAACCAACACGTTTTTGGAATACCCTTTCGGTATTCCAAAATGTCACTTTGCTGGATCAGGAATGTGATCTTACAACAATTTTGGAAAAGTCTGTAAATTTAAAGAAAACCAACGTAATTCAAGGACAGGTAAGGAATTTAAAATTTTTGAAGAAATTTTTCTTCAGAATTTTTGGAAATTGAAGTGTCCCTCACTGCTAACTCTGATATCTTCCAAAAGTTCTAAACTGATAATCGTCTGTGGTGTGGTTCGTGGTTGGCATATCCTCAGGCCTTTATTTACCCGTTCATCTTGTAAAAAATGGATCCGATTCACTGGTTATAGAATTTTTGGAAATTGAAGTGTCTCTCACTGCTAACTCTGATATCTTCCAAAAGTTCTAAAATGATCATCGTCTGTGGTGTGGTTGGCATATTCTGAGGCCTTTATTTACCCGTTCATCTTGAAAAGAAATGGATACAATTCACTGGTTTACAGAATTTTTGGGAGGTGAAGTGTCCCTCACTGCTAACTTTGATATCTTCCAAAAGTTCTAAACTGATAATCGTCTGTGGTGTGGTTCGTGGTTGGCATATCCTCAGGCCTTTATTTACCCGTTCATCTTGTAAAAAATGGATCCGATTCACTGGTTACAGAATTTTTGGAAATTGAAGTGTCCCTGGACACTGCTAACTCTGATATCTTCCAAAAGTTCTAAAATGATCATCGTCTGTGGTGTGGTTGGCATATTCTGAGGCCTTTATTTACCCGTTCATCTTGAAAAGAAATGGATACAATTCACTGGTTTACAGAATTTTTGGGAGGTGAAGTGTCCCTCACTGCTAACTCTGATATCTTCCAAAAGTTCTAAACTGATAATCGTCTGTGGTGTGGTTCGTGGTTGGCATATCCTCAGGCCTTTAGTTACCCGTTCATCTTGTAAAAAATGGATCCGATTCACTGGTTACAGAATTTTTGGAAATTGAAGTGTCCCTGGACACTGCTAACTCTGATATCTTCCAAAAGTTCTAAAATGATAATCGTCTGTGGTGTGGTTGGCATATTCTGAGGCCTTTATTTACCCGTTCATCTTGAAAAGAAATGGATACAATTCACTGGTTTACAGAATTTTTGGAAATTGAAGTGTCCCTCACTGCTAACTCTGATATCGTGATATCTTTCAAAAGTTCTAAACTGATAATCGTCTGTGGTGTGGTTGGCATATTCTGAGGCCTTTATTTACCCGTTCATCTTGTAAAAAATGGATCCGATTCACTGGTTATAGAATTTTTGGAAATTGAAGTGTCTCTCACTGCTAACTCTGATATCTTCCAAAAGTTCTAAAATGATCATCGTCTGTGGTGTGGTTGGCATATTCTGAGGCCTTTATTTACCCGTTCATCTTGAAAAGAAATGGATACAATTCACTGGTTTACAGAATTTTTGGGAGGTGAAGTGTCCCTCACTGCTAACTCTGATATCTTCCAAAAGTTCTAAACTGATAATCGTCTGTGGTGTGGTTCGTGGTTGGCATATCCTCAGGCCTTTATTTACCCGTTCATCTTGTAAAAAATGGATCCGATTCACTGGTTACAGAATTTTTGGAAATTGAAGTGTCCCTGGACACTGCTAACTCTGATATCTTCCAAAAGTTCTAAAATGATCATCGTCTGTGGTGTGGTTGGCATATTCTGAGGCCTTTATTTACCCGTTCATCTTGAAAAGAAATGGATACAATTCACTGGTTTACAGAATTTTTGGGAGGTGAAGTGTCCCTCACTGCTAACTCTGATATCTTCCAAAAGTTCTAAACTGATAATCGTCTGTGGTGTGGTTCGTGGTTGGCATATCCTCAGGCCTTTATTTACCCGTTCATCTTGTAAAAAATGGATCCGATTCACTGGTTACAGAATTTTTGGAAATTGAAGTGTCCCTGGACACTGCTAACTCTGATATCTTCCAAAAGTTCTAAAATGATAATCGTCTGTGGTGTGGTTGGCATATTCTGAGGCCTTTATTTACCCGTTCATCTTGAAAAGAAATGGATACAATTCACTGGTTTACAGAATTTTTGGAAATTGAAGTGTCCCTCACTGCTAACTCTGATATCGTGATATCTTTCAAAAGTTCTAAACTGATAATCGTCTGTGGTGTGGTTGGCATATTCTGAGGCCTTTATTTACCCGTTCATCTTGAAAAAAATATGGATACAATTCACTGGTTTACAGAATTTTTGGAAATTGAAGTGTCCCTCACTGCTAACTCTGATATCTTCCAAAAGTTCTAAACTGATAATCGTCTGTGGCGTGGTTCGTGGTTGGCATATCCCCAGGCCTTTATTTACCCGTTCATCTTGTAAAAAATGGATCCGATTCACTAGTTACAGAATTTTTGTAAATTGAAGTATCCCTGGACACTGCTAACTCTGATATCTTCCAAAAGTTCTAAACTGATAATCGTCTGTAGCCTGGTTGGCATATTCTGAGGCCTTTATTTACCCGTTCATCTCCAAAAGAAATGGATACAATTCACCGGTTTAGAGAATTTTTGGAAATTGAAGTGTCCCTCACTGCTAACTCTGATATCGTGATATCTTTCAAAAGTTCTAAACTGATAATCGTCTGTGGTGTGGTTGGCATATTCTGAGGCCTTTATTTACCCGTTCATCTTGAAAAAAATATGGATACAATTCACTGGTTTACAGAATTTTTGGAAATTGAAGTGTCCCTCACTGCTAACTCTGATATCTTCCAAAAGTTCTAAACTGATAATCGTCTGTGGTGTGGTTCGTGGTTTGCATATCCCCAGGCCTTTATTTACCCGTTCATCTTGTAAAAAATGGATCCGATTCACTGGTTACAGAATTTTTGGAAATTGAAGTGTCCCTGGACACTGCTAACTCTGATATCTTCCAAAAAGTTCTAAAATGATAATCGTCTGTGGTGTGGTTGGCATATCTTCAGGCCTTTATTTACCCGTTCATCTTGAAAAGTACCAGTACACAACAATTTTAATTTTGCGCACACAAAGGCACAAGAGTTTTAGTTCCCAGCTCCTCAACTATTAAAGGTGACATTTTTATTAATTTGCAGGTAATTTTTGAACATAATATCCTTGGAAGTTACGTGTCGTTAGGTACTGTTAATGAAATAAATTTTGACGAATTTATCCAAGATGCTGTTTTGGCAACCGCAACTGAGCAGGTGATGTTATGATTTTGTAAAAATTTAAATGTTTGTAAAAAACAATTGATTTAACAGATTGTAACTGGTCATAAGACGTTTGACCGCTTAATAACATCAACAGCAAATATTATGGGTAGTGCCGAAATTCCCATAATTAATAAAATTGATATAAAGAAAGTCAACAGTAGCATCGTGTTTAAAAATGGAGCAGATCAATGGGTTATTAATGGGTCTAAAATTTTCTTCGCAGGACTAGAAGCAAATAGACTGATTGTAAGTATTCGATTTTGGTTTTCTGCTAAGGTTTCTCCACATTTGCTTCGGAGGGCACGTTAAGCCGTCTGTTACGTTGCAACCCGGAGTTCTACTAATGGGAGATGTAGATGAATTTAATTTACTTTTTTAGAGCCCAAAACTCACAAATGTTGATCCGGAAGTATTAATTACGACCAAAAGTACTACCATCCCCAAGGCTTATTTCAATAATTTGGAAATTGTTGACAATTTTAATGTTGATTACGTTAATGATATTAATGTTAGCGATGTTTTGTCTAAAAGAATTTTGCTAAATTCAAACAATGAACAACTAGCACTTGGTGTTTATTATTTTGATAATTTAGTAATAATCGGTGAGTTTACTTTAAAAAATTTTATTTATGTTTGTAGTTACACAATTTTTTTCTAGGTAATTGTACTGTCAATAAAATGAATGAATTAACAATGAGTGATGTTGTTTTCGATTTGGGAAAACAAATAATTATTAATTCTAAAAAGTTTACACAAAGTACAAATATTAACGAAAATATTTACTTTCGCAATTTAAACAGCGTAGATATGGTGAACGGATATAATTCTTCCATGTTCCAAGATCAACCTAAAACTTCGAAAAATATTGTAAGTTCCAAACAGTAGATAATATAATCCATCTTTTGGTTTTTTGGCCTCTTTTCTATTTTTTACCAAAACTGTATCTCAGTATAGAGTCTATCGATATATCGATGGACATCGATAGTCGATAATTATCGAATAACGATATCTGAATTGAAAAATATCTAATTTATCGTATAACTATCGTCATACGATGATATATCAATGGATATATCGATTCATATAATAATAGATATATTCAGTTTTCTATTAGTTATGAATAATTATCGACTGTTATAAATAATTATCGACATGTCTAAATAACGATAAATATCGATATGTAGATAAGTTAGTTCCAAAAAAATATATCCATCTCTTGTGCATCAGTTGCGAGCTGCGAACGTCAAATTTTGGCTTCTTTTCTATTCTTTATTTAAACTGTATTATCAGTATAGAGTCTATCGATATATCGATATAAATATATAGGGGGACCACCCTAGCGGACACACTGTATATCAATATATTGAAATATATCTAAAAATCGTTATAATTATCAATAAATCGTTAACTACGGATAAATCGTTAACTCTCGATAAATCGAGAGTTAACTATCGATAAATCGTTAACTATCGACATATTGTTAACTGTGGATATATGATTGAATGAACAAATGTATGAATAATTATCGATATATCTAGAAATATCGATAAACATAGATATTTCGATAGCTATCGATTAGTTATGAATAATCGATAAATATCGTTATACCGAATACCTCGATATATTTTTAATATCGATACATTCGATAACTGTTTTAATATCGCCCAGCCCTAGTATAGAGGTTTTCAGACCTCGGATTTTCCTTAGCCATAATGAGCTTTGTGTAAGCCATAGGCTTCTAGATTTAATTTATTATCTAATTTGCAGGTATTTAAAGATCACACTGTAATCCTGAGTAATATATCGACCGATTATTTAAATGGATTTTCTGTTAACTTCCTTAAAAATTTAATAGAATCGAAAGTTGAAGCAAAATATTCTAAATTTATACAAGATAAGGCTTCAAAAATTGAGTCAGTTCTTAATACGAGTTTAGAAATTTCCCACGGTAAGTTAATTAAAAGAGTCATTATGGATTATGAAATTGAGCTCGATTAATTATTGTAGGCGCTGGCAATACGTATTTATATTTGGAAAAATCCAAAGACTTACAATTTTATTTAAAAAATGTCACCGAAGCTTCCATTTCGGCATTTAAAAATAATATTGTCTTAGAAGCAGTTGTACTAGAGGTGGGATCTCAGTGCGGTTATACTAACGACTGCAATTGTTTTACGCAGAAAAAAATGCAAATTTCACGAGAATTGTCAATAAACGTTATTACCCAAGTTACCAATAAGTTAATTTTTGGTTATGAAGATGAGGAATTTACTTTGCATTGGTTTAGCGAGCGACCGAACGATCGCAACGTTTGCGGGTGAGTTCACACACGCCTATAAAAAATGCGGAAGTAACTATGACAATTTTTTGAATTTTTATTCAGAACGTCATCCAATGCGTCGATATCGTTTATGTGGATGGTGAGGTATCCGAAAGAATCTCAAGGCTCTCATTTATACTCGGATTACGTGATGGGTTATATGAAGAAGGTTGAGTTTTATCGCCTCGACACCTACGTTTATGTTGTTACTAATATCGAAAGTAACAATAACCGTCTCGATTGTTTAATCTACAAGTTTGATAACAGAAAAGTAATAATATGTGATCGAATTGCAATTTATTCAAATTGTTTTTTTTTTAGAAAATTGTCAGCTTAGTACAAATTATCAACGATAGGATTCTTGAAGGAATTTTAGAAACGCCAAAAGGGATGCATTTAATTCTCACGGGTGGGAAAAATTCTAAAATTGTAACGCAAATTTATAACTTTAATGCAACTGTTGAAAAGGTGATTTTGAGTTGGGCAAAGCGGTTTAATCAAAAATCGGTTTCTTCAGAGAGCGGTTTCTTACGAACGGCCGGGGAAAAAGTTGATATTTAGACGTTACGCTCGTAACCGTTAGCGACTTTAATATCCGGTTTATAGCACTAATAGTCATAAATCCTGATAGGGCATGGTTCAAGGAAGGCAATGACATATTTATATATAGGAAATAAGAGCCTAATTAGTGCGAAAAGTCCAATTGAATTTGGTAAAATTTAAAAAAACAGAGGATGTTTTTTACCAATCATTCGTTAATTTTTTTAAATTACACTAAGTTCAATTGGCCTTTTCTCACTAACTAGGCTCTTATTTCTTATATACAAATATGTCATTGCCTTTTTTAAACCTTCCCCTATCGGAATGTATGACTATTAGTGATATCAACCGGATATTAAAGTCGCTAACGGTTGCGAGCGGAATGCCTAAATATCAACTTTCCCGACAGTCCGCTCGTAACCGTTAGCGACTTTAATATCCGGTTTATGTCACTAATAGTCATAAATCCTGATAGGGCATGGTTCAAGGAAGGCAATGACATATTTATATATAGGAAATAAGAGCCTAATTAGTGCGAAAAGTCAAATTGAACTTGGTATAATTTAAAAAAACAGAGGATGTTTTTTTACCTAACATCCGTTAATTTTTTTAAATTACACCAAGTTCAATTGGACTTTTCGCACTAATTAGGCTCTTATTTCTTATATACAAATATGTCATTGCCTTCTTTGAACCTTCCCCTATCGGAGTGTATGACTATTAGTGCTATCAACTAGATATTAAAGTCGCTAACGGTTACGAGCGGAATGCCTAAATATCAACTTTCCCGACAGTCCGCTCGTAACCGTTAGCGACTTTAATATCCGGTTTATATCACTAATAGTCATAAATCCTGATAGGGCATGGTTCAAGGAAGGCAATGACATATTTATATATAGGAAATAAGAGCCTAATTAGCGCGAAAAGTCCAATTGAACTTGGTATAATTTAAAAAAACAGAGGATGTTTTTTACCAAACATCCGTTAATTTTTTTAAATTACACCAAGTTCAATTGGACTTTTCTCACTAACTAGGCTCTTATTTCTTATATACAAATATGTCATTGCCTTCTTTGAACCTTCCCCTATCGGAGTGTATGACTATTAGTGCTATCAACTAGATATTAAAGTCGCTAACGGTTACGAGCGGAATGCCTAAATATCAACTTTCCCGACAGTCCGCTCGTAACCGTTAGCGACTTTAATATCCGGTTTATATCACTAATAGTCATAAATCCTGATAGGGCATGGTTCAAGGAAGGCAATGACATATTTATATATAGGAAATAAGAGCCTAATTAGCGCGAAAAGTCCAATTGAACTTGGTATAATTTAAAAAAACAGAGGATGTTTTTTACCAAACATCCGTTAATTTTTTTAAATTACACCAAGTTCAATTGGACTTTTCTCACTAACTAGGCTCTTATTTCTTATATACAAATATGTCATTGCCTTCTTTGAACCTTCCCCTATCGGAGTGTATGACTATTAGTGCTATCAACTAGATATTAAAGTCGCTAACGGTTACGAGCGGAATGCCTAAATATCAACTTTCCCGACAGTCCGCTCGTAACCGTTAGCGACTTTAATATCCGGTTTATATCACTAATAGTCATAAATCCTGATAGGGCATGGTTCAAGGAAGGCAATGACATATTTATATATAGGAAATAAGAGCCTAATTAGCGCGAAAAGTCCAATTGAACTTGGTATAATTTAAAAAAACAGAGGATGTTTTTTACCAAACATCCGTTAATTTTTTTAAATTACACCAAGTTCAATTGGACTTTTCTCACTAACTAGGCTCTTATTTCTTATATACAAATATGTCATTGCCTTCTTTGAACCTTCCCCTATCGGAGTGTATGACTATTAGTGCTATCAACTAGATATTAAAGTCGCTAACGGTTACGAGCGGAATGCCTAAATATCAACTTTCCCGACAGTCCGCTCGTAACCGTTAGCGACTTTAATATCCCGTTTATATCACTATTAAACATAAATCCTGATAGGAAAGGGTTCAAGGAAGGCAATGACATATTTATATATAGGAAATAAGAGCCTAATTAGTGCGAAAAGTCCAATTGAACTTGGTATAATTTAAAAAAACAGAGGATGTTTTTTTACCAAACATCCGTTAATTTTTTTAAATTACACCAAGTTCAATTGGACTTTTCGCACAAATTAGGCTCTTATTTCTTATATACAAATATGTCATTGCCTTCTTTAAACCTTCCCCTATCGGAATGTATGACTATTAGTGATATCAACCGGATATTAAAGTCGCTAACGGTTGCGAGCGGCATGCCTAAATATCAACTTTCCCGCCCATTCGCTAGAAATCGCCATCTTAACCCATGGTTTAAGTAAAAAAGCGATTTTTAATTAAACTCTTTGTTTTAATTGTGGACCAAAGTTGTAAAATTGTTTTTCAGTTTACACTGTTTCAAGAAATTTTTTCATTTAATCCCCCAATTATTAAAACTATGGTAATTGATCTTGCACCATCGTTCGCTTTTGCACTAAGAAAAAAACCATTAAAAATCTACAAATATAATTTATATAAAGATAAATATGTTATCGACTCCAAAATACACCATTTTAACTTTAAACCAATTGGAATTTCTGCAATTTATTTAGGAGGTAAATCAATTTATTATGAAACATACTGTATATTTAAGGATATATCCACTTTAACTTTTATTGTTTTCCAGATTTGGAATCAAGAACTACTTATTTAAGTGTAGTAGTTGAAGGCGGCAATTTTTATATTTATTCTCTAACTACCCACGAAGTCAAATCAAAAGGAAAAATTGATGGACTTCAAATGTTATTGCCATTTGTACTTAACGGTAAAAATTATTTATTTGCAGTATCAACTAATTTGAGTTATGTATTAAGCATAATTCAACAAGGCGTTTAATAAAACTTTGAATGTGGCGGGGAAATAATTGACAACTCCCACCTTTATTTTACCACACGCACGCATCTCTACTAGTTTGTACTTTTTTAATTTGTTAAATTTTGTCAATATTTCGTTGTAATTCCTAATTTATTTAATGAATAAACCATCATATGTGGTAATAGAATTAAAATTGGTAGTTTTTATTTAAAATGAAGTTGAAAAAGTTGCTTAAAATTTGAATCTGTGAAACGTTGCAAATCAGCCAATGGGAGCGCTCGTAGAGATCATTTGGACAATCAAAACGGTAGTGCGTGCGTTAGAAGAGATAAGAAAATAAGTCCGTTAAATTTGTTTTAGTGAAAGGTTTTATTTTAAGTTTTCAAGTATATTTTCAATGAAGCAGTGATTTATTTGTGAAAATGGTTAAAAGGAGGCACTCGACGTGGCCAGTACCAAAGTCAATATTCAAGCTCAACATACCAACAAAAAAGGTTAGGTTATGTTTTTTAAGTTTCAAATAAAAATTTCAATTTACTTTTATTTTAGGCAACTGCGAACGTATTAACTTCTCCAGTTTGTACCGATGTTTCTATTAAAGTTCGTCGAACTCAACTAAGACGATCTGCACTATCTCAAAATAATAGTGCTCAACCAGTTTGTTACTCGAGGGACCGTATCCTTTTTATACTTTTAAACATTTAAATTTCAAACAGTTATTTTCCTCACCTTCAAACCAGCTCAACTAAGTGCAATGTACGATAGGAGCTTATCTGAGCCTTACGTCAGTCAACTTTACGTGCAGTGTCGTAAAATTGGTGAAGGAAGCTTCGGGGATGTATTCGTAGCTTACTCTGAAGAAGATAGTGATTATTGCGCCATTAAAATTAGTAACGATTCTCATCCGTTTGTAGACTTTAATGAGGTTAAACGTTGGGAAAAGGTGCCTCAACACGAGAACTGTGTTCAATTTAAGCGAGCGTGGTACGAGAATCACCACTTGTATATTCACATGGAGCTGTGCATGTGTAGTTTAGATAAGTTGTTGAACGTCGATCATTTTATTCGTGAGATTCATTGTTGGAATATTTTGCTCGATATTTGTCGAGGTTTGAAAAATCTCCACGATAACAATTTGGTTCATATGGATATAAAGCCTGCTAACATTATGTTAACACGTAGTGGAATTTGTAAACTTGGGGATTTTGGTTTATTATGTGATTTGAACGAGAAGGTGGATTTTAGTAATCACAACAAGTCGGGTCTTAGCATATCTGAAGGGGACGGAAAATATGTTGCTTTAGAAGTTTTGCGACAAGGAATACAAACTAAAGCGGCTGACATTTTTAGTCTCGGAATAATGATGATGGAAGTTGCTTCAGATGCGGTTATGCCTTCGTCAGGAGAGAATTGGGAAGGTCTTCGTAATGGACGATTACCATTATGTTACCTAAGGCGAAGTACGCTTTTTGTAATGACTGTTAAATTATTTACTGATATTTTTTACTTTTAGAATTGTCGCGCAATTTTAGAAAACTTATTAACAGCATGATCCGGTCGGATTATAATTTGAGGCCTACGGTTGATGACATTTTGCAAAACAAAACTATGTTGCACATTATAGCGGAGCAAAATGATGGTCAACGTATCAACTATGTGGTAAGAATTATTAAACTGAGCCTTTCGTTTAATTTTGTTAACTATTTTCTTTTTATTTAAAGAACGATTGGGCCCGAAAACTTTGTTCCACCTTATATTATCGTCCTTTACATGTGATTAATACCTCAAGAGATCGTGACGAAGGACCATCTCATTCTCCAGAGTGTAATGTGCCTTTAGTGGATACTCCACGTTTAACAAAGTAAGTTTACAAAAATTTTAGATATCCAAGTACTTTCACTTCCAGGGCGCACTGTTCTACTTCTTATTCACGCTACTCATTTCCTAGTATATCATTTCCTCTGGCACTAGGAGATGACTAGACCAATTTGTGGTTATACTTAATCTGGTTTAGTAGAGCCAAAGAGCTGTTGGTTTTACTGACCGACCGGTTTCGCTTCTCCATTCATCCCCACTGGAACCACACACTGCTTCGGTGCTTCTTCTTTTTCTCTTATAAGGCGACCGCGTTATTATTTGGCGGCGGGTCATTGATCTAGACTATCTAGAGAGTTGTATAATTCTAACAGACGAATTCGTCTTCATAATTGAGCCAATCTCCCAAGAACAGAAGCTATTCCATATAGTGGGGATGTGAGACTCAAGGGAGGCCACAGACTCGGGAGTGCTTTCTGCTTAGCATATTGGAGGTGCTTTCTGAAGACAGGTTGACATAACTTTGAATAGAGACGGGCTTAGATGGAAGTCAAGTGGAGGTTGATGTTCTTTTGACTGCTTTTCAAAGAAAAACTGACATAATTACTAACTACTAAGGGCTTAGATAGGAGTCAGGTGGAGATTGATGTTTCTTTGACCGTGCTTTTAAAATAAATGGCGACATAACTACTAGGGGGGGGGGGTTAGACAGAAGTCAGTTGGAGGTTGGTGTTCTTTTGACTGCTTTTCAAAGAAATGACTACATAACTGCTAAGAGGGGCGGTTTTAGACAAAAGTCAGGTGGAGGTTGGTGTTCTTTTGACTGCTTTTCATAGAAATTATGACGTAATTACTAAGGGCTTAGAGAGAAGTCAGGTGGAGGTTGATGTTCCTTTGACCGTGCTTTTAAAAGAAATGACGACCTAACTACTAGGGCGGGGGGGTTAGACGGAAGTCAGGTGGAGGTTGGTGTTTTTGTGACTGCTTAGACTGCAGTCTAAGATACTGACTGCTTAGATAGAAGTCAAATGGAGGTTGATGTTCCTTTGACTGTTGTTTTCAAAGAAATAACTGCTAAGAGGAGCTGGCTTAGACAGAAGTCAGGTGGAGGTTGATGTTCCTTCGACCGTGCTTTTAAAAGAAATGACATAACTACTAGGGGGGGGGGGGTTAGACCGAAGTCAGGTGGAGGTTGGTGTTCTTTTGACTGCTTTTAAAAGAAATGACGACCTAACTATTAGGGAGGGGGGTTAGCCGGAAGTCATGTGGGGAATGGTGTTCTTTTGAATGCTTTTCAAAGAAATAATGACATAATTACTAAGGGCTTAGATAGAAGTCAGGTGGAGGTTGATGTTCCTTTGACCGTGCTTTTAAAAAAAGGTTGGTGTTTTTTAAACTGCTTTTCAAAGAAATTATGACATAACTGCTAAGAGGGGCGGGTTTAGAGAAAAGTCAGGTGGAGGTAGGTGTTCTTTTGACTGCTTTTCAAAGAAATAATGACATAATTACTAAGGGCTTAGATGGAAATCAGGTGGAGGTTGATGTTCCTTTGACCGTGCTTTTAAAAGAAATGACGACCTAACTACTAGGGCGGGGGGGTTAGACGGAAGTCAGGTGGAGGTTGGTGTTTTTGTGACTGCTTAGACTGCAGTCTAAGATACTGACTGCTTAGATAGAAGTCAAATGGAGGTTGATGTTCCTTTGACTGTTGTTTTCAAAGAAATAACTGCTAAGAGGAGCTGGCTTAGACAGAAGTCAGGTGGAGGTTGATGTTCCTTCGACCGTGCTTTTAAAAGAAATGACATAACTACTAGGGGGGGGGGGGGTTAGACCGAAGTCAGGTGGAGGTTGGTGTTCTTTTGACTGCTTTTAATAGAAATGACGACCTAACTATTAGGGAGGGGGGTTAGCCGGAAGTCATGTGGGGAATGGTGTTCTTTTGACTGCTTTTCAAAGAAATAATGACATAATTACTAAGGGCTTAGATAGAAGTCAGGTGGAGGTTGATGTTCCTTTGACCGTGCTTTTAAAAAAAGGTTGGTGTTTTTTAAACTGCTTTTCAAAGAAATTATGACATAACTGCTAAGAGGGGCGGGTTTAGAGAAAAGTCAGGTGGAGGTTGGTGTTCTTTTGACTGCTTTTCAAAGAAATTATGACATAATTACTAAGGGCTTAGATAGAAGTCAAATGGAGGTTGATGTTCCTTTGACTGTTGTTTTCAAAGAAATAACTGCTAAGAGGAGCTGGCTTAGACAGAAGTCAGGTGGAGGTTGATGTTCCTTCGACCGTGCTTTTAAAAGAAATGACATAACTACTTGGGGGGGGGGGGTTAGACCGAAGTCAGGTGGAGGTTGGTGTTCTTTTGACTGCTTTTAAAAGAAATGACGACCTAACTATTAGGGAGGGGGGTTAGCCGGAAGTCATGTGGGGAATGGTGTTCTTTTGACTGCTTTTCAAAGAAATAATGACATAATTACTAAGGGCTTAGATAGAAGTCAGGTGGAGGTTGATGTTCCTTTGACCGTGCTTTTAAAAAAAGGTTGGTGTTTTTTAAACTGCTTTTCAAAGAAATTATGACATAACTGCTAAGAGGGGCGGGTTTAGAGAAAAGTCAGGTGGAGGTAGGTGTTCTTTTGACTGCTTTTCAAAGAAATAATGACATAATTACTAAGGGCTTAGATGGAAATCAGGTGGAGGTTGATGTTCCTTTGACCGTGCTTTTAAAAGAAATGACGACCTAACTACTAGGGGGGGGGGTTAGACGGAAGTCAGGTGGAGGTTGGTGTTCTTTTGACTGTTTTTCAAAGAAATTATGACATAATTACTAAGGGTTTAGATAGAAGTCAGGTGGAGGTTGATGTTCCTTTTACCGTGCTTTTCAAAGAAATGACGACGTAACTACTAAGGGGGGCGGGTTTAGACGGAAGTCAGGTGCAGATTGGTGTTCTTTTGACTACTTTTCAAAGAAAGGTTGACATAGCTTTGAAATGAGATGATTTTAGACGTAAGTCAGAACAGACCAGCTTTTTGATCGACTTAGCGTCATGTAAGATAATTACCCTCTGAAATAATTACGTCCAATAGGAAGGCCTGTTACCGTTCGTATTTGAGTTTTGGCCATCTTGGGAGGTTGGACGCTCAATATTAACTTGCCGTGTCTATGAAAGAATGCTATTGATATCGCATTACTAAAAAGTGCTATGCCTACAACTCGAGAAGTACTTCTTCTCATAAGTTTGTTGAGAGCTTGATCTACAGTACTGGAGATTCCATATATCTCAGAGATTCATTTTGGATCCTTTATCATTTACCGTTTAAACCATTCCTCTGCAGAATTCCTTTACTAAAACCGAGAGCAGGGGCTTATTTCAATTTCTGTGACAGTCTTGTTTATGAACTTTTTTACATTTTATCAGCCAGGCTAAAATACAACGTATGGAATAAGATCAAAATTTGGCCAGTACGCGAAAACTTCTTTTAGAATGTCCGAAATGGGTGGTAGGGCATGGTGGAGCGCTGCCGTAATTACGCCGCATGCTTGTACCGTAAAATCATTACACTTGGGGCGCCCACGTCTTTGTACAATCGCGTCAGATTTTGAACAGACGTGCAGTCACAACAAGAAATTTAAGGGTACGTTGACATATCAACGTTATAAGAGTGAACCCTTACGAAATTTTTTTAAATTGAGCTCAAGTCAACGCCTCTCGCGTCTTTAAGCTGTTATATCTCGTTTTGGTCGGTTGTAAGGATGTTTTGGTATAATGCAAGGTAAATTAATGAGGAAAATTTATTTTTTTAATTCCAAGTCGGAATTTGCATGTCGAATTGTGGATTATGTCATGCCTAAGTATTCAAATGAGTCCTGTTTACGGGGTTCATCCTCGAAGGATGCTTGGAAAAAATCTAAAAGTCTAAGCTTCCCTTGAAAAGTAAATTGGGTCTTCATAACGCTGGGAGAGCACTGTCATTTCTAAGCATGTAAATGAGACAGATTTTTGGGATTCTTCCTCGAGGGATGCTTGGAAAAAATCTAAAAGCCTAAGCTTCCCTTGAAAACGTAAATTGGGTCTTCATAACGCTGGGAGAGCACTGTCATTTCTAAGCATGTAAGTGAGGCAGATTTTTGGGATTCTTCCTCGAGGGATGCTTGGAAAAAATCTAAAAGCCTAAGCTTCCCTTGAAAAAGTAAATTGGGTCTTCATAACGCTGGGAGAGCACTGTCATTTCTAAGCATGTAAATGAGGCAGATTTTTGGGATTCTTCCTTGAGGGATGCTTGGAAAAAATCTAAAAGCCTAAGCTTCCCTTGAAAAGTAAATTGGGTCTTCATAACGCTGGGAGAGCACTGTCATTTCTAAGCATGTAAATGAGGCAGATTTTTGGGAGTCTTCCTTGAGGGATGCTTGGAAAAAATCTAAAAGCCTAAGCTTCCCTTGAAAAAGTAAATTGGGTCTTCATAACGCTGGGAGAGCACTGTCATGTCCAAGTATGTAAATGAGTCCCTTTTTTTTGGGTGTTTCATCGACGGATGCTTGGAAAAAATTCAGGGTTGATAGAAATCGTGATTTTTTTAGAAAAATTAAATCAGTCAGATTTGTTTAGATTTATATCAGATTTTTTTTGAATTATATCAACATTTCTACTATCAGGATTTTAATTTAACGAATACTCTTTTCATAAACAAGCATACATGAATAGCATATTGTCTATAAGGATACCTAATACTCGTGCATGTAGGTTGGACGTTTTTTTGTTTTTTAACTTTTTCTACAAGGAAAAAGTTGTTATAATCGAGAAAAATTTAAAAAAAGTTTTATTTTATTTCTCGACGTTTTGAGTCCCCCTGATTCAAAGAATGCAATAAAAATTTTTTCCAAGAGCTCGTGTGTCTGTTCCACCTCTGGAAGAAGTTCCCGGTATGGCTACATCAATGGCTACGTCTACGTTGTTTTGAAACAATTATTAAGTATCCTATTATTAACAAATTAAAAAGAAAAATTTTGATTTAAATAAACGAAATTTAAAAAAAGAATCACTTGATTTAAATCGAATGATTTAAATCTTCTCAACCCCGAAAAAATCTTAAAGCTTAATAATATAAGTTTAAGTTTAATTTAGCACTTTGCTATACATAAATCAATACAAACTTTAAATAATCTTAATAATTTAATTGACATGCGTGTGTTTTACAGTTTTTAAACTTTTTATAAACAATTCATCCTTTTTGTTAACAAATAATATTCCTTCAATTTTAATTTGAATAATCTCAAATTTTGTATTTCTTTTATGTTATCAGGCAGCTTGTTATAGTTTATTAAAACTTCATGATAAATACTTTTTTTACTGCTTTCCTTGTTTTTCTTTTGTAACATAAACATCTTCTTTATTCTGTTGAAAAGTAAATTGGGTACTCTTAAAGCTGGGAGAGCACTGTCATGTCTAAGTACGCAAATGAGACCTGTTTTTGGGGTTTTTCCTCGAGGGATGCTGGGAAAAATTATAAAAGTCGAAGCATCCGTTGAAAATGTAAATTGGGTATTCCTAAAGGCGAGAGCACTGTCTTGTCTAAGTATGCAAATGAGGCTTGTTTTTGGTGTTATTCTTTTAGTGATGCTTGGAAAAACTCGAAAAGCCTAAGCATCCATTGAAACTCAGGATTAGGAACATCGTGTCCGATAGGAGAGAGGTGGCTCGTGGAGTTCCTCAAGGCTACATCCTTGGTCCTCTTTCTGATATGATAAATCGTCGCATCTTTTTGCCAATGTTAAGGTACAACCCTGCCACTGTTTCAATTACTCAGGATTAGTAACACTGTCTGATAAGAGAGAGGTGGCTCGTGGAGTTCCTCAAGGCTATATCCTCGGCTATATCCTTGGTCCTGTTTCTGACATGATAATACATTGCATCTTTTGGTCAATGTTGAGGTACGTCTGTGTTACTGTTTGAGAAGCATTTTCAATTACTCAGGATTAGTAACACCGTGTCTGATAGGAGAGAGAGGTGGTTCGTGGAGTTCCTCAAGGCTATATCCTTGGTCCTGTTTCTGACATGATAATACATTGCATCTTTTGGTCAATGTTGAGGTACGTCTGTGTTACTGTTTGAGAGGCATTTCCAATTACTCAGGATTAGTCTGATAGGAGAGAGAGTTGGTTCGTAGAGTTCCACAAGGCTATATCCTTGGTCCTGTTTCTGACATGATAATACATCGCATCTTTTCGTCAATGTTGAGGTACGTCTGTGTTACTGTTTGAGAGGCATTTTCAATTACTCAGGATTAGTAACACCGTGTCTGATAGGAGAGAGAGGTGGTTCGTGGAGTTCCTCAAGGCTATATCCTTGGTCCTGTTTCTGACATGATAATACATTGCATCTTTTGGTCAATGTTGAGGTACGTCTGTGTTACTGTTTGAGAGGCATTTCCAATTACTCAGGATTAGTCTGATAGGAGAGAGAGTTGGTTCGTAGAGTTCCACAAGGCTATATCCTTGGTCCTGTTTCTGACATGATAATACATCGCATCTTTTCGTCAATGTTGAGGTACGTCTGTGTTACTGTTTGAGAGGCATTTCCAATTACTCAGGATTAGTAACACCGTGACTGATAGGAGAGAGAGGTGGTTCGTGGAGTTCCTCAAGGCTATATCCTTGGTCCTGTTTGTGACATGATAATACATCGCATCTTTTCGTCAATGTTGAGGTACGTCTGTGTTACTGTTTGAGAGGCATTTCCAATTACTCAGGATTAGTAAGACCGTGTCTGTTAGGAAAGAGGTGGCTCGTGGAGATCCTCAAGGCTATATCCTTGGTCCTGCTTGTGACATGATAATACATCGCATCTTTTCGTCAATGTTGAGGTACGTCTGTGTTACTGTTTGAGAGGCATTTCCAATTACTCAGGATTAGTAACACCGTGTCTGTTAGGAAAGAGGTGGCTCGTGGAGATCCTCAAGGCTATATCCTTGGTCCTGCTTGTGACATGATAATACATCGCATCTTTTCGTCAATGTTGAGGTACGTCTGTGTTACTGTTTGAGAGGCATTTCCAATTACTCAGGATTAGTAACACCGTGTCTGTTAGGAAAGAGGTGGCTCGTGGAGATCCTCAAGGCTATATCCTTGGTCCTGTTTCTGTCATGATACATCATCGTATCTTTTCGTCAATGTTGAGGTACGTCTGTGTTACTGTTTGAGAGGAATTTCCAATTACTCAGGATTAGTAACACCGTGTCTGATAGGAGAGAGGTGGCTCGTGGAGATCCTCAAGGCTATATCCTGGGTCCTGTTTCTGACATGATACATCATCGCATCTTTTCGTCAATGTTGAGGTTCGTCTGTGTTACTGTTTGAGAGGCATTTCCAATTACTCAGGATTAGTAACACCGTGTCTGATAGGAGAGAGGTGGCTCGTGGAGATCCTCAAGGCTATATCCTGGGTCCTGTTTCTGACATGATACATCATCGCATCTTTTCGTCAATGTTGAGGTTCGTCTGTGTTACTGTTTGAGAGTCATTTCCAATTACTCAGGATTAGTAACACCGTGTCTGATAAGAGAGAGGCGGCTCGTGGAGATCCTCAAGGCTATATCCTTGGTCCTGTTTGTGACATGATAATACATCGCATCTTTTTGTCAATGTTGAGGTACGTCTGTGTTACTGTTTGAGAGTCATTTCCAATTACTCAGGATTAGTTACACCGTGTCTGATAAGAGAGAGGTGGCTCGTAGAGATCTTCAAGGCTATATCCTTGGTCCTGTTTCTGACATGGATAAATCATCAGATCTTTTCGTCAATGATGAGGTACGTCTGTGTTACTGTTTGAGAGGCATTTCCAATTACTCAGGATTAGTAACACCGTGTCTGATAAGAGAGAGGCGGCTCGTGGAGATCCTCAAGGCTATATCCTTGGTCCTGTTTGTGACATGATAATACATCGCATCTTTTCGTCAATGTTGAGGTACGTCTGTGTTACTGTTTCAGGGGCATTTCCAATTACTCAGGATTAGTAAGACCGTGTCTGTTAGGAGAGAGAGGTGGCTCGTGGATATCCTCAAGGCTATATCCTTGGTCCTGTTTCTGACATGGATAAATCATCGCATCTTTTCGTCAATGTTGAGGTACGTCCGTGTTACTGTTTGAGAGGCATTTCCAATTACTCAGGATTAGTAACACCGTGTCTGATAGGAGAGAAAGGTGGTTCGTGGAGATCCTCAAGGCTATATCCTTGGTCCTGTTTCTGTCATGATACATCATCGTATCTTTTCGTCAATGTTGAGGTACGTTTGTGTTACTGTTTAAGAGGCATTTCCAATTACTCAGGATTAGTAACACCGTGTCTGATAGGAGAGAGAGGTGGTTCGTGGAGATCCTCAAGGCTATATCCTTGGTCCTGTTTCTGACATGATACATCATCGCATCTTTTCGTCAATGTTGAGGTACGTCTGTGTTACTGTTTGAGAGGCATTTCCAATTACTCAGGATTAGTAACTCCGTGTCTGTTAGGAGAGAGGTGGCTCGTGGAGATCCTCAAGGCTATATCCTGGGTCCTGTTTCTGATGAAAAATCATCGCATCTTTTTGTCAATGTTGAGGTACACCTGTGCCACTGTTTGAGAGTTTCTTTCAATCAACACGTAATACCGTGGCGTATGGAGTCCCTCAAGGCTCTATTCTTTGCCGTTTTCTTTCGCTTTGAGCGCGATCTTTTTCATATCAAGTTTCGAAGTGTTACAATACGATCTCATTAGTTTTGAAGCGCTTCAAGGAGCGTTTACGTAAAATTATATTTGATGTCTGATGAAGTGTGTCATGTGTTGTGTATAATTGATTAAATTAGTTATGTTATAACTTGAATTACATAGATTTGTCTTTCAAATGTTCTTAATTTAGAAATGTTTATGTAAGTAATCAATAATGTTCGACTATTGGGAGGGGATATTTGGCGGCAGAGCAGGTAATTGTTTTTTCCGGGAATATGAAATCCAATTAGAGCCTGTTGCTCTCCTCAATGTATTAAAATTGTTCTAGTTGTTTTAAGTTTTGGTCTTTTGTGGGATAATCAAACTCAATTTGGTCCTTTTGTTCTAATGTATGTATCAGAATTATTGTAGTTTCCCTACAAGTAAAAGGAAACGAATTAATTTTTGTTTTATCACAAATTGAGACTTTGTTGTAATTTAACTTTTTTTAATAGTTGTCTAATTTTTTTTTTGTTGCAGTAATAATGAGAATGAGGATCCGATGAGATTTGTGGAGTCGTCAGCCACTCGATTACGTCGCGTTTCGCGTCGATTGTTTGAATCGTAAGACGTTTCTATATTTTTTTTCAAAGTGTATGATCTCACGAGTAATTTATGTGATAAGTATTTTTGTATTTGTTAATGTTTAAAGACTGTTTTTTTTGTACGTATTGTTTGTCACAGGGTGCTTTAAAGTAAATAAGTTGTTGCAAAATTTTAAAATTTTGTTGAAAGTTAAAAAAGAATTTTTAAGAAAAATGTGATTCTTATAGCTTGTTATTAGATAAGTGACATTTGTAGAATGTTTATATTTTTATTGAACAAAGTTGTACGATGCAATTTGAGTGGGTTCGTTCCTTTTATGTAAAGTTTAAGGGTGCTCGATCTTTGTGATTTGTCTGATTTAAAATTATACTTTGTGTTACGACAGTTGTATCGAGTTAATATTGTGTTAATTCACATGGCACTCTGGTGATTTATATTTACTTTCCTACAATTGTAAAGGGCTGCTACCTTTATTCACCTTTTGATTAGAAAGTTTTCTTTTTAAAAGTATTATTTTTTCTTAAAAGTTAAAATTTATTTAAAATAGTTGCAATGTTTATTAAAAAAGAGTTAACTTGAAAACATTGCCTCTTATATTACGAGGTTTTGTTAGTTGCAATATTTTTATTAAGTTCGTTCTTTTTTTATTTAATTTTATGTAAGGCCTGTAAGATGGTTTTTGTTTATTTCGTTCTAATAAAACGTTAAAAAAAGTATTTCTCTTATTCAAAGAGTCCCCTTTTTAAAGCGATAGTATCAATTTATAAAAGTATCGCATTATTTGTTTATTAATTAACTTTATCTTTGTTTAGTAAATCGATTAATTAGCTACCTAAGTATTACTAATGACACTTTTAAAAATAAAGTTGCTATAGTTGATATAAATATTTTTTTAAATAAAAAAGATAGGATTTGTTCCTTAAATCTTATTCTTGTATTCTTTCTATAAACAGTCAAAAGCTTATCAGATAATTTTTTCAAACAAAAAATACTTTTTGCGCGTTTAACTTTGTTTACAAGTTCTTTATGTACAAAAACTGATAGGTGCTCACTAACACTGAGCTTTTTTTTGTAAAACAATTCAAAGAAAGCTTTTTTAAACAAACCAATTGGATTGCTTTATTACACCAACTGATAACCCCCTCTTTTTTGCAATTCAAACCTCCATTCCACTAACGTGCTCCCAACTTCATTTGAAGCAAGTTCTTGTAACTAACTGTACTGTAAAAGCGCGCTAATTAAAAAAAATGGACGACTCAGATGAAATCCTCATCATTGACGACTCACCTAACGATTCACGTGAAAACTCGACTAAAGACGGCGATGAAAACTCCAACGCTTCGTCCGACATCATCCACAGCTCTCAAGAAACCATCGACCTCCATAATGCACTCCCCTGTCCATCACCAACCACGGCCAACAACACCGAAGGAACCGACTCGAGCGACGAAGAACCTCCATTAACCGAAAACCAAGGTAAAACTCACCTAATCACCACCAAACCAACCTTCTAAGATTTATTTTGTTTAGAATCAGCCCATACAGTCGATGAGAATGATGGAATTGTTCCAAACGACGATGTTACTTCAACATCGGACCTTAACAACACCGAACTCCACCCACGCCCTTTAACCGACGCTTATGCCGACTACTTGAGATCTTGCGTGTTGAACTTTTTGGAAATTAATCCGGAGGCACCGTTGGAAGACGATCAGCTACACTACTCCAACTTTTACGCAAGCATCACCGACGAAGTGATGGACGATATAAACGAAATCGAACGCGATTACGTGAGAAGTCGTACTAACGAAACCATCCAGCCGTCTTCTAAAAGACCTAACACTGATGATGGTAATGATAAGTTTAATAAAAAGAAAAAGTAAGTTTTTTTGTAGTTGTTCTATTTATTCGTTGCTAGTTTGCTAAGTTCCATGTTTGTATTATTCTAATAAAAATTTTTCTGATATACTTTGATATGTGTGTGTAATGTTAACGATGCCTTTGTAATTCCAAAAAAATGTTGACGTAAAATAAAGAGTTATAAATAAAGTTGGTTTTAATTAAATAAATATTCGACGAGTCAAACATTGCAACTAATACTTCAAGTATCAATAAGGGAAGAATTGCAACTATTTATTTACTAATTCAACAATGACTAATTGAGATAGTTATTAAAAGTGGAGTCGATTCATACCCCAATCCAATAGTAATACGAACGGTGCTTTCGAGGTGTCACTTTTATACATAACCTCCAACTGTTACCGAATAATAATAAATTATTTAATTACAATTAATTACATTTGCAATTAAATAGTGCAACGATAATTAATTAACCAAAACTTAACGTGAAGTTTAAAAAAATTCAAAAGTGACGTTTACGAGTTTAAACGAACGCGTCCGAACAGTTTTGGTGCCTTTCGTATGTTTAGAGGTGTGGTTAAAAACGCGCGAAAATTTGAATAGTTAGAAAAAATTTTTGTTCGACAAAATTTTAACTTAAAACTCAACTATTGTCATTTTAAAAAAACTTTATGTTAAAAACAATTCAAATTTGGTTTAAAAAAGCATAGTTTAATTACAAAATTGTCTATTATTTAAGTTATTATTGTGTTCATGCGTGAAGATATAGTCGCCGTGGCGTTGTCATTTTTTTACCTACAGTCACTTTGTTGGCGAAGTGATATGTTGTGATATTTTATTGTGAAATTTAGAATTTTTGTAAAGCAATTTTATATTTGTATTTGAAATGTCAACTTCGGGAGATTTTGGTAATCCTTTAAGAAAATTTAAGTTAGTTTTTTTAGGAGAACAAAGTGGTGAGTAGTCGATTTTTAGTTGAAAATTCCAAGCCCTGTCAAAATCAATAAAATGACACGTATTATTAGCCTTTTTAAACGTTAATTCAACCACAAATAATTTAATTCTAACCATTTTCTACTAATTAACGTATTTTAATTCACAAATTTGAAGAAATTCGCGATCCAACTCAAATAATTTTAACAATCAAAATTTGAGGTTATGTCTTGTTAAATGTTAATTTGAATACGTGTTTAATTAAAATTGGCTTTTCAGTTGGAAAAACTTCGTTAATTACGAGATTTATGTACGATAGCTTCGATAATACTTATCAGGCAACTATAGGAATTGATTTCTTATCAAAAACAATGTACCTCGAAGATAGAACGGTTCGGTTACAATTGTGGGATACTGCTGGTCAAGAACGATTTAGGTCTCTTATTCCTTCTTACATTCGTGATTCGACCGTTGCGGTCGTCGTTTATGATATTACTAGTGAGTTTTGATTTTTGTTGTTGCGTCCAGTTAATTTTGGTTTGTTTAGATGCTAATTCGTTTCATCAAACTTCGAAATGGATCGATGATGTTCGGACGGAGAGAGGAAGTGATGTTATTATAATGCTCGTCGGAAATAAAACTGATCTTTCAGATAAGAGACAAGTTAGTACGGAAGAAGGGGAAAGGAAAGCGAAAGAGCTCAATGTTATGTTTATTGAAACTAGCGCTAAAGCTGGATATAATGTTAAACAGGTGAGAAGTAGTTTGTTTTAGTTTTAGTTTGTTAAGGTTTGTTTGTAGCTTTTTAGACGTGTAGCGGCTGCACTTCCAGGAATGGATTCGACGGAAAATAAACCACCAGAAGATAGTATCCTTTTTTTTGTATGCATGCGCATGATTTTAGTTAGACGAATGCTCTTTATATTGAAAGTGTAGGCTTTGTTTTGTTATTTTCCTTAATGTGTTTTTAGTGCAAGAAGTTGTATTAAAAGAAACACCTAATGAAGTTAAAGACCCAGATGGAGGCTGTGCATGTTAATTGGAACTATGAAAATGTTTTGTGCTTAGAAGTTTTATGTTGGTGTAAATATCTTTTATCTTTTTTATATTTATAAATTTGCTAATTGTTAATATTTTGAATGGAAATTCATATTTTATAATTTTGCTTTTAGCAGTATAATAAAATATAAGTTGAGAATTTATCTTAAAAAGGCTCATTTAAATTGTTGTGATTGTGACCGAGTGATAAACACCTTTCAACTTTAAATTTTGCTACTTTATAACCACCAAAAGTTGCCTACAATTATTTATAATTAATATGAATCGAATTGTAACTTTTTTAATCACTCACAAATTATTTAAATATCTTTATAAGGAATTTCTTTCAAGTGCTGATGTATAATTTTTGTATGTTAATTGTGCTGCATATATGTTCTCAGTAATTATTAAAAATAGACATTTTAATTTATTTATACTGCACATTTATGAAATATACAGTCTGTCCACGTAAGTGCAACGCCGTCAATAGCTCTCACAGAGAAGCTAAATTAGAAAAACTACAAGAGGTGATGCAAAAAAGGCCTTTTTATGTCACCCTGTATATTTAAAACGCCAAACATAATTTTTTAAATTTATCTCTTGAGAAATTTTAAGAGGGTGGTTTCTAACGAATGGACGGGAAAGTTGTTAGATATTCCGCTCGTAGCCGTTAGCGACTTTAATATCCAGTTGCTACCATTAATAGTCATAATTCCTGATAGGGTAAGGTTCAAAGAAGGCAATGACATATTTGTATATAGGAAATAAAGGTCTAATTGGTGAGAAAAGTTCAATTGAACTTGTTGTTTTTATCCAACTTTTTTTTTTTTTTTTTGAATTACACCAAGTTCAATTGGACTTTTCTCACTAATTAGGCTCTTATTTCCTACATACAAATATGTCATTGCCTTCTTTGAACCTTACTCTTTAAGGAATTCTGACTATTTGCAATATTAACCGGATATTAAAGTCGCTAACGGTTACGAGCGCAATGTCTAATGCCCGCCCATGCGTTAGAAACCGCCTCTTAAAGACTGCACTTATTTAGACACCCTGTATAAAAGCATAAATTTAATTAATACATTAATTTTATGTTTAGACTTAGTAAGCACAAATTTAATTTACTAAATATCTTAAATGTACTATATTATAATAATTTAACTTATAAGACTTATTTATTTTAATTAGTCCCAGTAGTGGAGCCAATGAAGCAAAATCTTTCCTGATTTTAGAGAAAGCCTTGTAACAGCAATTTTTTCTTAATCGCTCAAAACCATCACTATGAGTTCAAATGAATTGTACAGAGTGTTCATTAAAGCGTTCCAAAGTTACTCATTTTCAAATGACTATAACTCGTTATTTTCAAATGGAACACCCTGTATATTTTTCTATATTTCGACTTGGAATTAAGTCGCCTACACGGCCATATTAATTTTTTTTAATTTCTCGGCGGTGTTGCCAAGTTATTAATGTTTTTCTTTAAAAAATGCCAGCAACGCGTGTTGCTTTATAAAATCGTACTAAAGCTGTTGTTCAAACAATAATAACGAAATTTTTTTCCTAGGTAGTTATGACTATCCTCTATGATATGAAATTAAAAAAAATTCATTAAATTGTACAGGGTGGTCATTAAAGCGACCCAAAGTTACTCATTTTCAAATGACGATAACTCGTTTTTTTTAAATGGAACACCCTGTATATTTTTACATATATGGGTTCCTGGTAAAATTTAAATACTAAATTTGTAAAAATATACAGGGTGTTCCATTTGAAACTAACGACTTGTGGTCATTTTAAAAATGAGTAACTTTGAGTTGCTTTAATAAACACCCTGTACAATTTAATCGAACTTTTTAAAGTTCATAGCATAGAGGATAGTCATAACTACTTAGGAAAAAAATTTCCTTATTATTACTTGAACAACAGCATTAGTACGATTTTATAAAGCCACACGTGTTGCGGACATTTTTTTAGAGTAAAAAATTAATAACTTGGCAACGCCGTCGAGGAATTAAAAAAAAATTATATGGCCATGTAGGCGACTTAATTCCAAATCGAAATATAAAAAAATATACAGGGTGTTCCATTTAAAAAATTTTAAAATATTGTCGCCGAGCAGTAATGCAACACCCTGTAGAGTTGAAAATAATTTTGGGTTATGCTCTATAAGGTGTTGAATAACTTTTGTATTTAAATATATGCCTTATTTCAAACGGCTAAGGAGCTATCGAAGATGGTCGCGTCAATGAATTACACAAACTCATAGTAGTAGTTTGGATCAATTAAGAAAAAATATTGTTTTTACAGAACTTTTCTCAAAATGAGAAAAACTTTTGCTTGGTTGTCTCCTCGACAGTATTCTAAATAATTTTATAAGCTGCCATTTTGCTCACAGTAAACGGTCCAATTATACCAGCTTTAGATGTGTAGGACGTTGTCTGATAACATCTATAAAATAAAAAAGGAAAAAATTAGTAATTAAAAGTCGAATGCGTATCGATAGATTGTTGCATGAATTTTATGTTAAACCAACAAATAGCAATACTACAAGTGCAATTATTTGGCTTTTAAAATTGTGATGCTTTTCTTATTTAATTTTTTTTAATTGAAATCATCGTAAAAGAAATTCATTCTATTTTTATATAAATTGCTAAGTTAAACAGGTGTCCCAGTACCGGTGGGACACCCTGTATACCATTTATGATTATATTTCCAGGGGTAAAGCAATTCTAATTTAATTTACACAAAAAAATTAAATGAGAGATTTTAAATTAAATTAATGGATTTTCTATACAAAAAATGTAAATTTAAAATCTCAAAAAAGGTTTGGTTTTTAGTACTTACTACTAACAATTACGTAATAATATTAATTTAATGTACGCGAAGCCAAACTTAATAAATTTTAATTTTTTTTTAAATAACGCATTTTGAAAGAATATTTTCTTAACGATAATTTAGCTGTCGATTTGCAAACACAACCACAATTGCAAAACCATCAACAAGACTCGGAAGGCAGTTGTATGTGTTAAAATTAACAACGTTTAGCGGTTCAAATCATCTAGAAAAAGACGTAGCCTCTGCCTGGTGTTAATTAATGTTTCAAGAGCTCTTGAGTGTGATTTTTTAAGTTGCAAAGGCACTTTATATGTGGTACCTATTATCAAACTGTTAATATAAATTTTAATTGCAAATTTATGTAAAAGATAATTATATAACAAACGCGTTTTTTATATTTAACAGTTTTACGTACCAAATTTTTTTTTGTTAACCGATTATTATAAAGTGCAAGCTATAAGCAATGATGCATGCTGTGTTTCTTACTCATTTTTAATATAAATAAAAAATTGTAGCACTAAAATAAAGATGATCACCTTATAATAAAGGTTTTTCATTACCAAAAGCCCTCCATTTTTTTAAAATGGCGTCCAATACACCTTTTAACAGTTTATTGTTTATATCTCACTAATGGTTAGAGCTATCAAAAAAATTATAGAGTGCTTTTTTAAAAAGCATAAAATTTTGCTTCCGATGACATATTTGTCATCTTTAAGATTGTTGTAGATTTTTTGCTATGGCCGGTTGAAATTAAAACCGTTATCAAACATTTATTACAATCGAAAAAAATCAAAAAATTTTTTATTGCATTTTTGGACGTTTTGGTTCCTTCTGATTCCAAAAATTAAAAAAAAAATTTTTCGATTTTTTTGAACTAAAATGTCCCCCCCCCCCTTGTGGAGCAAAAACTACTGAACTGATTTTGATTAAATTTTAAATTTGATTTTAGCCACTTTAAAATTACTTCATCGGCAAACTAAGCTTTTATAAGAAATATATACAGGGTGTGCAAAAATAAGGTGGTTATTTTGGGCGAATATTTGCAAATTTGGGCTAAATTTATTTTTACTTGGTTAAAAGATAGTAAACGTGAGTCCCAATTTATAAAAAAATTTCAATTTTTTTTATTCAAAATGGTGGTCAATAGAACGATTGTCCCATTTTGTGGTTTTTCTCTTATAACTTAGCCGGTAATTATTATTATAAAAATTTCAAAACTGCATTGTATAGCCAAAATATAGGGCTTTCGTCCTAATCAAGTCGATTTTTAAAATTGGTTCAAAATTACCTACCTTTAAGGAGCCAAAATTGGTCAAAATTTGGAAATGGATTTTCTCAAAATTTCCTCTTCCTTATTTTTTCTTTTTTGGATATGTTACAGAAAACGTAATTCTCTATCGAAATGTAAATTTTTATAAAAATCACTAGAGCCGATTCGGAGTTATGATTTTTTGAATGTCCAAACTTCAAAAATTTTTAATTTCTTTTGTAATAAAAATGAAAACTTGAAAATTGATATATGTATAAATCCTATGAATATCTATTATTTGACACTATTTTTGGTTAACAAAATGCTTCCGGTTGAACCGGAAATTACAAAAATATCATAATTTTTAGTATATTTTTAAATATTTTGAAAGCTCCGGAAGCGTTTTGTTAACCGAAAATACTGTCCAATAATAGATATTCATGGAATTGATACATATATCAATTTCCAAGTTATCAAAAAAATTAGAGATTTTTGAAGTTTAGACATTCAAAAAATCATAACTCCGAATCCGCTCGAGCGATTTTGATAAAAATTTATATTTCGTTAGACAATTACATTGTCTGTAACATATCCAAAAATAAAAAAATATGGCTGAAGAAATTTTGAGAAAATCCATTTTAAAACTGACCTATTTTGGTCCCTTAAAAGTAGGCAATTTTGAAACAATTTTAAAAATTAAGTTATTTAGGGCGAAGGCTCTATATTTTGGCTGTAAAATGTTTTTTTTGAATTTTTATAATAATAATTACCGGCCAAGTTATAAGAGAAAAACCACAAAATGGGACAATCGTTCTATTGGCCGCCATTTTGAATAAAAAAATTTGAAATTTTTTTTATAAATTGGGGCTCACGTTTACTATCTTATAGCCAAGTAAAAATAAATTTGGCCCAAATTTGCAAATATGCGCCCAAAATAACCACCTTATTTTTGGACACCCTGTATAGATTTCTTATAAAAAAAATCGTTTCAGTAGTTTTTGCTCCAGAGTTAGACAGACATTTCAGTTAAAAAAATCGATTTTTGGAATCAGGGTGACTCTCAAAACGTCTAAAACTAATTATAATTTTTTTCTCGATTAAACAACTATTTTTTGGATTGGAAAAAGTTAAAAATGGCATAAATATTTTTTTGTAAAGCATTAAATTGTACATTAGGTAATAGAATTTTTACCAATCAATCATTAAATCAAAAAAAAATTTTTTTAATAGAAAAGTTGTCAAAATTTATAAAGCGAATGCGCCACAAAATTTACAAATTCTAAAAATAATTGTGAACGCGCCACTATTTACAAAATTTTTATCTTTTTAAGTGGTTACAATTTCTTTTTGTGTAAATAAATTTAAATTCAAATTGTTTGTGTTGAAAAATTAATAATAATAAATTAATATAAGGCAAATTAAATAAAATAAAAAATAA
Organism: Malthinus seriepunctatus; assembly: GCA_963924605.1. Taxonomy (NCBI): domain Eukaryota; kingdom Metazoa; phylum Arthropoda; class Insecta; order Coleoptera; family Cantharidae; genus Malthinus; species Malthinus seriepunctatus. The sequence continues at coordinate 1,666,247 of OZ004605.1, forward strand.
AATTGAAGCGCCATCTATGTAGTAGTTGTGTAACTTATTTTAAATAGTAAATTAATTTAGGTTATCGTGGTTTGTTTTTATTGTTAATTAAAATACTTTTTCGTTAAAAAATTATCTATTTTCGAGCCAAAAATTAGGTAATTAAATTTAAATAATTTTTATTTTTGTTTATTATTGCACTTGCGCATTGAAATACTTTAACAAAATGAAAGATTATAGGTTGGTCTGGAAATTTAATAAAAGTGCTTATTGCAAAGTTCCGAATGTTTGTATGTATTAAAATGAGAATGGTAAACGGAGAATAAATTATATACTTGTAAAAAACCGTTTTTTCAAACAAACCGATGACTTAACCTAATATTTTGTATATAAACAATGAATGGTAAGTGGATACTTCTCTTAATCAAAGAGGTATTTCAATGTTTATTTAATGTTAGTTGCTGCACCTACTTAATACAAAATGAGTGATACAGATCCAGAAGGTGCATTATTTGATTTAGTGGAAACATCACCCACCGGTAAGTTCCATTTACAACAAAGCGAGCTTTTTAACTACACTCGTTAACTTTTAGCGAGAAAAGTAATTCTGTCGAAGAAAAGTAAAATTGTGGAATTTAATAAAAAGGTGCACTTTAACGAGGATATCAAAATCGCTTATTACGAGTCTATTTGTGAAGATGATTCTAAACAGAAATTAGACGGACACAATCAAATTTATATTCGTGAAGGTATACCTTTGCTAATTGAAACTTTTTAAAATTTAAATACTTTTATTTAGACGGTACTTACTCCTTAAAAGAAATTTTACACTTATATTCGAAGCAGTGTAACGACTTAAACATCAGCGCTAGAAATGATGAAATTTACCAACAACTTGAGGTGAGGATTTTAACGTGAAGTAACAATCAAACTTTTAGATTTTTTCCAGGCTATAAAACGTACTTACGACTATTCCGCTGTACTTAATATTAACAAATTGATTTTAACCGCAGATCGTATTACGTGTTTAAGGGTTGTCTTTCGTTTAATCACCTTCAAGACCATTTACATCAATACAGTTCAACTTTTAAACCACGATTTTTTAGCAATTCTCATTCAACAGGATTCTGTTAAAGAGTTTGTTGTAAACGAAATATATCATCGCGCAATTTTGTGGGAAGATTTCGCTAAAATAATTAAGGCGAGTCGTATTATCACTTCTTTAACTTTTCGAGATATCAGCGTTGGGAAGGACATGTGTGTTAAGTTACAAGAGGCGATTAATTCGCATTTAACGCTTACAATTTTAAAGTTCGAAGGCTGCCACGTGTTGAGCTCGCTTAATTATTTATTAAGTAAGAAGATTGCTATTTTGTGGCTTTGAATAAAGCTTTTGTTTTAGGTTATTCAAATATTAATGAAATACACATTTCAAATTGTAATTTGGTATATCAACATTGTGAGTTTATCGCTTATCATTTAATGTTTAATTCGACTCTTTGTATATTGGATTTGAGTCATAACAAAATTGATGATAATGGTTTCGAGTTGGTTGTTAAAGTGATTTTTGAAAAACGAGACCGTCCTCATGGAATTAGCGAATTAGTATTGTTAGATAATAAACTAACAACAGATTGTTTTGATGCCGTTAATCTTTTACTAGTAAGAATTTTAAAGAAATGCACAGACAAATTCGTGACCACACATTTTTAAGAGGGGGGAGGGGAACTGTAACGTCCAAAAAAATTTCTAAGAAGGGAGGGGAACTGTAACGTTCAAAAAAATCTGTGGTCAATTATTTGTGTATTGCAATGTATTTTAACTAACATTTTTGTATTTTAGTTGTGTAAAAGGCTACGAGTACTTAATTTAAGTTGTAATAATTTAGGCGATTGTTTTATATCGTCAATTAAAGAAAATTTAATAATAAATTCTAGTATCGAAGGCTTAGGTTTACAAAATATTGGATTAGCATCGCACTCTTTAATGGATTTACAAGAAATTTGTGTTAATAATACAACATTATTGGTAATTATAAACCCGAACTAATAAAATGTTTTTATTTATATAATTTTAGCATTTAATTATTAAAGAAAATAGTGGAATTGAGCCGTACGATTTGGAAGAATTTGCTCGTTCCATCCATAAGACATCCCTTATACATTGTGATTTTGATGTGTTTCCTGAGGTTTGACCTTTTGACCAATTTGACCTTGTAAAAAAGATTTCTTCTAGGCCGTTTCCGAAGGATGTTACGCTACAATAAAAATGAAACGTATTTTAAGTTTAAAAAGAAAAATATGGAATTTGGTTAATAATAAAAGTTGGTGTCCCGATAAATCGATGCTTTGTTTTTCCGACTACGCTCCACCTGTTAAATTAAAAAATAGGTTTGAAGTTACTCGAATACAAGAGGATGCGGTTGTTGCGAGTACGTCTAAACCGACGCCACCTAAACCGGCTATAAGTGAAATTACGTCAAATACTCACGACTCGATTAGTTCAGCTGATGAAACTGACTCTTTCGGATAATTTACTCAAGAATTTTGTTTTTTTTCTTTACGATTAAGTGTTATCAAATTTTTTTTGCTACTTTAGACTTTACAACGAAGTGTTTTTTGTTTAAAATTAATTTTCTTGTACTACAGCTGTGATTTGTGAAAGGTTAAGCTGTGGATAATTTTAATTTATTGGCAACTAACAAATTAAAGAAAAATTTGTAGGATTTTATGGAATTAAAATTCTTTAAATTTATATTAGAACTGACCTGTTATGTTACATCTTAAAAATTTATATAAATTCTGTTATTAAATGCTTCATGAAGGCTGTGAACATACAGAATTCTCGATATTTTCTATCAGTTCGTACCTTAATATATATTTTTATTATCCAAAGAAATTTGTTAAAAGACTTAGGTTTAAATTTTAAGAATTTACTGTCATTTAGCCTTTCTTTTTTTTTAAATTTTAAAGAAAAAGTGAGTAAATTCTCTAAATTTAGTCCTTGCATGTTATATTTTTCAATAAGTAATAGTTTATGTGCTTAATACAATTAGTATTGTTTATACAGTGTGTCTAAGAATGGATGTGACGTCAAAAAATTTTTATTTTTAAAGAAAAGTCGTTAGCGATTTGCTCGGTTTCTCAGCAAAAAAAAAAAAAAAGTTTCAATGTACGTTATTTTGACTAAGGACTATTTAAAATAACCAAAACTGAAACTGAGAACATAAAAATAAGAAATAAAGTTACAAGAGCAATTAAGAGGGCAGTTTCTAACAAATGGGCGAGAAAGTTGATATGTCGACTTTCCGCTCGTAACAGTTAGCGACTTTAATATCCGGTTGAAAGCACTAATAGTCATAAGTCCTCATAGAGTAAGGTTCAAAGAAGGCAATGACATATTTGTATATAGGAAATAAGAGCCTAATCAGTGAGAAAAGTCCAATTGAAGGATGTTAAGTTCAATTGGACTTTTCTCACTAAGTAGGTTTGTATTTTCTATATACAAATATGTCATTGCCTTCTTTGAACCTTACCTTATTAGAAATTATGACTATTAGCGATATCAAGGGAATATTAAAGTCGCTAACGGTTACGAGCGGAATGTCGAGAAAGTTGATATTTAGACATTCCGTTCGTAACCGTTAGCCACTTTAATATCCGGTTGATATCACTAATAGTCATAATTCCTGATAGAGTAAGGTTCAAAGAAGGCAATGACATATTTGCATATAGGAAATAAGAGCCTAATCAGTGAGAAAAGTCCAATTGAAGGATGTTAAGTTCAATTGGAACTAACTATTTTTCTCACTAAGTAGGTTTTTATTTCCTATATACAAACATGTCATGGCCTTCTTTGAACCGTACCTTATTAGAAATTTTGACTATTAGCGATATCAAGCGGATATTAAAGTCGCTAATGGTTATGAGCGGAATGTCGAGAAAGTTGATATTTAGACATTCCGTTCGTAACCGTTAGCGACTTTAACATCCGGTTGATATCACTAATAGTCATAATTCCTGATAGAGTAAGGTTCAAAGAAGGCAATGACATATTTGTATATAGGAAATAATAGCCTAATCAGTGAGAAAAGTCCAATTGAAGGATGTTAAGTTCAATTGGACTTTTCTCACTAAGTAGTTTTTTATTTTCTATATACAAATATGTCATTGCCTTCTTTGAACCTTACCTTATTAGAAATTATGACTATTAGCGATATCAAGGGAATATTAAAGTCACTAACGGTTACGAGCGGAATGTCAAGAAAGTTGATATTTAGACATTCCGTTCGTAACCGTTAGCGACTTTAATATCCGGTTGATATCACTAATAGTCATAATTCCTGATAGAGTAAGGTTCAAAGAAGGCAATGACATATTTGTATATAGGAAATAATAGCCTAATCAGTGAGAAAAGTCCAATTGAAGGATGTTAAGTTCAATTGGACTTTTCTCACTAAGTAGGTTTTTATTTCCTATATACAACTATGTCATTGCCTTCTTTGAACCTTATTCTATCAGGAATTATGACTATTGGTGATATCAAGCGAATATTAAAGTCGCTAACGGTTACGAGCGGAATGTCAAGAAAGTTGATATTTAGACATTCCGTTCGTAACCGTTAGCGACTTTAATATCCGGTTGATATCACTAATAGTCATAATTCCTGATAGAGTAAGGTTCAAAGAAGGCAATGACATATTTGTATATAGGAAATAATAGCCTAATCAGTGAGAAAAGTCCAATTGAAGGATGTTAAGTTCAATTGGACTTTTCTCACTAAGTAGGTTTTTATTTCCTATATACAAACATGTCATGGCCTTCTTTGAACCTTACCTTATTAGAAATTTTGACTATTAGCGATATCAAGCTGATATTAAAGTCGCTAACGGTTACGAGCGGAATGTCTAAATATCAGTTTTCTCGCCCAATCGTTAGAAACCCTTGTAACTCGCGGACACACTGTACATATTTTGTTATAATTAATATTATTTTAGTGTATACTGCTGAAAATTTGTTTATGACTTAATTTAACTTCCAATAAATTCAAAATGTGCTAAAAGGTGAAACAAAAAAATTTAATTTGATCTCTAAAAAGAAAAACTGCATGCAGTGTACTTAATGTATAACGTAATACCTCAAACCTATGATTAACTACATTTTATTTGAATTTACACTACAAATTGAATTTCCCTAAAACGTATTTTAAAAGCTTCCAAAAAAAAGGGAAATTAAATTTGTCTTCTAGTTGTAAGCGTAAATTTCAAAAACTGTACTTAAATAATCAAATTAAATTTTTGTGTTAAAGTCCATCTCACATTATTTGGAAACTGAACACTGACAGTGAGTTGTCAAAATGGATGCAAAAGAGTAAAACTTATTTTTAAATTTTTTAAGCGTCTTTTTCAAGTCGGTGCAAACATTTTGTACAGTGTGTCCTCATTTTGTTTGTTATCCACAAGGTACAAAGTGTAGGTGCACACACTTTTAGGACACGCTGTATTGCAAATAACTTGAGACGAACTATACAGAAACGTATAAACAGTAATAGAGTTTTTGCCCAAATGTTAATTGTTAAAAATAATTAAGTGTTGTACTTAATTAGGTACAATTAAATTATTTATTTAACTCGATGTGATTTTTTAAATTTATTAAATAAAAAATTAAAAGTTTGTTAATGTTTAGTGTTGGAAAATAAATCGTCTTATGAATCTGTATGTTAGCTTAAGTTCATTTTTGAGGGAAAAAGTACAGGTGCGGCAACTTTTGTTGTAAGACTGCGATTATTAAAATTAAAATGCCTACCTGTATTATACAGGATGTTTTTTTTGTAATACTTCCTTTTTTTATGTATTTAAGAAAAAAAGAGCTAAAGAAGACTGCATTTTACCTAATTTTTTTTAAACTTGTATAGTACGTTTAAAAAAAAATTACTCTTTGTAGTGTAAAAGTACTGTGTGCTGTATGAAACGAGAGCGGTTTTGTGGTCGTGCATGTGCTGTGGGCACACATGTACAGATGTACACTTCTATTCTATATATGAATTCGTGTAAAAAGCGTCTTTTTGAATAGTACCATTCTGCTCTTTTAAAATGTCAAACAAACTGTTCTAAACGCTGTTATTTGTAGTGTAAAATATATTTTTGTATTTAATGTTAATTCAATATAAATTTAAAGTTACTGATTTATTATATAATTAAAAGTAAAGTTTACCATTTTTATGAATCTTATAAATGTTTATTTCAGTCAAAAAAAGTTGGTGTTCTCATAAAAATAAAGTGATACATTTTTATGTGATATATCCATTAAATATATACCTATCATAATACAATTCTTTTTATTTTATTAAAAAAAAACATGTATTAAAAGTCAAAATTAACTACCCTTCGAATCACAGCGCTGAGATGCAAATTTTCACTTATTAGCAGAATCGAACCCGTCACCTAGACCAGAATTGGTGCACTAAACAAACCCCGAGACATAAAAAAGATTTACATAGAGGCTAATCGCACCCAATAAGCAATAACAATTAGTCAAGCACCTACCCTTAAAACCAACAACTACCCTAAAAAGCTTAATAAACTACAAATCTTTATTAAAGTTAAAATTTAATAATAAATGTAATTTTTATATCGATAAATAAGTAAATTAGTAAGTTCATTTTATTAGGATTATAAGCCCTTGAATTTAATTTAAAATATACAAATAATAGCAACCCCTAATATAAATGAAAAAGTTCAAGTGTTATTAAATGATATATTAAGCTACCTATTCGGTATATTCCATTTTACATCCTTTCAAGTACGTTATTTTCAAATTAATTTAAAATGCATTAAATTTCATCCCAAAAGTTTTATTTTAAATTTATACAGTGTGGATGTTTACTCTATGGACGGAAGATTACTCCTTAACTATTTAAAATATCAAAACCAATTACTGGAATAACTACAACTACATTCTAAAAATATTTAGATACATACAGGGTGATTCGCAAAAAAATCAGAATTAAACTTTTTTATTTCTAGATGGAACACCCTGTACATTTTTGCTTATTTGGATTCCCCGTCACATGTAGAACCAAACTTTTAGAAATTGGTAGGAGAAGGACAAGTAGCTTAACATATTGCTACGCTAATGCTAATAGCTCAGCAAACGACCTGGTGCAAAGCGAACACTCTGGTGGGTAGGTGACGTTATCAAAATAAACTCCATCATGCGACATATCAAATCAAATGGCTTAATTGGTATAAAATCAAAAAACAAAAGTAGAAAAAAGTACAAAAAATACCTTCTGTAGTTGCTATTGACCTGGTGGAGCGTGGTGCAAAAGGAGTCACACAGGTGAAAATGCTATACGAGTGATAGTAAGCTAAGATTGTGTCCTCTTATCAGTTAAGAAAGAAAAATATTTATTTAAATTGATACGATGCAACATAGTGCGTGCAGTTTGAAATGACCTGGTGCAAAACGAACACTCTGGTGGATAGGTAACGTTATCAAAATAAACTCCATCATGCGACATATCAAATCAAATGGTTTAATTGGTATAAAATCAAAAAACAAAAGTAGAAAAAAAGTACAAAAATTACCTTCTGTAGTCCATATTGACCTGGTGGAGCGTGGTGCAAAAGGAGTCACAGGTGAAAATGCTATACGAGTGATAGTAAGCTAAGATTGTGTCCTCTTATCAGTTAAGAAAGAAAAATATTTATTTGAATTGATACGATGCAACATAGTGGTGCAGTTTGAAATGACCTGGTGCAAAACGAACACTCTGGTGGATAGGTAACGTTATCAAAATAAATTCCATCATGCGACATATCAAATCAAAAGGTTTAATTGGTATAAAATCAAAAAACAAAAGTAGAAAAAAGTACAAAAATTACCTTCTGTAGTTCCTATTGACCTGGTGGAGCCTGGTGCAAAAGGAGTCACAGGTAAAAATGCTATATGATTGATAGTAACAGTTGAATTTATCTTCGTATCAATTAGCAAAAAAAGTAATTAATTGATACAAAGCAACCCGGTGCAGATTGAAGTGACCTGGGGTAACTCGAACACTCTGGTGGAAACGAAATGTTATCAAAATAAACCCTGTCATGCGACATATCAAATCAAATGATTTTGTATGAGCACTTTAACAAGATAACTTATAATAATTTATACTGTTTTTTGTTTTAAACAAAAGAGCATTTTCTTTTAAATTTAAAATATTGTAGAAATTTTTTGTAAAAGAGAAAACTTCATATTTAAAAAATATGTTATATGTAACTTGAATAGTTTTTTGAGTACAATAAGTAAATTTGTCTGCTTTGGCGATCAACAACTCAACGAAGACTTGAAGGGCTCTCGAAAAAGCCTTTGCTCAACACCGCTGATATAATTGGATGTCATTGAGCTATAAAACAATAATTTGCATCCAAAGACAGAGTCGAACTTTTATTTAAATTTACTTAAATATAATTTCAATTTTAGTTTTGTTTGTGTTAACTTTTTGTGAAAAAACTTAAAATTTCGAAGTTTGAAGAAATTAAAATTTAATGAAGTAAAATCAAATGTCGAGACCAAAATTTGCATATTTGAATTAATTTTGCGAAATCCAAACCTGGTTTGAAATGATCCTCCGTATTACCATATCGAGTGCGCTTTGGTTGGTAATACAAAGATAACGATGCCGTTTCGGATCAAAGTTCCGACGTCTAAGTGCTTTGCTCTTGCATATACGTATAGAAATTCTTATATACTTCCTGAAGCGAAAGTCAAATGCGTATTGATTTGTCAACTATACTTCAAAATTAGCGATTTCTATAAAAAAGAGTCCCTTAGTCTTTCATTAATGTAGGAAAAAATTAATTTGAGATATCTGTATAAAAAGTTATCACTTACATAATCAGATTTTAACGAACTGCGTTCCTCTGCGATCTTATCACTTCATGCTTTTCGTCGGATTAGTCTGCTGAATATATTTAATGGAAGTATCTCTTAGAGTTGAAAGCTATAAAAGGAGGTTAAATTTAGATGCAACACTTTCAGATTACTTTATAGAACCCCTTTTACGTAACTTTTAACATTTTACAAATTACTTTTTCAAATTTTAATCACTTACAGTAGTTACTCACACTCTCTTTTAATAATAAATATTAGAAATAAATCACAAAAATTCTACAGAATAAAAATTCATTTCTTTCAAACCCTAAATGAACTTTTTTCGTTTCCAGAATCGAACCAGGGAACTCGGGTTGATTCATTTTAATCAACGTATCAGCGGTATAGCATTCATACCTAATAGTATGATATAGCATTAGATTAGGTAGAATCAATCATTATCTTTAAAAAATACTATGTAGACAGATGAAGAGGAGGAGACAGACATGCAGACCGATATATGAACAGAGAGACAAAAAAATGAAATCAAAAGCATCTACGCGGATGAGCAGAGTTGTAGGCGGATGGATGGAAAATGTAAATGAACAACAGACGGATAGGTGGACATAATTTCAATATGTATAAATGGACAGAAGCAGACCGATAGACAAGAAAGGCTAAGATTAGGCAGTGGCGTAACTAAGAGTTTGAGGGCCCTCCCGCAAAATCCAGAGTGCTCTTACCCTCTTACCCATTCCCCTTAATAATCATTTGATTAACCACAATTCGATTTTATGACGAAATTTCATACTAAACGATGTTTCTGGGACTCTTTCTATTCTGGGACCCTTCCGCAACTCGGGCCCTGCGTGCTCTTTATTTACCCCACTGTATTTAGAGTTCATTTGTGACTATTTCTAAAACTTTTACAACCGACCGACTTTTAGTTGCTTATTGTCGAAACATCTGTGTAACTTTACAAGGAAAAAATCACATTTCCTAGAAACTGGCTTCTTTTTCTAAGCCAATAGAAACCTTGCATTTTTAGCGTCAGACGCTAAAACGTGGGCTAAGTTTATCTTCTATTGGTTTGGAAAAAAGAAACTGGATTCTAGAAGTTGTGATGAAAGGCTAGCTCTATGGTACAAACTACGGAATTTTTCGGGGGCCCTCCCACAACGCGGGCCCGTTATTTACGGCACTGAGATTAGGATAAGTACAAGCAAACACAACATCAGCTAGACCCAAAGCATCGATGTATGGCGACTGGGCACGAGCAGAGATAGGAAGGGACGAGCGGGCGGATATGCAGATATACAGATGGGTGTGTAGAACTTAAAAATGTTCAGACGGGCAGAAGCAGACCGATCAACAAAAAGCTGGCTAAGATACAAACAAACCCAAAAACAGCTAGACCTAAAGCACCAATGGATGGGCGGAGATACTGATAGAAATAACCAGGACTGTAGCCAGGGTTACGCTCAGCTCAGCCTGCTCTGGAAAATTTTTCAATCCTCTACAAGCCACAGCTTTCTAAGGATTTCGCAATAATAATAAAACGATAAGTTCCTAATTAATTGGTACCGAGAAGAAGAAAACATTGATTTTGAGAAAGTCAAATTTTTGCAAACATTGGGCAAAAAACTTCCATCCTCATCTTCAGAAGAGATTACAGTGGTTAACAGATTTATACAAAACCAGAAAAGAGAGACCCCTGATTTTAACTTAGCCTCCCTTGAAAATTTTGAGCCTGCCCTGATAACAAGGCCGTAGCTAGGGGTATGCCAGAGCAGGCTGAGCCTGCCCTGGAAAAATTTAAGCCTGTCTAGCCACAGATTTCTAAGGCAATAATATTAAAATTTGCAATAATAAAACGATAAGATCCTAATTGGAACCGAAGAAGAAAACGTTGAGAAAGTCAAATTTTTGCAAACTTTGGGCAAAAAACTTCCATCCTCAGAAGAAATGGTGGCCAATAGATTTATACAAAGCCAGAAGAGAGAAAACACTGATTTTAACTTTTGGCCTCCCTTGAAAATTTTTGAGCTTGCTCAGTCTGCCTACGACTTTGCCTGATAATACAGTCTGACTACGGTCCTGGAAAAAATGGATGGATGGAGAGGAGGAACAGGCATACAGATAGATATCCAGACGGATATGCGAAAGGATACTTCAAAATGTACAGATGGACTAATAAGACCGATAGATGAACAAAAGCATAGAAGGAAGACGGGCGAACATATTAGATGACTCATCTCTCTAGACTCACCCTGTATACAGATAAACGTAGGGACTTCCAACCCTAAAAATGTAGGGACGTACAGAAAATTATGGATGAACAAACACGTGTAAATAGACGTGTATGTGGACAGATAAACGTAATGAGTTTTTTTATACAAGGAACTTCGACTGGAAGATTTTTTTACGTAATGTAAAGAAGTAGACTCATCTATCCAGCCTCACCCTGTATACAGATAAACATAGGGACTTCCAACCCTAAAAATGTAAGGATGTACAGACGTATGAAATTATGGATGAACAGACACGTGAAAATAGACAAACGTATGAACATAAAGACGAATGGAAGAACAGGCAGACGTATAGATACGTATGTGGACAGATAAACGTAATGAGTTTTTTATACAAGGAACTTCGATTGGAAGATTTTTTTACGTAATGTAAAAAGTAGACTCATCTATCCAGACTCACCCTGTATACAGATAAACGTAGGGACTTCCAGCTATAAAAATGTAAGGATGTACAGACGTATGAAATTATGGATGAACAGACACGTGTAAATAGAGAAACGTATGAACATAAAGACGGATGATAGAACAGGGAGATGTATAGATACGTATGTAGACAGATAAGCGTAATGAGTTTTTTATACAAGGAACTTCGACTGGAAGATTTTTTTACGTAATGTATAAAAGTAGACTCATCTATCCAGACTCACCCTGTATACAGATAAACGTAGGGACTTCCAGCTATAAAAATGTAAGGATGTACAGACGTATGAAATTATGGATGAACAGACACGTGTAAATAGACAAACGTATGAACATAAAGACGGATGATAGAACAGGGAGATGTATAGATACGTATGTAGACAGATAAGCGTAATGAGTTTTTTATACAAGGAACTTCGACTGGAAGATTTTTTTACGTAATGTATAAAAGTAGACTCATCTATCCAGACTCACCCTGTATACAGATAAACGTAGGGACTTCCAGCTATAAAAATGTAAGGATGTACAGACGTATGAAATTATGGATGAACAGACACGTGTAAATAGACAAACGTATGAACATAAAGACGAATGGAAGAACAGGCAGACGTATAGATACGTATGTGGACAGATAAACGTAATGAGTTTTTTATACAAGGAACTTCGATTGGAAGATTTTTTTACGTAATGTAAAAAGTAGACTCATCTATCCAGACTCACCCTGTATACAGATAAACGTAGGGACTTCCAGCTATAAAAATGTAAGGATGTACAGACGTATGAAATTATGGATGAACAGACACGTGTAAATAGAGAAACGTATGAACATAAAGACGGATGATAGAGGAGGCAGACGTATAGATACGTATGTAGACAGATAAGCGTAATGAGTTTTTTATACAAGGAACTTCGACTGGAAGATTTTTTTACGTAATGTATAAAAGTAGACTCATCTATCCAGACTCACCCTGTATACAGATAAACGTAGGGACTTCCAGCTATAAAAATGTAAGGATGTACAGACGTATGAAATTATGGATGAACAGACACGTGTAAATAGACAAACGTATGAACATAAAGACGAATGGAAGAACAGGCAGACGTATAGATACGTATGTAGACAGAAACGTAATGAGTTTTTTATACAAGGAACTTCGATTGGAAGATTTTTTTACGCAATGTAAAAAGTAGACTCATCTATCCAGACTCACCCTGTATACAGATAAACGTAGGGACTTCCAGCTATAAAAATGTAAGGATGTACAGACGTATGAAATTATGGATGAACAGACACGTGTAAATAGGCAAACGTATAAACATAAAGACGAATGGAAGAACAGGGAGACGTATAGATACGTATGTAGACAGATAAACGTAATGAGTTTTTTATACAAGGAACTTCGATTGGAAGATTTTTTTACGTAATGTAAAAAGTAGACTCATCTATCCAGACTCACCCTGTATACAGATAAACGTAGGGACTTCCAGCTATAAAAATGTAAGGATGTACAGACGTATGAAATTATGGATGAACAGACACGTGTAAATAGGCAAACGTATAAACATAAAGACGAATGGAAGAACAGGGAGACGTATAGATACGTATGTGGACAGATAAACGTAATGAGTTTTTTATACAAGGAACTTTGACTGGAAGATTTTTTTACGTAATGAAAAAAGTAGACTCATCTATCCAGACTCACCCTGTATACAGATAAACGTATGGACTTCGAACCCTAAGTATGTAGGGACGTACAGACGTATGAAATTATGGATAAACAGAAACGTGTAAATAGACAAACGTATGAACATAAAGACGGATGATAGAAGAGGCAGACGTATAGATACGTATGTGGACAGATAAACGTAATGAGTTTTTTATACAAGGAACTTCGATTGGAAGATTTTTTTACGTAATGTAAAAAGTAGACTCATCTATCCAGACTCACCCTGTATACAGATAAACGTAGGGACTTCCAGCTATAAAAATGTAAGGATGTACAGACGTATGAAATTATGGATGAACAGACACGTGTAAATAGACAAACGTATGAACATAAAGACGAATGGAAGAACAGGCAGACGTATAGATACGTATGTAGACAGATAAACGTAATGAGTTTTTTATACAAGGAACTTCGATTGGAAGATTTTTTTACGTAATGTAAAAAGTAGACTCATCTATCCAGACTCACCCTGTATACAGATAAACGTAGGGACTTCCAGCTATAAAAATGTAAGGATGTACAGACGTATGAAATTATGGATGAACAGACACGTGTAAATAGGCAAACGTATAAACATAAAGACGAATGGAAGAACAGGGAGACGTATAGATACGTATGTAGACAGATAAACGTAATGAGTTTTTTATACAAGGAACTTCGATTGGAAGATTTTTTTACGTAATGTAAAAAGTAGACTCATCTATCCAGACTCACCCTGTATACAGATAAACGTAGGGACTTCCAGCTATAAAAATGTAAGGATGTACAGACGTATGAAATTATGGATGAACAGACACGTGTAAATAGGCAAACGTATAAACATAAAGACGAATGGAAGAACAGGGAGACGTATAGATACGTATGTGGACAGATAAACGTAATGAGTTTTTTATACAAGGAACTTTGACTGGAAGATTTTTTTACGTAATGAAAAAAGTAGACTCATCTATCCAGACTCACCCTGTATACAGATAAACGTATGGACTTCGAACCCTAAGTATGTAGGGACGTACAGACGTATGAAATTATGGATAAACAGAAACGTGTAAATAGACAAACGTATGAACATAAAGACGGATGATAGAAGAGGCAGACGTATAGATACGTATGTGGACAGATAAACGTAATGAGTTTTTTATACAAGGAACTTCGATTGGAAGATTTTTTTACGTAATGTAAAAAGTAGACTCATCTATCCAGACTCACCCTGTATACAGATAAACGTAGGGACTTCCAGCTATAAAAATGTAAGGATGTACAGACGTATGAAATTATGGATGAACAGACACGTGTAAATAGACAAACGTATGAACATAAAGACGAATGGAAGAACAGGCAGACGTATAGATACGTATGTAGACAGATAAACGTAATGAGTTTTTTATACAAGGAACTTCGATTGGAAGATTTTTTTACGTAATGTAAAAAGTAGACTCATCTATCCAGACTCACCCTGTATACAGATAAACGTAGGGACTTCCAGCTATAAAAATGTAAGGATGTACAGACGTATGAAATTATGGATGAACAGACACGTGTAAATAGAGAAACGTATGAACATAAAGACGGATGATAGAACAGGGAGATGTATAGATACGTATGTAGACAGATAAGCGTAATGAGTTTTTTATACAAGGAACTTCGACTGGAAGATTTTTTTACGTAATGTATAAAAGTAGACTCATCTATCCAGACTCACCCTGTATACAGATAAACGTAGGGACTTCCAGCTATAAAAATGTAAGGATGTACAGACGTATGAAATTATGGATGAACAGACACGTGTAAATAGAGAAACGTATAAACATAAAGACGAATGGAAGAACAGGGAGATGTATAGATACGTATGTGGACAGATAAACGTAATGAGTTTTTTATACAAGGAACTTCGATTGGAAGATTTTTTTACGTAATGTAAAAAGTAGACTCATCTATCCAGACTCACCCTGTATACAGATAAACGTATGGACTTTGAACCCTAAGTATGTAGGGACGTACAGACGTATGAAATTATGGATAAACAGAAACGTGTAAATAGACAAACGTATGACCATAAAGACGAATGGAAGAACAGGCAGACGTATAGATACGTATGTAGACAGATAAACGTAATGAGTTTTTTATACAAGGAACTTCGACTGGAAGATTTTTTACGTAATGTAAAAAAGTAGCAAGAAAAAGAGATTTCTGTAAAAAATTGTTTGTTATAAGGAATTAATTTGTTGGGAAATTGGGAATTGATTTTATTTAATGTAAAATGTAATGTCATTTAAAAATAAAAAAATAAAGAGAGGTATAAATTAATATGAAATAAAAATATAATTAAGAAAAAAGAAGTTTTAAGCAAAATATGTAAACATTAAACTTGGAATGTGCATACAAATGAACAAACACACAGGTAAAGCTTGACGAGAAGGTTAGAAGTGTAGAAATGATTTTATCCAGGCAAGCGCACAGAATCGAAAGCGAGCAGCTGCATCGGATAGGGACTCCCTAGGGACAGGTGCTCCTCCCTTTGCCGGCCTTCAGCAGGAAGAGGCTTAGAAGGTTCATCGTCATTGGCCACTAAATTTCCTTCTAAAATGAGCACTTGGGTTACTCTTGATGATTGGCGCATCCTGACATTGAGCCATGGTGGCCTGTGAGATCCAAGCGCAGCTTGTACCTAGATAATTATGTAAATGTCTTTCTGCTCACCTCCAGGACAATTCGCCCTCTTTCGTGAACCATATTCGTAGTATTGTGGCAGTGGTGGTAGTTTTGCGCTTTTTTAATACCTAGTGGGGGTATCTATCACTGCCAAAGGTCGAAGTTTACCAAAACTGACAAATTATCATTCTTAAATGTTGGATTTTTAAATTCTTCAGCTTGCCCTTTGCAGTAGTCGTTGGTTACTCTCCACACACAGTTCCATCCTAATAATTAAGTCATATTTAAGAAAAAAACAAAAGTGAAGTGAGTTTATAACTGCTGTTTTGTGAAAATATTAACATCGACAATCACCAATTTTTCATCCAATACACAACTTTTAAAAGGTTTGTTTATTTTATTAATTACTACAAAAAGTTTATAATTTTTTCCTTCAATTTTAAACAAATTGTTCGTCTCATCCCTTTTTCTCCCGCAGTTCCGCGCTCTCATTTAACTTCAAATTTTGCGAAAAAATCAAGCGTTTGTGCACTTATTAAAAAAAAATTTTCATAAAATTATTGTTAATTATAGTATTGTTATTAAATTAAATTGTCTGCGCGAAGCGATCATCCGCGTAGCAACGTCGGAGATAATGCCGACGCGACGGATTCGTTTTAAAATCCAAAATCGTCAACCGTGCAAATTTTTAAAAAAATTATTTTTCGGTCTTTGAGAATAATCGAACAAAAAGAATTATTTGAAATTGAAATATTTTTTAGAAAACACTAAACGTAGGCGTTAAGGCGCGTTTGGATAATCCAAAAAGATTTAACGGTCTAAATCCGATTTTCGCGAGTTTGTTTGAAATATCAACATAAAAGCAAAAAATTCAAAATACCTACTACCCTCCTACGTTTTTGTAAATTAGTAAAGAGTAAGTTATTGTTGTTTCCTTTTAGAAATAAAAAAATCCAAACTACAACAAAACTAATCAAAACTAGTCAATGAGGTGATGAACTTTTTCAATTTTGCATTTATACCTTACGAATTATATAAAAATTTTTTAAATTTATTGTAATCAGTACTCCCTTTCTTGATAATTTCATTTAGCTATTAGCGAGCCCCCTTAAACTCACCTTGGATTATTGTGCATTTTGGAAAATGAAACAAATTTTAACAAAATCGTAAAAATGCAAAATTATGTAATTTCTATCGCTTATTTATGCACACAGTAAAATAAAATTCAATTTCTGGATCTTTTATAAGAGCCAGGGGGGTCAGTTTCAAAAATGGAAATTGAAAATTATTTTTAAATGTGAGATGGAAATGAATTAGCAGTTAATTTTCTGTTTAGGTATATGCTTGGACACGCTTTTAAGATAAATTTAAATTTATTTTACAACTCCCTCTCTTGACCATTTCTTTTGATTATTAGCTAGCCCCCCTAAACTCACCTTGGATATTGGCTTTTTGGAAATGAAACAAATTTTGACAAAGTTGTGAAAATACAGAATGATTTCTTATAACCAACGCTTATTGACGCACACAGTAAAATAAAATTCAATTACTAGATCGTTTTATAAAAGCCAGGGGAGGGGGGCAATTTAAAAAATGGTAAAAAAAACCTAAAAATATATTTTTAAATATGAGATTTAAAGAGAGATGAAGCTGTTCAATTTTGTGTTTATGCTTTACATTATGTAAAGATATTTTTAACATAAATTTAAATTTATTTTACAACTTCCTTTCTTGATGATCTTTCATTAGGTTATTAGCGAGCCCCCCTTAAACTCACCTTAGATTATTGTGCTTTTTGGAAATGAAACAAGATTTTAAAAAATCGTAAAAATACCAAATTAATCTATTTCTTTCAAAACAAACGCTTTATGATGCCCATGGTAAAACAGAATTTAATTTCTGGATTATTTATTTATAGAGTTACGGGGGGGGGGGTCAGTTGTAAAAATGATAGGGACGTTAACTTGTAAATTATTTCTAAATTAGAAATGGGTATGAAAGGGTATGAATTAGTACTTCAAACTTTGTTTATACCTATTATTTAATATGTGAATGGTTTTTAAGAAAATTTTAAATTAACTTTGAAACTCTAATTCTAAGTTTTTAACTAACCCCCTAAACTTCTAAACTATTTCTAAAAATGAGAGATGGGTATACTGAAGATAAATTAGCTCTTCAAACTTTGTGTTTATATTTAATATCTGATGAATGCTTTTTAAGGCAATTTTAAATAAACTCTAAAGCTCTCATTTTTGGATTTTTAAAGAGTCCCCCTAAACTCACCTGGATATTCATAGAAAATATTTCTAAAAATGGGAGATGTGTGCTCAAGATAAGTTAGCTCTTCAAACTTTGTGTTTATATTTAATATCTGAACTTTTTAAGAAAATTTTATATAAACTTAAACTCTCATTTTTTGATTTTTAAAGAAACCTCCCAAACTCTCCTGGAGATTAACTATTTATAAAAATGGGAGATGTGTGCTTCAGATAAATTAGCTCTTCAAACTTTGTGTTTATATTAATTATCTGAATGCTTTTTAAGACGATTTTAAATAAACTCTAAAACACTCATTTTTGGATTTTTAAAGAGTCTCCCTAAACTCACTTGGATATTGATAGAAATTATTTAAAAAAATGGGAGATGTGTGCTCAAGATAAATTAGCTCTTCAAATATTGTGTACCTACCTATATTTAATAACTGAATGCTTTTTAAGCGGATTTTAAATAAACTTTAAAACTCTCATTTTTTGATTTTTAAAGAGACCTCATAAACTCTCCTGGAGATTAATGGAAATTATTTCTAAAAATAGGAGATGGGTGTTGGAGATAAATTAGCTCTTAAAACTTTGTGTTTATATTTATTATATTTGACTGCTTTTTAAGACGATTTTAAACAAACTTTAAAACTCTCATTTTTATATATTTAAAGAGTCCCCCTAAACTCTCCTATAGAGTACTAAAAACTATTCCTAAATTCCTAAAAATGAGAGATGCGAGCGAGATAAATTAGCTCTTCGAAGTTTGTGTTTATCTTAATTTAATATACCTGAATGGTGTTCAAGAAAATTTTAAAACTACTTTGCAACTCTCATTATTAGATTTTTAAAGAGCCCTCTCTAAACTCTCTTGGAGATTATTGGAAATTATTTCTAAAAATGGGAGATGAGGGCTGAAGATAAATTAGCTTTTCAAACTTTGTGTTTATATTTATTTGACTGCTTTTTAAGACGATTTTAAATAAACTTTAAAACTCTCATTTTTAGATATTTAAAGAGCCCCCTTAAACTCTCCTATAGACTAATAGAAACTATTCCTAAATTCCTAAAAATTAGAGATGCGAGCGAGATAAATTAGCTCTTCAAAGTTTGTGTTTATCTTAATTTAATATACCTGAATGGTTTTCAAGAAAATTTTAAAACTACTTTGCAACTCTCATTTTTAGATTTTTAAAAAGCTCTTTCTAAACTCTCTTGGAGATTATTGGAAATTATTTCTAAAAATGGGAGATGAGTACTGAAGATAAATTAGCTCTTCAAATTTTGTGTTTATATTTATTTGACTGCGTTTTAAGACGATTTTAAATAAACTTTAAAACTCTCATTTTTAGATATTTAAAGAGCCCCCTTAAACTCTTCTATAGACTAATAGAAACTATTTCTAAAAATGGGGGATGCGAGCGAGATAAATTAGCTCTTCAAAGTTTGTGTTTAAATTAATTTAATATACCTGAATGGTTTTCAAGAAAAATTTAAATTTACTTTGCAACTCTCATTTTTAGATTTTTAAAGAGCCCTTTCTAAACACTCCTGGAGATTATTGGAAATTATTTCTAAAAATGGGAGATGGGTGTTGGAGATAAAGTAGCTCTTCAAACTTTGTGTTTATATTTATTTGACTGCTTTTTAAGACGATTTTAAATAAACTTTAGAACTCTCATTTTTAGATATTTAAAGAGCCCCCTTAAACTCTCCTATAGACTAATAGAAACTATTCCTAAATTCCTAAAAATGAGAGATGCGAGCGAGATAAATTAGCTCTTCAAACTTTGTGTTTATATTTATTTGACTGCTTTTTAAGACGATTTTAAATAAACTTTAGAACTCTCATTTTTAGATATTTAAAGAGCCCCCTAAACTCTCCTATAGACTAATAGAAACTATTCCTAAAAATGGGAGATGCGAGCGAGATAAATTAGCTCTTCAAAGTTTGTGTTTATCTTAATTTAATATACCTGAATGGTTTTCAAAAAAATTTAAAATTTACTTTGCAACTCTCATTTTTAGATTTTTAAAAAGCCCTTTTTAAACTCTCTTGGAGATTATTGGAAATTATTTCTAAAAATGGGAGATGAGGGCTGAAGATAAATTAGCTCTTCAAACTTTGTGTTTATATTTATTTGACTGCTTTTTAAGACGATTTTAAATAAACTTTAGAACTCTCATTTTTAGATATTTAAAGAGCCCCCTAAACTCTCCTATAGACTAATAGAAACTATTCCTAAAAATGGGAGATGCGAGCGAGATAAATTAGCTCTTCAAAGTTTGTGTTTATCTTAATTTAATATACCTGAATGGTTTTCAAAAAAATTTAAAATTTACTTTGCAACTCTCATTTTTAGATTTTTAAAGAGCCCTTTTTAAACTCTCTTGGAGATTATTGGAAATTATTTCTAAAAATGGGAGATGAGGGCTGAAGATAAATTAGCTCTTCAAACTTTGTGTTTATATTTATTTGACTGCTTTTTAAGACGATTTTAAATGAACTTTAAAACTCTCATTTTTAGATATTTAAAGAGCCCCCTTAAACTCTCCTATAGACTAATAGAAACTATTCCTAAATTCCTAAAAATTAGAGATGCGAGCGAGATAAATTAGCTCTTCAAAGTTTGTGTTTATCTTAATTTAATATACCTGAATGGTGTTCAAGAAAATTTTAAAACTACTTTGCAACTCTCATTTTTAGATTATTAAAGAGCTCTTTCTAAACTATCTTGGAGATTATTGGAAATTATTTCTAAAAATGGGAGATGAGTGCTGAAGATAAATTAGCTCTTCAAATTTTGTGTTTATATTTATTTGACTGCTTTTTAAGACGATTTTAAATAAACTTTAGAACTCTCATTTTTAGATATTTAAAGAGCCCCCTTAAACTCTCCTATAGACTAATAGAAACTATTCCTAAATTCCTAAAAATGAGAGATGCGAGCGAGATAAATGAGCTCTTCAAAGTTTGTGTTTATCTTAATTTAATATACCTGAATGGTTTTCAAGAAAATTTTAAATTTACTTTGCAACTCTCATTTTTAGATTTTTAAAGAGTCGTTTTTAAACTCTCTTGGAGATTATTGGAAATTATTTCTAAAAATGGGAGATGAGTGCTGAAGATAAATCAGCTCTTCAAACTTTGTTTTATATTTATTTGACTGCTTTTTAACACGATTTTAAATAAACTTTAAAACTCTCATTTTTAGATATTTAAAGAGCCCCCTAAACTCTCCTATAGACTAATAGAAACTATTCCTAAAAATGGGAGATGCGAGCGAGATAAATTAGCTCTTCAAAGTTTGTGTTTATCTTAATTTAATATACCTGAATGGTTTTCAAAAAAATTTAAAATTTACTTTGCAACTCTCATTTTTAGATTTTTAAAGAGCCCTTTTTAAACTCTCTTGGAGATTATTGGAAATTATTTCTAAAAATGGGAGATGAGGGCTGAAGATAAATTAGCTCTTCAAACTTTGTGTTTATATTTATTTGACTGCTTTTTAAGACGATTTTAAATGAACTTTAAAACTCTCATTTTTAGATATTTAAAGAGCCCCCTTAAACTCTCCTATAGACTAATAGAAACTATTCCTAAATTCCTAAAAATTAGAGATGCGAGCGAGATAAATTAGCTCTTCAAAGTTTGTGTTTATCTTAATTTAATATACCTGAATGGTTTTCAAGAAAATTTTAAATTTACTTTGCAACTCTCATTTTTAGATTTTTAAAGAGTCGTTTTTAAACTCTCTTGGAGATTATTGGAAATTATTTCTAAAAATGGGAGATGAGTGCTGAAGATAAATCAGCTCTTCAAACTTTGTTTTATATTTATTTGACTGCTTTTTAACACGATTTTAAATAAACTTTAAAACTCTCATTTTTAGATATTTAAAGAGCCCCCTAAACTCTCCTATAGACTAATAGAAACTATTCCTAAAAATGGGAGATGCGAGCGAGATAAATTAGCTCTTCAAAGTTTGTGTTTATCTTAATTTAATATACCTGAATGGTTTTCAAGAAAATTTTGAAATTACTTTGCAACTCTCATTTTTAGATTTTTAAAGAGTCGTTTTTAAACTCTCTTGGAGATTATTGGAAATTATTTCTAAAAATGGGAGATGAGTGCTGAAGATAAATCAGCTCTTCAGTTCAAACTTTGTTTTATATTTATTTGACTGCTTTTTAACACGATTTTAAATAAACTTTAAAACTCTCATTTTTAGATATTTAAACTCTCCTAATAGACTAATAGAAACTATTCCTAAAAATGGGAGATGCGAGCGAGATAAATTAGCTATTCAAAGTTTGTGGTTATATTAATATGCCTAATACCTGAAGCTTTATAAGAAAATTTTAAATTTATTTTACAATCTCTCATTTTTAGGTTTTTGAAGAACATCCTTAAACTCCCTTGGAGATTAATTATTTCTAAAAATAGAAGATGCGCGCGAGATAAACTATCTCTTCAAAGTTTGTGTTCATATTAATTTAATATACCTGAATGCTTTTTATGAAAATTTAAAATTTACTTAGCAACTCTCATTTTTAGATATTTAATAAAGAGCCCCCCTGAACTCTCCTGTAGACTAATAGAATTTCTAAAATTAAGAGATGCGTGCTCCAGATAAATTATACTTCTTCAAACCTTGTATTTATATTTAATATCTGAACTTTTAAAGAAAATTTTAAATAAACTTTAAACTTTTCATTTTTGGGTTTTTAAAGAACCCCTTCTAAACTCTCCTGGAGATTAATGGAAATTATTTCTAAAATGGAAGATGCACGCGAGATAAATTAGCCTTAACTAGAATTAAGATACCCGTATTTTTTTTGTCAATTGCAATTTTTATTGGTGTGGGATATCCTCTAAAAGCGTAACTCGCGTGAAGCCTCTATAGCTTCACTTGTGAGATCTCTCGTGAAAAATGAGCATTTTTCGCCTCACATCTCGCATTGCGAGGCGAAAATAGACTCGCACGAAGCCCTACTCGTACCAAATATCATTGAAATCAGTCAAGGGGTTTCTAAAAAGTTCACAAAACAGTGTTTAAAGGGGGCCGCTGTTACAGGCTTCCACACCGCTCAAAAATTGGAGCTGACAAAAAAAATACGGGTATATCTTAATTTTAGGGGAGGAACGTACCCTTGAAGTTTGTCCACTAATTTTGCTTACACTCTGTAAAATAAAATTTTGATAAGAGACAATTAAATTTGTTTTGCACCTCTACTTTGAACACAATGAAAATTGAGGACTGTAGAAGAGAAGCAAAACAATCTTTTTCTAAAAGCGAAATAAAAATTCACGGGGAGTAATTCCAATAGTAAGAAAAACAGAAGATTGTTTTATGATGTTTCTTGTTTCCATAAATTTGTATTTATTTTAAATGTTATTGTTGTTTGAGTTGGTAAAACAAATCTAGTTGAAATAACTCTTTGAAGTGATCTTATAGTTTTATTTATTTATTTTTTAAGTAACAAGTACTTTATATTGAAAACAATAGAGAAGCGAAATCGTTTTCTTTATTTCGACGGTATAGTGGTTTTTGAGAACATTCATTACTTGAAAACAAAGGCAAATGCAAGCTGCTGTTTTTTAAATTCAAACCCTATAGTAGAAACCAAAGGCAACCACTTCAATTATGATCGATAAATATTTGTATAAGTAATGTATACACTTGAGAATACCATTGTTACCGATATACACAAATCCTTACATAATATAAATAGGTTCGTGCATATTACATACAATCTAAACTTTTATTTATTTTATTTAATTACTCCATTTAGTTTGTAATAATAATAAATTAATTAGATTATTATCTTTAATTTTTTTAAGTTAATTAAGTAATATGGTTAAGCGTTTAACATTAATTTATGTTATAAAAGGGGTCGATTATAACTTGATATTTTATTTTGTTTGCATACCGTATTAAACGTGTGAGCATTGCACGGTATGCAAAACACTCTTTTATTAGGGTTATACTTATTTCCGCTATTATATTTAACTTTTCAACATATTAATATTAATTACTAACAATTTTTGATCTTTAAACACCTGTAACTATGTTAATTATAAAGATATCATATCTGAAATATTTAAATACCTGTCAACTCTTTAACCCTATTATGATTGATAATCAGTGCCTCTGAGGGTGTGAGGCGAACTCAAATTAGGATAAGGATTGAGAATGAGAGTACCGAAAGTGTAAAACGAAAAACCGGGCCTCTGAGGTCCTGGTTTAGGTTTCGCAATGAGCTTTCCTTAAACCGCCATAGAGTAACAGTGCTCATGGAGGTGCCTAAGTCCCAAAACATTTGCCATAATGAAGTAAAATTGAGTGCTATTTTAACTTTAAATTGATATTTTTTGAAAAAGCTTGCATTTAAATTACAAATAGGTAGATAAACATCTTAATTATAAATCTTAAGGGTTTAAGGTGGAAAGCAAATGATTGGAAAAGTTAAATCCTAATAGGTTGTTATACAGAGTTCATGTCTAACAACACTTAATTTTAAAGATATAGGAACGAGTGTTCAGTTTGCTTGATGATAAAATCCTTAAAGAGAAAATACACGAAATTACCTCGAGCTTTATATATAATCGAATAGTGAAGCTTTTAAACAGTTAAATTAAACTACCCTCTATTACTGTTCACCTAACATTTATGCTTGGATTCGCGCCCCCGCGGTTAATTTTATTGCCTGTGTTAAAACATACGTACTTACGTGTTGTTGCGTGTAAAATTTACTCACTTTATTAGCCAAGCTCATTGTGGGAAAACATTTTACCTTTAAATTACACGTGCATCAAATTTAACAAATTGTTACATTACATAATTTATTGCTCCATCACTTATACAAAACTACCCTTTCAATATTTTATTATATTTAAACTAAAAATTAAATAATTTTTTTAAATTTTATTACCCTAATTCATAATTTACGTTAATTCATATAAAGAAGCCATTTTGTCTCTGTATAAACTTTAGTTTCGTATCAGACAGGCTATTTCGATATGTCGATAGACTAATTGAAAGAAAGACTGCTAAGGTCGACAGGTACATAAACAAACCCTTAATTTGACAGAAATACTAACCAATAGATAAACTCACAAATCCAGATAACCATGACAGGCCCTTTCGAATTTTCCAAGCTGATGACATGTATGTGCATCCAGAATAACGGTGGATGCTTTTGAAAGATTGAAGGGTCGACAGATACATAAACAGACTCAAACCTAGTGACAGAAACACTAACAGATCGATAAACTCACAAATCCAGATAACCATGACAGCCCCTTTCGAATTTTCCAAGCTGATGACATGTATGTACATCCAGAATAACGGTGGATGCTTTTGAAAGATTGATTGGTCGACAGATACATAAACAGACTCAAACCTAGTGACAGAAACACTAACAGATCGATAAACTCACAAATCTAGATAACCATGACAGGTCCTTTTGAATTGTCCAAGCTGATGACATGTATGTGCATCCAGAATAACGGTGGATGCTTTTGAAAGATTGATTGGTCGACAGATACATAAACAGACTCAAACCTAGTGACAGAAACACTAACAGATCGATAAACTCACAAATCTAGATAACCATGACAGGTCCTTTTGAATTGTCCAAGCCGATGACATGTATGTGCATCCAGAATAACGGTGGATGCTTTTGAAAGATTGATTGGTCGACAGATACATAAACAGACTCAAACCTAGTGACAGAAACACTAACAGATCGATAAACTCACAAATCTAGATATCCATGACAGGTCCTTTTGAATTTTCCAAGCTGATGACAGGTATGTGCATCCAGAATAACGGTGGATGCTTTTGAAAGATTGATTGGTCGACAGATACATAAACAGACTCAAACCTAGTGATAGAAACACTAACAGATGGATAAACTCACAAATCCAGATAACCATGACAGCCCCTTTCGAATTTTCCAAGCTGATGACATGTATGTGCATCCAGAATAACGGTGGATGCTTTTGAAAGATTGATTGGTCGACAGATACATAAACAGACTCAAACCTAGTGACAGAAACTCTAACGGATCGATAAACTCACAAATTTAGATAACCATGACAGGCTTTTTCGAATTTTCCGAGCTGGTGACATGTATGTACATCCAGAATAACGGTAGATGCTTTTGAAAACAGATTGATAGGTCAACAGATACATAAACAGATTCAAAACTTGACAGAAACACTAACAGATCGATAAACTCACAAATCCAGATAACCATGACAGCCCCTTTCGAATTTTCCAAGCTGATGACATGTATGTACATCCAGAATAACGGTGGGTGCTTTTGAAAGATTGATTGGTCGACAGATACATAAATAGACTTAAACCTAGTGACAGAAACTCTAACAGATCGATAAACTCACAAATCTAGATATCCATGACAGGTGCTTTTGAATTTTCCAAGCTGATGACAGGTATGTTGATCCAGAATAACGGTGGATGCTTTAGAAAGATTGATTGGTCGACAGATACATAAACAGACTCAAACCTAGTGACAGAAACACTAACAGATCGATAAACTCACAAATCTAGATATCCATGACAGGCCCTTTTGAATTTTCCAAGCTGATGACAGGTATGTTGATCCAGAATAACGGTGGATGCTTTAGAAAGATTGATTGGTCGACAGATACATAAACACACTCAAACCTAGTGACAGAAACACTAACAGATCGATAAACTCACAAATCCAGATAACCATGACAGCCCCTTTCGAATTTTCCAAGCTGATGACATGTATGTGCATCCAGAATAACGGTGGATGCTTTTGAAAGATTGATTGGTCGACAGATACATAAACAGACTCAAACCTAGTGACAGAAACTCTAACGGATCGATAAACTCACAAATCCAGATAACCATGACAGCCCCTTTCGAATTTTCCAAGCTGATGACATGTATGTACATCCAGAATAACGGTGGGTGCTTTTGAAAGATTGATTGGTCGACAGATACATAAATAGACTTAAACCTAGTGACAGAAACTCTAACAGATCGATAAACTCACAAATCTAGATATCCATGACAGGTCCTTTTGAATTTTCCAAGCTGATGACAGGTATGTTGATCCAGAATAACGGTGGATGCTTTAGAAAGATTGATTGGTCGACAGATACATAAACAGACTCAAACCTAGTGACAGAAACACTAACAGATCGATAAACTCACAAATCTAGATATCCATGACAGGCCCTTTTGAATTTTCCAAGCTGATGACAGGTATGTTGATCCAGAATAACGGTGGATGCTTTAGAAAGATTGATTGGTCGACAGATACATAAACAGACTCAAACCTAGTGACAGAAACACTAACAGATCGATAAACTCACAAATCTAGATATCCATGACAGGCCCTTTTGAATTTTCCAAGCTGATGACAGGTATGTTGATCCAGAATAACGGTGGATGCTTTAGAAAGATTGATTGGTCGACAGATACATAAACACACTCAAACCTAGTGACAGAAACACTAACAGATCGATAAACTCACAAATGCAGATAACCATGACAGCCCCTTTCGAATTTTCCAAGCTGATGACATGTATGTGCATCCAGAATAACGGTGGATGCTTTTGAAAGATTGATTGGTCGACAGATACATAAACAGACTCAAACCTAGTGACAGAAACTCTAACGGATCGATAAACTCACAAATTTAGATAACCATGACAGGCTTTTTCGAATTTTCCGAGCTGGTGATATGTATGTACATCCAGAATAACGGTAGATGCTTTTGAAAACAGATTGATAGGTCAACAGATACATAAACAGATTCAAAACTTGACAGAAACACTAACAGATCGATAAACTCACAAATCCAGGTAACCATGACAGGCTCTTTTGAATTTTCCAAGCTGCTGACATGTATGAACACCCAGAATAAGGTTGGATGCTTTTCAAGACAGACGGATAGGTCAACAGATACATAAACAGACTCAAAACTTGACAGAAAACTAAGAGATCGATAAACTCACAAATCCAGATAACCACAACAGGCTCATTCCAATTTTCCCAGCTGGTGACATGAATGTAAATCCGTGGATGATTTTGATGACACATTAATAGGTCGACAGATACATAAATAGACTCAAAACTTGACCGAAACACTAAAAGATGGATAAACTCACAAATCTAGATAACCACGATATGCTCTTTGAAATTTTCTAAGCTGGTGATATTTATGTACATTCAGAATAACGGTGGATGCTTTTTAAGACAGACTTATTGGTCAACAGATACATAAACAGACTCAAAACTTGACAGAAACACTAACAGATCCATAAACTCACAAATCTAGATAACCATCACAGCCTCTTTCGAATTTTCGGAGCTGGTGATATTTATGTACATCCAGAATAACGTTGAATGCTTTTGAAAACAAATTGATAGGTCAACAGATACATAAACAGACACATAAGTTGACAGAAAACTAGCAGATCGATAAACTCACAATCCAGATTATGCGATAACCATGACTGGCTGTTATTTCAAATTTTCCAAATTGCTGACATGGTATGTATTTCCAGAATAACGATGGCTGCTTTTGAAAACAGACTGATAGCTCAACAGATTCATAAACAGACTCATAACTTGATAGAAATACCAACAGATGGATAAACTCGATCCAGATAACCACGACAGGCTGTTATCTCGAGTTTTCCAAGTTGGTGACATAAATGTATATCCAGAAAAATGGTGAATGCTTTTGAAAACAAATTGATAGGCCAACAGATACATAAACAGACGCATGACACATAAGTCAATAGAAAAAGCAATAGATCGATAAACTCACAATCCAGATAACCATCACGACAGCCTGTTATCTCGAATTTTTCAAGTTGGTGAAATGAAAAAGCATTTTCAGAATAACGGTGGATGCTTTTGAAAGTAGATTGATAGGCCACCAGATACATAAATAGATTCATAACTTGATAGAAAGATTAACAGATCGATAAACTCAGATAATCATGACAGGCTGTTATCTCGAATTTTCCAAGTTTGGTGACATAAAAGCATTTCCAGAATAACGGTGGATGCTTTTGAAAACAGATTGATAGGTCAACAGATACCTACTTACATAAACTTAATTTGAGCGAAACACTACCTAACTGATCGTGTTCTTTAAACTCACAAATCTAGATAAATATGACGGATTGACTGATATCTCAAATTTTCTGAACTCTCGACGTGTATTGTACGTCCAAAGATACAAAGGATGGGCAATGAAAAGTAGGTATGAATTTAAAAAACAATAAAAAAATAGATTTTTTGATCGTACACAATCACCGTTCACTCGTGTGCAAAATTACGTATTTCCATTCTTAACTAAACTACCGCTGTCAAGGTCATTGTTTTATAAGTCGCAGGCGAATGTCTCGTGATGAGAGTATGAGAAGCATGCAGAGAATGTCAGAAATCACAAAACTTTTACTGTTGTACAACAAAGCATAGCGACCAACGTACAACTAATTTTTGAAAGCTAGGGTTACGCCACGCGTGACATTAAAACCTGGCTATAATAAAATAAAATAAAAATTATTTCATATCCATACTCTGACTGCTTTATGAGCAGCGATAGACCTCATAGAATCCTCAGACTCAAAATCTTGATGTTTCGTACTAAAATTGACGTTTTTGCTCATTTAAAATAAGAACTACCCTGTATAGTGAATACAACTAAAAGGTTGAAGTTTTCAATGAGAGCTGATAAGTTTCGAATATATTAATTTTTTTGTTCTAGGCCTTGATTTACACTATCAGAAAGAATAGAATAATATCTAAGGCTAATGTGCACGCAAAAGTTAAACTTTTACTCAGATAATATATTCTGTCTGTCAGTATATCGCGAGATGGCCATCGCATTAACGCATTTATCTTCTAGATAGAAGGCCTGACAGTATAGTGTTCACCTGGCTGGTCATAATCACGCTATTTTATGTTAAAAAAACCTTTTGTTTTATTCAATAACTTTGGTTACGAAAAATTGGAAATTTAAAAAAAGAATAAATTCAATTTTATTTAATTGCAAAATTGAGGTTTGGGAAGGAAAAAGAAAATTGTAGGGTTGAAATCGTTCAATGTACTTTCCTTAGTGGATGGGAAAAGCTAAACCCTTCAAAATGAACTTGCCTGTGCCGCCTCCCAGGCGCGGCTGTAATTATCTCACTCAAATATTTACTCTGCATTTACCTTTTAACTATTTGGATCGATTTAGCACTGATGGTCATGAAAGCAATTTATAATCTGGTATTTGTAAATATTACACAAATTATTTTGTAAAAATTTATCTCCTCTCCTTTAAATGTTCAAAAGTTTTTGTTCGAAATTTAATATTAAAAAAAAACACCCTGTATGTTGTTATATTTATAAAATTTATACAAGCATTTTAAACGTTGACCATAAACGTATTATGTAGTGCCTACATAAAAGCCATGGATCATTTCACTTTACGTCAAATCAAATTCCAATCATTCTGCATTGTAGCGTTTTGACAGCTTCTCAATAATCCACCTCGTTATAATTTCATACACTGTTGTATAATAGTACGAGTACATATTAGTTAATTAGTTGTCAAGTTTATCCCAATAATTTTATGATATGGTCAATTTTAAACAAATCGAAAATTATTAATTTTTCATTCCTATCGAGTTAAGGGATGATCGATGGGGGTCATTTTACATCGTAACTTTAGAATAAATTTTACCTAATTTAAAATTTTTTTTTTGTGACAAATGCAATAAAAAATATTAGTTCTATTTATCCTCAATGGCGCGTTTGCTCAAGGGTGCCAAAGTGGCACCCTGAAGATTAGTAATCAGCGAAAAAAACTGAGTCAGAAATTAGTCGTCCGCAGACATTTCCAGGTCATGCTAAATTTAACAGATTGGCAACCACACTAAATAAAAGGTAAAATATTTTCTATTTAGCCTTATTGGCAACCAGATAAATCAGTAGTTAGCACTAGTTACAAATAAGGGGGTAACAGTTAGGTAAGAAGTTCTGAAAATTTTTCTCTTTTAATTTGTAAATATCTAAAGAAAACTAGCAATTGCAATACAAAAAAGTAATAAATTTTGTACTTAGCCTTATTGGCAACCAGATAAATCAGTAGTTAGCACTAGTTACAAATAAGGGGGCAACTGTTAGGTAAGAAGTTCTGAAAATTTTTTTCTTTTAATTTGTAAATATCTAAAGAAAACTAGCAATTGCAATACAAAAAAGTAATAAATTTTGTACTTAGCCTTATTGGCAACCAGTTAAATCAGTAGTTAGCACTAGTTACAAACAAGGGGGTAACTGTTAGGTAAAAAGTTTTGAAAATTTTTCTCGTTTAATTTGTAGATATCTAAAGAAAACTAGCAATTGCAGAACAAAAAAGTAATAAATTTTGTACTTAGCCTTATTGGCCACCAGATAAATCAGTAGTTAGCACTAGTTACAAATAAGGGGGTAACTGTTAGGTGAAAAGTTCTGAAAATTTTTCTCTTTTAATTTGTAAATATCTAAAGAAAACTAGCAGTTGCAATAAAAAAGAGTAATAAACTTTGTACTTAGCCTTATTGGCAACCAGATAAATCAGAAGTTAGCACTAGTTACAAA
The DNA here is from genome assembly GCA_963924605.1 of Malthinus seriepunctatus. Lineage (NCBI taxonomy): Eukaryota > Metazoa > Arthropoda > Insecta > Coleoptera > Cantharidae > Malthinus > Malthinus seriepunctatus. The sequence continues at coordinate 1,698,099 of OZ004605.1, forward strand.
TAAGGGGGTAACAGTTAGGTAAGAAGTTCTGAAAATTTTTCTCTTTTAATTTGTAAATATCTAAAGAAAACTAGCAATTGCAATACAACAAAGTAATAAATTTTGTACTTAGCCTTATTGGCAACCAGATAAATCAGTAGTTAGCACTAGTTACAAATAAGGGGGTAACTGTTAGGTAAGAAGTTCTGAAAATTTTTCTCTTTTAATTTGTAAATATCTAAAGAAAACTAGCAGTTGCAATACAAAAAAGTAATAAATTTTGTACTTAGCCTTATTGGCAACCAGTTAAATCAGTAGTTAGCACTAGTTACAAACAAGGGGGTAACTGTTAGGTAAAAAGTTTGAAAATTTTTCTCGTTTAATTTGTAGACATCTAAAGAAAACTAGCAATTACAAAACAAAAAAGTAATAAATTTTGTACTTAGCCTTATTGGCCACCAGATAAATCAGTAGTTAGCACTAGTTACAAATAAGGGGGTAACTGTTAGGTAAAAAGTTCTGAAAATTTTTCTCTTTTAATTTGTAAATATCTAAAGAAAACTAGCAGTTGCAATACAAAAGAGTAATAAATTTTGTACTTAGCCTTATTGGCAACCAGATAAATCAGTAGTTAGCACTAGTTACAAATAAGGGGGTAACTGTTAGGTGAGAAGTTCTGAAAATTTTTCTCTTTTAATTTGTAAATATCTAAAGAAAACTAGCAGTTGCAATACAAAAAAGTAATAAATTTTGTACTTAGCCTTATTGGCAACCAGTTAAATCAGTAGTTAGCACTAGTTACAAACAAGGGGGTAACTGTTAGGTAAAAAGTTTGAAAATGTTTCTCGTTTAATTTGTAGACATCTAAAGAAAACTAGCAATTACAAAACAAAAAAGTAATAAATTTTGTACTTAGCCTTATTGGCCACCAGATAAATCAGTAGTTAGCACTAGTTACAAATAAGGGGGTAACTGTTAGGTAAAAAGTTCTGAAAATTTTTCTCTTTTAATTTGTAAATATCTAAAGAAAACTAGCAGTTGCAATACAAAAAAGTAATAAATTTTGTACTTAGCTTTATTGGCAACCAATTAAATCAGTAGTTAGCACTAGTTACAAATAAGGGGGCAACTGTTAGGTAAGAAGTTCTGAGAGTTTTTCTCTTTTAATTTGTAAATTTATCTAAAGAAAACTAGCAGTTGCAATACAAAAAAGTAATAAATTTTGAACTTAGCCTTATTGGCAACCAGATAAATCAGTAGTTAGCACTAGTTACAAATAAGGGGGCAACTGTTAGGTAAGAAGTTCTGAAAATTTTTCTCTTTTAATTTGTAAATATCTAAAGAAAACTAGCAGTTGCAATACAAAAAAGTAATAAATTTTGAACTTAGCCTTATTGGCAACCAGATAAATCAGTAGTTAGCACTAGTTACAAATAAGGGGGTAACAGTTAGGTAGGAAGTTCTGAAAATTTTTCTCTTTTAATTTGTAAATATCTAAAGAAAACTAGCAATTGCAGTACAAAAAAGTAATAAATTTTGAACTTAGCCTTATTGGCAACCAGTTAAATCAGTAGTTAGCACTAGTTACAAACAAGGGGGTAACTGTTAGGTAAAAAGTTTTGAAAATTTTTCTCGTTTAATTTGTAGATATCTAAAGAAAACTAGCAATTGCAGAACAAAAAAGTAATAAATTTTGTACTTAGCCTTATTGGCAACCAGATAAATCAGTAGTTAGCACTAGTTACAAATAAGGGGGTAACTGTTAGGTAAAACTCTGAAAATTTTTCTCTATTAATTTGTAAATATCTAAAGAAAACTAGCAATTGCAATACAAAAAAGTAATAAATTTTGTACTTAGCCTTATTGGCAACCAGATAAATCAGTAGTTAGCACTAGTTACAAATAAGGGAGCAACTGTTAGGTAAGAAGTTCTGAAAATTTTTCTCTTTTAAGTTGTAAATATCTAAAGAAAACTAGCAATTGCAATACAAAAAAGTAATAAATTTTGTACTTAGCCTTATTGGCAACCAGATAAATCAGTAGTTAGCACTCGTTACAAATAAGGGGGCAACTGTTAGGTAAGAAGTTCTGAAAATTTTTCTCTTTTAATTTGTAAATATCTAAAGAAAACTAGCAGTTGCAATACAAAAAAGTAATAAATTTTGTACTTAGCTTTATTGGCAACCAATTAAATCAGTAGTTAGCACTAGTTACAAATAAGGGGGCAACTGTTAGGTAAGAAGTTCTGAAAATTTTTCTCTTTTAATTTGTAAATATCTAAAGAAAACTGCAGTTGCAATACAAAAAAGTAATAAATTTTGTACTTAGCTTTATTGGCAACCAATTAAATCAGTAGTTAGCACTAGTTACAAATAAGGGGGCAACTGTTAGGTAAGAAGTTCTGAAAATTTTTCTCTTTTAATTTGTAAATATCTAAAGAAAACTAGCAGTTGCAATACAAAAAAGTAATAAATTTTGTACTTAGCTTTATTGGCAACCAATTAAATCAGTAGTTAGCACTAGTTACAAATAAGGGGGCAACTGTTAGGTAAGAAGTTCTGAAAATTTTTCTCTTTTAATTTGTAAATATCTAAAGAAAACTAGCAGTTGCAATACAAAAAAGTAATAAATTTTGTACTTAGCTTTATTGGCAACCAATTAAATCAGTAGTTAGCACTAGTTACAAATAAGGGGGCAACTGTTAGGTAAGAAGTTCTGAAAATTTTTCTCTTTTAATTTGTAAATATCTAAAGAAAACTAGCAGTTGCAATACAAAAAAGTAATAAATTTTGTACTTAGCTTTATTGGCAACCAATTAAATCAGTAGTTAGCACTAGTTACAAATAAGGGGGCAACTGTTAGGTAAGAAGTTCTGAAAATTTTTCTCTTTTAATTTGTAAATATCTAAAGAAAACTAGCAGTTGCAATACAAAAAAGTAATAAATTTTGTACTTAACTTTATTGGCAACCAATTAAATCAGTAGTTAGCACTAGTTACAAATAAGGGGGCAACTGTTAGGTAAGAAGTTCTGAAAATTTTTCTCTTTTAATTTGTAAATATCTAAAGAAAACTAGCAGTTGCAATACAAAAAAGTAATAAATTTTGTACTTAGCTTTATTGGCAACCAATTAAATCAGTAGTTAGCACTAGTTACAAATAAGGGGGCAACTGTTAGGTAAGAAGTTCTGAAAATTTTTCTCTTTTAATTTGTAAATATCTAAAGAAAACTAGCAGTTGCAATACAAAAAAGTAATAAATTTTGTACTTAGCTTTATTGGCAACCAATTAAATCAGTAGTTAGCACTAGTTACAAATAAGGGGGCAACTGTTAGGTAAGAAGTTCTGAAAATTTTTCTCTTTTAATTTGTAAATATCTAAAGAAAACTAGCAGTTGCAATACAAAAAAGTAATAAATTTTGTACTTAGCTTTATTGGCAACCAATTAAATCAGTAGTTAGCACTAGTTACAAATAAGGGGGCAACTGTTAGGTAAGAAGTTCTGAAAATTTTTCTCTTTTAAGTTGTAAATATCTAAAGAAAACTAGCAGTTGCAATACAAAAAAGTAATAAATTTTGTACTTAGCCTTATTGGCAACCAGATAAATCAGTAGTTAGCACTAGTTACAAGTAAGGGGGCAACTGTTAGGTAAGAAGTTCTGAAAATTTTTCTCTTTGAATTTGTAAATATCTAAAGAAAACTAACAATTGCAATACAAAAAGTAATAAATTTTGTACTTAGCCTTATTGGCAACCAGATAAATCAGTAGTTAGCACTAGTTACAAATAAGGGGGCAACTGTTAGGTAAGAAGTTCTGAAAATTTTTCTCTTTTAATTTGTAAATATCTAAAGAAAACTAGCAGTTGCAATACAAAAAAGTAATAAATTTTGTACTTAGCCTTATTGGCAACCAGATAAATCAGTAGTTAGCACTAGTTACAAGTAAGGGGGCAACTGTTAGGTAAGAAGTTCTGAAAATTTTTCTCTTTGAATTTGTAAATATCTAAAGAAAACTAACAATTGCAATACAAAAAGTAATAAATTTTGTACTTAGCCTTATTGGCAACCAGATAAATCAGTAGTTAGCACTAGTTACAAATAAGGGGGCAACTGTTAGGTAAGAAGTTCTGAAAATTTTTCTCTTTTAAGTTGTAAATATCTAAAGAAAACTAGCAGTTGCAATACAAAAAAGTAATAAATTTTGTACTTAGCCTTATTGGCAACCAGATAAATCAGTAGTTAGCACTAGTTACAAGTAAGGGGGCAACTGTTAGGTAAGAAGTTCTGAAAATTTTTCTCTTTGAATTTGTAAATATCTAAAGAAAACTAACAATTGCAATACAAAAAGTAATAAATTTTGTACTTAGCCTTATTGGCAACCAGATAAATCAGTAGTTAGCACTAGTTACAAATAAGGGGGCAACTGTTAGGTAAGAAGTTCTGAAAATTTTTCTCTTTTAATTTGTAAATATCTAAAGAAAACTAGCAGTTGCAATACAAAAAAGTAATAAATTTTGTACTTAGCTTTATTAGCAACCAATTAAATCAGTAGTTAGCACTAGTTACAAATAAGGGGGCAACTGTTAGGTAAGAAGTTCTGAAAATTTTTCTCTTTGAATTTGTAAATATCTAAAGAAAACTAACAATTGCAATACAAAAAGTAATAAATTTTGTACTTAGCCTTATTGGCAACCAGATAAATCAGTAGTTAGCACTAGTTACAAATAAGGGGGCAACTGTTAGGTAAGAAGTTCTGAAAATTTTTCTCTTTTAAGTTGTAAATATCTAAAGAAAACTTGCAATTGCAATACAAAAGGTAAAAAAGTTTCTATTTAGACTTATTGGCAATCAGATAAATCGGTATTTACCCTTAGTTGTAAATATGGGGGTAACTGTAACGGAAAAAATTCTGAAAATTTTTCGCGCTTGATTTGTAAATATTTAAAGAAAAACTAGCAATTGCAATACAAAAAGGTAAAAAAGTTGCTATTAAGCCTTTCTTTTCTTTTCCTTTAGAGGGAGGAGGAGTACAATTAATTCATTTTACTCCTAAAAAAAGGAAAGTTTGGAATTATTTTACATTTAATCATTATACAATTTAAAATAGGGGTAATGTAATAAGAGGGGTTTTGAAAAAGTGAGACGGGTTATCAGTTATCACAAAGAAAAGTCATCAAAACGTGTAAAAATTTTCTTTTAACAGGATTTTTGATTGAAGTAAACGGTTAAAGTTGAGTCCAATTATGTTGTTTTATAAAGTTGGTTGGTAGACAGGAAGTGATTTTTGATGTGTGCAAACCTTATTTTATAATTTAACAAAAGAAATATGGGCATAACAATAAAACTGGCATATTGCCGCGAGTGCCCTAGTACAAACTTGGGATTTTAAAAGGCAGGACAATTATTTGTTGTGCAGTACGATTTTGTTCCCCTGTGGTTTTCTTCAATTTAATAGCATATGTCATAATCACATTGCGCTTGAGTTCGTTACTACGCGCGTAGTTATATTTTAAAAATAAAATTTAAAAATATTAAAATTTTATTGACAATAATTTGGTATTATGAAAATATTTAAGAGACAGATTTTTATTGCTCGCCTATTGTTGGAAGCTTTTGAATAAGCTCATTCCAGTTGATTCCCCTTGCATCTTGATAGAGCTAAGATATCACAACAGGAAGCGACAGATGAAATTGGTATAGGTGATTCCAATCTCGCGTCTCACCCATCAGCGAGGGCGGGAATTTACTGGATGAATGTACTGTGAAAACGGTTTCAATGCATTTATGCAATGGGGCGTTATACGGGGCTATAGACTCTGCTATATACAAAGAAATCTCTTGCTCGATAGTGCCATGTAACTAACATTTGCATTTAAGGTTTAACACGAAACGTTTTTTCTATAATAACCTCGTTTTATTTAAAAGTATGCTAATAAAATTCTACAAAATCATTAACTTAACGCTCAACCAAAAATAACATAAAATAAATTAAATCTATTTCCTAAAAACAGGAGAAGGGGTAAACTACTATATTTTTGATTTTTATATAATTTTTACTTTTTCGTAGATTTCATCCACTTACTTCATCTAAAACAACATTAAATTATTTCCTACATGTCAAGAGAAGAATTAGTGCTCACAACAAATGTCATGTGTAAAAGAAAATCCAAATTTTGATCGTTGTACATAATATTTTTGGATCAAACTCACAACACTTATTTATTACTATAAGAGCTATAACTCTCCCCAGTTTCAAGCTATAAAATTAATTTAAACTGCAGTTATTTCAAAAAAACTATTATCCATCACTAATAGCAGTTTAGAATTTTTTTAGGTTATCAAATTAATAGAAATTATTTTAGGTCAAGTAATTTTAAAGAGAGGTTCATTACCAACAAAATGAAATTTTTTTGGTCCCGATCCGACCAATACAAGCCAAGTTATTAAAAAAATACTGAAACAGAAACTTGAAAAGGTTAAAGGGGGGTGGGGGTATAACATTGATTGTAATAAACGTTAAAAAGATAAAATATGCTTACGTCTGTAAAATGAATTATTTTTTTAATAATAAAATTTTAATTTGAAACTTCAAAATTAAATATATGGGGGGGGGGGGTATACGAACGTTCTAGAAATTTCATTAATATGAATATGCGTAGAGCAGAGACTACTATCTTCATAATTTTACTTCATGATTTCTTAGTTAAAAAGTTAATCGTTTTTATTCAGGAAGAATAAAGACTAAATAAAGTCTTAGCCCCCCCCCCCTTAATTTCCAATAATTTGATTTAAAAAATCGTACTGATAGTTAAACTAACATAATTTAAAATTGTATCTTAGTAAGCAGTCAAACAGACGTCTTTTTAAATCGTTTAGTTGAAGAGATAATTATTTTTAACTATTAATTATGAAAGGGGGGCCACTGAATTAAAAAAATTATTTTAATCACGTTTTGACTTGGTGTCAAAAATAAACGCTAATTATGTAACTACGACAGATCAAAATTCAAAAATATTAGTCAATTACAAGAATATGATTTTTGGGGTTTTGGGGGGACCTGGGTACGAAACCAATATTTCTACTTGTAAAAAATTTACAAAAATTACAAAAAATTGATGTTAAATATTAAATAATTAGAGTTAGGGGCTATGGGGGGCTTTATGGTAAAATTAAAAAAAATTATAATGGGACTTATAAAAGTAAATAATTTGCATCGGCATGTTTAATAATAATTATAAAGTGCTTTCGGGGAATTATTTTTGAACATTAGCTAAAAATCTTTGTAAAGGGGGGCAAAACTCTTTGGAGCCCCTTCTTAATTCCGCTTGATTCTAAATAAAGAGGTTTTAATTGGCTGAAAAAAATTTAAACAATCTTGTTTAAGGGTAGTAGTGCACAAAGTAATAACGTGTTCACGAAGTAGGGGGGTGTATTTTTAGGGAGGGGGGGGGGCAAAAAATTTGATTTCTGATTTACAGTAAATTCAAAGGTGTAATGAAGATTATTGGTATCCCTATAATTATTTTGGATATTTGTTGTTAGTTCCAAGAAATTAAGGATGGGTATAGTGAGAGATGGGAAGTTGGTAGTGAAAATTTATAGATAATAGGGATGTTAATAATAGAATAAGAGGTATCTTATGTAATGTTTGTCTTAGTTAGCTCTTAAAAGTAATTTCTTAAATTTGTTTCTAGTGGTTGAATCGGTTAACCGAAGCGCAACAACGACTTCCTGCTTTACGTTCATCACCCTTCGTTCATTTTGTAATTTAAATATTGAATAACTGCGTTTGGTTCGATTATATTTAGTTTGTACACATTAAAATCCCTTATACTTCTCCCCTAATCTAAAATACGAGTGTTTATCGTACATAATAAAGTTTAGGTAGGTCCGTTATTAAAAGTGTAATAGAGGTAGGTGTACTGAGAGTTCTTTTAAAAAAATGGAGTTTAAGGGCAGATTTACTGTTAAAATCGCGCATCTGCCCGCGCTTCCGCCTTTTATTGTGTTCTATGCGACACGCGCCGAATACAATGAGGATATGCGATTATTTGATCAATGTCTTGAGAAACTGCTTCCGCCGGATTTATAAGGATCAAGTTGCATTACATCTGCACGCTTCTATAATGCTCAATTATTGTGTTATTTCATCAACTACCTTCGCTTCAAATTAATACCCTTAAATATAAACAAATATGTTAAAAAAAAGTGGGATTCTCCTCAAATTTTTAAGTGGGAAATGTACTGTCTTATTCTCTTGTTATTTAACAATGAAGGGTTGTTTTGAATAGAATGTCTTTTTTCCATTTTTTAACGGAAGCGTAAAGTTAATATACGTACTCGGAAATGCAAGTAGACACGTGCCCGGATGCATCATATAGGTAACCAACTGTTTGATCCAAATAAGTGTGCTTTACTATATTTTATCTTAGATCTATTTAACATTTTGAACAATAGCGGTCCAACAATAATACCTCGTGGCACGCCCTCAATATTAATTACACATTCTCGGGGAATTGGTAAAAATAATTAATAGTTTTTGCTGGTGTAGTGGCGATCAAATATGACTTATGGTGTAGGTTTACTCACCTATAAGAAAAATATGCGTATAATTTCTTGTCCAAACTCAATTTTACTTACTTGATACTACAGGTAACTTGAGAAAACTTATTTGTGCAAATTTCCTTTTAAAGGCAACTTTTGAGCAAACTTACTAGAGGGATCTCACTGTTTCTTGTGCAAACTCACTTGTGCTTACTTGCGAGTACAGTTAACTTGAGAAAACTTACTTGTTCAAATTTCCTTTTACATATAGTTAACTTGGTCAAACTTACTCGTGGGAACTCACTTATAAGGTTAATATGTATAAAATTTCTTGTACAAACTCACTTGTGCTAACTTTCTTGTACAGTTAACTTGAGAAAACTTACTTGTAAGTACAAATTGCTGTTTATAGTTAACTTGGTCAATCTCACTCGTGGGATTTAAGTTGTAAGTTTAATACGTGTAAAATTTCTTGTGAAAACTCACTTGTACTTACTTAGTAATACAGTTAACATGAGAAAACTTACTTGTGCAAATTTTCTTTTACAGTTAACTTGGGCGAACTTACTCGTAAGATCACTCACTTGTAAGGTTAGTATGGGTAAAGTTCCTTGTGCAAACCTACTTGTGCTTACTTGTTGGTATAGTTAACTTGTTAGACGTACTTGTGCAAATTTTCTTTTACAGTTAACTTAGGCAAACTTACTCGTAAGGCTACTCACTTGTAAGGTTAATATGTGTATAATTTCTTGTGCATACTTACTAGTACAGTTAACTTGAGAAAACTTACTTCTCCAAATTACCCTTTTAGGTTCACTTGGCAAACTTATTCGTGGGATCTCACTTGTAAGGTTATTATGTGTAAAATTTCGTGTACAAACTCACTTGTGCTTATACTTACTAGTACAGTTTACTAGAAGAAATTTATTTGCACAAAATTCCTATTACGGTTAAATTGGTGAAACTTACTCGTGGGATCCCACATGTAAGTTTAATATGTGTCCAATTTCTTGTGAAAACTCACTTGTACTTACTTAGTAATACAGTTAACTTGAGAAAACTTACTTGTGTAAATTTTCTTTTACAGTTAACTTGGGCGAACTTACTCGTAAGATCACTCACTTTTAAGGTTAATATGGATAAAGTTCCTTGTGCAAACCTACTTGTGCTTATTTGTTGGTATAGTTAAGTTGAGAGACGTACTTGTGCAAATTTACTTTTACAGTTAACTTAAGCAAACTTACTCGTAAGGCTACTCACTTGTAAGGTTAATATGTGTATAATTTCTTGTGCATACTTACTAGTACAGTTAACTTGAGAAAATTTACTTCTCCAAATTACCCTTTTAGGTTAACTTGGCAAACTTATGCGTCGGATCTCACTTGTAAAGTTAATATGTGTAAAATTTCGTGTACAAACTCACTTGTGCTTATACTTACTAGTACAGTAAACTAGAAGAAATTTATTTGCACACAATTCCTATTACGGTTAAATTGGTGAAACTTACTCGTGGGATCTCACTTGTAAGTTTAATATGTGTCCAATTTCTTGTGAAAACTCACTTGTACTTACTTAGTAATACAGTTAACTTGAGAAAACTTACTTGTGTAAATTTTCTTTTACAGTTAACTTGGGCGAACTTACTCGTAAGATCACTCACTTTTAAGGTTAATATGGGTAAAGTTCCTTGTGCAAACCTACTTGTGCTTATTTGTTGGTATAGTTAAGTTGAGAGACGTACTTGTGCAAATTTACTTTTACAGTTAACTTAAGCAAACTTACTCGTAAGGCTACTCACTTGTAAGGTTAATATGTGTATAATTTCTTGTGCATACTTACTAGTACAGTTAACTTGAGAAAATTTACTTCTCCAAATTACCCTTTTAGGTTAACTTGGCAAACTTATGCGTCGGATCTCACTTGTAAAGTTAATATGTGTAAAATTTCGTGTACAAACTCACTTGTGCTTATACTTACTAGTACAGTTAACTAGAAGAAATTTATTTGCACACAATTCCTATTACGGTTAAATTGGTGAAACTTACTCGTGGGATCTCACTTGTAAGTTTAATATGTGTCCAATTTCTTGTGAAAACTCACTTGTACTTACTTAGTAATACAGTTAACTTGAGAAAACTTACTTGTGTAAATTTTCTTTTACAGTTAACTTGGGCGAACTTATTCGTAAGATCACTCACTTTTAAGGTTAATATGGGTAAAGTTCCTTGTGCAAACCTACTTGTGCTTATTTGTTGGTATAGTTAAGTTGAGAGACGTACTTGTGCAAATTTACTTTTACAGTTAACTTAAGCAAACTTACTCGTAAGGCTACTCACTTGTAAGGTTAATATGTGTATAATTTCTTGTGCATACTTACTAGTACAGTTAACTTGAGTAAATTTACTTCTCCAAATTACCCTTTTAGGTTAACTTGGCAAACTTATGCGTGGGATCTCACTTGTAAAGTTAATATGTGTAAAATTTCTTGTACAAACTCACTTGTGCTTATACTTACTAGTACAGTTAACTAGAAGAAATTTATTTGCGCAAAATTCCTATTACGGTTAAATTTGCGAAACTTACTCGTGGGATCTCACTTGTAAGTTTAATATGTGTCAAATTTCTTGTAAAAACTCACTTGTACTTACTTAGTAGTACAGTTAACTTGAGAAAACTTACTTGTGCAAATTTCCTTTTACAGTTAACTTGGGTAAAACAAATAAGTGTGCTTTACTACATTTTATCTTAGATCTATTTAACAGTTTAAACAATAGCGGTCCAACAATAATACCTCGTGGCACGCCCTCAATATTAATTACAGATTCTCGGGGAATTGGCGAAAATAATTAATAGTTTTTGGTGGTGTAGTGGCAATCAAATGACTTAGGGTGTAGGGGTAGTTTTTGGTGATAGAAATAAAATGTATAGTGGGATATAATTGTATGGAATGATTGAGTCTGTGGTCGGCAGTTTATATAAAAACCGTATGGCATGACATCTACGTTATCCCGACATCGTGAACAATGACATCTGCGATTTCGTTCACAACCAGATAATTCTTGTTCGTTAATTGACTGTGATTAGCCTTGTGCGCCCCGGCGCGTCGTTGCGGAGACGTCCTATTAACTGCGCGTGAGCTCTAATTCTAATCGAACCCTCCCTGTTAACATTACATTCAAAGTAATGTCACTTTATAACAGCGATTTGACGGGGGCGTTCACTAATTGATTTTCACTTATACGACGCCTACTCCAAAAATAATTTTCTTGTTGTTTATAAGCCCTAAGCACTAGAAACAATTTTCGAATTTGTACATTTTTGCGGTTCGTCGATTCTTTTGTTCAAAATTATTTTTAATAAAGTTTACGTCCAAGTTAAATTACCCGCGTAATTTTTCATACATAAAAATATTCAAAAGAATATTTGAATTTCATTCAAAAAGTTTTCACAAGTCGAAAAAAATTGAACAAAATTTCTTCAACTTAATTTGAGTTAATTGTATACACTCACTTTATATTAATGAAACTGTAATAACATTTTACAAACTTATTTCCACAAAAATAATCGTTTAAACTCACTTGTGCAAACACAAAATTTCTTGTGCAAACTCACTTACTAGTACAGTTAAGTTAGGAAAACTTATGTGCGAAATTCATTTACAGTTAAATTGGGCAAACTTTTATTCGTAAGTTTACTCACTTGTAAGGTTAATATGCATAAAATTTCTTGTGCAAACTCACTTGTACTTACTTACTAGAACAGTTAACTTGATCAAACTTACTTGTGCAAATTTTCTTTTACAGTAATCTTTGGCAAACTTACTAGTAATGTGACTCACTAATAAGGTTAATATTTGTAAAATTTCTTGTTCAAACTCACTAGTACAGTTAACTTGAGAGAACTTACTTGTTGAAATTTCCTTTTGCTTGGGCAAAGTACTTGTGGTTTTTCACTAGTAACGTTATTTGTAAAATTTCTTGTTCAAACTCACTTGTGCATACTCACTAGTACAATTAACTTGTTCAAATATTCTTAACTTGAGCAAACTTACTCTTAAGCTTATTCCTTTGTAAGGTTGATATGTATTAAATATCTTTAAAACTCACGTATGCATATTTACTAGTTTATTTAACTTCAGAAAACTTACTTGTGCAAATTTTCTTTTACGGTTATCTTGTCCAAGCTTACTCGTGGGATCTCAATTATAAGATTAATGTCTCTTGTGCTTATTTACTAGTACGGTTAACTTGAGAAAACTTACTTGTCCAAATTTTCTTTTACGGTTAACTTAGGCAAACTTACTCGTGGCATCTCAATTATAAGGTTAATATGTCTTAAGTTTCTGGCGCCAACTCACTTCTGCTTACTTACTAGTACAAGTACAGTTAACTTGAGAAATTTACTTTTTGAGCAAATTACTAGTGGGATCTCACTTTTAAGGTTAATATGTGTAATACTTCTTGTGCAAACTTCCTTTTACGTTTAACTTGGACAAACTTACTTGTGGTATCTCAATTATAAGGTTAATATATCTAAAGTTTTTTGTGCAAACTCACTTGTGCTTACTTACTAAGTACGGTTAACTTGAGAAAACTTACTTGTGCAAATTTTCTTTTACGGTTAACTTAGGCAGACTTACTCGTGGCATCTCAATTATAAGGTTAATATGTCTTAAGTTTCTGGCGCCAACTCACTTCTGCTTACTTACTAGTACAAGTACAGTTAACTTGAGAAATTTACTTTTTGAGCATACTTACTAGTGGGAACTCACTTTTAAGGTTTCTATGTGTAATACTTTTTGTGCAAACTTCCTTTTCCGTTTAACTTGGACAAACTTACTTGTGATATCTCAATTATAAGGTTAATATATCTAAAATTTCTTGTGCAAACTCATTTGTGCTTACTTACTAAGTACGGTTAACTTGAGAAAACCTACTTGTGCAAATTTCTTTTTACAGTTAACTTGAGCAAACTTACTCGTGGGATATCACTTGTAAGTTTAATATGTGTAAAATTTCTTGTGAAAACACACTTGTGCATGCTTATTATAGTACCTACAGTTAATTTATTGGAATTTAAGAAATCTAAAGTCTTTTTGTTTTGTTTTAGATATGTAAAGGAGGTTTTGGATCAAAAAAGGAAAAAGATGACGTCCAAGAGTCCAGTGGGACGTACGATGCAATTGTCGGTGTCGAATTGTTCGTCGTCGCCAAAAACGTTGAACTTTTCGATCGAAAAAATAATGGAGCCGGATAAAAAGAGTGTAAAAAAACGTGATAATAATGTAAATCCAGTATTGGATATACCGGTGATACCGAATATAGCAAATACGTCTCAGTTGGAATCGGCTTTTAAAAAATACGTACCGAACGTATTAAGATCTCAAGAACTATTACAGCAATATCCGTTTATGTATTATCATCCTAGTCAATTAATGTGTGTGGCGGCAACTTCTGTATCTGTGTATTCCGTGACCCCCGAAGCGGTCGTAGCAAATAGCACTCCTGCGGGACTGACTACGGTTAACGCAGTTCCCTCGGGCCATACTGAAAGTATATCAGAGCACTACGTAAAGTCGTGTCATATAAAACGGACAATGGAATCGGGAAACGATGGTAAGAGTGCATTAAGTACATCAACAACTAACACCGCAAAGCAGAAAAGTTTCGAGTGCGGAGAATGTGGCAAAGTTTTCAACGCTCATTATAATTTGACACGTCATATGCCCGTTCATACAGGTGCTCGTCCTTTTGTTTGTAAAATATGTGGAAAGGGTTTTCGCCAAGCTTCTACCCTGTGTCGTCATAAAATAATACATACTTCTGAAAAGCCTCACAAGTGTCATACCTGCGGAAAAGCGTTTAATCGATCTTCGACTCTCAATACACACGCACGAATACACGCAGGCTATAAACCGTTCGTTTGCGAATATTGCGGTAAAGGATTTCATCAGAAAGGCAATTACAAAAATCATAAACTCACACATAGCGGAGAGAAAGCGTACAAGTGCTCGGTTTGTTCAAAGGCTTTTCATCAAATTTATAATTTGACTTTTCATATGCACACACATAACGACAAAAAACCTTTTACATGTCGTGTTTGTGGTAAAGGATTTTGCAGAAATTTTGATCTCAAAAAGCATATGAGAAAATTGCACGAAAATGGTGCCGATAGTGAATTTATAAATAGCAATAGTAATAATTCCGTTTTCAGCGGTGAAAGAGACTTGCAACATTTTATTAGTCCCTTTTTGTTACCGCCACCAGCATCGCGACCCCCAGTACCTGTTTATTCCGGAAAACTCTTATGACCCGCCAGAAATTGCTACGAACGCCACGATCGATAATGTCTTATATTCGTATCTTTTCATTTATTTAATCTTATTCAAAAAAAGTTTTTAAAACTTACATTTTATTGACTTTGATCTCTATTCATAAATGTGCAATATTAAATACCCTCAAATGGTATTTTTCACATAATATTTATAATTATCGCTAATGCTTAGCTTGTAAATATTTCATATTTTAAGCAATCATATTATATTCAAATAAATGTTATTTAATAATATACATTTTTCGTTTTTTTTTCGCATCCTTTTTTCCTAAAATATCATTAATTAAATATTACATAAAGCCGCCATTTTGAAAAAAAAACAAATAATTAAGCACCTATAAATTATTTACAATACTTATGAACTTTTACTTTTGTAATTTAAATATTTTTTATAAGATTATCATTTAAATCCAATTTTCAAAAATCATCGAAAGCTGCCGCCATTTTGGAAAATTTTGCAAGAGGTGAAATGAAGGTAAGTTTTGCAGTGATCGGCAAGTTATTACTTATTACATTCTGCAATTTTGCAAGTACATTCAAAACCGGTTATAACTACACCGCTTTGTACGACTATCGGTTATAACGACCGAATTTTGCGGTCCCTTCAAAGTCGTTATAACCGGTTTTGACTATAATACAAATTTTTTATAATTTTCCAAAAGCACCAGTATCTAAGCTCACCTTTTGCCTTTAACATGATTTTTGAATTTTGGAAATAGAGCCACTGGTTTTAAAGATCATACGGAATGAAAATGTGTTTATTTTTAATGAAAAAAATTACACCCTTAAAAAGAACTGCTGATAAAAATCAGTTTTTCTTCATTCTGACGTACCCATCAAAGTCAAAATTTGGAACCGTCTGACTGTCTGTTGAGAGAGATAATCTAAGGAGGGGGCTTCATAAACAATTATTATATTGCACACTTAAAAATACGGCACGGTCCCTATGATGCTTCTGACTAAATCTGGGATAAACCCGTCTTTCTTCCATTTTCTTCCGTTGAAAAAAATAGTCTAAGGAGAGGCCTTCATAAACAATTGTTATTTTGTACACTTAAAATGAACGTCACGGCCTCTATGATGCTTCTGACTAAGTTTGGTATATACCCGCCTTTCTTACTTCTAGTGTATGCATCAAAGTCAAAATTTGGAACTGCCCGATTGTCTGTTGAGAGAGAGAATCTAAGGAATGGCCTTCTTAAAAAAATGGTTATTTTGAACACTTAAAATGAACTGCACAGCTCCTATGATCTTTCTGACTAAGTCTGGTATAAACCAATCTTTCTTTCGTATCCATCAAAGTCAAAATTTTGAACTGCCCGATTGTCTGTTGAGAGAGAGAGAATCTAAGGAAGGCCTTTCATATACAATTGTTAATTTGAACACTTAAAATGAACGGTATGGCTCGTATGATGCTTCTGACTAAGTCTTAAGTCAGAATAAACCCGTCTTTCTTCCTTCTGGTGTTAATATTAAAGTCAAAAATTTGATCTGCTTCATTGTCTGTTGAAAAGGAAAATCTAAGGAGATGCCTTCATAAGCAATTTTGTTGTGCACTTAAAATGAACGAAACGGCCTCTATGATGCTTCTGACTAAGTTTGGTATATACCCGCCTTTCTTACTTCTAGTGTATGCATCAAAGTCAAAATTTGGAACTGCCCGATTGTCTGTTGAGAGAGAGAATCTAAGGAATGGCCTTCTTAAAAAAAATGGTTATTTTGAACACTTAAAATGAACTGCACAGCTCCTATGATCTTTCTGAATAAGTCTGGTATAAACCAATCTTTCTTTCGTATCTATCAAAGTCAAAATTTTGAACTTCCTGATTGTCTCTTGAGGGAGAGAATCTAAGGAAGGCCTTTCATATACAATTGTTAATTTGAACACTTAAAATGAACGGTATGGCTCGTATGATGCTTCTGACTAAGTCTTAAGTCAGAAATTTATTTAATTTAAATACCCGTCTTTCTTCCTTCTGGTGTTAATATTAAAGTAAAAAATTTGACCTGCTTCATTGTCTGTTGAAAAGGAAAATCTAAGGAGATGCCTTCATAACCAATTTTGTTGTGCACTTAAAATGAACGAAACGGCCTCTATGATGCTTCTGACTAAGTTTGGTATATACCCGCCTTTCTTACTTCTAGTGTATGCATCAAAGTCAAAATTTGGAACTGCCCGATTGTCTGTTGAGAGAGAGAATCTAAGGAATGGCCTTCTTAAAAAAAATGGTTATTTTGAACACTTAAAATGAACTGCACAGCTCCTATGATCTTTCTGACTAAGTCTGGTATAAACCAATCTTTCTTTCGTATCTATCAAAGTCAAAATTTTGAACTTCCTGATTGTCTCTTGAGGGAGATAATCTAAGGAAGGCCTTTCATATACAATTGTTAATTTGAACACTTAAAATGAACGGTATGGCTCGTATGATGCTTCTGACTAAGTCTTTAGTCAGAATAAACCCGTCTTTCTTCCTTCTGGTGTTAATATTAAAGTCAAAAATTTGATCTGCTTCATTGTCTGTTGAAAAGGAAAATCTAAGGAGATGCCTTCATAAGCAATTTTGTTGTGCACTTAAAATGAACGAAACGGCCTCTATGATGCTTCTGACTAAGTTTGGTATATACCCGCCTTTCTTACTTCTAGTGGATCCATCAAAGTCAAAATTTTGAACTGCCCGATTGTCTGTTGAGAGAGAGAGAATCTAAGGAATGGCCTTCATAAACAATTGTTATTTTGAACACTTAAAATGAACGGTATGGCTCGTATGATGCTTCTGACTAAGTCTTAAGTCAGAATAAACCCGTCTTTCTTCCTTCTGGTGTTAATATTAAAGTAAAAAATTTGACCTGCTTCATTGTCTGTTGAAAAGGAAAATCTAAGGAGATGCCTTCATAAGCAATTTTGTTGTGCACTTAAAATGAACGAAACGGCCTCTATGATGCTTCTGACTAAGTTTGGTATATACCCGCCTTTCTTACTTCTAGTGTATGCATCAAAGTCAAAATTTGGAACTGCCCGATTGTCTGTTGAGAGAGAGAATCTAAGGAATGACCTTCATAAACAATTGTTATTTTGAACACTTAAAATGAACTGCACAGCTCCTATGATCTTTCTGACTAAGTCTGGTATAAACCAATCTTTCTTTCGTATCTATCAAAGTCAAAATTTTGAACTTCCTGATTGTCTCTTGAGGGAGAGAATCTAAGGAAGGCCTTTCATATACAATTGTTAATTTGAACACTTAAAATAAACGGTATGGCTCGTATGATGCTTCTGACTAAGTCTTAAGTCAGAATAAACCCGTCTTTCTTCCTTCTGGTGTTAATATTAAAGTCAAAATTTTGAACTGCTTGATTGTCTGTTGAAATGAAAAATCTAAGGAGAGGCCTTCATAAGCAATTTTGTTGTGCACTTAAAATGAACGAAACGGCCTCTATGATGCTTCTGACTAAGTTTGGTATATACCAGCCTTTCTTACTTCTAGTGTATGCATCAAAGTCAAAATTTGGAACTGCCCGATTGTCTGGTGAGAGAGAGAATCTAAGGAATGGTCTTCTTAAAAAAAATGGTTATTTTGAACACTTAAAATGAACTGCACAGCTCCTATGATCTTTCTGACTAAGTCTGGTATAAACTAATCTTTCTTTCGTATCTATTAAAGTCAAAATTTTGAACTTCCTGATTGTCTCTTGAGGGAGAGAATCTAAGGAAGGCCTTTCATATACAATTGTTAATTTGAACACTTAAAATGAACGGTATGGCTCGTATGATGCTTCTGACTAAGTCTTAAGTCAGAAATTTATTTAATTTAAATACCCGTCTTTCTTCCTTCTGGTGTTAATATTAAAGTAAAAAATTTGACCTGCTTCATTGTCTGTTGAAAAGGAAAATCTAAGGAGAGGCCTTCATAAGCAATTTTGTTGGGCACTTAAAATGAACGAAACGGCCTTTATGATACTTCTGACTAAGTATGGGACAAACCCATCTTTTTTCCTTCTCGGATACCTATCAAAGTCAAAAATTCGAACCGTCTGACTGATATTTTGTTAAGAAAAAGGATATAAGAAGCAACCTTTTCATACTTATAGTGATAGAAATGTCTTGTTAAAATTCCGAATGCATAGAACGCAGGCCTGAGGTCAACAGAATTCTCCTAGGGCTTTATCCCCTCTCTGTTAGACTAAGATTACTTAACGTACCCTCCAAAAGACAGTGTGTGGAAAGAGCTGCAAAAATACATTTTGTTTTCTACCAACATGGCTATGGGAGCTAACCGTGCATCTTAGTAAGAGCAGGCGCACACTTTACCCTTTACGTCAGCCCCCCCCCTTAATATATCTTACTATAATCATTGGTTATATGTCAAACTATTAAAAAAATCAAAATAACAATATACCCAATTACCTAAAGATAAAAATTTAGTGCGTTACATTAATCGATTGTTAATTGTTTAAAATAGGGGGGGGGGTTAATTGAGTAATTAAAAATAAGTGCATCGTGTGACATATCAAATTACAGGTCTTTTAAAAACACATTTGATTTTTTTAATAAAAAAAGCAATAAATTGATTAAGTAATAAATAATAATAAAAAATAGTGATTTGGTGATTATTTAGAACGTACCTATGTAATATGGAGGATAAGATAAGGAGGGTTTGAATTTGAAATAAACTTTAAGCTCAAGTTAAACATTTTTTTTGTACTTTCTTTTTATAAAAATAATGACTTACTCAAATATTACGAAAAGTACTACAAAAACCGACCGTAAGAAAGATTCGCCTCAACAAGTAAATAACAAAGAATACCTTCAATGAAAGATGGATTAGATAGAGCAAACATTTTACTTGGTGAACATAGTTCTTCAGTTTACAAAATAGCCTTAAGGCATACATTGTTAATAGTTTGTAAAGCAGCGAGCCCCATATAAACCCTTATACATTCGATGATCTGAACATCCGGTATTTTAAGTACTTGTCTCATGAAATAAATTTTAAATTTTATTTAAAAAAATTTTATTTTAACGTCGCTATAAATGTGTAATATAAATAATTTAAAAAGTAATGAGTATAAGTATGTAAAGATTCTTGTTTGCGCTTTACAAAATGTAAGTAGGTTAAGACGCTTCAGAAAACATACTAAAGAATTATATATTATTTATAAAAGAAACTTGGCAAGTTTTTATATAGAATGCACTAATGATAATAATCTGCAAGGTTAGTAGCTTTATTTCAAGAGTTTCCATTTATTATCACTATTATCATCGTTATATGAAAACTCCGGATATTAGATTATGTGAAGTGTTCTTCACTTAATACTGATGATTAAAATCTTAACTTACTGCTAACGTTAACATATTCGATATTTTCAATAACCCATCATTTCAAAAACATTTTTAGCTGACTAAAACTTTGATAATCTCATAATTTTCACCACTTTAAATAACCGGGTTAAGGAAACTCCCAAGGTGCTCACTACGCTCAAGACTAGAGCACCACTTATCACCAAATACATCCCAAGAAATAAAAACATATTTTCTATACAATAAAGGCTCTTACAGACGAGAGACGACTTGATTTGATCAAGGGGTCAGTCCGATCACGATTAGGCGTAATATTAGATCGTGTGAATATCTCTGACATATAACACTTGTCTGATGATCAGGAGGTTGATTGTGACTTGATCAGTGAGTTTGTTCTGTTAAGGAAGCAAAAATCTGAACTGAAACCTTAATACCGCCATATTGAATTTAATTATTATTGTTTGATTTTAGTTAGGTACAACTTTAAACTCAAATTACGATTTAAAAAAATTAATGTTTAACATCTTGCTAAGACTGTTAGTAAAAGTGCCATCTTAGAACCGCCATCTTGAATTTATTTTTTTATTATTTGTTGATTATAATTAAAACTTTGAGTCAATCTTTAATATTTGTGTTTACAAAAATTGTTGAAAGTGATTAAAAAGTTTAATTAGTGAGATTGCTAGTAGAGTTGCCATCTTGTATCAACCATCTTGAATTTTTTGATTATTGTTTGATTTTCTAAAAGCGATCATCGTTAGTAATAGAACTGCATTTATGACTTTTTGTCTATTGAGTTTTTACGCTTTTACAAGTCAATCATAGCTCATTCTTGATCTCTTGCTTAGCAGGCTCATGTTTGTACCTTATATTTTTTTAAATTGATGCGCTGTGTTGAAATCCAAATAAGGTATGCCTAACTTGGGGCGTTAATAGCTGGTTGATATAATACAACAAAAACAAAGCTTGTACTTTTCACCAGGAAACGTAGGATGAAGAAAATTAAACTTCCACAAGTCTATCCTAAACTCCTCTAAATCTGGCTCATCAGGTCAAGTATGTGGGTGTCACGCTTGGTCATAAGCTAGACTGGAGAAGCCACCTCGACATCAAAGTGAAACAAGCAAATTTCGCGTTCTGGCAGTGTCGCAGAGCAGTTAGGGCAAGTCTTGGGAACTTTTCCCAAAGATAACCTACTGCATGTAAATCGCAATTATTATACCGATGCTAAGCTACACGGCCATAATGTGGTGGCCCAGAACCCCAAAATACCCCAAAAAACTCCGACAAGTGCAAAGATTGACATGCCTATCAATCACTGGAACTATGAGAACCACATCAACCACAGCTATATCGAGACGCTTCTATGTCTGCCTCCACTCGACTTACACGTGGAGAAAATAACACTGAAGTTGGCTCTAAGACTGGGCGATTTAGGGCTGACAACCAGACGAGGGAGTACAGGTCTCACGGCAATTAAGGTAATGAGAGGGCAGATGAGCTGGCAAGGCAGGGTTCGGGCTCCTATCTGAATAGAACGGAACCGACCCTGACTCTGGCGGTCAGCACTTTCAACACTCTCATAAAACAAAAAACATTAAGCTCACATAGACATATGTGGTCGAAAGCAACGGGCTGTAGACAAGGCAAAGCAGCAATTGCTGCTCCTTCGACACGACACGCAAAATACTACCTCAATCTGTCTCGATTACATCTGGGACTTCTTCTTTATCTTCACACTCTGGGACTAATCGATAGCCCTAGATGCAGAGGCTGTAATCAGGAAGATGAAACTGTGGAGCACGGGCTTTGCCCGTGTTCTGCGGTAGCATCAACTAGATCATCCATACTTGGTGACTACTGGCTGGATATGATCAGAATCAGAGACACTCCACCCGCCAAGCTGCTCGAGTTCATCTTAAAGTTGGGATGGCTCGAGGAGTGACGGGGAAAGAGGTGCCTCTGGGGAGGTTGCACAATGGGCCCGATCAAGCGACCTAAGTGTAAGCTAGCTAAAAACCAGCCTTCTCACTAGCAATCCAATCTAATTCAGCTGGTTGCCATACAAATACGAATTTTTTTAGGCTGGAGCAGATGTTATCGTTGCGTTTTAAGTTAGTGTTTTCTATTTCAGAGCCATTTGTAAACCTAGCATAGCAAATTCTTTAATGCCACCTTATGTTTTTTATTCTTTGATTAGTCCCTGCTAGGTTATGCTCTGTGGAAGCTCTATTCCGAAAATTTTAAACTGAAGGCATCTGACTGATGGCATCATCAACTACTTTAATTATTTTTTGCAGCCGTAATGAGCGCCTCCGTAATAGCATGATTTGCATTCGATTTTAGAGTAATTAAAAAGATTGAAATCTTACGTATGATCACTGATAACAATTAAAACTGCCATCTTTTAACCGCCATTTTAAATTTAATTTTCGTTTTTGTTTGATTTCAATCTTAAAAGCTGTAAGCTCTTAGATCATAATTTTTAGAGTTATTAAAAAGTTCAAAATCATACGTATGGTCACTGATAACAATTGAAACTGTCATCTTGTAATCGCCATCTTGAAGTAAATTTTTGTTTTTGTTTGGTTTCAATCTTTAAAACCATGAGCTCTTAGATTACAATTTTTTAAAGTTTTTAAAAAGTTCCAAATCGTACGTAAATTACATACGTGATCATACTATGATCAGATAACAATTAAAACTGCCATCTTGTAATCTCCATCTTAAACTAAATTTTAGTTTTTATTTAGTTTTCTATCTTAAAAGCTATAAGCTCTTAGATCATAATTTTTTAGAGTTTTTAAAAAGTTCAAAATCGTACGTGTGATCACTGATAACAATTGAAACTGTCATCTTTTAACTGCCATCTTGAATTTATTGTTTTGTTTTAATCTTAAAAACCGTAAGCTCTTAACTTGTAATTCGTTTAGGTTATTAAAAAGTTAACAATTTTACGTCGAGTGATAACAAATAAAACTGCCATCTTGTAACCGTCATTTTGAATTTAATTTTTGTTTTGCATTTAATTAGGTGGTAATTGAGAATTTACATAACCTTATATTTTACAGCTTAAAAGTGAATAAATGTTGAACAGCGACAGGACAGATTTTGAAACGTGGCTTAATGTCTGAAGAGATTATAGGGGACATCCCAAGCTTTAATTTGCTTTTTATTAGAGCAACAGGGTTTTTATAATAGAGGTGCAATTTGAGTTTAATTTAAGGGTTAACCTCAAGCTCGATTATGCAGTTATCTCGTTTTTACCAAATACGAAAATTAGGGATAGTAATAATTTTGATGCGTTAGTCGTGATGCAAGGTGTAGTAGCAAGAAAGTAACTATAACAATTGGCATACTCGAGATGACACCATGTGAGTTGCTCTGTTCCGTAAACACCTATTTAGAGGTGCTTTAATTTTAATTGCTCGTTTTAATTATAAATTTTCAAGAGGTGCAATTATATAATGTTCTTTTTTCATCCGAGGGTTTTTTCACAGGAATTTGAGTTTTAATCGCTTGTTATTTCTTTATGGGTATATTACTTTGTATGTTAGCTATATTCGGGCGAGGGTGAAAAATTTGAAAAACAAAATAAAAAGACCACAAAATGTAACATATGTAAGAAAGATTATACAATATTAGGATTACCGGAGCTCAATGAATTTGAACACATGATCGACCACATGTGGTGTGTATGTATGTATATTGGTCAAAATACCGATGTTTTTTCCTCTCCAACGATCAGTCACAAGAGAAAATCTCTTAATATTCTTAAGCAGATTATATTCTGGGGGTGATCGTTGCTTACTTTTTGGATGCCGCTTACACTTGTACATTTCCTAATAGCCTTCTTATCTCTACCGACGTTTTGTAAGATCATTTTAAACGGTTTATCCACCCACTCTTTGTCCTATAAACTTGCACAACTAAAATGTCATACCTAGTTACCTAAATATATTTGTGACGAACCTTTTATTAAATTTCGACAAAAAAATTCTCATCTCTCTTTCGTTAAATAAGCAGCTCACGTTTATTATATCTTAATAATTGCCGATATCGTAATAGATAGATTATTACAAAGGGTTGGTAGGCGAACTTATTAATTGCTTATCACCCTCACTTGCTTCGACACCTTCGGCATTCATAAGCAATCTGGAACAGACGTAACATCTCCCCAATAAGGATTATCCGTTAGGGGCGTTTTCTGTCGTGTGCTGTCAACATCATCATCATCATTGATTTTACTCTTCTAAAATCGTTTTGCTTCGCTGACGTTCATATAAAATTACCCCAACGACCCTATCAGTTAACCATAATAAAACAGATTGTTTTGTATTAAACATAATTTAAATATCAATTTATTAAACCTTTTATTATACTTTACAATTTTATATTTAATTCTTTACATATTTCACACCATTACGTTCTCAAATCACTCACAAATAATTTTTTATTAAAAATAAACAAAATTAAATTAAAGTGATTACGAGATGGCAGTTCAAGTGATTGCACGTAAGATCGTGAACTTTTTAATAACTCTAAAAAATTATAATCTAAGGGAGCTTATAAGCTTTCAAGATTGAAATGAAACAAAACCAAAAATTAAATTCAAGAGAGCAATTACAAAATGGCAGTTTTAATTGTTATCAGTAATCCTATACGTATACGAGTTTCAAATTTTTAATAACCCAAAAAAATTATAATCTAACACCTTATGGTTTTTAAGATTGTAACTAAACAAAAACAAAAATGAAATTTAAAAATGGCGATTACAAGATGGCGGTTTCAATTGTTATCACTTTATCAGTGATCATATGTATGATTTTGAACTTTTTAATAACTTTAAAAAATTAGAATCTAAGAGCTTAGAGCTTTTAAAATTTAAATTAAACAAAAACAAAAATTAAATTCAAGATGGCGATTAGAAGTTGACAGTTTCAATTGTTATCAGTGATCAATGTTATCAGTGATCATATGTACGATTTTGAACTTTTTAATAACTTTAAAAAATTAGAATCTAAGAGCTTAGAGCTTTTAAAATTTAAATTAAACAAAAACAAAAATTAAATTCAAGATGGCGATTAGAAGTTGACAGTTTCAATTGTTATCAGTGATCATACATACGATTTTGAACTTTTTAATAATTAAAAATTTATAATCTAAGAGCTTATAACTTTTAAGATTTAAATCAAACAAACATGAAATTCAAGATGACGGTTAAAAAATGGCAGTTTTAATTGTTATGAAGTTATCAGTGATCATACGTAAGGTTTCGAACTTTTCAAAACTCTAAAACAATATAATCTAAGAGCTTATAGCTTTTAAGATTGAAATCAAACAAAAACCAAAAATTAAATTCAAGATGGCGATTACAGGATGGCAATTTCAATTGTTATCAGTGATCATAACATACGATTTTGAACTTTTTAATAATTCTAAAAAATTATAATCTAAGACCTTATAGCTTTTAAGATTGAAATCAAACAAAAATGAAATTCAAGATGGCGGTTAAAAAATGGCAGTTTTAATTGTTATCAAGTTATCAGTGATCATACGTAAGGTTTCGAACTTTTCAAAACTCTAAAACAATATAATCTAAGAGCTTATAGCTTTAAAGATTGAAATCAAACAAAAACCAAAAATTAAATTCAAGATGGCGATTACAGGATGGCAGTTTCAATTGTTATCAGTGATCATAACATCCGATTTTGAACTTTTTAATAATTCTAAAAAATTATAATCTAAGACCATATAGCTTATAAGATTGAAATCAAACAAAAATGAAATTCAAGATGGCGGTTAAAAAATGGCAGTTTTAATTGTTATCAAGTTATCAGTGATCATACGTAAGATTTCGAACTTTTCAAAACTCTAAAACAATATAATCTAAGAGCTTATAGCTTTAAAGATTGAAATCAAACAAAAACCAAAAATTAAATTCAAGATGGCGATTACAGGATGGCAGTTTCAATTGTTATCAGTGATCATAACATCCGATTTTGAACTTTTTAATAATTCTAAAAAATTATAATCTAAGACCATATAGCTTTTAAGATTGAAATCAAACAAAAATGAAATTCAAGATGGCGGTTAAAAAATGGCAGTTTTAATTGTTATCAAGTTATCAGTGATCATACGTAAGATTTCGAACTTTTCAAAACTCTAAAACAATATAATGTAAGAGCTTATAGCTTTTAAGATTGAAATCAAACAAAAACCAAAAATTAAATTCAAGATGGCGATTACAGGATGGCAGTTTCAATTGTTATCAGTGATCATAACATCCGATTTTGAACTTTTTAATAATTCTAAAAAATTATAATCTAAGACCATATAGCTTTTAAGATTGAAATCAAACAAAAATGAAATTCAAGATGGCGGTTAAAAAATGGCAGTTTTAATTGTTATCAAGTTATCAGTGATCATACGTAAGATTTCGAACTTTTCAAAACTCTAAAACAATATAATGTAAGAGCTTATAGCTTTTAAGATTGAAATCAAACAAAAACCAAAAATTAAATTCAAGATGGCGATTACAGGATGGCAGTTTCAATTGTTATCAGTGATCATAACATACGATTTTGAACTTTTTAATAATTCTAAAAAATTATAATCTAAGACCTTATAGCTTTTAAGATTGAAATCGAACAAAAATGAAATTCAAGATGGCGGTTAAAAAATGGCAGTTTTAATTGTTATCAAGTTATCAGTGATCATACGTAAGGTTTCGAACTTTTCAAAACTCTAAAACAATATAATCTAAGAGCTTATAGCTTTAAAGATTGAAATCAAACAAAAACCAAAAATTAAATTCAAGATGGCGATTACAGGATGGCAGTTTCAATTGTTATCATATCAGTGATCATACGTACGATTTTGAACTTTTTAATAGCTCTAAAAAAATTAGAATCTAAGAGCTTAGAGCTTTTAAAATTTAAATTAAACAAAAACAAAAATTAAATTCAAGATGGCGATTAGAAGATGGCGGTTACAAGATGGCGGTTTCAATTGTTATCAGTGATAACACTGATATTGTGACAGTGATATCAGTGATAATACATACAATTTTGAACTTTTTAATTACTCTAAGAAATTAGAATCTAAGAGCTTATAGCTTTTAAGTTGACGACGCCATCATCCTTCAGATGTCTTCAGTTAAAAAATTTCAGAATGGAGCTTCCACAGAACATACCTAGTACTAGTGGGGGACAAATGAAAGAAGAAAAAACTTAAGGTAGCATTAAAGAATTTGCTCTGATGGGTTTACAGATGACTCTACAATAGAAAACACGAACAAAAACATCTGCTTCAGTCTAGAAAATTTCGTATTTGTATCGCAACCAGTCATTAACGCCCTAAGTTAGACATACTTTATATGGATTTCAACACAACACATCACTACTTAAAAAAAGGACTTGTTCGAAAAGCGTCAAGACTCAATGGACAAAAAGTCATAAATGCAGTTCTATTACTAACGATGATCGCTGTCGCTCGATCGCTTTTAGAAAATCAAACAATAATAAAAAAATTCAAGATGGTTGATACAAGATGGCAGCTCTACTAGCAATCTCACTAATTAAACTTTTTAATCACTTTCAACAATTTTTGTAAACACAAGTATTTGATAGACACAAAGTTTTAATTAAAATCAACAAATAATAAAAAATAAATTCAAGATGGCGGTTCTAAGATGGCACTTTTAGTAGCAGTGCGTTAGCAAGATGTTAAAATTATTAATTTGCCTAATTTTTCAAATCTTATGTTAAGAGCTTGAAGTTGTAATTAAAATCAAACAATAATAATTAAATTCAATATGGCGGTTATAAGATGGCGCACTTTTGATGATAGAGAGGTAATCTAATGTTATTTGAAACTATTTGGATTTTTTTAAACTTTTTAAAGTTTCGTTGAAAATTAAACAATTTAAAAAATATAAAAAATTCAAGATGGCGGCTACATTTGTTTAAATTTATTTGAATGGTGAGAAATGTTGTGTGAAACAATAATAAAAACGTTTTAAATAAAATAATGTTTGATTTTAATCTGTTTTTTGTTTTCACGTCAATTATAACAAACTCATCGAAGTGTAAAGGTATTAAATCTGATGTAATAACCCGAATTGAGCTTCATGTAGGGTTGTGAAAAATGAAACGTTCGACGAACCGTACAGTAGCAAGGAACGTTAAAGACGATTTGAACGGTTCGTATTAACACACAGCTTTATTATGCGAAAGTGTTGATCTGTATAACATTATGAGACTTTCGCAGGTGTTCCACCCCCTTTATAAAGTATCAATTCACACAAGTTTTCGAATTTTCATATATCACAAATCTACTAGAAAAGTTTTAAAAATAACTAAACAATGAAGAGCTTAGAATTAAACAAAATTGTTTATTTTTTGAAAAAATATGTAATTAATTATGGGGACTTTATAGGGGTGGGTAATGGGTATTTAAAGTATTTTGACACAAAAGGCACATTAATTTAATTCGACCAATAACAAGCGATTAATTATACAGGGTGTCACAGAAAATAGTGCCTTTGCTATAAAAGTTACAAAAAATGAAGTGCACACCCAGACCTCTTAGAGGACAACTCTATGCCATTCAATTGTTTGTAACTTGTATCCGTGCAACTTGGGATACCCTGTATAATTGAAATTTTTCATCAAAAACGTTTCTTGCTGTTCCTCAACTCTAGTAGTACTTTGGGTTTTACAGGTGGTTTGGGTTCTGGTGGTGGCGGTGGCATTGGTTGCTGTTTTTGACTAGGTGCTTGTAAAGTATCATAAATATTATCTTCATCATCTTCATCATATGAATCTTCATTTTTGGATTTAGAACTAAATTGATTTATTAAAATTGTAGGATCGTCGTATTGTTGATCCTCATCGTCGTCAGAAAAAGAGTTTAAACTCAGTCTCGTAGGCCCAACACTGTCATATTCAGTATACGACTCTTCATCAAAGGGTATTGGAGAAACCTTTTTTTTTGCTTTTGGCGATGGGTTTCTAGGAGGTAACAAAGGCTGTTTTGAAAAAACTTGATCGCCATTTCTAAAAATAAAAGACAATTCAATTTTTTCCGCACAAATTTAGAGCGTAATAGTTTGTTAGCAGAATCGAACCCGCCACCTCGCGATTTATTTTACTTACTTTCTAGCCGTTTGAAGTATCTCGTATTCATCTCCTAAATCATCGTGATCGTAATCGTTTGGTTCGTTTGTTTTGGTGTGAATTTTTTCTACAGAATTATTGATAGCGCTTATCCATTGTAACATATCTTTTTCCGTGTGTGCTATGAACTGAGTAAAAATTAATTAAATTTTAGTATCGTGCAGAAATTAAATGCTTACACGATAAATTTTGGAAAAGGAGCTGGAAACTAAAT
The DNA here is from genome assembly GCA_963924605.1 of Malthinus seriepunctatus. Classification (NCBI taxonomy): domain Eukaryota; kingdom Metazoa; phylum Arthropoda; class Insecta; order Coleoptera; family Cantharidae; genus Malthinus; species Malthinus seriepunctatus. The sequence continues at coordinate 1,727,649 of OZ004605.1, forward strand.
CAAAACTTTCGTTTCGTCTTTTATCCTTTAATTGAGCTGAGAGTGGTTTAGCTTGAAAATGAGCCAAATCAAAAGTTTGGGTAGGTTTCATCGAAGCATCATTATTGTAAATTAATAACCAAGGTTGTTGTACACAGGCGTATACTTCTTTATATTTATCAAAAAATAAAATTTTTTCTTTTCGATATACATTACCCCTTTTTCCATCTAATATTTTATATGCCGGTGTATCTAAATAAATTAATTACACTTTATAAATTAACATTCAACCTAAATAAATAAGAGAAATTTTGTTCAAACATTTAAAATTTTGTAATTAAACAAATTTTATACAGGGTGACAACAAGATATTAAAATATAAGGAAGATAACATTTTAAAGATTTTTATCCCTCAGAGAAGGCCGCTGAGAAGTTTGTAAGGGTCCGTAAAATCTAGGCACAACTCAGAGCCCTTTTAATGCCTTTCTGAATGAGTGTTCCCTAACCCAGATCTTCTCGTTGTCCGGTGGCCAGCAGGCACCTGATGCGTATGATAATGGTATTAGCCGTAATTAATTTCTTACAGATGATCAACGGTATCCTAGCCAATTTTTAATTTTTTATCCCAACAGCAGTGGGTTTAAAACAAAGTCAGAGCGGACTGCTACTTTCTTGAAGACCATCAGGTTTAAAAGCAGAACTCCATGAGTAATGTCATGGATTTTCCCTTATATCTCAAAAACGGTTGGTCCTAGGGAAAAACTTATTCTTAGTAAAATGAAAGCGTATCAAATTTCCTACAAGATTGTTTTTATTAATTTTTCTATTCCTTATAGTTTTTGAGATATCCGCCCACAAAAATCGTTACTGCATAAAAAAATATTAGCTTCAGGTTTTTCGTCAAACTTTTGTCTCTAGCACCTCAGTCCTTCCTAACTGGTAGGAAGTTTTCGTACAGTCAGCCTCACAATTATTGGCTACCCTGCTATAATTCTAGAACGAATTGTGGATGCAACCATCATAACACCCCCTATTTAAATTGAGGGATAACTTTATTTTGCCAACAAGTATCAAGTCAACAACCTCCCCTTCTGTCCTTTTGTCGTTGTTGGCTAATAACCACCGTGGTGTATAGCCAGGGTGGGTAATAGTTGTGAGGCTGACTGTACATTAACGATTTTTGCAGGCGGATATCTCGAAAACTATAAAGAATAGAGAAAAAATGAACAGAAACAATCTTGTAGAAAATTTAATAAGCTTTCATTTTACTAAAAATAAGTTTTTTCCTAGCACACAATTTTTGACATATATGCAAAAAAACAAAAAACGGGACCTTTCCACCTTGTTCCCGTCCTTAGCCATATAGCTAGAACCGGGGACTTTTAGTACTTTTACCGTCTCACTACTCCAAATACATTCCTAAAGAAAAAAATTTCACCCTCTTCCATGTCCTCTCCACCCTTTTTTTGGGCGGATGTCGACTGGACTATACTTGAAATAGGCAAAAAACATTTCAACTAAGTTCGATAATTTAAGTATTGGACGAATGAAAAAGTTTGAAAAGAAGGTATTGCCCATTTTCTCAATTTTGAATGTTTAGGGCAAAACTCAAACTTTGCTTCAATATATTGAGGTCATTTCTTCTGAACATAACCATTGAAATTTGGGAAGATGTCTTGGTGACAGAGTGAAGAGAGTGGTTCATGAACAACTAACAGAACTAATGCGATAAGGCAACGAAAAATTCGACGACTTTGCAAGACAGGGTTCAGGAAAATTAAACTTGGAACCAGAACTGGCTCAAATCCAACTAAAGACCTTAGGAATGTTGGATCAGTGTAGTTGGAAGGACAAAAAGCCTTAAGGCTGCAGAGCGCTTGAACGGAAGAGCTGGTCCTATAGTTGAAAAAAAAGGTAAAAATACTACAAGTCCCTGGTCCTAGCTATATGGCTAAGGGAGGGGGGCTAAGAGGTGAGAAGGTCTCATTTTTTAGATGTACACATATATCTTTAAAACGGTGTGTCCTAGAAAAAAAATTATTATTAGTAAGATGAAAGCGTATTAAATTTCCTACAAAATGGTTTCTCAAGATATTCTCCATCAAAAGTCGTTAATGTATAAAAAAAATTTTAGCCTCACGTTTTTCGCCATACTTTTGTCTCTAGCACCTCAGCCCTTCCTTTGATACTAAAGTCTTCAGAAAATAAGTTGTAGAGCATTCAATTTCCTTTACTATTTTATCTTCAACTGGTACGGAGTACAGATTGGTAGTTCGTGATCTTGCGCTGAACTAGAACTATGTCACTTTCTCTAAACGAACTAGTTCGTTTTGAACTATAGGTTTTACTATTCGCTTCGCTTATTAAATTACGTTAAATTATTTAAAGGTGTTACCTGTTAGTTTAGGGTATTGTAATCCGTACACCCTATGGCCCTCATTACGATGCTCATAAACACAGCGGGGTGGTATTAGCACTTGAAAGAATAAAGCAAACGTTGAATATTCAGAGCCGTTTATTTCTCGTTTTTAAGAGAAAATTTGATAGACTTTCATTTTGCTAAGAGTAACTTTTTCCTAGGACACACTGTTTTCGAGATATAAGCGAAAACCCCAAGAACGAGACCTTTACACCCCCTCCCGCTCTTAGCCATACAGCTAGGACCAGGGACGAATTGGATGAGACCGTTGGATGAATCAAAAACGAATCGGTGTAGTTTGAAAGAGAAAAAGCCTTATAAGGCTGAAGAGCGCTTGGACGGAAGAGCTGGCCCTATAGCTGAGAAAAAAGGGTTGTGGTGGACATTTTTAAAACTTTGGGCTCTCAATAACTGTAATGTTAATTTATTTAATCACAACTTACTTATAAAAGGGCAGACAACGTCATTCTCTTCTAAAGGTGAATCGTTTGAAGACCGTTCAAAGTCAAAAATTGAAGGATCAGAATAAACCTGGTGATTGTTTAAGTCTTGATCGTCATACTTAACTAAAATAAAAATTGAAAGGTTGTAATTGGGTGTTTATAAGAACTGGATGAATAATATTAAAATTAAAACCTTTAGCGCCATGCATATCGACGTATGATTCAGCTGATGGGTCCGAAACTGTGGTGGCAATAACTTCCAATTGCTGTTTGGATCTTTCTATAAGTAATTGGGCTGTTGCTTTGCCTTTAGGAGAAATATATCCATTGTTGGATTCTTCGTTAATAAAACTACAAATATCTGAAATTAAATTCTTTAGAAATTGGTCAAAAAGTACTATCGGTGCGGAAATGCTAAAGATTAGCCACTAAACAGCGTGATAAATTTAATAATAAATCAAGTAAATCTTTCCTTAATAAAAAAAATATTTTTATTAATTATTAGGTACCTACTTATTGTTTCTGATTAAAAATTCCTTACCGTTTAAAAGTTTTCCAACATCATTATACAATAAATTAATATCAACACACTTTGTCATGATTTCGTTCACTTAACTAAAACTTAACTATACAAATGATACTAATTTGAATTTAAAATAAAATTTTGATCCCCAACTGTGAAAATGACACTTTTAAAAACAGATTTTAATTATTAAAAAAACTTTTCTTATTTTAAACATGTGTCTAATACGCTAAGACCTCGCCCATTTAAAACTTATCAACTCTTCCTACTGACTGATTAATCTACTTTAACACTACTCTCTACAAATATAAATTAATTAAATGCGTCATTAAATTAACACAATTAAGACAAAAATTTAAACGATAATAAATTTTACATTAACGCCTTTTTGGACTTTTTAAATTATTTATAAATACGCTTGTGCTTCCAATTAAAAAATTTAAACAAAAAGAATTATTTTTTTAATAAATGAGTAATTAATTTACTTATTTAATTGTTTTACTTTAATTTTTTTATTATTTGAATTTAATTTCAAAGCTATCCCCATCTATACGTGACGAAAAGACATAAAAATAAAAATTTAAATACGATTGGTTGCCTACCTTTTAGGCGTTTACAGACTTTCTACTGTAACGATGCAGAATTTTATCCAAATGCTGGACCAAAATACTGGTACAGTTTTACAGCATCCTGGAAATTTTGTATCGTTTAAAGCAGCCACTTGTCATTTTGTTCGTTTTCCCCTAGCGCCACCCCCGATATCAAAATAGAGATAAGTTTTACATTCCCTTGTTCGGGAAGAGATTGGATCAGAATTATCCCAAATTTTTACAATTTTATTATCAGCCTTATCATTGATACCCGCTGATTTTCCTGTAACTCAGCAGCCAGAAGAGATAGAGCTTCCGTTTTATTTTTAATATAACTTTGGTGTCATTTTTAACCCTTTGTAATTTAATTCAACCTTATCAATTCATTAATTCGTAATCTAAAGTTTGTAAAGTAATTGAATGTTTGAATTCCATTTAAAACCACGTGGAGTGTTATAATTTGCGATAGGATGTAATTAGTGTTTTTTTCTTTTACATTATTAATTAATTAGCACCCCTAAGTGATTTCCACCCTTTAAATAATTTTTATTAGTTATTTTAAACCTGAAATTTTAATTGATAATTACAAATTTTATACCGACGTGCTCGTTATTTCAGTGCGGTTTCATTGAGCTAATTTTTATACTCGAGTTCGGGCTACTTAAAAAGTTATTAATTTAATTTATAATAATTAACTGATAGTTGCTCTTGTATTCTTATTATTTTTCTTAGTATTGTATTATTTTGCTGCGTTCTTATTGGTTGTCGAGTGAATCATGGTTGGTCGCCGGGTTTACAATAAAAGCTCCCACTCCATTTTTGATAAGGACTTCTAGCTTCACCATCGTGGTGAGCAGAAGTGCTCTCTTGTAAATTTCCCCTTTATTCAATTTCCTCTTGCCTTAAGCAAAGCTGTGTTAAATTAATTAATTATTATTTTGTCCCTTGTTAATTAGTTCATTTTCCGTGTTGCCTTCAGCAAATCCCTTATTAATTAATTAATTAATTTTCACTTTACCTTTGCCTTTAACAAATCCGTGTGTTCGTGTTTCGACCCTAGGACTATTGATCTCTCTTAGAGGACCATTTTGGATCTCAAGGAGAGGACTATTGATCTAGGGAAGATAAGCTTTCGTGCCAGTTTTTCATCAAGACTATTGATCTCTCTTATAAGACCATTTCGGATCTCAAAGAGAGGACTATTGATCTGGTGAAATACCTAGCCCCTGGTTCTTCCTTTTATGACTAGTGATCTCTCTTAGAAGACCAATTTGGATCTCAAAGAGAGGACTATTGTCCTAGAAGAAGAAATACCCCTCTCTGCCCTCCTGTGTCTCATCAGGACTATTGATCTTTCTTAGAGGACTAGAGTGGATCTCAAAGAGAGGACTACTGATCTGGTGAGTTAATAATCTTTCTACAGTAGGTCAAGTGATCTCTTTCTTAGGAGAGAGGACTAGTGACCTGGTGGGGAAGAGATTCCGTGTTTGTCCAGGCCTATTAATCTCTCTTCGAGGACCGGTTGGATTTCGAAGACGAGGACTAGTGGTCTGGGAGAACAGTCGCCGAGTCATCTTACCATCAGAGATTTACATTTTATTAGTTATCCAAATTTTGTTTTTTTTCCTTAAGAAAAGTTTTTTTTTTTTGTATCAGTGCCGTTGAGGTAGATACTTAGAGTTATTGTTATTATTATTATTATTTAATAAATACTTTGTTTAACTTTCCTGTGTGTTTCATTTCCAGCTTCGAACCCTCCTGTCTCCTACTGAGCGATGCTAAAGGGATAATTAATGCAACACCCGATTAAGTTTTTTGTTTCATAGGTGGAAGAGCAGATGCAACTTTGAGCATTGTTTGCATTCCACAATTAATTTTTTAGCGATAACTGTCAACATGCGATTATTTAGTACACGTAAACGCCTGAAAGATAGGCAACCAACCGCACACTTATATTTTTTTTAGTTATTTTGATTTTAAAGTACCCTTGTGTAAGTAAAATAGTGTTTTATGTAACTCGTGCTTATGCTAAATACTTAAAAGTATACACGGTGTTTCATTTAATTATTTAAATAAAATATGTCCTCATTTCTAGCTCAACTGGAAGTATTTGAAGTGTTTGAGATCATCTGACACCTAATTTTACGAAGTTACAAAATTGTTAAAAATATACAAGATGTTTTATTTAAAATAAGTAAGTTGTCCTAATTATTGGTAACCTTGTATCTGGGACCAGTGAAATTGGATCAGTAGCGTTTGGTTTTTAGCCTTAATAATACGGGAGATCCCCCTTCTGATACTAAAGAATGAAGATTAACCACTTGCTACGCGGATAATATATCTTTAGAACTGTATTAGATTAAGTAGACTACGATTAAAAACAAAAAACTTTTCAACACTCATATTTATTCAGCACATGGAATACTTAAGATAAGGTCCCATTTTAGTTAATTTGTTTTGAACTACGTACGATAGATACAATTAACGAATAAGTTTATCCCACGTTAATAAAATGAAATAACAGTAAATCAATTTGTATGTTAACGTAAACATTCATACAAATTGAAATACATTTTTTTAAGAAAGTACACCAATTGGATACTAACTACGTTATGCCATAATTCTAACAGTTAATTAGCCATCAATAACAATATCATATAGGCCATCTCATAAAACATTAATTACTCTATAATTATCATCCAAACGAAATTTAGCTCACATCTTCTGAGATGTGAACTTATTTTCTATGTAACCCAAAATTGTGCATAATTTTTGGATGATACGGTTATAAAACAATTGCTTAGCAATTTTTAACATATAAACTTAAAATATATTTCAGTCTCATAAACAGTGTGTCCACGCGCGCACGAATGACCTGACTATACCTGCTACAATTAGAAGTATAGTTAGGTCCACGACACACTGTATATTTAAAATTAAAAAACCGTAGGTTAGACCTACTATTCCCAACCAATAACATTTTTCCAAGATAAATCACAAATCACATTTTAAAACCGTCTAACGTTAAGAAGTTTGAAAATCACTCTTACTTGATTAATTTTAGAAAATGTTAAAATCTAATTTTTCTAACATATATTTTAATAATAAATAATTTTTTGTGCTAATTAATCACAATTAATTTTTTTTAGAAATTAAAACAAAAAAGACCTGCTGTATAGTACATAAAAATTAATTTATATAATAATCCAGGCCATTAGTTATCACATTAGTGGTTTTCAAATTTATCCAATTTCGTAAACCTTAAATTATAACGCACATTACTAACGTAAATTCAATTGTAAGTTACACTTGAGCAAATATTTAACAATTTTCGATAAATCATCATTGCAACGATTATTAATAGTTAAGACAGCAAATACACGAGTTATTTCTCTAACTGAGTTTAAAGTAACAGAATGTGGTACGCAGATCCGAATTGCGTTGCAAAGTTGACACCGCACAAATCGCGTGTTGCGTGCAATACTGACACCACATATCGCGCGTTGCGTGCAAAACTGACACCGCACAAATCGCGTGTTGCGTGCAATACTGACACCACAAATCGCGCGTTGCGTGCAATACTGGCACCGCACAAATCGCGCGTTGCGTGCAATACTGACACCACAAATCGCGCGTTGCGTGCAAAACTGACACCGCACAAATCGCGCGTTGCGTGCAATACTGACACCACAAATCGTGCGTTGCGTGCAATACTGGCACCGCACAAATCGTGTGTTGCGTGAAATACTGACACCACAAATCGCGCGTTTCGTGCAATACTGACACCGCACAAATCGCGCGTTGCGTGCAATACTGGCACCGCACAAATCGCGTGTTACGTGCAATACTGACACCGCACAAATTGCACGTTGCGTGCAACACTGGCACCGCACAAATCGTGTGTTGCGTGCAATACTGACACCGCACAAATCGCACGCAAATCGGATCTACGTACGACATAGAGTAAAGTTGTTAAAAACATAACTAATTGTCCAAATTAAGACAAAATCCTTTGACCAATTAAACCGTATTCAGCTAATAAAGTTTACTACGACCCTCTACATAAATTGAGTGTACACTGTAAAAATTAACGAAGTACTCACATATCAGAAGTGTAAACATTGAGAATATTTAATTATTGGCAGTGTCTACTGGTTCATTTTTTTTCTAATTTACAGGACAATTTTTTATGTATACAGGGTGTTGCTAAAAATGTCTCTGTCGATAGCTTCCTTATTAGAACTAATCCTGTTTTTAATTAAAAAAATAGCCAGATTTAATAAAATTGTGAATTAAAAACTGAAAATAAGAGCAGGTTGTGGTAGAATCCACAGATGAAGATGAACATAAATACGAATACTTAAAACCGCACGCTAACGCTCAACTCCAAAGGGCTAATCAAGAGAAAACTTTGAGAAAACCGAGGCTTCGCCAAAAGTCCCATACAACTTCTTTAAAAACTATTTCTTCTACTATTTATACTAAGAGAGATATTGACCAAGACATTTTTGTGAACTCACCCTGTATGGTCAATGTATACACAAGTCATTTAAATACAACAGAGGCTATTTACAGATCTTTGGTTTTTAATAAATAAATTTTTTTGGAATTTCTAACCGCTATCTTAATTTGATATTTCTGAACCTTTCAGATTGTCAAGGACTTATACAAAAAGCTTCGTTTAAAACAAAAACTGTTACAATACTTACACATCAATTTTTTTTGAAAACCACTTAATTCACATTTAACACTTTTTAGAGTCTTAAAATATATTTTTATAAGCTGCATCTTATTATATTAAAGGAATGAATTCATAAATGGAATGATTATGACTCGAATTTAATTTAAGTGATAAAAGTATTAAGTATTTACACTTTAGATGCAGTTTATTAAAAAATTATTTAAAAAAAATAACTATTAACGTGGGTTTAAAAAAATTAAATTAATCCGATTCTTCACTACTTGAATGTTCTTGCATAGCCATAAACCAACCATTACGATTTGAATTAGGTGTCACAGCCCTGGAAAAACAAAATAGCGTTACGAATAGCGTCAAACTGAGAAATGATTTAAGCCAAAATGTAAATTTTGGCAGTTTTTCTAAATATTTTTTAACTAAACTTCCAACACGTATTTGTTACTATATAAGGTATAACTCCCCCCGGTTTCATCCCGTAACATTAGTTTAAACTAAAGTTATTTATGAAAAACTACGCTCCCCTGATGACGGCTGTTTTGATTTTTTTACGCTAGGAAATTAATATAAATTATTTTAAGTCGGGTTAGTTTTAAAGACAGATACATTATGAACAAAAAGAATTGTTTTTGGTCCCAATCGGACCAATACAAGCGAAGATATTAAAAAAATAGCGTTGAATGATACTTACTTTGGTTTTCTAATTTGAGTAGGCAGTGTAAGTGAAGTGCGATAATATGGAACTTCTTCACTTGTTTCTGGTCTTCTTTGTAAAGTCATTGTTTCGTTAAATACATCACCTTCTTCATCTTCTAAATTTACTATTTCGGATGATTTGCAATTTTCACATTCGCTTCTATAAAACAAAAATTAAAAAAAAACACAAACAAGTGAATAGGAAATTACCTATAATCATCTTCATCTTGAGATGATGATAAACACTGATATGAAATAAAGCTACGACGATCGTCTTTACATTTTGGAACATCTTCAACTTTATAGTCGTGAAATTCAACGCGAGATGATGAGGCCGATTTGAAGTCGTTTGATTTTAAGGGTGAACAAGTTACGTTATTTTCTGTTAAATTAATTTGGGATTTAACTAAGTTAACGGAAAAAATAGTATCGTGATTTAGGTGTTTTGGTAATGTTCTGTGAATAAAATTATCGTTTTCAAATCTTTTGAATATATCGCCCGCAATATATTCGCTATTTGAACTAACCGAAACTGTGAGCTCTTTTAAATTTTTTGGTAAGGTACGATGTAGAGGTATATCTTTAGCGTCTTTTAACGAACTTAAAATTTTAAGATTATTTTCAGATCTTTCTCCGTATTTTGTTTTATCTAAATCTCTTCTCGTACTACTATCGGCTACAATATATATGTTTTCTTTATTTTTTAACTCTCTTATGTGTGAGACGGATTTACTTTGCAATTCGGATATATGTGGCGCAGCTCTATGTCTAATGGTTTCGTAACTTGGAGTTATGTTTTCATAAAATACTTCTTCGACGTTACTCTCCACTTGTTGGTTCTGATTCACTAATTTTTTGTTACCGTCACTATCTTTTGGCATCGGATTCTTTAATATCATATTTTCGTATTTATGAAATTTAAAATTATTTTTATCTACTTGCACTTTAGGTTTGTACACTCTACGTTCTGAATTTGAGTTTGAACTCGTCGGTTTATCATTTTTTCTGTTTATAATAATATTTTCATACGATTTTGATTTTTCTTCGGAAGCACAACTTTTTATACTTTTATCTTGGGATAATTGAGCCGGATTTTTAACAGTTTGTTGCATCGCTATCGTTTCTATCGTAACATTCGCATATTCTTGGCTCGATCGACTCGTTAAATGTTGGTGCCTACACTGAATTGGAATTTGTTGAGATTCGCTCGGCCTCGACTGTGAATCGTCCACACGCTGGGTACTATTTCCTACATTGTGATTCACAATATTTGACTCAATATGCGTACTCCTAATAGCTTCTTCGTACGGCGGCGGTGCTTCGCCTCTTGGAAAATAATTTCCAGGAGGCTTCCATAACGAAAAATGAGCGTTAGACTCTTCATAATGAAATTCAAGATCGTTGGTACCAGAACCCAAATATCTACAAAGTGAATTTTGCCTCTTAAAGCCTCCCTAATTTGCAAACAAGAGAAAATATTTCCACTAGCTTTCTAGAACCACCCCTATTTACTTACTGCTACTCTGGCAGTCACATCTTCTACCCCCTCAAAAGCGTTCCCTCAAATGATTATTTTATACTCTGTTAACCACCAAGTCTCACAAATGTGTATTTAAGTTACTGCTACTTGTTTCTAATATCCTACAAACCCTCTATGATCATTCCCAGGAAGGGTTTCCACTTGACCAGTTTCCTTAACCCTAAACTACTAGTAACTAGCTATTCAGAATAAAGCTACTGCCACACAAATGTATATTTAGTTACTGTTACTCTAGAAGTAGCTTCTGGTATCTCTACAAATCCTCTATGACCATCCCTAAAAGTGGTATCCACTTGACCAGTTTCCTTACCCCTTAACTACTAGTAACTATCTATACAGAATAAAGCTACTGCCACACAAATGTATATTTAGTTACTGTTACTCTAGAAGTAGCTTCTGGTATCTCTACAAATCCTCTATGACCATCCCTAAAAGTGGTTTCCACTTGACCAGTTTCCTTAACCCTAAACTACTAGTAACTAGCTATTCAGAATAAAGCTACTGCCACACAAATGCATATTTAGTTACTGTTACTCTAGAAGTAGCTTCTGGTATCTCTACAAATCCTCTATGACCATCCCTAAAAGTGGTTTCCACTTGACCAGTTTCCTTAACCCTAAACTACTAGTAACTAGCTATTCAGAATAAAGCTACTGCCACACAAATGTATATTTAGTTACTGTTACTCTAGAAGTAGCTTCTGGTAGCTCTACAAATCCTCTATGACCATCCCTAAAAGTGGTTTCCACTTGACCAGTTTCCTTAACCCTAAACTACTAGTAACTAGCTATTCAGAATAAAGCTACTGCCACACAAATGTATATTTAGTTACTGTTACTCTAGAAGTAGCTTCTGGTAGCTCTACAAATCCTCTATGACCATCCCTAAAAGTGGTTTCCACTTGACCAGTTTCCTTAACCCTAAACTACTAGTAACTAGCTATTCAGAATAAAGCTACTGCCACACAAATGTATATTTAGTTACTGTTACTCTAGAAGTAGCTTCTGGTAGCTCTACAAATCCTCTATGACCATCCCTAAAAGTGGTTTCCACTTGACCAGTTTCCTTAACCCTAAACTACTAGTAACTAGCTATTCAGAATAAAGCTACTGCCACACAAATGTATATTTAGTTACTGTTACTCTAGAAGTAGCTTCTGGTAGCTCTACAAATCCTCTATGACCATCCCTAAAAGTGGTTTCCACTTGACCAGTTTCCTTAACCCTAAACTACTAGTAACTAGCTATTCAGAATAAAGCTACTGCCACACAAATGTATATTTAGTTACTGTTACTCTAGAAGTAGCTTCTGGTAGCTCTACAAATCCTCTATGACCATCCCTAAAAGTGGTTTCCACTTGACCAGTTTCCTTAACCCTAAACTACTAGTAACTAGCTATTCAGAATAAAGCTACTGCCACACAAATGTATATTTAGTTACTGTTACTCTAGAAGTAGCTTCTGGTAGCTCTACAAATCCTCTATGACCATCCCTAAATATGGTTTCCACTTGACCAGTTTCCTTAACCCTAAACTACTAGTAACTAGCTATTCAGAATAAAGCTACTGCCACACAAATGTATATTTAGTTACTGTTACTCTAGAAGTAGCTTCTGGTATCTCTACAAATCCTCTATGACCATCCCTAAAAGTGGTTTCCACTTGACCAGTTTCCTTACCCCTTAACTACTAGTAACTAGCTATTCAGAATAAAGCTACTGCCACACAAATGCATATTTAGTTACTGTTACTCTAGAAGTAGCTTCTGGTATCTCTACAAATCCTCTATGACCATCCCTAAAAGTGGTTTCCACTTGACCAGTTTCCTTACCCCTTAACTACTAGTAACTAGCTATTCAGAATAAAGCTACTGCCACACAAATGCATATTTAGTTACTGTTACTCTAGAAGTAGCTTCTGGTATCTCTACAAATCCTCTATGACCATCCCTAAAAGTGGTTTCCACTTGACCAGTTTCCTTAACCCTAAACTACTAGTAACTAGCTATTCAGAATAAAGCTACTGCCACACAAATGTATATTTAGTTACTGTTACTCTAGAAGAAGCTTCTGGTATCTCTACAAATCCTCTATGACCATCCCTAAAAGTGGTTTCCACTTGACCAGTTTCCTTAACCCTAAACTACTAGTAACTAGCTATTCAGAATAAAGCTACTGCCACACAAATGTATATTTAGTTACTGTTACTCTAGAAGTAGCTTCTGGTAGCTCTACAAATCCTCTATGACCATCCCTAAAAGTGGTTTCCACTTGACCAGTTTCCTTAACCCTAAACTACTAGTAACTAGCTATTCAGAATAAAGCTACTGCCACACAAATGTATATTTAGTTACTGTTACTCTAGAAGTAGCTTCTGGTAGCTCTACAAATCCTCTATGACCATCCCTAAAAGTGGTTTCCACTTGACCAGTTTCCTTAACCCTAAACTACTAGTAACTAGCTATTCAGAATAAAGCTACTGCCACACAAATGTATATTTAGTTACTGTTACTCTAGAAGTAGCTTCTGGTAGCTCTACAAATCCTCTATGACCATCCCTAAAAGTGGTTTCCACTTGACCAGTTTCCTTAACCCTAAACTACTAGTAACTAGCTATTCAGAATAAAGCTACTGCCACACAAATGTATATTTAGTTACTGTTACTCTAGAAGTAGCTTCTGGTAGCTCTACAAATCCTCTATGACCATCCCTAAAAGTGGTTTCCACTTGACCAGTTTCCTTAACCCTAAACTACTAGTAACTAGCTATTCAGAATAAAGCTACTGCCACACAAATGTATATTTAGTTACTGTTACTCTAGAAGTAGCTTCTGGTAGCTCTACAAATCCTCTATGACCATCCCTAAATATGGTTTCCACTTGACCAGTTTCCTTAACCCTAAACTACTAGTAACTAGCTATTCAGAATAAAGCTACTGCCACACAAATGTATATTTAGTTACTGTTACTCTAGAAGTAGCTTCTGGTATCTCTACAAATCCTCTATGACCATCCCTAAAAGTGGTTTCCACTTGACCAGTTTCCTTACCCCTTAACTACTAGTAACTAGCTATTCAGAATAAAGCTACTGCCACACAAATGCATATTTAGTTACTGTTACTCTAGAAGTAGCTTCTGGTATCTCTACAAATCCTCTATGACCATCCCTAAAAGTGGTTTCCACTTGACCAGTTTCCTTACCCCTTAACTACTAGTAACTAGCTATTCAGAATAAAGCTACTGCCACACAAATGCATATTTAGTTACTGTTACTCTAGAAGTAGCTTCTGGTATCTCTACAAATCCTCTATGACCATCCCTAAAAGTGGTTTCCACTTGACCAGTTTCCTTAACCCTAAACTACTAGTAACTAGCTATTCAGAATAAAGCTACTGCCACACAAATGCATATTTAGTTACTGTTACTCTAGAAGTAGCTTCTGGTATCTCTACAAATCCTCTATGACCATCCCTAAAAGTGGTTTCCACTTGACCAGTTTCCTTAACCCTAAACTACTAGTAACTAGCTATTCAGAATAAAGCTACTGCCACACAAATGCATATTTAGTTACTGTTACTCTAGAAGTAGCTTCTGGTATCTCTACAAATCCTCTATGACCATCCCTAAAAGTGGTATCCACTTGACCAGTTTCCTTACCCCTTAACTACTAGTAACTATCTATACAGAATAAAGCTACTGCCACACAAATGTATATTTAGTTACTGTTACTCTAGAAGTAGCTTCTGGTATCTCTACAAATCCTCTATGACCATCCCTAAAAGTGGTTTCCACTTGACCAGTTTCCTTAACCCTAAACTACTAGTAACTAGCTATTCAGAATAAAGCTACTGCCACACAAATGCATATTTAGTTACTGTTACTCTAGAAGTAGCTTCTGGTATCTCTACAAATCCTCTATGACCATTGACCATCCCTAAAAGTGGTTTCCACTTGACCAGTTTTCTTACCCCTTAACTACTAGTAACTAGCTATTCAGAATAAAGCTACTGCCACACAAATGTATATTTAGTTACTGTTACTCTAGAAGTAGCTTCTGGTATCTCTACAAATCCTCTATGACCATCCCTAAAAGTGGTTTCCACTTGACCAGTTTTCTTACCCCTTAACTACTAGTAACTAGCTATTCAGAATAAAGCTACTGCCACACAAATGTATATTTAGTTACTGTTACTCTAGAAGTAGCTTCTGGTATCTCTACAAATCCTCTATGACCATCCCTAAAAGTGGTTTCCACTTGACCAGTTTTCTTACCCCTTAACTACTAGTAACTAGCTATTCAGAATAAAGCTACTGCCACACAAATGTATATTTAGTTACTGTTACTCTAGAAGTAGCTTCTGGTATCTCTACAAATCCTCTATGACCATCCCTAAAAGTGGTTTCCACTTGACCAGTTTTCTTACCCCTTAACTACTAGTAACTAGCTATTCAGAATAAAGCTACTGCCACACAAATGTATATTTAGTTACTGTTACTCTAGAAGTAGCTTCTGGTATCTCTACAAATCCTCTATGACCATCCCTAAAAGTGGTTTCCACTTGACCAGTTTTCTTACCCCTTAACTACTAGTAACTAGCTATTCAGAATAAAGCTACTGCCACACAAATGTATATTTAGTTACTGTTACTCTAGAAGTAGCTTCTGGTATCTCTACAAATCCTCTATGACCATCCCTAAAAGTGGTTTCCACTTGACCAGTTTCCTTAACCCTAAACTACTAGTAACTAGCTATTCAGAATAAAGCTACTGCCACACAAATGTATATTTAGTTACTGTTACTCTAGAAGTAGCTTCTGGTATCTCTACAAATCCTCTATGACCATCCCTAAAAGTGGTTTCCACTTGACCAGTTTTCTTACCCCTTAACTACTAGTAACTAGCTATTCAGAATAAAGCTACTGCCACACAAATGTATATTTAGTTACTGTTACTCTAGAAGTAGCTTCTGGTATCTCTACAAATCCTCTATGACCATCCCTAAAAGTGGTTTCCACTTGACCAGTTTTCTTACCCCTTAACTACTAGTAACTAGCTATTCAGAATAAAGCTACTGCCACACAAATGTATATTTAGTTACTGTTACTCTAGAAGTAGCTTCTGGTATCTCTACAAATCCTCTATGACCATCCCTAAAAGTGGTTTCCACTTGACCAGTTTTCTTACCCCTTAACTACTAGTAACTAGCTATTCAGAATAAAGCTACTGCCACACAAATGTATATTTAGTTACTGTTACTCTAGAAGTAGCTTCTGGTATCTCTACAAATCCTCTATGACCATCCCTAAAAGTGGTTTCCACTTGACCAGTTTTCTTACCCCTTAACTACTAGTAACTAGCTATTCAGAATAAAGCTACTGCCACACAAATGTATATTTAGTTACTGTTACTCTAGAAGTAGCTTCTGGTATCTCTACAAATCCTCTATGACCATCCCTAAAAGTGGTTTCCACTTGACCAGTTTTCTTACCCCTTAACTACTAGTAACTAGCTATTCAGAATAAAGCTACTGCCACACAAATGTATATTTAGTTACTGTTACTCTAGAAGTAGCTTCTGGTATCTCTACAAATCCTCTATGACCATCCCTAAAAGTGGTTTCCACTTGACCAGTTTCCTTAACCCTAAACTACTAGTAACTAGCTATTCAGAATAAAGCTACTGCCACACAAATGTATATTTAGTTACTGTTACTCTAGAAGTAGCTTCTGGTATCTCTACAAATCCTCTATGACCATCCCTAAAAGTGGTTTCCACTTGACCAGTTTTCTTACCCCTTAACTACTAGTAACTAGCTATTCAGAATAAAGCTACTGCCACACAAATGTATATTTAGTTACTGTTACTCTAGAAGTAGCTTCTGGTATCTCTACAAATCCTCTATGACCATCCCTAAAAGTGGTTTCCACTTGACCAGTTTCCTTAACCCTAAACTACTAGTAACTAGCTATTCAGAATAAAGCTACTGCCACACAAATGTATATTTAGTTACTGTTACTCTGGAAGTAGCTTCTAGTATCCCTACAAATCCTCTAAGACCACCTCAAAGATGGTTTCATCGTGACTATTTCACTTAAAAATTGCTAACTGACCATAATGATTATCTGTACATCTTATATTCAACTAACATCAACTAATAACTTACCCAATGCTTCCTGGTAAGTATCCTAAACTTCCGGTGATATACCCGATGCTATTTAAGCTTCTTTGATCTTCGCTCAACTGTCTATTTTGTCGTACACGTAATTTGTGTTTCCGAAATCGATGGACGAAGAAAAATAATAATAGTAGAGTTAAGATAACGAAGACGGCACTTGCTATAAGCCTCAAAGCTAAATCATATGTATCTTTATAAGTATCGTTTGCTGTTAAGATATCGTCTAAGCATTTGAATTCGCAACACGAGTTGCCTCGTTGGAATGATTTACAGTTCTAAAAACAATGTACTTTTAATAGTTGTTAATTTATTAATATTTAGTTTACCTGAGGTTGGGAGCATAAGACTGATTTACACCATTTCGGACCACCTTTGTCACAAATGCATAAGGTACAACTATTAGGCCCTGGTACATAATGTAAACCTTGTGATACTATTTGGGAATGTATATCGACACAATGACCATTTACATCTATGAAAATAAAATTTAATTAATTAAAACTTGAATTAGTATGTTGTACTTACATAAGATTTTAATTAAACATATTCCACTAAATATAATAACTTTTATACCACATTTGGGCATTTTTAAAGATTTATAAAATAAATTTATTGTACTACATTTTGACGGAGACCCACCAGTTTACCAACAATTTATTTATCGATTTTATTACGCCAGAGAAAGACAAACGCATAAAAATAAAGACGGACAACTAATTAATACCTAGGTACCGGACACTTTGACCTATAATTTAAATATAAACACCCGAATAACAATTTTTTTAAATTAAACTATAATTTGTTGTGTATCACTCGTAAACAATGCTCGTAATTTAAAAAAATATATAGGCCAAGGACATTTTAGAAATTTAAGTAATTATTCATTAGCTGTCATGTATGAGCAGTGGCTGTCAAAAGTTTTTTTTTTAAAACTGGGCGCTTAAATTTCTTTTTAATTTATTAATTTTTAAAAACAAATTAAAGCGAACACAATTTTTTTAAATAAATTAAACGCTTCCATTTTTCGTTTGACATCATTTTGAATGACGTCACAATAATAGCTTACCGCCGTGGTGCAGTAGCGTAGCGATGTCAAAAAATATTAATTAATATGAAACCTTGTATAATTAGCTTTAACACATACAAATAAGTTCTGTTATCATAATTTTATATTAAATTTGTTATTGATTTGAATGAACGCTTTGAGAATCTTCGCTACCAATTGTGACGCCACTGTCGTTGATTTGACACTTGACAGCTTTGACGTCATTGTGACGTCACTTCAAAAATGTTTTACAAAAAAATTAATTTTTAATTTAAATTAACTTAGTAATTAAATTGAATCATAAAAAATTAAAAAAAAAAATTCCTTTACGTTCCAAAATTGAAAATAGGAACTTATTGAAAACCACTGGTTATTTATAGGTTATAATGGAATGATTCATTTGATGTTACCTTGAGATGACAAGGTATCAATTTGTTGTTATTTTGGTACATTTAAAGACGTTATAAATATTTGAAATGGGCCTAAAATCTTGCCAAATAGTATTAGATAATAATTGGGCGGCTTATTATGCTGGACAAACTGTAACCGGAAGAGTCGAATTGATAGTAGATTCACCAAAAAAAGTTCGAGGTTTGTTAAGTAACTATTTCAATTTAAATAACTAGAATATTTTATAATTTAAGGCGTACAAATACTCTTTAAAGGAGAAGCTAACACAAATTGGTTTATCGAAGAATCAAAAACTAATAACGAAGGCAAACAAGAAAACGAACGAATTGATCTTACAGGAAGTGAAGAGTATTTCAAAATACAGTATTATTTAGTTGGAGGTCAAGGTTTGTTTTTTATTTAAAATTAACTCGGAGCTCATTAGTAAATATTTTTGTTACGATTTTCAAAAGGTGGCGAGATTGAACTACCTCCTGGTCAACACACATACCCATTTACTTGTGTTTTACCACCAACTCTACCATCCTCTTTTGAAGGCGAATTTGGTTACATTCGTTATACCATAAAAGTGACGTTAGATAGGCCGTGGAAGTTCGATCAAGAAACAAAAAGAGCCTTTACTGTTCTATCCCCTGTCGATTTAAATTTAAATCCGAGGCTAAAGGTAAAAGCAAGCAGTAAAAATGATTTAAATTAAAATTAACTTTTAGGAACGCACTCAAATTAGTTTAGAAAAGTACTTTTGTTGTTGCTGGTGCAAATCTGGCCCTTTAACTTGTGTCGTAACTTTACCCCAAACCGGTTATGTGCCCGGTCAAACGCTTCCGGTCGTTGCCGAAGTTGATAATGTTTCGAATGTTGAGATAACTAACGTCGAGTTTGCGTTACAAAAGGTAAATGCTATTTTCTCAACGAATTGTTGCTTTATTTTGTTTTTGTTGTAGATTGTATCTTATCACTCGCAGACTCCGAGGAGAGAAGTTAAAAAAGATGTTAAGTTGATAGCTGAGATTAAATTGGGTCCGGTTGGTGCAAATTCTTCTAATACGTGGAACCAGCCTATTGTTATACCGTCGATTCCTCCCTCAAATTTAACTAATTGCACCCTTATAGATTTAGATTATGTTTTAAATGTAAGTTTGAGGTTTTAGTGAAGCTAGTTGTAATTATATTTTTTTAGGTTGTTGTGAATGTTTCTGGTTTCCATACCAATTTAGAGTCGAAAATACCTATTACTATTGGAACTGTTCCGTTAATGGTAGCAACTGCTCCTGTGGCTCCCGATAGCACTGTTGTTAATATGAATCCGGTTGCTCCGATAATTCCCAATCCATCAGCTGAAATTAATATGGGATGGATTCCTGGTAATCAAACACAAAGTAGTGGAAACGTTTATCCAAGTAAAAAAGTGCAATTTTATGATATTTAAGTAATTTGTGTTGTTTTTAGCTTTACCGACTTTTGCAGAAAGCCAATTTAATACAAATACAATACAAGAAAAAGGAGATGGCGAACATATGATGTATTGGAACAATAACCAACAATACTCACCTATGTATCCCATGTTTAACCAGCCTCAATAAAAGGACGTCAAATTGCTTCTTTTAAATTTTAAAATTGCGTTTTTTTAATTTTAATCTTGGATGAATAAGATCAGATTTTTTAGCAGCTTTAAGAAATATTTTTATATTGTGATTTTATATACGACTCAGGTTAAAAAAGTGCTCAAAGTTTGTGACGAATATTAAGAACAAGCGCCTTATAAATTGTTCAACAACATTTGATATTTTAAATGCTTACGCTTAGCTATTAATGATTATTTTTAAATGTTAAGCTTCCTTTTTAGTGCAATATTAGAACCTACTCAATTACTTTTTGATGTAATAAGATTTGTTAATTTGAAGTGTGTATCCTATTTCTTTGCTCTTGTTTATCTATGTTATTGTAATCAAACACAGCACACTTGAACTGCTTCTCAACTGAATAAAAATTGTATTTGAATATCACAACCATTTTTTAACTGTTAAAATCGAGAAATAATAAAATTTTTTTTTTGCATTTCTCGACGTTTTGAGCACCCCTGATTCCAAAAATGCAAAAAAAAATTTTTCGATTTTTGAACCAAAATGTCAGGATGTATGGGATGCCCCCCCTAGAGCAAAAACGACTGAACCGATTTTGATGAAATTTTATTTTAGCCACTTTAAAATTATTTCATCGGCAAACTAAGCTTTTATAAGAAATATATACAGGGTGTCCAAAAATAAGGTGGTTATTTTGGGCGCATATTTGTAAATTTGGGTTAAATTTACATTTTTATTTACTAAATTCATTTTTACTTGGCTATAAGATAGTACACGCGAGCCCTAACTGGAAAAAAAATTTATAATTTTTTCATTCAAAATGGCGGGCTATAGAACGATTGTCCCATTTTGTGGTTTTTTCCTAATAACTTGCCCGGTAATTAATATTATCAAAATTTCAAAACGGCATTGTACAGTCAAAATATAGGGCTTTCGTTCTAAGAAAGTGGATTTTCAAAATTGTTTCAAAATTGCCTGCCTTTAAGGGGTCAAAGTAGGTCAAAATTATGAAATGGATTTTCTCAAAATTTCCTCTGCCATATTTTTTCTTTTTTGGATATGTTAGAGAAAACGTAATTCTCTATCGAAATATAAATTTTTATCAAAATCGCTCGAGCCGGTTTGGAGTAATAATTTTTTGAATGTTAAAACTTCAAAAATCTCTAATTTTTTTTGTAATAGAAATAAAAACTTGAAAACGGATACATATATCAATCCCCCTGTATCATTCCCCCCCCCAAACACCCTGTATATTTTTAAATATTTTGAAAGGTCGTAAAAGTGCCAAAAAATATGACAGGAAAAAGTTCTTCGTATGGCCACATCCGTTGTTTTTTAACTAAAGTACGAAAAGTTGTCACAAAGGGATTTTTAGAATGATTTGCGAATAATGTTCTGATTGGCTGATTTACAAATCGCAAGTCGGCATAAGCCATTTGACGAATAATGTTCTGATTAGTTGATTTGAAAATTTCAAGTAGGTATCACAGGGTTATTCGCTAGTATACTTGGGAATATTGCGATTTGCGAATAATGTTCTGATTGACTGATTTACAAATCGCAAGTAGGCATAAGCTATTTGACGAATAATGTTCTGATTAGTTGATTTGAAAATTTCAAGTAGGTATCACAGGGTTATTCGCTAGTATACTTGGGAATATTGCGATTTGCGAATAATGTTCTGATTGACTGATTTACAAATCGCAAGTAGGCATAAGCCATTTGACGAATAATGTTCTGATTAGTTGATTTGAAAATCTCAAGTACGTATCACAGGGTTATTCGCTAGTATAATTGGGAATATTGCAATTTGCGAATAATGTTCTGATTGACTGATTTACAAATCGCTAGTAGGCATAAGCCATTTGACGAATAATGTTCTGATTAGTTGATTTGAAAATCTCAAGTACGTATCACAGGGTTATTCGCTAGTATAATTGGGAATTTTGCAATTTGCGAATAATGTTCTGATTGACTGATTTACAAATCGCTAGTAGGCATAAGCCATTTGACGAATAATGTTCTGATTAGTTGATTTGAAAATTTCAAGTAGGTATCACAGGGTTATTCGCTAGTATACTTGGGAATATTGCGATTTGCGAATAATGTTCTGATTGGCTGATTTACAAATCGCAAGTCGGCATAAGCCTTTTGACGAATAATGTTCTGATTAGTTTATTTGAAAATCTCAAGTACGTATCACAGGGTTATTCGCTAGTATAATTGGGAATATTGGTATTTGCGAATAATGTTCTGATTGACTGATTTACAAATCGCAAGTAGGCATAAGCCATTTGACGAATAATGTTCTGATTAGTTGATTTGAAAATCTCAAGTACGTATCACAGGGTTATTCGCTAGTATAATTGGGAATATTGCAATTTGCGAATAATGTTCTGATTGACTGATTTACAAATCGCAAGTAGGCATAAGCCATTTGACGAATAATGTTCTGATTATTTGATTTGAAAATCTCAAGTACGTATCACAGGGTTATTCGCTAGTATAATTGGGAATATTGCAATTTGCGAATAATGTTCTGATTGACTGATTTACAAATCGCAAGTCGGCATAAGCCTTTTGACGAATAATGTTCTGATTAGTTTATTTGAAAATCTCAAGTACGTATCACAGGGTTATTCGCTAGTATAATTGGGAATATTGCAATTTGCGAATAATGTTCTGATTGACTGATTTACAAATCGCAAGTAGGCATAAGCCATTTGACGAATAATGTTCTGATTATTTGATTTGAAAATCTCAAGTACGTATCACAGGGTTATTCGCTAGTATAATTGGGAATATTGCAATTTGCGAATAATGTTCTGATTGACTGATTTACAAATCGCAAGTCGGCATAAGCCTTTTGACGAATAATGTTCTGATTAGTTTATTTGAAAATCTCAAGTACGTATCACAGGGTTATTCGCTAGTATAATTGGGAATATTGCAATTTGCGAATAATGTTCTGATTGACTGATTTACAAATCGCAAGTAGGCATAAGCCATTTGACGAATAATGTTCTGATTATTTGATTTGAAAATCTCAAGTACGTATCACAGGGTTATTCGCTAGTATAATTGGGAATATTGCAATTTGCGAATAATGTTCTGATTGACTGATTTACAAATCGCAAGTCGGCATAAGCCTTTTGACGAATAATGTTCTGATTATTTGATTTGAAAATCTCAAGTACGTATCACAGGGTTATTCGCTAGTATAATTGGGAATATTGCAATTTGCGAATAATGTTCTGATTGACTGATTTACAAATCGCAAGTAGGCATAAGCCATTTGACGAATAATGTTCTGATTATTTGATTTGAAAATCTCAAGTACGTATCACAGGGTTATTCGCTAGTATAATTGGGAATATTGCAATTTGCGAATAATGTTCTGATTGACTGATTTACAAATCGCAAGTCGGCATAAGCCTTTTGACGAATAATGTTCTGATTAGTTTATTTGAAAATCTCAAGTACGTATCACAGGGTTATTCGCTAGTATAATTGGGAATATTGCAATTTGCGAATAATGTTCTGATTGACTGATTTACAAATCGCAAGTAGGCATAAGCCATTTGACGAATAATGTTCTGATTATTTGATTTGAAAATCTCAAGTACGTATCACAGGGTTATTCGCTAGTATAATTGGGAATATTGCAATTTGCGAATAATGTTCTGATTGACTGATTTACAAATCGCAAGTCGGCATAAGCCTTTTGACGAATAATGTTCTGATTAGTTTATTTGAAAATCTCAAGTACGTATCACAGGGTTATTCGCTAGTATAATTGGGAATATTGCAATTTGCGAATAATGTTCTGATTGACTGATTTACAAATCGCAAGTAGGCATAAGCCATTTGACGAATAATGTTCTGATTATTTGATTTGAAAATCTCAAGTACGTATCACAGGGTTATTCGCTAGTATAATTGGGAATATTGCAATTTGCGAATAATGTTCTGATTGACTGATTTACAAATCGCAAGTCGGCATAAGCCTTTTGACGAATAATGTTCTGATTAGTTTATTTGAAAATCTCAAGTACGTATCACAGGGTTATTCGCTAGTATAATTGGGAATATTGGTATTTGCGAATAATGTTCTGATTGACTGATTTACAAATCGCAAGTAGGCATAAGCCATTTGACGAATAATGTTCTGATTAGTTGATTTGAAAATCTCAAGTACGTATCACAGGGTTATTCGCTAGTATAATTGGGAATATTGCAATTTGCGAATAATGTTCTGATTGACTGATTTACAAATCGCAAGTAGGCATAAGCCATTTGACGAATAATGTTCTGATTAGTTGATTTGAAAATTTCAAGTAGGTATCACAGGGTTATTCGCTAGTATACTTGGGAATATTGCGATTTGCGAATAATGTTCTGATTGGCTGATTTACAAATCGCAAGTCGTCATAAGCCTTTTGACGAATAATGTTCTGATTAGTTTATTTGAAAATCTCAAGTAGGTATCACAGGGTTATTCGCTAGTATAATTGGGAATATTGGTATTTGCGAATAATGTTCTGATTAGTTGATTTGAAAATCTCAAGTACGTATCACAGGGTTATTCGCTAGTATAATTGGGAATATTGGTATTTGCGAATAATGTTCTGATTGACTGATTTACAAATCGCAAGTAGGCATAAGCCATTTGACGAATAATGTTCTGATTAGTTGATTTGAAAATCTCAAGTACGTATCACAGGGTTATTCGCTAGTATAATTGGGAATATTGCAATTTGCGAATAATGTTCTGATTGACTGATTTACAAATCGCAAGTAGGCATAAGCCATTTGACGAATAATGTTCTGATTAGTTGATTTGAAAATCTCAAGTAGGTATCACAGGGTTATTCGCTAGTATAATTGGGAATATTGGTATTTGCGAATAATGTTCTGATTGACTGATTTACAAATCGCAAGTAGGCATAAGCCATTTGACGAATAATGTTCTGATTAGTTGATTTGAAAATTTCAAGTAGGTATCACAGGGTTATTCGCTAGTATACTTGGGAATATTGCGATTTGCGAATAATGTTCTGATTGGCTGATTTACAAATCGCAAGTCGGCATAAGCCTTTTGACGAATAATGTTCTGATTAGTTTATTTGAAAATCTCAAGTACGTATCACAGGGTTATTCGCTAGTATAATTGGGAATATTGGTATTTGCGAATAATGTTCTGATTGACTGATTTACAAATCGCAAGTAGGCATAAACCATTTGACGAATAATGTCAAGTACTTACGTCTGCTAAGTACTTAAAGGTTGATAGTATTGGGGAGATAGCATGTTAAATTAATTTACTACCCCTAATACAAATTTTCTCCTCTTCAATTTTTGACTTCTTCTAATTTTTGGTTCACTACCTAGTTTTCGAGATAATTGCAAAAATATGATAAAAAGTGTAATTTTAGAAATTCAAACCCAATTTTGGGAGTGTTCCACCCCTCTGAGGGGTTACAAGAACGTTAATGTTTATGTGCAGATTTGGTTGCAAAACCTAAATAATTTAAAACGGTGTTTTGTTGGTTCGGATGGAAAAAGTTCCTCGTATGGCCACATCCGTTGTTTTCCTTTTCTAATAATTTCATTGATGGATTCTGAGGCCTTAAGCCAGTGCTTTGGGTAGCCAACCAGATTTTTGTTTTTGCTGGCATCGGCACTCAAATAGCTTATTCCCAAAAGATGAGCCTGAATACGATCACCCCGATTTTTCTGTTACAGGCCTATAGTCTATAAGGGGCGATTCTTCATATGCCAAAATAATTCGACAAAAAGAATAATAATTTTTTCTAATGTGCTTCCTAAGGGCACCACAGTCTCTCAAAGTCTTTGAAAATTTTTGCAGGCATGTGCAATCGATAAATTTTTCAGACACTTGGTTTTCGTAATAAGGACATTGTAAAAAATTGTTAAATACTACTATCAGAAATTTTACCCTTTCCCGAAAGTGTCCTTTTTAATTGTGTGTTTAGCGGCGTTATTTTAAGAGAAAAATCTGAAAAGGCGTTATCTAAGCAAGTTTTTTCTCCACTTAAATAGTCTGAAAAATTTTTACATAAAGGTTTTCCTATATTATCCTTTAATCCACCCCAATTTTCTACTCCACTGTATTACTTTCTTGGGCACATAGAGCAAACAAATTTAAAATTTTGTATTTTGAATTAAAATGTAATTTTTGATAATAAATTTTTAAATAGTTTTAACTTTTAACATTAAAGTATTATTATAAAGGTTTATTGCGATAAGATATTTTTGCGCGTTTCGGCGAGTTTGCAGGTGTGCGATTACATCTTGATTAGTTCGAATTTTTAAAAATTTATCTCTTTTCAATAATTCATTTGCAAGCTTGATTTGGTTAAGTACAGTTAAATAACAGAGTGTTTCGTTGTACTTTGTGCCTTTTTGGTCAAGATATTCGGGCTGCACCATTTTAATATGGTTCAAATAAGGTTAGTCTTTTTGGTTTGTTAATATTATGTAAGTGATTGAAAATCGTACAGTGTGAGTCGTTTTTATTGCCCCTAGTCTTAAATTTTAATAATAGAGTAATGATTAGAGTCCGGATTTTAGGTAAAACACCTTTTGGTAGTTTTAAAGGCATTTGAAAAATAATCAAATATAAATTTGTTTTAATAGAAACTAAATCATTTGAGCCCCCCTCGAAGTTGCCTAAAACACCTATTTTGAGTTTTTGAGACCTAAAGACCTTTTTCATACCTAAAATAGAATTTTTGTTACCTAAAAATAGGTTTTTAATGTTTTTTTCCAATAATTTCAATAAAATAAAGATTTAAAAAATAATTGGCCACAAATAAGTTTTTTAGGATTCAAGTTTTAGTGTTTACGTAGGTATATTAGTCAAGAGATGAAAAAATTACACCTGCCGCAGACGCGATAACAAGCATTATTATAAAAATATAAAATTTTTTTTTATCAATAGATGCTTTATATTATTGCATGTGCAGGGTAGAAGAATCCAGACTATAAAACTATTCTAGAGATTCTAAATTTCCATTTTTCAGTGGTGTTAGGTAGTTTAAAAAGGGGTAACAATTTTTAGTGCTTCTAATATTTTTGCAAAAATGCCCAAAACGAAGAGATTATTCAAAGATAAAGTGAAGTTGTAGCTGACGAATCAAAATAGTGACCTATATCACGTATTAAGGATGAGAGTTCTGCAAAAAGCGTGTAGCAAAAGTAAAGTTAGATTTTTTAGATTTTATATTTTTAAACTTTAGATTTTTGAAAAAATTAATCTATTTTTATCAAGATTTAACGACCTAAAAGCCTTTCTTAGTGACCTAAAAAAATTTTTACCACCTTTTATTTGCCTAAACAGTCCATTTTTACAACCTATTTTAGGAACCTATTTTCGATTTTTAAGAACCTAAAAGTCCGGTCTCTAGTAATGATGGTAAAACAATTTGTAAAAATATGTCTCAAGGCATTACGTAATTAACAGTGACTTTTGCGTAAAGACAAAACTTCCAAATGTATAAAATGGGTTTTGTGCTTCTTATCGTGATTTTTTAAAAAATATATTTTTTGATATATCCAATTGATTTATCATCTAACTAAAATTAAATGCTGCCTTTTCTCGTGTTTAAAGTGGACCCTTCTAATGGTTGCTATACGTTTAATTTTTGTGTTTAAAAGCACATTGCGGTTTAAGAAAGAATATTTTGATAGAAGTGCATTTTGAAAACTTTTTGCAAAAATTCCCTTATTCATCGTTATCGGAAATGCAAGAAATTTTAATTTATTTTTATTCGAAATCCCTATTTGCAGCACATGTCAGAAATCAGAATAAAAGAATTTTTCAGAAAATACCAAAAACTGACCAAAACTCGCCATTTAAAAAAATCGACCCCGATGCCATTACTCTAAAGATTTAAGTAATACAAATGTTTAAATACAGTCAAAAAATAGAAAAAATTACCTTATTTACGTCCTCCAAATTTCATTCCATTTGGTCAATTCGTTTACAAGTTATTAAGGTCGTTCTACACTTCTCTGAGAGAGACCTCTCTGTATACAGGATGTTTTAATTAAAAGTTTAAAGATTTATTTCAAACTTGGTTATCGAAAGTTAAAAATAGTGCTAAAACTTAAATCAAAATTTAATATTACTCAATACATATTACTATTACAAAAAATTTCACCTAAGCTAAGCTATTAATTGTTAAAAAAACTTTTTTGCTTTTATTAAATTAATTTTAGTTAAATACAAAAGTGTCACCGAAAAATTTAAAAATAATAATAATTAGAGCCTGGATTTATAAGTATTTATTATTTCAAAATAAGCGCTTAAAAGTGTAAAAAAAGCTTTTGAAAAGTCCAAAAAACTCTCAAAAAGCATAAAAAATCCAAACTTGATGATCAAAATTTAATTTTTACTGAAAATTTGAATTATCATTTTGAAAGAAAATTAATTATCTTATAAAATTATATGTATAAATGATTCATTGAAAAAGATAATTGTAGTCTGTTGTAAGCGAATTTCTTATTGCCCCCTTTAAATTTGTTTTAAACTGTCATCACATGCTTTACTAAATTTTTCTATCACCAGATCTTTAATTAATTTTCTATTTTACAGAGAACCTGAAGTCGACATACAAACTTAAATCTGGAACTACCCTTAAAGAGAGAAAAAGTAACAACATGGAAGGTGCAGTTTGTAATGGGGCGAATCAAAGATACAGCCACCTCCACGTGATTTAATTAAATTAGGTGAGCACCAGAGTACTTATTTCTTATTGCTCCCTTTAAATTTGTTTTAAACTGTCATCACATGCTTTACTACATTTTTCTATCACCAGGTCTTTAATTAATTTTCTATTTTACAGAGAACCTGAAGTCGACATACAAACTTAAATCTGGAACTACCCTTAAAGAGAGAAAAAGTAACAACATGGAAGGTGCAGTTTGTAATGGGGCGAATCATAGATACAGCCGCCTCCACGTGATTTAATTAAATTAGGTGAGCACCAGAGTACTTATTTCTTATTGCTCCCTTTTAATTTGTTTTAAACTGTCATCACATGCTTCACAAAATTTTTCTATCACCAGGTCTTTAATTATTTTTCTATTTTACAGAGAACATGAAGTCGACATACAAACTTAAATCTGGAACTACCCTTAAAGAGAGAAAGAGTAACAACATGGAAGGTGCAGTTTGTAATGGGGCGAATCATAGATACAGCCGCCTCCACGTGATTTAATTAAATTAGGTGAGCACCAGAGTACTTATTTCTTATTGCTCCCTTTTAATTTGTTTTAAACTGTCATCACATGCTTCACAAAATTTTTCTCTCACCAGGTCTATAATAATTTTTCTATTTTACAGAGAACCTGAAGTCGACATACAAACTTAAATCTGGAACTACCCTTAAAGAGAGAAAAAGTAACAACATGGAAGGTGCAGTTTGTAATGGGGCGAATCATAGATACAGCCGCCTCCACGTGATTTAATTAAATTAGGTGAGCACCAGAGTACTTATTTCTTATTGCTCCCTTTTAATTTGTTTTAAACTGTCATCACATGCTTCACAAAATTTTTCTATCACCAGGTCTTTAATAATTTTTCTATTTTACAGAGAACCTGAAGTCGACATACAAACTTAAATCTGGAACTACCCTTAAAGAGAGAAAAAGTAACAACATGGAAGGTGCAGTTTGTAATGGGGCGAATCATAGATACAGCCGCCTCCACGTGATTTAATTAAATTAGGTGAGCACCAGAGTACTTATTTCTTATTGCTCCCTTTTAATTTGTTTTAAACTGTCATCACATGCTTCACAAAATTTTTCTATCACCAGGTCTTTAATTATTTTTCTATTTTACAGAGAACCTGAAGTCGACATACAAACTTAAATCTGGAACTACCCTTAAAGAGAGAAAGAGTAACAACATGGAAGGTGCAGTTTGTAATGGGGCGAATCATAGATACAGCCGCCTCCACGTGATTTAATTAAATTAGGTGAGCACCAGAGTACTTATTTCTTATTGCTCCCTTTTAATTTGTTTTAAACTGTCATCACATGCTTCACAAAATTTTTCTCTCACCAGGTCTATAATAATTTTTCTATTTTACAGAGAACCTGAAGTCGACATACAAACTTAAATCTGGAACTACCCTTAAAGAGAGAAAAAGTAACAACATGGAAGGTGCAGTTTGTAATGGGGCGAATCATAGATACAGCCGCCTCCACGTGATTTAATTAAATTAGGTGAGCACCAGAGTACTTATTTCTTATTGCTCCCTTTTAATTTGTTTTAAACTGTCATCACATGCTTCACAAAATTTTTCTCTCACCAGGTCTATAATAATTTTTCTATTTTACAGAGAACCTGAAGTCGACATACAAACTTAAATCTGGAACTACCCTTAAAGAGAGAAAAAGTAACAACATGGAAGGTGCAGTTTGTAATGGGGCGAATCATAGATACAGCCGCCTCCACGTGATTTAATTAAATTAGGTGAGCACCAGAGTACTTATTTCTTATTGCTCCCTTTTAATTTGTTTTAAACTGTCATCACATGCTTCACAAAATTTTTCTATCACCAGGTCTTTAATTATTTTTCTATTTTACAGAGAACCTGAAGTCGACATACAAACTTAAATCTGGAACTACCCTTAAAGAGAGAAAGAGTAACAACATGGAAGGTGCAGTTTGTAATGGGGCGAATCATAGATACAGCCGCCTCCACGTGATTTAATTAAATTAGGTGAGCACCAGAGTACTTATTTCTTATTGCTCCCTTTTAATTTGTTTTAAACTGTCATCACATGCTTCACAAAATTTTTCTATCACCAGGTCTATAATAATTTTTCTATTTTACAGAGAACCTGAAGTCGACATGCAAACTTAAATCTGGAACTACCCTTAAAGAGAGAAAAAGTAACAACATGGAAGGTGCAGTTTGTAATGGGGCGAATCATAGATACAGCCGCCTCCACGTGATTTAATTAAATTAGGTGAGCACCAGAGTACTTATTTCTTATTGCTCCCTTTTAATTTGTTTTAAACTGTCATCACATGCTTCACAAAATTTTTCTATCACCAGGTCTTTAATTATTTTTCTATTTTACAGAGAACCTGAAGTCGACATACAAACTTAAATCTGGAACTACCCTTAAAGAGAGAAAGAGTAACAACATGGAAGGTGCAGTTTGTAATGGGGCGAATCATAGATACAGCCGCCTCCACGTGATTTAATTAAATTAGGTGAGCACCAGAGTACTTATTTCTTATTGCTCCCTTTAAATTTGTTTTAAACTGTCATCACATGCTTCACAAAATTTTTCTATCACCAGGTCTATAATAATTTTTCTATTTTACAGAGAACCTGAAGTCGACATACAAACTTAAATCTGGAACTACCCTTAAAGAGAGAAAAAGTAACAACATGGAAGGTGCAGTTTGTAATGGGGCGAATCATAGATACAGCCGCCTCCACGTGATTTAATTAAATTAGGTGAGCACCAGAGTACTTATTTCTTATTGCTCCCTTTTAATTTGTTTTAAACTGTCATCACATGCTTCACAAAATTTTTCTATCACCAGGTCTTTAATTATTTTTCTATTTTACAGAGAACCTGAAGTCGACATACAAACTTAAATCTGGAACTACCCTTAAAGAGAGAAAGAGTAACAACATGGAAGGTGCAGTTTGTAATGGGGCGAATCATAGATACAGCCGCCTCCACGTGATTTAATTAAATTAGGTGAGCACCAGAGTACTTATTTCTTATTGCTCCCTTTTAATTTGTTTTAAACTGTCATCACATGCTTCACAAAATTTTTCTCTCACCAGGTCTATAATAATTTTTCTATTTTACAGAGAACCTGAAGTCGACATACAAACTTAAATCTGGAACTACCCTTAAAGAGAGAAAAAGTAACAACATGGAAGGTGCAGTTTGTAATGGGGCGAATCATAGATACAGCCGCCTCCACGTGATTTAATTAAATTAGGTGAGCACCAGAGTACTTATTTCTTATTGCTCCCTTTTAATTTGTTTTAAACTGTCATCACATGCTTCACAAAATTTTTCTCTCACCAGGTCTATAATAATTTTTCTATTTTACAGAGAACCTGAAGTCGACATACAAACTTAAATCTGGAACTACCCTTAAAGAGAGAAAAAGTAACAACATGGAAGGTGCAGTTTGTAATGGGGCGAATCATAGATACAGCCGCCTCCACGTGATTTAATTAAATTAGGTGAGCACCAGAGTACTTATTTCTTATTGCTCCCTTTTAATTTGTTTTAAACTGTCATCACATGCTTCACAAAATTTTTCTCTCACCAGGTCTATAATAATTTTTCTATTTTACAGAGAACCTGAAGTCGACATACAAACTTAAATCTGGAACTACCCTTAAAGAGAGAAAGAGTAACAACATGGAAGGTGCAGTTTGTAATGGGGCGAATCATAGATACAGCCGCCTCCACGTGATTTAATTAAATTAGGTGAGCACGAGAGTACTTATTTCTTATTGCTCCCTTTTAATTTGTTTTAAACTGTCATCACATGCTTCACAAAATTTTTCTCTCACCAGGTCTATAATAATTTTTCTATTTTACAGAGAACCTGAAGTCGACATACAAACTTAAATCTGGAACTACCCTTAAAGAGAGAAAAAGTAACAACATGGAAGGTGCAGTTTGTAATGGGGCGAATCATAGATACAGCCGCCTCCACGTGATTTAATTAAATTAGGTGAGCACCAGAGTACTTATTTCTTATTGCTCCCTTTTAATTTGTTTTAAACTGTCATCACATGCTTCACAAAATTTTTCTCTCACCAGGTCTATAATAATTTTTCTATTTTACAGAGAACCTGAAGTCGACATACAAACTTAAATCTGGAACTACCCTTAAAGAGAGAAAAAGTAACAACATGGAAGGTGCAGTTTGTAATGGGGCGAATCATAGATACAGCCGCCTCCACGTGATTTAATTAAATTAGGTGAGCACCAGAGTACTTATTTCTTATTGCTCCCTTTTAATTTGTTTTAAACTGTCATCACATGCTTCACAAAATTTTTCTCTCACCAGGTCTATAATAATTTTTCTATTTTACAGAGAACCTGAAGTCGACATACAAACTTAAATCTGGAACTACCCTTAAAGAGAGAAAAAGTAACAACATGGAAGGTGCAGTTTGTAATGGGGCGAATCATAGATACAGCCGCCTCCACGTGATTTAATTAAATTAGGTGAGCACCAGAGTACTTATTTCTTATTGCTCCCTTTTAATTTGTTTTAAACTGTCATCACATGCTTCACAAAATTTTTCTATCACCAGGTCTTTAATTATTTTTCTATTTTACAGAGAACCTGAAGTCGACATACAAACTTAAATCTGGAACTACCCTTAAAGAGAGAAAGAGTAACAACATGGAAGGTGCAGTTTGTAATGGGGCGAATCATAGATACAGCCGCCTCCACGTGATTTAATTAAATTAGGTGAGCACCAGAGTACTTATTTCTTATTGCTCCCTTTAAATTTGTTTTAAACTGTCATCACATGCTTCACAAAATTTTTCTATCACCAGGTCTATAATAATTTTTCTATTTTACAGAGAACCTGAAGTCGACATACAAACTTAAATCTGGAACTACCCTTAAAGAGAGAAAAAGTAACAACATGGAAGGTGCAGTTTGTAATGGGGCGAATCATAGATACAGCCGCCTCCACGTGATTTAATTAAATTAGGTGAGCACCAGAGTACTTATTTCTTATTGCTCCCTTTTAATTTGTTTTAAACTGTCATCACATGCTTCACAAAATTTTTCTCTCACCAGGTCTATAATAATTTTTCTATTTTACAGAGAACCTGAAGTCGACATACAAACTTAAATCTGGAACTACCCTTAAAGAGAGAAAGAGTAACAACATGGAAGGTGCAGTTTGTAATGGGGCGAATCATAGATACAGCCGCCTCCACGTGATTTAATTAAATTAGGTGAGCACCAGAGTACTTATTTCTTATTGCTCCCTTTTAATTTGTTTTAAACTGTCATCACATGCTTCACAAAATTTTTCTCTCACCAGGTCTATAATAATTTTTCTATTTTACAGAGAACCTGAAGTCGACATACAAACTTAAATCTGGAACTACCCTTAAAGAGAGAAAAAGTAACAACATGGAAGGTGCAGTTTGTAATGGGGCGAATCATAGATACAGCCGCCTCCACGTGATTTAATTAAATTAGGTGAGCACCAGAGTACTTATTTCTTATTGCTCCCTTTTAATTTGTTTTAAACTGTCATCACATGCTTCACAAAATTTTTCTCTCACCAGGTCTATAATAATTTTTCTATTTTACAGAGAACCTGAAGTCGACATACAAACTTAAATCTGGAACTACCCTTAAAGAGAGAAAGAGTAACAACATGGAAGGTGCAGTTTGTAATGGGGCGAATCATAGATACAGCCGCCTCCACGTGATTTAATTAAATTAGGTGAGCACCAGAGTACTTATTTCTTATTGCTCCCTTTTAATTTGTTTTAAACTGTCATCACATGCTTCACAAAATTTTTCTCTCACCAGGTCTATAATAATTTTTCTATTTTACAGAGAACCTGAAGTCGACATACAAACTTAAATCTGGAACTACCCTTAAAGAGAGAAAGAGTAACAACATGGAAGGTGCAGTTTGTAATGGGGCGAATCATAGATACAGCCGCCTCCACGTGATTTAATTAAATTAGGTGAGCACCAGAGTACTTATTTCTTATTGCTCCCTTTTAATTTGTTTTAAACTGTCATCACATGCTTCACAAAATTTTTCTCTCACCAGGTCTATAATAATTTTTCTATTTTACAGAGAACCTGAAGTCGACATACAAACTTAAATCTGGAACTACCCTTAAAGAGAGAAAAAGTAACAACATGGAAGGTGCAGTTTGTAATGGGGCGAATCATAGATACAGCCGCCTCCACGTGATTTAATTAAATTAGGTGAGCACCAGAGTACTTATTTCTTATTGCTCCCTTTTAATTTGTTTTAAACTGTCATCACATGCTTCACAAAATTTTTCTCTCACCAGGTCTATAATAATTTTTCTATTTTACAGAGAACCTGAAGTCGACATACAAACTTAAATCTGGAACTACCCTTAAAGAGAGAAAAAGTAACAACATGGAAGGTGCAGTTTGTAATGGGGCGAATCATAGATACAGCCGCCTCCACGTGATTTAATTAAATTAGGTGAGCACCAGAGTACTTATTTCTTATTGCTCCCTTTTAATTTGTTTTAAACTGTCATCACATGCTTCACAAAATTTTTCTATCACCAGGTCTTTAATTATTTTTCTATTTTACAGAGAACCTGAAGTCGACATACAAACTTAAATCTGGAACTACCCTTAAAGAGAGAAAGAGTAACAACATGGAAGGTGCAGTTTGTAATGGGGCGAATCATAGATACAGCCGCCTCCACGTGATTTAATTAAATTAGGTGAGCACCAGAGTACTTATTTCTTATTGCTCCCTTTAAATTTGTTTTAAACTGTCATCACATGCTTCACAAAATTTTTCTATCACCAGGTCTATAATAATTTTTCTATTTTACAGAGAACCTGAAGTCGACATACAAACTTAAATCTGGAACTACCCTTAAAGAGAGAAAAAGTAACAACATGGAAGGTGCAGTTTGTAATGGGGCGAATCATAGATACAGCCGCCTCCACGTGATTTAATTAAATTAGGTGAGCACCAGAGTACTTATTTCTTATTGCTCCCTTTTAATTTGTTTTAAACTGTCATCACATGCTTCACAAAATTTTTCTATCACCAGGTCTTTAATTATTTTTCTATTTTACAGAGAACCTGAAGTCGACATACAAACTTAAATCTGGAACTACCCTTAAAGAGAGAAAGAGTAACAACATGGAAGGTGCAGTTTGTAATGGGGCGAATCATAGATACAGCCGCCTCCACGTGATTTAATTAAATTAGGTGAGCACCAGAGTACTTATTTCTTATTGCTCCCTTTTAATTTGTTTTAAACTGTCATCACATGCTTCACAAAATTTTTCTCTCACCAGGTCTATAATAATTTTTCTATTTTACAGAGAACCTGAAGTCGACATACAAACTTAAATCTGGAACTACCCTTAAAGAGAGAAAAAGTAACAACATGGAAGGTGCAGTTTGTAATGGGGCGAATCATAGATACAGCCGCCTCCACGTGATTTAATTAAATTAGGTGAGCACCAGAGTACTTATTTCTTATTGCTCCCTTTTAATTTGTTTTAAACTGTCATCACATGCTTCACAAAATTTTTCTATCACCAGGTCTTTAATTATTTTTCTATTTTACAGAGAACCTGAAGTCGACATACAAACTTAAATCTGGAACTACCCTTAAAGAGAGAAAGAGTAACAACATGGAAGGTGCAGTTTGTAATGGGGCGAATCAAAGATACAGCCACCTCCACGTGGTTTAAATAAATAAGGTTAGCACCAGAGTACTACAGGCATACAAAATATATCGTGAAGCTAAAGGAAGTTTATACTTCATTTTCGTCATTCCTTGAACCTACTTCTCACGTATTAGAATGATATTTGGAGTTTGAGTCTACCTATTCGATGATCCAAGATGCAGGAGGTTGTGTTTCGTACGTCGTGATCGGTCATCCTGTGCAGTGTCGAGTTCGTTACTTAGAAAAGCCCATAGAGCTTTTAATGTGAATTCGGAATATTTTTAAAAAGTAGTGAAGGTGTTCATTAATAAATACACGGTTT
The DNA here is from genome assembly GCA_963924605.1 of Malthinus seriepunctatus. Lineage (NCBI taxonomy): Eukaryota > Metazoa > Arthropoda > Insecta > Coleoptera > Cantharidae > Malthinus > Malthinus seriepunctatus. Next base: position 1,764,539 of record OZ004605.1, read on the forward strand.
CGCGATACGAGGAACAATTAAAACTTAGTGAAAGTAGTTGTGGACTGCTAGTGTTGACAAGCTTGGGATATGGAGCAGCCATCAAGGAGCGAACGAGCTTTAACCACGAAAGGACACGAGGATAAAGGTAGGGCCCGTAAGCAGATATGATGGAAGCGGGGTGAGTCGTTTTAGCATTTTTCCAAGTGTTTGTGCATTCAGTGAAAGTGAGGTAAGGTAAGGTAAATGAGGTGAGTTAAAGGGTAAGAAAGGTAAGACTAGAGGTAAGAAGGGTAAGAAAATTATTTAAAACACCCTGAGTTATGAAAACCAATTAATTAAACTTTTTTAATTTTCAGATCAGCGAACCAGACCCGATGCAATAGGTAGATGGTTATCTCTTATTTTTTCCAATAATAATATCAATAAAAAAACTAAATTTGCTTTCTTATTAACAGGGTTGGACCATCACCATCAATAAGAAACAGCGGACTGGTGAGGAACTTTTTTATTTCTATTTCCTACCATAACCTATTCTGTCGGAGTTTACCTAATGTGAAGTTCCCTCAGAATTGTCTCCTCTTACCTTTACTCCTTGGGATCAGGCTTACCTAATGTGAAGTCGGATCTTGCCCCCTTCATCCCGTCCATTCCTGGCAAGAGTTCTCTAAGACCTCCACGTGGTTCTTGCCGGATAATTTAATTTTTTCGTACTTTTATTTGTTTGGATTATTTAGTAGGCATGTACCAAAAAATTAAATTGACGAATTTAGAGATTTTCCAACTTTTGTCGACTTGCATTTGATATTATTCAGTGGGGAGAAGGGCAGTCTTCCTTTCTTAAATCTATATTTGCTAACACTTTTGTATCATTTAAATTTTGACGACGATAGAAGCTTTCTCTCAAAAAAAAATTAACTAAGGCAATACTGCGATTTATAGGAATCGAACAAATCAATCAAAACTAGCGAAGTGTTAAGTACGCATTGTTTCTTAAATTTTATGAAACTGATCGATGGCCGACTATGGTCGGCAAAGACATTTTAGCCAGTTTATAATTTTTTTAAAATTTGTTTTTAACATGTTTGTAATTTCCAAGTTAACCGGAAGCGTTTTGTTAACCGAAAATAGAGTCAAAAAATAGAAATTCATGGGATTTGTAAACAATAAACATATGCAATTTCAAGTTTTAAAAGCTATATTCATTGTGGATTTTGTTCAAAAACGAAAGATAATTAAATTCTACATCCGATGGTAGTTGGGAAAGTACCATGTACCATCTAAATATCTGGACTTCTCGATACAATTTTAACGGCCTATTGATCCAAACTACAGGGTGTTGTATTACTGCTCGGCGACTATATTTTTGATTTGTTTTAATGGAACATCCTGTATATTTTTCAATATTTCGACTTGGAATTAAGTTGCCTACATGGCCGTATTACTTTTTTTTTTATTTCTCGGCGGTGTTGCCAAGTTATTAATTTTTTTCGCTAAAAAATGCCCTCAACACGTGTTGCTTTATAAAATCGCACTAAAGACGTTTTTCAAGGAATACTAACAAAATTTTTTTCTTCGGTAGTTATGGCTATCCGCTATGATATGAAATTTAAAAAAGTTCGATTAAATTGTACAGCGTGTTCATTAAAGCGACCCAAAGTTACTCGTTTTCAAATGACCATAACTCATTATTTTTAATCGAAACACCCTGTACATTTGTATATATTAGTATGTAAATTTAACCAGGAATTCAAATATGTAAAAATATACAGGGTGTTCCATTTGAAAATAACGAGTTATAGTCATTTGAAAATGAGTAACTTTGGGTCGCTTTAATGAACACCCTGTATAATTTATTCGAACTTTTTTAATTTCATAACATAAAAGATAGTCATAACAACCTAGGAAAAAAATTTCGTTATTATTGCTTGAACAACGGCTTTAGTACGATTTTATAAAGCAACACGTGTTGCGGGCATTTTTTAGAGAAAAGAATTAATAACTTGGCAACACCGCAGAGAAATTAAAAAAATTTAATACGACCATGTAGCTGACTTAAATGCAAGTTGAAATATAGGAAATGATACAGGGTGTTCCATTTAAAAAAATTAAAAATGTTTTCGCCTAGCTGTAATGCAACACCCTGTAGAGATGAAAATACTTTTAAGTTATGCTCCTTAAGGAGTTGAATAACTTTTGTATTTAAATGTACGCTTTATTTTAAACGGCTAGTTGGCTATCGTGTCGTTTCAATAAATGACCCTGTATGAACATAATTGTTTAATATAACTTTCTTACAACAGAGTTTTAATTAATTAAACGTACAGTTTGGTTTGGTATTTTACAAAGAATCGTTTCATTAAAAAAACATTAATGTGGGAAACGTTTTCTTTTAACATTATAGATAAGTTTAGAACATAATTTTTAGCAATTTAAACCAATTATGGATTTAAATATCCGTGATATAACAATAGTATAAAAAATATTTAATAAAATTGTTGATTAATATTTAAAACAACTTCCAATTGAAGAACACAAAATTACAATTTTATAATTGGTTTACTTTTACAATAACAAAAAAGGACACTTTCTGAACGGTTTTAAAAACTTCGCAACAATCATTTTTCACTCATTGAACACAGCCTCATTTTAAATGCAAGTTTTTAAAAATGAACAAAAATGGAAACATCAAAAAAGATTTAAAGGTACAATTCAAAATCGATTCGATTAGTCGAATAAAAATCTGAATTTTCCGAACACCGCCTTGCCCAAACGCCCGTTTTAAAATTACCTTCGTTTGAGAATTTAAGCATTTGTTGGGAATTATACGGCCCTTCAATTTTATCAGATTTTAAATCTCTTTTTAACTCCCACATAACTTGATCTGTAGGTCCTCGAACGTCACTCGATGTTCCCGCTTCTCCTTTTAACTGTTGCTTCTCTTTAACATCAAAATCGTCCGAATACATATCCAACTCACCTCCCGCTACACCAGATTTACTTTTATTTTTCTTCTCGTAACTTTCGATCTGCAACAATGTGTAAGCAACGCAAATTAAATAAACTCAACTCCTCACCTTATTTGTTACAGACTCAAAAGTTTCTTGATAAATATCCATATTTCCTGTAGCGCTTAAGATTTTATCGGCCAACTCGGTTAAAACAATAACATCGTTATCCGAATCCAACAACCCGGCCTTTTTACGCCTTAACCGTTCGATGCTTGACAATTTCTTATTTTTACCTAATCGACTTAAAGACTTATTAATTGTTTCTTTTGGCTGCATGTATGTGATAATTTTCTTATAAATTTCAATTTCTTCAAACGGTTCTTCTTCGTCGGACTCACTCTCATCCCCTAATGTTTTTTCTTCGAGTAAATTTTCGGTCGGTCTAATTTTTTGCCAATCGATATTGTCTAACCAATTATCTCTGACTTCTTTTTCGTTCTTCCAAATAAAATGCCCGTCTTGATCGAAGTGACCTTCTTCGAGTTCCTCCCTCATGTTAAAAGCAGTGAAACGTTCTTCTCCAACAGCTGTTGCCACTCCATCTTCTTCACCTGTTAAATTTTGTTAGTTTATTCGAGTAGTCGTTTAGTAAAATTTTACCTTCGATGTCATTTTCGTCTAAATAAGTATCTTGATCCGCAGCATCATCTTCTTCGTCTGAATCTAACGAATACTTTGTGCTAGGTACAGTAGTCCTGCTGATTTTAGTTGCTGTAGGATTTTCGTTGAAACTTACTTTTCGTTTGGACATTTTGAAAAATGGATTTTTTTGAAAAAATTAATACAGAACTTGCTGGTGTTTGATTTTTTGCGATTTTTAAGGCCTTTGACTGTAAACAAAAACGTAAAACTGATAAAACGTTGATTATAAGTGTTTTGTTCTTATTTCTTTTATAATTTACGTTAGGAAAATTAATTACGCCAAATCGTAATGGAAAGTTAGGTTATGTTTAAGTTTAATTAATAGTTTCTCTAAGAGATGGCGCTTCTTCTGAAATTTGCTACCATAGGAGTAGATTAGAATTATTTAACGGGCTTTAGGAGAGATTTTTGATAAATAATTTATCTAATTTATCTAAAAGTTTTGTTTTGAATTCTCGCTACCATAAATAATTAAATTTTATTATTTAAAAATATTTATGATACGGTTTACCTCATGGATTCTAGCGCCGAACTCAGATTCGTAATACTCGTAAGTATTTTACAGTGGACAAAACAAAAATTCGACGTTGTACCCTCCCAATTCTTTTTTTAAATGCTTAGTAAACAGGTAGATAACATATCCTGAAAAATGCACGCGTGTGCTTAGGGGACGTCACCCCCATCCGCTACCCTTTACAAATCTTATACCTGCAAGTTAAAAAAATTCGTAAAACAAAAATTCGACGTTGTACCCTCCCAATTCTTTTTTAAATGCTTAGTATACACGTAAATAACATATCCTGAAAAATGCACACGTGTGCTTAGGGGACGTCACCCCCATCCGCTACCCTTTACAAATCTTATACCTGCAAGTTAAAAAAATTCGTAAAACAAAAATTCGACGTTGTACCCTCCCAATTCTTTTTTAAATGCTTAGTATACACGTAAATAACATATCCTGAAAAATGCACGCGTGTGCTTAGGGGACGTCACCCCCATCCGCTACCCTTTACAAATCTTATACCTGCAAGTTAAAAAAATTCGTAAAACAAAAATTCGACGTTGTACCCTCCCAATTCTTTTTTTAAATGCTTAGTAAACACGTAAATAACATATCCTGAAAAATGCACACGTGTGCTTAGGGGACGTCACCCCCATCCGCTACCCTTTACAAATCTTATACCTGCAAGTTAAAAAAATTCGTAAAACAAAAATTCGACGTTGTACCCTCCCAATTCTTTTTTAAATGCTTAGTATACACGTAAATAACATATCCTGAAAAATGCACGCGTGTGCTTAGGGGACGTCACCCCCATCCGCTACCCTTTACAAATCTTATACCTGCAAGTTAAAAAAATTCGTAAAACAAAAATTCGACGTTGTACCCTCCCAATTCTTTTTTTAAATGCTTAGTAAACACGTAAATAACATATCCTGAAAAATGCACGCGTGTGCTTAGGGGACGTCACCCCCATCCGCTACCCTTTACAAATCTTATACCTGCAAGTTAAAAAAATTCGTAAAACAAAAATTCGACGTTGTACCCTCCCAATTCTTTTTTAAATGCTTAGTATACACGTAAATAACATATCCTGAAAAATGCACGCGTGTGCTTAGGGGACGTCACCCCCATCCGCTACCCTTTACAAATCTTATACCTGCAAGTTAAAAAAATTCGTAAAACAAAAATTCGACGTTGTACCCTCCCAATTCTTTTTTAAATGCTTAGTATACACGTAAATAACATATCCTGAAAAATGCACGCGTGTGCTTAGGGGACGTCACCCCCATCCGCTACCCTTTACAAATCTTATACCTGCAAGTTAAAAAAATTCGTAAAACAAAAATTCGACGTTGTACCCTCCCAATTCTTTTTTTAAATGCTTAGTAAACACGTAAATAACATATCCTGAAAAATGCACACGTGTGCTTAGGGGACGTCACCCCCATCCGCTACCCTTTACAAATCTTATACCTGCAAGTTAAAAAAATTCGTAAAACAAAAATTCGACGTTGTACCCTCCCAATTCTTTTTTAAATGCTTAGTATACACGTAAATAACATATCCTGAAAAATGCACGCGTGTGCTTAGGGGACGTCACCCCCATCCGCTACCCTTTACAAATCTTATACCTGCAAGTTAAAAAAATTCGTAAAACAAAAATTCGACGTTGTACCCTCCCAATTCTTTTTTTAAATGCTTAGTAAACACGTAAATAACATATCCTGAAAAATGCACGCGTGTGCTTAGGGGACGTCACCCCCATCCGCTACCCTTTACAAATCTTATACCTGCAAGTTAAAAAAATTCGTAAAACAAAAATTCGACGTTGTACCCTCCCAATTCTTTTTTAAATGCTTAGTATACACGTAAATAACATATCCTGAAAAATGCACGCGTGTGCTTAGGGGACGTCACCCCCATCCGCTACCCTTTACAAATCTTATACCTGCAAGTTAAAAAAATTCGTAAAACAAAAATTCGACGTTGTACCCTCCCAATTCTTTTTTAAATGCTTAGTATACACGTAAATAACATATCCTGAAAAATGCACGCGTGTGCTTAGGGGACGTCACCCCCATCCGCTACCCTTTACAAATCTTATACCTGCAAGTTAAAAAAATTCGTAAAACAAAAATTCGACGTTGTACCCTCCCAATTCTTTTTTAAATGCTTAGTATACACGTAAATAACATATCCTGAAAAATGCACGCGTGTGCTTAGGGGACGTCACCCCCATCCGCTACCCTTTACAAATCTTATACCTGCAAGTTAAAAAAATTCGTAAAACAAAAATTCGACGTTGTACCCTCCCAATTCTTTTTTTAAATGCTTAGTAAACACGTAAATAACATATCCTGAAAAATGCACGCGTGTGCTTAGGGGACGTCACCCCCATCCGCTACCCTTTACAAATCTTATACCTGCAAGTTAAAAAAATTCGTAAAACAAAAATTCGACGTTGTACCCTCCCAATTCTTTTTTAAATGCTTAGTATACACGTAAATAACATATCCTGAAAAATGCACGCGTGTGCTTAGGGGACGTCACCCCCATCCGCTACCCTTTACAAATCTTATACCTGCAAGTTAAAAAAATTCGTAAAACAAAAATTCGACGTTGTACCCTCCCAATTCTTTTTTAAATGCTTAGTATACACGTAAATAACATATCCTGAAAAATGCACGCGTGTGCTTAGGGGACGTCACCCCCATCCGCTACCCTTTACAAATCTTATACCTGCAAGTTAAAAAAATTCGTAAAACAAAAATTCGACGTTGTACCCTCCCAATTCTTTTTTTAAATGCTTAGTAAACACGTAAATAACATATCCTGAAAAATGCACGCGTGTGCTTAGGGGACGTCACCCCCATCCGCTACCCTTTACAAATCTTATACCTGCAAGTTAAAAAAATTCGTAAAACAAAAATTCGACTTTGTACCCTCCCAATTATTTTTTTAAATGCCTTGTATACAAGGAAATAACATATACTGAAAAATGCACGCGTGTGCTTAGGGGACGTCACCCCCATCCGCTACCCTTTACAAATCTTATACCTACAAGTTAAAAAAATTCGTAAAACAGAAATTCGACTTTGTACCCTCCCAATTCTTTTTTAAATGCTTAGTATACACGTAAATAACATATCCTGAAAAATGCACGCGTGTGCTTAGGGGACGTCACCCCCATCCGCTACCCTTTACAAATCTTATACCTGCAAGTTAAAAAAATTCGTAAAACAAAAATTCGACGTTGTACCCTCCCAATTCTTTTTTAAATGCTTAGTATACACGTAAATAACATATCCTGAAAAATGCACGCGTGTGCTTAGGGGACGTCACCCCCATCTGCTACCCTTTACAAATCTTATACCTACAAGTTAAAAAAATTCGTAAAACAGAAATTCGACTTTGTACCCTCCCAATTCTTTTTTAAATGCTTAGTATACACGTAAATAACATATCCTGAAAAATGCACGCGTGTTCTTAGGGGACGTCACCCCCATCCGCTACCCTTTACAAATCTTATACCTGCAAGTTAAAAAAATTCGTAAAACAAAAATTCGACGTTGTACCCTCCCAATTCTTTTTTAAATGCTTAGTATACACGTAAATAACATATCCTGAAAAATGCACGCGTGTGCTTAGGGGACGTCACCCCCATCCGCTACCCTTTACAAATCTTATACCTGCAAGTTAAAAAAATTCGTAAAACAAAAATTCGACTTTGTACCCTCCCAATTATTTTTTTAAATGCCTTGTATACAAGGAAATAACATATACTGAAAAATGCACGCGTGTGCTTAGGGGACGTCACCCCCATCCGCTACCCTTTACAAATCTTATACCTACAAGTTAAAAAAATTCGTAAAACAGAAATTCGACTTTGTACCCTCCCAATTCTTTTTTAAATGCTTAGTATACACGTAAATAACATATCCTGAAAAATGCACGCGTGTTCTTAGGGGACGTCACCCCCATCCGCTACCCTTTACAAATCTTATACCTGCAAGTTAAAAAAATTCGTAAAACAAAAATTCGACGTTGTACCCTCCCAATTCTTTTTTAAATGCTTAGTATACACGTAAATAACATATCCTGAAAAATGCACGCGTGTGCTTAGGGGACGTCACCCCCATCCGCTACCCTTTACAAATCTTATACCTGCAAGTTAAAAAAATTCGTAAAACAAAAATTCGACGTTGTACCCTCCCAATTCTTTTTTTAAATGCTTGGTATACACGTAAATAACATATCCTAAAAAATGCACGCGTGTGCTTAGGGGACGTCACCCCCATCCGCTACCCTTTACAAATCTTATACCTGCAAGTTAAAAAAATTCGTAAAACAAAAATTCGACGTTGTACCCTCCCAATTCTCTTTTAAATGCTTAGTATACACGTAAATAACATATCCTGAAAAATGCACGCGTGTGCTTAGGGGACGTCACCCCCATCCGCTACCCTTTACAAATCTTATACCTGCAAGTTAAAAAAATTCGTAAAACAAAAATTCGACGTTGTACCCTCCCAATTCTTTTTTTAAATGCTTGGTATACACGTAAATAACATATCCTGAAAAATGCACGCGTGTGCTTAGGGGACGTCACCCCCATCCGCTACCCTTTACAAATCTTATACCTGCAAGTTAAAAAAATTCGTAAAACAAAAATTCGATGTTGTACCCTCCCAATTCTTTTTTTAAATGCTTAGTAAACACGTAAATAACATATCCTGAAAAATGCACGCGTGTGCTTAGGGGACGTCACCCCCATCCGCTACCCTTTACAAATCTTATACCTGCAAGTTAAAAAATTCGTAAAACAAAAATTCGACGTTGTACCCTCCCAATTCTTTTTTTAAATGCTTGGTATACACGTAAATAACATATCCTGAAAAATGCACGCGTGTGCTTAGGGGACGTCACCCCCATCCGCTACCCTTTACAAATCTTATACCTGCAAGTTAAAAAAATTCGTAAAACAAAAATTCGATGTTGTACCCTCCCAATTCTTTTTTTAAATGCTTGGTATACACGTAAATAACATATACTGAAAAATGCACGCTTGTGCTTAGGGGACGTCACCCCCATCCGACCGATTAAATTCTACAGGGTGTTTATTAAAGCGGCCAAAAGTTACTCATTCTCAAATGACCATAACTCGTTATTTTCAAACGAAACACCCTGTAGATTTTTATATATTTAGTATTTAAATTTTACTTGGAATTCAAATATGTAAAATTATACAGGGTATTCTATTAACGAGTTTTAGTAATTTGAAAATGAGTAACTTAGGTCGTTTTAATAAGCATCCTGTACAATTTATTGTAAATTTTTTAATTTCATAGCATAAAGGATAGTCATGACAACCTAGAAAAGAAATTTCGTTATTATTGCTTGAACAACGGCTTTAGTATGATTTTATAAAGGAACACGTGTTGCTGGCATTTTTTAGAGAAAAAAATTTATAGCTTGGCAACCCCGCCGAGAAATTATAAAAATTTAGTACGACCATGTAGGTGACTTAATTCCAAGTTGAAATATAGAAAAATATACAGGGTGTTCCATATAAAAAAATTAAAAATGTTCTTTGCCGAGCTGTAAAACAACACCCTGTAGAGATAAAAATAATTTTAAGTTGTGCTCCTTTAGGTGTTCAATAACTTTTGTATTTAAATGTAGGTCTTATTTCAAACGGTTAGGAAGCTATCAAAGACGATCATTTTAACGAATTACCCTGTATGTACAACATAACTACTACAGTCTTGCACGCTTATCTGTACACGCTGTATTTAAATAAATGGAAAATAAAAATAAACTTAGAAACAATGAGTTTTGTAATTAAACTTCTGATAAGATAAAAGTTCTAAGTTCGGCAATTATAAATTGTGCATTGATTAAGTATTATTTTTCAAACGAATATGTATAATATAGCTGTAATAGGTTGCGGTGTAATTGGACTTACATCTGCAATTGAAATTCAAAAAGAATTTAAAAATATTGCAAAAGTGTACATTTTTACTGAAAATGTTAGTCCAAATACAACGGGGGACGTTTCGGCAGGCCTTTGGACCCCTTATTTATTACAGGATACACCTATAGAAAAAGTTATGTAAGTAGCTTAAATTATTTTTTTTGGCTTCAGGAACGAAGCCCATGCAGCCATGAAGGTAAAGACATTTTTGTGAGTTGTAAAACAATTTTTTAGGCAATGGTCTATAGCGAGTCGTGATTATTTTATTAACTTATGGAAAACTGGGTATGCTGATGAAGTAGGAATTTGTGTACAACCAGTTACCATTTTTTTTGACAATAAGCTAGAGGAACCTATAGAATGGTTACCCATTACTTTTGGGTATCAGTATTTATCAGAAGAATATATTCAAAAAGTTAACAAACAATTGAAAAAAAATTATAAGTTAGTACTCACTTTTTTTATTAATTATTTTGATACCACCATCGGATGTAGAACCTTGCCCATTTTTGCCTCATTTTTTATTTTTAGGGATGGGTGTACATTTACAGCTTTAATTTGCGAACCGAAGAGATTGTTGCCCTTTTTACAAAAGCAATTTATACAAAATGGAGGAAAAATTAATATGAAAAAAATCAATAATTTTGAAGAACTATCTTCTTATGATGTTATTGTAAACTGTACAGGGATGTATTCAGAAATAATTGCAAATGATAAGAAAATGGTACCGATGCGAGGACAAGTTTCAAGGGTGAAATTTTGTTTTTTGTTTAAATCAATGGTTCCATATTGAATTTTTTAGGTTAAGGCACCATGGCAGTTTCACGTAATGATGGAATCAGAGAACGGTAGTTACATTATACCAAAGTAATTGTCTTTTATTATTTTTACATCCTTTCAAGTATGAGACGTTCAATAAGAGGAGAACCCTCTATGACGTAAAAAGTGCACCCTTCTCTGTTGGAATGAGCTATAATTTTTGTTTTAGTGCCGATGTAGTCGTTCTGGGAGGAACTGCTCAATTGGGAGATTATAACACCAAGGTAGACGAAAATGATAAAAAAACGATTTTAGAAAAGTGTTGCCAAGTTGTACCTGCTATGAAGGTACACAAAATTCAATAATTATGACTGAAATTATCCACCCACTCCTGCAACTTTTCTTCTAGTAATCCACTCCAGACTCTTCATCTCTCCTGACTTACTAGGCCATAATTTTGACTCTTTTCTTAAATTTTACTATTTTTTAGAACGCTCCTATTGTGGAAGATTCGGCCGGTTTAAGACCTAGTCGCAGTGAAGTGAAATTGGAAATTGAAATTAAAAGATCAAAATCAAACGTTTTGAAAATTGTGCACAATTACGGACACGGTGGTAGTGGAGTTACTTTATCGCACGGTTGTGCTTTAGAAGCAGTGCAACTAGTTAAAGATGTTCTTAAATATCCTAATAACAGCAAGTTGTAAATTTTGAATCTTTATGTAACGTTCCGGTATTGTTAATTAATAATTACTAATTTTTATTGAAGAAATTTATGGCTATTTTTTAAAACTTGGAGAGAAGTGTAACGGAACGTTTTGGCTAGTGATTTATCTTGTTAATTATTATTTTTTGAGAAAATTATGGCTATATTTATTACTTAAGGGGGAACTGTAACGTTCCTTTTAGTCTGGTGATCGGAATTGTTAATGATTAATTTTTATTGAGAAAATTATAACTAATTTTGTTAAACTTGAAGGAGAACTGTAATGTTCCGTTTTGGTCCTGTGATCGAAATTTATAATTATTAATTTTTATTGAGAAAAGTATGGCTAATTTTCTTAAACTTGAGGGGGAACTGTAACGTTCCGTTTTAGTTTAGTGATTGGTATTGCTGATTATTAATCATTTTTTCTTCAGGGGGAACTGTAACGTTCCTTTTGGTCTGGTGATCGGAATTGTTAATTATTAATTTTTATTGAGAAAATTATGACTAATTTTGTTAAACTTGAAGGAGAACTGTAATGTTCCGTTTTGGTCCTGTGATCGAAATTGTTAATTATTAATTTTTATTGAGAAAAGTATGGCTAATTTTCTTAAACTTAAAGGAGAACTGTAATGTTCCGTTTTGGTCTAGTGATTGATATTGTTAATTATTTTTTGAGAAAATTATGGCTAATTTTCTTAAACTTGAGGGGGAACTGTAACGTTCCGTTTTGGTTTAGTGATTGGTATTGCTAATTATTAATCATTTTTTCTTCAGGGGGAACTGTAACGTTCCTTTTGGTCTGGTGATCGGAATTGTTAATGATTAATTTTTATTGAGAAAATTATAACTAATTTTGTTAAACTTGAAGGAGAACTGTAATGTTCCGTTTTGGTCCTGTGATCGAAATTGTTAATTATTAATTTTTATTGAGAAAAGTATGGCTAATTTTCTTAAATTTAAAGGAGAACTGTAATGTTCCGTTTTGGTCTAGTGATTGATATTGTTAATTATTTTTTGAGAAAATTATGGCTAATTTTCTTAAACTTGAGGGGGAACTGTAACGTTCCGTTTTGGTTTAGTGATTGGTATTGCTAATTATTAATCATTTTTTCTTCAGGGGGAACTGTAACGTTCCTTTTGGTCTGGTGATCGGAATTGTTAATGATTAATTTTTATTGACAAAAATTATAACTAATTTTGTTAAACTTGAAGGAGAACTGTAATGTTCCGTTTTGGTCCTGTGATCGAAATTGTTAATTATTAATTTTTTTGAGAAAAGTATGGCTAATTTTCTTAAACTTAAAGGAGAACTGTAATGTTTCGTTTTGGTTTAGTGATTGATATTGTTAATTATTTTTTGAGAAAATTATGGCTAATTTTCTTAAACTTGAGGGGGAACTGTAACGTTCCGTTTTGGTTTAGTGATTGGTATTGCTAATTATTAATCATTTTTTCTTCAGGGGGAACTGTAACGTTCCTTTTGGTCTGGTGATCGGAACTGTTAATGATTAATTTTTATTGAGAAAATTATAACTAATTTTGTTAAACTTGAAGGAGAACTGTAATGTCCCGTTTTGGTCCTGTGATCGAAATTGTTAATTATTAATTTTTATTGAGAAAAGTATGGCTAATTTTCTTAAACTTAAAGGAGAACTGTAATGTTCCGTTTTGGTCTAGTGATAGATATTGTTAATTATTTTTTGAGAAAATTATGGCTAATTTTCTTAAACTTGAGGGGGAACTGTAACGTTCCGTTTTGGTTTAGTGATTGGTATTGCTAATTATTAATCATTTTTTCTTCAGGGGGAACTGTAACGTTCCTTTTGGTCTGGTGATCGGAATTGTTAATGATTAATTTTTATTGAGAAAATTATAACTAATTTTGTTAAACTTGAAGGAGAACTGTAATGTTCCGTTTTGGTCCTGTGATCGAAATTGTTAATTATTAATTTTTATTGAGAAAAGTATGGCTAATTTTCTTAAACTTAAAGGAGAACTGTAATGTTCCGTTTTGGTCTAGTGATTGATATTGTTAATTATTTTTTGAGAAAATTATGGCTAATTTTCTTAAACTTGAGGGGGAACTGTAACGTTCCGTTTTGGTTTAGTGATTGGTATTGCTAATTATTAATCATTTTTTCTTCAGGGGGAACTGTAACGTTCCTTTTGGTCTGGTGATCGGAATTGTTAATGATTAATTTTTATTGACAAAAATTATAACTAATTTTGTTAAACTTGAAGGAGAACTGTAATGTTCCGTTTTGGTCCTGTGATCGAAATTGTTAATTATTAATTTTTTTGAGAAAAGTATGGCTAATTTTCTTAAACTTAAAGGAGAACTGTAATGTTTCGTTTTGGTTTAGTGATTGATATTGTTAATTATTTTTTGAGAAAATTATGGCTAATTTTCTTAAACTTGAGGGGGAACTGTAACGTTCCGTTTTGGTTTAGTGATTGGTATTGCTAATTATTAATCATTTTTTCTGCAGGGGGAACTGTAACGTTCCTTTTGGTCTGGTGATCGGAATTGTTAATGATTAATTTTTATTGAGAAAATTATAACTAATTTTGTTAAACTTGAAGGAGAACTGTAATGTTCCGTTTTGGTCCTGTGATCGAAATTGTTAATTATTAATTTTTATTGAGAAAAGTATGGCTAATTTTCTTAAACTTAAAGTAGAACTGTAATGTTCCGTTTTGGTCTAGTGATTGATATTGTTAATTATTTTTTGAGAAAATTATGGCTAATTTTCTTAAACTTGAGGGGGAACTGTAACGTTCCGTTTTGGTTTAGTGATTGGTATTGCTAATTATTAATCATTTTTTCTTCAGGGGGAACTGTAACGTTCCTTTTGGTCTGGTGATCGGAATTGTTAATGATTAATTTTTATTGAGAAAATTATAACTAATTTTGTTAAACTTGAAGGAGAACTGTAATGTTCCGTTTTGGTCCTGTGATCGAAATTGTTAATTATTAATTTTTATTGAGAAAAGTATGGCTAATTTTCTTAAACTTAAAGGAGAACTGTAATGTTCCGTTTTGGTCTAGTGATTGATATTGTTAATTATTTTTTGAGAAAATTATGGCTAATTTTCTTAAACTTGAGGGGGAACTGTAACGTTCCGTTTTGGTTTAGTGATTGGTATTGCTAATTATTAATCATTTTTTCTTCAGGGGGAACTGTAACGTTCCTTTTGGTCTGGTGATCGGAATTGTTAATGATTAATTTTTATTGACAAAAATTATAACTAATTTTGTTAAACTTGAAGGAGAACTGTAATGTTCCGTTTTGGTCCTGTGATCGAAATTGTTAATTATTAATTTTTTTGAGAAAAGTATGGCTAATTTTCTTAAACTTAAAGGAGAACTGTAATGTTTCGTTTTGGTTTAGTGATTGATATTGTTAATTATTTTTTGAGAAAATTATGGCTAATTTTCTTAAACTTGAGGGGGAACTGTAACGTTCCGTTTTGGTTTAGTGATTGGTATTGCTAATTATTAATCATTTTTTCTTCAGGGGGAACTGTAACGTTCCTTTTGGTCTGGTGATCGGAACTGTTAATGATTAATTTTTATTGAGAAAATTATAACTAATTTTGTTAAACTTGAAGGAGAACTGTAATGTCCCGTTTTGGTCCTGTGATCGAAATTGTTAATTATTAATTTTTATTGAGAAAAGTATGGCTAATTTTCTTTAACGTAAAGGAGAACTGTAATGTTCCGTTTTGGTCTAGTGATTGATATTGTTAATTATTTTTTGAGAAAATTATGGCTAATTTACTTAAACTTGAGGGGGAACTGTAACGTTCAGTTTTGGTCTAGTGATTGATATTGCTAATTATTAATCATTTTTTCTTCAGGGGGAACTGTAACGTTCGGTTTAGGCCTAGTGATCGGTATTGTTATTTATTAATTATTTTTTCTCGAGTCAGCTGAAAAACAAAATAATTAACAATACCGATCACTAGATCAAAACGGAGCGTTACACTTTATTAACTCTAGGATTTTTTGTGGGATTTTACATAAGGTTTCTGAGGCCCGTGTTGTGTTTATTAGGGAAATTATTGGTTGTAATAAAATAAACATATAGAACATTAGGTTGTGTTTAATAAATAAACAAATGAAAAGTAACATAGTAACAATTAACATATATGTGCTGTATTTTTGTTTTTATCGATGGGTGAAATTTAACATTTAACACTTTATTTAGATTTTATTTCGTACATGAGGTTTTTTGGATGTGCTTAAGCAAAATATTTCTAGCTAAATACTGTTAGACATAGTATACATTTAAATAATACACAGTACTACCACATTGAAGGATTTTTGAAATTTGAAGAAATTATTTTAAATATTTTTTTTATTAAAAGAGCTTTATGGCCTTGTCGTAAACTTGTTTAGAATTTAAAAAAAAGGTTCTTTTTGCTTAATTTTGTGTTTAATACAAAAAGTAGAAATAGATTTTCTTTTTCTAATTATTTTAATTTTTGTCTCAAATTTGAGCATAAAATATATTTTTTTATTGCAGTTTTAAAATTTTGCTATTTGTTTATTGTTGAAAATGAATTAAATAAATACAGGATTGTACTCAAATAATTTTAAGGTTATAAAATAAAATACTGTAACACAATATCATCACTTTTCTCCCGGCAACAAATTTCAGTTTCTTTTAGGTAAAAGTTGAAACTTGCTCGAGTACGTTCCTGAGACTACTATTTTATGTGAGGCAGTTTTGTTTTAAACTAATTAATATTTTATTCTTTTTAAAATAGTATAATCGAGGCTGGCAAATTTTCTGTATAAGTATTACTAATTATATTAATTAATTAATCAAACTAACATTGTTACTATTTGTTTAAAAATATAGGTTTTATACCGGGTATGCACTACCAAATGTGAACGTAGCGATTTAAAGTTCCAGCTCCGCAATTCAACCTAGTAGTGGCATCAATAGAAAAAATTTAAAATTTGAAAAACCTGACAAATTTTTTATATTCACCTATGCTAATACACCTCGGTCCGGTATAATTATTTAGGGCCTTATAAACCTAATCTAAAAACTAGGAAGGATTTAATATTCCTGAGGTCATGGGTTCGATGCTGCTTAACATATACGCTAGCATCTTGGAAAAATTGTAAGCGAAAACTAATAAAAACTTTGCATAAGCAAAGCAAATGAAGACTACTGAAGTTTATTTCAAGTTTGAGCAAAAATCGGTAAATGATAGTGCAAACAGGCCTTAGAAGTCGCTACTTCGGCCTCATTAATAGACCAATAAAGTTTAAGTTCTCAACGACCTTAAAATTTGGCGTTGTTTTAGTGGAATTGAACTATAGACTTATAATTGGAGAAGAATACCTATTAAATTGTTAGCATTATAATTTTTAGCTTCTCTAACTGAATATACACATACAGTTTGGCCAAATGACTTTAATTCGTGATTTTTTTACAATGAGTAGAGAGTAGGTGAAGTTAATAGTGAGGAGTTTCGAAATTCGGGTAGTTGAAAAGCGTATTTTAAGCTGAAAACGACACGCTAGTAGAGAATATAGATGTTAGAGAGAATCGAACCAGGCACCTCTGGGTTCGAATTCAGGGTAAGGCCGTATGAATAATCAGTTAGTTTCAATGTTAGTTTGTTTGTGAGAAAACATATTTATAGTTAATTTTTATAACTTTTTAATTACTTTTATTTTTTTTTAAATATTTTGTTTTATTTTTAATAAATAAAATGTGTCTAATGTTCCTATATTAGTAAAAGCTATCAGGCAAAAATCTAGACAGGATTTTGAAAAAAAAATTAACTGTCTAGAAATTTTAACACAGCCTATACGAAGCCATATTTAAATTATCTCCCAGTAATTTTTTTTAATTCTGGAATTATCACTAATAGTTGCTAAATTGAGCAGATTTTTCACCACATGTGTTAAAATAATTTTACTAAGGTACATTTTCTAAGTTTTACGTAACTATGTAACAGTTACAAAGATTTTTCTAAGTGTAAAGTGCTACTTATCTTTTTTTTTCTTAAAACCGATTCATTTCAAAATGAAAGGTGTGATAAAACCATAAAATATTGGTTTATATGCCAGGAAAGTGCAATACAATTGATTACAACTAACAGCGTTGTTTACATCGTTGCAGTAGTTCATCTACTGAAATACACTCATCTATATGTAAAGTGCAGTTTACTTATTAAATATAGCACAAGTACAAGGCTTGATACTTGAGGTTTTAAACATATACTACTAGAAGACACTGTGTTTGGTACTGCTGTTGGAGTACCAAATCTACTATTTGGTTTAATCACGTGAGATTTCCACTTAATTGTAACTTGGGGCAATGTTCTACTGACAGTTCTTAATCTGAAACAAACATCCATAGATCAAAACTTTGGCAGAATGAGGAAGGGAGAAGTGATATGAATGAGAATTTAGGCAAAAAAAAGTATAAAAGTACAGACAGGGTAAGAAACAACAAAGAAGTCAAAGTCAACAAGGAAATCAAAGAAGATAGATATTGGGAAAAGGATGTGTAACAAAGAGAATGAAGAAGAGGGGGAGAAGGAGCTTAGGACCAGGTAAGAAACAAGGAAGAAGATAGATATGGGTAAGGAAGAGAAAAAGGAAGAACATAAAAGTAGAAAAAAACAGCGAAGAAGAAGATCTCTATGAAGATAGATATGGAGAAAGGGGAGTGAAGAAAGCGAGAATTAGGAAAACAGAAAAGAAGTGATAAGAACGATAGTTTGGGAGAAGGAAAAATATAAACAAATCTACAACAAGACACACATCCACCTAAAGCCGCCATCTTATAAGATATCTCCGGTACAATCATAACACCCATCCCCGAAATGGGAGCGGGTCCTCAAGGCACTCTTAAGGTTACCTTCACCATCCGAGGCTGAGCCAGCGGAGACCATCATCAATATCTTACTAGATGTAATGCGACTTTATAGTGCCGGTGGCGGAATCGTTCGCCCTACCACGACAGCTTCTGATGAGCACCGTCAGATTTATAGACCTGATTACAGAAAGCGTGTTAGGATCATTGCTGAAACAACCTCGCAGACCTGGTACTGCTCATACAAGGGTCCCGCGGCCAAGGGTCTCGATGACAGACGGGAGACGTTCCGCCCGTGCCGGACCCGGATCCTGGAGTGCCATGACGTTTGCAGACGTCACGGAACTCTAGCCGGTACGGACTTAACCCTCGAGAAGGGCGCATGCACCACTTCATGGATAAAGGTGTCTCACTTACTAAACGAGAAGCCTTCTGCCACTGCGTGACCAGCACCAATAGGGATGGCAGGCGGTAGCAACTGGTGCCCCACCTGTGGCTCCACCCCTCCCGCAGCACCGAAATATTTTACTAACTTCCGAAAGCAATCCTGGATCGGTAACGGTCGGGCACCGGCTCCTAGGTTAGGTCAGATTAGGTTCGAGATAGGCTACGGTCAACCGATAACCATATCAAGAACTCACGTCTTCACGTTCCCCGGTACAGAACCAATTTGCTACTGGTGCGGTACAGAACTCAGTGCTACTGGTGCGTCTCGTCCCCGACTCTACGCCGAGAAGAGATAGCAAGCAGAAGCTAAGAACACTGTAGACACAAGATAAGAACAGGGAAGCAGCAAAATAGAAAGCAAAGAAGAAGATAGATGTGAAGAGAGATATGGGGAAACGCAGGTGTATAGAGAGAGAAAAAATAATACGATAAAAGCAGGGAAAGAGTAAGAAACAGTGATAAATAAAAAATAGTAAGAAGATAGATATGAAAAGAGATAGGGAGAAAGCGAAAATAAGGAAAATAGGGGAGAAGTGATAAGAACGAAAGTTTAGGAGAAAGAAAAAGATAAAAGTAAACACAAGGTAGGTAAGAACAGAGAAGAAAAAGAAAAAGAAAGAAGAAGAAGCTAGATATGAAGGGAGATATGAGGAAAGGGAGGTGTATAAAGTGAGAAAAAGGAAGAAAATAAAAGTACAGAAAGGATAAGAAACAGAGAAGAAGAAAAAATAGTAACAAGAAGATTGATTTGAAGAGAGATAGGGAGAAGGGGGCGTGTAGAAAGCGAGAATTAGGAGGGAAGAGGTAATAAAAATGAGAGTTTAGAAGAAGGAAAAAGATAAAAGTAGACACAGTCAAGGTAAGAACAGGGAAGAAGAAAAAAGAAAGCAAAGAAATGAGATATATTTAAAAAAACACAATTAGGAAGAAAGGAGAAGTGATAAGAACGAGAGTTTAGGTGACGGAAAAAGATAAAACTAGGGATAGAGTAAGAAACAGCTAAAGAAATAAAACTAAAGTAAAGAAGAAGATGGATATGAAGAGAGATATGGGAAAGGGGTGCTATAGAGAGAGATGTGAGGAAGAATGGGATAAGTGATAAGAACGAAGATTTATAAGGAGAAAAAAGATAAAAGCAAGAACAGGGTAAGAAACAGCGAAGAAAAAAAAGCAAAGAAGAAGATACATTTGAAGAGAGATATGTGGATGAGTAAGTGTAGAAAGCGAGAATTAGAAAAAGAGGGGAGAAATGATAAGAATGACAGTTTAGGGGAAGAAAAATAAAAGCAAGAACAGTGTAAGAAACAGCGAAGAAGAATCAAAAAGAAAGCAAAGAAGAGGATGGATATGGAGAAGGGGGGACACTATTTATTTTTTTTGAAAATACATACCTAATAATAACTGTATTCAATTTCCAGGGTAATAAATATAGTTTGTGAATGTCTCTTGAGCAGAATGTATGTAGAAGTTCACCTAAATGGTGATCTTTAGAGCTAACAGAATATTCGTGGATACTAATATTCCAGGCAGTGCACGGACCTACAAAAATAACTTTAAAATTTTGTCAAAAAGCTAAAAATGAAACTTACGGTTTTGTTTGGAAGATACAACTAATTCCAGCTGTCTTTCTACATTTGAGTGAAGCGTCCAAGTGCAATTTTGATAATAAAAATTATTTAAATTATCAGGAGGTGTAAGATTTTTAAGCAAAATTTCTCCAGAATGTAAAGTGTAAATTTGATCAAAACAAATGCTATCCGTATTAAAGGAATACGAAGCGGAAAAGCTAAATCCTTTGTTACTCCAAATATAATGCGCTACCGAATAAACTACAGTTAACGAATTCCAAGACCTAACACTGATTGGAAACCATTCTGACCTAAAGGCGCTACATAAACAAGCGATCGTCCATCCTTCTTCGTTAACGAGCATTAAATGATCCACTTTTTTCAAATCAACTTTCGATACGCAAATACAACCGTTATCCCCGCATTGAGTGACACAAGGTGGATTTGGAGCCATACGTTCGATCCCTAATATTTTAACAGTTATGCTTTGATTATCGACTGGCACAAATTGCTGATGACAAGTTAAAGGACCGTCGACATTCCAATAAAGTTGTTGAGAACCGGGATTATCGATAGTACCGGCTAAAGGACTATTCATACCATTATATTTAACATCACATAAACCAGTAGGTTGCATTGTACCGCTTATTTGTTCATCGTGGAAAAAGAAAGAACCCGATAAAAATTCCGCGTCGTTAGTCGATAACGGCGCAACTGGACGTCGAAATAATATAACCATAACGTTGCTAGTAGATAAAAATTTTTTTAAATATAAACTTTGGCCTTCCGTATCGTGAATTTGCTTAATTAAAGGACTACACAGTTTATCAATTGGTCCTTTCGTATCTTCCATGAATCCGTCAAATATTTCGATTACAGATCGACACGAAGGTGTTCTGAAAAAATATTTACATAAATAATTATTCCAAATTTCAGATTTTTTTCCAAAATTTTCCTTTTTCAAAATTTTTAAACGAAAAGTTTTGGAATTCACACAATTTTTAATCAAAAACATTTCCTCAGTTTTTTTTTTAAAATGTCTTCCTAGTTTTACCTAGTTTTTTTGGAATTCCATAAAATTCCATAGAAATTTCATTGGTTTTTCTTGAAATTTTAATTGGAATTTATGGAAAAATTTTGAATTTACATAATTTTTTTTCCAAAATAAAATTTTTTTTTTGAATTTCATAAAATTCTGTAAAAATTTCTTTACTTTTTCTTGGAAATTTAATTCGAATTTTCGGAAAATTTGTTTTGTTTTTACAGAATTTCCTTTTCAAAATAAACTTATTATAGTTTTTTTGGAATTTTAATTGGAAATTGTGGAAATGATTTTTTAGAATTTATAGAAATGTTTTTCCAAACAAGTTTCGACAAAATATGCTTTGGAAATCACTTCGAAACTGGAAAATTAGTTTTGAGATTACAGAATTATTCTTTCAAAAAATTTTTTTTGGTAATTTAATTCGAAGCTTTCGAAATTTTTTTTGGAATTTACAGAATTTTCTTTCCAAAATAAATTTCATTATTTTTTTTGTAATTTAATTTTGAACTTTGGAATATACAGAATTTTTTTTCCAATTTAAAATCATATTTGTTTTGGAATTTTATAAAATTCCCTCATTTCTTTAGTTTTTCTTGGAATTTTAATTCGAATTTTTAGAAAGTTTATTTCAAAACTGAAAAATTTATTTGAAATTTACAGAATTTTCTTTCCAAAATAAATTTCATTATTTTTTTGTAATAATTTTCTTTCCAAATTAAAATCATATTTGTTTTGGAATTTTATAAAACTCCTTCATTTCTTTAGTTTTTCTTGGAATTTTAATTCGAATTTTTAGAAAATTTATTTCGAAACTGAAAAATTTATTTGAAATTTACAGAATCTTCTTTCCAAAATTTTCATTATTTATTTTTGGTAATTTAATTCGAAACTGAAAAAATACGGAATTTACAGAATGTTTTTGTAATCTTTTTGGAAAAACACAGAAAACTAGGAAAAGCTTGTAGAAAAAATTAAAAATATTTACTTTAAGCGGTAGTTAAAGAAGGAGATATGTATAACATCAGTGGAATGTCCTTTAAAGATAATTCGACAAGTTGGAAACCACTCATATTCTCGTGTATCAAAGTGGCCAGAACGTGTATTATTTCCAGATATTACAATTTCGCATCCAAATAAATCTTGAGAAGGCGTCGTTGAATAATTAGCTAAAATTTGCACAACTCAATTATACACATCTGTTTTTAAATATTACACAGTGGCGTACAAAAACCTCGCTAATCCGGATCAATGGTAAAATTGATGTTGTAATTTTAAAGATGTGATATTTTGATCCGGATTAGCGAGGTTTGAGTGATTTAAGCTACGCCGTTGTTTTGTTAAAATAAATGATTTAAAAGTTACATTTATATTGTTGAGTTGCGCCGTGTTCTCTTTCCGTTGTGTGTGTAGATTGAGTTATAGCTGTTTCTGTGGTGCTTCCTTTTTCGTAAAATTCTAAAGTAGCTAAAAAGCCGTTATGACTATAAGGTGGAATTTGTGGGCCCGTGGTGAACTCCAATAAAAGTTTAGGCCCGGGATAATCTAGAGTTTTCTTTTGGTTAGCGCAAAGTGTAATGAGATGAGGATTATTCGTAGTTGAACCATGGTACATTGCGACGTAATCAGTACTACAGTGACTATAAAAATTTTAATGATATACTGTATATGATAATATAATATATAATAAAATTTTTACTTTTGTGGAAGCAGTAAAGCGTTGAAGACTATTCGTACTCTAATACGATCACTACTGGTAGTAATGTGATATTTGCATTGTCGATTTGGAGGATATAATCCAGGATAATTTGGACTAGCTAATACACATAAACCTGCTTTAATACACGAAATATCTTGATATAACCAATCGCAATCTAGAATTAAATTTTTTTATTAGTTACAGCGCCAGAATAAAACTTTTAAACATTTAAAAAAAACTTCTCCAAATATATCGATTTTCTTCCTTCTCCTAAGTATAAATAAAGGTTTATATTTTATTCATAGGTAAATCACATTAAATTACAAATTTAACAGAGATAAGTAAGACGCCCTTCTGGCAGCGCCATAATAGTCGTAAAGTTTGGATACTTTATCGATTTACCACCTACATTATTATAGTTAAACACAAAACAAAGACAAATATTTTAACTCAACACTGATTTTCAATCCTCGGTTTCATTAATTTAAAACAGTGGCGCACCGTTAGATATGACTATATGGGCATCGCACACCATCATCAAATTAAACGGACAATTTGAATCCAATTTTTTGCTAAATCGTTGTTCAAAGTCTAACGTGCGCTGCACACGGGCGATACATCACTGTATTCAAAACCGTTAGAGTAGGGAGGTCCTTGTTTGTATAAGAAATTTATTTTTTGAAGTATAGCAGTCTCGCCCTTAAAACTTTTTCCTAATAACTGTCACCTGTATTTTGTAACTTCATTCCTCCTCTAGGTTGGTAACCAAGCCCCTCTGTGTTGTTTTTATTAGTGAAACTGAAGTAGGCCAAAAATTGAGATCTTCGAGTTTTTTCTTCAATCCTAGAAAAAATTTGTCGTTAAAATTAAGTTTAAAGAGCCTTCTTAAAAGCGGTTGACTTGTGTATAATCTAACCTAACCTCACTTACTTAATTTAGGATAATAACCTATATTTTCTAGCTATCCAGAGGTCCTAAGTAGTCGACCAGTCGAGTAAATGAGTCCAATTCTCATTACGTAGGTAAAAAGAAAGTGGAAGTTGAACTGACCAACTACTTAGAACCCCTCCACATCTATAAAAAAGGTAATTTATAGTAATAAATTGTACTTTCTAGCTATCCAGAAGTCCTAAATAGCAGACCAGTCGAGTAGATAAGTCCAATTCTCTTTATGTAGGTAAAAATAAAATTGAAGCTGTAGTGGGCAACTACTTAGAACCCCTCCACTTCATAAAAAGATAATTTAGGATAATAAACTATATTTTCTAGCTATCCAGAGGTCCTAAGTAGTCGACCAGTCGAGTAGATGAGTCCAATTCTCATTACGTAGGTAAAAGGAAAGTGGAAGTTGAACTGACCAACTACTTAGAACCCCTCCACATCTATAAAAAGGTAATTTAGGGTAATAAATTGTATTTTCTAGCTTTCCAGAGGTCCTAAATAACAGACCAGTCGAGTAGATAAGTCCTATTCTCTTTATGTAGGTAAAAAGAAAATTGAAGCTGTAGTGGGCAACTACTTAAAACCCCTCCACTTCATAAAAAGATAATTTAGGATAATAAACTATATTTTCTAGCTATCCAGAGGTCCTAAGTAGTCGACCAGTCGTGTAGATGAGTCCAATTCTCATTACGTAGGTAAAAGGAAAGTGGAAGTTGAACTGACCAGCTACTTAGAACCCCTCCACATCTATAAAAAGGTAATTTAGGGTAATAAATTGTATTTTCTAGCTATCTAGAGGTCCTAAGTAGTCGACCAGTCGAGTAGATGAGTCCAATTCTCATTACGTAGGTAAAAGGAAAGTGGAAGTTAAACTGACCAGCTACTTAGAACCCCTCCACATCTATAAAAAGGTAATTTAGGGTAATAAATTGTATTTTCTAGCTATCCAGAAGTCCTAAATAGCAGACCAGTCGAGTAGATAAGTCCAATTCTCTTTATGTAGGTAAAAAGAAAATTGAAGCTGTAGTGGGCAACTACTTAAAACCCCTCCACTTCATAAAAAGATAATTTAGGATAATAAACTATATTTTCTAGCTATCCAGAGGTCCTAAGTAGCAGACCAGTCGAGTAGATGAGTCCAATTCTCATTACGTAGGTAAAAGGAAAGTGGAAGTTGAACTGACCAGCTACTTAGAACCCCTCCACATCTATAAAAAGGTAATTTAGGGTAATAAATTGTATTTTCTAGCTATCCAGAAGTCCTAAATAGCAGACCAGTCGAGTAGATAAGTCCAATTCTCTTTATGTAGGTAAAAAGAAAATTGAAGCTGTAGTGGGCAACTACTTAAAACCCCTCCACTTCATAAAAAGATTCTTTAGGGTAATAAATTGTATTTTTTAGCTATCCAGAGGTCCTAAGTAGCAGACCAGTCGAGTAGATGAGTCCAATTTTCTTTACGTAGGTAAATAGAAAGTAGAAGCTGTACTAGCCAACTACTTAGAACCCTTCCACTTCATAAAAAGATAATTTAGGATAATAAACTATATTTTCTAGCTATCCAGAGGTCCTAAGTAGTCGACCAGTCGAGTAGATGAGTCCAATTCTCATTACGTAGGTAAAAGGAAAGTGGAAGTTGAACTGACCAGCTACTTAGAACCCCTCCACATCTATAAAAAGGTAATTTAGGGTAATAAATTGTATTTTCTAGCTATCCAGAAGTCCTAAATAGCAGACCAGTCGAGTAGATAAGTCCAATTCTCTTTATGTAGGTAAAAAGAAAATTGAAGCTGTAGTGGGCAACTACTTAAAACCCCTCCACTTCATAAAAAGATTCTTTAGGGTAATAAATTGTATTTTTTAGCTATGCAGAGGTCCTAAGTAGCAGACCAGTCGAGTAGATGAGTCCAATTTTCTTTACGTAGGTAAATAGAAAGTAGAAGCTGTACTAGCCAACTACTTAGAACCCTTCCACATCTATAAATTCATTACAAGTTGCTTTAAGTTGTCTGTAAGAGCTTGCGACGAGTTTTGTGGGAAATAAAAAAATTTGTTTGTTGTCTGTGTCTGTAAACCTACTCTATATGTTAAATATTTGAAATTTGGTGTTTCTAACGATAGGAAAGCGAAAATTTTCGTAAAAATGGGAGTGTAACTTGAATGGAAACATAATCAGTATTTTAAAAAGAAGACAATTAATTCAACTTTTTAAATAGAAAAAAAGTGTAACAAGTTTTAAATTGTGTTGCGATTTTTTTCTACCCATAACGTTTCAGGAAAATAAATTGGTTATATTTAAACAAATGGTGTATAGAGTTTTTCTAAATAAACTGGTTGGCAACATGTTGAAACGTAATTTATATTTGTTTAAAAATTTCTTTCAGAAAAAAAAACCTTTACCTAACACTCTTTGGATAAGAAACTTATATTTTTTTAATCATTTTTGTTTTTATTCAGAGACGTAGTTTATCCTCTTGTGTATAAACGCGTGTCCGGATTGCTAAAATCACTTAACTAATTTTATTTTGTCTTACAGTTTCTAATAGCTTAAGGGCTAATTAGATTTGTCAACCAAAAAACAAAAAACTTATTTTTTTACGTTTAATTATGTCACTTCTACAAACAGGGTTAATCCACCTCCCCTAACCCCGCAAATAAGGCCCCTAACGTTTTTATATTTTTTCCACGTACCTACACACAAACAACTAATATTACTAACAACACATTTTTGACTTTAAAATAAAAAAAAAATAATTGTATACCTACTTTAGCTTTTTCGTTACCAATTGGCGCCCGAGCAGGGACTTTAAATTAAATTAGCTAGTTTCTAATTTTTTTAATGATAATTCTTTTTATAATAAATATTAGACGAAAATAAATCCAATTTCGAATAAATATTAGAAGCTTACAAGCACTATTTCGAATAGAAATGGCAGGGCGAAGCCCCACCCTTAACCTCTTAAGTAACGTTCCTTAATTTTTTATATTTTTTCCATGTACAAACAAACAAATAATATTACTAACAATACATTTTTGAGTTTAAAACAAAAAAAATTAATAGTATGCCTATGCCTACTTTAGCTTTTTCGTTATCAATTGGCGCCCGAGCACGGGCTTAAAATAAAATTAGCTAACTTGGAGTTTTTTAACGATAATTTTATTTGTGATAAATATTAGAGCACTGTTTTGGATAAAAATAATTGGCTTAAAAGGGGGGGGGGTAGTGAAATAATTAGATCAAATAAATAACTTATTAGATTAAAGAAAAAAGTTATTAAAGTCTAAACAGTAAAAAAATTTAAATTTTCTTAAGTAGAAAATTGGATTAAACTTTTAATTGTATCAAAAATTGAATGTTTTTTTTTATCTTGTGGTAAAGGCCACGTCGTTGTATAAAATGTATAAAATATTCAAACAAGGAGCTTAAACGAGAAAGTGGAAAAGCTAAAACTTATAAGCTCTAACACAATTACGTTAAAGTGTAATTTGATTCATCTTTTTGAAGAAAGCATTCAACAAAATCAGAAATAACGCTAACGAATCGTAATCAAAATCTTGTTAACTAAATTTATTTCTTGTTTTCTTCTAATTGAGTTAAATATTAAAATTATAAACGTTATATGCAGATTTCAATTATCCAACAATGCCATAATCATCTTTTCATTAACAAAATTTTTAATTAAATTACCAAAATCGGTTAAACTCTAATTAAATTTGTTAGCGTACTTAAATAAACGTTTACGAAGCACCTACCCCCCTAAACGGGTAAAATTTTATTTTTTATTTTTTTTTATTGTGGCAAAAGTTTCTAAATTTCTAATTCCAATTTTAACTCCAAGTATAATTTAATTTAAACTGAAATACAGTAACTAACTTATTTTATTTTCAACTTAAAAACTTCTTTCAACTGATCTTAAAGTTTGATTTGAAATGTCTTACGTACTTAAGCAATGCACATATTGCCTATTTCAAAGCAGATTCATTTACGTAAAATAAAATCAGAAATGTTGATTGGAAATAATGAAAAATGAACTTCAATGAACAAAGCAAAAAAATTTTTTTCACTAAAAAATTTTTTCTCGTCCCCCCCCTCAACTTCTAATCCGCTTGTTAGCACAAATTATGACGAAAAATATAAAAAAATTTACGTGTGAAAACAATTAAAAAAAATTAAAAAAGTTAGCCCATACTGTGTGAGCGGTGTGTACTTTTGGAACTAAAAAGTGTCAAATTTAAAAATGACTACGCCTTTACGTAATTAATTTTTGAGATTTTAAATGAAACAAATGCTGTTTAATCAAAAAATTAAACATGTTAACGTTTGTAAAATGACCAGATATGTAGTTAAAAATAATTAAAACTACCCTTACGAGAATAGGAAATTTAATTGCCTAAAAAATTAATTAAAAAAGCGCTTATTTTTAATGGATTAAAAAGAAAATCATTTCCACTACCCAAGTAATAAAAGGTAACTTTGAAAAATAATTTATTTATTTTTATACCATCACTTTCGAATCAAGTAGACAATTTCCTTTAAAATATTTTGAAATAAATAAATAAATGTATAAATAAATATACAAATACCTACATCAATGGTGTAACAATTTTTTTTTACCAACAAATTTTAAGTCTGTTAGCCACGCTTATGTAAGCCAATGTTAAAAGATTAGGGGGTGGGGGTAATATTTAATTAATTAATTAAAAAATTAATACACAATTACACATCTCTAATTAACTTACAAAAAAGTAACAAAAGCTGTTTCGTTACTTTTAAAAATTATTAGGCCCTCTTGGTAGGGTCCCTTTTTTCTAATTGCAAATCTGGGGATGTGAATGGTACGGTTGTGTACAAAATTCGCAAGAAAGCTTACTTTAATACCCCTCTATTCCTCATAATTTTGCTTTTTAAAACTATTGTAATTTCTTTTAAAAATTATTAGGCCCTCTTAGTGGGGTCCCTTTTTTCAAATTGCAAGATTTAGGGATGTAAGTAGTACAGTTGTATAAAGAATGACAAGAAAGCTTACTTTAATACTCTTAAATCCTTCATTGTAATTCTTTGCTTATTAAAAATGATTAGACCCTCTAGGTAGGGTCCTTTTTTCAAAATTACAAGAACTAAGGTTGTAAATGGTACGGTTGTGTAAAAAAAATTGCAAAAAAAACTCACTTTAACACTCCTAAATCCTTTATAGATATTCCTTGTCTTTTGAAATTATTCTAGTTACTTTTAAAAATTATTAGCTCCTCTTGGTAGGGTTCCATTATTCAAATTTCAAGATCTAGGGATATAAATGGTACATTACGTAAAAAATTCGCATAAAAGCTTACTTTAATACTCCACAATCCCTCATAGTGCTTTTTTGATTTTTGAAACTATTCTAGTTACTATTAAAAATTATTAGGCCTTCTTGGTGGGGTCCTTTTTTTCAAATTGCAAGATCTAGTGATTAAATGATACGGTTGTGTAAAAAATTCGCAAGAAAGCTCACTCCAACACTCCTAAATCCGTTATAGATATTCCTTGCTTTTTTAAACTCTTCTAGTTTTTAAAAAATGATTAGGCCTTCTTGATGGGGTCTCTTTTTTAAAATTACAGGATTTAGGGTTGTTAATGGTATGGTTGTGTAAAAAATGCGCAAGAAAGCTTACTTTAATATTCCTCAATCCTTCATTGTGATTATTTGTTTTTGAAACTATTCTAGTTACTATTAAAAATTATTAGGCCTTCTTGGTGGGGTCCTTTTTTTCAAATTGCAAGATCTAGTGATTAAATGATACGTTTGTGTAAAAAATTCGCAAGAAAGCTCACTCCAACACTCCTAAATCCGTTATAGATATTCCTTGCTTTTTTAAACTATTCTAGTTTTTAAAAAAATGATTAGGCCTTCTTGATGGGGTTTCTCTTTTAAAATTGCAAGATTTAGGGTTGTTAATGGTATGGTTGTGTAAAAAATGCGCAAGAAAGCTTACTTTAATATTCCTCAATCCTTCATTGTGATTATTTGTTTTTGAAACTATTCTAGTTACTATTAAAAATTATTAGGTCTTCTTGGTGGGGTCCTTTTTTTCAAATTGCAAGATCTAGTGATTAAATGATACGGTTGTGTAAAAAATTCGCAAGAAAGCTCACTCCAACACTCCTAAATCCGTTATAGATATTCCTTGCTTTTTTAAACTATTCTAGTTTTAAAAAAAATTATTAGGCCTTCTTGATGGAGTTTCTCTTTTAAAATTGCAAGATTTAGGGTTGTTAATGGTATGGTTGTGTAAAAAATGCGCAAGAAAGCTTACTTTACTATTCCTCAATCCTTCATTGTGATTATTTGTTTTTGAAACTATTCTAGTTACTATTAAAAATTATTAGGCCTTCTTGGTGGGGTCCTTTTTTTCAAATTGCAAGATCTAGTGATTAAATGATACGGTTGTGTAAAAAATTCGCAAGAAAGCTCACTCCAACACTCCTAAATCCGTTATAGATATTCCTTGCTTTTTTAAACTATTCTAGTTTTTAAAAAAATGATTAGGCCTTCTTGATGGGGTTTCTCTTTTAAAATTGCAAGATTTAGGGTTGTTAATGGTATGGTTGTGTAAAAAATGCGCAAGAAAGCTTACTTTAATATTCCTCAATCCTTCATTGTGATTATTTGTTTTTGAAACTATTCTAGTTACTATTAAAAATTATTAGGTCTTCTTGGTGGGGTCCTTTTTTTCAAATTGCAAGATCTAGTGACTAAATGATAAGGTTGTTTAAAGAATTTGCAAAAAAGCTCACTCCAACACTCCTAAATCCGTTATAGATATTCTTTGCTTTTTTAAACTATTCTAGTTTTTAAAAAATGATTAGGCCTTCTTGATGGGGTTTCTCTTTTAAAATTGCAAGATTTAGGGTTGTTAATGGTATGGTTGTGTAAAAAATGCGCAAGAAAGCTTACTTTAATATTCCTCAATCCTTCATTGTGATTATTTGTTTTTGAAACTATTCTAGTTACTATTAAAAATTATTAGGCCTTCTTGGTGGGGTCCTTTTTTTCAAATTGCAAGATCTAGTGATTAAATGATACGGTTGTGTAAAAAATTCGCACGAAAGCTCACTTCAACACTCCTAAATCCGTCATAGATATTCTTTGCTTTTTTAAACTATTCTAGTTTTGTAAAAAATGATTAGGCCTTCTTGATGGGGTCTCTTTTTAAAATTGCAAGATTTAGGGTTGTTAATGGTATGGTTGTGTAAAAAATGCGCAAGAAAGCTTACTTTAATATTCCTCAATCCTTCATTGTGATTATTTGTTTTTGAAACTATTCTAGTTACTATTAAAAATAATTAGGCCTTTTTGGTGGGGTCCTTTTTTTCAAATTGCAAGATCTAGTGATTAAATGATATGGTTGTGTAGAAAATTTGAAAGAAATCTTACTTTAATACTCATCAATCCTTCTTTGTGATTATTTGATTTTGAAACTATTCTAGTTACTTTTAAAAATTATTAGGCCCTCTTGGTTGAGTCCCTTTTTTCAAATTGCAAAATCTAGTGATGTAAATAGTACGGTTGTGTAAACAATTAGCAAGAAAGCTCACTTTAATACTCCTAAATCCTTGATAAAGATTTCTTGCTGAAACTATTCTAATTATTTTTAAAACTATTAGGCCCTCTTGGTGGGGTCCGTTTTTTCAAATTGCAAGATCTAGGAATGTAAATGGTACAGTAGTGTAAAAAATTTGCAAGAAAGCAAATTAATACTCCTCAATCCCTCGTAGCGATTTTTTGCTTTTTTAAACTACATATTATAGTTACTTTTAAAAATTATTAGCCCCTCTTGGTGGGGTCAAGTTATAAAATTTACTGATACAGTAAGGTGTGCAAGAAAAATTAACGTAAAAGTTACTTAAATACTTTTATAATCTCTCGCAGTTCTGTTTTTGCCTTTTGCATGGGAGGGGGTGCTAAGAAGCAATTCTTTATTGTACGAACTATTTTGACTATATTAAACTTATAATTAAAAAACTTTAAGATAATTAAATTTTGTTTTTAGTTCTGAAAGTTATGTATATAAAATTTTATAACGCAAATGCAATATTCGAGTTCAATTGTAGAACCCGATAGTCATAATTAAAATTCATCGAAACACAAATACCTAATACTGAACAACATGTATGTTTATTAAATTTATCTTCTCATAATGTCATTGGATTACAGATAAATCTACAAATTTCAAAATTTTATAACTGAAATTGAGGTCGATTCAATCGAATTTGGTTTAAATTCGTCAAAAAGGGCAAGGGAGAGAGGTTAAGAAATTCATATTTGGTAAAAAGTTTTTTTGAACCCCCAGGGTCCTCGGCGCTCCTCACTGCGTCGTACCTCAGTCTCTATCAGTGTCGGAAAAAACTGCAACTTTTTTTCCGGAGCGGATAAATAGCTTTTGTTAAGGTAGTGCCATCTACAATATTAAAAATAACGATTGTTGGGTACAAAGGTTGGTCTCCCCCCTCTTATCTTGTAAGAAACACGCTTTTTCATATATTCCGTTTGCTAATTGGCAATTTAAACTTCTCAATAATATTTGATTTATTTAAAGTGAAAGGTGCCTAATAAAGTTATTGGACTTCTACATAAATTAATTTGAAAATAGGGGTATAAATTGGGAATGAAAATCAATTAAAAATTTAATGGGTGTATTTGGAAGACAACTGAAAATTTAATATCATTTCTAATTCCGCTTTTAATTGATAATGGCATTAAAACAGGTTGCATATCATTGCGATTTAAACCTGCAACCCTTAATTATTCAGGAGGTCAACGTCATCCCTACCAACACATTTCTGCATGTTCATTAAATATTTAATTCTTTAATTGTTAATTTTTAACCCCTACACAAAACAAGTCGTGGAAATTTTTAGCTTTTTAATTCATCTCAAGTTAAACAGTAGAGTGGTCTGTTTTACGTCACGCGCTCAATTTTATTTCTAATAAATTGAGCTAAAATGCAATTTTGTTATCGGAAACGAGATCTTTTTTTTTCAACGGTTTTCAGATAATGTTCGCTCATTTCACTGACTTCCAATTAACTCTACTTTAATAGTGAGTATTCGGACGATCTTAATTGTAATTAAAATATCGTTACAGTTTCCACACCTTTACCCCCCCCCCCCTCCCTCCAAAAAAGCCAATTTCAATTAATAAGGAAATGACGTGAAACTACTGAAACTTGTATAAAGTATATCTCTTGATAGTGCGATTTTTGAAAAATAAGGGGGGGTACGTAAAGCTAGTTTTATTTTTTTGTTGCGCTTTTATAAAATATGTTTGAAATGAAAAGATAGGTTCAATTTAAACCCTCTTTAAACCAATAAAATTCGTTTGATGTTTTACATGTAATAGTTCTTTGGAAAAGATCTTAAGAATTACGTTTGTGAAAAGAAAATTGCACACTCTTAAAGAAAATTAGGTTATTAATATTCTTTAATGAGAGTGTATAATTTATTTTTCAAACAAAAAAATTGCATTTATAACGTGAATAAAATTATCTTTCAGAAGTGGAAAATTAATAAAAAAATCAAATAAATGAGGAGTCATTTAAATCAACTCAATTTTCTTTACAACCTTTGATTGCTCTTTACGAAATAAAATTGTTCGAGTCTGCTTTTTGTTTAAAAAGTAATTTATTTATTAAAATAAACTATTCGAGTGAGCGAGCGTATTAAACAATTTAAATCAAAAGTTGAATTGTACAAATTGATTAGCTTCAAGCTGTCCGGGAAACAAGCAAGTTTTTCTTCTTTTTTCAAAGATCAAATTGAACAAACTTTATTGATTTTTGTACAACCCCTCATACCCCTTATAAAATATTAATCTGAATAACATAAGTGCCCACTTTATGACTGAGAAAGCTTTTACAACCCACTAGGTCACTTTACATCAGATAAATTTTAGAAGCGACATTCGGAAAAGTACAGCAAAAAATTAATATTTTCCAAAAAGACAGTTTAAAAGCTTTGACCGATTGTATGCCAATTTGTCACTGTCTAAATATCTCGATCAATCCATGTGCTAGTTTGCATAACCATGTTTACCAGTTACCTATCTGTATCCTCTATTTTTCCATTTGGCTTTCTCTTTATCAAATGGCGCCCGAGCAGGGACTTGAAATAAAATTAGACTTGAGTAAAACAGATTCGAGCAAAAGTACAAAATAAGTCAAAGCAAAATGAAAATGTTTTTATAAACTGCATTAACAGGAGCTATGAGCACAACCCCGACTACAGCTATGGAGGCACTTTTAGACCTACCACTCCTTCACCTATGGGTGAAGAGGAAGAGAAAGAAGAAGATACAATAGGTCCTGGACTTTCTACAGCCAGAATTGTTTGAAAAACCCTTGGATGTCATTCCAAGAGTGTTTGACTTCCAGACACCGTTCGAGTAGTCATTCAGGACCGCAACACGGCTAAAAGTCAATGAATACAACTGGAACAAAAGTCCTCCATCTAGTATTCAGATGGATCTAAAACTGAACAGGGAACAGGTATAGGCATGTATAGTCCAAAATATAGGTCACCAAAAACCTTAGGAAACTACCCCAAAATTATACAAGCTGAAACTTTTGCAATAGATGTATGTGTCCGAGAATGCCTACGAAGGAATTTAAAAGGCAAAAAAGTCTACATAATGTCTGAAAGCCAAGCTGCGATAAAGACACTCAAAGGCAACAGTTTTGAGTCCTTATCCACTTGGGAATGCAGACAATCCCTCAAAACTCTGACAAGGGACAACAAAGTTGCCTCTCATAGGGTGCCGAGTCACGAGGGAATTGAAGGAAACGAAATAGCTGACGAATTAGCTAGAACAAGCTCAAAAGCCCTCCCGATTAGACTCAAACCATTCTGTGAACTGTAGAACACATAGAAGGGCGGAGATCCAAAAATGGGAAACTGAGAACAAAAATTCTCACTGGAACAGCGAACCAAGACAAAGACAGTCGAAGAAATTCATTGAGTACTCGATCACGAATGATAAAAAGGTTCTTCTATTATTAAAGAACGAAATCAGACTCATCACGGTGTCGTCTAGTGTCATCACTAGACACTGTTCGGTGAGGTACGACGTCAAGAAACTGGGGTTGGAGGATAGTGACATTTGCAGGCACTCGATGAATCCGAGATCGAATTCACCGAACACATGGCTCGGCTTAGGCTGAAACACTTAGGGTGGGCTCAATTGACGCCTGAAGAAGTAAAAAGCAAACTTCTCAGGGACATTCTATGCTTTGCTGGCAAGATTGAATTCCTGAGAACATAAATACGAGTAGGCTTATAAATAAAAGATCAACACTGGTCGCTGTTCTCTAAGGCTCAGAAGCCAATCGAACCCTGGGTACAGTACAATGAACTGCATTGCCTATTTAGCCAGCTTTCTCTTTATCAAATGGCGCCCGACCAGGGACTTAAAATAAAATCAGACTCGAAAAAACCAGAGAACAAAAGTAAACAAGTCAAAACAAAACAAAAATGTTTTCTATGGACTTCAATGTCTCCTTGGCCATCTTTCGCTTTATAAAATGGCGCCCCAGCAGAGATTTAAAATAAAATCAGACTCACGCAAAACAGAGAACAAAGTAAGCAAGTCAAAGCAAAACTGAAAATGTTTTCTATGGACTTCAATGTCCGGACATCTTTCATTTTAACAAATGGCGCCCGAGCAGGGACTTAAAATAAAATCAGAGTCGCCCAAAAGAGAGAATAAAGTAAGCATGTCAAAGCAAAACCAAAAATGTTTTTTATAGATTTTATTGGCTATCTTTCTCTTTATCAAATGGCGCCCGAGCAGGGACTTAAAATAAAATCAGACTCGCTCTAAAGAGAGTCAAAGCAAAACCAAAAATGTTTTCTATGTACTTCATTGCCTATTTCGTCATCTTTCTCTTTAGAAATTGGCGCCCGAGCAGGGACTTAAAATAAAATCGGACTCGAGGAAAACAGAGAACAAACTAAACAAATCAAAGCAACACCAAAAGTGTTTTTTATGAACTTCATTGTCTGTTCGTCCGACCCTTAATCTGTCAGTCGTCTGTCCGATTAATTCTCTGTCTAGGCGTCTGTTCATTTATTAAAGTGTCCGTGTTTAGGTATGACAGTCTGCCAATGTATCAATGAATCAATACGTTCTAAATGCTTTCTGATATTTTTGTAAGTCAAATTGATTTTGTATCTTATTTTTATTTTGTTTGTTTAGGAACGAAGCTGCCTTTGTGTAAATTAAAATTGCTAATAATAAAACATGGTTTTATTTTATTAATTAGAAATTTAATGAACAATAATGTAACCTTTTGATGAATTTTTTTTGTTTTACTTTCCTTTATGAAGTCTCTTTTTCCTTTTGCTATTTCTATGAAGTCGGAGCCCTCTTTGTATTTTCATTACAAATTGGTTTTGTATGTACGTGATTAAGTATTGTTCGAACTAATCAATGTATTTTGCTTTATATGACATAATTGACTATTTACAGTGCGTAAGATTCTTTTGTAAATTTGACTAATATTGATTGATATTATTTAAAAAAAAATGATTGAAGGGTTTTTTATAACCCTCCTTTGTTTTAAAGTTTTAAAAACATTTTAAAAACATTTTAGTTCATCGAACCGTATTCAAAGTGACCTAATGGTTTTAAAGTACGATATTTTGTTTAAAAATTTTTATTATCTAACAACCCCTTTAAAATTAAAGTTATAAAAGTTGATTGTTTGTGAAATTGTGTTATAAGCTCTAAGTAATCTAACAAATCATAGCAGGTGCCCCAACTCATAATTACTCTTAGTTGAATTGTCATTAAATTGTTTTTGTTCACGATTAATGTCCTAATAAAGTTTTATAATACTGAACTAATCCACAAAAGTTACAAAATTTTCAAACTGATTGATTTTTGAAAAATAATATACCCGAGCGACACTATACGATATGGAGATTGCTGCTCGGCAATTCACACTAGTAGTGGCATTAATTTAAAAAAATTGAAATTTGATAAAACTGATTATTTTTTGTCAAATTATAAGCTAAGGGTGGTTAAAATTAATATTTTTTAAATCTACGAATTGTTGAGAAGGATAGCATTTGTCTTTCATACCACGCACCCCGTGTGAAATAGGGTGGAATCGAAACACCAAGCCAAAAATAATTTTTGTAAACAAAATTATAATCAAATAATCGTATCAACTTAAAAATTTGTCTCTGTTACCCTATTTCAATTGTGACCTATTTAAGTTTTGTACGTTAGAGCGCAATTGAATTACAGCGACGTTAAATGTAATCAGCCAATACACGAAAGTAGTGATTGTTTAAGACAGTTTATTGCATGTGAATTTCATGAATTATAGTTTCTAACTATAGTAGCTCTCTCTATGTCTGTCCACTTACCATATTTTAACGTTATTTTTTATTAATAACTGTGTTGGCGTAACGACCGTACGTTCTTTATTTCACTGTAGTGCGACATAGATTTAAAAAAAGATCATTGCAGTTACGGTTGCCAAATCTGAGTTAGAGAAGTTAGTAGCAGTAGCTATATACCGGCTGGTCAAACACTTATTACAGGCACTTTAAAATGTAAACCAATACAATTACACAATTATTACAATTAAACAGGCGCAACTTCCTAACGTTTCGTTAAGCAGTCCGAGCTAGGTATGCGCATGATGCAAAGAGTTACCAAGATTATGCTGTTATGCTGGTTGTGACATACAGGGTGTTAAAAAAAGCATTTAGAACTTTAAGAGCGTGTAGTACGCATTACAATGAGCAAAAAAAGTTATATTAAGGGGTGTCCAATAGTTAAGGGTAGTAGTAGTTAAGTGGCCACAACTCGAAAAGTATTTACTATTGGACACCCTTCAATATAACTTTTTTACTCATTTTAATGCGTACTACACGCTCTTAAAGTTCTGCATGCTTTTTTTAACAACCTGTATTTACATCATGCGCATACTTAGCTCGGACTGCATCACGAAACGTTAGGAAGTTGCGCGTGTAATTTGTGGAAAATTACTTACTCTATGATACTATTTATTCGATTAAGCTTTTTTTCTATCATACGCCTGTAATAAGTGTTTGACGACCCAGTATGTAATAATAGGGGTGTTGTTGAGAATTTGAATTAAAGTAGTAGCGTAGGAAATATTTTATGGATTTCTTAAAATTTTGTTGAGAAGCGCGTGTAGGCTACACATCGCGCCTATCTACTATCAAAAGTCTATATTTGCAAAGAGCGAACGTTTTAAAGTGTTTGATGTAAAAAATACTCACTGAAACAATAAAGTTGCAATTCCTTCCTCGGAAAACATTACAACAGGAGGCGAATATCTTTCATTTGTTCCACAAATAACATTATCAACCGCGCCATAAAGAGAATCCGAACCGGTGACTAGTTGAAGATGCCCATTAATGCAACTGAAAGAAAAGCTTCCTTTTAGAAATTTTTAACTCTCATTGTAGTAGTATTATTTAAAAAAAAGTCAAACACACTCGTTGTGTCTTTAAACAAACAGCGCTTTTGTCACTTTGAGAATACTTGGAGAGTTTATAAGGATTTTTCGACGATTCTTTTATGTTCTCAAAATGATTGTTTGGTATGGAGGCAAAAGTATACGATTAAAATCGAAACACAAAGCGAGAGCGTTAATTAATCTGAGCGACACACAAACGTTTCCATATGAGATTAAACCTTTGTACAAATTAACCACAAATTCCACAAGATAAGAAAAAAATTACCTCGTTCCATTAAATCGTCCGATGTTAACTAATCTGTAAATTTGTATTTCGATCCGTTGAGAAGGTGTCGGCACGAATGTGAACCAACAGAAGTTTGGTCCTTCCAAGGATGGCGATTTAATTTGGCCGAAACTTTTTCCTGAATGTTTTAGTAATTCGACCGAGTCAATTGTCATGTTACATGCTGAAACAAAATAAAATTAAATTATTAGTTGTTATTAAATACATTTACACAATAAATGTAATTAAGAGTTTTAGAAAGAGGAAACAAAACAAACTCAAAATGAAAGAGATATATTGGTGTAGTCATAAAAGATAGTGTCTAAGGCAGCGATGCACAACTTAAAGCTCATAGGCACGTTTTTTACCACCCGTCGTTTCTCAATAAATCAACTCTTAGTATCAAATAATAATTGCACGAACACAATTCTTTTTTATATATAAATTACAATTTTGTTTTTTAAATATAAAAATCTCTTATTTTTCCCTCACAAAAACTTTTGTCAACACAAAGGGTAGGCGATCAATCACACTGGTAGACAACAGGACTTTCAGAAACAGTCAGACTTACATACAGACAAACAAACAAACGTACCAACGGATGGATAAGACAAAATAATAATCTCCGAGAGTCTCCGCAGAAAATTGAACAACCGGATAGACGTACAGAAAACAAACGCACGAACGAATAGATTGAAAGTTAAATAGACAGTCAGGCAGGCAAATAGTCAGATTATTGGACGTAGAAATGACAAATGTTTTAACGAAAAGATGGAGTGGTAAACAGTCAGATAGGCAAACAGGCACATAAATTGACGATTAGATTTACAGACGTAAGACAATAATGTACGGGCAAAAAGATAAAAAGGCAAACAGGCTGCGCTATTTCGACAACCATCATACTGAAGTCGCTCCAGGAGGTTAAGTCGGGTGGCAAAGCCCCCCGCTCTCCCAGCATCAGCGCCATTCAACGAGATGGGAACCCACTCGACTTTCGTCTAAGCACACCGAACATCGAAGATTTGTGTTCTTTCTTTGGAAACCACAGGCAAGAGAAACACCACCATCCTCCTCACTCCAAAACTTAGCGAGGAAGTAGTAATTATCTAGTGAATTGCAAGAGTTCGGCTAAACGGGTTTACGCCTTAGTCGGTTGCATCTATCGCCCACTTTGGCCCAAGAATTCAGCATGTACGGCGAGATCCTCTGTTCGTGAGAGAAGGTGGTAGTGCCGGGCTACTACTCAGTGCATGACAGCCTATTCACTTCTCTTTTGGAAGTTCATGGAAGTTCAGTGAATAGTGCCAATAGGAAGTGCCCGATTAGAGAGCGGCACGACTCTAGATCAAGGCTAAACCTCTAAAACTTTCTCAGTGGCATCCCCGCCACCTTGTTCAGATAGTGGTCGTTGTTATGTCGAGAAAAGATATCGAAGATTTATGTTCTTTCTTTGGAAACCACAGGCAAGAGAAACACCACCATCCTCCAAACTCCAAAAATTAGCAAGGAAGTGGTAATTATCTGGTGAATTGCGAGAGTTCTGCTAAACGGGTTTATGCCTTAGGGTGTGCGCAAATTAAAAGATTCGAGCATAGAGTCTAGAGCATAGCATAGACCACAGCGTTCTGGGGTACTCAAATTCAAAGCTGAGAGCATAGAGCATAGAGCATATTGCACCCTTGTAGGGACATATCATTCTAGCTGAAATTTCAAACAACTCTATGTAAACTCTATGGTCGAAACTTCTAATTTGCGTACACCCTTAGTCGGTTGCACCTATCGCCCGCTTTGGCCCAAGACTACTACTCAGTGCATGATAACCTATCCTTATTCCCTTTGGTCCAAGATCTTTCGCTATACGAGGATAGTTTCGGTTCATGGAAGTTCAGTGAATAGTGCCAATAGTGAGTGTCCGATTAGAGAGCGTTGCGACTCTAGATCAAGGCCAAACCTCTAAAACTTTCTCAGTCGCATCCCCGCCACCTTGTTTAGATAGTCGTCGTTGTGGTTTCGAGAAAGTACAACTAAACTGATGCGAGGAGGTCGCAACGGGCAGCCGAAGTCTTGTCAGGGATAAGGTAAATAGACAGTCAGATATGCAGACGTACAAGTGACAGATACAACAGTCAGATAGGCAAACAGGCAGATAAATGGACGATTGGATTGACATACGTAAGACAAATGTACGAACGAAAAAATGGAACGACAAACAGACAGTCAGATAGGCAGACTATTGGATGTACAAATGACTAACGTACTAACGAAACATTTGGAACGAAAAACAGTCAGACTCTAACAGTGCTCCCTAAGCTTATAAACGAACGGATAAATGGACAAAGACAGAGGTGTGTCGGGGGTTGAGGGTGCCGACGAAGCTAATTTTGAACGTAAAAAAATTTTCTTTATTAATCTGTGCATAAACACAAAGCAGTTAATTTTAAAAAATCATTTACTTCTACCACCGATGGAATTTTTTAATTAAAATTATAATTTTTTCTGGCTATTATATTATCAAATTATTAAGGTTTGACGCTTATGCAAATTTTGAACTTGGTGCAAATTAATTTAAATAAGCGTTTGGGAATTCTTTAAAAAAATTTATATTAGAAGATTATATTTATTTAGTAAATTTAAAATAAGCCATTAAAGGTTTATTTTAATATTCATCATAAATATAGGCACGTTAGATCCGAACGTGCCTTAGTACACCCTAATAGCTCACTGTGGTTCTCATTCAATTTTGACTATCAATATTCATAAGAACTGTTTGATACAAGCTTTAGGAAAACCCTCGCTAATATTTTAATCCCCTTAAGTAGAAGAGGAAATTTTACGAAAATGCTTATTAACGAAAATGTTCAAAAACAGACGTAATCGTACGTCCGTAATCTTAAATGGGGGTAGTATTGTTTAGTGCTCAGTCAAGCAGATGCAAGTAAATTTCTGTACACTCAATTAGTGTATAACCATCAATGGACTATTTTTTGATTCAACCCTCTTTTAATCCCTTATGCCCTTCTATCCACCATGAGGGATATTTGTGGGCTTTAAAGACCCGGTTGTCCTAGTTCACGAATAAAATGTTTTTTAAAAATAAGAAAACCATTCTATGATTAAAGAAGCTGTACCTAAACACCACTTACAAAACAACCCTTATTTGACCTACATTAAGCAGAACAAGAAATTGATTGTTTATAACCAAATATACAACAAATGTCAACAATTTTGCCTAAAAGGAAGGAAACAATTATAGAAATATTTTGACATGACATAACATAAGGGCTCACATTTTATTTACCCTTATAACTCTTTGTATAAAATGACAAACGAAGGGAAGTAATAGATGATGAATACTGTAAAGATTTTTCTAACTTATCTAAAAACCCCAATTGGAAAAATCTAGAGCAACGTGAAAGCATTTATAAAAGTGATTTGAAGTCTCGAATAACAACCACTACCATAGACTAATTTAAAATGGAACATGGAAGAGGGTGTTTTGAGTCCCATTTTTTGGGTTTTCGCTTATATTTAAAAAACAGTGGGTTCTAGTGAAAAAATTACTCTTAGCAAACTGAAAGCTTATTAAATTTTCTACAAGATTATTATATATTTTTTTTCTACTCCTTGTAGTTTTTGAGATATCCGCCCGCAAAAATCGTTAATGTATGCAAACTTAATGAAGGCAAAAACGATTTTTGCGGGCGGATATCTCGAAAACTATAAAGAATAGAAAAAAATATATATACACTATCTTATAAGAAATTCAATAAGCTTTCGTTTTGCTAAGAATAATTTTTTCCCTAGGACCCCCCGTTTTTGAACTATAAGCAAAAAACTCAAAAACTCCCTTAGCCATATTGCTAAGACCGGGGACTTTTAATATTTTTACCTCCTAACTTCTCTAAACACATTTCATAAGAAAAATATTCCATCTTCTACAGCCCTTTCTTTGAGCGTTTGTTGACTGGACTATATTGAATGTATGTTGGGGAAATAAAGACTTCAAAGGCCCGGCTTAGGCATTTTGTGCTTAGAAAGGAAATTAATTGAAAATGTATCGATTTGTTCGAATGAAGAGCGTGTCTACAAAAGACAAGTACACTCATAACTAGAAAATGAGCTGTGTATTAATTATTGAGCAATTGAGTCGAAGTGAATAAGTCGATATAGTAGCTAACTTAGAGAGGAAGAAAATAGAATATTGTTTTATTTGGAAAAATGTTTATGGGAAAATATAAAGGAAGACATCTAAATTCCAAAACTTATTGATTAGTCGAAAACAAACAGAAAAGATGTAAATACAGTTAGACCCTCGTTTTGTATTTGAATACTCAATGGTAATAATAACTCAAAAGTCCATTCAAAATTGTTAAATAATTCATATAGATATAAACTACAAAAGATTAAATAAATAATAGCAACAATAATAATAAATTCTTCCAAATATTAATTCAATTTATTTATTTACGAAGGGAAGCAAAAACAGATTCTAATTTAATTAATAATCAATCGGAACGTAATTAGATATAAAATTTACTAGTTACGTAATTATTAAACTAAATAAATCGAAATATATTTAAATAAATAATTCGGGCCTTTATATCTTACACAATGGCTTGCATTTACATTTATAAATGCGTATCAAAGTTTATAGCAATTAAATTCTCAGCAGAGATATTCTGAATAAAGTTAGTCATGTTGATAAGCCGTCATTTAAAATAATTAAATTAGTATTAGCGAAAGCTCGCGTTAAACTAAGTATATAAGTAACTGTCCTTTAAAACAAACCTTTAAACATCATACGTTGATGGGAACAATTCAATTTTATTTCCATCCCAAAAGGTTAAAGATTACAGTCTAAATTAGATTTAACATTAAGTTATTCGCCTTAATTACCTTAAAAATTAATTTTCACTCAATTTCTAACTTTAAAGTGAGTTTTTCAATTTAGCGTGCGGTTTAATAAACGGACGCACAATACGCGTACGTTTTAGATAGCAAATATAGCGAGTGTCAATGAAAATTAGACTACCGTTTGTAATAAAACGAAATCAGCCTTCATGATGCGTAAACACTTTAACGTGATGTTATGATTTTTTACGTGCGTTTAATAAACGGACGCACAACACGCGTACGTTTTAGATATCACATATAATGAACGTCAATGAAAATTAGACTACAATTTCTAATAAAGCGAAATCAGGCTTCATGATGAGTTGATAAGTAAACACTTTAACGTAATGTTATGATTTTTATGTGCGTTTAAAAAACGGACGCACAATACGTGTACGTTTGAGATATCAAATCTTAAAACGTCAATAAAAATAAGATCACAATTTCTAATAAAGGGAAATCAGTCTTCATGAAGAGTAAACACTTTAATGTGATGATGAATTGATGAGTAAACACTTTAACATGATGCTAGGATTTTTACGTGCGTTTAATAAACGGACGCATAATACGCGTACCTTTTAGATATCAAATATAAGGAACGTCAATGAAAATTAGACTACAATTTCTAATAAAGCGAAATCAGGCTTCATGATGAGTTGATAAGTAAACACTTTAACGCGATTTATGATTTTTACGTGCGTTTAATAAACGGACGCACAATACGCGTACGTTTTAAATATCAAATCTAAAGAACATCAATGAAAATAAGATCACAATTTCTAATAAAGCGAAATCAGCCTTCATGAAGAGTAAACACTTTAATGTGGTGTTATGATTTTTACGTGCGTTTAATAAACGTATGCACAACACGCGTACGTTTTAGATACGAAATATAATGAACGTCAATGAAAATTAGACTACAATTTCTAATAAAGCGAAATCAGCCTTCATGATGAATTGATGAGTAAACACTTTAAAATGATGCTAGGATTTTTACGTGCGTTTAATAAACGGACGCATAATACGCGTACCTTTTAGATATCAAATATAAGGAACGTCAATGAAAATTAGACTACAATTTCTAATAAAGCGAAATCAGGCTTCATGATGAGTTGATAAGTAAACACTTTAACGCGATT
The DNA here is from genome assembly GCA_963924605.1 of Malthinus seriepunctatus. Taxonomy (NCBI): domain Eukaryota; kingdom Metazoa; phylum Arthropoda; class Insecta; order Coleoptera; family Cantharidae; genus Malthinus; species Malthinus seriepunctatus. The sequence continues at coordinate 1,809,445 of OZ004605.1, forward strand.
TATGATTTTTACGTGCGTTTAATAAACGGACGCACAATACGCGTACGTTTTAAATATCAAATCTAAAGAACATCAATGAAAATAAGATCACAATTTCTAATAAAGCGAAATCAGCCTTCATGAAGAGTAAACACTTTAATGTGGTGTTATGATTTTTACGTGCGTTTAATAAACGTATGCACAACACGCGTACGTTTTAGATACGAAATATAATGAACGTCAATGCAAATTAGACAACAATTTCTAATAAAGCGAAATCAGCCTTCATGATGAATTGATGAGTAAACACTTTAACATGTTGCTAGGATTTTTACGTGCATTTAATAAATGGACGCATAACACGCGTACGTTTTAGATATCAAATATAATGAACGTCAATGAAAATTAGACTACAATTTCTAATAAAGCGAAATCAGGCTTCATGATGAGTTGATATAAGTAAACACTTTAACGTAATGTTATGATTTTTATGTGCGTTTAAAAAACGGACGCACAATACGTGTACGTTTGAGATATCAAATCTTAGAACGTCAATAAAAATAAGATCACAATTTCTATTAAAGGGAAATCAGTCTTCATGAAGAGTAAACACTTTAATGTGATGATGAATTGATGGGTAAACACTTTAACATGATGCTAGGATTTTTACGTGCGTTTAATAAACGGACACATAATACGCGTACCTTTTAGATATCAAATATAAGGAACGTCAATGAAAATTAGACTACAATTTCTAATAAAGCGAAATCAGCCTTCATGATGAATTGATGAGTAAACACTTTAACATGTTGCTAGGATTTTTACGTGCATTTAATAAATGGACGCATAACACGCGTACGTTTTAGATATCAAATATAATGAACGTCAATGAAAATTAGACTACAATTTCTAATAAAGCGAAATCAGGCTTCATGATGAGTTGATAAGTAAACACTTTAACGTAATGTTATGATTTTTATGTGCGTTTAAAAAACGGACGCACAATACGTGTACGTTTGAGATATCAAATCTTAGAACGTCAATAAATTTAAGATCACAATTTCTAATAAAGGGAAATCAGTCTTCATGAAGAGTAAACACTTTAATGTGATGATGAATTGATGAGTAAACACTTTAACATGATGCTAGGATTTTTACGTGCGTTTAATAAACGGACACATAATACGCGTACCTTTTAGATATCAAATATAAGGAACGTCAATGAAAATTAGACTACAATTTCTAATAAAGCGAAATCAGGCTTCATGATGAGTTGATAAGTAAACACTTTAACGTGATCTATGATTTTTACGTGCGTTTAATAAACGGACGCACAATACGCGTACGTTTTAAATATCAAATCTAAAGAACATCAATGAAAATAAGATCACAATTTCTAATAAAGCGAAATCAGCCTTCATGAAGAGTAAACACTTTAATATGGTGTTATGATTTTTACGTGCGTTTAATAAACGTATGCACAACACGCGTACGTTTTAGATACGAAATATAATGAACGTCAATGAAAATTAGACTACAATTTCTAATAAAGCGAAATCAGCCTTCATGATGAATTGATGAGTAAACACTTTAACATGTTGCTAGGATTTTTACGTGCGTTTAATAAACGGACGCATAACACGCGTACCTTTTAGATATCAAATATAAGGAACGTCAATGAAAATTAGACTACAATTTCTAATAAAGCGAAATCAGGCTTCATGATGAGTTGATAAGTAAACACTTTAACGCGATTTATGATTTTTACGTGCGTTTAATAAACGGACGCACAATACGCGTACGTTTTAAATATCAAATCTAAAGAACATCAATGAAAATAAGATCACAATTTCTAATAAAGCGAAATCAGCCTTCATGAAGAGTAAACACTTTAATATGGTGTTATGATTTTTACGTGCGTTTAATAAACGTATGCACAACACGCGTACGTTTTAGATACGAAATATAATGAACGTCAATGAAAATTAGACTACAATTTCTAATAAAGCAAAATGGCATTTATGAAAATTAGACTAAAATTTATAATAAAGCGAAATCAGCCTTTAAGATGAGTAAACACTTTAACGTGATGGGGTTTTTTACGTGCGTTTAATAAACGGAAGGACAATACGCGTACGTTTTACATATCAAATATAATCAACACCAATGAAAGTTCAAACAATTTCAAACAAAACCAAATCTACTCTCATGAATTCTTAATAGATAGATGCGTGCGTTTAATAAACGGACGTACAATACACGTACGTTTACAGTTTACATATTTAATTATTTTTTGCACTTATTTGTATATTTAAAACCTAAAAAATTTAAATTTTTACGTGCTAAAAGTTTATTCAAATTATTTTTTTAACTTTTTAATCGAGTTTATGTAAATTTAGTTTTTTTGGTTGATTATTAGGAGCATTGTTGCTAAGGATGGGGACTTATTTATTTGTACGTGTCTCTTCTTAGGTTGTAAATTGAATAAAAATTGATTAAAGATGTGAATGTGAGAATTTTTCGATAAATCAAGTTTGTAACAAGAAATAGCTTTAATTAACACTTCGATATAAAAGAAATTCAATACGCTGTTTGTGTTATCTAGTTGGGATTAAATTTCAAACTTAATTTAAAGAAAAGGAAATTAGTTGATAAGGAAATTCTTTTGTGTTTGTTCTATGTAGATCTTTTGATGAGAATTGTGTAGGTGAGTTAGCATCCGTCCAAACGTCCATTTTACGCATCCTTACGTTCGGAGTACTCCTTTTCAAGATTTAATTAAATGCTAATTTCGTGTATAATAAATTATTAAGAGGATTTTAAATTTGCTTTACTAAAAGGGGTGGTATTTTCGTGTTTGTATTAAAGTATTTTCTCGCTAGTTTTGTACCTCTTGAAAGCAAATAATTTTCTCGCTTTAATATTCAGGTATTAACAGAGCGACATGCTGCAAGCAGCCCCCAAAGTAACCTCTGGATTAGTGCTAAAATGCTCTGCAAAAATAATTATTTCAAAAAGGTCATCAAGGAGCTGTTGAGTTGGCAAGAGAGTCTTGAGTCGACATAACTTCTTCGTATTCATCTTAGGTGGAAACTGGACTAACATGAGCATTAGTTGCACTTGGGTGCATTCAAAGGGTGCAATGAAATCAGAATTGAAAGGACAGGAAGATGAGCTATAAGGAGGCACCCAAATGGGCCCTTAGTGCGTGCACTTTAGTTCGCCATCCACCCTAACAATAGTAATCTTTGGGTGTGTATAATAAATTATAAGGGTTTTAAAGGGGTGCTATTTTTGTGTTTGTATAAAAGTATTTTCTCGCTGTTTGGTAGTTTTGTATCTGTTGGAAGCAAATAATAAATTTCTCACCTTTTTTTAAGCAAAGTCGTATAATTAAGTGGTGGAATATTAAAGCTAAATAAAACTTCATAACAAATCGGTAAACAAGCCCGCAAAACATTAAAAAGAGCAAAAGTAATTGAAAAGAGAAAAATATATAAAAGCATAAAGTTACATAAGTAAACAAATTGTTTGAAAAGGGAATTGGAAAATTGCCAAAAGAAGGTAAAAAAAATATAAAAGTGTTTATTACGCTTAAATAACAAAATATTTTTTTTTTAAATTTCGCGTTAATTTACTAATTATTGTTGTTGATAATTTACAAGGGTAAAATAATTAAATTGTTTTGACGAAAAAAAAAAATCATTTATTAACTAAAATTGAATTTTTGTTTAATAAACCACTTTTACGTAATTATTTAGAAATGAAACCCCATTTTGATGCCAATTATCCTTGACGGTTCAAAAAATCCTAATATTTTCATAATTATTTTCTTGTTTTTTTCCTAAAGTATATTAAGGTGAAGGAACTTAAAATTAAATTAAGTTTCTATTGAAAACAAACCTTTAAAGAAAAAGCTGGCGCCTTCTTAAAAAAAAGTATTTTTTTCATAAAAATGTAAGCTTTTCTAAGTTTTCGTGGAGATTTAAAGGTTTCTTTCCATATCAAAAAAAATTAATAATTCAAAATTATGTCAAAGTTACAATTTTTGAAAGGAAAAAATTTACGAAAACATTTTTAAGCTTCTCAGTATTAAGATCCATCTGTAGACGCTCTCGGACGGATGTACAAGTACATAGTACAAAGAGGTGAAAGTGATGAAAAACAGCAGAACTCAATTACTTATTTAAAGCATATATAAACATAAGCAATGCTTATAAGCATCATGTACTCGACCTATAGTTATGAATGATGTATAAACAGCCAGCTAATGCTCGGAAGACGAAAAATAATCAAGGCTGAAAATCTGAGAAAATTCTTTAAAAACACCACTTGAATTAATCTATAAACTCATTTTTTTGGAGCATTTTAAACATCAAGTTTTCGACGTATAGTTATGAAGGGGGTATAAACGGGCAGCTAAGGCCCGGAAGAGGAAATTAATCAAGGCTGACAAATCTTATAAAAAATTTTAAACATACCTCTGGAATTAATCTATAAACTCAATTTTTTGTGGCATTTTAAGCATCAAGTACTCGACATATAAAGTTATGAAGGATGTATAAGCAGGCAGCTAAGGCCCGGAAGACTAAAATAATCAAGGCTGAAAATCTGAGAAAATTCTTTAAACACACCTCTGGAATTAATCTATAACCTCATTTTTTTGTGGTATTTTACGCATCAAATACTCGACCTATAGTTAAGAAGGATGTATATGCAGGCAGCTAAGGCCCGAAAAAGGAAATTAATCAAGGCTGACAAATCTGAGAAAATCCTTTAAACACACCTCTGGAATTAATCTATGAACTAAATGTTTTGTGGCATTTTAAGCATCAAGTTTTCGACGTATAGTTATGAAGGGGGTATAAACGGGCAGCTAAGGCCCGGAAGAGGAAATTAATCAAGGCTGACAAATCTTATAAAAAATTTTAAACATACCTCTGGAATTAATCTATAAACTCAATTTTTTGTGGCATTTTAAGCATCAAGTACTCGACATATAAAGTTATGAAGGATGTATAAGCAGGCAGCTAAGGCCCGGAAGACTAAAATAATCAAGGCTGAAAATCTGAGAAAATTCTTTAAACACACCTCTGGAATTAATCTATAACCTCATTTTTTTGTGGCATTTTACGCATCAAATACTCGACCTATAGTTAAGAAGGATGTATATGCAGGCAGCTAAGGCCCGAAAAAGGAAATTAATCAAGGCTGACAAATCTGAGAAAATCCTTTAAACACACCTCTGGAATTAATCTATGAACTAAATGTTTTGTGGCATTTTAAGCATCAAGTTTTCGACGTATAGTTATGAAGGGGGTATAAACGGGCAGCTAAGGCCCGGAAGAGGAAATTAATCAAGGCTGACAAATCTGAGAAAATTTTTTAAACACAACTCTGGAATTAATCGATAAACTCATTTTTTTGTGGCATTTTAAGCATCAAGTACTCGACCTATAGTTATGAAGGATGTATAAGCGCGCAGCTAAGGCTCGGAAGACGAAAATAATCAAGGCTGAAAATCTGAGAAAATTCTTTAAAAACACACCTCTTGAATTAATCTATAAACTCATTTTTTTGGAGCATTTTAAACATCAAGTTTTCGACGTATAGTTATGAAGGGGATATAAACGGGCAGCTAAGGCCCGGAAGAGGAAATTAATCAAGGCTGACAAATCTGAGAAAATTTTTTAAACACACCTCTGGAATTAATCTATAAACTCATTTTTTTGTGGCATTTTAAGCATCAAGTACTCGACCTATAGTTATGAAGGATGTATAAGCAGGCAGCTAAAGCCCGGAAGACGAAAATAATCAAGGCTGAAAATCTGAGAATATTCCTTGAACACACCTCTGGAATTAATCTATGAACTCAATTTTTTGTGGCATTTTAAGCATCAAGTACTCGACATATATAGTTATGAAGGATATATAAGCAGGCAGCTAAAGCCCGGTAGACGAAAATAATCAAGGCTGAAAATCTGAGAAAATTCTTCAAAAACACCTCTGGAATTAATCTATGAACTCAGTTTTTTGTGGCATTTTAAGCATCAAGTACTCGACCTACAGTTATGAAGAATGTATAAGCAGGCAGCTAAGGCCCGGAAGACGACAATAATCAAGGCTGAAAATCTGAGAAATTTCTTTAAAAACACACCTCTGGAATTAATCTAGAAACTCAATTTTTTGGGGCATTTAAAGCATCATGTACTCGACCTATAGTTATAAAGGATGTATAAACGGGCATGATGAAAAATATAGAGGCTGAAAAACGAAAAAGGAGAAAATTGTTTAGAAAGACATCTCTGGAAATTATTTGAGGCATTTTAAGTAGCATCCACTCGACCTAGTTATGGAAGGCAAATAAACGGGCAGCTAAGGCAGATAAAAATAAATAAGGTTGAAAAATTTGAAAAAATTCTTAAAACCGCATCTCTAGAATTCATGTACAAACTCAATTATTTGGGTAATTTTAAGTATTATTATCCACTGGACCCAGTTATTATAAAGGCTAGATCAATGGGCAGCTCAGACCCTGAAGATGAAATATATCAAGGTTGAAAAAAATGTTTGGAAACACATTTCTAGAATTCATGTACAAACGCAATTATTTGGACCATTTCGAGTATCATCCATTCGACTTAGATTTAGAAAGTGCATAAATGGGCAGCTAAGGCCCTGAAAACGAAATATATCAAGGCTGAAAAATCTGAGAAAATTGTTTAAAAACATATCAAATTCATATACAAATTCAAGTTTTTGAGGCATTTCAAGCATCATGTTCGTGACCTATAGTTATGAAGAGTGTATAAATGGGCAGCTAAGACCCTAAGACAAAATTATATAAAGGCTGAAAAATCTGAAAGCAATGTTTAGAAACATATTTCTGGAATTCATGTACAAATACTTTTTTTTTTGGGGCATTTCAAGTATCATGTACTTGACCTAGTTATGCAATGGAGGGTTCATAAACGGGCAGCTAAGGCCCATTAGACGCAATACATCATGTCTTAAAAATCTGAAAAAATTGTTTAGAAACACGTCTATGAAATTCATCTACAAATTCGATTTTTTGGGGCATTTCAAGCATCATGTACTTATAGTTATGAATGGTGCAAAAACGGGCAGCTAAGGCCCGGAAGACGGTAATAATCGAGGCCGAAAAATGTGAGAATATTGTGTAGATGTATTCCTTTCTATCTATGTGTCTTTTCTCCACCTGCCTTTCTGTCAATCTGTTATTTTATCCCTATGCCTTTGATATTGATCGATATATCTTTCAGCCAAGTTTTTCTGCCTGCTTATCGTTCTGTCAGATACTCTTTTTGTCTAACTGTCGGACTGTGTTTTTTTTTGATTTGTCAGTCGAATTGTAATATTTTATGTAGTAATAATAAAAATACTTACTGTATCCGCAGAATTTTTCGAGTCCACATTGTGTACAACGATTTGGAGATTCTTTGCCACAATGGCAACCTCCATCTTGTACACAACACGCACACTGGTAACTACTAAGATTCCAGGGACAGGAACAGCCTCTCGATTCTTGAGTCCATAAATCTATTTGACCTGAAAAAAATAAAATAAATTTATTCATATTGTTGGAAAAGAAAAATTAAAAAGTTGACAAACTGTTAATTCGTTTAAATTTATTTCCAAAAAGTTTTTCAATTAATTATTGATGTTTTAAAAGCTCTCGAGTATTTTCTTTAAAAAATGTTTCGTGCCATAATCTGGGATTAATTTTTAAGCAATACTTAAGATAAATTTTTAAACAAGTCCACGATTTTTTTCTTCAAAAAAAAGAAAGTGCGTCAACTTTTTAACCCCTTTAAATTAAGGGGTGCAAAATTTCGATAATTAACATACGAACTACTTGTAATTAATTCACAAAATTTAAATGCTGATTGTGCTTAAAATAAGTAAATCCTATGCTTTTGTTTCGTGCTAATGTGACGTGCAGGCTAAACTAAGATATCTAATGTTATTTACACCCTTAATACTCTAAAGCCCTACGCTTAGCCACACCTTAATTATGAGTAACGAAATAATTTTCCAACTAACATTAAAATATTTTTTACGACTTTAACTCTTATTCTGGCTCGATTTGTTAATAATTATAAAAAATTAATGAAAAATATTAGATTAATGGACGCATAAAAAGTAAGCCCTTATAATTAAATTATAGTAATTAATTTTTATTATTATTTTTATTTTGACATAATAATGAATTTTTGTGCTTGAAAGCTTAATTTCAACATGAACAATTTTATCGCTTTAATAAAAAATTAATCTAAGGGCTTTTAGTGATTGTTAATTAATGTGTTGGTCAAAAGTTACTTTTAACGTGTTAACAATCAATTTTCTTTATGTATTGAATGTGGCACATCGACTACTTATACGAATCGATCTTCAAGAATTAATTCTAAAAAATATTCACAGGTTGTACACCTACATACAGGTATACAGGCAGCTTAGTCTAAGGTTCTTAGGAAAATATCTGAAAATAACGCATCTCCTGTTATCATCATAACGTTAGTATGCAATTTTAAAGAAAGGCGCGCAAACGTCACTATTTTTAATCTCCCACTCTCCTCGCTATATTTCGAGAACGGTTGATCGCACAAAAAATAAATTAGATCGAATTTGTAGATAATTTTATGATCTACAAATTTTATAATAACCTCTAATGACGTATGATGCATAGTAAACGAGATATTTGCAAAAAAAAAATTTTGAGACCTTTAATCTTGAATATTGTCACGCGTAAAAATATTACGCAAATTATTTAATGCAATTATTAAGTAGTACAAGAATTTAATGTACACAGAGTTTACAATACGTGACTATTGTCAGGTATTGGAAGAATGTGAGATAAAGCATAAATCGCCAGTTTTAGCAATTTTAGTTGGCGCGTGTGCCAAGTTAATAAAAGACCCCAAATTAGGTTTTTAGGGTTAGTTAAATTACGAGTCAGTAAATTCTAGCACTGTGGTTTTTGTTATCTTAATCTCGGTACACTTTGGAGAGTCTGGACTCCAGAGGTCATGACTAACCCCCAGTCGTGACAATATCTTAACACGCGGATGCGAGATTGTATGAGACTTTTGAGTCTTTAGAACGTCAAAACATAGATTTATGCAAATATTCTGACTTTCATTCCGAGGTTAAACCCTTATTTGACCGGACTATAATGTTGGATGAAATTGGAAAAAGTTTAAAAAGTCCAAGGAGCTAGTATATTTGCGTTCGTAGATATAAGTTTTCTTTAGGTGCTTTATGATGCAATGTTTTTCCATTTTCAGCTAATATTATTACAGCGATCTTGCGTTTAATATTCTAGAAGTTTAAGAGGTTGAAAACGTCTTCTAAGAAGTCTTCCATTTAATACATTCCTGCATACTTGACTCTCATTCTTTATGAATGCCTCTAACTAAACCTGAACTCGTTTTAAATTTTGTAATCATAAAACTTATCTTTTTCTTTAAATTAAACTTAGTTTTACATATTACGCTGTCTGGGTAATGTGTAGACTCAATTTAAACTGAATTATGTTGGATTTAATTGAAAGATGTCCATTTTAGGATTATACTGAGTAAACCAGACCGATTTGAGTAAATATGTGCCTTTTAAAACTTGTATAAAGTGTTATGTGTAATTAGTTCAAAAGTTCACCCATAATAGATTTTAGAGATATAGAGTGGTAAATTAAATATTTAAATCACTTCCGGTTAAACCAAAACAGCGTGAAATTACCATTATACAAAAATTGACATACAATTATAGAAGATTGAACAAACATCGATCCTCTCTCTTATTCGATACCTTTCTCCCTCATAGAAAATACATTTCCCAATAATAAATAAATTCAAAATGTATCGAATCAAAGAAGATATTAAAATAGGAAGTCGTATTACTGTTATAGGTACGTACATGACATTTTTAATTAAATTTTTTTACCTTTTATGTTTCAGCTCAATATTTAAAAGTTAAGGTAATATGGAAAAAGCGTATTTGTGCAAGTGACAGAATACACTTAAACTGCAAAGTAATCATTTCTTTGATAAAATAATTAAAATTAAGTTTTTATTAAATATAAATAAATTTTTACAAAAGTTCAGAAACAGTTTTAGATAAAATTTCCTCTATTAAACTTTTCAGCAGCTCAAAAGAGCTATGAAACGATACCAAACTCGACATTTTATCACACCGACGCTAGGCGTCGCGACGTTCAGCTTTTTATTTTCTTACGCAAACCTATTGTTTTAAAAAAAAAATACTCAGTTGGCTTGTCTAAATTCAGATTACAAACGAGAACTTTCTATCTTGTACACACAACTTTTTTATGTTATCTTACGTTATGTTAATTAACATAACGTTATGTTACGTTATGTTAATTAACATAACGTAACATAAGTAACTTAAGTAAAGTAACATTAATATGTTACTTTATGTTATTTTTTGCGATGAAAAATAATGATTAAAACTTTGTGAAGTTTTTAGAAAGTTCATAAGAAAATAAAATTACATAAATTTAATAAAAATAACATAATTATGAACATAACGTAACATAACATAATCAAGGAAAGTTGTGTAAATGAAGTACAATGTTCTCGTTTGGTATCCGAATTTCGTTCGACAAGCCAACTGAGTAATCTTCTACAAAAAAACAAGAGGTTTCTATAAGAAAATTAACAGTTGAACGTCGCGACGCCTAGCGCCGATGTGATAAAAAGTCGAGTTTAGTATCGTTTCATAGCTCTTTTGACCTCTTAAAAATTTTCAGCAAAAAAACAAGAGGTTTCTATAAGAAAATAAACAGTTGAACATCGCGACGCCTAGCGCCGATGTGATAAAAAGTCGAGTTTAGTATCGTTTCATAGCTCTTTTGACCTCTTAAAAATTTTCAGCAAAAAAACAAGAGGTTTCTATAAGAAAATTAACAGTTGAACGTCGCGACGCCTAGCGCCGATGTGATAAAAAGTCGAGTTTAGTATCGTTTCATAGCTCTTTTGACCTCTTAAAAATTTTCAGCAAAAAAACAAGAGGTTTCTATAAGAAAATAAACAGTTGAACGTCGCGACGCCTAGCGCCGATGTGATAAAAAGTCGAGTTTAGTATCGTTTCATAGCTCTTTTGACCTCTTAAAAATTTTCTGCATAAAAACAAGAGGTTTCTATAAAAAAATTAACAGTTGAACGTCGCGACGCCTAGCGCCGATGTGATAAAAAGTCGAGTTTAGTATCGTTTCATAGCTTTTTTGACCTCTTAAAAATTTTCTGCATAAAAACAAGAGGTTTCTATAAAAAAATTAACAGTTGAACGTCGCGACGCCTAGCGCCGATGTGATAAAAAGTCGAGTTTAGTATCGTTTCATAGCTCTTTTGACCTCTTAAAAATTTTCAGCAAAAAAACGAGGTTTCTATAAGAAAATTAACAGTTGAACGTCGCGACGCCTAGCGCCGATGTGATAAAAAGTCGAGTTTAGTATCGTTTCATAGCTCTTTTGACCTCTTAAAAATTTTCCCCGAAAATTTTTTAAAGTAACCATTTTCAAACAGTTATTTTACAGCAACAAAGCTACGAGGCCTAAAAGACCCGGTTTATGCATAGTATTGTTAAGTTTTTAAAAAAAGGTGATAAATTCGCATTTCGAAATCTTTTTAAGACCTAAGAATAACAAATTCAAGTTCAAGTGATAATAATCTGCTAAAGAAGAAAATCGTAAAATCAATAGTTTTAGCTTACGTTTAAGTATGGGATACGAGGGTTTTCCTCGCAAGTTCAATAATAAATTCATGTCCGAGACTTTTAAAAAGTTAAAACATCTTGTTTAAGGTTCGTTATTATTAATAATTATTACGAGGGCTAAAAAAGCGTTATTTTTTAAAAAGTTTCCTTGCAGAAATCTGAAAAGCCCATGAGAACGAAACAACATTAACGTTTATTTTGGAGTTTCATAACATTGTTCCAATTAACTTTAAAATAATATATTGTTAAACTTTGGGCAAATTTAACAAATTTTTAGGTCCATTTTACAACAGATACGAAATTAAATTCGTTAAAGTTTCTTTAAATCATTAACTAAATCGCTAAACAATAACTTTGATAATTATTAAATAACTAACGTCAATTAAAACGTAAATAATATTAAAATATTTATTGTTTAATAGGTATAAACTTTTATAAAATGTAAAAAAATTATAATTACTAAATTAAAAGACCAAATTTTGAAAGTTTGAAAAAAGTTTTTAAATTGTTTTTACGACGAACACTCAAAAATTAATGTACAAAAGGGTGAAATAATGAAATTTATTTGCTAATCGCGAAAGAGTGTTAAAAAAACTTTTGTCGTTAGAAATTTACCTGTAATTTAAAAAAATAAATCTTCTAAGGGTTAATTTCACCCAAATTATTTTTTTTTCAAAAATTAAGCTTTTTCGTTTAAAAAAGCCGTAAAAAGACTTTATTATACGCTTCAAATTTTGAAATGGATTTTCTCAAAATTTCCTCCGTCATACTTTTTCTTTTTTGGATATGTTACACACAACGTAATTCTCTATCGAAATATAAATTTTTAGCAAAATCGCTCGAGCCATTTCGGAGTGATGATTTTTTGAACGTCAAAACTTCAAAAATCTCTAATTTCTTTTGTAATAAAAATCAAAACTTTAAAATGGATATATATATCAATTCCATAAATATCTATTATTTAACACTATTTTCGATTAACAAAACGCTTCCGGTTAAACCAGAAATTACAAAAATTTCAAAATTTTTAAAAACACCCTGTATATTTTTAAATATTTTGAAAGCTCATGAAATTCTCTATTACACGATACCAAAGACTTTTTCTTTTGACTTCCGGTTTAACCGGAAATAGGATATAATTTTTTAATTTAAATGGAACGCCTTGTATATTTTTCAATATTTTGAAAGGTCGTAAAATCAACTTTCTGAAGATATCAAAAAATTAAATTTTAATTAATTGAAATTACAAAATTTGACGGGTGGGAAAAAGTTCCTCGTATGGCCACATCCGTTGTTTCTCAAAATTAATTTAAAAATAAATTAGAGGTTTTTCTAAGACTCAAATGCATCAAAATTTAAAAAAATAATCGTTAAATAAATTCAGAGCGTAGAGGTGGTTAATTTTCTCTTTGATAACAATAAAAACAAAGTTTTTTAAAATTGACTGTATGTCTCGGGTCACGACGTGTGTCTTTAACTTTAAACGACGCTTTGACGTGCACGTTTCAAAGCACGGTCAGCTACGTAATCTAAATTGCTTAGGCGGTCAGCGATCTAAAAGGCAGAGAGATGTTTGATCTTGTACATGTGTACACTCTTCCGCGAAAATTTTAAAACGCCGCAAAACATTAAACCATCCAACTAGAATTTTACGTAATTATTCAACTAATAAATCACGAACTAAGGTCTTTAGACACTAAATATAATTAATTGGTTTGGTTAATCCGGATAAGGTTGTGAATAATTTCATAGTTTTACTTATACAAGTGTTAAATTTATTTATCAGTCATACGTACTCCCGCTAGTTATATCTACTTCTGCTAGTTATTCTATTTACGCAAGTAATACACAAGTCCATATGTCATACCTACTTTGGCAACTTATTTGCACTTCTACAAGTCATACCTACTCCCTCTAGTCATAACTACTTTAGCTGGTCATATCTACTTTCGCAAGTAATACACATGTCCGTAAGTCACACGAAATCCCGTTAGTTTTAAATATATCTACAAGTCATAGTAACTTCCGCCTGCTGAATATACGTGCGCAAATTATTACCACTTTTGCTAGTTACACCTATGTCCGCAAGTAATATACATATCCATAAGCCATACCTACTTCGGCACTTAACTCCACCTCTATAATTCATAACTATTCCGTCATATAGCAGTGGCAGTAACTATGACAAATTTTAAATATAATTTACTTATAAGTCCATCAGTTGAGAAACTCGTGAATCTCGAGATGTTTTCCAAGAAACATCCTTCACGTCCTACTTCTGTTAGTCATAGCTACTTTCTTGAGATATACATACGTCCATAAATCACACCTATTTGTGTTAGTCGTAGCTATTTTTCCTTCTCATATAATTTTCTACTATTCAAATCTACTTCTACCAGCCATACTAGTTCTGTCAATCGGAGTAACTATGACATTTTAAGTTAAATTAGATCTTGCCCATATTAGCCCTCCCTCTAAAAAACTTAAACGAGACTATCGTGTGATATATCAATCGAGGCGTCTTTAAAAGGACTATGAATTGGTACGAACAGTTTTCAAAAAACATTCTTCAAAACCTACTTCTGCTAGTCATAGCTACTTTCTCTAGATTATACAGACGTCTACAAGTCACACGTATTTCTGTTAGTCATAGCTATTTTTACTATTCACACATACATCTTCAAGTCAATCCTACTCTACTAGCCATACTAGTTATGTCAACCGTAGTAACTATGACATTTTAAATTAAATTAGCTCTCGCTCGTATTTAGCCCTCCTTAAAAAAAATTATAACGACACTATCGTGTGATATATCAATCGAGGCGTCTTTAAAAGGACTATGAATTGGTACGAAGAGTTTTCAAAAAACATTCTTCAAAACCTACTTCTGCTAGTCATAGCTACTTTCTCTAGATTATACAGACGTCTACAAGTCACACGTATTTCTGTTAGTCATATTATTTTACTATTCACACATACATCTTCAAGTCAATCCTACTCTACTAGCCATACTAGTTATGTCAACCGTAGTAACTATGACATTTTAAATTAAATTAGATCTCGCTCGTATTTAGCCCTAAAAAAAAAAATTATAACGACACTATCGTGTGATATATCAATCGAGGCGTCTTTAAAAAGACTATGAATTGGTACGAAGAGTTTTCAAAAAAAATTCTTCAAAACCTACTTCTGCTAGTCATAGCTACTTTCTCTAGATTATACAGACGTCTACAAGTCACACGTATTTCTGCTAGTCATAGCTATTTTTACTATTCATACATACATCTTCAAGTCAATCCTACTCTACTAGCCATACTAGTAATGTCAACCGGAGTAACTATGACATTTTGAATTATATTAGAACTTGCTCATATTTAACCCTCCTGAAAAAAATTATAACGACACTATCGTGTGATATGTCAATCGATGCGTCTTGAAAAGGACTTTGGAATGGTGCGAAGAATTTTCAAAAATTTTTAAGGGCTCGTATTTTATTAGTCAAAAGGTGTTTGTTAAATTCTTTGCCGTGTTGTGAAAGTATTTTTGTGGATGAGGGTAAAACAGGTGAATGTGGAGAAAATTCGTGAAAAGAAACAAAAAAGTTAAATGCCTTGTTGAATCGATCCTTCATTCTCTCTTTAACACAAAATGTAATCTATTTTTATCAATACTCTGTTAGTAGATTTTTTAAATTTATAACTGATAAGAATTTTTTTTAATGCTCAAAATTCAAAAAATAGGGATTTTAGGCTTAGGACACATTTAATAACATTTGGAGATAATCTAATAAGGTATACAACTAAATGATAATATACAGAGCACTCTTTGCCTTAACAAATGCTTGCCCAAGAGAACCACATTTTGTGATAACACAACGTCCAAGCATCCTTTTGTACAGAACCATCGTTGTGGATAAACAATAGCACGCTTATTCTAAACTTTTAGTTTAATAAGTCTTGGTATAAGCGTGCTATAAGTCAACATAAACAGTTTACACTTGAAATTGTAAGATAACGTATAAAGGAAGTGCCTTTTTGATACAAATACATAATTATCAAGTGTTTACATTGAAACAAACGAGTAAAGTACTTCCAAGTTAAATATTTATTCAAAAAATATTGCACGAATTTCGCAGAAAAAACATAAATTAGATTCTAAATTGTTGATGCTTAATATATTATTATTATTAGGAAGTTAGGAGCTTGAGCTTAGGATTAGACAAAATAGAACTCGATAGCTGAAGGCGAGCTGGTGGACGTAAAAAATATGAGTAAACAATTGTGAGGAGGACGTTAGGAGCTTGAACTTAAGATTAGAAAGAAAAGCTCGGTAGCAAAAAGCAATCTGGAAGACGTTGAATAATGTGACTAAGCGATTATGAAGAGGATGCTAGGAGCTTGAGCTTAAAATTAAAGAAGGGAATACTCAATTGGCTTGACATAGCCAAAATAAGCGCCAATCCTCCCGCCAGAGTTCTGGAGTATATCCTAAAAGTGCGATGGCTTGAGACCTGATGGGCCTGGAAAGGCTGCTTGGAGGTTGTACAATGGGCCCAAACAAGTGGCCTAAGTGCTGGGAGCTTGCTCCCCCTCCACTAATAATCCAAAATAATTCAGAATAATCCAACTGGCTCGACAAGGCCAGAATAAGCGCCACTCCTCCCGCCCAGAGTTCTGGAGTACATCCTAAAAGTGGGATGGCTTGGGACCTAATGGGTCTGGAGAGGCTGCTTGGAGGTTGTACAATGGGCCCAAACAAGTGACCTAAGTGCTTGGATTTGCTCCCATTTCCACTAATAATCCAGAATAATCAAGATCTCAATGGCAGAAGAAGAGCTGGAGTACTAGCAATGGCTGGGTGATCATTATGAGGACGTTAGGAACTTGAGGAGCTTAGCTCTGGATTACGCAAGAGAAGCCTTGGTAGCAAAAAGCGAGCTGGAGAGTGTAAAAAAGTATGGCTAAGCAATATTATGAAGAGAATGTTAGGAGCTTCAGCTTAGAATTAGATAAAGGAAAACTCGGTAGCAGAAGGCGAGCTGGAGGACCTAAATCTATAAAGATATAATTGAGCGACTGTAAGGAGGACGTTAGAAGCTTGGAGCTTAGGATTAGACAAGGAAAAAGTCGAGAAGAAGAGTTAGAGAGCCTAAAAAGGTATGACTGGGCAATTATGAGTTTAGGGTTAAATAAAAGAAACTAGAGGGTGGAGGAAGATCTTGAAAATGTAAAAAAAGATGGATAGGTCCCTTATATGAGCTTGGAGTTGGTTTGAATGGAATTAAAAGAGTTAAAAGCTGTACATGGAATAAGTATAACTTTTGTACGGGAGTGTAGGAGTTAAGATGAGTTTTATTCCGTTTTAAAATCTTTGAAATAGAGCGGTTTTCACGGTAAGTCGATATCTTTAATGGTTCTGAGATAAAGGGGGTAATGGGTCTTTTGTAAAACAGTCTCTATAGGAGTGTGATGATAGTAAATGGGTGACGGTTGACGTGTGGATCGAAGTTGGTCAAGTAAATGAAAAAATGGAAAAGCTACGCGATAACACATTACCTATTTTTGTTTAATAGAAAACCAATAGAGATAAGAGCAGTTGATTTGAAAAACTTTTATACGTGCTTTTAGATTAAGATCGTATAACATTGTTAATCCCAACTTTAAGTTCCTTAAGAAGCTTTATCTAAGAACATTTTTCTTCTATATTTCAATTTTTCTTTATGTGTTTTTTTGTGCCAACTCGATCTTACAAAAGGCGTTAAAAGAAAATTTGTAATTGCGAAAAAAACACATTCTTTTCGTTAAAAACATTTTTTTTGTAGATCCTCTTTTAGTTTACTTTTTCAATACGCCGCTTTTATGTATTATGTGAGCTGTGGCGTAAGCGTAAATACTCGAAACTTTCTAAGACCGAATCAATTTTAATAAAAATTTTGATAGATGTTTTACACAAAAAAAAACAAATTAAGATTTCCAACAATGAAAAAAAAAATATTTTTTTTTATCAAAACCTCTTAATGATGCGATTTAAAAAAATGATAACTAAATGGAAATAAATGTAATAAGCGCAAATGTATAGTAAAGCGCCGCTTTTCTTTATTTTTCTCACTTTGTTAAACGTGTACTTTCAAGAAAAGCCCTTAAAAGCTTTGGTAAACACATTAAAATTGTCGGCAACAAAATAATGCTTATATCTCTCAATTTTAAAATCAATGCGGTTTCCTCTAACTGTCTAACTCTTAATAATTTCTATTTTACGGAACAATCAATTAACGAGCGTTTCACCTTTCACGCTTTAATTTATTAAACAATAATAGCCACAACAAGACTTTTTTGCGTATTAAAGATGGAAAGATACAGAGAGGACGTGCAGGTATCCGTAATGATTTTCGCTTATATCTCAAAATCTGTGGGTCCTAGAAAAAAAATTATTCTTAGCAAAATGAAAGCTTATTAAATTTCCTACAAGATTGTTTCTATTCCTTTTAGTTTTAGAGATATCCACCCGCAAAAATCATTAATGTAAAGAAAAAATTTTTGCCTTCATACAGTTTTCATACATTAACGATTTTTGCGGGCGGATATCTCAAACACTATCAAAAATAAAAAAAATAAATAAAAACAATCTTGTAAGAAATTTGATAAGCTTTCATTTTGCTAAAAATATTTTTTTCCCTAAGACCCACCGTTTTAGAGATATAAGCGTAAATCCCAAAAACGGGACCTTTTCAACCCCCTCCATTAGGCATATAGCTAGGACTGGGGGTAGTATTTTTACCTTCCTAACTACTCGAAATACATTTCTAAAGAAACAAATGACACCCCTTTTTTTAGCTTTAGTTGACGACTAAAATTGGTAAGAGTCTAGATATATTTTTTTTAAATATGAAGTATGATGTGTGTTTTTTTGCTGCATTCAGAAGTCATTGCACATATTTTGCGCTACTTACACAACGGAATCCATTAAAACTGTTACGTTAATGCAAAAAAAGCAATCGGGCATTTCACTTTACAAATATTCGCTTTAGAAAATATCAGCATTAAAATGCATTTTTCAATGCAGAGCTTTTGTGGTATTTACAAAAAGGAAAAAATCGAGTGAAAATCAACAAAAGTCTTATTCTTCTACAAGAACGATTATCAAATATTTCACTTCACTTTAAATTGAGATAATAAGAGCGTTTTTAAAGCGCAGTGTAAATACGCTTTTAGGCTATTGAAATCAACTTTTTTATAGCTGTATGCTAGTCTATCGACAATAACATGTCCGTCAGCTCATCTCCCATCCAATCCATTTCCCATCTATCCAAATATCCGTTTGTGTATCCGTCTGTTATTCTGCTTGTCCGAATAGTCACTTGTTACTGTTAATATGTCAGTCAGCTAATCTATCGGCCAATCCATCTCCCATCTGTACTTTTGCCCGCGTGTCCCAATATCCACATGTCTGTTCATCCGTTTGTTCGTCTGTCCACTTTTTTATAGCTGTACGCTCGTCTATCAATATGTTCGTCAGCTCATCTGTCATCCAATCCATCTCCCATCTATCCGACTGTCTATCTGACCTTCAACTCATCTCCCCTCCAATCCATCTCCCATCTATAGGATTTTCATCTGTTCCAATATCCATTTGGGTATCCGTTTGTTACTCTGCTTGTACGAATGGTCGCTTGTTACTGATAATATGTCAATCAGCTAATCTGTCGGCCAATCCATCTTCTACCTGTGCTTTTGCCCGTATGTCCTAATATCCACATGTCTGTTCATCCGTTTGTTCGTCTGTCATCCATCTCCCATCTATCCAACTGTCTATCTGACCTTCAGCTCATCTCACCTCCAATCCATCTCCCATCTATAGGATTTTCATCTGTTCCAATATCCTTTTCGGTCTCCGTCTGTTACGCTGCTTGTACGAATGGTCGCTTCTTACTGCTAATATGTCAATCAGCTAATCTGTCGGCCAATCCATCTCCCATCTGTACTATTGCCCGCGTGTCCCAATATCCACATGTCTGTTCATCCGTTTCTTCGTCTATCAACTTTTTTATAGCTGTATGCTCGTTTATCAATATGTTCGTCAGCTCATCTGTCATCCAATCCATATCATATCTATCCGACTGTCTATCTGACCTTCAACTTATCTCCCATCCAATTCATCTCCGATCTATCCTGCTATTCATCTGTTGCAATATCCGTTTGTCTATCTGTCTGTTATTCTGCTTGTCCGAATGGTCACTTGTTACTGTTAATATGCCAGTCAGCTAATCTGTCGGGCAATCCATTTCCCATCTGTGCTTTTGCCCGTATGTCCTAATATCCACATGTCTCTTTATCCTTTTGTTCGTCTGTCAACTTTTTTATAGCTGTACGCTCGTCTATCAATATGTTCGTCAGCTCATCTGCCATCCAATCCATCTCCCATCAATCCGACTGTCTATCTGACCTTCAACTTATCTCCCATCCAATTCATCTCCGATCTATCCTGCTGTTCTTCTGTTGCAATATCCGTTTATCTATCCGTCTGTTATTCTGCTTGTACGAATGGTCGCTTGTTACTGTTACTATGTCAGTCAGCTAATCTATCGGCCAATCCATCTCCCATCTGAACTGTTGCCTGCGTTCCCAATATCCACATGTCTGTTTATCCGTTTGTTCGTCTGTCAACTTTTTTATAGCTGTACGCTCGTCTATCAATATGTCCGTCAGCTCATTTGCCATCCAATCCATATCCCATCTGTCCGATTGTCTATCTGACCTTCAACTTATCTCCCATCCAATTTATCTCCGATCTATCCTGCTGTTCATCTGTTGCAATATCCGTTTGTGTATCCGTCTGTTATTCTGCTTGTCCGAATGGTCACTTGTTACTGTTAATATGCCACCTGTCAGCTAATCTGTCGGGCAATCCATCTCTCATCTGTGCTTTTGCCCATATGTCCCAATATCCACATGTCTCTTTATCCGTTTGTTCGTCTGTCAACCTTTATATAGCTATATGTTCGTTTATCAATATGTTCGTCAGCTCATCTGCCATCCAATCCATATCCCATCTATCCGACTGTCTATCTGATCTTCAACTTATCTCCCATCCAATTCATCTCCGATCTATCCTGCTGTTCATCTGTTGCAATATCCGTTTGTGTATCCGTCTGTTATTCTGCTTGTCCGAATGGTCACTTGTTACTGTTAATATGCCACCTGTCAGCTAATCTGTCGGGCAATCCATCTCTCATCTGTGCTTTTGCCCATATGTCCCAATATCCACATGTCTCTTTATCCGTTTGTTCGTCTGTCAACCTTTATATAGCTATATGTTCGTTTATCAATATGTTCGTCAGCTCATCTGCCATCCAATCCATATCCCATCTATCCGACTGTCTATCTGATCTTCAACTTATCTCCCATCCAATTCATCTCCGATCTATCCTGCTGTTCATCTGTTGCAATATCCGTTTGTGTATCCGTCTGTTATTCTGCTTGTCCGAATGGTCACTTGTTACTGTTAATATGCCACCTGTCAGCTAATCTGTCGGGCAATCCATCTCTCATCTGTGCTTTTGCCCATATGTCCCAATATCCACATGTCTCTTTATCCGTTTGTTCGTCTGTCAACCTTTATATAGCTATATGTTCGTTTATCAATATGTTCGTCAGCTCATCTGCCATCCAATCCATATCCCATCTATCCGACTGTCTATCTGATCTTCAACTTATCTCCCATCCAATTCATCTCCGATCTATCCTGCTGTTCATCTGTTGCAATATCCGTTTGTGTATCCGTCTGTTATTCTGCTTGTCCGAATGGTCACTTGTTACTGTTAATATGCCACCTGTCAGCTAATCTGTCGGGCAATCCATCTCTCATCTGTGCTTTTGCCCATATGTCCCAATATCCACATGTCTCTTTATCCGTTTGTTCGTCTGTCAACCTTTATATAGCTATATGCTCGTTTATCAATATGTTCGTCAGCTCATCTGCCATCCAATCCATATCCCATCTATCCGACTGTCTATCTGATCTTCAACTTATCTCCCATCCAATTCATCTCCGATCTATCCTGCTGTTCTTCTGTTGCAATATCCCTTTTGTGTATCCGTTTGTTATTCTGCTTGTCCGAATGGTCGCTTGTTACTGTTACTATGTCAGTCAGCTAATCTATCGGCCAATCCATCTCCCATCTGAACTGTTGCCCGCGTTCCCAATATCCACATGTCTGTTTATCCGTTTGTTCGTCTGTCAACTTTTTTATAGCTGTACGCTCGTCTATCAATATGTCCGTCAGCTCATTTGCCATCCAATCCATATCCCATCTGTCCGACTGTCTATCTGACCTTCAACTTATCTCCCATCCAATTCATCTCCGATCTATCCTGCTGTTCTTCTGTTGCAATATCCGTTTGTGTATCCGTCTGTTATTCTGCTTGTACGAATGGTCGCTTGTTACTGTTACTATGTCAGTCAGCTAATCTATCGGCCAATCCATCTCTCATCTGTGGTTTTGCCTGTATGTCCCAATATCCACAATCCACATGTCTCTTTATCCAATTCTTCTCCCGTCTATTCAACTGTCTCTCTGACCTTTAGCTCATCTTCCATCAAATCCATCTCCCATCTATCCTTCTGTTCATCTGTTCCAATATCCGTTTGTCTATCCGTCTGTTACGCTGCTTGTACGAATGGATATGGGTGCTTCTGTCTATTTATATGCCTGTATTTCTGTATATCCGCCTGTTACTAAGTATATGATTGCTAATTAGCCAATTTAAATAATTTCCTCAATCTTGTGCTTCTGTAAGGTTATATTTTGATGTAAGGAACTTGAAAAAATTTATTGAATTGCAAGAAATTGTTCAATTGGGCATAAAATAAAAGTGAATTTTAATATAACGATTTGTACATATGTACAAAAAATATAAATAAGTTTGTACTTGATTAAACCGGATAATAAAGTCGACTGTTTAATATTTCTATTGGAGAAAATTTGCCTTCGTCGGAAATAAAATTTGAGAATAATTTTGTTTTTGAACGTTCATTAAGGAAGTTGATTAGCTGATCGATTTGGATGCACAGGAAGTAAATTTCTAAAATGGGATTTAAAGTTAAATTTACTAGTTGCTTCTATTTCTAGTTGCTTTTATTTGATGTTTTTTATTATGTGAACCGTGCACAAATTGACTATATATAACCAGGTCGAGTGAATTGCCCTTAAGGTAAATGGTTGTTATATACAGACGAATAAAACCAACAATTCGAAATCCCACAGATAAATTTTGTATTATTACGATTTTAATAATATAGAAATTTACAACCAATTTATCAGATATGAATTTGGGAAAAATGTTGTAAATAACAATGGAGAAAATTCTATTCAACGATTTCTCATTTAAACTTTTTTGGTGACTAATTGGACTTTCTACAGGCTACAGGGGAATTTTTTAACTAGTACCAACATTGGCATCTCGGGAACGGTAAGAGTTACAAAATTGGTTAACTGAGCAAAAAGTTGCATATTTTGATGAATTTTAAGCATACGTTTAGAAAATTTTAAAATTCGACGGTTACCGAGAAAACGTTAAATAACTGAAAAGTGACAATTTAGTTTTTCGACTGTAGTTTGAAAATGGTTTACTTTACAAAAAGAAATTCTCAGGAAAAATTTTCAAGAGGTCAAAAGAGCTATCAAATGATGCTAAACTCAACATCTTATCACATCGACGCTCGGCGTCGCGAAGTTTAACTTTTCATTTTCAAACATTTTACATTTTACATTTCACGTATTCGATTCAACTATTCGTATATTTTGCTATTCGACTATACATCTTATTATTCTATAGCTCATTAGTCATGTGTTTGGAGTAGTTAGGAGGTAAAAGTACTAAAAGTACTTAGCTATATGACTAAGGGTAGGAGGGAGCGGAAAGGTACCATTTTTTAAGTTTTTGCTTATATCTCTAAAACGGTAGGTCCTACAGAAAAAAATTCTTAACAAAATTATAGCTTATTAAATTTCCTACAAGATTGTATCTATTCATTTTTTCCCTATTGCTTATAGTTTTCGAGATATCCACCTGCACAAATCGTTACTAATCACTAATTCGATTAGCTGAATTTTCAACTATTCGATAATTTGGCATTAATCAATTATTGATATGTTCGAGTCTTTTGCATTACCTCATTATTCGGATGTTTGACTATTCGATTTTCGATTACTCAAACAACAAAATTCAACTAAGGCAATAAGCAATTACTTGGCTGTTTAACCCTCGACTATGCGATTACACGGCTTTTGGTTGTTAAGTTATTCGATTATTCGATATTAATCGCTAATTCGATTATTAGATTATTTGAAGTTAAGCAATTGTTTTGTTATTGTTGATTCGATAAGTTTAAGTTAAGACATTTTTATTGACTTTAATTGGATCCCTTAACATGCTTATTAGTTGGATAAGTTAAAGGAAAATAATAAACATTTCTAAGCTAAATATTATGTCAAGTTATTAAAATTTAATTAAAGTTTGAAAAATTTACTTTTTGTAGTTGAAATTGAGAATATTGGATTTTGTTGTATGTTCAAGACAGTTTTATAATAAGAGTTACTTCAAAGTTTATTTTACTAAAGGACTTCAAATTATAAAGCCATATTACTTGTCTACTACTAATCAAGAAGATTATTTGTTAGTCCAATTATACAAAATACAATTTAGTAAACTTTGAAGATAAATCTTGTTGGTTACTCTTGATATACAGAGTACTTTAATTGTTACTTGTTTATTGTTACAAAATAAGCGAAATGTAAATGAAAATTTACTTACTATTTCCATCTACGTAAATTGGAGTCCATGCAAGTTTAGCGTTCGTTAAAAAGCTTAAGCTAAACAAAGTTAGCCAAATTGAAATAAAAAAATGAAGAGGAGGCATCGGTTAATTAATCCACCGCCTCCAACGCTTAAAACGTTATACACGAATTTTTTTATACATTTTCATAAAAGTAACATAAAATTTTTGTAATAAATTTCCGAAATGTACGTTAGAACCAATTGGAATTCCATCGATGTAATAACAACCAGAACACGTCACTTTTATGTATTAACTACGAAAAGTTCTTGTTTGAAGTTAAAAACATAACCTGAAAAGAATAACAATCCATTAATATTATAAAAAAAAGTTTTATATTTATCACATCAATATTCAGAGTGTACCAACAATTTATTAATTTTAAACAGTCCTCCATTAAACGATTCTTAAGAAAAAACGGTTCTTCAGAAAATAATTTTTAGCCCTCCTTCCAAGCCAATCCAACATAAAAATTATCCACTCTTTAGTCCCCTTTCAAAGACGTGGAAAGCAAAAATATTCTAAAATTTACGTAAAAGCTTGCCAGATACATATAAATTGAAAATAATAAGTGTTCTTCAGAAAATAAATTTTAGCCCTCCTTCCAAGCCTGTTTTTCTTGTAAAGAAAAAAATCAAACATCAAAATTATCCACTCTTTAGAACCTCTTAAAAGACGTGGAAAGCAAAAGTATTAAAAATTTTACGTAAAAGCTTGAAATTTAAATATTAAAAATGATATCGGTTCCTTAGAAAATTTATTTTAGCCCTCCTTCCAGGTCAGTTTTCCTTGAAAAGGGGAGAAAATCCAACATAAAAATTATCCACTCTTTAGGTCCCTTTACAAGACGTGGAAAGCAAAATAATTACAAGCTTTACGTAAAGGCTTGCCACTTAAAAATTAGAAATAATAAGGATTCTTTAGAAAATTAATTTTAGCCCTCCTTCCAGGTCTGTTTTCCTTGAAAAAAGGGGGAAATCCAACATAAAAATTATCCACTCTTTAGGCCCCTTTAAAAGACGTGGAAAGCAAAAATATTACAAACTTTCCGTAAAAGCTTGCAATATAAAAATTAGAAATAAGAAAGATTCTTTAGAAAATTTATCTAACTATCCCGGTTTGCCGGGATAGTGGTTGGATGGGTGACCATCTTAAATATGACTATCATGCAGTTGGCTGTGCTTCGGAGGGCACGTTAAGCTGTCGGTCCAGGCTACCATGTAATTAGGCCGTAGGCCTGTTTGGTTGTCTATAACCTCAATAAGAGGAATAAAATAAAAATAAAATAAATAAATAAATATAAAAATTAGAAATAATAAGGATTTTTTAGAAAATTTATTTCAGCCCTCCTTCCACGTCTGTTTTCCTTGAAAAGGGGAGAAAATCCAACATAAAAATTATCCCCTCTTTAGGCCCTTTTAAAAGACGTGGAAAGCAAAATAATTACAAACTTTACGTAAAGGCTTGCCACATAAAAATTAGAAATAATTAGGATTCTTTAGAAAATTTATTTTAGCCCTCCTTCCACGTCTGTTATCCTTGAAAAGGGGAGAAAATTCAACATAAACGTCGACGTCGACTGCATAGCGCGAGCGTATATCGCTTAACCAAGCGCTTTCCACGGTACAGTCTCGGTTCGCCAGGATAGTGGTTGGATGGGTGACCATCTTAAATATGACTATCATGCAGTTGGCTGTGCTTCGGAGGGCACGTTAAGCTGTCGGTCCAGGCTACCATGTAATTAGGCCGTAGGCCTGTTTGGTTGTCTATAACCTCAATAAGAGGAATAAAATAAAAATAAAATAAATAAATAAATATAAAAATTAGAAATAATAAGGATTTTTTAGAAAATTTATTTCAGCCCTCCTTCCACGTCTGTTTTCCTTGAAAAGGGGAGAAAATCCAACATAAAAATTATCCCCTCTTTAGGCCCTTTTAAAAGACGTGGAAAGCAAAATAATTACAAACTTTACGTAAAGGCTTGCCACATAAAAATTAGAAATAATTAGGATTCTTTAGAAAATTTATTTTAGCCCTCCTTCCACGTCTGTTATCCTTGAAAAGGGGAGAAAATTCAACATAAACGTCGACGTCGACTGCATAGCGCGAGCGTATATCGCTTAACCAAGCGCTTTCCACGGTACAGTCTCGGTTCGCCAGGATAGTGGTTGGATGGGTGACCATCTTAAATATGACTATCATGCAGTTGGCTGTGCTTCGGAGGGCACGTTAAGCTGTCGGTCCAGGCTACCATGTAATTAGGCCGTAGGCCTGTTTGGTTGTCTATAACCTCAATAAGAGGAATAAAATAAAAATAAAATAAATAAATAAATATAAAAATTAGAAATAATAAGGATTTTTTAGAAAATTTATTTTAGCCCTCCTTCCACGTCTGTTTTCCTTGAAAAGGGGAGAAAATCCAACATAAAAATTATCCACTCTTTAGGCTCCTTTAAAAGACATGGAAAACAAAAATATTACGAACTTTCCGTAAAAGCTTGCAATATAAAAATTAGAAATAATAAGGATTCTTTAGAAAATTTATTTTAGCCCTCCTTCCAGGCCAGTTTTCCTTGAAAAGGGGAGAAATTGCAACATAAAAATTATTCACTCTTTAGGCCCCTTTAAAAGACATGGAAAGCAAAAATATTACAAACTTTCCGTAAAAGCTTGCAATATAAAAATTAGAAACAATAAGGATTCTTTAGAAAATTAATTTTAGCCCTCCTTCCAGGTCTGTTTTCCTTGAAAAAAGGAGAAAATTCAACATAAAAATGATCAACCCTTTAGACCCCTTTAAAGAACATGGGAAGCAAAAATATTACAAACTTTCCGTAAAAGCTTGCAATATAAAAATTAGAAACAATAAGGATTCTTTAGAAAATTAATTTTAGCCCTCCTTCCAGGTCTGTTTTCCTTGAAAAAAGGAGAAAATTCAACATAAAAATGATCAACCCTTTAGACCCCTTTAAAGAACATGGGAAGCAAAAATATTACAAACTTACCGTAAAAGCTTGCAATATAAAAATTAGAAATAATGATTCCTTAGAAAGTTTATTTTAGCCCTCCTTCCACGTCTGTTATCCTTGAAAAGGGGAGAAAATCCAACATAAAAATTATCCACTCTTTAGGCCCCTTTAAAAGACGTGGAAAGCATAATCATTACAAACTTTACGTAAAGGCTTGCCACATAAAAATTAGAAATAATAAGGATTCTTTAGAAAATTATTTTTAGCCCTCCTTCCAGGTTTTTTTTCCTTGAAAAAAGGAGAAAATGAAACATAAAAATTATCCACTCTTTGGGCCTCTTTAAAAAAAGGTGGGAAGCAAAAATATTACAAACGTTACGTAAAAGCTTGCCTTATTATAAAAATTAATAATAATAAGGGCCCATTAGAAAATAAATTTTAGCTCTCCTTTCTTGAAAAGATAACAAATAAATAAATTGAAAAAAATAAGTTTGGAATATTATCAAGTAATAAATTTTATTTAAAATCCAAAATTTGCCTATCGGGGGATGAACCAGTGTACACTGCAAAATCACAAATTGACTTATTTTTTAGTTTAACTTTTATTTAAAATTTTTCTTTTTGGAATTGTTGGTACATCCTGTGTATTAAAAAATACATTGCATGATGAGGATTAATTTGTAATATGCGCCCTTGTAAACGTACGTTTCTTTTATTCTCCAACACAAAATAATGATTTTTTTGGTGTTTATATTGTTAAAGGAGAAATGTTTTGGATTGAATTCTAACATAAAAAAATTAAAAAACTCAGTTGAAAAAAATAAGTTAATTTATACGTTTTTTTTTAAATTATGTAATGGAAAATTTGGATTAAAGCCAATTTTTCTTTTTCCACTTCATTGTTAGTTTTTTAATTGGAAATTGGGCTCTAAAAAATAACGAAATACCTTTCAACTGTAATAAAAGTAAGTTCTGAATTGACTTATTAGATTACCTTAAGCGTAAAAAGACTAGCAGACAAATCCTACAAATTGAATCAGAATATTTATAAAAAGTGAATTACAGTCGCGATAATAGTGTTAACTCTCTGTATTCAATTTTACTACTTTTACAAATTTAACTACTAACAAATTTCTATTTGTCGCAATTTAATTTAAAATGAAGAGAATTGAAGGAAATTAATCGATTTATTATAGAATAGTAATTTATTCTTATTCTTAAATGTCGCTTTTTCAATTAACTTTCCAATTCGGATTAACAAATTTTTTTTATTTCATTGTTTCAGATCCGGATTAACAAAATGTTGGTACTTTAAATAAATATTTGAGGTTATCTTTTTTAAATTGTAGTAAATTTCCTATAATCCGGATGTAATTTATGTTAATGTCAGATAATCCGGATATTAATAACTAATAAGGTTGACTGAAGTTTTGATTAACTAATCCCGACTTGAGCATTCATCATCAGCATATAGATTAGTGAAATTTTACTATATATTTTTTTATTATAATAGTTTTTAAATTAGAATACCAAATTTTTATTTTAAAGGATTCAAACATTTTATTAAAAATTAAATAATCATTTAGGGTTTAGACTACCTAATAGAAAAATAATGTTATTCATATGGCAGTAACTATTTTTCGTCCGCTCATGTGACTGTACGTTTAACCAAATTTTGTCATAGAGTTATCCGCTAGAACATATACGCTTTCGGTTGCTTATCTGTATAAACAGGTCCGTCAGTCAGTCCTCAGTCAGTACTTGTATCGAATCGTCCATTTGGTGTCTTGTTGATCTGTCTTTAGATTACGTGCAAGTCCGTCTGAATATTTTCCAGCATCTCAACGCTGTCTGCTAAATTGTCCATTTGTATAAACAGCTCCATCAGTATTCAGTCAGTACTTAAGTCACTTTGTATATCTGGCATCTAGTTGATCTGTTTCTCAGATTAGGTGGAAGTTCGTGTGACTATTTTCTCGCATTTCGTCCCATCTGCATGTATGTCTGCTCAAGTGTCCATCTGTATGAACCGCTCCGTCAGTCTTTAGTCACTACTTGAGTCACTTCGTCCATCTAGCATCTAGCTGATCTGTTTCTTAGATTAGGTGCAAGTCCGTTTGACTATTTCCTCAGACTATGTGCAAGTTCATCTTACTATTTCCCGCATTTTGACGCATCTATCTGCTCAATTGTACGTCTGTACCAACAGCTCCGCCAGTCTTCAGTCTGTACTTGAGTCACTTCGTCCATCTAGCATCTAGCTGATCTGTTTCTCAGATTAGGTGCAAGTCCGTTTGACTATTTCCTCAGACTAGGTGCAAGTTCATCTTATTATTTCCCGCATCTCGGCGCATCTGCACGTTTGTCTGCTCAACTGTCCATCTGTATGAACAGCTCCATCAGTATTTAATCAGGACTTGAGTCGCTTCGTCCATCTGGCATCTAGTTGATCTGTTTCTCAGATTAGGTGTAAGTTCATGTGACTATATTCTTGCATTTCGTCCCATCTGCATGTATGTCTGCTCAAGTGTCCATCTGCATGAACAGCTCCGTCAGTCTTTAGTCAGTACTTGAGTCACGTCATCCATCTAGAATTTAGCTAATCTATTTCTCAGATTAGGTGCAAGTCCGTTTGACTATTTTCTCAGACAATGTGCAAGTTCATCTTACTATTTCCCGCATTTCGGCGCATCTGTCTGCTCAATTGTACGTCTGTGTAAACAGCTCCGTCAGTCTTCAGTCAGTACTTGCGTCTTTTTGTTGTTCTGGCATCTAGTTGAAATGTTCCTCAGACTATATGCAAGTTCATCTTACTGTTTCTCGCATTTCAGCGCATCTGCACATTTGTCTGCTCAATTTTCCTTCTGTATAAACAGCTCCATCAGTATTTAGTCAAGACTTGAGTCACTTCGTCCATCTGACGTCCAGTTGGTGGTTCAGTCGCAATCTCACTCACTACTTTCATCTTTTTTCTCCGACCCTGCTAGGGTTGGAGACGTCGGGGAGGGGCTGGACGATCTGTCGCAAATCATGGAGTCTAGCGATCGTGCTTGCGCTTGATGCTCACCCCTCTCTTGGGTGCCCCTACTTGCACCCTTAGCAGCGGGCGGCGGCTACAGATGGTAAGGAACCAACGCTATGGAGACCGCCGGCTGGCTGCTGCCTAATTGCCGTTGGCGAGCGATAGGGCCACCTCGGCTCCTGACTCCCGAAACAGGGTCTTGGTGGCGTGGTTGTGGCTATTAAGATAGACGCAATCCCGCCACCATCTCTTATTTTTTTCAATGTCTGCTCCGAGATAGGCAAGCTGGCGTCAGGCTGCGGACTTAGTTATTTTTTTACGGCCTATTGGCTTACGGGCTGACGTGCTGCGGCTCATGGGTCTGGCATCACTTTTGGTTCGGAGGTTTCTTTGGTCTAGAGCCCCGGTCTGCAGTCTGAACACAAACCGGTACGGTGGATATCTCCGAGATAGTCACTCCGGTGTTCAGACTGCAGACATGTTCAGAGTTAATAAAGTTGTTTGTCTGGGCCGGACTCATGGGCTCGTAGCCGATGGCTCCTACTCTTTTTGCTGGGGTTTCCCCGGTCCGCAGTCTGAGCAATAACCGGTATATTGCTTGTCTCCGAGATAGACAAATTTCTTCTTCTTGCGACTGCACCCGGCATACGTCATGACCCCTGATTCGTCTGTGGTCTTGGCCATGCCGTCCTAGCGGGGACTAGCTTGCTAGCTAGCTGCTCGTAGGCGAAAGCGTAATTCGGTAGTCCGTTGCCTAGCCTAGATCGACCAAGTGCCTCCTCGTGGCGGAACCGGAAATGTCGAAAGGTGAGGCTACCCCCCGTCCTGGAAAGGATGCGAGGGCCGGCAGCACTGGACGGTAGCTAAACTTGGCGGTCGGACCCCCCTAATCCTAAGGTGTTACGCGACCCGTGCCGACGGGATGCATGGTGCCAGGGGTAAAGGGCATCTTTCACGGAGCCTGTGGGGAACAAGGCGAAACCCCACAGAAGATTAGCCTTGTTCATTCGTGCGGGGCTCCGAATGGGCTGACAGATTTTCCCTAGCTAATCGTGGGAATAGTAATGAGTGAAAAAATTAAATCTAAAACAAAACTGATACGGATGAGGAAAGGCGGAGAAGAAGAGAAGCAAGAGCAGCCAAAGAGGCGGCAATTGAGGAAGCCGAGAGGCAAAAAAGAGAGGCGGAGGAGACGGAAATAATGCAAATAGCAATTGCAGAGCAAGAGTTGCTAGAACAGCACTCGAAAAGAAAAAGTGTGGTTTATTCTCCCAAAAACGATAGGAAAGAGACACCTACACACTCTAGACACAGCAGTAGAGACAACCTAACGGAAAAAGACAATGAGGAAATCTGCAATCTGCAAAGTCCGTTTGATTAATTCCTCAGACTATGTGCAAGTTCATCTTATTATTTCCCGCATCTCGGCGCATCTGCACTTCTGTCTGCTCAACTGTCCTTCTGTATAAACAGCTCCATCAGTATTTAGTCAGGACTTGAGTCACTTCGTCCATCTGACGTCCAGTTGATCTGTTTCTCAGATTAGGTGGAACTTCGTGTGACTATTTTCTCGCATTTCGTACCGTCAGTCTTTAGTCAGTACTTGAGTTACTTCGTCTATCTAGCATCTAGCTGATCTGTTTCTCAGATTAGGTGCAAGTCCGTTTGACTATTTCCTCAGACTTCCATCAAGTCAAGGAATTGTGTGATACGAATGAGGTGATTATTTCTCAGCAATCTGGGTTTAGAAGCGGCCATTCGTATGAAACGACTATATTAAGTGTGTGTGATACTTGGCCGAGATCAATCGATAGCGACGATTTTGTTGTGGCGGTTTTCTTAGATTTTAGACGTGCATTTGAAACTGTTAACAGGTCACTATTTAAAAAAAAAACTGTTTAAAATGGGTATGAGAGGTAGAGTGCTCAATTGGGTCACTTTCTATCTTAGTGGTCGAACTCAAATAGTTAAATTTAAAGGTACTTTATCTGATGTAATGTCAAGTGATTTTGGTGTTCCGCAGGGAACTATATTTAGTTTTAGTTTAGTTTTCACTCAGTACTTGCGTTTTTTATTATTCTAGCGTCTAGTTGAAATCTTCTTCAGACTATGAGCAAGTTCATCTGACTATTTCCCGCATCATGACGCATCTGTACGTCTGCCTGCTCAATGGTCCGTCTGTATAAACAGCTCCGTCAGTTTTCAGTCAGTACTTGCATTTTTTATTATTCTAGCGTCTAGTTGAAATGTTCCTCAGACTATGAGCAAGTCCATCTGACTATTTCCCGCATCGTGACGCATCTGTACGTCTGCCTGCTCAATGGTCCGTCTGTATAAACAACTCCGTCAGTTTTCAGTCAGTACTTGCGTTTTTTATTATTCTAGCGTCTAGTTGAAATGTTCCTCAGACTATGAGCAAGTCCATCTGACTATTTCCCGCATCGTGACGCATCTGTACGTCTGCCTGCTCAATGGTCCGTCTGTATAAACAGCTACGTCAGTTTTCAGTCAGTACTTGCGTTTTTTATTATTCTAGCGTCTAGTTGAAATGTTCCTCAGACTATGAGCAAGTCCATCTGACTATTTCCCGCATCGTGACGCATCTGTACGTCTGCCTGCTCAATGGTCCGTCTGTATAAACAGCTACGTCAGTTTTCAGTCAGTACTTGCGTTTTTTATTATTCTAGCGTCTAGTTGAAATGTTCCTCAGACTATGAGCAAGTCCATCTGACTATTTCCCGCATCGTGACGCATCTGTACGTCTGCCTGCTCAATGGTCCGTCTGTATAAACAACTCCGTCAGTTTTCAGTCAGTACTTGCGTTTTTTATTATTCTAGCGTCTAGTTGAAATGTTCCTCAGACTATGAGCAAGTCCATCTGACTATTTCCCGCATCGTGACGCATCTGTACGTCTGCCTGCTCAATGGTCCGTCTGTATAAACAGCTACGTCAGTTTTCAGTCAGTACTTGCGTTTTTTATTATTCTAGCGTCTAGTTGAAATGTTCCTCAGACTATGAGCAAGTCCATCTGACTATTTCCCGCATCGTGTCGCATCTGTACGTCTGCCTGCTCAATGGTCCGTCTGTATAAACAGCTCCGTCAGTTTTCAGTCAGTACTTGCGTTTTTTATTATTCTAGCGTCTAGTTGAAATGTTCCTCAGACTATGAGCAAGTCCATCTGACTATTTCCCGCATCGTGTCGCATCTGTACGTCTGCCTGCTCAATGGTCCGTCTGTATAAACAGCTCCGTCAGTTTTCAGTCAGTACTTGCGTTTTTTATTATTATAGCGTCTAGTTGAAATGTTCCTCAGACTATGAGCAAGTCCATCTGACTATTTCCCGCATCGTGTCGCATCTGTACGTCTGCCTGCTCAATGGTCCGTCTGTATAAACAGCTCCGTCAGTTTTCAGTCAGTACTTGCGTTTTTTATTATTCTAGCGTCTAGTTGAAATGTTCCTCAGACTATGAGCAAGTCCATCTGACTATTTCCCGCATCGTGTCGCATCTGTACGTCTGCCTGCTCAATGGTCCGTCTGTATAAACAGCTCCGTCAGTTTTCAGTCAGTACTTGCGTTTTTTATTATTATAGCGTCTAGTTGAAATGTTCCTCAGACTATGAGCAAGTCCATCTGACTATTTCCCGCATCATGTCGCATCTGTACGTCTGCCTGCTCAATGGTCCGTCTGTATAAACAGCTCCGTCAGTTTTCAGTCAGTACTTGCGTTTTTTATTATTCTAGCGTCTAGTTGAAATGTTCCTCAGACTATGAGCAAGTCCATCTGACTATTTCCCGCATCGTGTCGCATCTGTACGTCTGCCTGCTCAATGGTCCGTCTGTATAAACAGCTCCGTCAGTTTTCAGTCAGTACTTGCGTTTTTTATTATTCTAGCGTCTAGTTGAAATGTTCCTCAGACTATGAGCAAGTCCATCTGACTATTTCCCGCATCGTGTCGCATCTGTACGTCTGCCTGCTCAATGGTCCGTCTGTATAAACAGCTCCGTCAGTTTTCAGTCAGTACTTGCGTTTTTTATTATTCTAGCGTCTAGTTGAAATGTTCCTCAGACTATGAGCAAGTCCATCTGACTATTTCCCGCATCGTGACGCATCTGTACGTCTGCCTGCTTAATGGTCCGTCTGTATAAACAGCTCCGTCAGTTTTCAGTCAGTACTTGCATTTTTTATTATTCTAGCGTCTAGTTGAAATGTTCCTCAGACTATGAGCAAGTCCATCTGACTATTTCCCGCATCGTGTCGCATCTGTATGTCTGCTTGCTCAATGGTCCGTCTGTATAAACAGTTCTGTCAGTCTTCAGTAAGTACTGACGTCACTTCCCCATTAGGCATCTAGTTGATCGCTTGTCAGACTAGGCGCATTTCGTTTGACTATTTTCTCACATCTACATGTCTGTTTGCTCAATTGTCCGCCTGTATAAACAGCTCCATCAGTCTTCAGTCAGTACTTACGTCACTTCGTCTATCTGTCCGTCTGACTATTTTCTCGCATCAACACGTCTGTCTGCACCCATTTGTTTACATATCTGTCTGACCAGTTGTTCTTTAGTTAGTCTATTCGTGCATCTGACATCTCGTTCGCTGTCCTGGTCGTATTTCCGCCTGCCTGTCTCTTTGTTTGATTGTCTAGCAATCTCATCATTCGGCTATGTCCTTGCCAATAATCAAAGCGTCTGTTAGTCAGTCAGACGTACAACTTGAGATTTGTCTGCCCATCAGTCCCACTGTCTGTGTGTCCGTCTGTCGGATTTGTAGTCATCACCTCATTAGTGTGATTTACCAGACTGTTAGTCTTTAGACGTCGTTATGTCGTTAATAATTAGTAATTAGTGGATATTCAAAACTCAACTCGTATTTTAAATGAGCATTTTGAAATTTTATTATCTCGTTGGTATTTTAGCGGTTTGGTTTGTTTACCGTCTCGAATTTGAATTTTGTGGTGCCATCATTAAAAATGCAAAAATATGCAGTAAAATTATCATTCATTATTAATTATTTTGTTTTGAAGTTAAAAATTTGAATTTATCAATTTAGCAACATGGTGCGACATATCGAATTATAGATTATCGAGGCTAATGAAAATTCAATTTTTTTAACTAAGTAAAGCGGGAACAAAAATTGTTTATAAACGGTTTTAATTTTAAATAATATTAAATGCATAGAAATAAATTTAGGGGTTGTTAGACGTGATTAAATTACAAAGTTAATTACCTTGTGATACTTAAACGTCTTAAAATTAATATTTGTTTACAAACTATTATTATGATTATTTAATTTTATTAACAAATCCCTATTAATACACTTAATAAAATTTTAAGTTTATATCAAAGCATGTCTAATTTTATAAATTTCATGCTAATTAAGTTGAAATTTGTTAACTCTCATAATTAGGAATTTACTCGCCATTTAAATTTAGCGTAATTTAAATTTTTTTAAAGAAATCGAGCCTTATTAAAAAATTTTAATTTTCAAATTTTGGATTATTTATTGAAATCAAACTTTAGAAACGTACGAAAACAAAAGTGCTTTCAATTTTTAATTCAATTGTTGTAACCCAATAAATAAATTTAATTTAAATTACTTACCAAAACATTGCCGAATTTGGAGTAAGGAACGTAAGGGTAGAATATTAACCACTAAATGTTTTTTTTTAAATAAAAGACGATTTGTTAAAAAAATTAGAATGTTATTCGTAAAACGATTTTTCAATTTTACGTAAATTTTACGTAAAATTTCAAATGTTGGAAGATGAAAGTGTGGAACTTAAATGAGAATTTGTTGTAGTGGAAAACGTGAACGGCCCTATATACAGATCGCGGAAAACTGGCGCGGGTGAGTCAGTGACGACGGTGACGCCTGCGCTTATCCTGACCTCTCTGAAGGCGTCGGTAATCAACCCCGCTGAAAGGTGAGTTTGCCCTACCCCACAACCACTGCGAAACCCCGACAGCAATTAACAAAAGCTTCTCTAACCACTAAGTGAAGTATACAAAGTGATATCGGTTTACTTTACTAATACTTGATACTAACGATTAGATAAAATCATAATATAATTCAGTTGGACAAGCCAATAACAAACTTTATCAAAATGAAAAACCACCCCTATTTACTTTAAACTGATATATTTGAGCGCTCACTCTACTAATCGCTATCACGAAAACAGTTTAAACGCAAAGACATTATTATAAATTTTACTTTTTTTGCACTTTTTTTCTAAATAAATTGCTCTATAATCTCCACTACACTCCATTTATTATACTTTTTCTACTTTATTCTAATCAAACCTCCCCAATAGAAAAAGACGCTTCCATAAACTTTCTACCACACCGTTCAAACGCATGCACTCTCTCGTACAAAACCAAATCATAACAAGTAAAAAAATTTTATTGAAATATCAACATTGATAAATATCAAAATAAGGGGAGGGGGTTAAATATAAATTTTTTTGTTGAAATGCATAAATTACCAGAAATAATGACAGTTTAGAAAACGACAATAATATAAAAATTAAATTGAAGTTTTACAACATTAATAAAAAGCAAAATAAAGGAGGGGGGGATTATTTAATTTCAAGCTTTGCATTTAAGTGTATGAACTCTCTCGTACAAAACCAAATCATGACAAGTAAATAAATTATAATTATTTTTATTATTAACATATTAACTGTAAAATAAGAGGGGGGAGGTTTAATTTTGAGTTTTGCATTTAAAAGTGTGAACTCGGTCGTGTAAAAAATTACCAAATGATAACAGTTTAAGTTACGACAATAAAATAAAAATTAAATGTGAGCATCACAATCCTAATAAATAGCAAAATAAAAGTGGGGGGGAGAAGGTTTAATTTTGAGTTCTGCATTTAAAAGTATGAACTCGGTCGTGTAAGAAATTACCAAATGATGACTATTTAGGTTACGACAATAAAATAAAAATTAAATTCAAGCATCACAACATTAATAAAAATCAAAATAAAGGGGGGGTCTTTAATTTTGAGTTTTGCATTTAAATCTATGAACTCGGTCGTGTAAAAAATTACCAAAGGATGACAGTTTGTAACAACAATATAAAAATTAAATTCCAGCATCACAACATGCAAAGCAAAATGGGGGGAGGGGGGTAAAAATTTCAAAATTTTTTACAACCCTAGTAAAAAGCAAAATAATAGTGGGGGGAGAAGGTTTAATTTTGAGTTTTGCATTTAAATCAAGAACTCGGTCGTGTAAAAAATTACTAAAGGATGACAGTTTGTAGCAACAATATAAAAATTAAATTCCAGCATCACAACATGTAAAATAAAGGAGGGGGGTAAATTCTTTAATTTTTAGTTTTGTATTTAAATGTATGAAGGTCTTGTAAAAAATTTAGTAAATGATATGATGACAGTTTATAGGTTACGACAATAAAATAAAAATTAAATTCAAACATCACAAAATTAATAAAAACAAAATAAGGGGGGGGGTCTTTAATTTTGAGTTTTGCATTTAAATCTATGAACTCGGTCGTGTAAGAAATTACCAAAGGATGACAGTTTGTAACAACAATATAAAAATTAAATTCCAGCATCACAACATGCAAAGCAAAATGGGGGGAGGAGGGTAAAAATTTCAAAATTTTTTACAACCCTAGTAAAAAGCAAAATAATAGTGGGGGGAGAAGGTTTAATTTTAAGTTTTGCATTTAAATCAAGAACTCGGTCGTGTAAAAAATTACTAAAGGATGACAGTTTGTAGCAACAATATAAAAATTAAATTCCAGCATCACAACATGTAAAATAAAGGAGGGGGGTAAATTCTTTAATTTTTAGTTTTGTATTTAAATGTATGAATGTCTTGTAAAAAATTTAGTAAATGATATGATGACAGTTTATAGGTTACGACAATAAAATAAAAATTAAATTCAAACATCACAAAATTAATAAAAACAAAATAAGGGGGAGGGTCTTTAATTTTGAGTTTTGCATTTAAATCTATGAACTCGGTCGTGTAAGAAATTACCAAAGGATGACAGTTTGTAACAACAATATAAAAATTAAATTCCAGCATCACAACATGCAAAGCAAAATGGGGGGAGGGGGGTAAAAATTTCAAAATTTTTTACAACCCTAGTAAAAAGCAAAATAATAGTGGGGGGAGAAGGTTTAATTTTGAGTTTTGCATTTAAATCAAGAACTCGGTCGTGTAAAAAATTACTAAAGGATGACAGTTTGTAGCAACAATATAAAAATTAAATTCCAGCATCACAACATGTAAAATAAAGGAGGGGGGTAAATTCTTTAATTTTTAGTTTTGTATTTAAATGTATGAATGTCTTGTAAAAAATTTAGTTAATGATGACAGTTACGACGGTTACGACAATAAAACAAAAATTAAATTCAAACATCACAATATTAATAAAAAGCACAATAAGGGGGGGATTCTTTAATTTTGAGTTTTGCATTTAAATCTATGAACTAGATCGTGTAAAAAATTACCAAAGGATGACAGTTCGTAACAACAATATAAAACTTAAATTCCAGGATCATAACATGCAATGCAAAATGGGGTGGGGAGGGGGTAAAAATTTCAAAATTTTTGACAACCCTAGTGAAAAGCAAAATAAAAATGGGGGAGAAGGTTCAATTTTGTGTTTTGCATTTAATCTATGAACTCGGTCGTGCAAAAATTACTAAAGGATGATAGTTTGTAGCAACAATATAAAAATTAAA
This sequence comes from Malthinus seriepunctatus, assembly GCA_963924605.1. NCBI lineage: Eukaryota > Metazoa > Arthropoda > Insecta > Coleoptera > Cantharidae > Malthinus > Malthinus seriepunctatus. Next base: position 1,848,719 of record OZ004605.1, read on the forward strand.
TTCCAGCATCACAACATGTAAAATAAAGGAGGGGGGTAAATTCTTTAATTTTTAGTTTTGTATTTAAATGTATGAATGTCTTGTAAAAAATTTAGTAAATGATGACAGTTTATAGGTTACGACAATAAAATAAAAATTAAATTCAAATATCACAAAATTAATAAAAAGCAAAATAAAGGGGGGGGGATTCTTTAATTTTGAGTTTTGCATTTAAATCTATGAACTCGGTCGTGTAAGAAATTACCAAAGGATGACAGTTTGTAACAACAATATAAAAATTAATTTCCAGCATCACAACATGCAAAGCAAAATGGGGGGGTAAAAATTTCAAAATTTTTTACTAACCTAGTAAAAAGCAAAATAAAAGTGGGGGGAGAAGGTTTAATTTTGAGTTTTTCATTTAAATCAAGAAGTCGGTCGTGTAAAAAATTATTAAAGGATGACAGTTTGTAGCAACAATATAAAAATTAAATTCCAGCATCACAACATGTAAAATAAAGGAGGGGGGTAAATTCTTTAATTTTTAGTTTTGTATTTAAATGTATGAATGTCTTGTAAAAAATTTAGTAAATGATCACAGTTTATAGGTTACGACAATAAAATAAAAATTAAATTCAAGCATCACAACATTAAGAAAAAGCAAAATAAAGGGGGGGGGGATTCTTTAATTTTGAATTTGGCATTTAAATATATGAAATCGGTCTTGTAAAAAATTACCAAAGGATGACAGTTTTTAAATTAAATTCCAGCATCACAACATGCAAAGCAAAATGGGGGGGGGTAAAATTTTAAATTGATAAACAACGTTAAAATTATACATATTTCTTGTTGAAAATTCACTTTGTATAAATGAATGAGCAAAAGATGACTAAATTAAAGAATTAATAAATCTTGATAGAAAGCAAAACAGGAAGGGGGGGGGGTCATACTGGTTCTTAGTTGACATCCCCTTAACAGTTTGAGTCTAGAAACATTGATAAGTGAAGCCAGTGGTGATTTGATTAACAGTTTTTTTATTTGAGAATGTTTAAATATCTGTAACCGGGGGGGGGGCATTAATTTTTTCAATTGTGTTTTTTATTCATAAAGCTTTTTCTACTATAATTAAAGATACTTATCACTGGTTGACATCTCTTCATAAATTCTAGTCTTTAAACATTGGCAAACAATATAGGGGGAGGGTACAATTTTTGGTTTAAAAATACATAATTTTTGATAATAAAAAAGTGTCTCCTTAAGATTTATATTAATTTATTTCACTTCTGCATCACAAAACCTTAACGCTTATTATCGTTTTTTATATTTTTTGTGTTCTAATTAAACCTTTGTACAATTTTTTTTGTTTTTGTTTTAGCTTTAGGTATTTATTCATTTTGCAAAATGTCTGAAGGAATTATATTAAATTCTAGTTCATGAAACATGCCCTTGCCTTTGATGCTCGTAAAAAATTAATACGATTTTACTTTTGAATGTTGTATTTGCTTATTTTTAAGCGATTTTTGAATATTTTTGTATATTAACGAATTAGGGTTAAATTAACTTATTGTGGAAATGGCTTTAATTAGGATAATGGAATTTATTGGTTCATGAAATTGTATCCTTGGTGCGTGGTCAATACAACACGTGGACACACAACTGTACAAACACAACTGCGGTTTACGAAAAAACTTAATTACATCAATTTGAAAATGAAAAATTTGAGAATTAAAAATAGGGGGGATTTTTTTTGTGATTCCCAAAATTTGGATTATTTAAGAAAAAATCGTGATTTGTTCAATTTTCATTAAATAATTGATACAACCAAAAAACAGTAAAGGCGTGTGAGAGAAGGGGGGGGGGAAGAAAATATTTGTTTGTACCAGTGGTGTATTTAAAAATTATTACTGTGGAACCGTTCTCGAGATGAAGGGTTTTGTAACGAATAATAGGGGTGTTCGATCCCATTGCACCCCCACAATACGCCAGTATGACCCAAAAGTTTGGTAAACTAATTTTATTATGTTAAAAGTTCTAAATAAGTTTTTTTACATAAGGAAAAATATAAGGAAATATGTGTCTAACTTTTAAAGCTATTTTAAGCTTGTAAAAGAAAATTTGAAATCCGTTAAATCACTTGCGTTTTTGAGCTTATCTTAGGCTTAAAGCAGAGAATAAGTACTTCAAATATACGAGTCTTTTTAACAATATATTACGTTAAAAGCGCAAAATTTTAAAAAATAATGTATTTTATTGTACATTTATGCAGTAAAGTAACCATTTTTTGTAAAAATTTTTTTTAAATAAGTTAAGAATTTTATTTAAGTACATTCAATTCAGTTTCAACATTTAGATACATTTTAATTGTAACTTTTAGCTGCTTTCGAATTTTGCGCACTGCGGTTCATAGTTTGAGTGCTTCCGCTATCTGAAAAAAAAATTTTTACATAATTTTTGAGTCGCCTCAAAAAATTTTGACAAAAACAAGCCTAAACCATCTTAAGGGCTGAAGAAACAAGTTTTGGCTTACAAAATGCAAACCCTTGAAGATTGTTAAAGTTTATTTACAAAATTCGATAGTACGCTTCAAGACGCTTCGATTGATATGTAACACGATATGTAGTACAAATTTTATATAATCGTAATAGGGGAGAGGAGGGGGGCCAAACTAAATTTAATATCCGTAGTGCTAACTACACATTTTGCGCTTCATTTCTGATGCTTTGCGAATTTTTCCAGTCAAACGAATTTTTTTGTAAATCCCCCCCCCCCATTTTGAGGCTTGTGTTGGTAGTTTAATTTTCTGTAAATCGATGCGGAGAACTTTATTAATAAATAATTATAACTTTTTTAATAAATAAGTATAACTTTCTTGATATAAAGACAACGAGGGGGGGGGGTATTTTTAAACAAACTCGTTTGAGATAAAGGGTTTGTAATTTTAAATTCTTTTAAGTTTTAGATTAAGTTATACTTTACATATTCATACTCTTTTACGTCTAAATATACTCCAGCCAACTCCACCAAAGTAAATTTAAAATTATAAAGCGTTACCTTCATCGTTTTTACTCTTAGTAGCTTTTTAGCTAATTCTCTTATAAGTTTATTTAATTTCAAAAAAATGTTCAAACTTTTAAAGCATAATTAGGCAAGTTTTCGTTAAACTTTGACAACGTTACAAAATTTAAATCGTTATACATCGATGTTTATGTCCAAACTCTTTAAAGCCTTAATTTTATAACAAACTCCTCTAAGATTTAACATTTAAGTAACTCGAAAAGCTTTAAAGTTAAATCAAAATAACTTCGTTTCAAAAAATTCTACTTAAAAAACATAATGATTAACTTATGTCGTCCCTGTGGGCCGCACAGACTACTTCTGATACAAAAACTTATTGAAAGACCAAAAATAATTTTTACAGCAAAAACTTAGAAATCTCTGCCACAAAACCAAGTCCAATAGAGTCCCAAATATTCAATTGTGTCCCCCCCTCCAATTATACTAAAATTTCCTTACAGATCGTGTTACATATCAATCGAAGCGTCTTGAAGCCGACTATTGAATTTTGACAATAAACTTGAAAGAACTTTATGTTATAAGCTAAAACTTATTAAGGGAGTGATAAGCACGGTAGGGATTAGAGGTGGGAATTGTAGTTCATTTTGCTGAATAGTTCATACTGAACTAGTTCACCGAAATGAACTAGTTCAATTGAATAGTTGAAAATGAACTATAGTTCATCAATGAACGAATGAACTATATCATCGATACAGTGATATAGATATGGTAGGCATCGTTGATGAACTATAGTTCATTAATGAACTAGCTCAGAGTTAGGTATTGAAAAATTATTTCAAAAGTTTTATTTTTAAATTACTAGAGACGTAAGGAACTCTGGACCTTCAACGTTTATTTGATTCTTTCAAGTGCTAATACCACCCCTCTGTGTTTATGAGCATCGTAATGAGAGTGTATGGATTACGATACCCTAAACTAGCAGGTAAAACCTTCAAATAATTTAACGTAATTTAATAAGCGAAGAGTATAAGTAACCTATAGTTCAAAACGAACTAGTTCGTTTAGAGAAAGTGACATAGTTCATCTAGTTCAGTACAAGTGAATAGTTCATTTCAACTATTCAGTCACGAACTACCCATCTCTAGTAGGGATGAAAAACAACCATATTTTATTGTAAATTACTTACCATTATTGGATTGGGGTGGTAAATGTTTTACATTTTCTATAAAATTGTCAGTTTGAGCAACGAAAGTCCATGATATGCTCAACTTGGACCTATACTTGATTGTTGTGAATGTGTATAGTAGAGGGTTGACGGCTGAATTTATAGGAAGAATAAACACCACCAACCAAGAGTACAAGTCTTCTGAAAAAAGATAATATGACGATTAGATTATTCGATTAAACGGACAATCGATGTTTTTGAAACAATTAATTAATCGAACACTGGATTAATCGAGTATTTTAATCACTTAATACAGCATCGATTAATCGCACATTCGATTAATTAAACAATCGATTAATCGATTAATCAGCCAAACTTAGTCGAACATCGACGAAAGCATCAATTTGTTCATCCAGTTCTACTGGACCCTAACCGTTAGACAGCCTGTATTCCTCAAGTTCCGTAAGCCTCTTAGTTCCACAATAAAACAATCAATTCATCAAACAGTCGATTAATCGATTATTTTAATAACTTAATCAAACATCTATTAATCACACCAATCAAATAATTAATAATAATCTTGTATTCCTCAAGTTCCGTAAGCTTTTTAGTTCCACAATAGAACAATCAATTCATTAAACAGTCGATTAATAGATTATTTTAATAACTTAATCAAACATCGATTAATAGAACAATTGATTAATTAAACAATCGTTTAATCGTACAATTGATTAATCTGACAATCGATATGTCGATTATTTTAGCAACTTTCGAACATCGATTAATCGAACAATCGATTAACCAAGCAATCGATTAATCGTACAATCGATTAATCTAACAATCGATTATTTAAAAAACTTAATCAAACATCGATTAATCATACAATTGATTAATCAAACTATTGATTTATCGAACAATCGATTAACCAAGCAATCGATTAATCTGACAATCGAATTATAGATTATTTAAGAAACTTAGTCAAACATCGATTGAAACTTCAATTTGTTCATCCAGTCCTACTGGACCGTAACCGTTTGTACGGTGACATATTGTATTCCTCAAGTTCCGTAAGCTTTTTAGTTCCACAAGAGAACAATCAATTCATTAAACAGTCGATTAATCGATTATTTTAATAACTTAATCAAACATCGATTAATCGAGCAATTTGATTAATTAAACAATTGATTAATTGAACAATCGTTTAATCGTACAATTGATTAATCTGACAATCGATATGTCGATTATTTTAGCAACTTTCGAACATCGATTAATCGAACAATCGATTAACCAAGCAATCGATTAATCGTACAATCGATTAATCTGACAATCGATTATTTAAAAAACTTAAGCAAACATCGATTAATCACACCATTGATTAATCAAACAATTGATTTATCGAATAATCGATTAACCAAGCAATCGATTAATCTGACAATCGAATTATAGATTATTTAAGAAACTTAGTCAAACATCGATTGAAACATCAATTGGTTCATCCAGCCCTACTGGACTGTAACCGTTAGACATATTGTATTCCTCAAGTTCCGTAAGCTTTTTAGTTCCACAAGAGAACAATCAATTCATTAAACAGTCGATTAATCGACTATTTTAATAACTTAATCAAACATCGATTGTTCGAACAATTGATTAATTAAACAATTGATTAATTAAACAATCGTTTAATCGTACAATTGATTAATCTGACAATCGATATGTCGATTATTTTAGCAACTTTCGAACATCGATTAATCGAATAATCGATTAACCAAGCAATCAATTAATCGTGCAATCGATTAATCTGACAATCGATTATTTAAAAAACTTAATCAAACATCGATTAATCACACCATTGATTAATCAAACAATTGATTTATCGAACAATCGATTTACCAAGCAATCGATTAATCTGACAATCGAATTATAGATTATTTAAGAAACTTAGTCAAACATCGATTGAAACATCAATTTGTTCATCCAACCCTACTGGACCGTAACAGTTAGACATCGTGTATTCCTCAAGGTCCGTAAGCTTTTTAGTTATACAGTAGAACAATCAATTCATTAAACAGTCGATTAATCGATTCTTTTAATAACTTAATCAAACATCAATTAATCGAGCAATTGATTAATTAAACAATTGATTAATTGAACAATCGTTTAATCGTACAATTGATTAATCTGACAATCGATATGTCGATTATTTTAGCAACTTTCGAACATCGATTAATCGATTTTTTCACCCAGCCCTACTGGGCTCTAACCGTCCGACATCCTGTATTCCTCAAGAGCTAGCAAATATAATATTATTATAATTTTAATTTTGTTGGGGTGATATTGAGTAATTTGTAAATTAATTATTATAATATAATTTACCTGATATTTCGGTTCCAAAAAGAGCTAATAATTTAATAAGGATTATAGGTAACCAGCAGCTGATATCGGTTAAAACAATAAAAAAGAATCTAATAGCGAATTCGTAGTCGTTTATTGGAAGTGTAGTGGCTTTTCGAGTGTTCCAAATACTAACAAACATGGCACAATAAACGACGGTAATTATCAATAAACTGCAAAAAAAGGTGGTTATAAATCCTTTTCTTTATTGGTCACGCTCTCTTACCTAAGAGTGTTTATACCGAATATTATTAAAGCCGAATATTTCCATCCCAATAAATAAGGCTCATCGATATATAAAGGAAAACATAATCCATTAATGCCGTAAAACCTTGTACTGGAAAATAAAGCCATCACTAAAATAAATAAATTTCTATTTTCTTTAGAAACTTTAAATATAGAACTTACTTGGAATAACAGCAAATCCAATTCCCAATACCCATATTGCAATCATAGCAATCCAAGCTGTCTTAATATCCATGTAAGAAAAATTCCCAAACGGTATCGAAATTAATAAAAATCTTTCGACAGACATAAAAACTAATAGCAATACTGATACTTCTGACGAAGTCATCGCTAAAACTCCACATAAAGTACATAACCAAGATGACATCCAATTATGAGCTTCTCTATTATAAACATCACGAAATTTCATATCGTGAAAAGCAATAATCAATAAATAAACTCCCATTAAAAAATCGCTCCCTAAAAAATTTTCCTATATTTTGAAATACACTATACTTACACTATAAGTATAGTTTGTCAACTTTTGACTTGACAAATTTTTTACCTGCTAAATTTCGTATTACGAAATTTAATACTTTGTTGTCTTCTTTAGATACGTGTCGGCCCCAAATTACCAAAATATTTCCAAAACAAGTAACGAACGATGTAACCCAAGTGGCATAACGCAAAATTGGTTTTTCTAACAATTGTTTTGTTGAAGAAACACCTAACGTAATATAAAAAAAAATTAACAAACTGAGGTATAAAGGGTAAACGATCAGGTCTCCAAAGCCCAAAAGTAAAATTTTTATCTGATCGGAAAACCCTAAGCCGTGCCTGGAAATTTTCAAAATTTGAAAAACCTCAAGGTGTTTTGACGTTTGAACAAACTTACTTTAAATTAAAGCACTTGTATTTTTTGGTTTTCAGTTTGGATTTTCAATTGGAAGCCTTTGAAGGGCTCCCCGAAAAACTATTTTGTGAATATTTTAGAAACCCCTTGGCCGAATTTCATAAGATTTGGTATGCGACCTAACCAAGTGCATTTACATATGTACTACAACCTAGTTTGGTGGAAGTTGATAGAGGGCGCCAGTTACAGCCAACTTGCCATTCTGTCCCGTTTAAACGTCAGTTACTAATAAACTACCACAGTTATCGAGATGTGACTTTGGCAAACTATTGTAAGTGGACCATTCTGAAATGTCACAAAGGCACATCTTGATACTTGAATCGGTTTTTGAAATAATAGCAAAATAGAGTTACATTGACCCAGGAGCCAAGTCCCCCTGGAGAAGATTAAAGTGTTACTGTATCTACCTTTGCGATTAAAGTTATTTTGAGTTGAAAAAAGCACATTTGTAATGATTGAAAGAAAATGGGGTATTATTATACCCCTATGTATTGAAAAGCAAATATTTTACTTGTTTTTATGCTTTTAATAAATTTTTATTCGAAAAATTTAATATTCTTCTCTAGTTTATTGATTGGTTGAATTTTTATTTGCTTGACGTTATTAATAAGTTACGTATAGCCAATTTCTAATATTACATATTAAAATTATTTAGGTAGGAATAAGTTAGCCTATTTACTTAATTTGTCTTTGTTCCATTATTATAATAAATTATTAATTGAAATTTCTAGTAGGTAATCTCACATCTAATCAAAATGTTGCTAAATATTTACTAAATTATTATTAGGAAAACTTACCATCAGATAATGGTCTACATCTTGGTACAGTGGGTGCAAAAGAGCAGTAGTAATATTTCTTAAAATAAACAGATTTTAAGTTAGTTAAATTTTTAAAAATGTCCATGTTGATGTCGTTAATGTCGATTTCATCTAAATTTCTAAAAAAAAAACAAGTTTGTTTTAACATTCAAAGTTTGTGTCAAAAATGAACAATTGGGGTTAAAAAATACCCCATGTTTTATAATTATTGTCATCGACTCCTCAACATCAGTTGCTTTTTAGAGTTATTCCATCGTTCGTGTGAGGGTTAAAAAAAGTAAAAACAACCCTTATTCTTCTGTGGTGTAAGCAGTAATTGCATTTTTTTAAATTGTAATTAACAAAATTAATGTTGAATATCGTAGCATCTTAATTACAAAAGATAACATGTAAAAACTTACAATGAGGCTAAGTTTTCTAATTTATAAAATAATTGTGTTGGAAATTGGTGAAAAGGGTTGTTTCCTAGAAACCTATAAAAGAGATTATAAAGTGTTAAATCGAATCAAAACGTGCTACAAGTATGGTCTTATAGATTTGAATACTTCATATTTACTCCATTTAAAAATGAGAAAATCACGTTCTCATATTTAAACAAAAAAACGAAAAAAAACTCCAAGAAATGTTTAAATCAGTGACAATTGATCTTTCAATTTGTTCCGGTTTCCGTTCTCACGATTTTAAATGAGAAAAACTAAAACGCGAATTTATAAAGTAGGTTATTGCAAAATTAACGTCGAAATTATTAAGGCGTATATTTGTTTATCAGTAATCGATAGTCTCGATGCACGTGTATGATTTATTACTAAAGTTATAAATTTTTTAAAGAAAACCTATCAAAAAGATGACTTTTAAAAAGAAAACTCACATAATTAAGCCTACAGCTAACTTTCACATTTTCAAAATTTTCAATCACCCTTATTAGCTGTTTAAAAATTTTAAATTAACAAGAAAAATAATTTTTTTTAAATTTTTTATAGAGACCGGATGAAATCTAAATTTGAGGTAAAGGTGAAAAAAATTGAAATTTCAAAACACTATAACTCGGTTAATATTTGTAGTAGAGAGACTCAAAATAAACCAAATTAAAGGAAATTTTATAACCTACAAAACACATAAAAGTGGATTTTTTGTAAAAATCAATACTTTTGGAGATATTTGGGAAAAAACAATTTAAGAACTCTCCTAAAGTAAAGTAAAAAACATGTTTTGTTATTAAACAATTTAAAAAGTTGACCCTTTCTTTTAATTGAAGTTCATAAAACGCTTGTAAAATAAATACCTAGGGAGTGGATTTTATGATGCTGGATTGCTGAAAATAGCTAAATATTAATGCAATTAATTTTTTAGTCTCTGATTACCATATTTGCAACGTGTTTTATTCCAATTTCGCTAAATGTTTGCCTAAAGATTTACAAGACGTGTTTAAAACTCCATAATGTACAATGTAAATATTGAATTGTGTAACATATTTCATTTACCTAACGCTCAATTTTTTTACAAAATAATTGTAATTACAATACTTAAGTTTAAAATTAGAACTGAGTGCAGAATATTATTAAATAATAATACATTGATTAGTGACGGCAGAAACTTCATATAAATTTCATATTACTTGTTCAACTTTGTAGTGCATTATCCTGTCTACTTTAACACAAATTCGAATATGGCTGCTGTTTAATTATTATATCTAACAAACAAAAAAGTTATTAATGGTATGTGAGCTCAAATTACTAATTCAAAGTTATATAACATTTAAATTTAAATGAAGCACTTGCCAAAAGTAAACAGTTGGATTATGTTGAGTTACACAAAAACAAAAATTTTAATTTAAACCGCAAAAGTTTCCAAATGAAGCACTTTTATCGTAAATGCACATAAAGTGCTTCAAAAGCACTTATTTCATCAAATTAGCACTTATTAGAAAACTTGACCCGTTTTAAAAAAGAAACGTTAAATATGAAATATTCAGATACCTTTCTAATCGCATGAAATGTTAAACAAGCACATAAAACACCGATGCAATGCTTAAAAATCTTTGAAGCACTTAAAATCATTCGTTCAAGCACGAGACGTAAAAACATTATTTTTAAGTAAGAAAAGCACTAACTCCAATCTTGAAACACCAAATCTTCAAATAATTATTTGAAGCACTCACTCAAATATTTTTTGAAGCACTTAAAACACAAAATAATTAGTTAAAGCTCTGATCATTTGTTGAAGCACAAGTAGTAATAAAACAATATTTTAAGAAAGGAAAGAACACTGAAATAATTTCTGAAGCACCTAATGAAATAATTCTTTGAAAACGAAACTATTTGTTAAATAAAAGTAAGTCTTTGAAACTTATACTTAAATTATTGAAACAGAACAAAAAGTCCATGAAGTAGGGGACACCGGGGCAGGTTGAGGCACGGGGCAGGTTGAGGCACGGGGCAGGTTAAAACGTCGGCCAAATTTCCTAAACAACAAATTTTTCAACACCGCTTTTGTGTAGGTTTCTAGAAGACGATACGATGGTCAGTTTCATGTAAACAATCAACTCTATTGTTCAAGTGTTGTTGTTATTTTCGAACATATTTATATTTTATACACATAAGTAAAATTAGATCTCTTATTTTGATTTCAATTAACTACCATTAAAAACGGCTGAGCTTCAGTTTTTTTTATCATAAGTGAATCATTGGGCATTAGTTTATTATATTTGCAAAAAATTTTAATTGTCTGATGTTGATTTACTAATTTACTCAGACATAAATAAAAAAATGCAGCACGGGGCAAATTGCAACATATTGCTCGGGGCAAGTTGCAACTGGTTACCGCCATAGGACAGAAGTGTATATGGTTCGTTCAAAAAGTAATGATCATCTGTTTACAATGGTTGGATGAGAACCAACCCTGGAAGGTCAATAACGTTCCATTTTTAGTTCGGTATGTATTACCACTAGCAATTACTTCAGTTCAAAATAAATAAATCTGTAAAATGATACTTATGTATCACCAAATAATTTTTTTTCATTTTACCATATTGTGGAAACTGCCAGGTCATTGTGGAGGCACTAAATCACAATTTAGTTCTCTCAAATCCGTAAAACGGGACAGAGAAATATGCGTTTCAACTTACCCCGGACCGGGGCAAGTTGAAACAAAGATTTTTACTTTTAAAAAATACGCCTAGAGGTCTAATAATTAAGATTCCGTTAGGTATTTCTAATAAATTAGGTAACCAAATACATATGCAAGAATATTCTGCCAAAAAATCCGTGATTGATAATAACATTGACGAGAAAAAAGGCAACAAATTTTTTTTGTATCAACCTGCCCCGGTCTCTCCTATGTACTTAAAATATTTTTGAAGCACGAGAAGAACGTAAAGCATTTAAATAATTTTTTTTACCTAAAACGCATAGCTGAAACAACAAAAACGTACATATCTGTTTAAAGCACATGAAGTACTTAAAATATTTTTGAATCACTCGAAGCACATAAAGAACGTAAAGCATTTAAATAATTTTTTGTAACATAAAGTTCATCCCCTCAGGGGCCAACAACAGGTTGGTACGGGCTTTGCAAACCCGAGGTACCCGAGCAAGTAAAAAGAGCAAAATGATAAATACAAATTTAGAAAATTTTACGGGACAAGGGCTCGGAACCCTAGAACCGGTCCGAAAGGAGAGTGAGCGAGTGGGCCTCCACGGATCGCCATCCAGCGACCGCTCTTCATTCATGGTGGAGTACGAGGCCAGGATGTTAGATACTGCTACTGGACCAAAAGATGGAAACCTGTACCTACAGCCTCAGCTTCATGAAAGTGAATTAAAGAGCGAAAACGAGATGTTGCTGTGGAGAGCGTGGCAACAGTCACTCTTAACTATTAATACCCTGCAAGACAACGTAGGTGAGCTTAAACAAAAGTTAGATGCCCTTGAAACTCATGTGAAGTTGGCTGGCAATATACGGGAAATATAAAATGGAAAATTTCAGGCGTTTGGGCATACTCAAGCATATTGTAATAGAGAACCAAGGTGTGTGAAATGTGCAGGTAAACATGTCACTACAGAATGCAAAGTTCAAAAACTAGAGAAAGCAAAATGAGCTAACTGCGGCGAACCTCATTCTGCAAATTACCGGGGATGTATAGTCGCAAAAGAGCTTCAAAAAAGAAGAGATAAGAGCATTCGCGATCAAAAAAGAAATATGCGGAAGTCAACTACTGCACAAAAGTATGCAACGCTAGAAAATACAAAGCAAAATTTTCCCACGATCAATGAAGCTGATTCAGAGCAACTGCAGCAACAACAAAAAAATATAGATAATAGCACATATTATTGTCACGCGTAGAAATATTACGCAAATTATTAAATGTAATTATAAAAGAATGCAACAATGTAGGTTTGCAAAAGATTACAATATGTAAATATTGTAATAAGTCGAGAATGTCTTATTCAGCAGAATCGTCAGTGCCAGTCGTCACGTAGAACGAACTGATAAAAGACCCTCGATGGGGTCAGTGGAGCAGTTACTAGTTGGGCTTGGAGTTAGTTAGTTGTTGGAGTAGAGTTAACCCTGTAGTTAGTCATGGATTGAGATCCAAAGAAGTGTTGAAGGGTAACCATTAAAATGGATACCACAATTGTACTGATTTGTTACATGTAAGAATAATCTAAATATATTAAGAAGTTTTTGTATACTGGCACGTTGTTTCATCAACCCTAAATTAACATTCCGGTACACCCTGAAATTATTATTCAAGGGTTGCGAGGACCCCCCCCTCGTGACAAGTTGCAGAAGCAACTTCCAGCAAATCAGCAGGAGACGTTAAATTAGATGCAATCAATCACATGCTAAAATCAATTTTCTCTCCAATTCTGGAGAGAATCATAAAACTTGAGAATAGCAATAAGGCAGCAGCCAGCAAGAAGAAATAAAAATGGCGGTATCGGTTAGAATAGCAACATGGAATGCAAACGAACTGCTCCAACAAACTCATGAGTTAGAAAGATTCCTTTGGGACCAAAAAATAGATGTGTGTCTTATATCGGAAACACACTTTACTAATGAAAACTATCTAAAATTAAAGGGATACCGAATTTATCACACTACTCACCCTAATAATACAGCAAGAGGAGGATCAGCTGTAATAATTAAAGAAAATCTAAAACACTAAGAAGAAACAAGTTACCAAACCTTTCATATCCAAGCAACAGCTGTAAAGATTCTTCACAAAAAAAGAACTTCTTCGTGTCTGCCATATATTGTCCACCTAGATATCTTCTGGAAAAAGAGGATTACCTCAAACTTTTCAAAGTACTGGGAGAGTGCTGTATACTTGGAGGAGATTTCAACGCTAAACATACTTACTGGGGTTCGAGGCTTATCACTTCTAAAGGTAAACAACTGTATGAAGCTATTAAACAAGCAAAATTTGAATGTTTATCAAAGGGAAAGCCAACCTACTGGCCCTCAGACATGAACAAGATACCGGACCTGTTAGATTTCTTCGTGACGAAAGATATTTCATCCATAGAAGAAAATTATGACTTATCATCAGACCACTCACAGCCACCACAGACAGCCACAGATACAGTCAATTATTATCGTCAAATATTAAACTCAACGAAGCCAAATCAGTGCATGTAAATTATACTAACCGAAGAACTATCTGCCTGTAATAATCAATGATCAAATAGTACCACATGAAAATAGTGCAAAGTATCTGGGAATGAATCTGGACTCAAAGTTAAAATGGAAGGAACATGTAAAAATAAAAAGAAGTAGGGGAGACCGGGGCAGGTTGATACAAAAAAAATTTGTTGCCTTTTTTCTCGTCAATGTTATTATCAATCACGGATTTTTTTGCAGAATATTCTTGCATATGTATTTGGTTACCTAATTTATTAGAAATACCTAACGGAATCTTAATTATTAGACCTCTAGGCGTATTTTTAAAAAGTAAAAATCTTTGTTTCAACTTGCCCCGGTCCGGGGTAAGTTGAAACGCATATTTCTCTGTCCCGTTTTACGGATTTGAGAGAACTAAATTGTGATTTAGTGCCTCCACAATGACCTGGCAGTTTCCACAATATGGTAAAATGAAAAAAAATTATTTGGTGATACATAAGTATCATTTTACAGATTTATTTATTTTGAACTGAAGTAATTGCTAGTGGTAATACATACCGAACTAAAAATGGAACGTTATTGACCTTCCAGGGTTGGTTCTCATCCAACCATTGTAAACAGATGATCATTACTTTTTGAACGAACCATATACACTTCTGTCCTATGGCGGTAACCAGTTGCAACTTGCCCCGAGCAATATGTTGCAATTTGCCCCGTGCTGCATTTTTTTATTTATGTCTGAGTAAATTAGTAAATCAACATCAGACAATTAAAATTTTTTGCAAATATAATAAACTAATGCCCAATGATTCACTTATGATAAAAAAAACTGAAGCTCAGCCGTTTTTAATGGTAGTTAATTGAAATCAAAATAAGAGATCTAATTTTACTTATGTGTATAAAATATAAATATGTTCGAAAATAACAACAACACTTGAACAATAGAGTTGATTGTTTACATGAAACTGACCATCGTATCGTCTTCTAGAAACCTACACAAAAGCGGTGTTGAAAAATTTGTTGTTTAGGAAATTTGGCCGACGTTTTAACCTGCCCCGTGCCTCAACCTGCCCCGGTGTCCCCTACTTAAAATATTTTTGAATCACTTGAAACACATGAAGAACGTAAAGCATTTAAATAATTTTTTTTGTAACATAAAGGCCTAGCTGAAACAGAACAAAAAGGTACATAACTTTTTGAAGTACATGAAGTACTTAAAATATTTGTGAAGCACTTGAAACACATGAAAAACGTAAAGCATTTAAATAATTCTTTTGTAACATAAAATGCATATCTGAGGCAGAACAGAAAGGTACATAACTGTTTGAAGCACATGAAGTACTTAAAATATTTTTGAATCACTCGAAGCACATAAAGAACGTAAAGCATTTAAATATTTTTTTTGTAACTTAAAGGCATAGCTAAAACAGAACATAAAGCACATTTTTGAAGCACATGAAGTCCTTAAAATATTTTTGAAGCACTTCTTCGATGTCAAAGTACTTACAATTTATTTAATAAAGGAACATTAGTAAATTGAGTCGAGTACAAATATGTAAGTTTATTTCCATAAAGATTTCTGAAACTAGTGTTTCAGCTACTAAAGTACTAAACTACAATACGATACTTACAACTCCTTCAACTCCCTCAAATTAAAAAAAGCGTTTTCTTCGATAACTTCAATTTTATTTCTTTGTAAATTTCTAAAGTGCTTCAATGTTAAATTAAAGTTAAAAATTTTTTAATCAACTTACAGTAATTCTAAATTAAATAAATGAGCGAAAGTTAAATTTTTGATGATGGTAATTTGATTGTACCCAAGAAATCTAAAAGAAAATTAATTTCATTTGAAAAGTTTATGAACAAATTAAACTTACAACTCATTTAAGTTCAATAGAGGTGCAAAGTATTCGTATTTGAAAGTTAATTTGTTATACGATAAATCTCTAAAAAAAAAGTCTAATTTTTATGAATGTTCCTCGTATGTAACAAACTTACAACCATTCCAACGATTTTAAATCTTGCCACGAATTTGCATTAATTGTTTCTAATTTATTTTTTTGTAAAAATAGCCATGCGAGATTGTGCAATTTATCAAAAACTCCTCTTTCGAGCGTTGTTAAATTATTGCGCATAAGTAACCTGCAACAAATGGGGTAATATTAACCCCAATATAATTTTTTCACTAATAAGTAATTTTTGAAAGAAAAAAAAAATAACAAGGTTAATGGATTGAAAAAAGTCGAAGGTGGTCAAGGGCGGGGGGGTCGAAGGGTGGGTCAAAGGGTTGAGAAGGTCGAAGGGGGTGTAAAAATTGTCTACTTACAGCCTCATAAGTTTTCTTTGAGTGTGAAAGGCTTTGGGTTTTAAATCAGTCAACTGGTTGCCTTCAAGATGGCTAAAAATCAAAAAAATATACGAGGGACTTTCAAAAACTATTTTTGAACTTACAGAACTTGAAGATTTTGATATAAATGTAAGGCTCGATTTGATAAAAAATGTATACTGTTATTAGGTAAAACTCTGTAAAAAAACTATTAATTTTTTTTTTTTAATTACATCAACTTACAAGTGCGTAACTTCCGTAGAGATGTTTTGAGGGATGTTTTTAAAGCCGACATTTTTACAAACTACATGATATCCCATTTTGCACTTACAATTTACAGGATAATCGGAAATATCTAAAAGAATTTTTTTAATTATTCAAACGTAATTAAAATTGTAACTTACTGCATTGTTGTAAAATATTTTGATGGCGAGCAATTTTGATGGAATTTTTAATAAAGGTGCGATTGAGCACGTTGAGACTTCCATTTAAATCCACTAAAAGAGATTTTTCGTAAAGTTGATTAAACGAAGTTTCTTATTTTGACATCTCAACAACTAACAAACTAAAGAAAATTTTTGTTTTTTTTTAAAGATGTTCTCTTGGGAATTTAATTATTGATCGACCCTTGTACGCATAAAAGCTTACATGTTATATAAAGAAAGTTTAGAAGAAAATAAAGGTGAGGAAATGTTAAAAGTTTTAAATAAAATACTGGCAGTTGGCAACATTTAAATAATTGGAAGTTTGCTTTATTTATAAGAAATATTTTGTTTTAATGTTAAAATAACAATTATTTTCTTTTATTGTTTAATAAAATAATAACATTTATTTTTTTAGCAAAAAAAAAAGTTTTTCTTACTACATAAAGTGGGATCTTCATCTTCTCCATTTGGGCATTCCTTAATAAAATTACAGACGTTTTTCTGTAAGACGCAAATTTCGGAATTTGAGCACGAAAATGTACCAATAGGACAAGAAGCTATAACAATTTATTTTAATTAAACAAATGTAAAATGTAAATCCTATTTCAAGCAAATTACAATTTGCACTTAAAATTATTGATTTTAATTATCAACCACCATTAATTAACTTAAAGGGCCTACGCTAAGTGAACTTCCTAACAACCCATCACAAGAAAATATTGCATCACTAACCACTAGAAAAGATGAATCAAAAGATTTATTAAGAAAGGAGAATTTAGACAGACTCAATACGATTGTGGGTTTTTAGGTGTATTCGATAAGTTTGAAATAAGCCTCTTTAGATCGATTTGACAAAGTCACTGTAATAAGAGTAATTAGATCTATTCGATAAGCTCGTTTTTATCAGTGTCTTTAGATCGACTCGACTAAATCACCGTAATGAGTGTAATTATATCTATTCGATAGGAACGCTGTAATGAGCGTCTTTAGACAGACTCAATAAGATCGCCAAAATGAAGGGCTTTGGATTTATTCGATAATGTACACATAAGCTTTGTTAGATCGATTCGTCGAAGTCACTGTAATGAGCGTAGTTAGATGTATTCGATAAGTTCGCTGCGATCATCGTCTTGAAACAGACTCAATCAAGTCGCTAGAGTCATGATCTTTAGATCTATTCGATAAAGTTGCCATAAGCGTCATTAGATCGACTCGATAAAGTCATTGTAATGAGCGTAGTTAGATCTATTCGATAAGATCATTGTAATGAGCGTCTTTAGACAGACTGAATAAGGTCGCTAGGACGAAGATCTTTAGATCTATTCGATAAGTTTGAAATAAGCGTCTTTAGATCGATTTGACAAAGTCGCTGTAATAAGAGTACTTAGATCTATTCGATAAGCTCGTTTTTATCAGTGTCTTTAGATCGACTCGGCTAAATCACCGTAATGAGCGTAATTAGATCTATTCGATTGGAACGCTGTAATGAGCGTCTTTAGACAGACTTGATAAGATCGCTAAAATGAAGGGCTTTGGATTTATTCGATAATGTACACATAAGCTTTGTTAGATCGATTCGTCGAAGTCACTGTAATGAGCGTAGTTAGATGTATTCGATAAGTTCGCTGCGATCATCGTCTTCAAACAGACTCAATCAAGTCGCTAGAGTCATGATCTTTAGATCTATTCGATAAAGTTGCCATAAGCGTCATTAGATCGACTCGATAAAGTCATTGTAATGAGCGTAGTTAGATCTATTCGATAAGATCATTGTAATGAGCGTCTTTAGACAGACTGAATAACATCGCTAGAACGAAGATCTTTAGATCTATTCGATAAGTTTGAAATAAGCGTCTTTAGATCGATTTGACAAAGCCACTGTAATAAGAGTACTTAGATCTATTCGATAAGCTCGTTTTTATCAGTCTCTTTAGATCGACTCGACTAAATCACCGTATTGAGCGTAATTAGATCTATTCAATAGGAACGCTGTAATGAGCGTCTTTAGACAGACTCAATAAGATCGCCAAAATGAAGGGCTTTGGATGTATTCGATAATGTACACATAAGCGTTGTTAGATCGATTCGACGAAGTCACTGTAATGAGCGTAGTTAGATGTATTCGATAAGATCGCTGTGATCATCGTCTTGAAACAGACTCAATCAAGTCGCTAGAGTCATGATCTTTAGAACTATTCCATAAAGTTGCCATAAGCGTCATTAGATCTACTCGAGAAAGTCATTGTAATGAGCGTAGTAAGATCTATTCGATAAGATCATTGTAATGAGCGTCTTTAGACAGACTGAATAAGGTCGCTAGAACGAAGATCTTTAGATCTATTCGATAAGTTTGAAATAAGCGTCTTTAGATCGATTTGACAAAGTAACTGTAATAAAAGTACTTAGATCTATTCGATATGCTCGTTTTTATCAGTGTCTTTAGATCGACTTGACTAAATCACCGTAATGAGCGTAATTAGATCTATTCGATAGGAACGCTGTAATGAGCGTCTTTAGACAGACTCAATAAGATCGCCAAAATGAAGGGCTTTGGATTTATTCGATAATGTACACATAAGCGTTGTTAGATCGATTCGACGAAGTC
Source organism: Malthinus seriepunctatus (assembly GCA_963924605.1). Lineage (NCBI taxonomy): Eukaryota > Metazoa > Arthropoda > Insecta > Coleoptera > Cantharidae > Malthinus > Malthinus seriepunctatus. Next base: position 1,868,203 of record OZ004605.1, read on the forward strand.
ACTGTAATGAGCGTAGTTAGATCTATTCGATAAGATCGCTGTGATCATCGTCTTGAAACAGACTCAATCAAGTCGCTAGAGTCATGATCTTTAGAACTATTCCATAAAGTTGCCATAAGCGTCATTAGATCTACTCGAGAAAGTCATTGTAATGAGCGTAGTAAGATCTATTCGATAAGATCATTGTAATGAGCGTCTTTAGACAGACTGAATAAGGTCGCTAGAACGAAGATCTTTAGATCTATTCGATAAGTTTGAAATAAGCGTCTTTAGATCGATTTGACAAAGTAACTGTAATAAAAGTACTTAGATCTATTCGATATGCTCGTTTTTATCAGTGTCTTTAGATCGACTTGACTAAATCACCGTAATGAGCGTAATTAGATCTATTCGATAGGAACGCTGTAATGAGCGTCTTTAGACAGACTCAATAAGATCGCCAAAATGAAGGGCTTTGGATTTATTCGATAATGTTGACATAAGCGTTGTTAAACGGATTCGATCGATTCTTTAGATCTATTCGATAAAATTGCCATAAGTGTCTTTAGATCGACTCAACAAAGTTACTGTAATGAGTGTAGTTAGATGTATTCGATAAGATCGCTGTAATGAGGGTCTTTATAGAGACTCAATAAGGTTGCTAGAGTGAAAGTCTATATAAAGAGATAAAGTCATTGTAATGAGCGTAGTTAGATCTATTCGATAAGATCATTGTAATGAGCGTCTTTAGACAGACTGAATAAGGTCGCTAGGACGAAGATCTTTAGATCTATTCGATAAGTTTGAAATAAGCGTCTTTAGATCGATTTGACAAAGTAACTGTAATAAGAGTACTTAGATCTATTCGATATGCTCGTTTTTATCAGTGTCTTAGATCGACTTGACTAAATCACCGTAATGAGCGTAATTAGATCTATTCGATAGGAACGCTGTAATGAGCGTCTTTAGACAGACTCAATAAGATCGCCAAAATGAAGGGCTTTGGATTTATTCGATAATGTTGACATAAGCGTTGTTAAACGGATTCGATCGATTCTTTAGATCTATTCGATAAAATTGCCATAAGTGTCTTTAGATCGACTCAACAAAGTTACTGTAATGAGTGTAGTTAGATGTATTCGATAAGATCGCTGTAATGAGGGTCTTTATAGAGACTCAATAAGGTTGCTAGAGTGAAAGTCTTTAGATTATATTCGATAAGGTTGCCAGAGGGTCTTGAGAACGATTCGGCAAAGTCACTGTAATCAGCGTAATCAGATGTAGTCGATAGATCGCTGTGATCATCGTCATGAGACAGAGTCAATAAAGTCGCTATAGTCATGATCTTTAGATCTATTCGGTAAGGTAACCATAAGCGTCTTTAGATCGACTCAAGAAAGTCACTGTAATGAGTGTAGCTAGATGTATTCGATAAGATCGCTATAATAGGCGTCTTTAGACGGACTCAACGAGGTCGCTTGAATGAGGGTCTTTGGATCTATTCGATAATGTTGACATAAGCGTTTTCAGATCGATTCAACGAAGTCACTATAATGAGCGTAGTTAGATCAATTCGGTAAGATCGTTGTAATGAGCGTCTTCAGAACAACTCGATGTCGTTAAATATCTTTAAATGTTTAGATCGATTGGACGACGATCTAGACAGGGTCCAGACTGAAGCGTCTGCAAAGGGTTTTAAAATTGATATCACTATCACTGGTTTAACTAGCCCACGTAAGTGGGACAGCTAAAATAACCAGAGTAAAAGTCTAAAACATGAGAAAATGTCTGATGGGAACTTAGTACGTTTATTAGTTCGATAGCTCGCATTGGAGTTTTCGAATCGTCTGTAAGGGCTTTTTAACCCTATTTTAGATTTTTTTGATATATAGGACGAACTTCATATTTGTGTCACATTGTGGTTAAATATTTGGATACGCAACTTTATATCAGCTTAATTAGCTCACATTGTGTATCCATAGAGCAAAAGTTTAAAAGATGTCTGATAAATAAAAAGAAAAGCGCATTACGAACTGGAGTGTCTGTAAAGACATTTAACATAATTTCTGAATTAAAATGTAAAAGTGAATAGAGAAAATTTCTAACAATTTTGTGAGATAATCTTATAATGAACTTTCCACGTTTCAAAGTTTTTCAAAATTTCATGTGTTGCTTCTAAAACAAAGTTTTGAGACGAAAACCGCAAGCTCTTTGTAAGAGAGAGCTTTTGCAGTTATTAGGAAGTTTCATTTATAATAAGTAGGTTAATGAATTATGCTTTGTTATTATTAATCATTAAGATTTTTATTTTGAAAACGTAATCTAAAGCTTCTTTTGATGGTCGCGAGTGTGGTCGGACGTCGGAGGGAGGCTTTTATTTGTTTAAAATACAATAGAAACGGCTTAAGTTACAACAACAAAGTTGGAAAACATTTTGAATAAGATTTCGAAAAAATAAAAATTTTGAAAGGAATTATATTATAATAAATTTATTTCGACTTTAATAAAATTCTTAAACGTTAAAATTTTGAAGCATAAAATTAGATAAACAACTCCGAAAGTAACTGCTTTGAATACGAAAAACAAAGTTAATTGTGTTTATGAAAACTTTAAAAACAAAATGGGGCTCTAAAGTGTTTAATTTTGTTTAAAACAAAACTAAAACTCGTTTTTTACTTCTAACCTTTTTCGCCGCACTTATTCAATTTTTGCAAAAAAATATTTTTCCCTAATTTCTAATTTACCTTTGCTCCAAAAGAAGACTAGAAATGAGCAGATGATTACACAAAACACTAGAAAACTGCCCACAATAATAATTTTCCAATAACGCATTATTGGTTCTCTTGCAATGACAAACTGAGTAGCATTTAAACCATTTACCGACTGTCCACGCGCTTTGAACGCTCCTCTTTATATACAACTCTCAGAGGGCTGAAACATTTACTTGGTAAATAATATTTTTTTTCTCAAACTCAAATACAGGATGTTTGCGAAAAATCAAAAACTGCTCATTAGAATAAGTTTTTTGAAAAATTCATGTGTCGGAGCAGTTCGAAACATTCTATTATTTATTGTGAATATTTTACTAAAAATCATGAGAGATATTTAGACTCATTGAACGCTTATCAAACAGCCTCCCAGGTCCCCAGGCCCATCAGTTCTCAAACTGCCCCACTATCACAATTCTAGCATTTCATTGCCAAAATTCTGGAGGGTAGTTTAAAAACTAAGAGAAAGGAAGGAGAGCTAACTGCCAGCATACAAGTGGCCCAATGGACATTCTCCAGGTTCATTAAATCAAAGTTTGTGAAAGCCTTTTTGAAGTCAATACGTAGTTTGTTTGCTATAGGTTAGCTCTCCTCCACTTTATAATCAAACCTGAGAGCTCGCGATTTGCATAAAAAAATTTTGTGGATGGCCACATTTGGAATTTAAATGTAGGTATTTTAAGCATCTCTGGCGATTAAACGCAAAAGTTTAAAAATTTAAGTGTAAAAGCGTCGATGATGGGAAGTTGGGAGCAAGGCCTGTACTTTGAAAAAAAAATTAATTTTAATTCATATTTGATTACGAACTTAAAAAAGCTTTTAAAAAACACCAATTAACGGAATTAGTAATTTTTATGTGTAAAGTTGTCTTGTATAACATAAGTTTCTTTTAAAAAATTCTTAAAGCTTTTAAAATTTTATCACAACTTTTTGTATTTTTTATGAAGTTTTGTGCTTTGAATTTTGGAAAGTTTCGATTTTTTTCCATCTCAAAATTAACATAAATTTTTTCATCTATAAAAAATTTAACTTTATTTCAAACTAAAAATAAACTTTTATTTGTAAAGAACAATCAAAAGAAAATTGCACCGAGAACCTTTAGAAATCCATACACACTGTTACAAACTGACATAAGACGGTGATTATTAATTATTAGGGAGTGAGAGATTAATTTTTGAAGAGTGAGAGGTCCTGCTTCAAATCCTTTTCTATTATAAGTGAGCTCTTATAAAAGAAAGACAAAAGGGAGTGAGAGAGGTCAGTTTTTTCTGTAAAAATGGGCCTGACCTAGCTCATTTATGTCTCTTGAGATATTTGGAGTAAAATTTTTAACGGGACACTGGCATACGACATACGACGATGACTATTAATTATCAGGGAGTGAGAAACTAATTATTAAGGAGTGATAAGATGTGCTTCAAATCCCCTTTTATTACAAGTGAGCTCTTATAAAAGAAAGGCAGAAAAGAGTGAGATAGGTAAATTTTCTCAGTCAAAATGGGCCTAACCTTGCTCATTTGTGTGAATTGTCTCTTGGGATATTTGGAGTAAAATTTTTAACGGGACACTGGCATATGACGCTGACTATTAATTATTAGGGAGTGATAAACTAATTATTAAGGAGTGATAAGATGTGTATCAAATCCCTTTTTATTACAAGTGAGCTCTTATAAAAGAAAGATAGTAAAGAGTGAGATAGGTAAATTTTCTAAGTCAAAATGGGCCTAACCTTGCTCATTTATGTCAATTGTCTCTTGGGATATTTGGAGTAAAATTTTGAACGGGACACTGGCATATGACGCTGACTATTAATTATTGGGGAGTGAGAAACTAATTATTAAGGAGTGATAAGATGTGCTTCAAATCCCCTTTTATTACAAGTGAGCTCTTATAAAAGAAAGGCAGAAAAGAGTGAGATAGGTAAATTTTCTCAGTCAAAATGGGCCTAACCTTGCTCATTTGTGTGAATTGTCTCTTGGGATATTTGGAGTAAAATTTTTAACGGGACACTGGCATATGACGCTGACTATTAATTATTAGGTAGTGATAAACTAATTATTAAGGAGCGATAAGATGTGTATCAAATCCCTTTTTATTACAAGTGAGCTCTTATAAAAGAAAGATAGTAAAGAGTGAGATAGGTAAATTTTCTAAGTCAAAATGGGCCTAACCTTGCTCATTTATGTCAATTGTCTCTTGGGATATTTGGAGTAAAATTTTGAACGGGACACTGGCATATGACGCTGACTATTAATTATTGGGGAGTGAGAAACTAATTATTAAGGAGTGATAAGATGTGCTTAAAATCCCCTTTTATTACAAGTGAGCTCTTATAAAAGAAAGGCAGAAAAGAGTGAGATAGGTAAATTTTCTCAGTCAAAATGGGCCTAACCTTGCTCATTTGTGTGAATTGTCTCTTGGGATATTTGGAGTAAAATTTTGAACGGGACACTGGCATATGACGCTGACTATTAATTATTAGGGAGTGATAAACTAATTATTAAGGAGCGATAAGATGTGCTTCAAATCCACTTTTATTACAAGTGAGCTCTTATAAAAGAAAGGCAGAAAAGAGTGAGATAGGTAAATTTTCTAAGTCAAAATGGGCCTAACCTTGCTCATTTATGTCAATTGTCTCTTGGGATATTTGGAGTAAAATTTTTAACGGGACACTGACATTTGAAGCTGACTAATAATTATTAGAGATTGAGAGACTAATTATTAAGGAGTGAGAGGCCCTGCTTCAAAGCCTTTTTTATTATAAGTGAGCTATTACAAAATAAAGACAAAAGGGACTGAGAGATGTCAGTTTTTTCTGTAAAAATGAGCCTAACCTAGCTCATTTATGTCTCTTGAGATATATAAAGTATAATTTTTAACGGGACACTGGCATATGACGCTGACTATTAATTATTAGGGAGTGAGAAACGAATTATTAAGGAGTGATAAGATGTGCTTCAAATCCCATTTTATTACAAGTGAGCTCTTATAAAAGAAAGGCAGAAAAGAGGTAAATTTTCTCAATCAAAATGGGCATAAACTTGCTCATTTGTGTCAATTGTCTCTTGGGATATTTGGAGTAAAATTTTTAACGGGATACTGGCATATGACGCTGACTAATAATTATTAGGGATCGAGAGATTAATTATTAAGGAGTGAGAGGCCCTGCTTCAAAACCTTTTCTATTATAAGTGAGCTCTTATAAAAGAAAGACAAAAGGGAGTGAGAAAGGTCAGTTTTTTCTGTAAAAATGGGCCTGACCTAGCTCATTTATGTCTCTTGGAGTGGTAAGATATGCTTCAAATCCCCTTTTATTACAAGTGAGCTCTTATAAAAGAAAGGCAGAAAAGAGTGAGATAGGTAAATTTTCTCAGTCAAAATGGGCCTAACCTTGCTCATTTGTGTGAATTGTCTCTTGGGATATTTTGAGTAAAATTTTGAACGGGACACTGGCATATGACGCTGACTATTAATTATTGGGGAGTGAGAGATTAATTATTAAGGAGTGAGAGGCCCTGCTTCAAATCTTTTTCTATTATAAGTGAGCTCTTATAAAAGAAAGACAAAAGGGAGTGAGAGAGGTCAGTTTTTTCTGTAAAAATGGGCCTTGGCCTGACCTAGCTCATTTATGTCTCTTGAGATATTTAAAGTAAAATTTTTAACGGGACACTGGCATATGACGCTGACTATTAATTATTAAGGAGTGAGAAACTAATTATTAAGGAGTGAGAAACTAATTATTAAGGAGTGATAAGATGTGCTTCAAATCCCTTTTTATTACAAGTGAGCTCTTATAAAAGAAAGGCAGAAAAGAGTGAGATAGGTAAATTTTCTAAGTCAAAATGGGCCTAACCTTGCTCATTTATGTCAAATGCCTCTTGTGATATTTGCGGTGAAATTTTTAAATAAACATCCGGTATAATTTCTTACTTTCTTTTCGATAATTTTTTATTGTTGGATTTTGTTTTGATGGCAGTAAAGGGTGTAGGACTTTTTAAATAAGAATTGAGTGGTGTATTGAAGGGGGTGAAATTATGCTGATCACCATTTCAAAAAGTACCCAGTGAACGATTCCTGAATTTTTATTTAAAAAAATTATTTTTCCATTCACGAACAAGGGATATTTGATATAAAATCCACGTTATGATACTTCCGGGTTAGCCCTTCTGCTTGTTAAAACATTGATATATTTTCCAAGCAATTTATCTCAAATATGTTTATTATGAAGGGCTAAAGCTTTATGAATGAGGGAATCAAATGTTTGAAAAATAAAAATCCAACTACTCGTTTAAATAAAATGTTGACATATAAATCTTTTTCTTTTAAAACTTTTTCATTTTTCTCAAAATGTTTACTAATTTAAATTTTTACATTCGATGATGAGGTTGAAAGGGAATGGTTGGAAATTGAATTTTTTTGAAAAGGTAAAACTTTTTTTCGGTTAATAAATAAATTAAATTTAATTTAAATCTTTAGGAATTTGTTAAGTTAATTATGTCGACGTTTCAGGAATTATGCAAAAATGAAGGGAAGAGCATACCAACTACGAACGTGCAAAACGATAAACAGGAAGCCACATCTAACAAACTCCTCTTGTAAATATACTATTTCATAAGCATAAAATCTTCTAAAGTGACTTTATATGGTTTACTATCAATTAAAAAATTTTAAATTGTTATTACATTTAAATTCTTGTAATAAAAATAGTTGAATTATAAACATAAATGACAAAAATGTACAAATTTTTACAAATAGGTATATAAAATTTACAAATTATTAAACTAAGTTAAATGATCTATCACTTAAAACAATTAAAGACAAAGAATTGATTTGAGAACATAAATTTTCCATTTCATTTTCTTCGAGAAATATCTCTTGACTTTTCCATAAGTTGTACGACGAATCTGCGAAAGAAAGATAACAATTTAAAATCATTTGCTAAAGCTGAGCTAAAGCTGAGCTAAAGCTGAGCTAAAGCTGAGCTAAAGCTGAGCTAAAGCTGAGCTAAAGCTGAGCTAAAGCTGAGCTAAAGCTGAGCTAAAGCTGAGCTAAAGCTGAGCTAAAGCTGAGCTAAAGCTGAGCTAAAGCTGAGCTAAAGCTGAGCTAAAGCTGAGCTAAAGCTGAGCTAAAGCTGAGCTAAAGCTGAGCTAAAGCTGAGCTAAAGCTGAGCTAAAGCTGAGCTAAAGCTGAGCTAAAGCTGAGCTAAAGCTAGAAATTTATAATTGAAGAAAAGCATCCCCTTAAGGGAAAAAAGTTCAAGTAAAGAAAGGTAACTTACAATTATCTGACTGTGCTGGCTTCGTAATTGGCACGCATTTTCCCAAATACAAGTCGCGTCCCCCAGTGAACTGTTGATATCCGACAGAACCTAAATTTAAAAAACAATCAATATAATTTAATAAACCCTTGAAATTACTTACGTGTTCCAAAACTTCTCTCTTGTAGTGTAGTGTCAGGCTCTAACTTTGAACGTCTTAATGTAAACCTCGGAGAAACGACCAGCTCTTGAATTTTGTTTTCTTTGTTTTGCATTTTTTGAATAGCCCTTTTGGCCCTGAACTCTTGACAAGCGGTGGATTTTAAAAAAATGCTCGGGGGTTGTAATTTCAGATTTTTTAATAATTTTTCTTCTCTCTTCCTGAACCTTGCAAATTTTCTTTTTATTTTTTGTTTCAATTTTTTAATTGGAACATTTGCGTAAAGTGTTAACGAGGCCAAATCTTGATTGGAATTTGGATCCGAATTAGCAAGTGCCTTTTTTAAAGTCCCGATTAAATTTTTACTGTGGCGAGGTGAGTTGCCAAACAAATATGGACTGAATTTGCATTTTGTAATATTTCGTGCCCATTTAAGATTAGATTTAGCCGATTTGAAAAATGGTGGTAGAGAGTGTTTTAATTGAAATGGTGAATTTTGAATTGTAGCGCAGTTGTAGGTGTTAAAAGTTCTTGAAGCCATTTTTGCAGGTGAACGTGTATTGGTAGCGCTATCTTCTTCTCGTCGGTAAGGCACTAATACATCTTCTAAACGATGATCCACGATGGGAAATTGTGTTCCAGGAGATAGTGATTGTATAAATGATAAAAAATCCATGTTTTCCGAAAAATTCGGTGTATATAAGTTTATACCGAATTCTTCTCTAATTTCCTCAGATGGAAATAACTGAGATACATTTTGTTGAACGTTTTCTGAACTTCCTGGTTCTTTTTTTTTTACATTACTTGAACACCGTGTAGGATAATTTGGCTCATTACCGTTAAATTCAGGTACTAACGGTAAATTTGGACCAGTACGCATTGAGAGTAAATTTTGGGGTAAACAAGCTGAATTTGAGTAGTTGTGACCGTTATCAAGTAATTGTTCCGTCATTAAGCTAGTTGATTCAACTGGAGGTAGAATCGGAAGAACGTCACTAATTTGAATTTGTTGAAAATGCGGTAAAAGACTATAATTTGGGCAGATGGGTTCTCTTATTGAATAAATAGGTTCATCACTTGGTGGTTGTACCATTAAGTTGGGTATTAAGTCAGGTCTATTTTGTCCGGTATCCTCATATGGCGTTAATTGGTGATAATTTTGACCTGGTATGTTTTGCCTTTGATATTGGGAAGATAAATGAGTATGCATGGGTGCACTATTTTCTATGTTTTGGCCCCTAGAATTACTCAACAATAATTGAGAATGATTTTGTAATTGATAATCGCAAGGTTGCTGCGAAAATAAATTTGAATGCATGGATGCACCATTTTCTATGTACTGGCCTGTAGAGTTACTTAAAAATAATTGGGGTGAATTTTGATAAGGGACAAAATTATGTTCGACAGGTGGCTGAACATATAAATTTTCATACATGGGTGCGCCATTGTCTAGGTGCTGGTCTGCTGGTGAATTTTGATTACATATTAAAGTTCTCCCAGTGTACTCTTGAAGGGGCTGTGGATAATAATATGGAACCATGGGTTCGCCATTTACTATTTGCTCGCCCATAGAACTAGTTAAAAATGATTGAGGGAAATTTTGATTAGGGACAAACTGTCCACTATAATGAAGGGGTGAAGATACATTTGGATATATTCTTCCATTAAGTTCAAAAGGTGGATGATTAGGAACAAAAGTTCCTTCATGTTGAAAAGGTGGCTGATTGGGCACAGCTCCTCCATGGTGATTAAAAGGTGGCTGATTAGATCTTCCATCAGATTCTAAATTAATTTGAGAGCATCTTCTATTTTGGTAAAAAGATGGCTGATTTGGTAAACAATTTCTGCCATTGAGAGCAAGTGATTGTTGTAAATATAAATTTTGGTAGTTAGGTAATTGAGATTGTGTAGAAAAATTTGGGCAACTGGGCTGAACAGTTTCTATTTCACGTGGATTGGAATAAAAAGGTACGTTACTAGGTAGAACACAATGACCTAATGGGGCCGATTGTGAGTTTTGTGTAGTAATTGGCCTAGTAGTATATCGCTGAGCTGCTTGGTTTACAGAAGGTATATTAGGTGGTTGATTGTTTTGCTGTGGTAAACGATTTTGCGCATTTCTAAATCTTGGCGGAGGTCCATTTTCATCAAACGAAGGTCGGTAACTTTGTGTTGCTCTTGGTTTTCGATTCATAATCTGAAAAAAATGTTAAAACTTTATAATGTATGTAGGGAGTATTTATTTATTTATTATCGGTTCCGGAAAACCACGGATAAACTTCTACTTTTCCATATAAAGTTATAAGCTCTCGAGAAGCTTCAGGAAATGGCGCTAAAAAATTGTCGGTGGTTTTCAGGGATACCTTGTACATGGTGGTTAGAATTGGTATTACAAGATCAGAATCATTTAAGCAAACCCCAAAAGGCTTTTGGGCAAAATTTTGCAATAACGGAAAAACCTACCCTTATAATAATGATTTACATTAAATTAACTAAAGACCACCATAGCAATTATTTCTGTACATGTTAGGAAAAATATCTAAAGTCAACTAGAAAAATCCAAAATAATTAAGACTTTTGTGCAAAATTCAAACAACTTTGCAATGGCGGGAAAAATATTTTTATTTTCTTATAACAAAAAAGTATTTGGGACATTTAAGCAAAACCCAAGAGACATTTTGGGCCAATCTTTGTAATGGGGCAAACGTAACCCGCATCTTCATCATTGAATATTTAATTATTATTCAATTTTTAGCAAATTTTTCTGTCCAAGTCGGGAAAAATATCAGAAAAATTTTAAAAACCAAAATGTTTGGGACATTTGAGTAAAACCCAAAGGGCCCAAAGCTTTTTAACATTAGTTTACAATGGCGGAAAAACGTAACCTCAACAAATGGCCTCAAAGCGAATATAATTATTTTTGGCATATTTTTTTTAGGGGGACAGGAGAAACGCAATCAGTACATTCATAGTCAAAAACCTAAAGACGTAAAACTTTTTGATCAAACTTTACAATGGCAAAATACGTAGGAAATTTCAGTTAACTTCAAACGACTTGAAGCATTTTGAGCAAATATTTGCAATGGAGGCAAAATGTAACCGCTATCTCGATCATTAAATAATAATTTAATTTTTAGCAAATTTTTCTGTCCAAGTTGGGAAAAATATCATAAAAATTTTAAAAACCAAAATGTTTGGAACATTTGAGAAAACCCCAAAAGGTCCAAAGCTTTGAACATAAGTTTACAATGGCGGAAAAATGTAACCTCAAATGGCCTCAAAGAGAATATAATTATTTTTGGCATGAGCTCTAGGGGGACAGGAGAAACGCAATCAGTACATTCATAGTCAAAAACCTAAAGACGTAAAACTTCTTGATCAAACTTTACAATGGCAAAATACGTAGGAAATTTCAGTTAACTTCAAACGACTTGAAGCATTTTGAGCAAATATTTGCAATGGAGGCAAAATGTAACCGCTATCTCGATCATTAAATAATAATTTAATTTTTAGCAAATTTTTCTGTCCAAGTTGGGAAAAATATCAGAAAAATTTTAAAAACCAAAATGTTTGGAACATTTGAAAAAACCCCAAAAGGTCCAAAGCTTTTAAACATAAGTTTACAATGGCGGGAAAACGTAACCTTCATCATTTTTTAAATTACTATTAAATGTTTAGCAAATTCTTCTCTCTATGTGGAAAAAATATCTATGAAAATTCCAAAATACTTAGGACATTTCAGTTAACTCTAAACGACTTGAAACATTTTGAACAAATATTTGCAATGGCGGCAATACATAACCTCCATCTCCATCATTAAATAATTATTAAATTTTTAGAAAATTTTTCTGTTCAAGTAGGGAAAAATATCTGAATAATTTTAAAAACCAAAATACTTCATACACTTGAGCAAAACCCAAAAAGACCAAAGCTTTTGGAGCAAACTTTACAATGGCGGGAGAATGTAACCTTCATCATTATTAAATTATCTACTATTAAATGGTTAGCAGATTTTTTTCTCTATGTGGGAAAAAATATCTATGTAAAATCCAAAACACGTAGGACTTTTCAGCTAAGCCCAAAAGACTTGAAACGTTTAGAGCAAGTCTTTGCAATGGCGGGAAAACGTAACCTATCATTTATATTCGGTTCTAAAACTCCATTGCAAATTTTTCTCTCTAAGCTGTCTAAAACTGCTAAAAAATTATAACTTACGTGAAAATTAGAGACCAAAAGCTTCCAAAATAATTGATCAGAACAGAGATTATTTAATTACGCGTTCACTGTTTGCGGTACACAATGCTCAACGGCCATTACTGAAAGAAGATGGCGATGAAAGAATGGCAGGGGGGGATATATTTTCATACAGGGTCGAAGCTAAATTTGAGGAGAATTATTCGCGGGAAAAAATATTCAAAAGGTTTATTTACAATGGTGTTGATTATTTCACTCGAATGAAATCTGGATCAATTCCATTTTTTCAAAAATATTTCTTTTGCCTACTTTTCGACAAATCAGGAACTAAACCTTTAAAACTATAATATAAACTCCAGTTTTGGTAAATTAAAAAGAATAAAATTAGTTTCGGTATAAGCTATGGGGGGACATTGGAAAGACAATCCGTTTATTCATATTCTTATCAAACTACAATTGTATTCATCTGAGAGCTTTATATTTACTAGGTACTACTTATCGTATTGTTTACGTTTAAGTTTCTAGAAGAAGTGCTACTGTACAAACAAAATTTATCAATTTTACAAAAATAAATTTAAAGCCCCCCGGGCCCCAACCCTCTATTAATTTTAATAAATCACCAATTTTTAATTTGGGTCTATTTTTATTTGGTGTACCAAATGGTTTTAAAAAACCCAAAAATTCAACAGTACAGGTAGAGAAAAAGTTTGTTTTTGTCATTTAACAAGTAAGAAGACTTTTGCCCTACCCTGTAGAAATGGACGTGCAAAAGATGTCAATGCCAAAAATGGAGCATCAAAAATTTTGATGCATCCCTAACTTCAATAAAAACTTATGGACCTGATAAGGTCCTCACAAAACCCAAAAGACAGGAAAACTTGGAGCAAAATTTTCAAACGGAGGGAAATTCAATATCAAATACTGTAACTTACCCTCGAATATCAATTAATCCGATAAAATTCAAAACACAAGTTAAATCACTTTACGAAGAAAACTATAATCATACATCACGTAAGGTTCGCGATTAACTAATTTTAAATCCAGAGTTTTAAAATGGTAGTCTACGAAGACGATAACAAAAGATAACTTCTGTTTATACGTTTTTATATACAAATTCGTAAAAAGGTAGGGTCAAATAAAATCATAACAAAAGATCTGCTCATCAATTTATGAATCAGTAGTCCCTTTATAAGTGTCAAAATGGGTTTTTTCGAAAACAGTTGATTGCTATAATTGATTCAAGTTGTCCCATTTTTACTAACTAATTACATTTTAGGAGACTTTCAAAATTACGAGAATCCCGAGAATCAGGAAACCGAGAGGGATTTAAAATTTCATTTTCATAATTGAAAATAAACATTTACTACCCCAGATATGATTTTAGAGCTTTCAGAGACACTCGATCGGTATTTAGGCTCTTTTTAAGCATAAGAGGTCAGTTTATAAGTCCACCGCTATTTAAAAGGTTCAAAAATATATTGCAATGTCCTAAATGGGCTTAAATGGTCTAGTTAAGACTTTACAAGGTTATTTATGCACAAATCAACTACTTAACTACTCGAAATGATACTTTGTGGCCCTAAAATCAGAATTTTCATAATTGAAAATAAACATTTACTACCCCAGATATGATTTTAGAGCTTTCAGAGACACTCGATCGGTATTTAGGCTCTTTTTAAGCATAAGAGGTCAGTTTATAAGTCCACCGCTATTTAAAAGGTTCAAAAATATATTGCAATGTCCTAAATGGGCTTAAATGGTCTAGTTAAGACTTTACAAGGTTATTTATGCACAAATCAACTACTTAACTACTTGAAATGATACTTTGTGGCCCTAAAATCAGAATTTTCATAATTGAAAATAAACATTTACTACCCCAGATATGATTTTAGAGCTTTCAGAGACACTCGATCGGTATTTAGGCTCTTTTTAAGCATAAGAGGTCAGTTTATAAGTCCACCGCTATTTAAAAGGTTCAAAAATATATTGCAATGTCCTAAATGGGCTTAAATGGTCTAGTTAAGACTTTACAAGGTTATTTATGCACAAATCAACTACTTAACTACTCGAAATGATACTTTGTGGCCCTAAAATCAGAATTTTCATAATTGAAAATAAACATTTACTACCCCAGATATGATTTTAGAGCTTTCAGAGACACTCGATCGGTATTTAGGCTCTTTTTAAGCATAGGAGGTCAGTTTATAAGTCCACCGCTATTTAAAAGGTTCAAAAATATATTGCAATGTCCTAAATGGGCTTAAATGGTCTAGTTAAGACTTTACAAGGTTATTTATGCACAAATCAACTACTTAACTACTCGAAATGATACTTTGTGGCCCTAAAATCAGAATTTTCATAATTGAAAATAAACATTTACTACCCCAGATATGATTTTAGAGCTTTCAGAGACACTCGATCGGTATTTAGGCTCTTTTTAAGCATAAGAGGTCAGTTTATAAGTCCACCGCTATTTAAAAGGTTCAAAAATATATTGCAATGTCCTAAATGGGCTTAAATGGTCTAGTTAAGACTTTACAAGGTTATTTATGCACAAATCAACTACTTAACTACTCGAAATGATACTTTGTGGCCCTAAAATCAGAATTTTCATAATTGAAAATAAACATTTACTACCCCAGATATGATTTTAGAGCTTTCAGAGACACTCGATCGGTATTTAGGCTCTTTTTAAGCATAGGAGGTCAGTTTATAAGTCCACCGCTATTTAAAAGGTTCAAAAATATATTGCAATGTCCTAAATGGGCTTAAATGGTCTAGTTAAGACTTTACAAGGTTATTTATGCACAAATCAACTACTTAACTACTCGAAATGATACTTTGTGGCCCTAAAATCAGAATTTTCATAATTGAAAATAAACATTTACTACCCCAGATATGATTTTAGAGCTTTCAGAGACACTCGATCGGTATTTAGGCTCTTTTTAAGCATAGGAGGTCAGTTTATAAGTCCACCGCTATTTAAAAGGTTCAAAAATATATTGCAATGTCCTAAATGGGCTTAAATGGTCTAGTTAAGACTTTACAAGGTTATTTATGCACAAATCAACTACTTAACTACTCGAAATGATACTTTGTGGCCCTAAAATCAGAATTTTCATAATTGAAAATAAACATTTACTACCCCAGATATGATTTTAGAGCTTTCAGAGACACTCGATCGGTATTTAGGCTCTTTTTAAGCATAGGAGGTCAGTTTATAAGTCCACCGCTATTTAAAAGGTTCAAAAATATATTGCAATGTCCTAAATGGGCTTAAATGGTCTAGTTAAGACTTTACAAGGTTATTTATGCTCAAATCAACTACTTAACTACTCGAAATGATACTTTGTGGCCCTAAAATCAGAATTTTCATAATTGAAAATAAACATTTACTACCCCAGATATGATTTTAGAGCTTTCAGAGACACTCGATCGGTATTTAGGCTCTTTTTAAGCATAAGAGGTCAGTTTATAAGTCCACCGCTATTTAAAAGGTTCAAAAATATATTGCAATGTCCTAAATGGGCTTAAATGGTCTAGTTAAGACTTTACAAGGTTATTTATGCACAAATCAACTACTTAACTACTCGAAATGATACTTTGTGGCCCTAAAATCAGAATTTTCATAATTGAAAATAAACATTTACTACCCCAGATATGATTTTAGAGCTTTCAGAGACACTCGATCGGTATTTAGGCTCTTTTTAAGCATAGGAGGTCAGTTTATAAGTCCACCGCTATTTAAAAGGTTCAAAAATATATTGCAATGTCCTAAATGGGCTTAAATGGTCTAGTTAAGACTTTACAAGGTTATTTATGCACAAATCAACTACTTAACTACTCGAAATGATACTTTGTGGCCCTAAAATCAGAATTTTCATAATTGAAAATAAACATTTACTACCCCAGATATGATTTTAGAGCTTTCAGAGACACTCGATCGGTATTTAGGCTCTTTTTAAGCATAGGAGGTCAGTTTATAAGTCCACCGCTATTTAAAAGGTTCAAAAATATATTGCAATGTCCTAAATGGGCTTAAATGGTCTAGTTAAGACTTTACAAGGTTATTTATGCACAAATCAACTACTTAACTACTCGAAATGATACTTTGTGGCCCTAAAATCAGAATTTTCATAATTGAAAATAAACATTTACTACCCCAGATATGATTTTAGAGCTTTCAGAGACACTCGATCGGTATTTAGGCTCTTTTTAAGCATAAGAGGTCAGTTTATAAGTCCACCGCTATTTAAAGGGTTCAAAAATATATTGCAATGTCCTAAATGGGCTTAAATGGTCTAGTTAAGACTTTACAAGGTTATTTATGCACAAATCAACTACTTAACTACTCGAAATGATACTTTGTGGCCCTAAAATCAGAATTTTCATAATTGAAAATAAACATTTACTACCCCAGATATGATTTTAGAGCTTTCAGAGACACTCGATCGGTATTTAGGCTCTTTTTAAGCATAGGAGGTCAGTTTATAAGTCCACCGCTATTTAAAAGGTTCAAAAATATATTGCAATGTCCTAAATGGGCTTAAATGGTCTAGTTAAGACTTTACAAGGTTATTTATGCACAAATCAACTACTTAACTACTCGAAATGATACTTTGTGGCCCTAAAATCAGAATTTTCATAATTGAAAATAAACATTTACTACCCCAGATATGATTTTAGAGCTTTCAGAGACACTCGATCGGTATTTAGGCTCTTTTTAAGCATAGGAGGTCAGTTTATAAGTCCACCGCTATTTAAAAGGTTCAAAAATATATTGCAATGTCCTAAATGGGCTTAAATGGTCTAGTTAAGACTTTACAAGGTTATTTATGCACAAATTAACTACTTAACTACTCGAAATGATACTTTGTGGCCCTAAAATCAGAATTTTCATAATTGAAAATAAACATTTACTACCCCAGATATGATTTTAGAGCTTTCAGAGACACTCGATCGGTATTTAGGCTCTATTTAAGCATAGGAGGTCAGTTTCTAAGTCCACCGCTATTTAAAAGGTTCAAAAATATATTGCAATGTCCTAAATGGGCTTAAATGGTCTAGTTAAGACTTTACAAGGTTATTTATGCACAAATCAACTACTTAACTACTCGAAATGACACTTTGTGGCTCTAAAATCAGAATTTTCGTAATTGAAAATAAACATTTACTGCCCCAGATATGATTTTAGAGCTTTTAGAGGCCCTCGATCGGTATTTAGGCTCTTTTTAAGCATAGGAGGTCAGTTTATAAGTCCACCGCTATTTAAAAGGTTCAAAAATATATTGCAATGTCCTAAATTGACTTAATAGTTATTTATGCTCCCACTTTGACGAATTCTATCCGATAGTACCTTTGATTCAGTGTGCAACCTCAAGGTTTTTCTTAGGGGGGCGCATTTCGCTGAAACAAGTGCCTGAGAGATGGACCTACTATGTAAAGTGTTCCAATAAAAAATAATAGAGGCGGATATCTCTTTTGGAGATGGATAACTGATATTAACTTAACTTATTTTGTAAAACCTTAACATGACCGTGTGAGACAATTTAGAACTTTACAATAATTTTTTAGGTACCTTAATGATACTAAAATCTCTACGTGCCTATTAGAGCCCTAAAACAACCTTTAGAACCATGAAAATTGTTCTAAAGGTTATTATTATTGGTCTAAATGAGGATTAAGAGTCTCTAAAACCTCTAAAACTTGATATGTGGTCAGAAATGTTTATTTTCAGTTTCTAAATGGTAATCTGACGGTTCTGGAAAGTCTTCTCAAGTATCTTAATAGTTTTTATGCTCCAATTGACGACCGCTATCCAATAGTACCATTGCTTCCAGTTACAACCTCGAGGTTTCTCTTTTGGGATGCATATCACTGAAACACGTGTGTGAGCGATGGGTGACTATTCAGCAAAGTGTTTCACTAAACGTTTTCTATCAGAGTGCAGGTGGATATCTTTTTTGGGGACGGATATTAGATATTATGAAACATTAATTATTTTGTAAAACCTTAGAACCATGTGCATGGTTCATGGTTCTAAAGGTTATTTTAAGGATCTAAATTGCGATTGGGAGCTTCTAAAATCTCTAAAATTATATCTGTGATTAGAAATGTTTATTTTCAGTGTCCAAATGGTGATCTGATGACTCCGGAATGTCTTCTCAAGTCTCTCAATAGTTAAGTAAGATTAGTATGTTAGTTAGACACTCTGGAGTCCTAACATTTACAACCCTAGATATGATTTCAGAGACACTCAATTGCTATTTGGAGTATTGAGGCTCTATTTAGGCCTAGGAGGTCAATTTATAAGTCTACCACCATTTAGAAGGTCCAAAAATATATTGCAATGTCTTAATTACATTCATATTCTTGTAACAAAAACTTTTAAATTAAAAATAAATGACATAGGTACATACAAAACTATGACAATATAGAAAACTTTTACTAATACACAAAATTACAAATTTTTTATTACATTTAAATTCTTGTAATAAAAATAGTTAAAATATACACAAATGAAAAATGGACAAAACTACTATGTCAAATTTATGAAACTTTTAGAATATAGAAAATTACAAATCATTAAACTAAGTTAAATGATCTATCACTTAAAACAATTAAAGACAACGAATTTAGTTCAGAACGTAGGTTTTCAATTTTCTTCTCTTCGAGGAGAAATATCTCTCGATATTTCCATAAGTTGGGAGTCAATAACTCTTCCAAGCAATGATTCGAGATAGGCAATGTTGTTCCAGTAAATAGTGATCTGAGATACATTTAGTTGAACGTTTTCTGAACTTCCTAGTTCATCTTCTTTTACATTAGTTGAACACCGTTTAGGAAAATTTGACTTATTACCGTTAAATTCAGGTATTAAAGGTAAATTTTGACCAGTATTAAGTTTGGAGTAGCAGTAAGTTTGAACAATTATTTCCAGACTGTAATTCCATCGAATTATCCCTAATTGGGGCCGTTTGGGACGAAGCAGGTAAACTTTGAGAATCAATGGGTAAATCTGAATTAATAGGCGATTGTTATTCTGTTGCGTAAATGGTATAAATTGAAAGTAAATTTTGGGGTAAACAAGCTGAATTTGAGAAGGTGTGGTGGTTATCAGCTAATTTTGGTCATTAAGTTAGTTGTTACTAGGAGGTTTAAACTGAAGAACGGTGCCAGCTTGAATAATTTGATGAAAAGGCCCCGGCAGGCGAAAACTTAGGCAGACGTCTTCGTTATCATATAGATCACTTATTAAATAAGTATGTTCATCACTTGGTGGTTGTACCATTAAGTCAAGTCCATTTAGTACGGTATACTCATATGGCATTAATTGGTGGGAATTTTGACCTGATAACACGTTCTGACCTGTAGAGTTATTTAAAATTAGTGGGGATGAATTTTGATAAGGGGCGAAATTGAATTCCACACGTGGCTGAGCAGATAAATTTGCATACATGGGTGCGCCATTGTCTATGTGCTGGTTTGCTGGTGAATTTTGATTACGTAATAACGTTCTTCCATTGTCCTCTTGAAGAGGCTGTGGATAATAATGTGGACGCATGGGTTCGCCATTTACTATTTGCTCGCCCATAGAACTAGTTAAAAATGATTGACGGGAATTTCGATGTTGAAAAAGTGACTGATTGGTCACAGCTCCTCCATTGTGGTTAAAAGATGGCTGATTAGATCTCTCATCTGGCCTAGTAGTATCCTGTTGTTGAGTTTGGTTTCCAGAAGGTATATTACGTGGTTGAGGTATATTATTTTGCTGTGGTGAACGATTTGGCGCTCTTCTAAATCTTGGAGGATTTCCAGAATCATCTATTGGTTGTCGACCCATAATCTAAAAAAGCATTAAAACTTTATAATGTATGTAGAGAGTATTTATTGTACGAGGTGTTCCGGAAAACCACGGATAAACTTCTAGTGTGTTCCATAAAAAGTTATAGGCTCTCGAGAAGCTTCAGGGTATGGCGCTAAATAATTGTCGGTGGTTTTCAGGGACACCCTGTACATGGTGGTTAAAATTAGTATTACAAAATCAGAATCATTTAAACAAAACCCAAAAGACTTTTCGGCAAAATTTTGCAATAACAGAAAAACCCACTGTTATAATGATTTACATTAAATTAACTAAAGACCACTATAGCAAATTTTTCTTTACATGTTGGGAAAAATATCTAAAGATACACTAGAAAAATCCAAAATAGTTAAGACTTTTGTGCAAAATTAAAAAAACTTTAGAATGGCGGAAAAAATAGTTTTATTTTTTTTAGTAAAAAAATATTTGGGACATTTGAGCAAAACCCAAAAGACTTAACACATTTTGGGCCAATCTTTGCAATGGCGGGAAACGTAACCCCCATTGCCATCATTATTTAATTAGTATTAAATTTTTAGCAAATTTATCTGTTCAAGTTGGGAAAAATATCAGAGAAATTTAAAAAAACAAAATGTTTGGAACATTTGAGAAAGCCCCAAAAGGTTCAAAGCTTTTGAACATAAGTTTACAATGGCGGGAAAACGTAACCTTCATCATTTTTTAAATTACTATCAAATATTTAGCAAATTCTTCTCTTTATGTGGAAAAAATATCTATGAAAATTCCAAAATACTTAGGACATTTCAGTTAACTCTAAACGACTTGAAACATTTTGAACAAATATTTGCAATGGCGGCAATACATAACCTCCATCTCCATCATTAAATAATTATTAAATTTTTAGAAAATTTTTCTGTTCAAGTAGGGAAAAATATCAGAATAATTTTAAAAACCAAAATACTTGAAACACTTGAGCAAAACCCAAAAGGACCAAAGCTTTTTGATCAAACTTTACAATGGCGGCAAAATGTAACTTCCATCTCGATCATTAAATAATTATTTAATTTTTAGCAAATTTTTCTGTCCAAGTGGGGAAAAATATCAGAAAAATTTTAAAAGCCATAATACTTGGGAATTTGAGCAAAACCTAAAGGGCCTAAAGCTTTGGTAGCAAACTTCACAATGGCGGGAAAACATAACCTCTATCATTTATATTCGGTTCTAAAACTCCATTGCAAATTTTTCTCTCTAAGCTGTCTAAATTAGCTAAACAAATGATAACTTACGTCAAAATTCGAAACCAAAAGCTTCTACAATAATTATTCGGAATTCAGAAGACTATTTGATTACGCGTTCACTGTTCGTGGTACACAATGCTCAACGACCGTTACTGAAAGAAATTTGAAAATGGAAGGGGAGGGGATATATTTTCATACAGGGTCGAAGCTAAATTTGGGGACAATTATTTTCGGGAAAAAATATTCAAAAGGTTTATTTACAATGGTGTTGATTATTTCACTCGAATGAAATCTGGATCAATTCCATTTTTTCAAAAATATTTCTTTTGCCTACTTTTCGACAAATCAGGAACTAAACCTTTAAAACTATAATATAAACTCCAGTTTTGGTAAATGGCCTTAAAAAGAATAAAATTAGTTTCGGTATAAGCTATGGGGGGACATTGGAAAGACAATCCGTTTATTCATAGTCTTATCAAACTACAATTGTATTCATCTGAGAGCTTTATATTTACTAGGTACTACTTATCGTATTGTTTACGTTTAAGTTTCTAGAAGAAGTGCTACTGTACAATATGGTACAAACAAAATTTTTCAATTTTACAAAAATAAATTTAAAGCCCACAAGGGCCACAACCCTCTATTAATTTTAATAAATCGCCAATTTTTAATTTGGGCCTCTTTTTATTTGGGGTACCAAATGGTTTTAAAAAACCCAAAAATTCAACAGTACAGGTTGAGAAAAGTTTGTTTCTGTCATTTAACAAGTAAGAAGACTTTTGCCCTACCCTGTAGAAATGGACGTGCAAAAGATGGCAATGCCAAAAATATAGGGAAAAATGCAAAGAAGTTTTTGAATTTTGATGCATCCCGAACTTCACTAAATATAGACCTGAAGAGGTCCTCACTCAAAAGACAGGAAAACTTTGAGCAAAATTTTGAAATGGAGGGAAAGTCAAAATCAAATACTCTATAAAGATCTATAAAGATCTTCTCACCTATTTACGAGTCGGTGGTTCATTCGTAAGCGTCAAAATTGTTGAAATCATTTTTGAGGGAGATTTTAAATTTTCCCTATGAGTAGCTGTCAAAGCCTCTACTATCATTGAAAATTTCAAAAAAATATTGCAATGTCCTAAATTGGCCAAAATGGTCTAGTTAAAAGGCTTTACAAGGTTATTTATGCACAAATCAACTACTTAACTACTCGAAAAGACAGTTGGAGCCCTAAAATCGCTATTTGAAAATTGAAGATAAACATATAAAACCCCTATTTATATACTCTATTTAAGCATATGAGTCCAGTCTACCGTCATTTAGAAAGTTCAAAAATAGTTTGCAATATCCTAAATTGGCTTAAATGGTCTAGTTAAGACTTTAGTTTATTTATGTCCAAATCAACTACTTATCTACTCTAAAAGACACTCTGGAGCCCTAAAATCGGGATTTGAAAATTGAAAATAAACATTTACAGGGTGGGTGGGTGCAGGTGGATATCGGATATCCACCTGAGTGACGTCATAGATTGCACCCCTTGGGGACTATTAGGTATTAGAGAACTATTCAAATTTCTCTCAGAAACGTTGTGACTGATCAGAAAAATCTATGACGTCATACAAAAAAGTGGGGGTTCTAAGTAACTCACCGATTTACACAAAGTTAATCTTTATTAATCTATTTAATTGTTTATCAATTTATTACTTTAGATAAATTATGTATTATCCATAACAATGCTTCCAGAACACGAAAATGGTCAACTGTATGGAACATTTTGAATTTGCCGCTTAGATGACAACCCACAAAAAATAAAAACACCAACTTTATAAAATACTACTTATTACAATTACACGAAAGTGATCAACACAATTCAACATTTTGAATTTGGCGCTTAGATGACAACCGAAAAAAAATAAAAACACCAACTTTATATAAGTTTCTTTATTGCAATTTACACAAAGTTAATCTATATTAATCCTTTCAATTGCTATTCAATTTATTACTTTAGATATGTATTATCCATAACAATGCTTCCAGAGCACGAAAATATTCAACTCTATTGAACATTTTGAATTTGGCGCTTAAACGACAACACAAAAGAAATAAAAACACCAACTTTTTATAATACTACTTATTACAAATTACACAAAGTTAATCATTATTAATCCTTTTAATTGTTTATCAATTTATTACTTTAGATATGTATTATCAATAACAATGCTTCCAGAGCACGAAAATATTCAACTCTATTGAACATTTTGAATTTGGCGCTTAAACGACAACACAAAAGAAATAATAACACCAACTTTTTATAATACTACTTATTACAAATTACACAAAGTTAATCATTATTAATCCTTTTAATTGTTTATCAATTTATTACTTTAGATATGTATTATCAATAACAATGCTTCCAGAGCACGAAAATATTCAACTCTATTGAACATTTTGAATTTGGCGCTTAAACGACAACACAAAAGAAATAAAAACACCAACTTTTTATAATACTACTTATTACAATTTACACAAAGTTAATCATTATTAATCCTTTTAATTGTTTATCAATTTATTACTTTAGATATGTATTATCAATAACAATGCTTCCAGAGCACGAAAATATTCAACTCTATTGAACATTTTGAATTTGGCGCTTAAACGACAACACAAAAGAAATAAAAACACCAACTTTTTATAATACTACTTATTACAATTTACACAAAGTTAATCATTATTAATCCTTTTAATTGTTTATCAATTTATTACTTTAGATATGTATTATCAATAACAATGCTTCCAGAACACGAAAATAGTGAACTCTACTGAACATTTTGAATTTGGCGCTTAAACGACAACACTAAAGAAATAAAAATACTAACTTTCTATAAGTTTTTTATTGCAATTTACACAAAGTTAATCTTTATTAATCTATTTAATTATTTATCAATTTATTACTTTAGATATATTATGTATTATCCATAACAATGCTTCCAGAACACGAAAATGGTCTACTGTATGGAACATTTTGAATTTGCCGCTTAGATGACAACCCACAAAAAATAAAAACACCAACTTTATATAAGTTTCTTTATTGCAATTTACACAAAGTTAATCTTTATTAATCCTTTCAATTGTTTATCAATTTATTACTTTAGATATGTATTATCAATAACAATGCTTCCAGAGCACGAAAATAGTCAACTCTATTGATGACGGGTATCTGATAAAACATAAATTATTTTGTAAAATAGTTCATGGTTCTAAAGGTTATTTTGAGGGTCTAAATTGCGATTGGGAGCTTCTAAAATCTGTGTTGCACAGAGAACACTAAAAGTGTTGCACTAAACGTTTTCTATAAGAATGAAGACAGATATCTCTTTTGGGGAAGGATATTAAGAAACAAAATTATTTTGGAAAGCCTTAACATGACCGTGTAAGATAATTTAGGACTTTGCAATCATTTTTTTAGACTTCTTAACAATGCTAAAATCTCCTCGTGCCTATTAGAGCCTTAAAACAACATTTAGAACCATGAACCTGGTTTTAAAGGTTAAGGTCTAAATGGCGATTAGGAGCCTCTAAAACCTCTAACACTTTATCTGTGGTTCGAAATATTTATTTTCAGTTTCAAAATGGGGATCTGATGGCTCCCGAATCTCTGAATGTCTACTCATGTATCTTAATAGTTCTTTGTGCTCCCATTTTGACGACTGCTATCCGATAGTACCTAATAGTGTAGTAGTACCTAGGGGGTTTTCTATCAGAGTGCAGGTGGATATCTCTTTTGGGGACGGGTATCTGATATAAAGAAATAAAAATTATTTTGTAAAGCCTATTTTGTAATGACCGTGTAAGTCAAATTTAGGACATTTCAATAATTTTTTTAGGCATCTCAATGATGCTAAAATCATGGAATGACGTCCTTGTTCATGTTCATGGTTCTATGGGTCTAAATTGCGATTGGAAGCTTCTACAATGCCTAAAACTTTATCCGTGGTTAGAAATGATTATTTCAGTTTCCAAATGGTGATCTGAGGGCTCCGGAATGTCTTCTCAAGTCTAATGGTTAAGATACTTAGTTAAGTTAGTATCTTAGTTAGTTTTTAAGAGCCTTAAAATAATCTTTCGAACATGGTTCTATGACTATGACTATGACTTTATTGAATAGGGCATTTTTTTCTCTTTTTAATGATATAAGAGTTGCTATAATACCTATTTTTTAATTTCACTGACATAGGCATTAAAAAACGTTTTCACAATCAGTTACGTTCAGTTTCTATGATAAATTCTCAACAGATTTTAAATTTACTTTTATTTTTACGCTATGCATTACTTACGTTGTATTATGATATTATGATTAGTCTAGTAAGCCATAAGCCTCTCCGAAGTATTAATTAAAAATAGCAATTATCTGGTGCAGCAATTTAAAAATAATTAAGGAAGAGCTCAAACTCTGTTAACATTTACTTTATTATAAAAATAAAAGAACCAATTTGTATTAATCCACAGATAATGAGGTTGGATTTAAATTTAAATAGTCCTTTATAATAATTGAGCCATCTTTAACTACTTAACGTTTACGAGGTACTTATAACTGAAACCAGCCTTAATAAGACCTTGCACTCAAACAGTGAATTGCTTTGAATTTATCGAGTTTTTACAAAAAGCGAGAAGTAATAATTGGCGAGTAATGGAGAAAATTTCGTCTCGTCTCGTCAATCAAGACTCAATCTACCACGACCTCAGAGTTTGCAATTAGTGGTCGAAAGTAAAATTTGATGCTTTTGAAAAAAGAACACATCACGTCATTCATATAATTATTAATTGCCTAAACCCAATCATTAATCAACAACGGTAGGTAACGAGTCTTTAATCAACGACGTCACATTCATTACCACCCTAAAATAAATTAATCAAATTAATGTGCAGGTTGATGTAATTTTTTAACTCCATAACACAGTGTCTGTTTTTAAAGAAATAAAAACGAGGTTAGACTTGCCCAAACTGAGCTGAAAGAGACTGTCATTTTATGAGTTGAGACGAGACCAACTAGACTTACCCAAATTGAGACGAGACTAGACTATCATTTCACGAGATAACACAGAATTTGTTTAAACCGAGACCAAACAATGACAATTTGCGAGATGGAACTTCAGAAACTTCAGAACTTCAGAAAATTCAGAAACATCCAACAAGTTTGTTCCAACTGTCTTGGTTAACCAGTACAGATAGAACGAACAAAGAAAGACCATCAGTTGACTTATTTTCATTCGATTTCTACGGATGTAGCTCCTTAAGGACTACCATTACCCAAATTTGACTTCTATTATAAATTAAGGAGGATAAAATTTTCTTTCAGAAACATCCAACAAGCTTGTTGCAACTGTCTTGGTTAACCAGTACAGATAGAACGAACAAAGAAAGACCATCAGTTGACTTATTTTCATTCGATTTCTACGGATCTCTCAAATGTCAATGTAGCTTCTTAAGAACTGCAATTACACAAATTTGACCTCTATTATAATTTAAAGAGAATAAAATTTTCTTTCAGAAACATTCAACAATTTTGTTCCAACTGTCTTGGTTAACCAGTACAGATAGAACGAACAAAGAAAGACCATCAGTTGACTTATTTTCATTCGATTTCTACGGATCTCTCAAATGTCAATGTAGCTTCTTAAGAACTGCAATTACACAAATTTGACCTCTATTATAATTTAAAGAGAATAAAATTTACTTTCAGAAACATTCAACAATTTTGTTCCAACTGTCTTGGTTAACCAGTACAGATAGAACGAACAAAGAAAGACCATCAGTTGACTTATTTTCATTCGATTTCTACGGATCTCTCAAATGTCAATGTAGCTTCTTAAGAACTGCAATTACACAAATTTGACCTCTATTATAATTTACGGAGAATAAAATTTTCTTTCAGAAACATCCAACAATTTTGTTCCAACTGTCTTGGTTAACCAGTACAGATAGAACGAACAAAGAAAGACCATCAGTTGACTTATTTTCATTCGATTTCTACGGATCTCTCAAATGTCAATGTAGCTTCTTAACAACTGCAATTACACAAATTTGACCTCTATTATAATTTAAAGAGAATAAAATTTTCTTTCAGAAACATTCAACAATTTTGTTCCAACTGTCTTGGTTAACCAGTACAGATAGAACGAACAAAGAAAGACCATCAGTTGACTTATTTTCATTCGATTTCTACGGATCTCTCAAATGTCAATGTAGCTTCTTAAGAACTGCAATTACACAAATTTGACCTCTATTATAATTTACGGAGAATAAAATTTTCTTTCAGAAACATTCAACAATTTTGTTCCAACTGTCTTGGTTAACCAGTACAGATAGAACGAACAAAGAAAGACCATCAGTTGACTTATTTTCATTCGATTTCTACGGATCTCTCAAATGTCAATGTAGCTTCTTAAGAACTGCAATTACACAAATTTGACCTCTATTATAATTTAAAGAGAATAAAATTTTCTTTCAGAAACATTCAACAATTTTGTTCCAACTGTCTTGGTTAACCAGTACAGATAGAACGAACAAAGAAAGACCATCAGTTGACTTATTTTCATTCGATTTCTACGGATCTCTCAAATGTCAATGTAGCTTCTTAAGAACTGCAATTACACAAATTTGACCTCTATTATAATTTAAAGAGAATAAAATTTTCTTTCAGAAACATTCAACAATTTTGTTCCAACTGTCTTGGTTAACCAGTACAGATAGAACGAACAAAGAAAGACCATCAGTTGACTTATTTTCATTCGATTTCTACGGATCTCTCAAATGTCAATGTAGCTTCTTAAGAACTGCAATTACACAAATTTGACCTCTATTATAATTTAAAGAGAATAAAATTTTCTTTCAGAAACATTCAACAATTTTGTTCCAACTGTCTTGGTTAACCAGTACAGATAGAACGAACAAAGAAAGACCATCAGTTGACTTATTTTCATTCGATTTCTACGGATCTCTCAAATGTCAATGTAGCTTCTTAAGAACTGCAATTACACAAATTTGACCTCTATTATAATTTAAAGAGAATAAAATTTTCTTTCAGAAACATTCAACAATTTTGTTCCAACTGTCTTGGTTAACCAGTACAGATAGAACGAACAAAGAAAGACCATCAGTTGACTTATTTTCATTCGATTTCTACGGATCTCTCAAATGTCAATGTAGCTTCTTAAGAACTGCAATTACACAAATTTGACCTCTATTATAATTTAAAGAGAATAAAATTTTCTTTCAGAAACATTCAACAATTTTGTTCCAACTGTCTTGGTTAACCAGTACAGATAGAACGAACAAAGAAAGACCATCAGTTGACTTATTTTCATTCGATTTCTACGGATCTCTCAAATGTCAATGTAGCTTCTTAAGAACTGCAATTACACAAATTTGACCTCTATTATAATTTACGGAGAATAAAATTTTCTTTCAGAAACATTCAACAATTTTGTTCCAACTGTCTTGGTTAACCAGTACAGATAGAACGAACAAAGAAAGACCATCAGTTGACTTATTTTCATTCGATTTCTACGGATCTCTCAAATGTCAATGTAGCTTCTTAAGAACTGCAATTACACAAATTTGACCTCTATTATAATTTAAAGAGAATAAAATTTTCTTTCAGAAACATTCAACAATTTTGTTCCAACTGTCTTGGTTAACCAGTACAGATAGAACGAACAAAGAAAGACCATCAGTTGACTTATTTTCATTCGATTTCTACGGATCTCTCAAATGTCAATGTAGCTTCTTAAGAACTGCAATTACACAAATTTGACCTCTATTATAATTTAAAGAGAATAAAATTTTCTTTCAGAAACATTCAACAATTTTGTTCCAACTGTCTTGGTTAACCAGTACAGATAGAACGAACAAAGAAAGACCATCAGTTGACTTATTTTCATTCGATTTCTACGGATCTCTCAAATGTCAATGTAGCTTCTTAAGAACTGCAATTACACAAATTTGACCTCTATTATAATTTAAAGAGAATAAAATTTTCTTTCAGAAACATTCAACAATTTTGTTCCAACTGTCTTGGTTAACCAGTACAGATAGAACGAACAAAGAAAGACCATCAGTTGACTTATTTTCATTCGATTTCTACGGATCTCTCAAATGTCAATGTAGCTTCTTAAGAACTGCAATTACACAAATTTGACCTCTATTATAATTTAAAGAGAATAAAATTTTCTTTCAGAAACATTCAACAATTTTGTTCCAACTGTCTTGGTTAACCAGTACAGATAGAACGAACAAAGAAAGACCATCAGTTGACTTATTTTCATTCGATTTCTACGGATCTCTCAAATGTCAATGTAGCTTCTTAAGAACTGCAATTACACAAATTTGACCTCTATTATAATTTAAAGAGAATAAAATTTTCTTTCAGAAACATTCAACAATTTTGTTCCAACTGTCTTGGTTAACCAGTACAGATAGAACGAACAAAGAAAGACCATCAGTTGACTTATTTTCATTCGATTTCTACGGATCTCTCAAATGTCAATGTAGCTTCTTAAGAACTGCAATTACACAAATTTGACCTCTATTATAATTTAAAGAGAATAAAATTTTCTTTCAGAAACATTCAACAATTTTGTTCCAACTGTCTTGGTTAACCAGTACAGATAGAACGAACAAAGAAAGACCATCAGTTGACTTATTTTCATTCGATTTCTACGGATCTCTCAAATGTCAATGTAGCTTCTTAAGAACTGCAATTACACAAATTTGACCTCTATTATAATTTAAAGAGAATAAAATTTTCTTTCAGAAACATTCAACAATTTTGTTCCAACTGTCTTGGTTAACCAGTACAGATAGAACGAACAAAGAAAGACCATCAGTTGACTTATTTTCATTCGATTTCTACGGATCTCTCAAATGTCAATGTAGCTTCTTAAGAACTGCAATTACACAAATTTGACATCTATTATAATTTAAAGAGAATAAAATTTTCTTTCAGAAACATTCAGCAATTTTGTTCCAACTGTCTTGCTTAACCAGTAAGATAGAACGAACAAAGAAAGACCATCAGTTGATTTATTTTCATTCGATTTCTACGGATCTCTCAAATGTCAATGTAGCTTCTTAACAACTGCAATTACACAAATTTGACCTCTATTATAATTTAAAGAGAATAAAATTTTCTTTCAGAAACATTCAGCAATTTTGTTCCAACTGTCTTGCTTAACCAGTACAGATAGAACGAACAAAGAAAGACCATCAGTTGACTTATTTTCATTCAATTTCTACGGATCTCTCAAATGTCAATGTAGCTTCTTAACAACTGCAATTACACAAATTTGACCTCTATTATAACTTAAAGAGAATAAAATTTACTTTCAGAAACATTCAACAATTTTGTTCCAACTGTCTTGGTTAACCAGTACAGATAGAACGAACAAAGAAAGACCATCAGTTGACTTATTTTCATTCGATTTCTACGGATCTCTCAAATGTCAATGTAGCTTCTTAAGAACTGCAATTACACAAATTTGACCTCTATTATAATTTACGGAGAATAAAATTTTCTTTCAGAAACATTCAACAATTTTGTTCCAACTGTCTTGGTTAACCAGTACAGATAGAACGAACAAAGAAAGACCATCAGTTGACTTATTTTCATTCGATTTCTACGGATCTCTCAAATGTCAATGTAGCTTCTTAAGAACTGCAATTACACAAATTTGACCTCTATTATAATTTAAAGAGAATAAAATTTTCTTTCAGAAACATTCAACAATTTTGTTCCAACTGTCTTGGTTAACCAGTACAGATAGAACGAACAAAGAAAGACCATCAGTTGACTTATTTTCATTCGATTTCTACGGATCTCTCAAATGTCAATGTAGCTTCTTAAGAACTGCAATTACATAAATTTGACCTCTACTATAATTTAAAGAGAATAAAATTTTCTTTCATAAACATCCAACAATTTTGTTCCAACTGCCTTGGTTATGCAGTACATTTAGAACAAAGAAAGAACCGAGATACTAGAGTACCATTTCACGAGATAAGACTGGACTTGGTCAAACCGAGATGAGAGAAAAGTACCATTTTATGAGGTGACACTGGACTTCCCTATATCGACACCTTAGGTTTTCAAAAATGAGAGCTTATAACTTTTTAGGAGTGAGGCTCATTTTTTTTTCGTTCCAGGAATTCCCTGTAGAAGTTTTTCTCTTTAGAAGTAAACTTTGATGTACAAGCTTTTTTCCAAGAAGTCCATCAAACTTTTGCTCCAGACCATTTAATTACAAATGGTAATAAAAAATCTTTAGGTCTATTCAAAACTCTAAATAAAATTACGAGATAAGCATATTTTGGACGTATCAAATTTTGTTATCACTTGTTGTAAGCAAACAAAAATTGTAACAAACAAACCACATAAGAACTCCTTCTCGTTCTGTTTATTTTATTCTTGTTTACTGGAAATTTGGAAATAATATCCATCCGACAATTCGGATTAATTTAAATTTTGATAAGAAAATATTTTCATTTATTCAAATGGTTTTGACGTTGTGGTTAAGCCACCTCGGCTTGACAACGTAAATCAATTTCTACAAATTCTTGTCAAAAGAACTTTTCTTAACCCTAAAAAGAGCTAGTAGTTTTGGGATATTTTTTTCCCTTTTGCCTTCCTCCCCTATACCATTTCCTCCACGTCTTTCTACTTTTCCATTCTCCTCCATTCATTTTCTCCCCAGATGGCCTTCTTCGGAAGCCTCTTGATGTTTTCAGCCCCAAGGAGTAATAGAAAAGTCGTATCATCAACCATAAACTAGTTGTAAAGTTATCTCCACCTTCATTTGCTTAAAAAGATATTTGAGACAACCATTTGGAGACCATAGGATTGGAAATTGTTTTCAAAAAAAGTTATCTGTTACACAAAACTAAAATTTTTATTTTTATTACTAATTTTCTCTAATACAAATTTATTTCAAGTATTGGCTGCAATATAAGCTCATATAGGGTTAATGGGACAAAAATAATTCAAGTGCGCAAGCACGCGCTTGCGCAGTTTACACCATGTTATTAGTAGTCCCAATTTAAATTCGTATCTAAAAAAAATCAAAAATTTATTTTTGAACTACTTCTAAAATTTTTCCATACCTTCAGTTACAGCCATAAAATTAGCAACCCACCCTGGACCTCCATTATTAACAGTTGTTGTGTACGATACGGTTATGTGATTATTTTGCGACTTTAAAACCGCCGGGACGTCCTAAAAATTTTTTTTATTAAATCAAAATTTTAGAATCCAATCAAACTTACTTCTTTACAAAATCTATGCTCCGTTGGAACGCTATCATCTTCATTATAAGTTTTAACGATGACAAAATTAGCGGTGCAAGAACCAGAAATGTCAAATTCTAAAAAAGAAAATATTATTTCAAATATTTACTATTGTGTTAGTACCTACCTGAGAATTTTAAAACAACTTTTTGTTCCTGAGGCACAGTTATTTCCCAAGTGCAAGTTTTTGCTTCTCTATAAATTGATGGGTAGAAAGGGCTAGTAAATTTGCCCACGTAATTATAAATCTCCCCTCCACAGCCTTTGCCTTAAATTTAAATAGAAATATTAGTCGTTTCAAAACGTCTTGGAGCTCCTAAGTAGTCGAGCCTTTTTAAGCACATCCATAACTATACTGGTCAGATACTTAGAAGCTTTTAAACAGCTTAGAGTTAGACCATTAATACAAGCAATTGTCATTTCAAAATGTTACCACAACATACCTTCATTTGTAGAAGTAAAAGTGGCGTCATAAAAGGCGAGAGAATTGGTATTACCGTTTCGAATGCTAATCCACAAATTGTTTCCTCGAGAAAAAACTGAGTTTGGTGTAGTATAACCACATAGCTTGGCCAACTGTGGGCTATTTTTCGAGTCACCATCGTGGATCTACAATTAATACAATTATAAGCGTTTAAAACGTCTTAAGAGTATCTGGGTGAAAGAGCCTTTAAAGTACCTCCATTCCAGTTTCATCACAATTTCCTGTATCGTACATAATAAAAGTCATAAAGTGGAGAGCAATTGTTGTATTTTCTGGAGATGTTATAGTGATTATACAATTTCCAGTAATGTGAGGATTCATAAGACGCCCTTGTATCGAAGTAAAGTTTCTGCTACACCCTAAATTAAAACCAATTACACCTACACCAATTTTTTTTTAAATTATAAATACCAGCAATTGTATATTCCATTTTAAAGCCACGTCCATGAGCACCCGTTCCACTATAAAACGAAACAACTGCTTCGTTTTGCCCAGTGTAATGATCAAATGATAATGAACGTTTTCCACAATAAGGATGAATACCTACAGGAAATTTCATGCCCTGGAAAAAAGTTATTTACCTCACACCGAGCCTCATTTTCTAATACTCACTCCATACAACGTTTGTGACCTTTTACCAGCGAAAATAGTAGCCGTTCCCAAACCATCAGTAACAACTCTTGAGTACTACAAGTATTAGGTTAGTTAACATCAGTAGTGATAAATTAGTGACGTCATAGATTGCACCCCTTGGGGACTATTAAGTATTAGAGAACTATTCAAATTGCTCTCCTAAACGTTGTGACTGATCAGAAAAATCTATGACGTCATACAAGAAAATGGGAGTTCTAAGTAACTCACCGATTTGTCCTGAATTTCCACCCTGTCGTTTCCACAAGATTTGCTAACAAGATCTGAATCTGACGATTCGACCAAATCAAAATCGACGAAGTGTAAGTCAAACTGACTTAAATAATCCGGCTGCTCTAATCTCCACCTACATTTTATATTATTTGGATAAGTGTTTGGATATAAAGGTGAAGTCAAAACTTGAGTTTGATTAGTAACATTTAGAACCGATGGACCGCACAGAGCTACAAATTTAATTTTTGTATTTTCGATCGTGCAATTAAAACGACTTACATAGAGTTTTTGTTATTGTAACTTTAAATGGTTTGTTTGTAGCTGCTGGAGTTAAAAATAATCTTATCCAAACTGAATTGCCCGAAGTTGAATATTCAACTGCTGGTACGGTATTGTCGCATATTTGAGTCATTAAATCAGAAAATGCTCCACTTCCATCCTTCAGCTAAAAAACTTTTTGTAAAAATAAATTTAAATTATAATGATTATTTACTTCGATTAAACTGCAAGAACAATCAAATTTAGTTGAATTTGATTTACAAGGCATTAGATGAACTTCGTTAAAATTTATTTTTAAAATGTGATCTCTCTCTGTCATTATTTGCCAGTGACAGTCAGCGTATAATAGCCCAGAAGGAGCTTCAATTACTTTTGTATCTGTTACATTAATTATTCCTCCACAACCGACGCTAGGCCCTGAAAGAATTTAAATATTATATTACGTACAAACACGAGGAGCATGAGTAAAAATGATTATCATAAGGGCTCACATGGTCGCTTACGTACTCGCATACTCACATTAATACTCTCTTAAAACACACGTACTTGTTTGAAACCTACATACTCTCCTAGAACTTGCAACTAGCTTAAAACTCACATACTCATTTAGAACTCACATACTCACTCGCCTAGAACTTGCAACTAACTTAAAACTCACATACTTATTTAGAACTCACTCAGAACTCGCACAGTCACTTGAAACTCATATACTCAATATAAACTCACACACTCACTTGCAATTCGCATACTAGCTTGGAACACACTTACTCACTTGGAATTCATATACTCACTTGGAACACACTTACTGACTTGAAACTCAGGTACTCGTTTGAAACTCATATCGTCGCTTCAGAGCATCAGTAGGACATCCAAATAGATACTCGTCAATAAACTTAAAATACGATCCAATACACTTATGCAACACAAAGTTATAGCTTGTACAAAAGTAATATGACATCATAAAGTATAACTTAGTGTTCCATTCGATGCAGGCATTATTTACAATACCAAAAATTCATACACTTACTTGGAACTTAATACTTACTCTCACATACTCACTTGGGTACTTACATACTCATTTGAGTACTTACAGGGCAGTGAAAATAATAAAAAAAAAAAACGAAAGGACACTCATATGCTTACTTATACACTCACTTACAACTCACATACTCTCTTGAAACACACACACACTCTCTTGAAACTCACATACTCGCTTAAAACTCACGTACTCGTTTGAAACTCATATACTCGCTTAAAACTCATATACTCACTATAAACTCAATACTTACTTAAAACTCACATGCTCACTTGGAACTCACATACTTACTTGGAATTCACATACTCACATGGAACTCATATACTAACTTGTGTACTTACGTACTCATTTGATTATGTAGAGTAGGTACGAAAGAAAAATAAAAAATTTGAAAGGACTTAGTAGGGAAAGTTCTGATTGGTGTAGACTGAAAAGGTTAAATTTACCATAAGTAAAGTACACTTCGGCTTTAAATCCAGCAAAATGGTTGGTATAATCGGTTTTTAAAACAATGCTCATAGAATTAGACGTCGATTTAATAACGGGTAAATTATAAGTTAAATTTCCACACAACAGAGCTAATCTCGAAGTAGAATTTAAGCTGAGTCCGTCGTACATAGCAACGCTATCGTAAGAGCAATCTATGTTGTGTTCCAACTCAAAAGATGTAAACCTAAAACAAAATTAAATAAATTAAGTAGCGGTTCCACTGGTCTGCCACGAATTAGTTGTAGTCAAGCCCAGTCTCTAAATTTTCTACTTCCAATTTAGAAAGGCCACTTACCTTACGACAATAGTTTTATCAGTTGGAGCTGTTATATTCCAACTACAAGACATGGCACTAGCATATGTTTGAACTCCATTGGACATTTCTGCAGTAATAGGTGAAGATATTATGGACGGT
Organism: Malthinus seriepunctatus; assembly: GCA_963924605.1. NCBI lineage: Eukaryota > Metazoa > Arthropoda > Insecta > Coleoptera > Cantharidae > Malthinus > Malthinus seriepunctatus. The sequence continues at coordinate 1,904,525 of OZ004605.1, forward strand.
TCTGTAATTATTCCGCCACAGCCTAAAAATACAATTTTAGAGAAAAAAACTTTTAATTTTAGCATATTTACTATCTGTTTGGTATGACATTTTAAATCCTTTTCGAACAATCCAAGGATCTGTTAAAAATGTAACAATAGCTCCATTACGTACGCGCATTGGTGGTGGTTTGTCTGTTCCACAATATGGCTTATTAGCAGTTCTTAAAATTACGTAATCATAAGAACGTTCAGAAATTAGTGGCTCTTTTATCGTAACATTATCGTAAAAACATTGTGAAGCTGCAAAAGATCAGATAGAACCATTAACAATTAAATTTCAAGGCTTGGACATAAGGGCATACAGAAGCCGGACCGGAGCGTCCTATCACAAATACTCTCGGACCGCTCCCACTCTTGGACTTCTCTCTGCCCAAGCCTTTAATTTTACCTTTCTCAAGAACAAAATCTTCAAATATAATATTTACAAACTCAGAAGTTGACGTCGTAATATTATAGACGCAATTTAAAGAGTTTTCATACTCATTTGGATATCCAGGACTAACTATATACTGTAACTTTGACGTCGCCTCAAAAGTTCCTCCACATTGTATCGACCATTTAGCCTAAATAAAATCAGCGTTTTAACCTCTTACACCCTCACACGCCCGTTATACCTTAAATCCAGTTGCTCTGATTTTATCGTTACTTCTAAAAATAGCTCTCATGCGATTTGACGTTGAGTTTAATTTTAAAGGCGTTTCTCTACCGCATTTTTTGCCCAAACTTGTAAAAGCGTCGTCCTTATAATCCCAAAGCTAAAAGAAATGTTTTTGCTTAAAACGCTACTTCTTTATGACGTCACAGGTAACGAAACCTAAACTGCTTTGAGGTGTGGCCTATGACGTCACAAAAACGTAAGAAGGAGGTCGGTAATGCATATTACCTTACTACTTTTGGACGCTAAACAAATTTATTTACCTCGATAAAGTCGTTTACGCAATTGTCACTTTGTTCGATGTAAAATCTATCGACAAATTCAAAAAGTATATGGTAGCCATTTTTAACCATTATTTCCCATTCACATTCAGTATTATTCGGATAATCGGTTGGATAATTTGGCGTTTCAATTATTCTCGTATCGTCGTGGTATATACCACTACATCCTAAAACAATCAAATATAAAAAATATGAAGTCAAATACTGGGAGGGAGGTAAATTATTATTGGAGGTTGAGTGGAAAAAGGGGATCAGATGATCGAGGCTAAAATCTTCGAATGATACAGGAAAGTCCAAAAAATGCCTGAACATGACTGGCTAAAAAAGGTAATGTTCTGGACCCTTATCAACACTTGGAGAAAAAGGCCACAGAAAGTCAAAGAGGTGGTAAACAGTAGAGAATTGATTGGAATTAGGTGGAAGAGATGGAATATAGAATGCAATAATTCGAAATTATAACAAATGATTTACCTCCAATTACTACAGGCTCGTAATGAAGTTTAAAGCCCACTCCGTTACCTCTAGCATCAGAATGGTACTCTATTAAAATTTTATTTGATTGTGTTCTAATAACATTAGGCTTATCGTTGTGACAAAATTGTCCAATTTTAGGACTAGTTGGATGATCACCATTATAAATAATAATATAATTAAGTTCGCAATTAGAATCTAAATTAACGTCGGTAAAATTAATTTTTATTCTTTGATCTTCGGGAAGTTTTAAAATCCACGCGCAATCAATAGTGTTCTGATACTTATTTGGATATCCTGGAGTATTTATAAAACCTTCTTCTCCATCAATAATTCCACCACAAGGGTTAGTAGTGTAATTAATACTATAATGGGCAACGTGATTGTGTCGCTCTTGATTGCTAAGCTAAAAAAAGTTTTTGAGGTGATTCGAGTATTAGATTATTAGAGTATTGGAGTATTAGAGTATTAGAGTTTAGAGTAATAGAGCTTAGAGTATTAGACCTTAAAGTATAAGAGTTTAGGGTATTAGAGTTTAGGGTATTAGAGTTTAGGGTATTAGAGTTTAGAGTATTAGAGTTCAGAGCATTAAAGTCCAGAGAATTCAAGATTAGAGTTTAAACTTTAGAGTATTAGAGTTTAGATTAATAGAGTTTGTAGTATTAGAGTTTGTAGTATTAGAGTTTGGAGTATTGAGTTTGGGGTATTAGAGTTTAGAGAATTCAAGTTTTTGAGTATTAGACTATTATAGTATTCCAGTATTGGAGTAATAATTTGTAAGCAAAACTTACAATCACATAAGTTGTTAAAAATGGAGACCTTACGATAGCAGGGCGAATTAGAGTTTGGCAGAATTGAGCTATTACATCTTTTAGATTTTCTAAAACAAATTATTATTTTTAAAAATATTGTTTTTTATTTCAAATAAATTACCAGAAGTTATTGTTACAGTAGCTGAATAATCTCTACAAGCGACAGAATTATTTCCAGATACATCCAAAGTAATAACCATCGATAGAGTTACATTTGGAACAAAACCGTTGCTGTGTTTGTAAACACAATAATAAAATGATTCATTAATAGTACTCAAAACTCCACTGCTACTATTAAAAGTGCCCGTACAAACTAAAATGTATTATAATTAACTTTAAGTTGGAGCCATGTGTTAATAATTACTAGTTGGTTCATCAGATGAAAAACGGGCTCTAAATCCTCTATAGGTTGTTGAGTGAACACCCCAAAACCAAACGATCATAACATTATTACTCGATTTCAAAGGTTTAGTTTGGTTGAAGTCGTTGGATATAACAGAGTTAAAATTTTCATCGTCAAAAGCTGATACACTACTATCGTAACCGTAAGGATTCAAATCCAAGTCGATGAACTCTAAAGTTACTCTACGTCCTTCAGGAACTGTTATTATCCAAACGCACTCTCGATTGCTGTAAACTGATACTGGGTAGCCTGGAGACTCTATTATTCCAAATTCGCTATTTAATTTGCTACCACATTCTGAAAATCAAAATATTTGACTCCCTCTTAGGTGAGTTTAGTAAACTCACCTTCTTGACTACTATTAAAGCGTAAACTGAACCCAGCTAAAGAAGAACCACTGCTTCCAGTAACCAGCATAACTATAACCTCATTACTGTGACTTCTAATTTCACCAGGATTCTCATGACCACAGTAAGTACCGATGTCAATAACTAAAAAAAATTTTAAATACAAAAATTTACATTAAAATTATTTCAATTACTCGAATCGTTGTATTTGTAATGTTCGCTCAAGGTTACGTGATCTACATTAGGACAATAAGTCGAATCTTCTAAACCAAGAGTGTTAAAATTTAAGATCAAATAGTGATCTACAGGTCCAATAATGTGCCATACACAGTTTGAATTTTTCGGATACATACTCTTAATATTAAAATTAGGAGAATGAATTTCACCTATTGAAGATCTTATGATACCACCACAACTTGCTAAAATATATAAAAAGTATTGGCGTCTTAAACTATTAGAGTGTTAAAGTATTAGAGTATTATAGTATTAGAGTATTGGAGTATTGGAGTATTAGAGTATTAGAGTATTATAGTATTAGAGTATTAGAGTATTAGAGTATTAGAGTATTAGAGTATTGGAGTATTAGAGTATTAGAGTATTATAGTATTAGAGTATTATAGTATTATAGTATTATAGTATTAGAGTATTAGAGTATTAGAGCATTATAGTATTAGAGTATTGGAGTATTATAGTATTAGAGTATTAGAGTATTAGAGTATTAGAGTATTAGAGTATTATAGTATTAGAATTAGAGTATTAGAGTATTGGAGTATTGCAGTATTATAATATTGCACTATTAGAGAATTGTAGTATTAGAGTTTAAAGTTATTTTCAGAAACAATACTCTAGATGAACAATTGTTACCTATAGATACGGTTGCTTTAAAACCATTTCTAGGATCGTGGACGCTGGTAAAAAACCTTATAAACATCATATTATCGCTTGAAAATGTCGAATTAGGCATTGTGTTACAAAATCGAGCTAATAAATTTGAATACTTGGAACCACCATCTCTTATTTCCACAGCTGCTACCACACAACTATAATTTATTGAATTAATAAAAGAAAATTACGTTTTAAATTTAATCAACTAACTCTTTACTGTTAGTGAGATCAAATCGATCTTCAAAATCAATTCGAAGTGAGTCTCCCGGTGGTCCAATAATTGTCCAAAAACATTCTGAATATGGTAATGGGATGTTGGGATAATTTGGCGACGTTATTTTAGTACTATTTTCAAATCTATCTAAAGTTATTGTGCCACCACAGTCTATTGATACTTCGTCGTAAGCAATTTCAAAACTCTAAAATAAAAGAGTTGAGAAAAAAATTAATTGAGTTGGAAGTTTTCTTACGTTTCCAGGAAAACCTTTGTATTTAACGTATAGATTGCTGCCAGTTGTAATTAACGGGCTTGGTATGCTATCGTTGCAATATTTTCCGTCACCAAGAATTGGAGAATCAGGAAAGTGGCCATTTTTAAGCTACGAAAACCGACTATGTAGTTATTTATAGCACAGATGAAGCACTAGACGTCTGAGTGAGAACTCCACACGTAGCGCCCACCGTTGGGCGCCAAATGTAACATCGATCTTACGATCGGGTGTATTTTATGCCTTCGACGTTGCTCAGCCGAAGACGGGAAGGTTCGTCTGAAGTAAGAACTCTACACGTCAAGCACCACCCTCCCGCTAAAATTTTGGAGTTTATCTTACAAGTAGGGTGGCTTGAGCGCATGGGCCCTCCTGCTTACCGGTTATTGAGAAGATAATTCTGCTATTCTGGCACCCCCCCCCCTATTTCCATATTAGATGCCTTTTTGTAGAATTACGCGACCCCTTATTTATGTAAGCACTTTTAACAACTTACCAATATATAATTAGAACACAGCTCGTTATCTCGTCTTGAAGCGATGTTTAATTTTACAAAGGTAACTTTAATAGTCCGTCCAGGATTTACAGTTACATTCCATTGGCACTAAAAAAATAAATGAGGCAAAAAATATATTTTTGTGCTCTACTTACAGATTGGTGATATTTGGTTGAATTTTCTGTAACCACTATTACACCATTGGGTTTAGTGAGCGTACCACCACAGACTAAAAAAGTAAAATTAAAAACCTTGTTACTATATGGCAATTCCTTACTTCGATTAATTCTCATACTAAATCCACTACCATTGGTATAACTATCAGAATGAAAAACAACTTTCATTAAGCTACCGACTTGTATAGAAGGCGCACGGGTTGTATTTGGAAAACAAACAGTTGAAATCAACGTCCAATCTTGTGAGCCTTGCTGTCCTTTATATATTTCAATGTAATCCATTATACATTCATCGATGACATTTTCCAAATCGACATCTTCGAAATAAGCCGATAAATGGTAATCTGGTAAAGTAGAAAATATCCATTCGCAATCTAAAAATGGAGCATAGCCGTTCGGATATCCAGGAGATGTTAAATTATACAGAGTTGTGTTGGTCATATCAATAATTTCTTTCGAACCACAAGCTTCCCCTTAAATAAATAAATATTATTATTAGAATATTATAGCTTAGAATTAGAGTTTAGAAGATTAGAGTATTAGGGTTTAGAGTATTAGAGTTTAGAGTATTAGAGTTTAGAGTATTAGAGTTTAGAGTATTAGAGTTTAGAGTATTAGAGTTTAGAGTATTAGAGTTTAGAGTATTAGAGTTTAGAGTATTAGAGTTTAGAGTATTAGAGTTTAGAGTATTAGAGTTTAGAGCATTAAAGTTTAGAGCATTAGAGTTTGGAGCATTAGAGTTTGGAGTATTAGAGTTTAGAGTATTAGAGTTTAGAGCATTAGAGTTTAGAGCATTAGAGTTTAGAGCATTAAAGTTTAGAGCATTAGAGTTTAGAGTATTAGAGTTTAAGGTATTAGAGATAGACTATTAGAGTTTAGAGTGTTGGAGATTAGAGTATCAGGGTGAAGATTAATCAAGTTTAAAGTATTAGAGTTTAGAGTATTAATGTTTAAACTATTAGATTTTAGAGCATTCGAGTTGAGAGTATTAGAATTTAGAGTATTAAAGTTTAGGGTTTAGAGTATTAAACAGTGTGCTTAACTGAACACACCTTTAGGTTTAGTAGTAGGCGGTGTCCTAGGTGTACTATCAATTTCTAACCATTCAAGATCAAATCTTGACCCATGTCTAACTGAATCGTAAGTCATAACTATATAAACAATATTAGAAGTCGATTTAACAGGGTCCGGTATTGCTACTCCACACATCCTCTTTAAAGATGGAGCTTCTTCATCAAAACCATCAAATATCTACAATAAATTAGTTAATTTAATTTAACATTTGTAAACTAAAATACCTCAAATATGCTCAAATAACACTCGTCAGAATATGATTCGACAAAAAAGTCCTTAAAAGTTATTGAAATTATTTTTCCAAAAGAAACTGTTATTCTCCATTTGTAAATTTCACTCTTTAAGTAGTAATACGGATATAAAGGTGATTGAATTTCACCTTTTGAACCGGTCAATTCATTTCCATGAACTAAAATTATTTTGTAAAGTCGCTTATGCTAGAGAAATGAGGCATACAGAGTTACAAAGCTCAGTACAGTGCTGTTACAGAGAGGCACCGTTTTAAAAGACTATTTGATTCTCGGTGGTTGGTCATTGCCTTCCGAGAAGCTTCAAAGTGATAAATCGATGCTCTAGTCCGTACATCACAACTGAACACTTATAAACTTTGTAACTCTGTGTGTTGTAACAGTTGAGGCGTACTTAAAGAATACTCTGCTAAAAATCCTTTAGCGGTTGCACCAGAATTATCTCCAGGACTTTTGGAACTTTTAAAATAAAGCCATATGTTTCCAACTTGAGTTATATTTGTCGGTATGGTATCACAGAAGGTACCCAATAATTTTCCTTTACCATCATTTTCTCTAATTTCTAAATAATTCAAGTGGCAATTTTCAGACGCCACCAACTCAAATGAGTTAAAAGAGAGGCTGATTTTGTTTCCTAAAATTTATTCCATTAATTTAAAAAAAATTATTTTTAATCCTTACCTATTGAGACTTGAATAGTCCATTCACATTCAATTTCAACGGGAAATGAGTTTGGATATTTGGGGGTTGCAAAGTAACCTTCTGCGCCAGTTAGTGTTCCTCCACAAGCTGAAAGGTAATATTTAGCCTCTATCCCTCTTAAGAAACAAATGGACGGCCAAGACAAAAGATGAGCAAATAGACAAGTAAAGTAATGGGTAGAGTAATTACGACACATAGGCGGACATGTAAACAGACAATTTGAAGCAGACCTTACCAGAATCCAATATGTAATATTTAGCCATGAAGTTATGAGTTGGATCTTCCATTTCAATATGCAGAGCATTTCCTTCGCTTGTTATAGTTGAAGGTATTTTACTGTCGCAATATTTGCCTATTAAAGGTGAGTCGTGGCTTTCTCCACCAAATATTTGAATGTAGTTATAGTCCCCATAACATTCCATGGGATCTATATGAGTTATTGTAAGCGAAACGTGTTCACCTATAAAAAATAAATTATAAAATGGCCAACAGTTCAATTATTCGTTTCCTACTTGGATCTTTAGCAATGATAGTCCACGAGCAATTAGTTAAGGTTGTGGAAGATAATCCTGATTCTGAGAGACTTATAAGACCGCTAGATTCGGTTTCAATTCTAGCACCACAAGCCTATAAAATAAGTTTTTTTAGTACCTTCAGATAGTCTTTCATACAGAGTGTTTCTCAAATACACAGATCAGAGAAGTTAGGCTCAGGCAACTGGTCAAGTGTTGTCTGTGCATTTCGGGCACTCTATCTCTCTCTGTCCGGACACCTGTCTGCCGCCTATCTGTATGTCTATTTGTCTGTCTGAACGTGTATATTGTAACTTGACTAGTCTGTCTGCCCCTCTATCCGCCTGTTCCTCTGTCTTTCTGTGCCTCTTTCTGCCTGTTTATGAATCTTCCTGTATGTGCCCCAGTCTGTAAGTAGTTCTGCCTATCTGTGTCCCCCCCCTACCTGCCTGTGAGTCCATCTGTTTGTCTATCCCTCTGACTGTCTATCTGTCTGTCAATGAATTGAAACAAAAATTACTTACGGTTGTGTAATTAGCTAAAAATCCTTTAGCTGTGTAAAATTCGGTAGTTCGCATTTCTATGACCATGTGATTGAAAGTTGATTTTAGAGTAGCATTTGGTTTGGTAGTGCCACATATGGTATCCAAAACAGGATATGCCGTAGTAGGGCCGTCGTAAATCTAAAATACTTCCAAATGAGGTAAAATTGGAAATAAGCACCGAACAACAAACCTTAATATAGTTCGTACTACAATCCCCTGCTAAATCAAAATCATCGAACGTTAGCTCAATGAGGTGCCCTTCCCCGATACTAATTAACCATTCGCAAGTATCCTTTTCGTCATAATTTTTGGGATAGTTCGGTGAATGAAATGCTCCATAAGCAGCTGTGAATAAACCTCCACACTCTACAAAAACTTACGTTAAAAAAAATACTCAAAGGGCATGCAAATATGTACTCGTTGGTACTGTGGTGTAATTTGCTAAAAATCCTCTTCCTTTGTAAGAATAATCACTTTCAAATCGCACAAACATGGCATTGCCTGTACTAGTAACAACAACCGGATTGTTATTTTTACTACAAATTTTCGTCAACATAGGATACGTATCATCAGGCCCATTAGCTATCTATAAAGAGTGCATCTAAGTAGTTGGGTAATAAAAAACAGTTAACTTACCATAATATAATCGTAATTACAATTGTAGGATGTTTCTAAGTCAATTACTGTAAAATTAATTTGAATACTAGAACCGTAGTCTAACTGTATTATCCAATCGCAACGAGTCGCTTCAGGATACCCATTTGGAAAATTAGGGGTAGAAATGAGACCTTCTGGACGCGTTATTAAACCACCACAACCTTTAAATTGTACTTTTAAAATAAATCCATCAGTAAAGCATTACCAAACCTTCAATTTGCCATTCAAGTCTAAATCCAGCTCCTAAGATCGACGGATCAGTAACGTAATGAATTTCAGCTATATTTGAATCAATCTTTATTGTTGAAGGTGGAATTTTTGTAAAGCAATAAGTATCCAATTTAAAAATTTCATCACCTGAACCAGAATATTTCAACTAAAACAAATTGTAAAAAGAATTTTTTATTATTTTTCCAGTAGCTTACTTCGAGATAGTTGTTTGAACAGTTTGTAGCTTCCATATGCCATGTACTAAGTTCTAAATCAAAATGAGAAAAAGTAAGATTCACTTTATTTCCTTGATTGACTTCAATTTTCCAAGTGCAATCTAGTATTTGAGGGTATGTGTTGGGAAAATTTGGACTTTCGATAACACCTCTAAATCCTTTAACGGTGTTTTTACAAACTATAAAATTAAATAAATTATTGCATAAATAAATTGCATTCATGTAATGTGATCAAAAGTAACCTAAACTCGAGCTACGTCTGAAGCAACCCCAGCAAAAACTTCTACCTTCCAAGATTAATCTTTAGCCCTTTAGTTAGGTCTCTAGCCCTTAAAACTATTCATTTCAGTCTCTAGCCTCTGGAAGGTAATGAGAACTTGCATTCATTAAGCTTATTGTCTTGAGTCTAGATCAACCAGTAACTTCCCAGAGAAGTTTTATTTAACTTCCCAGGCTTCTAGCTGCCAAAATTAATTTTTAGCCCGTTAGTTCAGGCTCTATCTCTTAAGTCTGTTTATTTCAGTCTCTAGCCTCTGCAAGGTAATGTGAACTTGCATTCATTAATCTTACTGTCTTGAGTCTAGATTAACCATTAACTGTCCAGAGAAGTCTTATTTAACCTCCCAAGCTTCTAGCTTCCAGAATTAAGCTTTAGCCCGTTAGTTCGATCTCTAGCCCTTAAGTCTGTTCACTTTAGTCTCTAGCCTCTGGATGGTAATGTCAACTTGCATTCATTAAGCTTACTGCCATGAGTCTAGATCAACCATTAACTTAACCTTTAGCCCGTGTGATCAGGCTCTAGCCCTTAAGACTGTTTATTTCAGCCTCTAGAAGGTAATGGTAACTTGCATTCATTAAGCTTATTGTCTTGAGTCTAGATCAACCATTAACTTCCCAGACAGAAGAAGTGAATTGCACATCCACGGGAGCACAAACGGAGGAAACCCCCGCGCTGCATACCGGGGGAGGGAAGGAAGAAGTTCGCTTCAGACACACAAAGATAGAGGAAGGAAATCCCTTCACAAAAAGAGGGAAGGTGGTGATGGCCGTGTGGGTCGACATCGAAGACAAGAATATGGTTTGGGGACTGCCGAGATACGCGAAGAGTGGTTTTCCCGAATAGGTAGGAATTGGGGGGCGAGATAGGAGTGTCAACCACCAGCTCCAAAACGGATTATGGAGACACTGTAGAAATAAAAGAGAGGGCTCTCATCAGACTAAATGCACCGCTAAGAGAGCTCTCCATAATAAAAGACAGACTGGTCCAACTAAGAGCCCTAGTGGTAAAGAAGGGCTACAAAGAATTGGGGACACATAACCCTGGAAATATAAATACATACAGAGCCGCCCTCGAAGACGTCTTCGAGGGGACAGGTGCTACAGTAACTATATACGTGCCGAAAGATACAAACGGAGGGGACATCAACTACGCCTCCGCCGCCAAGAAGACTATAGGCATCAACCCAGCGACGGGGCCTACCGCAGTACAGAAACAGTTACCACAGAAACAGAAACAGAGACATAGGCCCGAGGTCATATTAATCCAACCGAGTGAGGACACATCCTACGGAAGTGTTCTCCAAATGACGAGGAAGGTCCTCAAAAAAAGAGGTGCGGTGGCTCTAAACGCCAGAAAAACCAGAGGCGGGCTCCTCCTAGAAATGGGTGGAAATGAAAATGCCGCTATACGAAAAGAAATAGAAGAAAAGATAGGGACCACAGGGAGGACCTCCCTCCTCGGAAAGCACACAGACGTGGCCATCTGCGGAATGGACGAGCTGGCCACCAAAGGAGAAATCGTGGAGGCCTTCCAAGAGGCACAGCAAATCCAGCCAGAGGTCCTGTTTATCAGGGCCACCACCAGAGGACAGCAGATAGCAAAAGTGCGACTAGGAATAGAGGAGGCGAAAAGGGCCATACAGATGGGGAAAATTGGAGTGGGAATCTCCCTATGTAGGATTAAAGCTTGGCACCCCTACCAAGACGAAAGAGATTTCCACTACACAAAAAAACAAAACATGGAGACGGAGAGCTCACCGGGCGAAGACCCGCAGCGAAATAATAAAAATACTGCCACGCAGATAGAGACTAACGGTACAGAGGAAGCACTCAGCAAGACTCCAATGGAACTTAAGGTCCTACAAATCAACCTAAACAGGTGCTGTACTGCGCACGACGTGCTACTGGCCACAGCTCGCTGTACTAGAAGCAGTATCGGCCTGATCAGTGAGCCCAACAGGAGACTGGCAGATCTTCATGGCTGGACCATCGACAATGGATGGGATGCGGCAATTACTATGTTCGATAACCAAACCGTGATGCGGCTCATCGTACGGGAGGCAAATTTTGTAGGAGTGAAAATAACATGGGGTGAAGAGACCTTTAGCGTCTTCAGCGTCTACATCTCGCCAAATTGCAGTGCCCAGGCCTTTAGCGACGCCCTGATCAGATTGGGCGATCGAATAGGAGAACTAAATGGGCCCATCCTCGTAGCCGGCAACTTTAACGCCAAATCCACAGAATGGGGCTCGAATATAAGCAACGCCAGGGGAGACGAAGTGTCGGGCTGGCCCGCGCAGGGGGCCTCGTCACTCTGAACACGGGGGAACCGACCTTTATACGGGGTATCCAAACCTCACACCCCGTCATCACCATAGCAAATGAAGCCATGGCAAGGAAGCTCACAGGATGGAGGACTCTGAAAGAGGAGAGTCTCAGCGATCACCTGTATATAAACTACGCTATAAGAAACAACAACGAAGAGGCAAATATCAAACCAGGATGGAACGCGAATAAACTGCGCGAAAACTTCCTGAAAGCAACCCTGTTAGAGGAAGCCCCCAACATCCAAAACGTTACCCAATTGACCAGGGCAATTACAAAGCCCTGCGATCTGTCAATGCCATTGCGTGATCCCACCAAAAGACCCCCTGTGTATTGGTGGAACGAGGAGATCGCGTGTGCTCGCAAAACATGCATCGCGGCCAGGAGGAAACTCACAAGAGCAAAAGCCGAAAAAGAACCTCAAGCCATCGAGGCGGCCAACGATCACTACAAAGGAAGTAAAAAAACACTCAAGACTAGTAATTAAAGCCAAAGAGAATAAGTGGCTCGAACTATGCCGAGATATTGACGAGGAGCCGTGGGGAAGAGGCTACCAAATAGCCACCAAAAGACTAGGATATAGGAAAGCAGAGCGGCTGACCCTGGAAGAGACCATGGATGTAGTCAGCAGGCTCTTCCCGCAACACGACATCAGAGAGGGAAGTGCCCCCGAGCTTGAAGCAGTGCCCCCGTTTACAAAGGAAGAGCTGGCCGAGGCAGGGAGGGGCATCAAGCTAAAAAAGGCACCTGGACCCGACCAGATACCGCCAGAAGCCCTAAGAGTAGCTATCCAAGCGATACAACTAACAAGCGCGGAAATGGACGCGAAAACGAAGTCCTTGTGGACGGGATCCTACCGAGTCCCGCGACCGGAGGACTCCCGTACAGGCGAAATGTCGGGGACCAACGACGGTCAACCGCGTCGGTCTTCGAGTCCCTAAACCACTTTTATTTATTTATAACATCTTTTAAAAAATAAATCTAGTCATCTCTCTTTTACCGGCAGTACCTGATGTAATGCGCAAGCGATCCCAGGTACTGTACGATGGTCGATCCAGTGCGGACTGCTGGCGGTGTCTTTCGTCGTGAAGATTTTTCTCCTACCTCCGTAAAAAAAACAACTTCCCAGAGAAGTCTAATTTAATCTCCTAGACTTCTAGCTTCCCAAATCAATCTTTAGTCCTTTAGTTCGGTATCTAGCGCTTAAGTCTGTTGATTTCAGTCTCTAGCCTCTGGAAGGTAATATGAACTTAAATTCGTTAAGCTTACTGCCTTGAGTCTACATCAGCCATTAGCTTCCCAGAGAAGTCTCATTTAACCTCCTAGACTAGCTTCTAAAATTAATCTTTAGCCCGTTAGTTGGATCTCTAACCCTTAATTCTGTTGATTTCAGTCTCTAGCCTTGGGCGGTAATGTGAACTTGCATTGATTAATCTTACTGTCTTGAGTCTAGATCAACCATTAAGTTCCCAGAGAAGTCCTATTTAGCTCCCTAGGCTTCCAGCTTAGGTCTGTTCACTTCAGTCTTTAGTCTCAAGTAGGCTACTTTGTCACACACTACAGAACGAAATTTAACCTGTAGAGTATTGTAAGAAAAATCCTCGATACTGCATACTTCCATCCGACACAAATTTCACTGTTAAATGGTTTGTAGTAGATCGAATAAATGGAACTGTTCCAGACGTACAAAATTTACCCAATGATTTTGACGTGGATGTATCGGCACCATCAAAAATCTAAAAGACGGTTACTGCAAAATATTTAATTTAAAAAAAAAAGTTATACCTCGATGTAGTCTATTCCACATTCCCAATGACTTTCAAGCTCCAAATCGGCAAAAACTAACTCTATAACTGAGCCTGCACTTGTGGATACTCTCCAATAACATTCGGCGTCCTCGTTATAAGGTTCGGGGTAATATGGAGATATAATGGAGCCTTTAGGTGAAGTAAGAATTCCTCCACAGCCTTTAAAATTAAACTTAAGGTAAAGAAAAAAACTTTTTAACTTTTACCAGTTGCAGTTGAGTCCCATGTAATGGAAAATCCTTTACTTGACTGCGACATATCGGTTTTGAATACAATATAAAGTTGGTTCGAAAGCGAGTGGATTTGTTTTGGAATTGTAGTTCCACAATATTTTCCTACTAACGGAGCTGAAGATGTGCCTCCATTCCTAGAATAAAAACCCAATGAGTCGCAACTTTAAAAATTCAATGAGCTCACCTTATTTCTAAATAATCGTAAGTGCAGCCAGAGTATTGTTCTAGAGAAAAGTCTGTTACGTTTAACATTATTTGTTGTCCCGGTGGAACTGTTATAATCCAAGCACATTCGCGATTGTGTGGATATTCCTCTGGATAAAAAGGGCTCTTGAGGACCCCTGAACTTGTAAAATAACGTCCTCCACAAGCTAAAATTCAAATTGAGCTAAAATCTCATTTCTTGTATATTTGACTTACCAGTCGTTTCATCCATAAGTGAATACGAAGCCATAAAGCCGTCAAAATTAACCGAACTATCGCTTACGAATTTAATGGTTAAAACATTACTTGAACTTATTAAAGTTGGAGGTAATCTACTACCACAATATTTACCAATACGTTCGTTTTTTGTAAAATTATTGTAAACTTCGACGTAATCGAAGGAACAACTGGAGCTTTGTTCCAATTGGAACGAAGACCAACTTAATTGAATTACATTACCAACAGGGGCAACAATTATCCAAGTGCATGTGGAGCCAGCTGGATATGATGATGATTCTCTAGGACTTTGCAAAAGTCCTGTATTTTGCTTAAGAATACCTCCACAACCTACGGAACCAAAAGACTTAAATTTAGAAAAATTTAGAAGCTCCCCAAACCCAAGAAGGGTTTTGAGAAAGGCAATAACAAACTACCAACGACAATTTGCTATAAGCCCACACCAAGGAGCATAATAATTTAAAAGATAGAAAAGCTCCAAATTTATCTGGTGGAGCACACTCTAGTGGCCAGTTCCAAAACCAGACACAGTAGTTACTTAATATTTACCCAAAGACGTGGTGGTGTAATTTACTAGGAAACCTTTCATTGAAACCGAAGAATCGCTTTCGAATTTCATCCACAAGTAATTAAACGATGATTCGATAGTTGGTGGTGGACTTTCGCAATATTGGCCGATCAGAGTTGAATTTTCGTTATCTCCATCTCGTATCTTAAAAATCATTGTTTTAATCTAGAAGTAGATTGGGGATGCACCTACCTCTAGAAAATCGAACAAGCAACCTGAGTAAACAGATGATTCTAAATCGAATTCGACAAATGTTAGAGTAATGCTTGTTCCTAAAGGTTGCATAATTTCGTAAATGCACACTTGGTCTTCTTCATAAGGAGCTGGATAACCAGGAGATGTGATAACTCCAGATGGTTGAGAATAAGTACCTCCGCAAACTAAAATGTACTTCTGTAGAAAAGCTCTTTGAGCTGGTGAGTCTTACCAGTTTCATATTTCATATGAAAACCAGCTTCGTTGTTGCCCCAATCGGAAACAAAAATGATCAACAAATGATTTCCAACAGTTATGTAAGGTGGTGGTACTTGCTTTCCACAATATCTGCCAATTAGCGGAGAATCAGTAGTTGAACCTTCATGAATCTAAAAAACTCAATTTTAATTTCTGTTTAAATATTTCTTTCAATTACTCACTTCTACGTAATCGTACAAACAATTATCATCTTCTTCCAATTGGAATGATAAAAATGTAATTTTGATTCTAGATTTATCTATAACAGAAATTTTGTATTCGCAATTTAAATCTGGGGAGTAATGTCCATCGACGCTCGGAGAAGAAATTTCACCATCATTTGCTGTATAAATACCCCCACAACCAGGAATTCCACCTATTGACGAATAGGCGATTTGAAAACCTGGATACGTATTCGTAGCGTCAGAATGAAAATGAATTGATACTTCCGATCCTGAAGAATATAACGGTTCTGGAGTTGACGAATTACAATATTTGGCTAAAGTACGATCCGTTGATGAGTAACCTTCGTGAATCTGTAACCCAAAATACACCTAACTTCAAAGACAAAAGAACTGATTAAGAAGATGACGAGCACAGCTCAGGTTATCTTCCACCTTGCTTGTTCCTCTCTTTTAAACCAAACACTCACCGAGACGTAGTCAAAACTACAATTTGGATTATTTCCCACTTGTAACGAAAAGAAGTGAAATTGAAGTCGCTTTCCCACAGCACCAGAAAGGTGCCAGTAGCAATCCCTGAAAAAATGTCATTATTGTAATTCTAGAAGTTTTGGCCCCATTTGGCTGTTTAGAGCTGTCCCCAACAAGTATACGTGCAATAACAGACACACTGGCCGGACATAAGCGTCTTCACACAATGTGGCTCCAACTTGGAAGACGAGGAAGCTCAAGAGGATCCACGTTGGAAGATTTCTAGCTCAACACGATCAGAATAAGAGCCACCCATCCCGCCTGAATTCTAGAGTTTATTCTTCAAGTAGAATGGCTCTAGATGAACATGGAAGGCTACTTGGAAGTTGTACAATGGGCTCTCTCTCTCTAGGGGCCAACTTTTCTTGTTAGTTCAAAAAGAAATACTTACCGATTTGCCGGATAATTTCCAGGAAATCCAGGTGAAGTAATAGTTCCATGAGACGTCACCGATATATCTCCTCCACAAACTGTTTTAGACAATTTGTAAAAGTTTTTTTGTTAAATTAAAGCAACCCATCTTACCAGGATCTATACTATTCCAATTTAACGTAAAACCTGGACTCGATACTGACGGATCTGATCTAAACCACAAATACAACTGATTGTGAGTTGAAACTATAGTTCCTCCATTTGGAAATTGACTTCCACAATAACGCCCAATAGTATGAGCAGCAGAATTACGACCATCGTGAATCTATGGAAAATAATAGAGTGGCATCATGGAATTATTAACCCAACGGCTACTAACTTGCAGCCAATCGTATCGACAGTTGGTTGAGTCTTCCAAATGAAACTCGGTAAAAGTAACATTTAAGACCTTAGTCGCGTTGGTTTGGATAATCCAACCACAACCAATTCGGCCACCGCTGTTTACCGTACTAGATGATGATGGATATTTTAATGTTCCAGTTAACCCCCTTAAGTGACCACCACAAGCTAAAACGGAAATTGATAAAATTTTGTTTTAATGAATTATTCTAAAACCTTGTCGTTCTCTGTCACAAGTATCCCCAGTATAACCAGTCGCACAAACGCATCTGTAAGACAAATCTGCAATGTTATTGCACGTGCCTCCATTTTCGCAAGGGTTGGGTTGACAGGGGCTTTTTCTAATATCGCAATTGCGTCCTAAAATGAACGTTAAGCAATTGGGAAAAATTTAGGGAAAAACTCACCTGTAAACCTCTGTGTGCAACGACAAATATAAGCTCCAGTAATATTGTTAATTGTGCATGTTCCATGAACGCACGGATTATTCAAACACTCACTTTCAGCTTCTGAAGACCGTACACAACCAGACTGTCCGATACCAGAACCGACATAACCATGAGGGCAAATGCATTCGACGTAAGTAGAACCGATTCCTCCAAAAACAATTATATTATTTTGCAACAATTTGACATACACTTACTTGGATTGTCTCTACATTGAGCTAAATGATGACAACCTCCATTATTAACACCACAAATGCCTTGGTAGGTGCAAGTTATACCATCACCTAAATATCCAGGTGGGCAACTGCCACAAATTTTGGATCCCTATAAATATGGAAATGGGGTACTTTTAACAAAATAGCAAAATGGAGACTTACAGGGGTGTTAATGCAATGTACCATTGGATTCATACTACAACCTCCATTAAATACTGCACATTCGTCCAAATCCGTGCAATAAAAACCATTTCCAGTGTAACCTTAAACAAACGCTTTAGTTTCAATTAGTGTTAATTACTAACAAAATACCAGGAGGACAATTTCCACAGTAAAATGCACCAGGTACATTAACACAACCAACGGGAGGATTAACAGAACATGGTGGTTTAGTCATAGAACTACACTCATCTACATCCTTAACACAAGCAGGACTTGTTCCTTCAGTTGTCCAACCCTAAACAAACCAAACGAATCAAACTATATTATTTCTTTCATAATGATTTACTTGGTCACACAAGCATTTGTAGCCGACCCCATTATTTTGTGGAATGCAAGTACCGTGTCCACAAAGTTCAGCCACAGATCCAGTAGTGCAACTAGCAGTTTGTCTCGTACAATGAATACCAAACCAACCAGTAGGACAAACGCATCTACAAAAATATTATTAATTTTCATTCCACACATTTGCCATTTTACGTACTCGTAAGAGCCGATTTTATTAACACAAGTTGCACCATTTTGACACCCTAAATCCGTTCCTGCAAACCTCGCACACTCGTTTACATCTCTATCACATTCGGGACCCTTTAAAAAAATTTTGATCAAAATTAAAATTCAATTACTTATGTACAACATTACCTCCCATTCGTTGGGACAGTGGCAAAAATAACCGTTGAATAAGTCTTGACAAGTTCCACCATTTTCGCAAGGATTGCTGGCACACTCGTTTCTATTTAGTAGAAGCATTAACCGATTTACTTTCCTTTGTAAATTACGCAGCCTTCTATTTATCACTGACATACTTAAATCATCAAAACGGTTCTGCAAGTTGAAAAGAAATTTGAAATCCAAAATATGTAGCCATGAGCTACAGATACCTAAACAGCCTAATTCAAAAATTTTCAACTGTGATCTTTAAGCCGTTAAGGCTTAATAAACTCTTCTCTAAATCCTCATTTATAGATTGACGTCAGCCTGTCGCACCGTTAGTCGTAAGACACAAAACATAAAACGTTAAAGATAAACCCTTGCAAATTAATGTTGCTATTTAAAAATTGACATCCCCTTTCCCGCAAAACGCCCGCTCGTGAAAAGTTTCTTCTTTTACGGTAAGCCAATCAAATCAGTTATTTGAACACTGATGTCAGTTAACGTCAGTTAACGTAATGGCGATTTATAAATTAGTTCAAAATTTTATAGATTGGCGCTACCTGCTCGGAGACATGCACACAACGATAAATTTTGATGAAATTGGAAGACATTTTAGATTAGAAATTTTCGATCAATCTATAAATCAGGTTTAATTTAAATTAGTTAAAAATGAGATTCTAAAGACATTGTAAAAAAATTCAAAATCCTGGATAGGACATCATAAGCTTCAAGTACCTAAACAGCTTAATTCAAAAATGTATAGTTAGAATCTAAAAGCCGTTAAGGCTTAATAAACTATTCCCTTATTTGAATTGGTTAAAAATGGGATTTTAAAGGCGTTGTTAAAAAATTCAAAATCCTGGATAGGACATCATGAACTCCAAGTACCTTAAGCTTAATTCAAAAATGTACAGTTAGAATCTAAAAGCCGTTAAGGCTTAATAAACTATTCCCTTATTTGAATTAGTTAAAAATGGGATTTTAAAGGCGGTGTTAAAAAATTAAAAATCCTGGATAGCACATCATGAGCTCCAAGTATCTAAACAGCTTAATTCATAAATTTACAGCTAAAATCTTAAAGTCGTTAATGCTTAGTAAACTATTCGCTAATTTAAATTAGTTAAAAGATTGATTTTACAGGCGTTGTTAGAAAATCCAAAATCCAGGGTAGGAAAGCATATGCTCAAAGTACCTAAACAGCTTAATTCAAAAATTTTCAACTTTGATCTTAAAGCCGTTAAGTTAAGGCTTAATAACTATACCCCAATTTAAATAAGTTAAAAATTAAATTCTAAAGGCATTGTTAAATAATTAAAAATCCTGGATAGGACATCATAAGCTTCAAGTACCTAAACAGCTTAATTCAAAAATGTAAAGTTAGAATCTAAAAGCCGTTAAGGCTTAATAAACTATTCCCTTATTTGAATTGGTTAAAAATGGGATTTTAAAGGCGTTGTTAAAAAATTCGAAATCCTGGATAGGGCATCATGAGCTCGAAGTACCTAAACAGCTTAATTCAAAAATGTACAGTTAGAATCTAAAAGCCGTTAAGGCTTAATAAACTATTCCCTTATTTGAATTAGTTAAAAATGAAATTTTAAAGGCGGTGTTAAGAAATTAAAAATCCTGGATAGCACATCATGAGCTCCAAGTACCTAAACAGCTTAATTCATAAATTTACAGCTAAAATCTTAAAGTCGTTAATGCTTAATAAACTATTCGCTAATTTAAATTAGTTAAAAGATTGATTTTACAGGCGTTGTTAGAAAATCCAAAATCCAGGGTAGGAAACCATATGCTCAAAGTACCTAAACAGCTTAATTCAAAAATTTTCAACTCTGATCTTAAAGCCGTAAAGTTAAGGCTTAATAACTATTCCCCAATTTAAATTAGTTAAAAATTAAATTCTAAAGGCATTGTTAAAAAATTCAAAATTCGGGATAGGACATCATGAGCTCCAAGTACCTAAGCAGCTTAATTCAAAAATGTACAGTTAGAATCTAAAAGCCGTTAAGGCTTAATAAAGTATTCCCTTATTTGAATTAGTTAAAAATGCGATTTTAACGGCGTTGTTAAAAAATTCAAAATCCTGGACAGGACATCATGAACTCCAAGTACCTAAAAAGCTTAATTCAAAAATGTACAGTTAGAATCTAGAAGCCGTTAAGGCTTAATAAACTATTCCCTTATTTGAATTAGTTAAAAATGCGATTTTAAAGGCGTTGTTAAAAAATTCAAAATCCTCCAGGTACCTAAACAGCTTAATTCAAAAATGTACAGTTAGAATCTAAAAGCCGTTAAGGCTTAATAAACTATTCCCTTATTTGAATTAGTTAAAAATGGGATTTTAAAGGCGGTGTTAAAAAATTCAAAATCCTGGATAGCACATCATGAGCTCCAAGTACCTAAACAACTTAATTCATAAATTTACAGCTAAAATCTTAAAGTCGTTAATGCTTAATAAATTATTCGCTAATTTAAATTAGTTAAAAGATTGATTTTACAGGCGTTGTTACAAAATCCAAAATCCAGGGTAGGAAACCATATGCTCAAAGTACCTAAACAGCTTAATTCAAAAATTTTCAACTCTGATCAGAAAGCCGTATAGTTAAGGCTTAATAACTATTCCCCAATTTAAATTAGTTAAAAATGAAATTCTAAAGGCATTGTTAAAAAATTCAAAATTCGGGATAGGACATCATGAGCTCCAAGTACCTAAACAGCTTAATTCAAAAATTTTCAACTCTGATGTTAAAGCCGTAAAGTTAAGGCTTAATAACTATTCCCCAATTTAAATTAGTTAAAAATGAAATTCTAAAGGCATTGTCAAAAAATTAAAAATCCTTGATAGGACATCATGAGCTCCAAGTACCTAAACAGCTTAATTCAAAAATGTAAAGTTAGAATCTAAAAACCGTTAAGGCTTAATAAACTATTCCCTTATTTGAATTAGTTAAAAATGGGTTTTTAAAGGCGTAGTTACAAAAATTCAAAATCCTGGATAGGACATCATGAACTCCAAGTACCTTAAGCTTAATTCAAAAATGTACAGTTAGAATCTAAAAGCCGTTAATGCTTAATAAACTATTCCCTTATTTGAATTAGTTAAAAATGGGCTTTTAAAGGCGTAGTTACAAAAATTCAAAATCCTGGATAGGACATCATGAACTCCAAGTACCTTAAGCTTAATTCAAAAATGTACAGTTAGAATCTAAAAGCCGTTAATGCTTAATAAACTATTCCCTTATTTGAATTAGTTAAAAATGGGATTTTAAAGGCGGTGTTAAAAAATTAAAAATCCTGGATAACACATCATGAGCTCCAAGTACCTAAACAGCTTAATTCAAAAATGTACCTACAGTTAGAATCTAAAAGTCGTTAAGCCTTAATAAACTATTCCCTTATTTGAATTAGTTAAAAATGGGATTTTAAAGGCGGTGTTAAGAAATTAAAAATCCTGGATAGCACATCATGAGCTCCAAGTACCTAAACAGCTTAATTCAAAAATGTACCTACAGTTAGAATCTAAAAGCCGTTAAGGCTTAATAAACTATTCCCTAATTTAAATTAGTTGAAAATGAGATTGTAAAGGCGTTGCTAAAAATTCTAAAATTCGAGATAGGAAATCATGAGCGTCAAGTACCTAACAGCTTAATTCAAAAATTTCCAGCTGGGCTCTTTAAGCTGTAAGGCTTGATAAACTATTCCCTTATTTAAATTATTAAAAATTAATTTGAAGGACGTTATTTCTAAATCCAAATCCAAGTAAGAAACCATGTGCGCAAAGTACCTAAACAGCTTAATTCAAAAATTTCCAGCTGGGCTCTTTAAGCTGTAAGGCTTGATAAACTGTGTTCTAATATAAACTAGTTAAAAATGGGGTTTTAAAGGGTACCGTCAAACGGGGTAAAGCGGATCTTACGGGGTAAAGAGGATCATTAGTACTATTTTTAATTATAAGTTATGCAACCCTCGATCTTCATTCCAGAATCGTGCGCGCGCTTTACATTTATGAACAGCTGATTCAATCTGTGGTTATGTTGCCGGTTTAAATATTCTGTTTGAGGTAAGTTTCTTATAAATAATTAATGAAATTGATAATAATTTTTACATATTTTACAAATTGCGAAAACAAACTGTTGTACGTATTGAATAGTAATAACTATAATATCTATGAATATATATTATGTGTATTGGATCTTTCACAACATACCCTTAACTTTAAATTTGACCCATGTGAAATTTTAACGTCACTACGAATTTTTAAATAATAAATGGGATCTTTATGGGGTAAAGTGGATCAGAGTTTTTTTTAAATTTAGATCTCTTTTTTAGACGTAATAATGCCTCGTATTTATAAAAAGAAATTGGGTCCAAGGGGCAACAGAAATTATGACCCGGTATATCTCGAAAGGGCAGTCGTGGCGGTTCATCGGGGAATGAGTATAAGAACAGCATCGGAAGAATTTGCAATTCCCTATACAACATTACATCGATGGGTGAAAGATGCAGACAACAAACTTTTAGCATATGGTAGGCCACCAGCGCTGAAAAATATGGAAGAAGAAACATTGGTTCAAATTCTTCTAATCTGTGCCGAATGGGGATTCCCTTTAAAAAGTTTTGACGTAAGATACATGGTTCAGCAATATCTGAATAAATGTGGATTGCGTGAGAAAAGATTCAAGGATAATTTGCCTGGTTTAGACTGGTTTAAGAAGTTTATGTTGAGGCACCCCAATTTAACAGTTAAGTTAGCTGAGAATACAAAAAGAGTGAGAGCAGCAGTGACTTATGAAGTTGTAGAGACATATTTCAGTAAATTGAAAGACTCTTTAAAAGATATATTACCGGCCAACATTATAAATTATGATGAGACGAATTTTTGTGATGATCCCGGTGCAATAAAAGTAGTAGTCAAGCGTGGAATAAAACATGCCCACAGAATAATAGACAGTTCCAAGTCAAGCACCAGTGTCATGTTTGCCATATCAGGAGATGGGAACTTATTACCACCTTATGTGGTATATAAAGCTAAACATTTATATCCAGGGTGGACAGAAGGGGGCTTTCCGGGTTCAAGATACAACCGAACGTCAAGTGGATGGTTCGATTCATGTACCTTCGAAGACTGGTTTAATTCAACTGCGTTATCTTATATGCGAAATCTAGATGGTCCTAAAGTTATAATCGGTGACAATTTGTGCAGTCATTTAACTATTAGTGTTATTCAGCAATGCGAAATTCATAACATTAGATTTATTCTCTTGCCGCCAAATTCCACACACCTTCTTCAACCACTAGATGTAGCATACTTTCGTCCATTTAAAGGTGCATGGCGCAATGTATTAGAGCAATGGAAAATAAAAAACCGAGGAGTGTTGCCCAAAACGATTTTTCCTAGGTTGCTGAATGAAACAATTGAAAAAATTGGAGCAAGATCATCGGTCAATGCACAAGCAGGATTTAAGGCTTGCGGTATACTACCATTTAATCCGGATGCAGTTTTAAGAAAAATAGTTCGCATTATACCCCGAGAAGAACAGCAAGAGGTTGAGAGAGTAATGCAAACAAGGTGGTCTGATACTATTGTGACACATCTCAGTGAAATGCGATCTGGAGGTGAACAGGCACCAAAAAGAGGGAGAAAAATGAACGTGTCTCCAGGAAAAAGCATTAGGGCGACAGATCTTTTGGCAGAATTAATTGAACCAGAGTCAGGAGAAGCCGACGATGGCAACTGTTCAGAACAAAATATAGAAATATACGAAAATGAAGTGTTAGAAGATAAATCTGACGAAAATAACCAAGCTGAAAGAGAAGACGAGAATAAGACTGATATGAACAATTTAGCTTCAACTTCAAGAGAACCAGACCATGTTACAATTAGTTTTGGAATTGGAAATTTCGTCATTGTGAAATTTAATACAAATAAGAGAGACCGGCTATATATTGGAAAAATAGAATCTGAAAATGACAATGAATATACCGTAAACATATTAAGACGGAAAGGTAGCCAAAAACAAATAGTTTTCACCTATCCACAGGTTACAGATATTAGTGTAGTTCAAAAAAGCCAAATAATAAAAAAAGTATATGGACATGCAGATAGAAGAGGACAATTTATTTTTCATGATATTTCTAACTATTCCCTAGAGTAGCAAGGTTTTTTAGTATTTTAGTTGTTAAGATTTTATAAAAGAATAATAATTATGTAACTTGTATATTATTATTGTTCAAAAAGGCCAAATAATAAAAAAAGTATGTGGACATGCAGGAAGAAGAGGACAATTTATTTTTCATGATATTTCTAACTATTCCCTAGAGTAGCAAGGTTTTTTAGTTTTTTAGTTGTTAAGATTTTATAAAAGAATAATAATTATGTAACTTGTATATTAAAATGTTGCAAAAACGATTTTTAGACTTATTTAACATTTGTTTTATTTGGAGTGAAGGGGGGATTTTAAAGAAATTACTCAAAAAAACATTTTAAGTGATCCTCTTTACCCGAAAGTATATTTAAAGTGGTTTTTAAGGCAAATCATATGACCGATCCCCTTTACCCCAACCTATGAGGTAAAGCGGATCACCTTTGATTAATTAATTAAGGGGCGTACTCACCTTTCACACATTAAACAATGAAAGTTATTAATAGCAAAGCAATGTATGAATAACATTATTTTTTGCTGAATTTTAATACGGTAATCTATGTAGGAATAATGTTAAAAAACATAAAATTTTGATCCACTTTACCCCATTTGACGGTAGTAATAGGATTTTATTAATTAATCTAAAATGAGCTCCAAGTATACCTACAGCGTGATTCAAAAATTCCTATATGGGATTAATTATACAAGAGCTGTTGGGAACTTGGGGTGTGCAGTGTGGTACCTCCGTGTTAAGAACACCAATTTTCCATAAATATAAATTTTTTAACTTACGCTTGAGTTGCCGGTACTTGAATTAAATCCACCGCCCCTTTCAAGAACAGTTAATCTGTTAAGCATTCCAGCACGTCCATAGAGCAACCTTTTAAATTTTTGTACTTCCAAATAAGTATCGTAATAATTATTATCAATTTGATGAAGCAAATCGGAAGCATTTTTGGCCTAAAAAATAAAAATTGCCTCTTCCTCCCTTTAAAAATATCCTACCTACCAAATCTGCAGCGTTTGTCAAATCCCCGTTATTTAACATTATTCTACCCATCCCTTTAGTTATGAAATGAATATCTTTATTTTCAGCAGAATTAAAGATTAAATGACCATCGTTGGAAATTATGCGAGGCCTTAAAAATTAAAATTTTAGATTGTAAAAACTTGAGAAAGTAAATTCACTTACTGAGGCCCAAATTGTTGTACACAGTGAACACATAAAGTTAACCAATTCAAAATAAGGGCGTACACTAAAATTTTTAAATTCTCCATTTTTTATTAAAATATTCTCATACTAAAAGAAGCTCTTCCATGGAGCTTAAAAAACCAACTACCCAAATAAATGGTAAAAATTTTAACTTATTTATCAAAAAAGGGGCGTTTAAGGATTAAATTACCCTCAAATCAATGATTTATCAATTACACACTCATTCAAGCTTTTTAATTAGTTCATTCAATTAACGCTATTTTACAAAATTGTTTAGCTCGTCACAAGCAAAACTACAGCTTCTTCTTGTTAAATTAATTACCCCTGCAATAGTCCAATGTTTTTACCTACCTAAATAAACTTTTCTCAAGTAGCTAGGGTTCTGGGTGACTAATGTCGAGTTTCCCTAACGTTATGGATCCATAACATTCCATAACTTAACTATTTTTGTTTGAAACCAGTTTTTGAAAACTTAGGGAATAGATAACAGATAAGTATTCGTCAGTAGAGTTAGAGAAACCCAACATTAATAAGCTCTCCTTTTGATAGCCAGAGCTCCAAGAGTCTGAACGGCTTAATTACTTTGGAACTTCCCGAACAAATGAAATTTGGAGGGTTAAATTAAAACCCTTATCCACTTGATGGTAAAAATCTGTGCTAAATTATACCACCCTACACTATGCTAGATAAGTGATTTTTAAAATTTTTCCATAGTGATGCGTAAGCAGCAATGAGTTATCTCACTCACCTCGACAAGTCTTGATTTTTTTAAGCTCTGTATAATATAAATAAAACTCAAATTTGTAATAATTTTTTTTAATATTTATTGATTAAAAAAAACGTCTAATAATACATAGTTTTTTTAAATTAATATCATTAGTGAGACAATGCTACGATATTTACATGCGACTAGAAATGATGTAATCTTTTCAGTAAATTTGAAATTCTTTTAAAGTATGTACAGTTTAATTACAAGATAAAAATGTACACATCAGAAATATATAAAGAGGAAAAAGATATACGAGTCAACGTTCGTTTTTAATAAAGAAACTACGGGTGCTTTAAAAAAAACTATTTTTAGTTTAACATTAACAAAATTTGTTACTTTGTAATTAACAATAAGATTTATACAATTTAAAAAAAAAACCCTTTTACAAATATAAAACATATCGAAAAACCTTTTTTTTTCATTAAAACAACAGCCATCAAACAAAATCAACTACATATATTTGGCAAAAACATACAAAATGATGGTAAAAATATATTTGGTTACTTTTTCTTATTTTATTTACATACATGGTCTTCCAACAATGCAAGGGTGGAAGATTGTGCCTATGTTGTAGGCCCTAATTGGCCCTTTTAACACTCAATCGCAATCGCAGTGGTGTAGTGGGGCGAAAGTGCGGGTCGGCGGTCCCGCACTTTAGCGCCAAATTTTCAAAAAATTTCCCAATTCCCCTACCCCGGTTTCCAAACCCCCAACCCCGGTTCCCAAATCCCCCGTACTCCTGTTTCCCTCTGACGGGAACTCCCTGCCGAAAGTGCAGGTCGGCGGTCCCGCACTTTCGCCAGGGAGTTCCCGTCAGGGGGGAACCGGAGTAGGGGGTTTGGGAAATTATTGGGTCCCGCACTTAAGCGCCAAATTTTCATAAAATTTCCCAAACCCCCTACCCCGGTTCCCAAACCCCCAACCCTGATTCCCAAATCCCCCGTACTCCTGTTCCCCCCTGGCAAAAGTGCGGGTCGGCGGTCCCGCACTTTTGCTCTAAAAGTTCCCAAACCCCTTACCCCGATTCCCAAACCCCTAGTACCCCGGTTCCCCCCAGACGGGAACTTCTTGGAATTCCCAAACGCACATTATTGATTCCCCCCTGTCGCCCATAACCCCAGCGACAAATACCTTAATCCGCCTTACCTCACTAGGTAAGAGCTCCCCCACTTTTTGAATTAACACTACACCACTGCGCAAAAACGCATTGAAACGGTATATTTAAAAAAAAATCGACGTAATCGTACATCCTAGCATTGCTGAGAGAGCTCCAATATGGATATCTTTATGGTAAATGGACAAATAACTTAAACTTCTGTAGATTTTGCACTTACACCAGATGCTTTTTTGTTAAACAAACCTCCAAGAAAAGATTGTTGATAATAAGCTTGTTTTCCCTTATGAGAAAGTTTATCTGAACGTGAACAAGTACTAGCGGACGTCGATTGAAATGACACAGACATTCCACTATCGAGAGATCCTACACTTCCTCGCCTTTGTGCTTTATCTCCTAAAACTACACTGACATCATAATCCCTACTGCCATAAATTAATTTAATAATATCGCATTAAAACTTTACATACATTGTTCGTGTATATCAAGTAACGAATTACTCAAAGCCGTTCTTTTAATTTGAGTTTCGTGATTAACTTCTTCTAAATTTTCATCGACTAATGTTTGATTTTGAACACAAGGGCAAGGACACACTTCGACATCGGCAACACCACTATCACGATTTTCTGTACCTACAAAAATTCATTATAAATAAGGGAAGGCGGGGTAAAAAATAAATATGGAGTACATGTTGTTGAAATGGTACTATTAAAAAGAATATAATTATTTTAGTACTATTATTACATATGGCGCCCGATCTTGGGAGTTACGTTATAAGGGATACATAAAAATATTTGAGTAGCTATGTAAGGCGTTACGTTGTAAGGGATACATAAAAATGTTTGAATAGCTAAGATTACATTTGGCGCCCGATGTTAGGCGTTACGTTATAAGGGATACATAAAAATATTTGAGTAGCTACGATTACATTTGGCGCCCGATGTTGGGTGTTACGTTATAAGGGATACATAAAAATGTTTGAGTGGCTAAGATTACATTTGGCGCCCGATGTTGGGTATTACGTTATAAGGGATACATAAAAAAATTTGATTAGCTAAGAAAATAATAAATAAGGAATGGATGTTGCTTTTAACACATAGTTTAAAATTTACCTGTTCTATTTCCACGATTTGATTTTTGTCTCTCTAATTCAGCCTCGATTCTTAAATTTTCCATTTCGTCCATTTCCAAAACGGACTCTTTCAAATCTTCGGCAAATTTGCAACGGTCGTGTTCGTTCCTAGCATTGAAGGTTACCAAAACTTTTCCATCGACACGTTGCGATAAACGGATACCATATGAATAATCTTAAAATTATCGATTGTTAGAAATAAAGTTCAAATTGGTCATTTGGTGACTTACTAGGTACTTCAAATAAAGTAACTACTAAACCATGTAACGGGTAACTGTTTCTAAAAGTGTAGGTAACAGAAGACTTCTTCTTACTTAAAATTTTTGTTATAACGAGCAAATCGTTAAATAAGAAAACTTCTCTCTGATGCACACCTGGTCTTTCTTTTTTATAAATATCTGGTATTTCGTACAATCGACAATAACAAACCAATCTCCTATGTGGTAACGCTAAATTTGGCTTTTTTCCAACTATCGTAGCTTGAACTTTCATAACCTGCGATACGTGATCCGAACCAGGCTTAAATTCGTTAGCTTTAACTCTATCATATATTCCGGCTAACATATCACTATCAATATCACCGCAATCATCGATACCGCGAAGATTTTTTATAAAATCCTCCAAACGCATTCGCCTTTCAGGCTTTATATTTGGGGTATGTAAATCGGTATTTAACATAATTATTGCAAAGGCCAACACAAATATCTAAAAAGGAAAGAAATAAATAAAACATTTTCTATAAAGGTTAGCTCATTAGTACGGCAAAGCTAAATTGCATTAAGAAACTTTAGTAGCGGCGGTTCGCTATTGCCTTCCGAGAGGTGGCAACGTGGCAGGAAGCTAATTTTAAAGCGCATTGTTTAATATTTACAACTTGCACTTTTTTCTATTGTTCATCAGAGGAGATACTTAAGGTTTGCCTTACTATGAGCCATCCTGTATTTAAAAAATAATAATTTACCGTATCTGGTGATCGTAATCTTGCAACAATGTCGACGTTACATTGACAATATCGCTGAGAATAAATTTCCATAAGTCTTTCAATCTTTTGTGCTTCGCCCGGCATACGAAAGTGCTGTTGGAACTTTCGTAGAGCGACATCTACTTGCATGCCAGATAAGTCTAGTTCGCTGGCAAAACATTCCAAAACCATCATACAAAAAGGACTTTGTAAGTGGCCCAAATATTCTCCTATCATTTGTTTACTTAAACCTTTTCTCGAAATTAAAAACCTAGCTACACCTTGAGGAGTATTTTCCAAAAATCCTTTTCTTATAAGATAAGATATACCCCTTTCGGGTTTTTTATTAAATAAATTAAGACCAACACGATATTGGCGTTTTCTAAACGTTTCGGAAATTTTATAACTTGTAGAAGCTGCTTGTTCTGGACGTTCCGTTACGTAAGTAGAGGAACTCGAGTTGGATATATTTCCTAAGCTTGTATCAATGGCGGGTTCGGAATATTCGGGCGTGTGACCTTTCCGTTTCCAAATTGGTGAACCAGAAAACTCGCATTGGATTCGATCCGCCGAAATACTGCTATCGCTGCCTGAGCTTTGTACACTGGACAAGGAACCATTTTCGGTGCTTTTACTTAAACCGTTTGTTCTATGGTGGCGTGGATCTACGGATCTCGAAGATATGCTAGAAGTCCTTTTGGGAACCTCCGGAGGCATACGTTTTGTACTCTGAGTACTACGAGAACGAACAAATCCGTTATTGCTGCTAAGAGAACTATTGCAAGAATTTTGGCTATTATTTGGTTGGAGACTACGTGTTTCGTGCTTGTTTTCTATAGGAGAGGAATAATAATGGGAATGTGATGATACATGGGTTGAATAGCTCTCCCAACAAACTGTGGGAGTCCCTGACTGACTACGAGGAAGTGGACTGCTATCTACATTTCTTCTTTCTCTTAAAGACATTGAACGCATTGGAAGAGCTCGAATAGTACCACACTCATGACCGCTGTAAATTTAAACAATTTCAAATATTTACTTTTGCCAAACTTTTCGCGTACTTGTGTTTTTTAAATAAAACAGGTGCAAGAATATCTTTTAAGAAATTTGAAGAAAAAGTGTAGAAGAAAAAAGCTTCTATCTAAGAAAAATTTTGTTTTTAAAAGAGATTTTCTTACTTTTCGAATTTACGCCCGTATTCGCTTTCGGATAAATCATTTTCGGCAATTGTACTACGTGCATCTTCGTTATTTGAGGGAATTCTTCTACTTATTCTTTTATCGGCTTTGGCCATCGCCGTTATAGCTGCAAATTTTTTAAGAAGAGTATATCTTCTGAAAGCTCTTTGAATGGTAAGTGCTGCAGTTCTTGCTTTAACTCCACCATATCTACGTTCCAATACTTCTATTTGCTTATCTAACAAGTCTTGCGATAATTCGTACCTAAAAACAAAAACAAAAATTAATCCCATCTTTTATTTTTTTGTAAGGACAAGAAGAAGAGTGCCGTGCTCAAAAAGAACTTACATAGTTTGTACCCTGGTGCGTTTTAAAATATCGCCGTTTCTTAAAGAACCTTTTTTATGCAATGGTTGTGATACAGATACATAGCCAGAACCATTTGGAGATGTGCGAGTATAAATTGGTGCAGGTGTAGCATAATTTTGAGATTGAATATAGGTAGGTGCTTGAATGTATGTTTGCTCTTTTAAATGTACAGAATCCAGTGCAGGTGAAATTTGGGATCTTTCCATTTTGGGTGGAAAACTGTAAATCGAAAAACAAAAATTAATAAAAAAAAACTCTGATTTTATTCATTTCCGGTTAAACCGGAAGTGTTTTGTTACCCAAAAACAGTGTCAAATAATAGATATTTATGCCATTAAGATATGTGCCAAATTTCAAATTTTTATTTTAAATACAAAAAAAATGGTCGAATTTTTAATATTTTACTTTCAAAATATCATAACTCCGGTCCTGCTTCATAAAAGTAAATAAAATATGCGACGTTCGATAGAGAACTACGATGTCTAAAACATATCCAAAAACTAAAGAAACAGCTAGCGCCGATTTTGAGATATTTAATTCCAAAATTGTAACCAACTTTGGTCCCTTAAAGGTGGGAACTTTGAAACAATTTCATTCATCAATTTCAAACCATTCATATTAAATTAGGATCAAAGCTTTATATTTTGGATATACAATGCCATTCTCAGTTTTTCATAAAAATAATAACCGTTACAAGGGAAAAACTACGACAAGGGCCAAACGTTAGGGCCTTCCGGCCCAGGTTAGTTAAGTCAAGCAAAAATAAAATTGGAATCACGGATTTAATTTACCCATGGTTTTTTAAATTACACGGGTGTTTTAAAAAGATATTACTTAATCTATTCTGTTAATCTATATAAGCTGGGCCTTTAAGGCCCTTACATTAAATTTACTTGTATTTTATTACAGATACTGAAAGAAGCATTTATTATACACTTTCTTATGAAAATTAAGTAATATCAAGCTCCTTTTTACTGTATTATTATCCAAGAAAAAATTTAATTTAAATAACGTTTCGATTACGTCACAATGGTTTAAATTACGCACGTGTTTTTTTCCATTTTACACCTCCATTTTACATAAGCTGGGTCTTTAAGACCCTTACCTGAAATTTGCCAGTATTTCAATAAAAATATTGGGACAAACGTTTATGTTCAATTTAATATAAAATTTCAGAAATATCAAATTCCTTTTAACTGAAGGGCCTTTGAGGCCCAGGTTAATTATGTTAAGAAAAAATGAAATTTAAATGACGTTTTTATTTCACCACAATGGTTTAAATTACGCAGGTGTTTCAAAAAAATATTTTTTCATCCGTTCTAACATTTTAAACAACCCGGGCCCTTGCATTAGCTTTGTTATGAAATTTTACTGTAGGGCCTTTTAGGCCCAGGTGAATTATTTTAAGAAAAAATGAAATTTAAATAACGTTTCTAATTCTCCACAATGGTTTAAATAACGCAGGTGTCTTACAAAGTATTTTTTTCCATACCGTCATTTTACATAAGACGGGTCATTAAGGCCTTCTCATGAAATTTGCTCATATTTGAATAGAAATATTGGAAGAAAAGTTTATGTTCAATTTAATATAAAATTTCAGTAATATCAAGCCTCTTTTTACCGAAGAGCCTTTAAGGCCCAGGTAAAAAATTTTTTTTTTATCCATACCGGCATTTTACATAAGCTGGGCCATTAAGGCCCTTACATGAAATTTGCTAGTATTTCAATAAAAATGTTAGGACAAACGTTTACGTTCAATTTAATATAAAATTTCTGAAATATCAAGCCCCTTTTAACTGAAGGGCCTTTGAGGCCCAGGTTAATTATATTAAGAAAAAATGAAATTTAAATGACGTTTCTATTTCACCACAATGGTTTAAATTACGCAGGTGTTTCAAAAAAATATTTTTTCATCCGTTCTAACATTTTAAACAACCCGGGCCCTTGCATTAGCTTTGTTATGAAATTTTACTGTAGGGCCTTTGAGGCCCAGGTAAACTATGTCACGAAAAAATCAAATTTAAAATGGCTTAAATTACGCAGGTGTTTTAAAAAATTATTTTTTTATCCATACCGCCATTTTACATAAGCTGGGCCTTTAAGGCCCTTACATGAAATTTGCTAGTATTTCAATAAAAATGTTGGGACAAACGTTTACGTTCAATTTAATATAAAATTTCTGAAATATCAAGCCCTTTTTAACTGAAGGGTCTTTGAGGCCCAGGTTAATTATGTTAAGAAAAAATGAAATTTGAATGACCACAAATGGTTTAAATTACGCAGGTGTTTCAAAAAAATATTTTTTCATCCATTCTGAGATATTAAACAATCCGGGCCTTTAAGGCCCTTACATTATTTTGTTATGAAATTTTACTGTACAAAGCCCAGATTAATTATGTCAAGAAAAAATGGAATTTAAATGACGGTTTCGATTTCGCCACAGTAATGTTTTAAATTACACAACATTATTTATTTGTTGTTAAGTTAAGCGTAAATTGCGGAATAGTAAAACAATAATAAGAGCCTTAAAAGGTTACACCATTACCTATTAAACTGATGACAATATTAAGTACTTTTGTTAATTGAAAAAAATAGTAACTTTTTGAGTTAAATGGTTAAAAATAAAGTTTTAAAGTGAGTACTTGAAATAGAATCACTTAATTTGAATAAACAAAAAATTTACCTTCCCACAACAAATCCTGATATACATATAATCATTTCAATTGGTACAAAGGAACACTAAAAATCAGAAACAACCTCACTGCCAGCAGCTGGCAAACTGAAAATATCTCCAAGGTACCAAGCCCTTAATCAACGTGTGGTGCACGGTGCTTGGAAGAAATATCAGGTAGCAATAACCAATACGACAAAGATAGAAAAAAGAGCAGCTGCTACTCCTGATCCCAATTTATAGAAACCATATGTCTGTTAGTCCGTCGCACTAATGTTACTTAAATTTGTTATAATTTTAAAGTAAAATTCCATTAGAGTCTAGAGTGGCTTGCTAAAGTTCAAGAACGTTTTTAATTATACGTTCAAAAAAAATAATTTAATAATCAATTCGATCGTTTAAACAATTTAACCTTATCAATAAGCATCATGTGATTCCAATTGTTTCAAATTAAATTGTTTTTTCTCCTCCACTTACAAATTAGTCTCAAAGTTCTCATTTTGCTTCGTATTCTACCTCAAAGGGCCTCCTCGATTTGACTTTCCCTCAGGTGGAAAATTAAAAAATAAAAAAGACGAAAAGTTGCCTAAAGAATTTCCTTTTACTCAAATTTCAACATATTAAATTTTTTTCAAGTTTAATAAACTTTTGTCGTTGCGCCCCCCTCTCAATTATATCGATTAATTTAGAAATCACCACTATTTGCGTGTAAATTATAAATAAGCATGGAGAAAGTAGCATTTTGAATACAAATATTCATAAGACAAAAAAGAAAATCGATTTTGAAATTTAAAAAACTCAACTGGAGGGGGGGTTATTTCCTGGAACACACAAAAACATACATTAAAATAAGTTAGTACAGGTGCGAAGAAAATGATTTTCAAACAGCTAACAAAAATACAAGCTACGATGGCTAATTACACCTTCTACGGGGGGGGGGGTATTTTTTTGATAAACACCAACAAAATGTGATTAGCGCTCGTGTTGAAATTTAGCTTATAAACGCAATCGCAAAAAATTTTTTAAAATAGCTCACAAAAATATAAGCAAGATGGCTAATTACACCTTCTATGGTAGGGGGAGGGGTATTTTTTTGAAAAACACCAACGAAATGTGATTAGCGCTCGTGTTTAAATTTAGCTTATAATCGCAATCGCAAAAATAATTTTAAAATAGCTCACAAAAATATAAGCAAGATGGCTAATTACACCTTCTATGGTAGGGGGAGGGGTATTTTTTTGAAAAACACCAACGAAATGTGATTAGCGCTCGTGTTGAAATTTAGCTTATAATCGCAATCGCAAAAATAATTTTAAAATAGCTCACAAAAATATAAGCAAGATGGCTAATTACACCTTCTATGGTAGGGGGAGGGGTATTTTTTTGAAAAACACCAACGAAATGTGATTAGCGCTCGTGTTTAAATTTAGCTTATAATCGCAATCGCAAAAATAATTTTAAAATAGCTCACAAAAATATAAGCAAGATGGCTAATTACACCTTCTATGGTAGGGGGGGGGGGGTATTTTTTTGAAAAACACCAACAAAATGTGATTAGCGCTCGTGTTGAAATTTAGCTTATAATCGCAATCGCAAAAATAATTTTAAAATAGCTCACAAAAATATAAGCAAGATGGCTAATTACACCTTCTATGGTAGGGGGAGGGGTATTTTTTTGAAAAACACCAACGAAATGTGATTAGCGCTCGTGTTTAAATTTAGCTTATAATCGCAATCGCAAAAATAATTTTAAAATAGCTCACAAAAATATAAGCAAGATGGCTAATTACACCTTCTATGGAAAGGGGGGGGGGTATTTTTTTGAAAAAGACCAACAAAATGTGATTAGCGCTCGTGTTGAAATTTAGCTTATAATCGCAATCGCAAAAATAATTTTAAAATAGCTCACAAAAATATAAGCAAGATGGCTAATTACACCTTCTATGGAAAGGGGGGGGGGTATTTTTTTGAAAAACACCAACAAAATGTGATTAGCGCTCGTGTTGAAATTTAGCTTATAATCGCAATCGCAAAAATAATTTTAAAATAGCTCACAAAAATATAAGCAAGATGGCTAATTACACCTTCTATGGAGGGGGGGGCATACTTTTGATAAACGCTAACGAAATATGATTAGCGCTTGAGTTGAAGTTTAGCTTGTAATCGCAATCATTATTATTTGTTTACAATTTTTTCTTTAGTTAAATAATTAAAGCGGGGGGGGGAGAAGTTACACCAATAAGGGGCGGGGGGTTTTATAAATACAAACTATTTTGATTAACGCTAAACAAAACTTGATACTATAAAAGATACTTGCTTTGGGATTCCGTGAACCAATTTAGGCAGTCTTTTGAAGTCTGTACGTCGAAAGTAATTTTTAACCGATAACTCGCAAACGTATTAACCGATTAAATTGAAATTTGGCATGAAAGTTCATGACGCTCACCGCTTCATTTTGATTAATTTGTGTTCGAAAAGTGTCCACTAGATATAATTATTTAGGCACTTGTTTGAAGTTTCCGTACGAAAGCAACCCTTCACGATAACAAGTAAACGCCTTAACCGATTACGTTGAAATTTGGCATGTAAGTTTATGACGCTCATGGCTTCATTTTGATTAATTTGTGTTCGAAAAGTGTCCACTAGATATAATTATTTAGGCACTTGTTTGAAGTTCCGTTCGAAAGCAACCCTTCACAATAACTCGCAAACGCCTTAACCGATTACGTTGAAATTTGGCATGAAAGTTCATGACGCTCACCGCTTCATTTTGATTAATTTGTGTTCGAAAAGTGTCCACTACATATAATTATTTAGACACTTTTTTGAAGTTTCCGTTCGAAAGCAACCCTTCACAATAACTCGCAAACGCCTTAACCGATTACGTGGAAATTTGGCAAGTAAGTTTATAAAGCTCATGGCTTCATTTTGATTAATTTATGTTCGAAATGTGTCCCTTAGATATAATTATTTAGGCACTTTTTTGAAGTTTCCGTTCGAAAGCAACCCTTCACGATAACTCGTAAACGCCTTAACCGATTACGTTGAAATTTAGCAAGTAAGTTTATGACGCTCATCGCTTCATTTTGATTAATTTATGTTTGAAACGTGTCCACTAGATATAATTATTTAGGCACTATTTTGAAGTTTCCGTTCGAAAGCAACCCTTCATGATAACTCGTAAACGCCTTAACCGATTAAGTTGAAATTTGGCATATAGGTTTTTGAAGGTCATAGCTTTGTTTTGATGAATTTTTGTTTGAAATATGTCGAGTAGGGGGTGAGTTATTGATGTGGGCGTTTTAAATATAATTTTAAACTAAATTTAATGGAGATGTTAGAATGTGCATTACTTTCATTAAAAAAAGTGCATATTCTTTCCAATTTAGTTGTATATTTTTACATAAAATAAAAATTTATTATTTAAAAAAAGAGCTAAATATGGCAAAAATTAACTTTCATATTTGCTCGATTTTTTCGGTTAAACCACAATAATTAATTAAAATTCGTAAAAGTTAGTAAAATATATAGAAACCGCTCAGATTTAAAGAACATAAGTTTTTAATAGATTTTCTTTGCCAAATTTTACGATTCTTGGAAGTACGGTTATTTCAAGTTAAGATCCTGTTTATAAAATTAACCATATAATTAAGTTTAAAAAATTACATTGTGGTTTTGAAATTAAAACAAATTATTTGGGAAAAACAAAATTAGGAAGAGAGGCACGTGTATGGATGGTTTGAGGTCCGTGAAGTTGACAAGGTGGCAGGTGGTTAAAATGAAAGATTAACCAACAAAAGCAGCTGCAGATGATGCCCTTGATCGGTCCTTAGAGTCTCTCGTAAATATCTCAGACTAGGACCACTCAAAAATAAAAATTTTAATTTATAATAAAAATTTCTCGTATTTTCTTAAATAATTAATATCACGCCCTGATTCCTTATAAGGCCAAAAATTTATTTCTTAGCAACTCTATTAGCATTTTAACACAGGGACGTAATTACTAATTAGAGATGCGCGAAAAAATTACTTATTCTTAAGGTGTTTATAGTGAATCATAATTTGTTAAAAATATTCGTCAACGTACTACACACAATCACACAATACAGGTAGATGACCGTAGTAAATATAAATTATTAAAAAAAATCAATATTAGAATGCTAATTAAGTTCACCGTTCTTTAAATACGCAATTGTTAGCTTCGTTACAAAATAGGTCAATTCGATTAATATAAAATAGTTCTATTGAGCATATTAAGATAATTTTTACAATTTAACCTCAATCTCAAAAGACGTAAAAAGTTACAAATTAAACCAAACTTTGCACTCGCTTAATGTTGCTTTACTATCCGGATTAACAAAATTAAGTAATGTTCGCTTATAACGTACTCGTTTATAACGAACTTTCTCGTTTTTTGAGTTTTAGCCAATATCTCGAAAACGGTGGGTCCTAGGAAAAAAATTATTCTTAGCAAAATGAAAGCTTATCAAATTTCCTACAAAATTGCGTTAATTCATTTTTTTCTATTCCTTATAGTTTTCGAAATATCCACCCGCAATAAACTTTAATGTTTAAATTGTCTAACGTTAATCGTTCAACTTTTACCTCTAGCACCTCAGCGTTTTGTTTTACTGTAAAAGTCTTCAGAAAATAAGTTGTATAGCATTAAATATGTCCTTCAACTGATAAGGAGTTTTCATACATTAACGATTTTTGCGGGTCGATATCTCAAAAACTATGAGGAATAGAGAAAAAATGAGTAGAAACAATCTTGTAGGAAATTTAATAAGCTTTCCTTTTGCTAAGAATTTTTTCCCTATGGCCCACCGTTTTCGAGATATAAGCGAAAACCCAAAAAAAAAACAGAACCATTTTAAAATTTAACCTCAATCTCAAAAGACGTAAAAAGTTACAAATTAACCCAAACTTTGCACTCGCTTAATTTTGCTTTGCTATCCGTATTAACAAAATTAAGTAATGTTCGCTTATAACGTACACAATTAATGGTCACCCTAGCTATACGTTTAGCACGAATTGTGGATAAAACACTCATAACACCCCCTACTTAAATTGAGGGGTAACTTTATTTTGCCAACAAGTAGTAAATCAACTACTTAAACTTCATCCTTCGGTCCTTTTGTCGTTGTTGGCTAATAACTACCGTAGAGTCGCCAAAAATTGTGAGGCTGACTGTACTCATTTATAACGAACTCTCGTTTATAACAAACTTAAATGAACGCATCATTTGTAATCATTTATTTATTTACTGACATGAAGTTCGGTTATAACGAACCTATTTACTTCGCTAAGGGAGAGATGGGGTGAAAAAATCCTGTTTTTGAGGTTTTCTTATATCTCGAAAACGGTAGGTCCTAGAGAAAAAATCATTCTTAGCAAAATAAAAGCTTATCAAATTTCCTACAAGAATGCATTGATTCATTTTTGTCTATTCTTTATAGGTTCCGAGATATCCGTTCGCAAAAATCATTAATGTTTAAAAGAAACTTTTCCTCACGTTCTTCGTTAACTTTTTGCCTTTAGCACCTCAGCTTTTTGTTTTTTACAGTAAAAAGAAGATGCAGAACCTTAAATTTCATTTACTATTTTATCTTCAACTGATACGATTAACGATTTTTGCGGGTTGATATCTCAAAAACTATGAGGAATAGAGAAAAAACTAGTAGAAACAATCTTGTAGGAAATTTGATAAGCTTTCGTTTTCCTAAGAAGAATTTTTTTCCTAAAACCCACCGTTTTCAAGATATAAGCGAAAACCCCAAAAATTGAACCTTTCTACCTCCCTCTATCCTTTAGCCATTCATAGTAGCTACGCGTAGCCTTTGAGCGTTCGTTGACTGGATTATTGAGGAAGGCTATAAATGAGAAAAATTAGGAAGTTAGATTATTGTATCCTTTATAAAAATGGCGGATATATGGTGTGTATAATTAAAAAATGGTTAAAGTATATAAATCGCATTAAGTTGATTAATATAAGACGAGGTAATTATTTAGCAAGAACCACAACAATGAAAAAGCATTTATTTAATATAATATCTAAGTTAGTGCAGGAAGTAACGTATTACCGGTATTAGTTATCTTTCTTTTTTGGACAAAAGCAAAAAGGAAAGCCAACAAACCATAGTGGGTAAGTAGGTAAGTATATGGTAATGTGCAAGTACACGTACTAAATCAACGGTACATCGTTCAACTATTAAAGATGTAAAACATATCACCAATGGGTACGGTAATAAACACAGTTTTAAGGCACACCATAACAAACTATTTTCTAGAGCACTTGACGTACTTAAAAATAAATGAACAATTTAAACTAACAGCACAATACAAAATTGTTCCAGTTTACTTCAACAACAAACAATTCTTACAACCTCTTGACTCATGAGCATACCAAAAAGTACAATTTGTTTTATTTAATTATAACCGCCATTGGGAAAACTTTCGACTACTATTGACAATTCGAGACGTAATTATTACTCAATTTAAAACCAACTAAACAATGAATAACATTATAAATAAAATAGAAAACGCTTTCAATTTTATATTAGAAGTTTAAGGGTCAACAACATAAAAACAAAAAAAAATCTATTAATAGCTAAATGGGGGGCAATAATGTAAAAAAAACACGCTTTTAAAAGTAAAAGTTAAATTGTAACAGATTGATGCCCTCGCGTTAATGAAATTTTCACATTTAAATTTCCACTGAAATCTAAACTA
Source organism: Malthinus seriepunctatus (assembly GCA_963924605.1). NCBI lineage: Eukaryota > Metazoa > Arthropoda > Insecta > Coleoptera > Cantharidae > Malthinus > Malthinus seriepunctatus. The sequence goes on from OZ004605.1 coordinate 1,945,177, forward strand.
AAATCGATTTTTGCGGGTGGATATCTCGAAAACTATAAAGAATACAGAAAAAATGAATAGACAATCTTGTAGGACATTTGATAAACTTTCATTTTACTAAGAATAATTTTTTCCCTACGAGTCACCGTTTTCGAGATATAAGCAAAAACTCAAAAAACGACACCTTTTTACCTCACTCTCTCTTAGGCCCAATTCTTCAATACACATTTATCTTTAGTGTCAGTATAGAGATGTTTTAACAATAGCTTGAACCGTTTTATACTGAGATTAAAATTAAATCCTAAGGATAAATGGATGGCGTTTTGCAACAATGATCTAACCCACAAGTATGTAGTTTTCCACTAATTAATAAAACAGTTGAAAATACTAATGTGTATTGTAAAATCGACACTTGGGTACTTTTAGTATTTGTACCTCCTAACGACTCTAAACACATTTCTGAAGAAAAAAAATCCATCCTCTTCCATGTCCTCTACATCCCTTTTTTTGGGCGTTTTTTGACTGGACTAAAAACTAACCGCTACAATTACCCCAAAACAATGACTTAACGTGCCCAAATCACGCCAGCTACGTGATGAATATTACTCGCATGGTCATGGTCATGGTAACCACCCCAAGGGTGTCGTAGCAATCGATGCCCTCTCTTATAACCTCTGGAGCTCACTCGTCCACTCGTGTGACTTGTGCAATCGAAAATAGCATCCTGAGAGGGGATTTTGTGATCATGTGATCACTTGTGAAGAGCACCATACGAAGAGTTAGTTCCCGTGCCCATTGATAATTTTTATTTATTAAGAGCCGTCGCTCGTCTCCCATACCGACGGTTTGCGTGTAACTCGGACATTGTATAATACCACTAAAGATGCGAGAGTCCTCTTGGTAAGCGACCTTCAGTGGTTTGTCAATGTCTTCAGAGGGTACAACGGAAACTTAACTTAAAAAATTGCTCCAGAACTTCCAGACGATTTAGAGTCACGTAACTTATGTCCTATGTAATCTGAAATAGCATCCTGAGGGGAGTTTTAGTGAGTATTTATGAAAGGGATCTAAGGAAGAGTTAGTTCTCGGACCCATTGAGGCCTCGCTATGCTAAGGGGTCATAGATGGATTTTAGAGCATCATATTTACTAATTTATCACGCGTCGTGGTTCCTTCTCTCATATCGACGGTTTGCGTGTGACGCGGACATTAGTATAAAACCACTAAGCATGCGAGAGTCCTCTTGGTAAGCGACCTTCAGTGGTTTGTCAATGTCTTCAGAGGGTACAGTCTCGTGCATATCTTTTCGCTACCCCGGCAATACGTTATAACAATTTGTCGGTTCAACCATCAATAACACCCCCCCTACTTAAACTGAGGGGTAACTTTATTTTGCCAACAAGTATTTAATCAACAAACTGTGTTGGTATTATGATGGTTGCACCCACAAATCGTGCAAACGTATTGCCGGGGTGGCCAAAAGATATGAACGAGACTGTACAACGGAAACTTAACTTAAAAAATTGCTCCAGAACTTCCAGACGATTTAGAGTCACGTGACTTAGGTCCTATGTAATCTGAAATAGTATCCTGAGGGGAGTTTTAGTGAGTATTGATGATAGGGATCTAAGGAAGAGTTAGTTCTCGGACCCATTGATGCTAAGGGGTCATAGATGGATTTTAGAGCATCATATTTACTAATTTATCACGCGTCGTGGTTCCTTCTCTCATACCGACGGTTTGCGTGTGACTCGGCCATTAGGTCACAAAAGATGCGTAAGAAAGTTCTCGTAGTGAGCGATCTTCAGCGGTTCGTCAATGTCTTCAGAGAGTTGAAACGCTCCAAAAAATCCAGACAATTTCGAATCACGTGACTTGTGCCCTATATCTGAAATAGCATCCTGAGGGGGAGCTGTAGTAATCATTTATGAAAGAGGAGCATACGCAGAGTTAGTTGTCGACCCCATTGCAACCTCGCTATATTAGTGGGTCATCATTTTTACTTATTTACCAAACGTCATGGCTCCTCTCCCGTACCGACGATTTGCGTCTGACTCATACATACGTAAGTCTAGAGAAAGATGGAAAACTTGCCTTGGCAAGTGACCTTCTGTGGTTTGCCAATGTCTTCACAGGAGAGAATTTAAAAATTCCTGCTTCTAAAAAATTGTTCCAGAAAGTCCAATGTCTAAATTTATCCCCCACTTGGTCTTTTTCAAAATTTAACAAATTCGATTCTATACAGGGTGGTGACTGGACCTCTCGGTCATACGTTATTTAACATGTAAAATCATACTTTATAAGGCGTTCGAATATAATTTTGTTTCGTGATTTAAATGCAGAATTTTATGCTCTAACGCCCGGATGTATAAAAGAGATTTTAATCCAAGAATTATATTTATAATCCTTAGATATGGCAACCTTAATAAATAAAAATTTCAGTTTGACGATTGTAAATAAATGTTTTCACAAATCACCACAAAAATTTTAATATTTAAACTTTGACATTACATTGTATAACGTTGCCATAGCATAGGATTAAAAATCTAATTCTCAGATTAAAATAATTTTTTTTATGCAAGCGGGCATAAAGCTACTAATTGAACATTTTTTCTGCAATAAATTGGGAATCGGAAAATCACGTATAATTTTACATGTTAAATCCCTATGACCGAGAGTTCCAGATACCACCCTGTCTGTATACAGGGTTAGTTAGAAGTATGGAAACGGGGATTTATTGACGTTAATATTTATTTTAGGAAATAATGTTCAATATAAAAGTTTTTTATAAAATTTTTATCTATATTTGAGAATATTTGAAAATTTTTTTTCTTCAATTGTTTTTGAGTTAAGCCTACCCTCTAATTTTTTTTAAATGCGAACGTGTTAATTTTATGCTACCATTCGATACAGCATTTTATTCTCTTTACAATAGTATTAAAAAAAATTTTTTAATTTTATTTTTTTAGCACTCTTTCGACGAAATGGCCGGTTAAAGTATTTAGGAACAGTCGCTATATCTAAGCGAAACAAAAGCGGAGCGATAAACAAACTCGTGGGAGTAAACAATAACCGATGACAGTTAACTCGCTTGAGTTTGTTTATCGCTCCGCTTTTGTTTATTTTAGATTTACCTACTATTCGAAAATACTTTAACCGGCATTTTGTCGAAAAAGTGTTAAAAAAAATAAAATAAAAAAAAATTTTTTTTAATACTATTGTAAAGAGAAAAAAATGTTCTATCGAATGGTAGTATAAAAATAATACGTTACCATTTAAAAAAAATTTGCGGATAGGCGTAACTCAAAAACAACTAAAGAAAAAAATTTTTCAAATATTCTGAAATATAGATAAAAATTTCATAAAAAAGTTTTATATTAAAGATTATTTCCTAAAATGTATATTAAGGACAAAAAATTACCGTTTCCATACTTCTAACTAACCCTGTATAACAGTTCTTGGAAGGCAGACAGATCGGCAGGTTTGTTAAATATCGATATATTTGCAACAGTAGTAAACGATTTACCTCAAACGTAAGTTATTATAAATGTTACCCTCCTCTCCCCTAGAAATTATATGTGATTAAAAGTATATTTGTGGTAAGAAGTTTAAAAAAATTAATTTTCGGTAAGAACGTAAGTCTGAGACTAATTTGTTTTGTAAATTAGTGAGTGGTACTTGGTACGACAGATAATTTGTGTTTTTTGAGTACCTAAAATTATCTTTTGAGTTGGCTAATGGATAATTATTAAGAAAAGTATATTGTAGGTGGTTTTATACACCACCTACTTAAAATTTAATAGAAACTGTTATTTTGAAATGTTTTGAGAATTAAAAACAACATATTTTAACTTTATATGGACTTGTTGGGTTGTTACTCAGCACTTATAATTGGATTAAAAAAATATTACTAACCTGACTGTAGTGACATGTTTTCTTAAGGGAGGCAAATTAGTGCACGTATCAGAAACAGTCACAAAACGACTAGTCTGTTGGTTTTTAGTAGTACAAACAACCCTAACCCTTTCTTCAACTATAGAATGGTGCACCCTAACTAAAGTTCGATCGCTAATAACCATACGAGAAGTTGGTAAATCTCGCACAATTAACTGATGTCCTCGCATTATTATAAATTCTCGTTTGTGCACTAATAATTACGTTCCACTAGTCATTTTTAATTTCGCAAAAAAATAAACTTAATCAGTCCACTATGTTAGAATCGCTATGCAACTACTAAACTACTAAATTAAACGACGAGCAATAGTAAAAGTAAATAATCAACTCCACAACTCAGCAACTTTCTAAGGTTTTTAGTTATACGTTTAACAAGTGAAATGTTAACACTATTAAATTATAAACAGCTATATGGAAATTTTTTTCCTAGATGAACATATTAATTTCACCACTATCACTATTTCGCGAACTAACATTCAAATCACAATTGAACGAACACAAAACAATTACTCGTGACAAAGCTGCTGGTGCTGGAGGAGAACGTATTTTCGATGTATGTCGACAAGTGCCACTAAGTAGGCACGAGGCGGACTACTCTTGACGTCACGGACCTTGGTGTTATATCATCACCAAGTCAACCTACGGAAACGTCATCCAAACAATATCAATAACCAAAGTACACACGAGATTTACTTATCGATCAAAATCAAACCCAAACCTACCCAACAACAATTTAATCAACTATACAAAAACACCTATTACGAATTGTAAAAAACTCTCATGTCGCCACAACAACACTTTTTCCTACGTATTTATGCCAATTTTACAAAGTTACAAAAAATATAAAAAATTTAAAAATTCCTAAAATTTTATTTTTAATTTCCGGTTTAACCGGAAGCGTTTTGTTAACCAAAAATAGTGTCAAATTATAGATATTTATTGCATCAACAAATGTACCAACTTTAAAAATTTTATTTTAATTACAAAAGATACTGCTGATTTTTTTAATTTTGACATTCAGAAAATCATAACTCCGGTCCTGCTTCATAGAAGTGAATAAAACAAGCGGCACTCGATAGACAACTGAGATGTCTACAACATATGCAAAACTGAAAAAATAGGCCTGAGACGATTTTGAGATATCACATATCAAAATTTTAACCTAACTTTTGTCCCTTAAAAAAAGGCCATTTTTAAAAAATTTTAAAAATTGATTACGTTAGGGCGGAAGTCTCATATTTTGGCTATACAATTCCGTTTTGAGATTTTCATAATAATTACCAGCTAAGGAAGAACCACAAAATAGATCAATCGTTGTATTTTTAAATTAAAAATTTTCTTCCAAAAAAATTTTTTTTGTTATTAGAGGGGCCTCAGGGCCCTACTGGAAATAATAAAAAAATTTAAATGTGCAAAAAATGGATTAAAATTTTTCGAAAATTAGGAGGTTATTGAAATCGTTACGCCACTGAAGAAGTTCAATGGTGTTTTGCAGTGTCAGCTCGTATTGATTATAAGTTAGAAGAGGATGAATCACTCAATGAGCTTTATTTCACCCCTACAAGTATTGTGCAGGAGTGTTCTCTACACGTTCTTCGCTAAGAGCGTACTTTTTCCATGGCGCTACTTGACATGTCAACTTCAAAAGCAAAAATAAAATTCAAAGTTGCACTTTTAACTTCTTTTGTTAAGGGGTGTAAAAAAATTTTTTTGCAAAGCAGGCTTAATTTAATTAAAAAGATGCGTATTTTTACATAATTTTTGAATTTAAATAAGTTTTTAAAAAAATATGTAAATTTGGTAATACACTGTTTGGTTCAATAGCTGTAGGAAATCCGTTCACTTTCACTTATTAGCAATTTCGATATATTGATAAATTCACTTTGACTTTCTATAATTTCTTAGTTTTATTTTAGAATAATAAAATTGATGTTTTCTAGAGTAAAAAGGCTCTTGGATGGTACCTTATACTTTTATAGCCCTTAAAAATAAAATTTATTTACTGAATGAAGAAAAAGAACATTTTTAAAGGAACTAGAGAATTTATAGAAGTAATTGGAGGCACTTAATTGACATACTGCAGAATGTTTTAATTATAGCTAATCCTTGTCCTGGGCCTTGGATTATTAAGATTTTAAATCAGTCATCAATCTAACTCTTAATACATCTAACATTTACTAAAGTGACTAACACGTCGTCACATTGTAAATTAAAGAAACACTATTAACATGTGTGTAATGTATGTGTAACAAATTAGAATTAAAAAACCAAAATTTAATTTTTACTATTTCCTCCTTGGAAAAACGTGAGTCAACTGTGCATTTTTGTAAAGCAACAATTTTTACCCCTCCCTTAGAACCCTATTTGGAATTTTTGTATCAAATCAAAACCTAATTTAGCGATAAGACTTGATAGTCTGATAGTCAAAATAGTTTTTTAAAAAAACACCCCCCCCATCCAGCCAATGAGTCGATTTAGAACACAAACATTTTAAAGTAAGAACGCTGTTAACAATCAAGTAAAATGCTGAAGTTTAAAAAAATACCCCCCCCCCTACTTTTCAAATTTGACATTAAGCATAAGTTGTGGTTCCGTTAATGTTGTCAGAGACTTGTTTGGCAGTTATAACACCTATAGGCAGACAGGACGACAGATTAAAAGCCCCCCCCCCATCTGTGCGTTTACAGATTTTTTCAATTTTTTCGAACATTTAAGTACAATTTAAGTACCTCACAATAATAATTGTAGAGAAAATCATTTCTAAGCCCCCCGCCCGCAATACGCACGTTGAAGGGCAGAGTATAACCCCCTCCTATTTTTATTTTGATATATTTTTCAATATTTTTAAACAAATTCAACATTTGTCTACATTAAACTTGTCAATGTGATATTTGTTTAAAACTCAAAATGCTCGAAAAAAATTTTTACACCCCCCCCCCTTTTAATTTTCAATTACAAATACTGTTAATTAACATACTACTAATGGACTAACACACAACTAATTTCTAATCTCCCTCTCTCTGACATTACCCCTCCTTTAGGACCCTATTTAGAATTTTTGAATCAAATCAATACCTAATTTAGCGACAAAATAGTTCTAAAAAATATCACCCCCACCCATCCAGTCAATGAGTCGATTTCGAACACAAACATTTTAAACTCGATTTTAAAGTAAGAACGCTGTTAACAATCAGGTAAAACACTGAAGTTTAAATTTCAAAAACAAAAAAAATCCCCCCCCCCGGCTTGTTAAATTTGACATTAAGCATAAGTTGTGGTTCCGTTAATGTCGTCAGAGACTTGTTTGACAGTTATAACACCTATAAGCAGACAGGACAGATTAAAAGCCCCCCCCCCCATTTGCGGGGGATTTGCAGAGATTTTTTCAATTTTTCCGAACATTTAAGTACAATTGGTAAAAAAGTTTATCATTCAAACCTCACAATAATAATTGTAGAGAAAATCATTTCTAAGCCCCCCGCCCGCAATACGCATTTGAAGGGCAGAGTATAACCCCCTTCCATTTTTGTTTTGATATATTTTTCAATACATTCAAACAACTTCAACATTTGCCTACATTGAACTTGTCAATGTGATATTTGTTTAGAACTCAAACATTTGTTTAGATGTTCAAAATTTTTTAAGCACCCCCCCCTGTTAATTTTCAATTACTAATGGTTTAACAAACAACTAATCTCTAACCTAACTCTCTCTGACTGGCAGATCTAACATTTTTTATTACTTTGGTAGGGCACTGTACAAAAAATTAGAATGAATGGGGGGGGGGGGATTTAATTTGAAGTCAGTTGGAGCGAGTAAAATCAAAATTGGACTTTTATATTAAAATGCGCACATCATCGTTCCTCTTAAAAACTCTTTTTTTTAATTTTACCCCCCCCCCCAAAAACAATTTTTTTTTATTTTTGTAATAAAACTAATGTTTAATAAATATTTTGAAAAAAGTGCATCTTTTAATGGGTCATAGTGAAGTTTCCTCTTCGAAATCAGCTTTTTTTTTTCCAAATTTTACACATTGATAATTTTTTTATTTCAGTGGCTAAATTATTGTTAGATAAATATTTTGACAAAAGTGTTAGATGAAGTTTCATTTGTGAAGTATTTTGTTTTTTCAAAATTTTGCCCCCTTCCATTTTCATTTTCAAAAATTTAGAAACATTTTTTGACAGATTACAAATAAATTAATTGGATTTATGATAAAGTGTAATAAATTGAGGTATGTAAGTAGCGATGTCGTATAAATGGGTGGTCATTTAGATGATATTCGATTTCAATAAAACATTTTGGGATTACAGTAGTACAAATGTTAAGCCTCAAAAAGGGGATAATAATTAAAATAAAATATTTTTTCTTTAAACAAATTAAAATTATTAATTTGTTCTAGTCGCTTTCGCTAAAGAAGCCAGACTTTTTTTCAATTAATTTTATTTCACATCACAAACGATTGTAAAGAGTGCAAATTGAAAAAAAACATAAAAACAAGCAGCTTATGATTAATTATACCTTCAAAATAATGGAAGATAACATAACATTATCATCTACACTGGGTGTATCTTCTACGACTTTTAATACAAATCAAACGCATTATTTAAAAAAAATAATGTTCAGAAGAACCGGCCACACTTCAACAAAACAACACACCAAACTCAAAATAGGGCGTCGCGTCTGAATGCATTTTACACAGACGTCATCGACGTCATCGACGCCACCGACGTTACGCTTGCGCTTAAACCAAAAATTTTAACTTCTTACTAAACATGCGTCTAAAAAGGGGTGGTAAAAACGAACAAATTTAAAATTCGAAAAGGACATTAATTTAATTGTTTTAGCTACAAACGTATACAGCTCCCACACTAATCATTATTATATTATTGTTGTTGTTGTTCTACCCATTGTTAGCATTTTAATAGCTGTAATATGCAATAAATTTTCTTTATTTCGCTACTTAAACAAGTGTACAGTTATTAAGAAAATTATAAACTTTATATAAAATCAATACGTATAGGGTGTCCCAAATGTTTTGAAACACCTTGTATATTATTGCAGATTTACATACTACTTTCCACAACGAACAAAATGAGGTGTAACTCGATGGGTCTACGATGACCAGGGAGCTAGATAATGCCCATTTTATACCAAAAACAGGTCACAAATGGAGTTTTTTTTTTAAATGGGACACCCTCTGTATTATTGCATAGTTGGATTTTCCTTTCGATGACGAGCAAAATGAGGTGGGACTCGATGAGTTTGACCAAGATGTTGCCCATTTTATGCCAAAAACAGGTCGCATTTGGGGTTTTAGAAAATGGGACATCCTCTTTATTATTGCATAGTTGGGTTTTCCTCTCAATGAAGAGCAAAATGAGGTGTGACTCGATGAGTTTGCGATGAGTAAGACCAAGATGTTGCCCATTTTATGCCAAAAACAGGTCGCATTTGTTTTTTTTTAAATGGGACACCCTCTGTATTATTGCATAGTTGGATTTTCCTTTCGATGACGAGCAAAATGGGGTGTGACTCATGGGTCTGCTTGGGTAGAACCCCGATATTGTCCATTTTATGCCAAAAACAGGTGGCAACTGGGGTTTTACAAAATGGGACATCCTCTTTATTATTGCATAGTTGGGTTTTCCTCTCAATGAAGAGCAAAATGAGGTGTGACTCGATGAGTTTGCGATGAGTAAGACCAAGATGTTGCCCATTTTATGCCAAAAACAGGTCGCATTTGGTTTTTTTTAAAAGGGACACCCTCTGTATTATTGCATAGTTGGATTTTACTTTCGATGACGAGCAAAATGGGGTGTGACTCATGGGTCTGGTTTGGTAGAACCACGATATTGTTCATTTTATGCCAAAAACAGGTGGCATCTGGGGTTTTACAAAATGGGACATCCTCTTTATTATTGCATAGTTGGGTTTTCCTCTCAATGAAGAGCAAAATGAGGTGTGACTCGATGAGTTTGCGATGAGTAAGACCAAGATGTTGCCCATTTTATGCCAAAAACAGGTCGCATTTGTTTTTTTTTTAAATGGGACACCCTCTGTATTATTGCATAGTTGGATTTTACTTTCGATGACGAGCAAAATGGGGTGTGACTCATGGGTCTGGTTTGGTAGAACCACGATATTGTTCATTTTATGCCAAAAACAGGTGGCAACTGGGGTTTTACAAAATGGGACATCCTCTTTATTATTGCATAGTTGGGTTTTCCTCTCAATGAAGAGCAAAATGAGGTGTGACTCGATGAGTTTGCGATGAGTAAGACCAAGATGTTGCCCATTTTATGCCAAAAACAGGTCGCATTTGGTTTTTTTTTAAATGGGACACCCTCTGTATTATTGCATAGTTGGATTTTACTTTCGATGACGAGCAAAATGGGGTGTGACTCATGGGTCTGCTTGGGTAGAACCACGATATTGTTCATTTTATGCCAAAAACAGGTGGCATCTGGGGTTTTACAAAATGGGACATCCTCTTTATTATTGCATAGTTGGGTTTTCCTCTCAATGAAGAGCAAAATGAGGTGTGACTCGATGAGTTTGCGATGAGTAAGACCAAGATGTTGCCCATTTTATGCCAAAAACAGGTCGCATTTGTTTTTTTTTTTTAATTGGGACACCCTCTGTATTATTGCATAGTTGGATTTTACTTTCGATGACGAGCAAAATGGGGTGTGACTCATGGGTCTGGTTTGGTAGAACCACGATATTGTTCATTTTATGCCAAAAATAGGTGGCATCTGGGGTTTTACAAAATGGGACATCCTCTTTATTATTGCATAGTTGGGTTTTCCTCTCAATGAAGAGCAAAATGAGGTGTGACTCGATGAGTTTGCGATGAGTAAGACCAAGATGTTGCCCATTTTAATGCAAAAACAGGTCGCATTTGTTTTTTTTTTTAAATGGGACACCCTCTTTATTATTGCAGTTGGATTTTACTTTCGATGACGAGCAAAATGGGGTGTGACTCATGGGTCTGCTTGGGTAGAACCACGATAATGTTCATTTTATGCCAAAAACAGGTGGCATCTGGGGTTTTACAAAATGGGACATCCTCTTTATTATTGCATAGTTGGGTTTTCCTCTCAATGAAGAGCAAAATGAGGTGTGACTCGATGAGTTTGCGATGAGTAAGACCAAGATGTTGCCCATTTTATGCCAAAAACAGGTCGCATTTGTTTTTTTTTTTTAATTGGGACACCCTCTGTATTATTGCATAGTTGGATTTTACTTTCGATGACGAGCAAAATGGGGTGTGACTCATGGGTCTGGTTTGGTAGAACCACGATATTGTTCATTTTATGCCAAAAATAGGTGGCATCTGGGGTTTTACAAAATGGGACATCCTCTTTATTATTGCATAGTTGGGTTTTCCTCTCAATGAAGAGCAAAATGAGGTGTGACTCGATGAGTTTGCGATGAGTAAGACCAAGATGTTGCCCATTTTATGCCAAAAACAGGTCGCATTTGTTTTTTTTTTTTAATTGGGACACCCTCTGTATTATTGCATAGTTGGATTTTACTTTCGATGACGAGCAAAATGGGGTGTGACTCATGGGTCTGGTTTGGTAGAACCACGATATTGTTCATTTTATGCCAAAAATAGGTGGCATCTGGGGTTTTACAAAATGGGACATCCTCTTTATTATTGCATAGTTGGGTTTTCCTCTCAATGAAGAGCAAAATGAGGTGTGACTCGACGAGTTTGCGATGAGTAAGACCAAGATGTTGCCCATTTTATGCCAAAAACAGGCCGCATTTGGGTTTTTTTTTTAAATGGGACACCCTCTTTATTATTGCATAGTTAGATTTTACTTTCGATGACGAGCAAAATGAGGTATGACTGGATGAGTCTGCGATAAGTACGATCAAGATGTTGCCCATTTTATGTCAAAAACAGGTTACATTTGGCGTTTTTTAAAAATGGGACACCCTCTTTATTATTTCATAGTTGGATTTTACTTCCGATGACGTACAAAATGAAGTGTCATTCGCTGGGTAGTAACAAGATATTGCTCATTTTATGCCAAAAACATTTGGATTTTTTTAAATGGGACAGCCTGTATATTATTATATAGTTGGATTCTACTTGCAGTGACGAGTAAAATGAGGTGTGACTCGATGAGTCTGCGATGGTCCTGCAACAAAATATTGCAATTTTCATGTCACAAACGGGTCAAATTTGCTCAAAAACGATTTCTAGAAAGGAGGAAGAATGTGGGATTGGGTCCGTAGTAGATAGACAGTCAGAGATGCTTGCAGACAAACAAACGGGCAAATAAACAGATAATAGGCATGTTAGCCTGTTAGAGACTGAAAAATTAGGAATAGTACAAGATAAAAAGTTTCCATTTGGTATCCGCATTTAGACAAGCCCACTGAGTAATTTTATAGAAAAATAAATAGGCTCCCGTAAGAAATTGAAAAGTTGAACGTCGCGACGCCTAGCGTCGATGTGATAAAATATCGAGTTTGGTATCGTTTGATAGCTCTTTTGACGTTCTGAAAATTTTTCCCAACGATTTTTTTTCTAAAGTAAACCATTTTCAAACTACAGTCGAAAAACTAAATTGCCAATTTTCAGTTTGTGTACGTTATCTCGGTAACCATTACGAATTTTGAAATTTTCTAAACGGGTTCTTAAAGCTCATCAAAATAAGCAACTTTTTGCTAAGTTAACCAATCTCGTAACTCTTACCATTTCCAAAATCACAATGTTGGTACCAGTTAAAAAATTCGCCCAGTATAGTTAAATCGATGCAATAAAAAATTAAATTAAATTACAAATAGCATTGTCCTTATTACTTTTAATTGTCTACTTCTCTTTAGTCGATTTAGTTATTTATTGGAGCAGTAATTTAATTGCTCCACACGGTGACTTTGCAACTACACTTGAACTTGGTTAAATATTAAAGCGAAGCTTTAATAAAGTGCCTCTTGTTTTTTTATTATTATTGTAACTCGGCTAACAATTTAACAACAGACATTCCCAGGTTATTTCCTTGCAAAAGAAACATTTTTATGCAAATTGTAACAAGTACACCTCGAGCACTTAATTGTATTAATTAGATATGCATCATAATACTATAATTAAGTCGTGGAAAAAATATAAATTAAAACTTTTGATATGTTTTAAATAGAAAACATAATTCGAGTTGGTTTAATAATAAAAATCAAAAATTAGTAAGGGACGTAGGTACGTAGAACCTTCAACGACAACCAACGACCTCCCACATAGAATATTTTTAAACTAGAAGTAAATGAAATTGCAATTAATCTAAAAACGGTACTTAGGTTTTAATTAAATTAAGTAATTAGTATTTATTTACCTTTCTTCTTGTAAACGTTTAAGTTCGACCATTTCCAATTCGAATCGCAGATTGCTAACTTCACATAGCAAAAGATCTCTTTCACTGGCAACTCCATCAAGTTCTCGTTTTAGGCGAATTATTTGTTCATGTTGTTCACGAATAACATGATCTTTTTGTGATAAAACGGTTTTTAAGTCAATATCACCTCCTGCCATTTCACGCCTCCCACTGTTATACTCACACATTGTTACAAAATATTATGGAACCAACCATATTTTACGACAAATAAGCATTATTTATCAAATTTACATTAACCGATAAATAAATAAACTTTTAAAATTGCCTAAGACTCATTTTCTTTCAAACCTTTTAAAAGAACAACAAGCCACTGACAGTTAACAACATAAGCGCTACCGCCATTTTACTTCTTAGTTCACTTTAATCACGCTAGAGCATTTAAAAACTTTCGCGCTTAATAAACTAATCCCAACTTCCCAACATCAGATAAAGCAAAATTAATGCATATTAAAGTTAAAAGAGCATCGAACTTTCAGCTTCAAATCATACGCCCTAATTATTAACTTTTTTTATCTTATTTTAATATTTAATTTATTTAAAATGAAATCCTGGGAAATTTATTTTAATTTTAAAAAATACATTAAATTATTTTATTGCTATAATAGTCAACATTAAAACATTCTTCCAAGTTCACCAAATCAAAAACATTGTCTCAAAAGTCCCCATCCATACCAACCCTACTGAAAATTTTATAAGGGGTTGAAAGGTAAAATCAAACAGTTTTCGCAAATATCTCGCGAAGGGTTGATTTTTCAGGAAAAATTGTTAGGACAAAATTTGTGTCTTATTCTATGTCCTAGTTCTAAAAGAAAAATTATTTTTTTTGTTGAAGTAGCCATATGATATGCCAGATATGCATAAGAAGATAATCTTTTTTTCGGAAGAAATTGGAAAATAGAAGCTTATAAGTAGTTAAAAATTAGAGATAAGTACAAAATACGACTTAAAAAGTGTTAAAAATCCTTTTAAAGATGTAAAGATGTTATTATGATAAGAAATCAATAAGAAAATTAAACAAAGATTAGCGCGAAAGTAAGCGCATAGCTTAGCCCGGTATACAGGCGTGTATATTGGGTTGCCTACAGTAGCAGGCACAACTAAAAAATATTTAAATTATATTTTTTTAAAGGGTATCCGCTAGAGATGGGTGGTTAGTTCGTGGCCGAACAGTTCAGATGAACTATTCATTATTATTATTATTAACAATAAAAATAAGAGGAATTTCAGTTTCCACACCATTCCCTTCTAAACACCCCTGAGAAGCTTATCTTATCTCTGAACAGATTATCTCACCGTTTATTTTTTTTCTTAAGCTCTTGGTGATGAAATTATGTGCAATAAATTGAGCATTCGTTTCAATAATGCATTTTTAAAAAGAAATTTTTTGGGGCTCGGGAGTCTCAAGGGGGGCCCCAAAAAATATTCGAAATATTCAAAATTGCAATATTTTTGAAATTGTATGAGGTAAACTAAATTTTATTTATAGTATAACGTAGGCCTTAACTTCCATGATTTTTTACTGATTTTTTTTTTAATTAGCCACACTCTTAAAAACGCTTTCATTATTCAAAAGCCCCATCCACAAACACAGGCTTGCCTTTCGGTTTCTCTGTACTGACGGCGTACAGGCCACCTGAACGCTGTCCAGACGCTCCAGTTTGTTGGCCTGTGCAGGCTGCCTAAACGGTGTCCACCAGGCCTCCTGCACAGGCTATACCGGAAGGCAAGCCTGTGTGTGGAACGGCCATTAATTTAAATTTTAAGCCTCCGCTACACACACATAGACTTGCCTTCCGATTGCCAAACCTGAGCATCGTTTAGGCGGTCTTCACACGCCAAACCGAAAGATAAGCCTGATTTTTCGATTTTTCTAAATTTTTGCAATATATTTATTTCTTTCATTGTCATATCACGGACCACCGGGAAATTCCCGGGAGCCCACCGAGCCAGTACAGCCCTGATGCTTCCGGATCGGATAATACATTTGTATTTTTTTATACTCGGCTATTAGGATGGGATAGTGGAATTTTAGAATAACAATAATTGAATTTACGTTGCACTTTAGTCGTGTCCACGTCATGTCGTATATCGTTTTAATGAGTATTAAGTTGGAAAGTTGATTAAATGGGGGAAATGGTACAGGAAAAATCGGTTTCAACAACAATAAAATTAGTACATTCACGAAATTTTGGTTATAAGGCCTATTCATAATCCAGTTTAAGAATCCGCAGAGTCCCTAATGAATGCAGGGGTAGAAAGTGGTTTTTGAGAGCCCCCAACTTAGAAAAAAGTTCAAGTTTCTTGGAAGTGGAAGTGTGAGGTATCAATTTATATGTTTTTTTGCATACTGAGTCGAATAAAACCATAAACAAAGTCATAAAACCAACTATCGAAGAAAAAAAATATGGCTTAGGAATTGTGAGAAAATCCATTTCAAAATTTTGACTTACTTTGGCCCTTATAAGGTAGGCAATTTTGAAACAATTTTGAAAATCGACTAGGTTAGGACGAAAGCCCTATATTTTGGCTGTACAATGCCCTTTTGAAATTTTTATAATAATAATTACCGGCCAAGTTATAGGGGAAAAACCACAAAATGGGACAATCGTTCTATTGGCCGCCATTTTGAATTTAAAAGTTTGAAATTTTTTTTTTTCAATTAGGGCTCATATGTACTATATTATAGCCAAGTAAAATTGAATTTAGCCCAAATTTTGCAAATTAAGTTTAATTATCAAAATAATTAAAAGTATACCTACAGAGATTTTTTCCTAAAAAATTTTGATATTTTTGTAATTTCCGGTTTAACCGGAAGCGTTTCGTTAACCGAAAATAGTTTCAAATAATAAATACTCATTGGATTGATAAATATCAATTTACAAGTTTTCATTTTTATTAAAAAAAAATATAAAGGATTTTTGAAATTTTTACATTTAAAAAATCGTAACTCCGGTTCTGCATCATACAAGTAAATAAAAATGCAGAGTTCGGTAGAGAATTGCATTGTCTATAACATATCTAAAAATGAAAAATATGCTTGGACCAGATTTTGAAGAAAGCGATATCA
The DNA here is from genome assembly GCA_963924605.1 of Malthinus seriepunctatus. Taxonomy (NCBI): domain Eukaryota; kingdom Metazoa; phylum Arthropoda; class Insecta; order Coleoptera; family Cantharidae; genus Malthinus; species Malthinus seriepunctatus. The sequence continues at coordinate 1,961,584 of OZ004605.1, forward strand.
AAATTTGGACCTATTTTGGTTGTGTCAAAAATCGAATTTTTTTTTACAATTTCAATTTTCAGTTGTCCCAATCAGGGGACAAAAACGTCGACAAATAAAATAAAAAAAATTTTTCTCGATTCTAACAACTATTTCCTGAACGAAAAGTTAAAAATAAATCATTTAGCAATTAGTTCGATAATTAATGAATCTATTTCTTCCGGACGCCGCGCCGTTCATATCAAAGTGATTGTTCTCATGTTATCGGATGCTGCAGCCCACATGGTGAAAAATGAGATTAGAAAATTAGAAATCAATTTCAATTTTAGTAATGATCAAATTAGCAATGTACAAAAGATGTTCGTAAAAACGCCTTTGAGAGTCTGTAACTCTTTACCGCTCTTTACTAAGAAAAGTGTACTCTGTAATCTAAACAACGTGTTGTAGTCAAATGAGTATTAAATAAGTATGAAAACGCTCAGTAAATTAATTAATTTACATGTAATGCTCTAAAACTTCTTTTCTGAAGACGTTTACTCTAAAACGAAGGGCTGAGGTGCTAGAGGCAAAAGTTTGACAAAAAACGAGAGGGAAATTTTTTTTCATATACACTGACGATTTTTGGGAGGGATATTTCGAAAAATAAAGTAATAGGAAAAAAATTAATGGAAACAATCTTGTAGGAAATTTGATAAGCTTTCATTTTGTTAAGAATAATTTTTTCCATAGTATACACTGTTTTCGAGATATAAGCAAAAACACAAAAAATGTGACCTTTAGCCAGTATAGCTAGGATTGACTAGACTATTATTATTATGACCCTTGTCATGAATTAATAAAATTGATTTGATTACATGAAAATTAAAAACTGAATTATAATCTTTTATTGCATTTGCTAAAAAAAAGTGCATACAAAAACGCTTCAATAACCTCAGTAGATGTCGAATAAAGCTTTTCGACTTATAAGTTATAAACATATTTTCTCAGATAGGCGACAAAAGTTTACATCAGAAAGTATAGAAAAATACCTTATTGTCAATATTTTTGAAAGTAGTCTAAATAGTTAATATTGCATCTTTTAATAAAAATCAAAATAATAAACTTTGTTTTTGTTTTTATTATGTATTATAGCATTATATCGGGTGTAAATGAACGTGGACCTTTGTGCAGCTTCCATTCCCACTATAATTCCCATTTAATTTTAAAAACTCATTGAGTGCATTAATAACATTGGAAAACTTTCATATTTTTACTAAAGCTCTTTATAATTGTATTATTTGTTATATTACGGAGGGTACAGGCAGAGCCGTGCCTAGCCAATTTTGCGCCCGAGGCAGATAATTTGTGTAGCGCTTTCAGCTTTTTAAAAAATTAATTAATTAAATATTTAAAATTTCATTTGGTACTATTACAATACTATTTACTACAGAACGGTCATAAAATAGAGTGCATTCTTGTTTCTTTGTTGGGCGGCAGGTGATGTTTGGTGTTGACAATAATTAGAAATAAAATGTAAAGGTTATTAACTGGTGCTCTTAATTATTACAAAAATCCATTAAATAGGTTTTAATTTGATTTGAGGGGCAGAAGCCCTTTCGGCCCTCCCCTCGGCACGGCCCTGGGTACAATAAGACATATAACAGCGTTTCGCTGCACCAATTAGATAAAGTAATTTTATCTGATGAGACCAAAAAAAAGTTCGATGTGGGCTTCTGTTTAGGGTTGATGATACCGCAAAATGTTATTAAAAGAATTTGTTTATTATTACAGTATCTATAACTTTTATTATTTACAATTTTTTATCCCATGGATGGTTTTCTCAAAATTTTGACTCAAACAGCACTTTCTAAGTAAATACGTAAGCAATGTTGGAGATTAATTTCATAAATAGTTAAGGGTTGATGATACCTCAAATTGTTATTAAAAGAATTTGTTTATTATTACAGTATCTATAACTTTTATTATTTACAATTTTTTATCCCATGGATGGTTTTCTCAAAATTTTGACTCAAACAGCACTTTCTAAGTAAATACGTAAGCAATGTTGGAGATTAATTTCATAAATAGTTAAGGGTTGATGATACCTCAAAATGTTATTAAAAGAATTTGTTTATTATTACAGTATCTATAACTTTTATTAATTACAATTTTTTATCCCATGGATGGTTTTCTCAAAATTTTGACTCAAACAGCACTTTCTAAGTAAATACGTAAGCAATGTTGGAGATTAATTTCATAAATAGTGAAGGGTTGATGATACCTCAAAATGTTATTAAAAGAATTTGTTTATTATTACAGTATCTATAACTTTTATTATTTACAATTTTTTATCCCAAGGATGGTTTTCTCAAAATTTTGACTCAAACATAGCACTTTTTAAAAGTAAGTACGTAAACAATGTTGGAGATTAATTTCATAAATAGTTAAGGGTTGATGATACCTCAAAATGTTATTAAAAGAATTTGTTTATTATTACAGTATCTATAACTTTTATTAATTACAATTTTTTATCCCATGGATGGTTTTCTCAAAATTTTGACTCAAACAGCACTTTCTAAGTAAATACGTAAGCAATGTTGGAGATTAATTTCATAAATAGTTAAAGGTTGATGATACCTCAAAATGTTATTAAAAGAATTTGTTTATTATTACAGTATCTATAACTTTTATTAATTACAATTTTTTATCCCATGGATGGTTTTCTCAAAATTTTGACTCAAACAGCACTTTCTAAGTAAATACGTAAGCAATGTTGGAGATTAATTTCATAAATAGTGAAGGGTTGATGATACCTCAAAATGTTATTAAAAGAATTTGTTTATTATTACAGTATCTATAACTTTTATTATTTACAATTTTTTATCCCAAGGATGGTTTTCTCAAAATTTTGACTCAAACATAGCACTTTTTAAAAGTAAGTACGTAAACAATGTTGGAGATTAATTTCATAAATAGTTAAGGGTTGATGATACCTCAAAATGTTATTAAAAGAATTTGTTTATTATTACAGTATCTATAACTTTTATTAATTACAATTTTTTATCCCATGGATGGTTTTCTCAAAATTTTGACTCAAACATAGCACTTTTTAAAAGTAAGTACGTAAACAATGTTGGAGATTAATTTCATAAATAGTTAAGGGTTGATGATACCTCAAATTGTTATTAAAAGAATTTGTTTATTATTACAGTATCTATAACTTTTATTATTTACAATTTTTTATCCCATGGATGGTTTTCTCAAAATTTTGACTCAAACAGCACTTTCTAAGTAAATACGTAAGCAATGTTGGAGATTAATTTCATAAATAGTGAAGGGTTGATGATACCTCAAAATGTTATTAAAAGAATTTGTTTATTATTACAGTATCTATAACTTTTATTATTTACAATTTTTTATCCCATGGATGGTTTTCTCAAAATTTTGACTCAAACATAGCACTTTTTAAAAGTAAGTACGTAAACAATGTTGGAGATTAATTTCATAAATAGTTAAGGGTTGATGATACCTCAAATTGTTATTAGAAGAATTTGTTTATTATTACAGTATCTATAACTTTTATTATTTACAATTTTTTATCCCATGGATGGTTTTCTAAAAATTTTGACTCAAACATAGCACTTTTTAAAAGTAAGTACGTAAACAATGTTGGAGATTAATTTCATAAATAGTTAAGGGTTGATGATACCTCAAATTGTTATTAAAAGAATTTGTTTATTATTACAGTATCTATAACTTTTATTATTTACAATTTTTTATCCCATGGATGGTTTTCTCAAAATTTTGACTCAAACATAGCACTTTTTAAAAGTAAGTACGTAAACAATGTTGGAGATTAATTTCATAAATAGTGAAGGGTTGATGATACCTCAAAATGTTATTAAAAGAATTTGTTTATTATTACAGTATCTATAACTTTTATTATTTACAATTTTTTATCCCATGGATGGTTTTCTCAAAATTTTGACTCAAACATAGCACTTTTTAAAAGTAAGTACGTAAACAATGCTGGAGATTAATTTCATAAATAGTTAAGGGTTGATGATACCTCAAAATGTTATTAAAAGAATTTGTTTATTATTACAGTATCTATAACTTTTATTATTTACAATTTTTTATCCCATGGATGGTTTTCTCAAAATTTTGACTCAAACATAGCACTTTTTAAAAGTAAGTACGTAAACAATGTTGGAGATTAATTTCATAAATAGTTAAGGGTTGATGATACCTCAAATTGTTATTAAAAGAATTTGTTTATTATTACAGTATCTATAACTTTTATTATTTACAATTTTTTATCCCATGGATGGTTTTCTCAAAATTTTGACTCAAACAGCACTTTCTAAGTAAATACGTAAGCAATGTTGGAGATTAATTTCATAAATAGTGAAGGGTTGATGATACCTCAAAATGTTATTAAAAGAATTTGTTTATTATTACAGTATCTATAACTTTTATTAATTACAATTTTTTATCCCATGGATGGTTTTCTCAAAATTTTGACTCAAACATAGCACTTTTTAAAAGTAAGTACGTAAACAATGTTGGAGATTAATTTCATAAATAGTGAAGGGTTGATGATACCTCAAAATGTTATTAAAAGAATTTGTTTATTATTACAGTATCTATAACTTTTATTATTTACAATTTTTTATCCCATGGATGGTTTTCTCAAAATTTTGACTCAAACAACACTTTCTAAGTAAATCGTTAAACAATGTTGGAGATTAATTTCATAAATAGTTAAGGGTTGATGATACCTCAAAATGTTATTAAAAGAATTTATTTATTATAACAGGATCTATAACTTTTATTATTTACAATTTTTTATCCTATTGACGGTTCTCTCTAAATTTTGACTCAAACATAGTTTTTTGGCACTAAACGAGCTCATTTTCTTTAACTTCGAAGGAGTCTAGTGAATCCTACATTATTTAATACCGTTTGTGGTGTGCCATAATATGTTCGAAAATTACATTAAAAGAAGAATTTTTTGATTTACAAGTTGTTGATGTGCCTTGTGGAGTAAAGAAACGCGATCTTCTTGAGCCTTTTTAAGTTCAAGAGACCACGTACGAATTGCATACGATCGGTTTTATTATTTATTTTTTATGCTCTTTGAGATTGTAAAGTCTAAAATTTTGTACGTTGTGGTTTATTAGATGTGTTTTGGTAAAAAAAACTTTACAACAAATCAGATTTTTTTAAATATTTTATAAAAATCTTCTTTTGGGAAAGAGAAAATTGCATCCGCGCATATCCACCGATGCTCACGTGCACTTTTAGAATACCTGTGCACATAAATAATCTGCATTTACCTATAACCTATCACTTCAACTACAGGTAGGCAAAATTGAATCGGTTGTCGAAGTACACGCAGTACGTACAAGCGCTAATATTTTTTACAAGTCTAAATAAAGTAAAAAAAATTTAATTAAAAAATCGTACCCTCCAAAAAAATGAATTTAACAATAAATGGAACTGGAAGTGATTGTAACGTACCTGATTGGGAACATTATATAGAAAAGTTTCGAGGAGCTCAACAAGTAGTAGCATTCCCAGTTAGAATAACATTAAGTATCATTTACGTTTCAATTTTAATTTTTGGAGTTTTTGCAAATCTAAGTGTTTGCATAGTGAACGCCACAAATCCACAACTAAAGAACACCGCAAATTACTATTTATTTAACTTAGCTGTCGCTGATTGCATTATATTAATTGTTGGTAAGTAATTTTATTTTCGTACATTTCATCTAATTTCAAAAATTATTTTAATTTTCCATCCCTTTGCTCAGTTTCGAGAAAATCGGGTAAAAATATTCTTCAAATGATACCACAGCGAGTTTGACAAAAATTTCAAATTTTAAAGATTATTAGATTTCACACTTATTTGTTAAATAATTATAATGAAAAAAATAAATTAAAATCAAAAAACTTATTAATTATTCTTAATTATTAGCTTGATTTTTAATTTTTTACTTTCTTTGTTAATTTATTAGCTTCTTCAGAAAATGAAAATGAATTATAAAAAATATTTTCTGTAAAAAAATATAAAATTAGATATAAATGAACAATTATAACTATTGAAAATTAATAAACTTACAATTCATATCAACGAAATAGAATAGAATTTTTTTTATTGAAAAGTTAAAAAATTAATAATTGACAGATTTATTAAAAATTTTTCTTTTTTTTTACAAAAACAATTCTAAATGATTTAACAGAAAAAAAAATTTTATTAATCTTATATTTTGGATCAAAATAGGTAAGTACTTTTAAATTTAGAAAAAATTTCTTAAAATTAAATTGAAAATTAAAAGAATTTAGCTTATTCAATTAATTGCAATAATTAAAAGTAGTCAATTTATTAAATTAAAATATGTAGAATTTAGATTTTCTATATCAGTTCGATAATTAATTGAATTTTGATTTTTTTTTATTTCTAACATTTCTAAATACAGGGTAATTCAAATTCAATCGGGGGCATGGCGATCTCGCTTATTTGAAGAGATAGAGAAACGGTTAAATTGGGGCAAAGTTGCGGAATTTTATGCCGACTAATAATATAAAAAGAAAAGTGCCCGAACTACTTTTGTTTTTGAATTATTGACAAAAAAACAAAAAATTGATTTTTCGTTTTTTGACTTTATTTTCCTTATTATCAAAATTTTTTAAAATCTGACCGAACTTCTCTACAGCCATTTTGTATTCTACACCCGATTCCGAAAACACATTTGATGTAAAACGTTTCGGTTTTCTGGAACCATCATCAACTTTAGTTTTTTAAATAGGCGCAATCTTTTGTTTTAGCACCATCTCATAGAACCTTTTTTGCTGATTTCAAAAATGTATATCACTTGAGTATTTATTTTTAAATTTTGTACTCAAATAAGCTAATTTGTTAATAAAAGTTGAGGATCAAGCTGCTCTAGAATTAAAACAAAAGCCGGTATAACAAAACATAAATCCATGCTTCGAAGGTGAGATGGTAAGATGGCGCACGCATTTCCCCCCTCGCACTGGCATAGTTAAAGGAAGTTTACACCGTTCTCGTGCCTGTATCTAACGCTACTTAAATGACAACCTAATTATGAATGTAAAGAAAACTCTCTTTTCCCTCCTTATAAAACAATATACTATTTTTTGTAAAGTTTAATAAAATGAAAAGTGTAAATAGGCATTTCAAAAACGAACATGGTGCTAGAATTCATTTAAAAGGTGTAAAAGGGCACTAATAAAGCTCAAAACGGTAAAACGGCACTATTATGTTTGTCATAATTTTTTTTTAAATTTGATAATTTTGCTGTCAAGCGTGGAGTTGGCACAAAAAAATAAAATAGTTGTAAGATAACTCAAAAACTGTTATAGATAAGATAGGAAGCTATTTTAAAGGCACTACAAAGAAACTAATCAGGCACTAGTGTTTGGCATACCTATTTTTAGAAATTTGTAAATAATGAGACTAAATGTGATGTTGGTCCCAAAACTCCATTGTCCATAACTCGAATACTAGGAAGGTGCTTAAAATGGATTAGAAATGGCGCTAAAGGACACCAATCCACCAATAAGACAAAAAGGGCCTATTTGCGTATAAATTACAATGTATAAATTAAACGCATTAACAAAGCTGAAATTTTCAAAGTCCATGTAATCGTGTTTGTCACAAAATAAAGTTTCTTATTTTATTATTATTACGATAAAGCAGCTAATGTCTGCTTTCGACTGGTCCATGCAACATACGATGAGTGCTCCATTGAAGTAGAAACAATAACCTGTGTTAATAATTATAAATTTAATGTGATAAATCGCTATTGAGGTAGGCTGTCTGTACATCAAAATGTTTCACCTCCATTGTTTCCCTTCCTGGTCCACCGTTAAAAGAAATTTAAGTGTTGCCGGACTCGCAACTCGTGTCGAAAACGACCAAATTGTGAAAAACTCCTTAATAACTATTTTCTAATTTTTTTCAAATTCCTAGATTGCATTATAAATATACACAAGTGCACCCAAAGGTTAAAAAAATAAATTTTTATACATTTTGTTTTTATAACACTTTTTCGACAAAATGCCGGTTAAAGTATTTTTGAATAGTAGGCAATAGTAGGTAAATCTAAAATAAACAAAAGCGGAGCGATTAACAAACTTGAGCGAGTTAACTGTCATTGGTTATTGTTTACTTCACGGGAATTTGTTTATCGCTCCGCTTTAAAAAAAAAAGTTGTTTCTAATGATAATAGGAGATCAGATATAAAATTTAAATATTGTATCTCAAAGTTGATATTTTTTACTTTTTTAATGAAGCACGTCGAATATAGTCCTGGAGCCAATAACAGAAAAATGGGGGTGATCGTATTCAGGCCCATCTTTTGGGAATAACAAAAATCTGGTTGGCTGTCCTAAGCACTGACATAAGGCTTCCGTTTAAAGTTTCTCCATTTAAAAAGTGGGGGATCCTTTATGATTGGCATTACTTTTTGTTTTAGGGCTTCCCAATGAGGTTTTATTATTGTGGCATCCTTGGGTGTTTGGTGATATTTTTTGCAAACTTAGAGCGTTGATGGCTGAAATGTCAGTACTGTATTATGTTTTTATTTCATTTAATAACAATTATTTTAAGGTCAGCAAATGCATCTATAATAATAGTTGTGATTTTCTCAATAGAAAGATGCTTCGCTATTTGCCGTCCTTTGTACAGGCCCAACTTGGCTTGAGGCTTAAAAAGGGCTTTGAAAATAATTACAATTGTATGGATTTTTTCTTTTTCCTGTGCCATACCTTTTTATTTTCACTATGAGGTACAACATATAACTTATCCACCAGGAAGTGGTGTCACATTAAAAGTAAGTATAATTTGTTTTGAGAATTTGATTAAATTGATCACTGTGCTATTCTTGTGGGAAATAGCCAAAACTTTGAAAATAAACAAACTCTTCCAGTTATGAATAATAAAAGTTAACATTGGCACAACTTATTCATATACATATTTTAAGTTAATACATACAAATAATTATTTTATTTCCAAATTCAAATGGAGTATAAAATAAATAATACTTTTTCAAAAAATTCAAATTTTCAAAAAATCTTTATTCTTTTGGTAAGTGATCGCAGTGAAAAATTCTAAGGCTCAATGTACTCAAACTCGCATGAATAATTGTATATCGAATATTTCGAATAGCGAAGAAAAGTGATTTTTGGTTTCAACTTTTCAAAGTTAATATTATCACGAGGCACCTCCACCATATGTCACAACCCATTAACACCTTCACGCCCAACATGTATATCGCAAGTAAGGAGCTACACTGACATTTTGGATACCCGTAGAAATCGTATGAATATAAGTCAACTGATGGTATATGAAGGTATATTAAAACAAGCTGTTATGAAACACTCTGTATACAGCTGATCAAGATATCACGACATCACAAAGAGCTATTTCCTATTTGCAATGCAACCAACGATGATTTTGAAGCATTAAAAATATAAAAAATAACATTTTTATGACAGTTTTATAATTTTAATGAATATGCTTTTCAGGAATGGGCAGTGTGTAGTATGTCATCACAATCTAAATATTTCCCTATCACTGAAGCAAGTTTTTTATTCTTTTTTTTAATTCCAATTATCGTTATGATAGTTGTGAATACAGCAATAATAACAAAAATTAGAAGAAAACAATCAGGACTCGATAGAAACATATTAATTAATAATGAAAGACTGAAAAGAGACCAATATCGTATAATTGGTGGGCTTGGTAAGTATTAATCTATCAGAAGAAGCTTTCGGGAAAAAAATGTCTGATAAAACTATAGTACCCGGTACACGACGAATACAACAAGTAATGTTGCAAAATTAATTATTGAGACGAAACTTGGTGCACATGGTGTAAGGTATCGTTACAGTTAAAAGGTGCTGAAACAATCTGTGACCATGCTGAATCCATCTGAGCATCCTCATGGGCGTAAATGTTTACCTTTGACGCTATAAAGGCGCTTTTTCAAAAGTTTTAAAATAGGTCGAGTGATTCTAGACTTTTGGTTAGCCTCACAATTATTGGCCACCCTAGTGTATAGCCAGGACGGGGGTTGTTGATTTACCACGTGTTGGCAAAGTTACCCCTCAATTTAAGTGGGGGTGTTATGACGGTTGCATCCACAATTCCTGCTAGAATTATAGCCAGGGTGGCCATTAATTGAGAGGCTGACTGTACATCGTCTGTAAGCGTCTTGGAAAGAAAAAGCAATTAAGGAGTTTCTTTTTCCGAAAGTTTCTCTTGTAAGATGAGATTAATCTTAAGAAAATATGTTTAATTACAGGTACTATTCTAATTGTCTTTTTTGTTTGTTGGGCACCGTTTCATGTACAACGGTTAAGGAATATTTACGATTGCAATTCTAAATGTTACCTCCTCAATAATCCATGGATGTTTTACTGCACGGAAATATTACATTATTTGTCGCCTACTGTGAATCCCATCTTATATCATGTTACGTCCAAACGTTATAAAACCATTTTTATGGAAACTGTCTTCCGCATTAAACCAGCTACAAATAATTTATTTAGACCAGGTATAATAATTGAAATGAATAATGTTTCACCCTGTGAGTTTGTACACTGTTTGGTTAAAGTACGCAGTCAGCGTAGAACACAAAATCCGTGCTATAATCTATAACTGGCATAGGATGTTTGTGTAAGAAGTTATAGATGGATTTTGTTGTTCCGCACCCGCCTCTCTGTGTTAAATTTATAACCCGCCTCGTAAAAGGTTAAAGAAATGTATACCTAGAGAGAACTAAACGTATTTTTTAAATTTGTTATTAATAAGATCATTAGCATCTCAAAGAAACCAATACTTTTAAAGAAATGTGTACCTCGAAAGAAATTAATGAATCTTTTAAAATTTGTTGTTAGGCTATCATTGGTATCTCAAAAAACTGTATCAAATCAATATTTTTAAAGAAATAGCTAGAAAGAACTAAATGTATTTTTTAAAGTTATTGAAACTGTCATTTATATCTCAAAGAAGTGTATCAAATCAATATTTTTAAAGAAATGTATAGCTAGAGAGAACTAAATGTATTTTTTAAATTTGTTAGTGATAGTGTCATTAGTATCTCAAAGAACTATGTCAAATCAATATTTTTAAAGAAATGTATAGCTAGAGAGAACTAAATGTATTTTTTAAATTTGTTATTGATAGTGTCATTAGTATCTCAAAGAACTATGTCAAATAAATATTCTTAAAGAAATGTATACCTCGAATGAAATCCATGAATTTTTTTTAAGTTGTTGATATCTCAAAAAACTGTATCAAATAAATATTTTTAAAGAAATGTATAGCTAGAGAGAACTAAATGTATTTTTTAAATTTGTTATTGATAGTGTCATTAGTATCTCAAAGAACTATGTCAAATAAATATTCTTAAAGAAATGTATACCTCGAATGAAATCCATGAATTTTTTTTAAGTTGTTGATATCTCAAAAAACTGTATCAAATAAATATTTTTAAAGAAATGTATAGCTAGAGAGAACTAAATGTATTTTTTAAAGTTTTTGATACTGTCATTAGTATCTCAAAGAAGTGTGTAAAATCAATATTTTTAAAGAAATGTATACCTCGAAAATAATCAATGAATTTTTTTTAATTTGTTGATATCTCAAAAAACTGCATCAAATCAATATTTTTAAAGAAATGTATAGCTAGAGAGAACTAAATGTATTTTTTAAATTTGTTATTGATACTGTCATTAGTATCTCAAAGAAGTGTGTCAAATCAATATTTTTAAAGAAATGTATACCTCGAAAGAAACCCATGAATTTTTTTTAATTTTATGGTATCTCAAAAAACTCTATCAAATCAATATTTTTAAAGAAATGTATAGCTAGAGAGAACTAAATGTATTTTTTAAATTTGTTATTGATAGTGTCATTAGTATCTCAAAGAACTATGTCAAATCAATATTTTTAAAGAAATGTATAGCTAGAGAGAACTAAATGTATTTTTAAAATTTATTATTGATAGTGTCATTAGTATCTCAAAGAACTATGTCAAATCAATATTTTTAAAGAAATGTATAGCTAGAGAGAACTAAATGTATTTTTTTAATTTGTTATTGATACTGTCATTAGCATCTCAAAGAACTGTGTCCAACCAATATTTTTAAAGAAACGTATATACTTCGAAAGATATCAATAAATTTTTTTAAATTTGTTGTTCTGCTATCATTGGTAGCTCAATAAAACTGTATCAAATCAAAATTTTTCAAGAAATGTATAGTTAGAGAGAACTAAATGTATTTTTTTAATTTGTTATTGATACTGTCATTAGTATCTCAAAGAACTGTGTCAAATCAATATTTTTAAAGAAATGTATACCCCCAAAGAAATCATGAATTTTTTTTAATTTGTCGCTGTCTCAAAAAACTTTATCAAATCAATATTTTTAAAGAAATGTATTGCTAGAGAGAACTACGTGTATTTTTTGATTTGTTATTGATACTATCATTAGTATCTCAAAGAACTATGTCAAATAAATATTTTTAAAGAAATGTGTACTTCCAAAGATATCCATGGATTTTTTTAAATTAGTTGGTATCTCAAAAAACTTTATCAAATCAATATTTTTAAAGAAATGTATTGCTAGAGAGAACTACTTGTATTTTTTGATTTGTTATTGATACTATCATTAGTATCTCAAAGAAATGTGTCAAATAAATATTTTTAAAGAAATGTGTACTTCCAAAGATATCCATGGATTTTTTCAAAATTAGTTGGTATCTCAAAAAACTTTATCAAATCAACTTTTTTAAAGAAATGTATAGCTAGAGAGAACTAAATGTATTTTTTTTATTTTTTGATACTATTATTACTTAGTAGCACAAAGAAATGTGTTAAATCAATATTTTTAAAGAAATGTATACTTAGAAAGAAATCAATGTATATTTTAAAATTTGTTGTTGTGTTATCATTGTCAGGAGACCGCTGCTCCTATTGATCATATTGTCTATCATTACAAATGTATGGATTTTTTCTTTTTCCTGTTCCATGTCTATTTATTTTGACTATAACTCACAATACATAACTTATCCAGCAGGTAGTGGTGTCATATTAAAAGTTAGTATAATTTGTTTTGGGAAATTTGATTAAAGTGATCACTGTTACTCTTGTGGGAATTGGCTTTTGCAAATTTGGCTCAAAATTTTACAAATAAACTTTTCTAGTTATGCACGTGAAAAGTTAACATTAGCACAATTAATCAACTAAGTTAAAATCACCGACGAGTAAGAAGTGGTTGCACCAATCTCTAGAGATGGTATCTCGAAAAAGTTTCTGGTATTGCCACATCCGTTGTTTTTTTATCATGTAAATAAAATAAAATAATGCGCTTCATGATAAAATATAATTTTATGTCTAATCTACAAAAAACATTCAAAAGAAACATAAAATATTATTAAGTATAAAAAAAAATAATATGTACAAGCAAATTATGTAAATCATCAAAATACTTCTTAAACTATAAACTTAAAATTATAAAAATAATAGTTATGGCAATGTGTTTAAGTACATTTCTTATAATAAGATTCTTTATCGGCAATTTTAGTATTATGTTCTTCCATTTCGTGTATCAAATTTTGTATTTCGTCTTCGAAACTATTCAACAGGTATTCGGGAGTACTTTTTAAATCTTCGATAGCATGTTCCGCGCCTTTTATTTCAGATATTAATTGAAACGCTCTTTTCAATAAGTCTTCAGATCTACGTTTTGAATCTTCCACACTATGAAGTTTTCCTTCTAATTTTGACTTAACGTCTTGATACTGACTCAATAATTTTTCAGATTTTTCAAAAGTATTATTAGCTTCTCTATGGATATCTTCTGATTCTTTAAGAACTCGTTGTGCCGAAGCGTCGTTATTGGTTATTTTTTGTGACAAGTCGTTAATTTTTAACGCCAGCTGGTTTATTTGATCTGATGTTTCGTTAGTCTTGACGTGAGCTTCGTCGATTGTTATTCCAATCTAAAATTTTCAGTTACTATTTCTAGTTTTATTTTATAACATATTTTTACCTTATCCAATAACGTCGTTACATTATCAATATCGCCATTTGCTGTTATAATTGCCACTCCAGCGTGTTCCTGAGCGAGGCTACTATTTGAAAGTGCCTCTTTAACATCCTCCGCTACTTTTAGTATTTGATTGGCTTGCTTTCTAAATAATAAAAGTTCCAAAGTAATATAAATTTATGAGAGCTTTGGTACTTATTTCTACAAAAATGGGAATGTGCTACCAAAGCGGTACCTCTACTAGTACTTTGGAAAAAAATTTAAAAAACATAATACTGAAGCAGTTCCCAAACATTATTTCCTATGAATATAAAACTTTGGTACATATTTCTACAGAAATGGGAATGTGGTTCTCAAGTGGTACCTACTGGTACTTGAGAAAAATCCTAAAGCAGTTCCCAAATAATATTAATTCTTAAGAATATTAAACTGTGGTACTAATTTCTACAGAAATGTGAATGTGGTTCCAAATAGTACCTGCAGGTACTTTTGAAAAAAATTAAAAAAACATAATTCTGAAGCAGTTCCCAAACAATATGATTTCCTATGAATATAAAACTTTGGTACTTATTTCTACAGAAATGGGAATGTGCTACCCAATTGGAACCTACTGGTACTTTAGAAAAAATTTGTAAAAAATAATCCTAAAGCAGTTTCCAAATAATATGAATTCTTAAGGATATAAAACTTTGGTACTAATTTCTACAGAAATGGGAATGTGGAACTCAATTGGTACCTACTGATACTTTTGAAAAAACATAATTCTGAAGCAGTTCCCAAACAATATGATCTCCTATGAATATAAAACTTCGGTACTTATTTCTACAGAAATGGGAATGTGCTACCCAATTGGAACCTACTGGTACTTTAGAAAAAATTTGTAAAAAATAATCCTAAAGCAGTTTCCAAATAATATGAATTCTTAAGGATATAAAACTTTGGTACTAATTTCTACAGAAATGGGAATGTGGTACTCAATTGGTACCTACTGATACTTTTGAAAAAACATAATTCTGAAGCACTTCCCAAATAATATGATTTCCTAAGACACTAAAACTTAGCTACTTATTACAACAGAAATGAGAATGCGTACCCAAATGTACCTACTGGTACTATGGAAAAAATTTGAAAAAAATAATCCTAAAGCAGTTTCCAAATAATATGAATTCTTAAGGATATAAAACTTTGGTACTAATTTCTACAGAAATGGGAATGTGGAACTCAATTGGTACCTACTGATACTTTTGAAAAAACATAATTCTGAAGCAGTTCCCAAACAATATGATCTCCTATGAATATAAAACTTCGGTACTTATTTCTACAGAAATGGGAATGTGCTACCCAATTGGAACCTACTGGTACTTTAGAAAAAATTTGTAAAAAATAATCCTAAAGCAGTTTCCAAATAATATGAATTCTTAAGGATATAAAACTTTGGTACTAATTTCTACAGAAATGGAAATGTGGTACTCAATTGGTACCTACTGATACTTTTGAAAAAACATAATTCTGAAGCACTTCCCAAATAATATGATTTCCTAAGACACTAAAACTTGGCTACTTATTACAACAGAAATGAGAATGCGTACCCAAATGTACCTACTGGTACTTTGGAAAAAATTTGAAAAAAATAATCCTAAAGCAGTTTCCAAATAATATGAATTCTTAAGGATATAAAACTTTGGTACTAATTTCTACAGAAATGGGAATGTGGAACTCAATTGGTACCTACTGATACTTTTGAAAAAACATAATTCTGAAGCAGTTCCCAAACAATATGATCTCCTATGAATATAAAACTTCGGTACTTATTTCTACAGAAATGGGAATGTGCTACCCAATTGGAACCTACTGGTACTTTTGAAAAAACATAATCCTAAAGCAGTTTCCAAATAATATGAATTCTTAAGGATATAAAACTTTGGTACTAATTTCTACAGAAATGGGAATGTGGTACTCAATTGGTACCTACTGATACTTTTGAAAAAACATAATTCTGAAGCACTTCCCAAATAATATGATTTCCTAAGACACTAAAACTTTGCTACTTATTACAACAGAAATGTGAATGCGTACCTAAATGTACCTACTGGTACTTTGGAAAAAATTTTAAAAAACATAATCCTGAAGCAGTTCCCAAATAATATGATTTCCTATGAATATAAAACTGTGGTACTTATTTCTACAGAAATGGGAATGTGGTACCCAATTGGAACCTACTGGTACTTTAGAAAAAAAAATCCTAAAGCAGTTTCCAAATAATATGAATTCTTAAGGATACAAAACTTTGGTACTAATTTCTACAGACATGGGAATGTGGTACTCAAGTGGAACCTACTGGTACTTTGAAAAAAAAATTAAAAAACATAATCTTGAAGAATTCCTAAAAATATAAAACTTTGCTCCTTATTTTTTCAGAAATGGCAATGTGGTACCCAAATGGTACCAATTGGTACTTCAGTAAAAAAATTGTAAAAGTATAATATTGAGGCAGTTTCGAAGTATGTAATATGAATTTGTGGAAATATAAAGCTGTGGTACTTAATTCTACAGAAATGTGAATGTGGTACCCAAATGGTACTTTGGAAAAAGATTTAAAAAGTATAATATTAACGTAATATTTTAGAAATGTCAGTAGTTGTTACAGTATTTCTTACTTAGCTCTATCTGCATCTTCTTTTAATTGTTGTACTTGTTTTAAATCATCGGCAGTGGCTTGAATTATTGGATCGATATTTGTAAGAGATTCTACGGTTTGTTTAATTTTTTGAGCCAATTCTACAATTTCCTCGGGTTTCAAATCAATGTGTTTTTTTAGCACCTTAAAAAAATTGAATTAAGCCTCAATGTAGTTAAATAGAAAAGTCATTACCTCTTCGGCGACAGTTTTAATTTCTTCGGGTGTCGAATGATTTTGATTTAAAAATTCATAAATGCGCTTTTTCATGTTGTTAATGTTTTGTAACGAACTATTTATTGCTAAAAATGCCCTATAGGCTTCATCGAAAGCCTTTTGAGATTGCTGTTTCGTTTCTTGTACGTTCAACTGGTTAACCTACAAGAAAACAGTAGTAGTAAAAAAAATTTGAAAAGTTGGAGAATCGTACACTTCTAATAAAATCATTGGCTTTAGCTTCTTTTTCCTTTAAAACTGATTCTGTTTTGTTCGTTAAACTTAAAGCTGATTCGGCTTGTTGTTTAGCTCCATTTTCGCACGATATAGCATTGCCGCAACCGGAGGGGCATCCGGCTCCTCCACAAACGTCATCACAAGGGTCTCCGCGACCCGAACAAACCAGATCGTTTAAGTTTGGAATTAAATTATTTAAACTTGTAAGATTTCCTTTTATTTCATTTAGAGCTTGTTCGTTATTTTTCTGCACATCTTCAAACTCTTTTTTAGTTACGTTTATCAAATTTTCTGTCGCTTTACACTGTCGTTCTGCATAATTAACGGTTTCCTGCGTATATTCTGCCTTATGAGCAGCAATGTCGGCTTTTCCTTTAGCGGCTTGAACCAAATTTAAAGCTCCTTGAACATCCCCCTCTTGTAAAGCGGTACCATTTTGCTCCAACTCTTTAATTTTGTTTAATAAATTATTTTTACTATCTTCCAAATTGCCCAAGTGGATGTTAGCTAAAGTTTTGCCTTCCGTAACGTTGTCAAGTAAATTATTTAACTCGAGAAGAGGTCCCTTTTCGGTTTCGTTAATTTGGTTTTTAAGTTGCGTCAATTGTTGTTCAATCGAATCTACGTCTATATGATTTGTACTATTGAGTAATTCTTCGATTTCGTCCAACTGGCGTTGAATTTCATCGAACTCTTTGGTATAGGCACCGGTCGCTCCAATTTTTTTAATGCTCTTAGCGCGTTCGATCAAATCAAGAGTTGTATCTAAAAATTTTTAGGTTAAGTAAATAAAAAATATATTAAAATAACAGTTAGAATAATAATAGCCCCTTTTCATAGCGTTTGAAACACTTTAGGATCAAGGGTCGGCTAAGACTCTCGTTAAACGTAAGCATTGTAACGAAGATAATGTGGCTAGCACTGTGAAGTAGTGTAGTGTAGGTACCAATTCAATTTCAAGGGGTAAGTGCATCCTGAAGCCGAAAAAACGCCAACGGAGGGTGGGGGATTCGAACCCACGACCACGAGTTACTTACTTTTGTGTCCTTGTAGTATTCTATCCCAATTATCGAAACACTCGCCACAAGGAGAACAATTTGGTGCGCTTCCTAAGTAGCCTCGTGCGCACTCGTTACATTTATAGCCTCCAATTCCGGGCCTACAAACACAAGCTCCTGTTTTTCTATTACACTGCATCGAATCAGATCCATAAATATCACATTCGCAATCTAAAATTCACTAAAGCGGTTAATCCGCGTTTCAAAATTTGAATTCGCTTACTGTAACACTCGTTCCGTTTTGGATCGCCCCAGAAATTAGCTTTACATTCGTTACACTGTCGTCCTCCAAAATTATCTTTACAGTCACATTGACCAACGTACAAATTGCACTGTGGATTTTGTGACCCTACCGGGTCACAATTGCAAGCTTCACATCCCGAGCCGCTTGCAATTTTCCAATAATTTTCAGCACACCGATCGCATTGTTTATCAATTACATTTGGATAACAATTACATTGACCGGTATAAGGATCACAAAAACCGGCGGTTGAGTTGGTTCCCAATTTGTGACAAACGCATTCTAAAAAAAAAAATTTCAATTGATGGTTCGGAAATATTTTTTCAAATTACTTGAAATAAATAAAAAAAGTAAGTACACTCTCATGTTTGAATAAATTGTAATCTAAATAGGTTAACTTAGATAAGAATTATTTACCTTGGCAGATCTGATCGTCGTCGTATCGATAATAGCCCGGCTTACAAACTTCACAATGGTCGCCTGATGTATCGTAAAGGCACTTCAAACACTTTCCATTGTGAGGGTCACAGTTGCCGAGACTTTGTAAATCAGTTTTGTCATTACAATCGCAAGGTTCACAACTACCACCAGGTTCTTCCGGATTGCCAAAATAGTTATTATCGCACACGTTGCATCTAGCTCCTGTATAACCTTCCTTACACTCACAAACCACATCCTTAGTATAAGGATCCAATGAGCACCTCAAAGCAAAGTTTTGTCCAGTTTCATTTAATCCAGGACATGGACATTGCCTGCAAGGAATGTCAACTCCTAATCTTGGATCTCCATAATATCCTTCGGCGCACTGATCGCACGTATGTCCTTGAGTATTATCTCGACAACTTATACACTTTCCAGTATGAGAATCGCAAGTATCGGCGTGGCCGTTACAATCGCATCGTTGACAGTTTGGAAAGTTCCAAAAACCAGTGCGACACTGATCGCATTCACGACCATAAGTATTCGGACGACACTTACATTGACCAGTTGTTACATTACAAAAGTTGTCAGAAGCTCCAATACTATTACAATCGCAAACTGAAAAAAAATTAACTTAGGAATAACTCCTACTAGCTAAAAAGCTGGGAAAGATACTTTCAAACGCTTTTAATTGGACTCCACGGAGAAAAGAGTTGGGGATAAACAAAGGTAGAAGACCAGTTGATATTAGTGGGAGAATAAAAGATTTATGTGACGAATGCAGAAGGAAGAGAGCAAGGGGCGCATAGGGGTGCTCTGTATCTCTGCTCCTCTCATGAAGAAATAATAGTAGTCTGGAAGATGGAGCAAGAAAGGAGAACGGACGCCCAACTCCCAAGAATAAAGCAGTTTCAAGATGAAATGTGACAGTGAAAAGGGGTTGGAAGTCACCACCTAGGAAATAATGTTGGGAGTTTCTGTAATTAAGATTTTGAATCTTAAACAATTCCCAGCTCTTTTAATCTAATCAAGATTAAAGGGTTTGAGAACATGGAAGCGGGTAGAATTTTTTTCTTCGGGAATGAGTTTGGGGTAGTTAGAAGATAAAAATACTAAAAGTCCCCGATCCTAGCTATATGCCTAAGGGAGGAAGGAAGGAAAAGGGGTGGAAAGGTCCCGTTTCTTGGGTTTTCGCTTATATCTCAAAAACAGTGGGTCCTAGAGAAAAAATTACTCTCAGTAAAATGAAATTTTATCAAAGTTCCTACAAGATTGTTTCTATTCATTTCTCCTCTATACCTTATAGTTTTCGAGATATCCGCTTTTAAAAACTTACGAGAACACCCTTGAGGTCCAAAACCATAAGTTCCAGGTGCACACCGGTTACAACGTCTTCCAACAACATTAAGTTTACAAAGACAATTTCCTCCATATTCCTCGCACAGTTTACTTACAGATCCAGTCGGATCACACTGACAAGCTGAAAATCAAAGTTAAAATAATTATACAAAATCAAATATTGCTTTACCGAAAGCTCCTTGGTTAACGTACGCCGCTATGCTGTTAAACATATTTTTACAAACTTCCGACACGGACTCTTTGTTTATGCTATACGCTGCGAGAGAACAATGATGATTGTTATATTGTGCAGGAACACTACCATTAAACCATGGTATATTTTCAACTTTGGGCACCAAAACGATCTACAGAAAGAAAAAATTAGGAACCGCAAAGCATTGCTTGTAAATCGTACCGAATCAATTAAAACTGACGCTGATGGAGTGTTTGTACCGTAGCTGTAGTAATTAAAATCTAACCGAATTTTGTAAGTGTGTCCAGCATCTAAGCAAGCGGGTGGATAGGCGATAACACTTCGACTGTTTGACGGTAAAACGACTTTTTTTTCATCATCAGATGGATGTGTACCGTAACAAGGACCGTTTGGATCGATCGGATTATCTCGAAGTATAGTTACTGTAACTTCCTCAAAATGATTGGGCATTAAAGGTTCGTAGCGAATAACTATGTCATAAGGCATCGATGTTTTTATGTCGTCAACAATAAATTCTATGAAAGAACCTTCGGGTGCACGCACGAAACCTGTACCCGTCCAACTATTACCTCTTCCATCGCGGTATGGCTCCCTAATAACAACTTGACACGTCTAAAAAGTGTTCATGTTAGTAACGTTCAACAAATGTTGTGGAGACTTACAGCTGAGGCTTTTGCAAGTTCGGCTTCGTACAGAAGAAAATCTAAGCTGGCTGTAAAATATTGCTGTTGCGGTATATTGCACTGTCTTCCTGTCATGTGTTCGCGACATTTACATTGCCCACCTACTACATCGCAATTATTATGGTAAGAACCTCCAGGATCGCATAAACATTGTTGGCAACCATCTTTTTTATCCGACAAACCCCAATATTCCGGTAAACATTGATTACAATCGCGCCCGGTGACATAACGTTTACACGTACACTCTCCCGTGTACATGTTACAACCTTGGTTATCAATAGTACCCAAAGTACTACAAGTACAAGCTTGACACCCGTCCGGATTATTAACATCAAAATTCCAAAAACCATTCTTGCACATATCGCAACGTCTACCATCTACGTTTGTCCTACAGTGGCATTTACCAGCTTCTAAACCGTTACTTAAGTCGGTTGTCGAATCACAAATACCTCCCTCGAGAGAACCGTGAGGATCACAATCACACGCTAAAAAATTAACCATAAAATACCATTTTAAAATTTGCAGGCTCTTCTCATAATATCCGCAAAATTAAAACACTTAAATTAGCATAATAGAGGAGGAAAATACTTAAGTATTTAATTAAAAAAAAAACTTTGAAACCTATCTTAGTATCTTGTATTCGAATATAGTATCTTAAATACTTTCAAGGTACTGAAATACTATCAAAATATTTAAAATATTTTTTGAATTTTAGATATTTTTATTTAAATACTTTTAAAGTATATTAAATGCTTTAAAATGATCTGAAATACGTTCAAAAATGCTGAAATACTATCAGCGTATTTAAAATATTTTTTGGTATTAATAGTTTCAAAATATGTTAAATACTCTAAAATTATCTTAAATACATTCAAAGTATATTAAACGCTTTAAAAGTATCTGAAATACGTTCAAAAAGGCTGAAATACTATGAAAGTATTTTATATATTTTTTGGTATTTTAGATTTTTAAATACTTTTATAGTATGTTAAATACTTTCAAAGTATTATGCACGCTTTTAAAGTATCTGAAATACGTTAAAAAATGCTGAAATACTATCAGTTTTTAAAATATTTTTTGGTATTTTAGATATTTTTTTCTTAAATATTTTAAAAGTATTTAAAATAGTTTTATAGTATCTTAAATACTTTTATAAAAGCTGAAATACTATAAATGTATCTTAAATACTTGAAATATTTTAAAAAGCGTCTATGATAGGTTGAGCAAGTATCTTAGGGTGTAAACACTTTTGAATTAAAGTATCTGAAGTATTTTGTAACTATAAGTATTTTTCCGAGCCCTGATAATAAAAAATACTGAACATACGTCGGCATGCTTCGGGATCTTGAATATCTCTTTCGGGGTCTTTATAATAGAATGGTTTACAAAGTTCGCAGTTAGATCCCATTGTGTTATGTCGACATCCGTCACAAACACCTCCACTTATCTTTCCAGTCTGTTGATAAACTGCGGCGTCAAAATGACAGCTCAAAGCATGGTTATTACAATTGCACTCTAACAACGAAAAGTGAGATTAGTATTAAAATTTTTGGTATTAAACGATAATATTACTTTTACAAGCGTTAGTTTGTTTTCCGATAGCAGGCCTCCAAGGCAAATCGTTGAAAAAGTCTTCGCACTCTTCGCAATTTGAACCTTTGGTGTTATGAGTACATTCGCATCTACCGTGAACCATATCTGGTTTAGTTTCCATTCCTGGTAGAGGTAAACAACGATTCGCATGGCCGTAACAAGAACAAGAGCCACGAATAACTATATCGCTAATAGCGTAGTAATACTTAGCCTTAAAAAGAAAAGTTCGGTCGCAACAACTTTTAGGTTATTTAAAACTTTACCTCAATCTCTTCTCTTTTATCTAATAAATCGTCTCCGAGCGTATGCAATTTAGTAAAATTAATTCGTAAATTAGTCATTTTTAATAAATTTTGTACTTCTTGAGAATAGGGGTTTTCGACGTGTCTTGTGGGTGGTGGTAAAACTCTGTAAACGAGTTCCCCATCGATAGAAGGTTCCACTCTCGAATATCGAGTTTCACAAATGACATCGGTTAAGTTTCTAAAATTTTCAGTGTTTATCGGAACGCCCGGAAAGTTTTCGTTACAATCGGCAGCAAAATAGCGATAAACTTGCCAGGTTTTTCCAAAATCGTACGAACGTTCTATTAACATAGCAGCTGGACGAAACGTTTTAAAAGTTATTACTAAATGTGTAAAATGAAATTCAGCTTCTAAATTTAATTGGATGGTCACTTTTTCTTTACCATTTTCCGACTGCCACCAAGACTTTTCACGCGTACTACAAATAAACAATAGAAAAACAAAAAAAGAAAAACAAAATACTAACCCTAAGTGGTACCGATAAACCAGATTATTAATGGAGTGATTCGAAAATGGTTTAGGTGGAGCGAATGGTCTTGAATCGCACCAAAAACATTTAATCGGATCTTCCAGATGAGATACTATACAGTATCTCTGTTTCTCATGAAGCCCACATGTGGAAGTTGCAAATAATTGTTTTTCACGACCAATTAGAAGATTACCGGTAGCTGGGTAACACGAACTTTGTTCGCAAGGATGGAGTTTAACCGGGGTGTAACCTAAATTAAATAAATAATTGAAACACAAATAATGGAATTAGTTACTTTTACAATGTGTCACACGGTGTGTGAGGATACATGGCCACTTATTTAGAAAGGATTTAAAATGCCACCATTTTTAATTTTTACTGCGCCTGTTCGCTGTTACTGAGAAAATGGAGGCAACTTTATTTTTCGTTACAGTTAATATTATTGAATATTTTTTAAATATGTAAAAATCAAATAAGGCGCCTATGAGAGAAAATTAAGTTAGCTCCATTTTCTTGATTTAAAAATTAAAAATGGCGGCATTACTTTAGTTATTTGCACTAATAAAGGTGGTTGTGTTATCTCACGTCTCGTGGGACAGATTGTACAAAAAGCAAAATTGAATTAGTTTTTGCGGTAAAAACACCATCACCTTTCTGAAAAATTAAACTATTTAGGAAAACAATTAAAATATTAATGCGAAAATTCTACGGTAACCACACCAAAAACGAATGATTTTTACAAAATCTGACCTCCACGATGCCATCGTGTTGAAAGATCAGTAAGAGGATGAATCTCTTCGGTTTCAAATATATCTGTGTCGGGAGTCGGTAGTTGATCTCTCCTCAACACTATAGGGACTAAATAAAATATAATAATGCGCTAATTCATACATCAAAACTAAAAAAACCAATAAAACTAAATCTTAATATAAAATAAATAAAGAGAAAAAAATAAATTATTTTTATTACCTCTCGTAACATTGCTATAAACTCTATTTCTTGGATTGCCATATTGTGCACTAATTAACGGTAAAAAACCTAAAAACATAAACTTTCAAACTAAAAATAACTCAAAATAGGTTTATACGTACTAAGAATTTCTAAATATATACATAAAGTAATATAACTCTTGAGAAACTTCAAATAATACATCATCGGAAAATTGTTCTTACTTAAAAATACCTATAAGGAGAAAAAATAATAAAATACATGATGTATCAATAAAATAATACGTTTGACACAGTAATTATTGCTGTTTTTAAAAAATAATTGCATTTAGTGCATTTGTTTGCTTATAAAATATCTACATAAACGGAAGATTCATTGTGTGTTGCCTATACATCTAGGCGTAAAACAGCAAAGCGTTACACATTTGATCAATAAATTGTACGATTATTCTACAACACCTATAAAATTAATTTAATGCCACAATCAGCCACAATAGGGTTGATTATAACCAACGTGGGGGGAGGGGGGTTAAACAACTATTTTAAAAATGTCAAAAATGGCTACCAAATGTTTTTCTAAAAGAAAAATGCATGTTTTGCAGTTCGAAAATAAAATACCCCCCCCCCCTTAGAACACTATAAAAGCCTCTACGTGTACTCTTAAAATAGGCCTTACCATAATCAGTGAAGTACTCATTATTAATTCCTTAAATTTATTTTGATTTATAATTGAGTTCTTCATATGCAAGAATATAAGGGGGGGGGTTAAAATATACATATTTTTAAAAAAACTCAAAAATGGCTATTAAAGGTGTTTTGTTTAGAAAAAATATTTTAATTTTAACATTGGTGTACTACCCCCTTGAGTACTACACGGTGATTTTTTTCCGTGATAGCAACACTGAGATCTCGGTAACGGTAAGAGTTACGAGAATGGTTAAATTAGCAAAAAGTTGCGTAATTTGATGACCTTTAAGAATCCGTTTAAAAAATTACAAAATTTAAAATAGTTACCGAGATAACGCAAAAAAACTAAAAACTGACAATTTCATTTTTCGACTGTAGTTTGAAAATGGGTAATTAAGAGAAAATTTTTTTGGAAGTCCAAGAAAAACACCTTCCCTACACTCTCGACTTCAGGCGTCTTAATAAAAATGGCTGCTGGGAACGTTTTGAAACAGTCTAATTACAGTTAATTTTCACAATTGTAAAGCATGAAATTTAAAAAATAGCGAAAAAATTGAAAATTTCAAACAACCGGAAAAAGGAGGGCTATGACTAGCACAAGTATCAAAGGTCACGTTTTATTTGATTAAATAAGACATGGGCGTAAGTGTAGTGGAAAATTTTGAATAATAATTAATTTTTTTACTAATTATAAAGCGTCTTTATATTCATCTAAACTAATAGATAATCCGGATTAACGAAATAATTAAATCAAATTTGAATATTTCAAAAATACAGTATTAGCAATGCTTACTCTGTTTAATACGGATAATCGAAATAATAATTCATTAGCCACAATCCGGATTAACTGCAGAAGGTTTATGAGCCATTCAGAGGCTCGTTTCAATAAATAATCCGGATTAAAAAAATTCGAACTGAGGACAAGTAAAAATTAATCGTGTTTCTGATTAGATACGAGAATATTACAAAAAACATTCTCTGTAATCCGGATTATCAAAAAAATTTTTTTTGAATTTTCAGATGTTTTTGAGTTACTTGGTAACTGAACAGACTTTGAATTCTTTTATAAACATAATTTTGATAAAAGATAAGTGATACTTGAGATTATTGTTGACAATGGTCAAAAGTAGGCTTTAATTTTTTTTTGTTTTTTTTTTTAATAAATAAAATAGGATTATTGTTAACAATTGCCACCTTAATTCAAAAATTTTGTAGAATTGTATTTTTTTTCCTCGATAAGAAATGAATAACATACTACTTAAGATTATTCTCAACAATGGAGGCATTAATTGGAAATTTAAATTAAATTATCTTTAAATTGTATAGCTTATCTACAAATAGTTTATTTAATGAATGATTTAGGAAAGTATAAAAGTTTATAATTATGTCATAATGAGATCACGAACATATAATTTGTAAATGTGGTGTCTGTTTAATTAAAGAGTATTTAAATCAGGGGCGTGCTTTTATTGGTGAGTTTAAATTTTGTTTTTTTTTTGTTTGTTTTATTGTGGCGGTAAATTTGAAAGTAATTGTAAAATTTTGTTGGTTTGAGGTAAATAAGGCTTACTCCGGCCCTGTTTAAAGTAATGTAAAACTGATACTTGAGAGTTTTTTCTTCAGAAAGTAATTTTAGTAACATGGGAAGTTTTATTTTTAAAAAAGATTTTAAAATTTAAAAAAAATATAAACGAAAGGCTATTTACCTTTTTTGTTTACCTGCCAAGTACACGTGCACTTTCTAAATCTGAATAATACCGTAATAATACACAAACTCTTGAAACATTATGCATCACAACAACACAGACACATAGTAAATTTAAAAACAAAAATTAAATTAAAACTAAGCTGTATGTGTACAAGTTTTAAAGACTGTACTTATTAAAATGAGAAGTAGAGCAAAATTAAGAGCTAGTCCCTGCCACTCTCATCTAAAGCTCAACTCCAACTACACCCTCATAAAGTCATAATCACAAGCAGACTATTATATTATTTATAAACGGGCTTATTCGAAAGACATTTATCATCATTATCAGAAAACTAACCCATGCACAAAGTCGCAAATTAAAAATTTTCTTAATTATAATAAAAAGGAGCGTGAGAGTTAAATTTTATCACTAGAAAAGAAGAGATAATTAAGTTAGTTTTAGTGAACATGTGGCACGCACTTGTGGTACAGACGCTCATTTTAGTCGTACATATAAATAAAGCTACAAGATCGACTCCTTAAGTAGTTCCACTTGCCCTTCTTTATCTCCATCGAATTAAAAGAACAAGCTCAAAAGATCGTTGACTTAACTATTTTTTTTTAATTTTAATTTTCCTCATTATAACAAAAAGACAAATCTGTATCGCTGAGGATTTTTCTTATCGTTTCCGACAAACGGTGAACTTCCTATTAAAAGTAGTGGGTGTGTGATAAAATTACATCCGCATGTTTCATGATTTGCATTAAAAAAATTTAATACATTTACAACTTGCAAACAATTATAATCCAAAATAAAAAAAAATAATTTAAAAAAATTCAAATTTGGCGCCACTTTTTTTAAATTATTACACGCGTGATTTTAAAATTGCAACAATTAAAATACAATCACTTTTATTAATCTTACTACTTACCATTACTCAAACGACTCAAACACCCCTTCACCCTTCCAAAACAACAATTGTCAGTTTTTTAACCAACATTTAAATTATTTAAATTAAAAAAGTTCTCTTGTATAAAAATAAAAAATTAATAAGATTGTACAATTCAAAACAATTAAAGTTTATTAACTTAAATAAAATTTAACTACACACATTTAAATATTTAAATTGTAATTTAAAAGTAGTCTGTAAATAACAACAATAGTTGAAAATAGTTTCAACAGATGGCGCGCCAATCAACAATTTACTTTAATAACTGTGTTTTAATTGTCACTTTTAAACAATTTAAACTTTTCATTTAGCGTTTTTATTAACAAACTATAATAATTAATTATTACAATTGTTTAAATTAGAAATTAATTGTAAAAACCTGTAAATTAGTGCAACTAACTACTAATAGATGGCGCGTGGATTAACTAAATTAATTTACATTTGACATTAGTGACATTTCGAAGTTTTGTTATGTTTTTGACTTTTTAGCAACAATAAAACGAATTATTACGATCTAAAAGTGTAATTAATTAAAAGTTTATAACGCAATTTAAGTGTTTTTTGTTTATGCGAAACCGGTAAGAAATTCAAAACATATGTTTTTTATTATGTATAGGGTGTTTACTATTTTTTTAACATCGGTCACTACTAATTTATGATTAAAAACACGTTTAGTCATTACCATTATTTATAAATTAATAGACGAAAACTAATTTTTAGTCATTGACATTCAAATTTTGTCGAATCATAGTTTGATAAGTCATAAATTATCAAATATCATTAAAATAACTAGACACAATATTGAATTGCTTTTTGAAAACAAAATTTTAGCTATGCGTGTTATTTATTCGCGTATAAATAGTATGCGTCATATTTATTTGTTGTTTTTGGGTACAATTTTCCACCATGCGTCTTTTAATAACTATCTGTTAATAAATGTCTCACAGTACTAAGAGCAAAATTGTAAAATTAACAATCAGTAAATGGCGGCTAATTCAAATTTGCATCACGCGCGCGGCTAATAGGCCGATGGGACACCGTACAAAAGGTCGATTGCCTTATGAGAAACCTGTCCCGTGCGTTTGCAAGGTTGTGTAGTCTGAAAAATTGTGAAGTTATATAAACTTTTAAACCCTGCGTAGGCGATGTCAATTGTCAAACACTAAGCTGTCCCAAGCTTCCAAGGATAGTAGATTAGTCCCATTTTGCTCTAATTCCTTATTGGTTATGTCACATCTTTTGACAAAGCCTTTGGGAGCTACTAAACGTGGTGAAAACGTACAAGTAGTACTGAAACTGAATACGCAATTAATCTGAACCACACCAAGCTGCCCTAAACGTCCAGGGATTGGAGATTAGTCCCATTTTCACTAAATCCTTATGGGTTGTGGCTAATATATTGTGACAAAGCCAACAGAGCTACGAAACGTGTAGAAAACGTACAAGTAGTACTGAAACAGAATACGGAATTAATCGGAACCACACCAAGCTGTCCTAAACGTCCAGGGATTGGAAATTAGTAGCATTTTCATAAATCCTTATGGGTTGTGTCTAATATATTGTGACAAAGCCTACAGAGCTACGAAACGTGTAGAAAACGTACAAGTAGTACTGAAACAGAATACGTAATTAATCGGAACCACACCAAGCTGTCCTAAACGTCCAGGGATTGGAAATTAGTAGCATTTTCATAAATCCTCATGGGTTGTGTCTAATATATTGTGACAAAGCCTACAGAGCTACGAAACGTGTAGAAATCGTACAAGTACTACTGAAACAGAATACGTAATTAATCGGAACCACACCAAGCTGTCCTAAACGTCCAGGGATTGGAAATTAGTAGCATTTTCACTAAATCCTTATGGGTTGTGTCTAATATATTGTGACAAAGCCTACAGAGCTACGAAACGTGTAAAAAACGTACAAGTAGTACTGAAACAGAATACGCAATTAATCTGAACCACACCAAGCTGCCCTAAACGTCCAGGGATTGGAGATTAGTCCCATTTTCACTAAATCCTTATGGGTTGTGTCTTATATATTGTGACAAAGCCTACAGAGCTACGAAACGTGTAAAAAACGTACAAGTAGTACTGAAACAGAATACGTAATTAATCGGAACCACACCAAGCTGCCCTAAACGTCCAGGGATTGGAGATTAGTACCATTTTCACTAAATCCTTATGGGTTGTGTCTAATATATTGTGACAAAGCCTCCAGAGCTACGAAACGTGTAAAAAACGTACAAGTAGTACTGAAACAGAATACGCAATTAATCTGAACCACACCAAGCTGCCCTAAACGTCCAGGGATTGGAGATTAGTCCCATTTTCACTAAATTCTTATGGGTTGTGGCTAATATATTGTGACAAAGCCAACAGAGCTACGAAACGTGTAGAAAACGTACAAGTAGTACTGAAACAGAATACGTAATTAATCGGAACCACACCAAGCTGCCCTAAACGTCCAGGGATTGGAGATTAGTACCATTTTCACTAAATCCTTATGGGTTGTGTCTAATATATTGTGACAAAGCCAACAGAGCTACGAAACGTGTAGAAAACGTACAAGTAGTATTAGTATTGAAACAGAATACGTAATTAATCGGAACCACACCAAGCTGCCCTAAACGTCCAGGGATTGGAGATTAGTACCATTTTCACTAAATCCTTATGGGTTGTGTCTAATATATTGTGACAAAGCCTACAGAGCTACGAAACGTGTAGAAAACGTACAAGTAGTACTGAAACAGAATACGTAATTAATCTGAACCACACCAAGCTGCCCTAAACGTCCAGGGATTGGAGATTAGTCCCATTTTCACTAAATCCTTATGGGTTGTGGCTAATATATTGTGACAAAGCCAACAGAGCTACGAAACGTGTAGAAAACGTACAAGTAGTACTGAAACAGAATACGGAATTAATCGGAACCACACCAAGCTGTCCTAAACGTCCAGGGATTGGAAATTAGTAGCATTTTCACTAAATCCTTATGGGTTGTGTCTAATATATTGTGACAAAGCCTACAGAGCTACGAAACGTGTAGAAAACGTACAAGTAGTACTGAAACAGAATACGGAATTAATCGGAACCACACCAAGCTGTCCTAAACGTCCAGGGATTGGAAATTAGTAGCATTTTCATAAATCCTCATGGGTTGTGTCTAATATATTGTGACAAAGCCTACAGAGCTACGAAACGTGTAGAAATCGTACAAGTACTACTGAAACAGAATACGTAATTAATCGGAACCACACCAAGCTGTCCTAAACGTCCAGGGATTGGAAATTAGTAGCATTTTCACTAAATCCTTATGGGTTGTGTCTAATATATTGTGACAAAGCCTACAGAGCTACGAAACGTGTAAAAAACGTACAAGTAGTACTTAAACAGAATACGCAATTAATCTGAACCACACCAAGCTGCCCTAAACGTCCAGGGATTGGAGATTAGTCCCATTTTCACTAAATCCTTATGGGTTGTGTCTTATATATTGTGACAAAGCCTACAGAGCTACGAAACGTGTAGAAAACGTACAAGTAGTACTGAAACAGAATACGTAATTAATCGGAACCACACCAAGCTGCCCTAAACGTCCAGGGATTGGAGATTAGTACCATTTTCACTAAATCCTTATGGGTTGTGTCTAATATATTGTGACAAAGCCTCCAGAGCTACGAAACGTGTAAAAAACGTACAAGTAGTACTGAAACAGAATACGCAATTAATCTGAACCACACCAAGCTGCCCTAAACGTCCAGGGATTGGAGATTAGTCCCATTTTCACTAAATTCTTATGGGTTGTGGCTAATATATTGTGACAAAGCCAACAGAGCTACGAAACGTGTAGAAAACGTACAAGTAGTACTGAAACAGAATACGTAATTAATCGGAACCACACCAAGCTGCCCTAAACGTCCAGGGATTGGAGATTAGTACCATTTTCACTAAATCCTTATGGGTTGTGTCTAATATATTGTGACAAAGCCAACAGAGCTACGAAACGTGTAGAAAACGTACAAGTAGTATTAGTATTGAAACAGAATACGTAATTAATCGGAACCACACCAAGCTGCCCTAAACGTCCAGGGATTGGAGATTAGTACCATTTTCACTAAATCCTTATGGGTTGTGTCTAATATATTGTGACAAAGCCTACAGAGCTACGAAACGTGTAGAAAACGTACAAGTAGTACTGAAACAGAATACGTAATTAATCTGAACCACACCAAGCTGCCCTAAACGTCCAGGGATTGGAGATTAGTCCCATTTTCACTAAATCCTTATGGGTTGTGGCTAATATATTGTGACAAAGCCAACAGAGCTACGAAACGTGTAGAAAACGTACAAGTAGTACTGAAACAGAATACGGAATTAATCGGAACCACACCAAGCTGTCCTAAACGTCCAGGGATTGGAAATTAGTAGCATTTTCACTAAATCCTTATGGGTTGTGTCTAATATATTGTGACAAAGCCTACAGAGCTACGAAACGTGTAGAAAACGTACAAGTAGTACTGAAACAGAATACGGAATTAATCGGAACCACACCAAGCTGTCCTAAACGTCCAGGGATTGGAAATTAGTAGCATTTTCACTAAATCCTTATGGGTTGTGTCTAATATATTGTGACAAAGCCTACAGAGCTACGAAACGTGTAGAAAACGTACAAGTAGCACTATAATAGAATATATAATTAATTTGAACCATACCAAGATGTCCTAAGCTTCCAAGGATTGGAGATTAGTCCCACTTTGCTTTAATTTCTTATAGGTTATGTCTAAGAGATTGTGTTAAAACCTTCGGAGCTACGAAACGTAGAAGTAGCACTATAATAGAACACATAATTTAATTTGAACCATAGCAAGCTGCCCTAAGCGTCCAGGGATTGGAAATTAGTTCCATTTTGCTCTAATTCCTTATGGGTTGTATCAGAAATATTTTTGAGCTACGGAACGTGGTAAAAATGTACAAGCAGTACTAAAATAGTACGTACGTAATAAATCAAGATGTTTTAGGTGATATTGCGATTTTATGGAGTGTCTCCTGAAGGAGAAAGGCTCTTGTGGAGAAACAATTTGCTTCGAGTTAATTTCGTAAATGGAGCGTTTGGTGGAAGGGGTTGCCATGAATAATTTAACAGCCCATTTTGGAATATTTTGAGCGCGCTAATTTAACGATAATCTAATCTAAGAAAACGTACAAGTAGTACTGAAACAGAATACGTAATTAATCTGAACCACACCAAGCTGCCCTAAACGTCCAGGGATTGGAGATTAGTCCCATTTTCACTAAATCCTTATGGGTTGTGGCTAATATATTGTGACAAAGCCAACAGAGCTACGAAACGTGTAGAAAACGTACAAGTAGTACTGAAACAGAATACGGAATTAATCGGAACCACACCAAGCTGTCCTAAACGTCCAGGGATTGGAAATTAGTAGCATTTTCACTAAATCCTTATGGGTTGTGTCTAATATATTGTGACAAAGCCTACAGAGCTACGAAACGTGTAGAAAACGTACAAGTAGCACTATAATAGAATATATAATTAATTTGAACCATACCAAGATGTCCTAAGCTTCCAAGGATTGGAGATTAGTCCCACTTTGCTTTAATTTCTTATAGGTTATGTCTAAGAGATTGTGTTAAAACCTTCGGAGCTACGAAACGTAGAAGTAGCACTATAATAGAACACATAATTTAATTTGAACCATAGCAAGCTGCCCTAAGCGTCCAGGGATTGGAAATTAGTTCCATTTTGCTCTAATTCCTTATGGGTTGTATCAGAAATATTTTTGAGCTACGGAACGTGGTAAAAATGTACAAGCAGTACTAAAATAGTACGTACGTAATAAATCAAGATGTTTTAGGTGATATTGCGATTTTATGGAGTGTCTCCTGAAGGAGAAAGGCTCTTGTGGAGAAACAATTTGCTTCGAGTTAATTTCGTAAATGGAGCGTTTGGTGGAAGGGGTTGCCATGAATAATTTAACAGCCCATTTTGGAATATTTTGAGCGCGCTAATTTTTTCCCTAAATTCTATTTTTAATGGCCGCGTTTTTTTTTAATTTGAATAGTGTTGTGTATTAATTTGTTTAATGAGAACTGTACACCTGTCAGAGCCGCTTACGTGAACTTTCAAAATGCGGTCATCTGTCGTCCTTTGTTCCCTTTCGAGTGGTATAAAAATACTCGATATATTTTTATTCTCGTGTTGAATTCCGTGCGCAATTGAAATTTTTTTTGGGAAGCCATTTAAATTGAGGGGGAAAAGTGTTCATTTTGGGCTTTTTGTTTGTTTGCGTTTGGATGATACGGTACGTCTGCTTTCTTCCATATGAAGTTGTAGACGTAATGTGACCTTGATTATAAATTGTTACACTATGGTCGTTGTTTTTAAATTTTACGTAATTTAAGGTTTGGTTGTTGTGGATTAATTTGGGGCGGTTTTGTTTGAGATGGATGTGGTTTGGTTAGGATTGTTTTTTTTAAGCTTTAATTGTTGTTTTAGGATTGTGGTTTTAAATTAAATGGTTTTGTTTACACGGTACTACTTTTCACCTGCGCATGTTGTGAAAGCTTCACGTACCCAAACAACAGTTGGTGTAGTACGTGGTCTGGTAATCGAGGCGCTACAGTCGATAAGATTCAGCTGTGGAGTAAAGTTGTAGTAAAGCTTTGGAGTTTGTTTTTGTTTTGTTTTTAAGTGTGTAACGTTATTAAAAAGTGATATTTATACGAAATTACGACTGTTAGAAAAAGTGTTAAAATGCCTTCAGCCGACATGCGGTCTATAAGTAGCGGAAATAACAATGGAAACATTAACCCCTTGCCATTAAAAGGCCCGGAATTCAATATTAGTTCCAAGGACGTCGAGGGTTTAGTTTCGGAAATAAAACAAAATTTACGTTTGTCGGCTTCTTCGTTTAAAGCTGTGCCGTGTTGTACACATTTTTGTAGAAAGTCTGCCAGAGCTTCACCTTATTATGTTCCCGGAAGGCAAATTTGCTCTTGCACGTCTTCGACTTCCTGCGAGGTTAATCGTAAAAATAAAAGTAAACACAATTCGAGCGAAGACGATCCTTACGAATTTTTGCAAAAGTTATTACGTGATGGAAGTTTGGTGAATGAGGCAGTGAGGCGAGTTCAACTCGGTCTTACACCAAAGCAGCGTTATTTTTACGACTCAGACGAAGAATTAAATAGTCCCATTTTGTTTTGTTCGGAAGAAAATTAATTATTAATTGTTCTTATTTATTGTATATTTAATAATCTTAAATGTTCCTTGATTCGGTGAGTGTTTTTTACGTGCGTGAGTGAACTTTATTAAAAATGAGTTTCATGAAGCACCAAGTTCAGTCCGAGCCCACACTTCACTATTTATGTATACGCTTCGATTATTATTCTAAAGGTTTCCGTCCACCACTAAATAAACAAATACCACCTTTTTAAAAAAAATTCGCAGTTTTGTTTATTTTGGCGTGGACGGGAGCCTTAGACTGAAAAATTTAGGAGATCAGATTTTATTTAAAAAAACTGAACTTATTACAAAATTTCTTAGTGTACTTTTTAGGTAAACTAAAATAATTCGATACTTGACACACGTCAAATCTGTTACTCCTTATCTGTGATTGTAAAATACCCACTCGCTTTCCGTTATTTTCAATTTCCAAAACCAAAAAAAAAATCTAGTTCAACCCAAAAAATTTAAAAATCATCTTCCATATTGGAAGGATTTTTGTTCAAATATTTTCGAAAAGCGAGTTGGTAAATATTGAGCAGTACGTTAGGGCGCGTTTAAGCGTTTTTCATTTTAACTTATTGCCGATTAATTTATAAGTAGAATTTAAACAAAAAATATTAAAATTTAGTTATTTAAATTAGACGTGGCAAAACGTCGTTAATAAGTTTTATTATTAGCAAACTTGGCTGTTTTTGTTTTTTTAAATTTTTATTAAACGCTAAAAACTTTTAAAATGCAAAAAAAAATTCAAGTAGCTTAAATGCCTTTTCACAAACAATCAAAACAATCGTATACTCTTAAATGTATGTAATCATGATTTTTATTTTTTCACCCGGTTAATCCGGATTTTTTTCTCGTTAATCCGGACTTTTGTTTTTTTCCAATTTAAGCATTTTAAAAGTATTAGTAGCTTATAATTACTTGGGGTTAAGTTAACTCTTTGTTATAATTAATTATTAATTCTTGTGATACCTTATTGACGTCTTATTAAAGTCGTCGCGTTATTTAGAATGTGATTTATTCGAGGTGTAGTTGCATTTTTTTCAATGTGTTCCTGTATATAAATAAGCTTGTGTGAACTATTGGGTTTTTATAAAATTTCTCGAATAGTTCGTTAACAAATGTTTTTATGTCTGTGGGATTATATCTATATATTGACGTTAAAAAAAATATATCAGAATAAATGAATTTGTATAGTTTTAAAAATTAGTTTTGGTGGATTTGTTGAAATTTAAAATATTTTCTTTTGGAGTAGTAAAAATGCACAATTTAAAGAATCAATAAAAATGTCTTTATGTATGTTATTCCCTATGACTCAAATTTAAAATATCTTATCACTCTTATGTGATATACCTAGGTACACCCATCAATATTAATTTGTACCTGAGATATTAATATCGATATAATTAATCTCGAAATATTGTATTATTTGTGAGTCGTTTAAATAGTACGCTCAGTCTATGTCAAACTGTATGAATTATTTTCAAAGTAAATACAAGTTTTTAATTATCGTTACTTTATGATTTACTAACCAACCTCTCTTTGCTTCTATTTACATTTTTTCCATACGTTTTAAAATCGCTAAAAACTCCTAATTACTCTAAACAAATATTTTGAATAATCTATTTACTTAAACTGTTATCATTTTTTCGCACAGTTTGCTCACCACCTCCATGTGCGTACAATAAAAAAATTTATGATGTTAAATAAAAATATTAACTTATGTAATATGTAATAAATACTATTCCCTTGTGCTAGCACCTCTCGAACACAAGAACTCAAAATGTTTACAGAACTAATGGACAAATTGTCTAAATACTCATGAAGTACTTCTGCCTTGTGCTACGCACCTATTGAACCCGAAAACTACTCAAAATGACTTTAGAACTAATGGACAAGTTGTCTAAATACTCATGAAATAGTTGTGCCTTGTGCTACGCACCTATCGACTCGTAAAACTGCTCAAGAGGTCTTTAGAACTAATGGACAAATTGTCTAAATACTCATGAAGTACTTCTGCCTTGTGCTACGCACCTATTGAACCCGAAAACTACTCAAAATGACTTTAGAACTAATGAACAAATTGTCTAAATACTCATGAAGTACTTCTGCCTTGTGCTACGCACCTATTAAACCCGAAAACTACTCAAAATGACTTTAGAACTAATAGAGAAGTTGTCTAAATACTCATGAAATAGTTGTGCCTTGTGCTACGCACCTATTGAACCCGAAAACTACTCAAGATGACTTTAGAACTAATGGACAAATTGTCTAAATACTCATGAAGTACTTCTGCCTTGTGCTACGCACCTATTGAACCCGAAAACTACTCAAAATGACTTTAGAACTAATGGACAAGTTGTCTAAATACTCATGAAATAGTTTTGCCTTGTGCTACGCACCTATCGAATCCTAAAACTGCTCAAGATGTCCTTAGAACTTAGAACTAATGGACAAATTATCTAAATACTCATGAAGTACTTCTGCCCTGTGCTACGCACCTATTGAACCCGAAAACTACTCAAAATGACTTTAGAACTAATGGACAAATTGTCTAAATACTCATGAAGTACTTCTGCCTTGTGCTACGCACCTATTGAACCCGAAAACTACTCAAACTGACTTTAGAACTAATGGACAAATTGTCTAAATACTCATGAAATAGTTGTGCTTTGTGCTACGCACCTATCGACTCGTAAAACTGCTCAAGAGGTCTTTAGAACTAATGGACAAGTTGTCTAAATACTCATGAAATAGCTGTGCCTTGTGCTACGCACCTATCGAATCCTAAAACTGCTCAAGATGTCCTTAGAACTAATGGACAAATTGTCTAAATACTCATGAAGTACTTCTGCCTTGTGCTACGCACCTATTGAACCCGAAAACTACTCAAAATGACTTTAGAACTAATGGACAAATTGTCTAAATACTCATGAAGTACTTCTGCCTTGTGCTACGCACCTATTGAACCCGAAAACTACTCAAAATGACTTTAGAACTAATGGACAAGTTGTCTAAATACTCATGAAATAGCTGTGCCTTATGCTACGCACCTATCGAATCCTAAAACTGCTCAAGATGTCCTTAGAACTTAGAACTAATGGACAAATTGTCTAAATACTCATGAAGTACTTCTGCCTTGTGCTACGCACCTATTGAACCCGAAAACTACTCAAACTGACTTTAGAACTAATGGACAAATTGTCTAAATACTCATGAAGTACTTCTGCCTTGTGCTACGCACCTATTGAACCCGAAAACTACTCAAAATGACTTTAGAACTAATGGACAAGTTGTCTAAATACTCATGAAATAGCTGTGCCTTGTGCTACGCACCTATCGAATCCTAAAACTGCTCAAGATGTCCTTAGAACTTAGAACTAATGGACAAATTGTCTAAATACTCATGAAGTACTTCTGCCCTGTGCTACGCACCTATTGAACCCGAAAACTACTCAAAATGACTTTAGAACTAATGGACAAATTGTCTAAATACTCATGAAGTACTTCTGCCTTGTGCTACGCACCTATTGAACCCGAAAACTACTCAAACTGACTTTAGAACTAATGGACAAATTGTCTAAATACTCATGAAGTACTTCTGCCTTGTGCTACGCACCTATTGAACCCGAAAACTACTCAAAATGACTTTAGAACTAATGGACAAGTTGTCTAAATACTCATGAAATAGCTGTGCCTTGTGCTACGCACCTATCGAATCCTAAAACTGCTCAAGATGTCCTTAGAACTTAGAACTAATGGACAAATTATCTAAATACTCATGAAGTACTTCTGCCCTGTGCTACGCACCTATTGAACCCGAAAACTACTCAAAATGACTTTAGAACTAATGGACAAATTGTCTAAATACTCATGAAGTACTTCTGCCTTGTGCTACGCACCTATTGAACCCGAAAACTACTCAAACTGACTTTAGAACTAATGGACAAATTGTCTAAATACTCATGAAGTACTTCTGCCTTGTGCTACGCACCTATCGACTCGTAAAACTGCTCAAGAGGTCTTTAGAACTAATGGACAAGTTGTCTAAATACTCATGAAATAGCTGTGCCTTGTGCTACGCACCTATCGAATCCTAAAACTGCTCAAGATGTCCTTAGAACTTTGAACTAATGGACAAATTGTCTAAATACTCATGAAGTACTTCTGCCTTGTGCTACGCACCTATTGAACCCGAAAACTACTCAAAATGACTTTAGAACTAATGGACAAATTGTCTAAATACTCATGAAGTACTTCTGCCTTGTGCTACGCACCTATTGAACCCGAAAACTACTCAAAATGACTTTAGAACTAATGGACAAGTTGTCTAAATACTCATGAAATAGCTGTGCCTTATGCTACGCACCTATCGAATCCTAAAACTGCTCAAGATGTCCTTAGAACTTAGAACTAATGGACAAATTGTCTAAATACTCATGAAGTACTTCTGCCTTGTGCTACGCACCTATTGAACCCGAAAACTACTCAAACTGACTTTAGAACTAATGGACAAATTGTCTAAATACTCATGAAGTACTTCTGCCTTGTGCTACGCACCTATTGAACCCGAAAACTACTCAAAATGACTTTAGAACTAATGGACAAGTTGTCTAAATACTCATGAAATAGCTGTGCCTTGTGCTACTCACCTATCGAATCCTAAAACTGCTCAAGATGTCCTTAGAACTTAGAACTAATGGACAAATTGTCTAAATACTCATGAAGTACGTCTGCCCTGTGCTACGCACCTATTGAACCCGAAAACTACTCAAAATGACTTTAGAACTAATGGACAAATTGTCTAAATACTCATGAAGTACTTCTGCCTTGTGCTACGCACCTATTGAACCCGAAAACTACTCAAACTGACTTTAGAACTAATGGACAAATTGTCTAAATACTCATGAAGTACTTCTGCCTTGTGCTACGCACCTATTGAACCCGAAAACTACTCAAAATGACTTTAGAACTAATGGACAAGTTGTCTAAATACTCATGAAATAGTTGTGCCTTGTGCTACGCACCTATCGACTCGTAAAACTGCTCAAGAGGTCTTTAGAACTAATGGACAAATTGTCTAAATACTCATGAAGTACTTCTGCCTTGTGCTACGCACCTATTGAACCCGAAAACTACTCAAACTGACTTTAGAACTAATGGACAAATTGTCTAAATACTCATGAAGTACTTCTGCCTTGTGCTACGCACCTATTAAACCCGAAAACTACTCAAAATGACTTTAGAACTAATAGAGAAGTTGTCTAAATACTCATGAAATAGTTGTGCCTTGTGCTACGCACCTATTGAACCCGAAAACTACTCAAGATGACTTTAGAACTAATGGACAAATTGTCTAAATACTCATGAAGTACTTCTGCCTTGTGCTACGCACCTATTGAACCCGAAAACTACTCAAAATGACTTTAGAACTAATGGACAAGTTGTCTAAATACTCATGAAATAGTTTTGCCTTGTGCTACGCACCTATCGAATCCTAAAACTGCTCAAGATGTCTTTAGAATTAATGGACAAATTGTCTAAATACTCATGAAGTACTTCTGCCTTGTGCTACGCACCTATTGAACCCGAAAACTACTCAAAATGACTTTAGAACTAATGGACAAATTGTCTAAATACTCATGAAATAGTTGTGCCTTGTGCTACGCACCTATCGAATCCTAAAACTGCTCAAGATGTCCTTAGAACTAATGGACAAATTGTCTAAATACTCATGAAGTACTTCTGCTTTGTGCTACGCACCTATTGAACCCGAAAACTACTCAAAATGACTTTAGAACTAATGGACAAGTTGTCTAAATACTCATGAAATAGTTGTGCCTTGTGCTACGCACCTATCGAATCTTAAAACTGCTCAAGATGTCTTTAGAATTAATGGACAAATTGTCTAAATACTCATGAAGTACTTCTGCCTTGTGCTACGCACCTATTGAACCCGAAAACTACTCAAAATGACTTTAGAACTAATGGACAAGTTGTCTAAATACTCATGAAATAGTTGTGCCTTGTGCTACGCACCTATCGAATCCTAAAATTGCTCAAGATGTCCTTAGAACTAATGGACAAATTGTCTAAATACTCATGAAGTACTTCTGCCTTGTGCTACGCACCTATTGAACCCGAAAACTACTCAAAATGACTTTAGAACTAATGGACAAGTTGTCTAAATACTCATGAAATAGTTGTGCCTTGTGCTACGCACCTATCGAATCCTAAAACTGCTCAAGATGTCTTTAGAATTAATGGACAAATTGTCTAAATACTCATGAACTACTTCTGCCTTGTGCTACGCACCTATTGAACCCGAAAACTATTCAAAATGACTTTAGAACTAATGGACAAGTTGTCTAAATACTCATGAAATAGTTGTGCCTTGTGCTACGCACCTATCGAATCCTAAAACTGCTCAAGATGTCCTTAGAACTAATGGACAAATTGTCTAAATACTCATGAAGTACTTCTGCCTTGTGCTACGCACCTATTGAACCCGAAAACTACTCAAAATGACTTTAGAACTAATGGACAAGTTGTCTAAATACTCATGAAATAGTTGTGCCTTGTGCTACGCACCTATCGAATCCTAAAACTGCTCAAGATGTCCTTAGAACTAATGGACAAATTGTCTAAATACTCATGAAGTACTTCTGCCTGGTGCTACGCACCTATTGAACCCGAACTCTACTCAAAATGACTTTAGAACTAATGGACAAGTTGTCTAAATACTCATGAAGTACTTCTGCCTTGTGCTACTCATCTATCGAACCCAAAAACGACTCAAAATGTCTTTAGAACTAATGGACAAATTGTCTAAATACTCATGAAGTACCTCTGCCTTTTGCTACGCACCTATTGAACCCGAAAACTACTCAAAATGACTTTAGAACTA
This sequence comes from Malthinus seriepunctatus, assembly GCA_963924605.1. Classification (NCBI taxonomy): domain Eukaryota; kingdom Metazoa; phylum Arthropoda; class Insecta; order Coleoptera; family Cantharidae; genus Malthinus; species Malthinus seriepunctatus. Next base: position 2,003,503 of record OZ004605.1, read on the forward strand.
ATGGACAAGTTATCTAAACACTCATGAAGTACTTCTGCCTTATGCTACGCACCTATTTGACCTATTGAACCCGAAAACTACTCAAGATGTTGAAATACTCTTCCTTTGTGCTATGCACCTGTTAAAATCCAGAAGTACCCAAAGTGTACCCAAATTTTTTTTAAAACCTGTTGGACAAATTGACTAAATATAAATACTTCTGAAGTACTTCTGCCTGTATTACGCACCTATCGAATCCAAAAACTATTCAAAGTGTCTTTAGAGCTAATGGATAAGTTGTCTCAATACTAACGAAATGCTTCACCCTTGTGTTACGATCCTATTGAACTGAGTAATGCCGAAGATATTTCTAGAACGGTTGAAGCGATTCTCTGTGGTCCGTAAGGCTAATAAAATGCCTCCCCTTGGCCTCTTAGTCGTGCTCTTGTGTTTGGTCAAATTGGCACTCGCTACTGTACCCATGCTCGCACCTTGATCCTTGGATTCATTTTCTGGTCGTTTATTCTGGACCCTGTTAATATCTGTGATCTTTCCACTTCTTCGTGGTATAGCATCCATACGCTATAGTACTAATTTTACTCCATTAGTTACAACGCCATTTTAATTATCAGGAAGGTCATCTGTATACAATAAATTTTTCTAAGCGTAGCGGCGATAAGGATCCCTTTATCAGAAGCTCGATTTGACGTCAAGATGAAGTTACTTGTTATTATTATTAATAGCACAGTGTGATACAAAAAATAACGTTACGTTACTTAGTGTTAAAGTCGGCAAGTGTGTTTGACACCATTGAAGCCACTGAATTCTTTTGCTTTAGCTACGCCACTGTACTATTTATTTTAAACGTCCACGGTTCATTTAAAACTTTTTGAAACATTATACATAATATCTGATAAGATCTATCGAGTAGCAGAAGATTAGGCTTCACCTAGGTCAGAGCCCAGTGCGTAGCCTTGCTTATGCATCCTTATTTTGAAATTTGGAATTTTTTTTATTTAATCTGGTTGCTTAATTCAGTTTATTTACTTTAATTGATAAAAGTCGTAAAACTGTCGCTCTTGTACGACGCACCGATATTTATTATCTTTTTTAAAGTTCTATTGATTTTTAAATTTTGTTTACTAATACGTAACTTGTAATTAATTTATGTTAGAATAACAATCGATTTTGTTTACTATGAGAAAGTTTTAATTAATTTTATTAAACCTTCGACCTTTTAATAATTTTTAATTACGTAGATGACATTTTTTATTATGTTAATTGCATATTGTTTATCCACACATACAACGTAGGAAAAGCTATAGTTGCCAAAAAACGGACATGTCCGTTTTGAGGCTTGAACTAACAAATTTTTGTTTGTTGTCCCAAACAGTCGCCCTCTTAAGGTGTGAGTTCTTAAGCAACAACAACTCACAAAAATTATTTAATAGTGTTTCAGTGTTTGGTATCACCTGATAGCTAATTTTGCAAGCTTTTGAAATATTCAAAAATATACAGGGTGTTCCGTTTAAAATAAGGAAGTTGGTCCCATTTTCAGTTAAATTGGAAGTCAAAAATATAAAGTGTTTGCTATCATCTGATAGCTAATTTTGCAAGCTTTCGAAATATTCAAAAATATACAGGGTGTTCCATTAAAAATAAAATAGTTGGCCTCATTTCCAGCTAAATTGGAAGTCCAAATATAAAGTGTTTGGTATCGCCTAACACCTAATTTCACGATCTTTTAAAATATTCATAAACATACAGAGTGTTCCAAAAAATTCATGATATTTCTTTAATTTCCGGATTAAAGCGAAGAGATTTTTAAGCCAAAATAGCATGAAATAAAAGATATTTATAAGCTTAATATTTTTGTCAAGTTTCAAATTTTTATTTTTAATTCAAGCGAAGTTATCGATTTTTGAAATTTTTACCTTTAAAAAATCGTAACTCTGGTTCGGGAAAACTGGAAGGCAAGCTATGAAGTGTTTAGCATCATCTCACAGCTTATTTTACGATCTTTTAAAATATTCATAAACATACAGAGTGTTCCAAAAAATTCATGATATTTCTTTAATTTCCGGATTAAAGCGAAGAGATTTTTAAGCCAAAATAGCATGAAATAAAAGATATTTATAAGCTTAATATTGTTGTCAAGTTTCAAATTTTTATTTTTAATTCAAGCGAAGTTATCGATTTTTGAAATTTTTACCTTTAAAAAATCGTAACTCTGGTTCGGGAAAACTGGAAGGCAAGCTATGAAGTGTTTAGCATCATCTCACAGCTTATTTTACGATCTTTTAAAATATTCATAAACATACAGAGTGTTCCAAAAAATGCATGATATTTCTTTAATTTCCGGATTAACGCGAAGAGATTTTTAAGCCAAAATAGCATGAAATAAAAGATATTTATAAGCTTAATATATTTGTCAAGTTTCAAATTTTTATTTTTAATTCAAGCGAAGTTATCGATTTTTGAAATTTTTACCTTTAAAAAATCGTAACTCTGGTTCGAGAAAACTCGTTTTATTTTAATTTCAAAAATTAGTGTCATTTTTAGATCAACTGGAAGGCAAGCTATGAAGTGTTTAGCATCATCTCACAGCTTATTTTACGATCTTTTAAAATATTTATAAACATACAGAGTGTTCCAAAAAATGCATGATATTTCTTTAATTTCCGGATTAACGCGAAGAGATTTTTAAGCCAAAATAGCATGAAATAAAAGATATTTATGAGCTTAATATATTTGTCAAGTTTCAAATTTTTATTTTTAATTCAAGCGAAGTTATAGATTTTTGAAATTTTTACCTTTAAAAAATCGGAACTCTGGTTCGGGAAAAATCCAACAAGTGAAACAAGGCGTCGTTTTTAACAATGGAGATGTGTATAACATATCCAAAAATAAAAGAAATATCTGCAGCCGATTTGGAAATATCCATTTTGGAATTTCAAGCAACTTTGGCCCCTTAAGGGTACGCGATTTGAATCAATTTAAAAAATCTTTAAATTAGGGCTAAAGTCTTTTTGTATACAAAAGACCTTTTTTAAATTTTCGTAATAATATAATTACCAGGAAGGTCATATAAAAACCAATAAATCGTTATGTGCCACCATTTTGAATTTAATAATTTGAATTTGAGTTTTACATCCATTCGAAGTAGGAAAAGCTGTGGTTTGACATATTTTGTACGGGAACATCCGTTTTGAGACTTTTTATAGCCAAAAATGTTGGTTTTGGGGAAAAATTTTGTTGGAAGTGGCGGCCTCTGTAAGGCGCTGAGGCGTGAGGTTGTGAGCAAAAGAACGGTTTTTTGAATTCTCTCTAAAATGAAACCACAAAAATTTGCTTGTTGATCCAATTTTTTTGGATTTTTAGATTAGAAGTTGAGTAGTTCCACGTGACGATGATAAAATGTGATAAATTTACGTAACAAAAATTTATTTTCCGATAAATAAGTATCTTTTAGTTAACCGTAATCAGAAATAATCTCTTTTATTTATAATTTTATTGTTTACAATTAATATAAATTATCGACATACTTAATTTATTGTTATTGTTTACTGTAATCTTTGTTTTTAATTGTTTTCAGTTGGTGTCCTTTTCGAGTGTTTACCTCATTTTGATTAAATCGAGATCGAATTTATTAGAACAATTTATATCCAACTGTCAAAGTATATAAACAAAATGGTGCAAAATCCGTAAGTAGTTTATTTTTATTACATAAAACAATTTGCCCCACTTTTGATTATTTATTTATTTTTTTATAAAGTCGCTTTTACACAATGCAAAAAAATTATGTAACGATCGAGGAATTTTTTTTGAATTTTTTTTGTTGCTGATTAACGAACTTAATTAAATGGCCAAATAAATAATTATAACATCTGCGCAATCACTTAACGTATTTGCGTAAAAAATGAGTTCAATATCAAATTTGAAGGTCTTGTTTACAAGCACATTGGCTTTAGTACATAAGGTGAATGATTAATTTGACCTTGTCGTTACGATTATAATATTAATAATAATAATAAAAAATGTACCAACACAATTGCCCAAAAATTTATCAAATTTTTGATTTTGAGTACGCATGGGCGCACGTCCAGCGCCCACCGGGTCGAAACGTTTTTGTTTTGCACGTGAAAGAACGTCGTTTTGAATGTGCGAACAGAAGCGTGGACACACGTGCCTCTTGTATAATTTTAATTCTTGCTTATTATATATCATTAGTTCATCCTTGGAAAAGCAACGTGCTTTTTGTTTTGTTATTCGCCTCACCTGCTCGTTACAAAGCGACGATGAGGAAGACAGTTTCAAAGAGAAAATATTTTTTTGCAGGGGATCACATTGGATGGGCGATGGAACGCATAAAATTCCCATGGAACTCTTTGGGCTAAACAGAAAGCGCTTATCAGAGCGATTGGTAACCAAAACTTTACCCAAAAATTCGATTGTTTTTTTACAAGGCGGTTCGGAGATACCATTCAATGATACCGATGTTAATTTTGTTTTTAGACAGGTAAAATATTATTTTTAAATTTGACTCGTTAGTTGCGGTTATGTAAGATGATGTTGGAACACTTTTCGTGATCTAATTTCATAAATAGATTGTTAAGAATTAACTTTTATTCAGGTACTTTTGCTTTGAGTGAAGGATAACATTTTCATCCCCCCCAGTCATTTTTTATTTTTATCCAAGGCAACTATTGTTTATTTTAATAGTTTACCAAGTCTAAATATTTTTTTCCGCTGTCATTAAAACATCACTTACAGTTCCTCTACTTAATAATAATTGCAAATATTAGTAGGATGTGAATAAAAAAAACATTTTTGTCTCTGCGTGGGGTAGTACTCAAAAATGTGTTTCTAAATCACCAGCGTACGTTATTCCCCATGAAAAAGAAATTTGGCCAAACTGTAGATCCATGTCAAATTTGCAACAATTTTGCACTATAGAAATTTATTTTAATTAATTTATTAATAAAACAAATCACCGTTTTCAAATAAAATTCTAAACCTTGTTGATTTTAAGTTGTAATCAAATATCGAGGTCAATAGAACACATCAAAATGTTATACAAAAACTTTTGGAGTACCTACAATAAATTATTATTCGATATTGTTCAATAACTGTTTATTTAAAAAAAATAATTTCATAAACGTAACACTTCGATTTGCTTTCACTGCATCACACTACATCAAACGCTCTTTCCAAAATATTTTTCCAAATTTCCACTCTTAAGGCAGTAAAGGTCACAAACACTCTATAAGGGCAAAAACAACAAATTAAACATTTTAGCTCCACCAATGAATTTTTCACGTAGCAAACGGACATTTTATTACTTCAATACTTCAAATTGATTTGCTTTCACTGCATCACACTCCATCAAATGCTCTCCAAAATATTTTTCCAAACTTCCACTCTTAAGGCACTAAAGGCCATAAACACTCTATAAGGGCAAAAGGAAGAAATGAAACATTTTAACTCCACCAATAAGTGGAGTCCTACACGAACATTTTATTACTTCAAAAACTGTGTAAATAGCTCTATCGTAGCCAAAAGGCCACAGGGGGTGTAAGGGGGTGCTTCCCTCCTTCAGTTATTCAAATTTTGCAGTATTAATCAATTATGTGTTTGATCTTGACTCAAATATTTTTTTCTGAAGTACCTATGTTATGTAAAAATAAGCATAGGAACAGACGTCTATAGAGTGATCGAAAGGTCTCGTGTTCGATTCCCGATTTGGGGAGGGATTTTCTATTCTAGATTTCCCCCTTGCTTCTGTTTGGTGACAAATCTACCACAAAGTTTTGGTAAACATTTTTGAAACATTATTTTTTTACGCCGCTTAGAATTAAGAAAATTTCCATTTTCATTGAACATGGAAATCTTTTTTTTCCACCGATCTGGATGTTACGACTAATTTTTTTCGTGTATATTGTTGACGTAAATAAGAAGGTATCAAAAAGTAAATCAATAAGAACACATTTTTGTGAATATCTCGATTGAATTTATTTATAACCGTAAATACGTTTTTCTTCTAAAAATAACTCCTATTTTTCTTCTTTTATTTTATAGAACAATTTTTTTACCTTTTCCTAATAAAATATTTGTTGTTTTCTTTTGTATGTAGCTGTAATTGGATGCTTGAGCTTTTTCTTAATAAACACCTATTTTCAGGGGCGGCTTAAGGTACAAACGTCCTTGCCAGTGATTTTATTTGCATTCTAATCCTCGGCTAGACTTCGTTTAGCCTACAAAGAACTAAATGCAACGTTTAGTTTTGGTTATTTTCGGTTGGGTTCTAAATTCAGAAGGATATTGCGTTTTATTTTGGAAAACTAAACGAGGTTTTTCTTCAGCCCATGATTTCGGGTCTTTTGCGCATTAATTAGCGTAAATGGGTTCCTCGCGAAAGCAATTAGAAGAAAAGAAGTTTTGGTTAATTTCCGTCCTAAGTACGAAGGGCTTGCTTAGTCGCCCAACATTAACTTAACAGTGTCTCTGTTTTGATGCTGGCATACGGTACACCTGTTAACAACCCCTCATAAAGTGTTTTTTACAGCCACCTCAGGTTCTCGTCCTGTTCTTCTTTGAGGTTTTTTAGGCAATTCCAGAACTGATCTGATAAATCTCAAGAGCTTAAGCTACCTGGTTATGATGTTTCGGTACTTGTAGTCTCTTCCTGCGCCAGTCTCATTAATCATTGTAGACCGTGTTTCTGTTATGGAGAACGTTTCTAGTGTTCAAGGTGGTTGGAAGTAATCCACCTGTTAACATCCTCTCTAACAGAGCGTTTAACACCTAGCTCAGGTTCTAGTCCTGTCCTCCTTTGAGGTTTTTTAGGCAGTCCCAGAACTGATCTGATAAATGCCAAGAGCTTAGGTAGCCTGGTTAGGATGTTTTGATACTTGTAACCTCTTGCTGCGCCTGTCGCATTAATCATTCTAGACAAGTATGTCTGTTGTGAAAAAGTTTCCGGTGTTCAAGGTGCTTGGATGTAGTCCACCTGTTAACTTCCCTCTTACAAAGTTTTTTTGCACCCAGCTCAGGTTCTAGTCCTGCCTTACTTTGAGGTTTTTTAGACAGTTCCAGAACTGATCTAATAAAAGTCAAGAGATTAAGGTGCCTGGTTAGGATATTTTGATACTTGTAACCTCTTGCTGCGCCAGTCTCATTAATCATTCTAGACCAGTGTCTCTGTTGTGGAGAAAGTTTCCAATGTGCAAGGTGTTTGGATGTAGTCCACCTGTTAACTCCCCTCTTACAGAGTTTTTTTGCACCCAGCTCAGGTTCTAGTCCTGCCTTACTTTGAGGTTTTTTAGACAGTTCCAGAACTGATCTAATAAAAGTCAAGAGGTTGAGTGCCTGGTTAGGATTTGTTGCGCCAGTCGCATTAATGATTCTAGACCAGTATGTCTGTTGTGGAGAAAGTTTCTAGTGTGCAAGGTGCTTGGATGTAGTCGACCTGTTAACTCCCCTCTTACAGAGTTTTTTGCACCCAGCTCAGGTTCTAGTCCTGCCTTACTTTGAGGTTTTTTAGACAGTTCCAGAACTGATCTAATAAAAGTCAAGAGGTTAAGGTGCCTGGTTAGGATATTTTGATACTTGTAACCTCTTGCTGCTCCTGTCGCATTAATCATTCTAGACAAGTATGTCTGTTGTGAAAAAGTTTCCGGTGTTCAAGGTGCTTGGATGTAGTCCACCTGTTAACTTCCCTCTTACAAAGTTTTTTTGCACCCAGCTCAGGTTCTAGTCCTGCCTTACTTTGAGGTTTTTTAGACAGTTCCAGAACTGATCTAATAAAAGTCAAGAGATTAAGGTGCCTGGTTAGGATATTTTGATACTTGTAACCTCTTGCTGCGCCAGTCTCATTAATCATTCTAGACCAGTGTCTCTGTTGTGGAGAAAGTTTCCAGGTGCAAGGTGCTTGGATGTAGTCCACCTGTTAACACCACTCTTACAGAGTTTTTTTTACACCTAGGTCAGGTTCTAGTCCTGCTCTCCTTTGAGGTTTTTAGACAGTTCCAGAACTGATCTAATAAAAGTCAAGAGGTTAAGGTGCCTGGTTAGGATATTTTGATACTTGTAACGTCTTGCTGCGCCAGTCGCATTAATCATTCTAGACCAGTGTCTCTGTTGTGGAGAAAGTTTCCAATGTGCAAGGTGTTTGGATGTAGTCCACCTGTTAACACCACTCATGCAGAGTTTTTTACACCCAGCTTAGGTTCTAGTCCTGCCTTTCTTTGAGGTTTTTTAGACAGTTCCAGAACTGATCTATTAAAAGTCAAGAGGTTAAGGTGTCTGGTTAGGATGTTTTGATACTTGTAACCTCTTGCTGCGCCAGTCTCATTAATCATTCTAGACCAGTGTCTCTGTTGTGGAGAAAGTTTCCAGTGTGCAAGGTGCTTGGATGTAGTCCACCTGTTAACACCACTCTTACAGAGTTTTTTTTACACCTAGGTCAGGTTCTAGTCCTGCCCTCCTTTGAGGTTTTTAGACAGTTCCAGAACTGATCTAATAAAAGTCAAGAGGTTAAGGTGCCTGGTTAGGATATTTTGATACTTGTAACGTCTTGCTGCGCCAGTCGCATTAATCATTCTAGACCAGTATGTCTGTTTTGGAAAAAGTTTCCGGTGTTCAAGGTGCTTGGATGTAGTCCTCCTGTTAACTCCCCTCTTACAGAGTTTTTTTGCACCCAGCTCAGGTTCTAGTCCTGCCTTACTTTGAGGTTTTTTAGACAGTTCCAGAACTGATCTAATAAAAGTCAAGAGGTTGAGTGCCTGGTTAGGATTTGTTGCGCCAGTCGCATTAATCATTCTAGACCAGTATGTCTGTTGTGGAGAAAGTTTCTAGTGTGCAAGGTGCTTGGATGTAGTCGACCTGTTAACTCCCCTCTTACAGAGTTTTTTGCTCCCAGCTCAGGTTCTAGTCCTGCCTTACTTTGAGGTTTTTTAGACAGTTCCAGAACTGATCTAATAAAAGTCAAGAGGTTAAGGTGCCTGGTTAGGGTGTTTTGATACTTGTAACCTCTTGTTGCACCAGTCGCATTAATCATTCTAGACCAGTATGTCTGTTGTGGAAAAAGTTTCCGGTGTTCAAGGTGCTTGGATGTAGTCCACCTGTTAACTCCCCTCTTACAGAGTTTGTTTGCACCCAGCTCAGGTTCTAGTCCTGCCTTACTTTGAGGTTTTTTAGACAGTTCCAGAACTGATCTAATAAAAGTCAAGAGGTTAAGGTGCCTGGTTAGGATATTTTGATACTTGTAACCTCTTGCTGCGCCAGTCTCATTAATCATTCTAGACCAGTATGTCTGTTTTGGAAAAAGTTTCCGGTGTTCAAGGTGCTTGGATGTAGTCCTCCTGTTAACTCCCCTCTTACAGAGTTTTTTTACACCTAGGTCAGGTTCTAGTCCTGCCCTCCTTTGAGGTTTTTTAGACAGTTCCAGAACTGATCTGATAAAAGTCAAGAGCGTAAGTTGCCTGTTTAGAATGTTTTTATACTAGCAGCCTGTTCCTTCACCAGCTCCATTAATGATTTTAGAACGTGTCTCTGTTGTGAAGAAAGTTTCCAGTGTTCAAGGTGCTTGGATGTAGTCCACCTTTTAATATCCGTCTGTGAACGACTCTTGGTCTGTGAACCAAGTGAGAAACCTTTACGGATGCGGTCATTCTTGACGGTTGGTTGGGAAGTCTTATAGTGGCAATTTGAAATGTGGGGTGTGGCAGAAAATTTTTGAAGTTACCCAGAGGGTTGCTTGAGTGTGGTTAGTAGTCTGAGAGAGTGCCGCCATTTTTAATGTAGTCATTTTGGGGTTTGTTCTTTGAAAGTAACTAATGAGTAATAATATTGTTATTTTTAATAAATAATAATATTTTTATAATTTGTTTGGGTGAGTAACCTACTTACTCACGGTCATTGCTCGGAACTTTTATTCATCAAAAAGAAAGGCGTTGTAGTGTAACACGGTGTAACATACAGAGACAGACCATGTAGAAAGTTCAAGAATTGGGCAATGTTAGTTCATAATGTAATACCATCAACTTTAATTACGCAAATTTAAATCACATTTGCAAACAACTATTTAAGTGTAGTACAAATAAAGAATAAATGAGCACACTTTTGACGTCATTTACAAATGTTTTGTTGTGAGAGAAATGTATTTTTTTAAAGTTTATTTTTGTTTGTTATATAATTCCTTATTAGTACAAAAAATAACATTTTTGTTACATATAAATAATATTTTTATAGAACAAAACGTAATTGCAATTACTCGAATGCCAGCAATCCTATTAACCATAAATTAACATTTTGTTTAACAACAAATTATTTTGCAACGTACAAAACACGTGGAATAATTTTTTTTTAATTATTCCCAATTTGAAGGAAATTAATAAGGACAGTTTACATGTAGGTGGTTATTGACGTCACTGTTGTTGGAAGTGTTACGCCACTGTTTAAATTTTTGCAATGGTCTATCAAAGCAGATTGAGATTGAAATGTGAACTTTCACATACGCTACCTATTATTTACTATAGAGAACGAGACTAAGAAGCTCATCTTACTATTATTATGATAAATAATTCCATAAACAAGTACCGTATAGGAAAGCGTGGATAAGTAGTTGTTTCCTGTATTACGTATGTAAACAATATTGATGATAAATATTTAAAAAAATAAAACGTAGGAATGTCGACACGTCTACAAGAGACTACTGCCAGCAAATACTTGCTAAATTAATAATACAAAAACTATTAATTGAACCGATGATCATCAGATCATGCGAATCTTAGATACTGATACTCGTTCATTCATAAAGGTGCTTACAAATTAGCTTTGACCTATCACTGACGGTTCTCGAGATATTGCTATTTTAATGCCGAAATATAAAAGTCAGAATTGGAGCCCGATGCCAGGGCTGTAATTGAAATCTTTCAAATCCGATAGGGTTTTGGAGGTTTTCGTATGTAGTAATATTGATGATAAATATTTAAAAAAATAAAACGTAGGAATGTCGACACGTCTACAAGAGACTACTGCTAGCAAATACTAAATTAATAATAAAAAAACTATTAATTGAACCGATGATCATCAGATCATGCGAATCTTAGATACTGATACTCGTTCATTCATAAAGGTGCTTACAAATTAGCTTTAAACTATCACTGACGGTTCTCGAGATATTGCTATTTTAATGCCGAAATATAAGAGTCAGAATTGGAGCCCGATGCCAGGGCTGTAATTGAAATCTTTCAAATCCGATAGGGTTTTGGAGGTTTTCGTATGTAGTAATATTGATGATAAATATTTAAAAAAATAAAACGTAGGAATGTCGACACGTCTACAAGAGACTACTGCTAGCAAATACTAAATTAATAATAAAAAAACTATTAATTGAACCGATGATCATCAGATCATGCGAATCTTAGATACTGATACTCGTTCATTCATAAAGGTGCTTACAAATTAGCTTTGACATATCACTGACGGTTCTCGAGATATTGCTATTTTAATGCCGAAATATAAAAGTCAGAATTGGAGCCCGATGCCAGGGCTGTAATTGAAATCTTTCAAATCCGATAGGGTTTTGGAGGTTTTCGTATGTAGTAATATTGATGATAAATATTTAAAAAAATAAAACGTAGGAATGTCGACACGTCTACAAGAGACTACTGCTAGCAAATACTAAATTAATAATAAAAAAACTATTAATTGAACCGATGATCATCAGATCATGCGAATCTTAGATACTGATACTCGTTCATTCATAAAGGTGCTTACAAATTAGCTTTGACATATCACTGACGGTTCTCGAGATATTGCTATTTTAATGCCGAAATATAAAAGTCAGAATTGGAGCCCGATGCCAGGGCTCTAATTGAAATCTTTCAAATCCGATAGGGTTTTGGAGGTTTTCGTATGTAAGTAATATTGATGATAAATATTTAAAAAAATAAAACGTAGGAATGTCGACACGTCTACAAGAGACTACTGCTAGCAAATACTAAATTAATAATAAAAAAACTATTAATTGAACCGATGATCATCAGATCATGCGAATCTTAGATACTGATACTCGTTCATTCATAAAGGTGCTTACAAATTAGCTTTGACATATCACTGACGGTTCTCGAGATATTGCTATTTTAATGCCGAAATATAAAAGTCAGAATTGGAGCCCGATGCCAGGGCTCTAATTGAAATCTTTCAAATCCGATAGGGTTTTGGAGGTTTTCGTATGTAAGTAATATTGATGATAAATATTTAAAAAAATAAAACGTAGGAATGTCGACACGTCTACAAGAGACTACTGCTAGCAAATACTAAATTAATAATAAAAAAACTATTAATTGAACCGATGATCATCAGATCATGCGAATCTTAGATACTGATACTCGTTCATTCATAAAGGTGCTTACAAATTAGCTTTAAACTATCACTGACGGTTCTCGAGATATTGCTATTTTAATGCCGAAATATAAGAGTCAGAATTGGAGCCCGATGCCAGGGCTCTAATTGAAATCTTTTAAATCCGATAGGGTTTTTGTGGTTTTCGTATGTAAGTAATATTGATGATAAGTATTTAAAAAAATAAAACGTAGGAATGTCGACACGTCTACAAGAGACTCCTGCCAGCAAAAACTTGCTAAATTAATAATAAAAAAACTTTGAACCGATGATCATCAGATCATGCGAATCTTAGATACTCACACTCGTTCATTCATAAAGGTGCTTACAAATTACCTTTGACCTATCACTAACGGTTCTCGAGATATTGCCATTTTAATGCCGCAAAATAAGAGTCAGAATTGGAGCCCGATGTCAGGGCTCTAATCGAAATCTTTCAAATCCGACAGGATTTTTGTGTTTTTTAGGAATCTTATTTTATGTGGACGTTTGGAGTGTTAGAAGCTGATTGTTTTGGAGCTGTTGAAATTGAAACAGGTGAAGCACATTTATTTATACCTCGCCTTCCTGATAGTCATGCTGTATGGATGGGTCCCATTCACACTCTAGATGACTTTTCCAAGAAGTATTTAATTCCAAATGTTCATTATAGTGATAACGTAAGTTCATTATGTTTTTTAAATAAAAACAAGTTCTAAAAAGATTTTTTTTCTATTTTTAGATTGTTGATGTTCTAAAAAAATTGAAAATAACCAATTTACTTGTTTTGGTAAGTTACAATTAATTATTTACTAGAAAAACTAGAAATTGTTAGTTCACATGAAATAAAAGTTTGTACAGCTAAGGAAATTAATTTTAAATCTTAACAGAACGGAAATTGAATTTTCTATCGTTTTGATTTAATTATACAGGGTGAGTTTGGATCGATGTAAAAGTTCATCGATAAAAAAGGTCTTCTGGACTGACTTCAAAATTCGATGTAATTTTAATGACCCATCGATCCCAACCCCAACACCCATGAAGTACCTACAGTCAGCCTCACAATTATTGGCCACCCTGCTATAATTCTAGCACAAATTGTGGATGCAACCTTCATAAAACGTCCTTCCTAAATTGAGGGGTAACTTTATTTTGCCAACAAGTAGTAAATCAACAACCTCCCCTTCTGTCGCTTTGCAGTTGTTGGCTAATAACCACCCTGTCGTATAGCCACAGTGGCCAATAATTGTGAGGCTGACTGTACGTGTGATTTAATTCTTAGCTGTAATGAGAAATTCTTAACCGAGTTTCGAGCCGTGTTTATTGTTTGTTATTTTTGTTTTAAGGATGGCGTTAACAGCGATAGCGGTTTCAGACCACAGGAACCAAATTTCCCAGGAATCAACGAGTAAGTTGATTACAACTTTTCCTAAAATCGCTAAATTTGATTATAAAACTTTTAGATTTTCGTTAGATAAGGAAATACTGTATAACGAAATGGCTGATTTGTAAGTAACAACTCTAAAAAATTTTGAATTTCTTTAAAATTTTGATCTATTTGCTAGGCGTGTAGTTAAGACCGATATGGAAATAGATGTAATGCGTTATGTTATTGAAACATCATCTGCAGCTCATCGTAAAGTTATGAGGATGGCTAAGCCTGGAAGAAGTGAATTTCAATGCGAATCAGAATTTTTACATCATAACTATAGTATCGGTGGATGTAGAAACGTTTCTTACACCTGCATATGCGGCTCTGGATCCAACGGCGCTATACTTCACTACGGCCATGCTGGTGCTCCCAACGATAAGTATATCAACCCTGGAGAATTATGGTAAAAAAACTAATTACTTTAAAACTCACCTAACTCACTATTTTTAAGTTTGTTCGACATGGGCGGTAATTATTTTGGATACGCAGCTGATATAACTTGTTCTTTTCCCGTCAACGGTACATTCACGCAAGACCAAAAGTTTATTTATGAAGCAGTTCTTGAAGCTAATTTAGCAGTGGCTAAAACTGCAAAACCAGGTGTTAATTGGACCGATATGCATTTACTTGCAAATCGCGTGCTTTTGGAGGAGTTGAAGAAAGGTGGGCTTCTGAAAGGCGACGTCGACGATATGGTCGCTGCTGGATTAGGATATACGTTTCAGCCTCACGGTTTGGGCCATCTTCTTGGATTAGACGTTCACGATGTTGGAGGATATTTACCTAGTACTCCTAAAAGAGGTGCCAAAGTTGTCGGTCTTCGTAATTTACGTACTTCTAGGAATCTTCTGAAAGGAATGGTTCTAACAATTGAACCAGGGTGCTATTTCATCGACCCTGTAAGAATTGTCCTTCAGAGTTTTATTTTTGGCTAATAGTAATTTTTTTAGTTGTTAGATCAAGCGTTAGTAGATCCCACTTTATCGCAGTTTTTAGTTCCGGAGGTTCTTGAAAGGTTTAGAGGATTCGGTGGGGTGAGAATTGAAGATGATGTGTTAATTACAGATGAAGGAGTCGTGAATTTAACCAAAGTTCCAAGAACGTAAGTTTATTGGAATATGGAAGTCATCTAATGTTACATTATTTGCTTTTTAGTGTCAAGGAAATTGAAGACTGGATTGCTCTTAAAGATGATGATAAATATTAAGTCTTCATGTCAAAGAGACTTATACTGTTTAGCCCACATATTGGGTTAAATAAATTAATGTTTACTATATTTTTGTTAAAGGAAAAACGTTTTGTCTTCAATGGACAAGTTTGGTGCAACCGAGTCTGTTCAATATCAGATGAGGACTCATGCACATACAGTGTGTCCCCTGATGGGGAGCCAATAGGGAAAATAAAATTTATTTTCATTTTAGCTACAAAAAGTTTTGCTTCTTTTCAAACTCCCAAATATGCAAAAATATTAAAAATGAGTCTTCAAATAAACAAGCTATTGGGCTTTTTCTTTAACTTTGAAAAAAATTTTGAGAAAAAGCTCAATAACTTCTTTATTTGAAAATTTATTTTTAATATTTTTGCATATTTGGGAGTTTGAATTGAAGCAAAACTTTTTATAAAGAATACTTTTTTTACCTAAATAGAAAAATAAATTTTTTTCCCCATTGGCAACTTTATCCGGGGACACACTGTATATGCGGTTTCTTCTCTGATTGAATGTTACACATTAGTCCATTCCATACGTTTTTTTCATTTCTGTGCTGTTCCTGTACAGAAAAGTACAAAAGTTTTGATTTTTAGCCAAACTTGTCCATTGTATGCATTTAATAAGCCATAATAATTAGATAGCGCCTTTACTCGAGACGCCATTGTGCTGACTTTAATGCGCCACATCAACTATAAAAAATAAATTGTAAAGGCTTTATTTTTTATAATTTAAAAATACCTTTGGGTGGCTTAAGGAACAATATTATGTGCCTACATTGCTACCTACTAGAACGCGCCCTAATTATGGTGTAATTATATCAACAACTACCTACATACCTAAATGTATTATATCCAAATGTGTATCTATTTTATTCAAAATATAAATGTATTTCTTGTTACATCTTAGTTTTTGTATTTGTGGACATGCTCCACTCTTTATAGTCCAGTTAAATAAGATTAAATAAAGGGTTAACCTCAGAATAGAAGTCAGAAAGCTAAATATTTGCACAAACCTATATTTTTGCAAATATCTCGTTTCCTATGCATCATGCGTCATTAGAGGACTTATAAAACTTGTAGAACAGAACATTTTCTACAAATTTGGTCTGATTCATTTTTTTGTGCGATCAACCGTTCGCGAAATATAGCGCGGAGAGTGGGAGGTGCGTTAACACTAACTTTTTCCAATACAAGAAAAAATTGTTATACAAGGTTCTTAGAAATATATCTGAAAATTACGTAGCTCCTGTTATCATCATAAATAAAATAAAAATGTTTTTTTCCGGGATCGAACCTAGGACTGCGTGTAAGCAGAATTTTTCGACATAAACTGTCTAAAATCCTAATTTCATTTTTTTTCTTAAATTTGGCATAAATTGAAGTTCAAAATATACATTATGTTCAGAAATCTAATTTTATGAGCTTTCAAAATATTATAAAATATACAGGGTGTTCTATTTAAATTAAGAAATTTGATTTCATTTCCGGTTAAACAGGAAGTCAAAATATAAAGTGTTTGGTATCGAGTAATAGCTAATTTTACGAGCTTTCAAAACATTTAAAAATATACAGGGTGTTCTTAAAAATTTGATACTTTTGTAATTTCCGGTTTAACCGGAAGCGTTTTGTTAACCGAAAATAGTGTCAAATAATAGATATTCATGGGATTGACCTACATATCAATTTTCAAGTTTTAATTTCTATTAAAAAAGAAGTTGGAGATTTTTGAAATTTTGACATTAAAAAAATCATAACTCCGAAACGGCTCGAGCGATTTTGATAAAAATTTAGATTTACATAGAGAAATACATTGTCTATAACATATCAAAAAAAGAAAAAATATGGCAGAGTAAATTTTGAGAAAATTCATGTCAAAATTTTGACCTACTTTGACCCCTTAAAGGTAGTCAATTTTGAAACAATTTTGAAAATCGACTTGTTTAAGACGAAAGCCCTATATTTTGGCTGTATAATGCCGTTTTGAGATTTTTATAATATTAATTACCGGACAAGTTATAAGGGAAAAACCACAAAATGGAACAATCGTTCTATTGGCCGCCATTTTGAATAAAAAAATTTGAAATTTTTTTCAGTTGGGGCTCACTTGGACTATCTTATAGCCATGTAGAAATGAATTTGGTCCAAATTTGCAAATATGCGCCCAAAAATAACCACCTTATTTTTGGACACCCTGTATAGATTTCTTATAAAAGCTTATTACGTCGATGAAATAATTTTAAACTGGCTAAAATCAAATTTCATAATTGGAATAATAAATAATAATTGGAATTTCTTAATTGGTTCAGTAGTTTTTGCTTCAGGGGGGGGGGGTTACATACAGACATCTTGGTTCAAAAAATCGAAAAATTTTTTTTTGCATTTTTGGAATCATGGGGACTCAAAACGTAGAGAAATGCAAAAAAAAAAATTTTTTTTTCTCGATAACAATTTTTTCTTGTATTGTTTCTCCCATTCTCCGCGCTATACTTCCAGAACGGTTGATCGCACAAAAAAATGAATCAGATCAAATTTGTAGATAATTTTATGATCTACAAGTTTTATAATAAACTAATGACGTATGATGCATAGGAAACTAAATATTTGCAAGAAAACGTGGACTTGAGATTGTATGAGACTTTTGAGCCAGTCTTTAGAACACCAAAATATAGCTTTATACAAATATTTAGCTTTCATTCCAAAATTAAACTCTTATTTGACTGGATTATTATTGTGGATGGATTTGGATTATCCAAATGGATAACAAATCCATTTGGTGGCGTAAAGACGTAGTTGGGAATAAAACACAATTTCCAAGTTTAGCTTTAATTACAATTACTCATATTAATAAATAATATATCACAGATTTTCATTGCAATAAAGTTTAATTATAGTAAAATAACATGCAGCAGCAATAAATGCATCTGAGAACCTATTAAAGAGTATTTTATAATTCTTCTGTCCAAACTGTGGAATGATTAGTTCTTAAAAACACTTTGTACGATTTGATGTTTCAGTGGTAGACAAATTTATAAATTAATTAGTAAAATGGCCCGATCGGACATTTAAAATCAAATCACACTTGTAACGATTAATCCTCCAATAACGTAAAACAATAACATTATTAAAAATATAAAATTTAACAAAAACTACAATTGATTTATATTAAATACCTTTGGTATCCTCCTCCATTTCAATACTAGGCAAACTTAAATTTGTAAGTTGTTTGCTATGCAACTCGATACTTAACAAATAAGCGTCGAGCATGCGTTCAGTACAATGCGCAATAAACCGAACAAACGGCCTTACATCGCCACGGTTCGCTATGTTTAAATACTCGTAATATTTCTTCCTATTATTTTTAATAATCATAACTGGAGGATACCCGGATCGTAATAAAATTAAATTCATTATAAGTCTACTTGTGCGTCCATTTCCATCAGTAAAAGGATGAATATCTACGAGCTTATAATGAGCTAAAGCGGCGTATCGAACAGGATGCATGTGTTTGGCTTCATCAGAGTTTAACCACTCGACGTAACTCTGCATTAATCCGGGTAAGTCTTCAGGTGGTGGAGGAACGTGACTACCGATAAAAACTTGCTTATCTCTAAACACACCGCTCGATATAGGATCGACGTGCCCTAAAACGCGTCTGTGGATGCCCAAAATTTCTTTTACTTCAATAACCGGAAACTGAGTTAAAATTTTAACATATTTCATAGCTAGTTCTAATCCTAAAATTTCATTGTGCTCCATTATGCTTTTTCCTTGCACGGCTTGGCCCGTTTCCAAAACATAAATCAACTGGTCGATCGTCATGGTGTTACCTTCAATTCCAACCTTCAAAATTTAGTTAGTTAGCACAAAAGGTCCAAACCAACTTTGTTTGTGGTAATATTTAAGCAAAAATACTTACGGTGTGATAAATATGGAGAAAATAAGCTTGTCGCTTAACGACATCATAAAACGGATTTGTTTTTTGTAAAGTTTTCAACATATCACGTTTCTGATCGATATTTTTAAACACTTGCAAGTCCAACTTATCGACAATATCAGCAGTACGTAACCTATTACTTAAAGCAGCCTCGTGATTTGGAGAATATGTTAAAGCCTAAAACAACACCTTTAAAAACAAGCAAACGTTAACCCAAAACTCACCTTAACGTACAACTCATCTGCAGCAATTATATCATTTTTAATCAACTCGATGAACTCGCCGTAACGATTCAAAACATCGGGGTTGTCAGGTTCGATGGATGCGGCGTGTTCGAATAACTTCATCGCTTTATCCATTTTACCAATAGTTTTGAAATTCATAGCGGCCTTTAGCGAGTTATGCGCTTCGGATTTTGAGTCTTGTTTATTGTCTAAAATAATTGTTGGATTCTCGGTGGTGGAGTGCGATTTTAAAACTTCGTTTATCGAATTTAATACTTGCGACTCGTCGTGTATGTTTAAAGCGTGGCGTTTTCTTACTTCCGTTGGTATCATGTCTTCGAACACTGGTTTGTTTGGTTTTACTTGAGTTTTTTTCATTTGAATGTACGAGCCGTGTAAATGTTGGAGGACACCGACAAGCACACATATCACAGTTATTAAAATTGTTATTATAATAGTAGCTATGTTCATTTCGTTAAGTTATAATTGTTTAAAATTAAAGGAAGTACAAGCGGTAAGAACATTATCACTTAATTTGTTAACAGTTTTAACCATGTTTTATAAATTTGACGTGGCGGTATAGTAGGTAGCTTTATATGACGTGTCGTTAAACGTAGAGATGGTACGAAATGCGCGAACCTGTTATTTTGGAACAGGTACGTGGTTGCTGTTCCGAGGAACAGCTCCGTGATTTTAAATATAAAAGGTCTTGTTATCTTATCATGAAAGTAAATTAATGATATCTACACTATTAAATGATCAGTGATAAGAAAATTATGTTCCCACTCTAACGATTAGTCCTTTTTTTAGCATCGGTACGTATAGGAATTGGAACAGATATTTGGAACAGGTATTCGAAACTGTTCCGCAAAAATTCCACTCCGTACCATCTCTAGTTAAACGTCAAAAAGTTGTAGTCTATACTGTGGCGCCACTTATTTTTTTATTTTATTTTAATAATTTACAGAAACCTGTATTATTACAACAAAAGTTGACTTAAAATAATAATTTTTGAATTTAATGTCGTTGCATTTAATAAAAAAGACGAAATTAAGTAATAAAAAAAAGTTATATAAAACGATAGTGGTGACAGTTGCGGTTGCATTAAAAGTTTTGTTTACACAAGTTGGCATTCTATGAGTTACTAACAAACGCGAAGTAGCCTATTATAAGCGGTAGTGTGTTTGAGTGAGGTTATAATCTCGTCCTAAGTTAATAAACAAAACTAAATTCGTCTTATTTATTAATGTAATTAGTGATTAGTAAAAATCTGTTCCTTTTTAAGTTTAGTTTAGTTTGTTCTGTGATATAAAAATGCCGGAACGGTTTAAAGTAACTAGATCGGAAGAGTCGAACACTTTATTAAATCAAAATTACGGAATTGATAGTGCAAATCAAGAAAATGATGAGACCAATAATGATACGGCTTCGCAAAATTTATTACCGAGTTATATGGAGGCAATCATGCACAGCCCAACAAGTAATGGTTAGTGCAAATTGTTTATTTAAACTTTTTTTACTCTTTTTCGCCATCGCTCCAAATTTCAAATTTAAACGGCATGTGTCAGTTTTTGTTTATTTTTTGTCACGTTTGAAATTTTGGCGCCAAAATATTTTTTTTTCTATATACAGATTTTAATTTAAAAAAATTGAAATTTGATATATTAGTAAGTATAATTTTTGAAAAATTTTCAAAAAATATACATGCGGTATGTGGAGGGGTGTAAAAATTCCATTGATGTTATCATGCGAAAATCTAATCAGAAAAGTAACACCTTAATGTTATTATTATCAAAATCGGTATTACCAAGTATAATCAAAATTTTCTAATTGGTTTGGTTAATGTAGGTAATCAGATTGGATTTGAGTTGAGGAATATTTTTATAATGGAGCTTTACGAGATTACCTACGTATTTAGATAAACAAACGCAAAACTGAAACCCCTTAAAGGATTGTTTGATGACACTTTTATAATGGGGACAATCGATCAATTCGGTGCACATGTCATTTACAACTTTAGTTTACAAAAACGAGTACCCTGCCTATCGAAACGCTATTAAAAAATATGTTACGTATTAGGGATAAGGGCGGATAAGGAATAACGTAATTTGAATTGCATGTAAATTTTCCTAGGTACAGTTTTATATAATTTATCGAAATATATTTATCATAAATTGTAATCTGAGAACTAACATTTGTTTTAGTAGAAATTCTATTTGTATCGTAGATTTCACAACTATTTGTATTGCTCACAATAGTTATCCAACCTTAGGGAAGATTATCAACCCTATACCATACCATAATTCCTAATAAAATATTAAATTTCTACAATTAAGATAAATTTGGCATTATTTGAAAATTTCGAAATATAAGCTTGTTAAAATTTTTGGAGAGGATGCCACCCCCCATATTTTTAATTTCTAATTTTCAGTTAAATTTTTTTTCGTATAAATACCCACCTGGTATATTTTAAAAAAGTAAACTAATAATCAAAAAAAACAATGGATGTGGTCATACGAGGAACTTCTTCCTGTAGTATTTTTTTTGTGCATTTCTTCGTATGGCCACATCCGTTGTTTTTATTATTATTATTTTTATGTTAATATAAATTACATGATATTAAAATAAATTTTTTTTTAAATTGCTTTCGTCCGGGATCGAACCTATAACTTCTGCATGTAAGCAGAATTTTTAGACATAAATTGCCTGAAATACTAATTTCATTTTTTTTTTTTAATTTTCATAAATAGAAGTTCAAAATATACATTATTTTATATGTTGAGAAAGATAATTTTACGAGCTCTCAAAATATTGAAAAATATACAGGGTATTTCATTAAAATTAAGAAATTTGATCTCATTTCCGGTTAAACCGGAAGTCAAAATATAAAGTGTTTGGTATCGTCTAACAGCTAATTTTGGGAGCTTTCTGAATATTTAAAAATATACAGGGTGTTCTTAAACTTTTAGAAATTATTTTAATTTCCGGTTTAACCGGAAGCGTTTTGTTAACCGAAAATAGTGTCAAATAATAGATATTCATGAGATTAGTAGATATATTCATTTTCAAGTTTTCCTTTCTTTTACAAAATAAATTAGAGATTTTTGAAGTTTTGACATTAAAAAAATAATTACTCCAAAACGGCTTGAGCGATTTTGATAAAAATTTATATTTCGATAGAGAATTACGTTTTCTGTAACATATCCAAAAAAGAAAAAATATGGCAGAGGAAATTTTGAGAAAATCCCTTTCAAAATTTTGACCTACTTTGACCCCTTAAAGGTATACAATTTTAAAACAACTTTAGAAATCGACTTTTTTAAGACAAAAGCCTTATACCCTTATATTTTAGCTGTACAATGCAGTTTTGAAATTTTTATAATATTAATTACCGGCCAAGTTATAAGAGAAAAACCACAAAATGGGACAATCGTTCTATTGGTCGCCATTTTGAATAAAAAAATTTGAAATTTTTTTTTTCAATTGGGGCTCACGTTTACTGCCAAGTAAAACTGATTTTGGCCCAAATTTGCAAATATGCGCCCAAAATAACCACCTTATTTCTGGACACCCTGTATAGATTTCTTATAAAAGCTTATGAAATAATTTTAAAGTGGCTAAAATCAAATTTCATCAAAATCGGTTCAGTAGTTTTTGCTCTAGGGGTGACGCGGGGTGACGACTTCCATCCATATACAGGATGTATCCGAAATAGGTGGACAAACTTCAAGGGGACGTTTCTTACCTAAAATTAAGGTACCCGTATTTTTTTGTTTTGGTCAATTCCAATTTTTGAGCGGTGTGGGAGCCCCTAACAGCGGGCCCCTTAACATAATTACCATATTCTACTTTTGTTAAAGTCGCCAGAGGGCGCTAGTTACGGGCAACTGTTCTTGGTTTTTCTGCAATAACTCTTTTGGCCAAAACATTTTTCAATTTTTTTATTGCATAATTAAATGTACAATTTCATTATCTAAAAAGAAGTATGTTAACTACTATCTTATCTTAAACTTTAAGGATTAAAAGTTGGTTAAAATTTCAAAATGCGATGTCTCAAAATCGGCTTCGGCCTTTTTATTCATTTTTGGATACTTTATAGACATCGTAGTTCTCCATCGAACACCGCATATTTTATTTACTTTTATAAAGCAGGACCGGAGTTATGATATTTTGAAAATTCCAAAAATCGACTTTGTAATTAAAATGAAAATTTTAAAATTAGTACGTATAGTAATCCTATCAATACCTGTTTTTTGACACTATTTTTAGTTAACAAAACGTTTCGGGTTAAACAATAATGTAGAAAAATATCAAAAGTTTTTTGTAACACCCTGTATATTTTTAAATATTTTAAAAGCTCCTGAAACTAGCTATTAGATGATATCAAACACTTGAATTTATCCGGAAATATCAACAACTTTCTTAATTTAAATGAAACACCCTGTATATTTTTGAATGTTTTAAAATCTGTTCAAATTAGTTGTCTGTTGATGTCTATGTACTTCTACTACCTTGTTAAAAAAATTAGCATTTTAAAGGGCAAAAGCGTTATTGTATTTCCTCCCCTTAACGATTACAACACAATACTTTTGAATTAAATTTCTTTTATTTAACATTTCCTGGAGATTTAGCCCAAAAAAATTCCAAACAAACTTCACCATAACCACTAATCTTTTTAATTGGGTTAATCTTGATTCTCATAGTTATTAAAAAAAATCTATATTTTTAAATAAAATTTCATCGCGCGGAAGAAAAATAAAAAAAAAGGTAAAAGATTTTCTTTATTTTAGCAAAAACTAAAAACCTAAATTTTAATTATTTTTGTAAAAGCTTCATTAAAGCCAATTAGGAGTATAATGTAAGTGACAGTCTTGGAAAATCAAGTTGCATCAGCGTTATAATTAAATTGGGGTGGATTTATAAAAATTAAATGAATGGATTCTTAAATTGACCTTTTTATTAATTTACCCAAACTTACCCTTTGTTTATTGATTGGTTTTGTTTTTCTTCGATTATTTGTTGGCATAGCTGATCTTGTCGCTTACCATTATTATACAGTCGAGCTTAATAGAAGCTTAGAAGGTGATTATGTTTTGATTATTATACTTAAAATGAATGGAACTGTTTTGTACTTTATTCCACAATATGAAGGTGAGAAAGATAAAGCTTAGATAAAGATTAGTGTGCTCGCAGAGCTTTTCATATTTTTCTTTACGTCGGTAAATCTTGACTTTTTTTATTAATGCGCAACTTATCGTTTTTCACTACTACCGGTTGGGATTGGAAAAACTTTATAATCGAAAAGTGCAATACAAAATCGTTATTTCGATTATTTACAAATTGAGAAAAATAGTCTTTAGAAATATTCAACACAATTTAAGTTTCCACGCTTTCATATTTAAAATTACTCTATAATACGATTTCAGATAATGCTCTCGCTCTTGGTATGAATTTAAAAAGGCCAAGTTGTCTCTTAGGACTGCGACAGGAAAGGGAATTTTAGCTCTAATATATTTTATAACTGAATTATAATAAATTGGTCCTTTTTATGTAGCTTTTTACCAACTAGGAAGTTATAAACATACAGAACCGTATTTAGGGGAACTGTAACGGCTCGTTAGAGATGACCTAAGATTTCGAAGTTTAAAATTATAATAAGGCCCCTTTGAGGTTTTTAAGAAATTAATTTTTGTGAGCCAATGACGGTTTTTAATAATTTTGAAATTTGAGTGGCGATCTGAGGTAGGGGAGATGCAATGAAACGGACACTTTTTTTCAAATAGCTCTATTTTCCGAACAAAACATAAGTTCTAATAAATACTTGGTAAAGTAACAAAACAATTATTCATAATAACATACCAAGCAGTAAAACTAAGTTTTACTTTTAAAGTAAAGTCGGGAAATGTCCATTTCATGGCACCATGCGCATTGAAACTGATACATGGGGTTATGTAAAAGACATGCTTTAGTTTTACAACATTTGCACGAAAAAGTAAGAGAAGCTTAATATTATTGATTTATAGATTCTTTTATAAACTTGTTCAAAGAGAAAAATTTTCAAAAACAAAATATAATAATTAATAATAATAAAATAAAGAAACAAACCAAATTTCTTTTTAATAGTTGTCCATATAAATATGTACATACCTTAATATACGTTTTGCCATAATAGTAAGTAAAATAAGTAAATACATCCCTATCTTGAAGCATACAAAACTTGTAACAATATTTACTTTTTATATGAATAAAAACAAAACACTCTACTTCCGGTGTATTAAACGAGAGGTTATGTTCACGTTATAGTTTGTTTATAAGTATATTAAGTTACATAAATATACTAAAATTTCAAATTTAAATGCCTTTTGGTTTTCGAGATAATGACAATGTCCGTTTCATTGCGGTCTTCCCCTATTCAAGTGTAAATACAAAATAGGTTTCGCTCTACAGTTAATCTAATAATAGGTTTTTAATAATAATTAATAAAGGTCTGTTGCTTTTTATCAACTAGGAAGTTTTAAACATGCAAAATCGTATTTAGGGGAACTCGAGGGGGAACTGTAACGGCTCTTTAAAGGTGATCTTAGATTTCGTAATTCCAAATGGAAAAAATCCCCCTTGAGGTTTTTAAGAAATTAATTTAGTGAGCCAATGAGGATTTTTTAAAATTTTGAAATTTGAGTGGCGCTGTGAGGTAGTCAAGTTGCAAATACAAAATAGGTTTCGCTTTACAGTTAATCAATGAGGATTTTTAATAATTAATAAAGGTCTATTGCTTTTTACCAACTAGAAAGTTTTAAACATGCAAAATCGTATTTAGGGGAACTCGAGGGGGAACTGTAACGGCTCTTTAAAGATGATCTTAGATTTCGTAATTCCAAATGGAAAAAATCCCCCTTGAGGTTTTTAAGAAATTAATTTAATGAGCCAATGAGGATTTTTTAAAATTTTGAAATTTGAGTGGCGCTGTGAGGTAGTCAAGTTGCAAATACAAAATAGGTTTCGCTTTACAGTTAATCAATGAGGATTTTTAATAATTAATAAAGGTCTATTGCTTTTTACCAACTAGAAAGTTTTAAACATGCAAAATCGTATTTAGGGGAACTCGAGGGGGAACTGTAACGGCTCTTTAAAGATGATCTTAGATTTCGTAATTCCAAATGGAAAAAATCCCCCTTGAGGTTTTTAAGAAATTAATTTAATGAGCCAATGAGGATTTTTTAAAATTTTGAAATTTGAGTGGCGCTGTGAGGTAGTCAAGTTGCAAATACAAAATAGGTTTCGCTTTACAGTTAATCAATGAGGATTTTTAATAATTAATAAAGGTCTATTGCTTTTTACCAACTAGAAAGTTTTAAACATGCAAAATCGTATTTAGGGGAACTCGAGGGGGAACTGTAACGGCTCTTTAAAGATGATCTTAGATTTCGTAATTCCAAATGGAAAAAATCCCCCTTGAGGTTTTTAAGAAATTAATTTAATGAGCCAATGAGGATTTTTTAAAATTTTGAAATTTGAGTGGCGCTGTGAGGTAGTCAAGTTGCAAATACAAAATAGGTTTCGCTTTACAGTTAATCAATGAGGATTTTTAATAATTAATAAAGGTCTATTGCTTTTTACCAACTAGAAAGTTTTAAACATGCAAAATCGTATTTAGGGGAACTCGAGGGGGAACTGTAACGGCTCTTTAAGATGATCTTAGATTTCGTAATTCCAAATGGAAAAAATCCCCCTTGAGGTTTTTAAGAAATTAATTTAATGAGCCAATGAGGATTTTTTAAAATTTTGAAATTTGAGTGGCGCTGTGAGGTAGTCAAGTTGCAAATACAAAATAGGTTTCGCTTTACAGTTAATCAATGAGGATTTTTAATAATTAATAAAGGTCTATTGCTTTTTACCAACTAGAAAGTTTTAAACATGCAAAATCGTATTTAGGGGAACTCGAGGGGGAACTGTAACGGCTCTTTAAGATGATCTTAGATTTCGTAATTCCAAATGGAAAAAATCCCCCTTGAGGTTTTTAAGAAATTAATTTAATGAGCCAATGAGGATTTTTTAAAATTTTGAAATTTGAGTGGCGCTGTGAGGTAGTCAAGTTGCAAATACAAAATAGGTTTCGCTTTACAGTTAATCAATGAGGATTTTTAATAATTAATAAAGGTCTATTGCTTTTTACCAACTAGAAAGTTTTAAACATGCAAAATCGTATTTAGGGGAACTCGAGGGGGAACTGTAACGGCTCTTAAAGATGATCTTAGATTTCGTAATTCCAAATGGAAAAAATCCCCCTTGAGGTTTTTAAGAAATTAATTTAATGAGCCAATGAGGATTTTTTAAAATTTTGAAATTTGAGTGGCGCTGTGAGGTAGTCAAGTTGCAAATACAAAATAGGTTTCGCTTTACAGTTAATCAATGAGGATTTTTAATAATTAATAAAGGTCTATTGCTTTTTACCAACTAGAAAGTTTTAAACATGCAAAATCGTATTTAGGGGAACTCGAGGGGGAACTGTAACGGCTCTTTAAAGATGATCTTAGATTTCGTAATTCCAAATGGAAAAAATCCCCCTTGAGGTTTTTAAGAAATTAATTTAATGAGCCAATGAGGATTTTTTAAAATTTTGAAATTTGAGTGGCGCTGTGAGGTAGTCAAGTTGCAAATACAAAATAGGTTTCGCTTTACAGTTAATCAATGAGGATTTTTAATAATTAATAAAGGTCTATTGCTTTTTACCAACTAGAAAGTTTTAAACATGCAAAATCGTATTTAGGGGAACTCGAGGGGGAACTGTAACGGCTCTTTAAAGATGATCTTAGATTTCGTAATTCCAAATGGAAAAAATCCCCCTTGAGGTTTTTAAGAAATTAATTTAATGAGCCAATGAGGATTTTTTAAAATTTTGAAATTTGAGTGGCGCTGTGAGGTAGTCAAGTTGCAAATACAAAATAGGTTTCGCTTTACAGTTAATCAATGAGGATTTTTAATAATTAATAAAGGTCTATTGCTTTTTACCAACTAGAAAGTTTTAAACATGCAAAATCGTATTTAGGGGAACTCGAGGGGGAACTGTAACGGCTCTTTAAGATGATCTTAGATTTCGTAATTCCAA
This sequence comes from Malthinus seriepunctatus, assembly GCA_963924605.1. Classification (NCBI taxonomy): domain Eukaryota; kingdom Metazoa; phylum Arthropoda; class Insecta; order Coleoptera; family Cantharidae; genus Malthinus; species Malthinus seriepunctatus. The sequence continues at coordinate 2,031,774 of OZ004605.1, forward strand.
ATGGAAAAAATCCCCCTTGAGGTTTTTAAGAAATTAATTTAATGAGCCAATGAGGATTTTTTAAAATTTTGAAATTTGAGTGGCGCTGTGAGGTAGTCAAGTTGCAAATACAAAATAGGTTTCGCTTTACAGTTAATCAATGAGGATTTTTAATAATTAATAAAGGTCTATTGCTTTTTACCAACTAGAAAGTTTTAAACATGCAAAATCGTATTTAGGGGAACTCGAGGGGGAACTGTAACGGCTCTTTAAGATGATCTTAGATTTCGTAATTCCAAATGGAAAAAATCCCCCTTGAGGTTTTTAAGAAATTAATTTAATGAGCCAATGAGGATTTTTTTAAATTTTGAAATTTGAGTGGCGCTGTGAGGTAGTCAAGTTGCAAATACAAAATAGGTTTCGCTTTACAGTTAATCAATGAGGATTTTTAATAATTAATAAAGGTCTATTGCTTTTTACCAACTAGAAAGTTTTAAACATGCAAAATCGTATTTAGGGGAACTCGAGGGGGAACTGTAACGGCTCTTAAAGATGATCTTAGATTTCGTAATTCCAAATGGAAAAAATCCCCCTTGAGGTTTTTAAGAAATTAATTTAATGAGCCAATGAGGATTTTTTAAAATTTTGAAATTTGAGTGGCGCTGTGAGGTAGTCAAGTTGCAAATACAAAATAGGTTTCGCTTTACAGTTAATCAATGAGGATTTTTAATAATTAATAAAGGTCTATTGCTTTTTACCAACTAGAAAGTTTTAAACATGCAAAATCGTATTTAGGGGAACTCGAGGGGGAACTGTAACGGCTCTTTAAGATGATCTTAGATTTCGTAATTCCAAATGGAAAAAATCCCCCTTGAGGTTTTCAAGAAATTAATTTAGTGAGCCAATGAAGATTTCTTTAAATTTTGAAATTTGAGTGGCGCTGTGAGGTAGTCAAGTTGCAAATACAAAATAGGTTTCGCTCTACAGTTAATCAATGAGGATTTTTAATAATTAATGAACGTATGTTGTTTTTTACTAACTAGAAAGTTCTAAATATGCACAACCGGAGTTAGGGTAACTCGGGGGGAAAGTGTAACGTTTCTTTAGAGATGATCTTAGATTTTTAAAATCGAAAATACCTCGATTTGAAGTATTCAACAGAAGAGGTTTTGCTCTACGGTTAATCAATAAGGGTTTTTAATAATTAATAAAGGTCTGTTATTTTCAAGGTTTTTATAAAGAATGAGGGTGCATATTGAGTAGCTTTATTGAAGAGGTAACCCAAATATAAATATATTTTTACTATTTGTTTTCTTTTTATAAAAAGTTTTTAAAAACAATTTTAATGCCAAGTGTGTTTAAGGCTTTAAAAGCTTTAGTTTGTAAGGGTTGGTTTGCTTGTGATATATTCAGTAGGTCGATTTATTAAAATAGTAGGTATCTTGAATAATGTATGATATCTTGCATAAATTACAAGATATGTTTCAACTTTCGTCCTGTTTATCCTTGAGATTTGTAACGATTGTTTTTCTTTTTTGTACCATTACACTTATTTCCATATCCTATTTTACATTTTTCAAGCCATTAACTACAATTTTATGCAAGAAAAATTAAATGACACTTTTAACCTACATTGAAATATTGTTTAATGTTTTTTGGTTAAATCAAGGATGCTCCTTACTGCTTATTAATAAACTAAAATAAATAAATCAATGCGCGAATTGATTGGAGATATAAATAATACTAGGATAAGCAACTAGCATAACTTCCGAGCTTTTCTTTTCGATTGCTTTTGTATTTGAGAGTTTAGAAATAGATTTAGAATTGTTTTGACTTATTCAGACTTTATTGTACTTGACATATATCACTTAAATGTGTCTTTTTCAAGGTAATTATGGCACGATTCCGAATCCTTACACAGTATTGATTCAACGATTCAAGTAACAAAGGTATAAATTTGTCCTGACAAATTTTTTTCTTATATCTAACTAACTTAAAGACTTCAAAACTGTTTAAAACTCGATGATTAATTTGGAACTTGTTAGAATCTCTAACTTATAACATTAAAGTTGCACGAATTTTAGCTTTAGGCGACGCTTTTAATTATCTTTATGTTGCAATATCAAAATCATCTTTGTTTTTATTGAACGTTTCGTGTATGGATTATTTTATCGCTCAAAAAAGCTACAGATTGGATCAGTTGGTTAGATGGGGCGCCCACTTGATCACCCGAAGGAAATTAGTTAAGACACTTGACCAAATCCAGTAGTTTGTAGGCACTTAAACGCTTACTATATGCTTTATTCCTACTTTGAGCTATTCCTACAAGCTAAACTAGCTGGCTTAGGCTTAATTATAAAGCTCTTTGACGAACTAAAGCCCCCCAAGATGCTACAGGTGATCTGATTGGATGAGATGGTTAGATGGAGCGACCACTTGATCACACGAAGGAAAACAGTCAGACGCTTGACCAAATTGAGTCGTTTGTAGAGCCTTAAACGCTAACTATATGCTTTATTACTACTTTGAACTTAACGAGAATTTACTAAAGGTGCCTACAGGTGATCTGGACATTGTGAACTTAAGTCAGCACGATATATTAGGAGTTGCTGACTCACGACCTGGCTTAGGCTTGATTATAATGCTCTGTGACGAATTGAAGCCCCCAAAGGAGCTACAGGTGATCTGATTGGATCAGATGGTTAGATGGAGCGACCACTTGATCACCCGAGGGAAAATAGTCAGACGTTTAACCAAAGCGAGTCGTGTGTAAGGCCTTAAACGCTTACTATATGCTTTAGTCCTACTTTGAGCTTAACAAGAATTTACTAAAGGTACCTACAGATGATCTGGACATTGTGAACTTAAGTCAGCACGATATATTAGGAGTTGCTGACTCACGACCTGGCTTAGGCTTGATTATAATGCACTGTGACGAATTGAAGCCCCCAAAGGAGCTACAGGTGATCTGATTGGATCAGATGGTTAGATGGAGTGACCACTTGATCACCCGAGGGAAAATAGTCAGACGTTTAACCAAAGCGAGTCGTGTGTAAGGCCTTAAACGCTTACTATATGCTTTAGTCCTACTTTGAGCTTAACAAGAATTTACTAAAGGTGCCTACAAATGATCTGGACATTTTGAACTTAAGTCAGCACGATATATTAGGAGTTGCTGACTCACGACCTGGCTTAGGCTTGATTATAATGCTCTGTGACGAATTGAAGCCCCCAAAGGAGCTACAGGTGATCTGATTGGATCAGATGGTTAGATGGAGCAACCACTTGATCACCCGAGGGAAAATAGTCAGACGTTTAACCAAAGCGAGTCGTGTGTAAGGCCTTAAACGCTTACTATATGCTTTAGTCCTACTTTGAGCTTAACAAGAATTTACTAAAGGTGCCTACAAATGATCTGGACATTTTGAACTTAAGTCAGCACGATATATTAGGAGTTGCTGACTCACGACCTGGCTTAGGCTTGATTATAATGCTCTGTGACGAATTGAAGCCCCCAAAGGAGCTACAGGTGATCTGATTGGATCAGATGGTTAGATGGAGCGACCACTTGATCACCCGAGGGAAAATAGTCAGACGTTTAACCAAAGCGAGTCGTGTGTAAGGCCTTAAACGCTTACTATATGCTTTAGTCCTACTTTGAGCTTAACAAGAATTTACTAAAGGTACCTACAGATGATCTGGACATTGTGAACTTAAGTCAGCACGATATATTAGGAGTTGCTGACTCACGACCTGGCTTAGGCTTGATTATAATGCACTGTGACGAATTGAAGCCCCCAAAGGAGCTACAGGTGATCTGATTGGATCAGATGGTTAGATGGAGTGACCACTTGATCACCCGAGGGAAAATAGTCAGACGTTTAACCAAAGCGAGTCGTGTGTAAGGCCTTAAACGCTTACTATATGCTTTAGTCCTACTTTGAGCTTAACAAGAATTTACTAAAGGTGCCTACAAATGATCTGGACATTTTGAACTTAAGTCAGCACGATATATTAGGAGTTGCTGACTCACGACCTGGCTTAGGCTTGATTATAATGCTCTGTGACGAATTGAAGCCCCCAAAGGAGCTACAGGTGATCTGATTGGATCAGATGGTTAGATGGAGCAACCACTTGATCACCCGAGGGAAAATAGTCAGACGTTTAACCAAAGCGAGTCGTGTGTAAGGCCTTAAACGCTTACTATATGCTTTAGTCCTACTTTGAGCTTAACAAGAATTTACTAAAGGTGCCTACAAATGATCTGGACATTTTGAACTTAAGTCAGCACGATATATTAGGAGTTGCTGACTCACGACCTGGCTTAGGCTTGATTATAATGCTCTGTGACGAATTGAAGCCCCCAAAGGAGCTACAGGTGATCTGATTGGATCAGATGGTTAGATGGAGCGACCACTTGATCACCCGAGGGAAAATAGTCAGACGTTTAACCAAAGCGAGTCGTGTGTAAGGCCTTAAACGCTTACTATATGCTTTAGTCCTACTTTGAGCTTAACAAGAATTTACTAAAGGTACCTACAGATGATCTGGACATTGTGAACTTAAGTCAGCACGATATATTAGGAGTTGCTGACTCACGACCTGGCTTAGGCTTGATTATAATGCACTGTGACGAATTGAAGCCCCCAAAGGAGCTACAGGTGATCTGATTGGATCAGATGGTTAGATGGAGCGACCACTTGATCACCCGAGGGAAAATAGTCAGACGTTTAACCAAAGCGAGTCGTGTGTAAGGCCTTAAACGCTTACTATATGCTTTAGTCCTACTTTGAGCTTAACAAGAATTTACTAAAGGTACCTACAGATGATCTGGACATTGTGAACTTAAGTCAGCACGATATATTAGGAGTTGCTGACTCACGACCTGGCTTAGGCTTGATTATAATGCACTGTGACGAATTGAAGCCCCCAAAGGAGCTACAGGTGATCTGATTGGATCAGATGGTTAGATGGAGTGACCACTTGATCACCCGAGGGAAAATAGTCAGACGTTTAACCAAAGCGAGTCGTGTGTAAGGCCTTAAACGCTTACTATATGCTTTAGTCCTACTTTGAGCTTAACAAGAATTTACTAAAGGTGCCTACAAATGATCTGGACATTTTGAACTTAAGTCAGCACGATATATTAGGAGTTGCTGACTCACGACCTGGCTTAGGCTTGATTATAATGCTCTGTGACGAATTGAAGCCCCCAAAGGAGCTACAGGTGATCTGATTGGATCAGATGGTTAGATGGAGCAACCACTTGATCACCCGAGGGAAAATAGTCAGACGTTTAACCAAAGCGAGTCGTGTGTAAGGCCTTAAACGCTTACTATATGCTTTAGTCCTACTTTGAGCTTAACAAGAATTTACTAAAGGTGCCTACAAATGATCTGGACATTTTGAACTTAAGTCAGCACGATATATTAGGAGTTGCTGACTCACGACCTGGCTTAGGCTTGATTATAATGCTCTGTGACGAATTGAAGCCCCCAAAGGAGCTACAGGTGATCTGATTGGATCAGATGGTTAGATGGAGCGACCACTTGATCACCCGAGGGAAAATAGTCAGACGTTTAACCAAAGCGAGTCGTGTGTAAGGCCTTAAACGCTTACTATATGCTTTAGTCCTACTTTGAGCTTAACAAGAATTTACTAAAGGTACCTACAGATGATCTGGACATTGTGAACTTAAGTCAGCACGATATATTAGGAGTTGCTGACTCACGACCTGGCTTAGGCTTGATTATAATGCTCTGTGACGAATTGAAGCCCCCAAAGGAGCTACAGGTGATCTGATTGGATCAGATGGTTAGATGGAGCGACCACTTGATCACCCGAGGGAAAATAGTCAGACATTTAACCAAAGCGAGTCGTGTGTAAGGCCTTAAACGCTTACTATATGCTTTAGTCCTACTTTGAGCTTAACAAGAATTTACTAAAGGTACCTACAGATGATCTGGACATTGTGAACTTAAGTCAGCACGATATATTAGGAGTTGCTGACTCACGACCTGGCTTAGGCTTGATTATAATGCTCTGTGACGAATTGAAGCCCCCAAAGGAGCTACAGGTGATCTGATTGGATCAGATGGTTAGATGGAGCGACCACTTGATTACCCGAGGGAAAATAGTCAGACGTTTAACCAAAGCGAGTCTTGTGTAAGGCCTTAAACGCCTACTATATGCTTTAGTCCTACTTTGAGCTTCACAAGAATTTACTAAAGGTGCCTTACAGATGATCTGGACATTGTGAACTTAAGTCAGCACGATATATTAGGAGTTGCTGACTCACGACCTGGCTTAGGCTTGATTATAATGCTCTGTGACGAATTGAAGCTCCCAAAGGAGCTACAGGTGATCTGATTGGATCAGATGGTTAGATGGAGCGACCACTTGATCACCCGTGGGAAAATAGTCAGACGTTTAACCAAAGCGAGTCGTGTGTAAGGCCTTAAACGCTTACTATATGCTTTATCCTACTTTGAGCTTAACAAGAATTTACTAAAGGTGCCTACAAATGATCTGGACATTTTGAACTTAAGTCAGCACGATATATTAGGAGTTGCTAACTCACGTCCCTGCTTAGGCTTGATTATAATTCTCTGTGACGAATTGAAGTCCCCAAAGGAGCTTCAGGTGATCTGATTGGATCAGATGGTTAGATGGAGCGACCACTTGATCACCCGAAGGAAAATAATCAGACCCTTGACTAAATCCAGTCGTTTGTAGGGGTTTCAACGCTTACCGCGTACTTTATTCTTTATTGAGCTTAACAAGGATTCACTACAGGTGCATACAGATGATCTGGACTTTTTGGACATAAGTAAGCACGATATATTAGGTGTTGCTGACACACTTCAGCAGCAAGACTTCAGTAAGTCTTCAGTAAGTGCATGAATATAAAGCTCAACTGACGAACTGGACCACGCAAAGATGGTACAGGTGTTTTGGTTGGATCAGATGGTTAGATGTGGCGACTTAATCATCTGAAGGAAGTTGGTCAGACGCTTGACCAAATCGAGTCGTTTGTAGGGGTTTACTTTGAGCTTAACAAGGATTCACTAAGGTGCCTTCAGATGATCTCAACTTTGTGGACTCAAAAACGCTACATGTGATCTGATGCGGAGATGGGTCTAATCTAGTCGTCTGTTAGGGGGCTTAAGCTGACTACAAATACTTTGTTCCTACACTACGCTTTAATTAAAACCTTTTGAGCTTAACAAATTTGACCTTTTGTTATTTGAAAAATTGCGTTTTATTACATTTTAATATTTGAAAAAAGAATATTACGTACAGATGTTAATGAAATTGATGCGATATAAATATAATTTAAGCCCTTCCTTTTATTAGAACAATTTTAATTATTCATATATTCGCTAATTGTTAAACAATTTTTTTTAAATGTCAGCAAGGATTTCGTTTACTTCAAAAGGTCACTTAACAGATGACTTTTAATTATTTTAATTGTTAATTAATTACACTTGTTGATTTTACGTTGAAATTAATGGTTTGAAAGAACAATCAAATTTTGATTTTGTTAATTATTATTTTTTTAATTTTCATATTTTTTCGTCTTTTGAAACTTAATTACGTATAATATTGAAATTTTCGATGTCATAAACAAGCAAGGAAGTCTACAAATTGAATTTTAAAACTTTATAAAAGTTTAATATTGCAACATTTTGAAGGCAACAGAGCTTTTCTATTTTTAACGCGATTTTTCATAGTGCAGTGCTTTGCAATGCGAGTTATTTTATGAGATATTAATACATAACGTTCATAAAGCGTAATTGCAGTCTTTCAAAATAATTTAAGTATCTTTTAATGGTTTTTCTCCTACTCAGTCCACTCAAACGTGATCGCTGCTATAGTGATAAACGTGCAAGCTCGCACTGAGAGCCTAAATTAAATTTCTCGCTTTAAAAAATTACAATTGGGGTGGTTGGGTGGTTAATGAGCTAAATTCTTTAAAAAATTTTGACACCCCTTTTTAACACTCTTGGGGCAAGGTAGGCGTCGCCTGTCTTGTCTACATAGTTACCACGTCCCTGTCTGTTGTCCTCTTGGGCAATTGCAGCTTTTTGCTCTGCTTCCACACAATTCAACCATGTTTGTAGTGCCTTAAAACTTAAAACCATCTCCTCATACCTATAAACGATTAAAATTTAATGAAATATTTTAAAGTAATAATTTTTTTGTATAAAAATGATAAAAGTATTGAAGTTAATTGTGTTTTAGATTTGAAAGGTAAAATCAATCAAAACCTTGAACCTTCATAATAAATATTTACTCATATCTATAACAATAACGCGATGGTATTAGTTTCCGAGGGGCTATTTGTTTTATTATTAAAATGGTGAAATTGAAATTTTTGCCAAGAGTGATGTAGGAAAATTTTAAAACGAGATGGCTAAATTTAGTTTTTGAAATGAGTAAATTAAAAAAATTGGGAATTACTGCATTAATTTTGAATCGGTTATAAATATAAATTAATAACGAATAATTTTAAATGCGGATTATAATAACTTTTGACATTAATAATTTCCAAAATCCTATAAATTTATAATTTATTTTAAAATTATGCACGTATTGTTTGTTATTTGGGAGATGTTAAATTTGCTATTTTAAATTGGATATCGATTTTTGCTTAATTTAAAATTAATAACTTTGGAAATAACAGATTTTAATTTTATCAAAATCTTATCTTTAATTAAGTGAAAAGACAGAGGGATAGGTTCGGTTGAAAATTACTTATTTATTAAAAAATGTTGATTAAAGATTTTTGTACAGGAATTTATTTGAAATAAAATTGCTTTGACGCTCTCCGTCAAACAATCCATTGATTTGTTTTTAATTCATTCGCAATTGCGGTGCAGCGATTTTCAATCGGTGTCGAACAAAAGATCTTCGTTATGCCACCAGTTAAAGGAAAACTTTCAATGCGATTTCAGAAAAATTTTCTAACTAACCCAATATGCATTATTCAAACAAGCACAGTGCAAAAAATAAAAATCTTTTTAAATACTCAACTTCTGTGTTTGTGTGTCTACCGGAATGTCTCTTTATGTAGCTTTGCTTTCATAACTTCCTTAACTTTGTATGTCTATTTGCTTTTCTTTCTATCTCTCGTTTTCAAAATATTTGTTTGCTTTCTATCTCTCATGTCGTCCAACACCTATGGTTCTTATTTGTCTAAAAGCGTCTTTAAAGAAAAAGAAAATTCTATACAGATCCGTCAACACTAAGGTGCATTGTGGTTGCAGGTATAGTTTTTCCAGTGCGATGATTCCATAATTTGTGTATAAACAGAGTCACAAGTTTCTATTATGTATTTACCATAAAGTGTTGAGACTCTAAATAAGGGTGGCTGGTGGGCATGCATTTCTAAAGAAAATTCTCCTGAGGTGTATAGAGCACTAAGGTGCATTGTAGTCGCAGCTACAGCTTTTCCAGTGTCATGGTTCCATGATTTGTGTATTAGCAGAGTCAAAAACTTCATTATGTATTTATCGTAGTGTTGCGACTTTCAATAAGGGTGGCTGGTGGGCATGCATTTCTAAAGAAAATTCTCCTGAGGTGTTTAGAGCACTAAGGTGCATTGTAGTCGCAGCTACAGCTTTTCCAGTGTCACGACTCCATGATTTGTGTATTAGCAGAGTCAAAAACTTCATTATGTATTTATCGTAGTGTTGAGACTTTCAATAAGGGTGGCTGGTGGGCATACATTTCTAAAGAAAATTCTTCTGATGTGTTTAGAGGACTAAGGTGCATTTTAGTCGCAGCTACAGCTTTTCCAGTGTCATGACTCCATGATTTGTGTATTAGCAGAGTCAAAAACTTCATTATGTATTTATCGTAGTGTTGCGACTTTCAATAAGGGTGGCTGGTGGGCATGCATTTCTAAAGAAAATTCTCCTGAGGTGTTTAGAGCACTAAGGTGCATTGTAGTCGCAGCTACAGCTTTTCCAGTGTCATGATTCCATGATTTGTGTATTAGCAGAGTCAAAAACTTCATTATGTATTTATCGTAGTGTTGCGACTTTCAATAAGGGTGGCTGGTGGGCATGCATTTCTAAAGAAAATTCTCCTGAGGTGTTTAGAGCACTAAGGTGCATTGTAGTCGCAGCTACAGCTTTTCCAGTGTCACGACTCCATGATTTGTGTATTAGCAGAGTCAAAAACTTCATTATGTATTTATCGTAGTGTTGCGACTTTCAATAAGGGTGGCTGGTGGGCATGCATTTCTAAAGAAAATTCTCCTGAGGTGTTTAGAGCACTAAGGTGCATTGTAGTCGCTGCTACAGCTTTTCCAGTGTCATGATTCCATGATTTGTGTATTAGCAGAGTCAAAAACTTCATTATGTATTTATCGTAGTGTTGCGACTTTCAATAAGGGTGGCTGGTGGGCATGCATTTCTAAAGAAAATTCTCCTGAGGTGTTTAGAGCACTAAGGTGCATTGTAGTCGCAGCTACAGCTTTTCCAGTGTCATGATTCCATGATTTGTGTATTAGCAGAGTCAAAAACTTCATTAAGTATTTATCGTAGTGTTGCGACTTTCAATAAGGGTGGCTGGTGGGCATGCATTTCTAAAGAAAATTCTCCTGAGGTGTTTAGAGCACTAAGGTGCATTGTAGTCGCAGCTACAGCTTTTCCAGTGTCACGACTCCATGATTTGTGTATTAGCAGAGTCAAAAACTTCATTATGTATTTATCGTAGTGTTGCGACTTTCAATAAGGGTGGCTGGTGGGCATACATTTCTAAAGAAAATTCTTCTGATGTGTTTAGAGGACTAAGGTGCATTTTAGTCGCAGCTACAGCTTTTCCAGTGTCATGACTCCATGATTTATGTATTAGCAGAGTCAAAAACTTCATTATGTATTTATCGTAGTGTTGCGACTTTCAATAAGGGTGGCTGGTGGGCATGCATTTCTAAAGAAAATTCTCCTGAGGTGTTTAGAGCACTAAGGTGCATTGTAGTCGCAGCTACAGCTTTTCCAGTGTCATGATTCCATGATTTGTGTATTAGCAGAGTCAAAAACTTCATTATGTATTTATCGTAGTGTTGCGACTTTCAATAAGGGTGGCTGGTGGGCATGCATTTCTAAAGAAAATTCTCCTGAGGTGTTTAGAGCACTAAGGTGCATTGTAGTCGCAGCTACAGCTTTTCCAGTGTCACGACTCCATGATTTGTGTATTAGCAGAGTCAAAAACTTCATTATGTATTTATCGTAGTGTTGCGACTTTCAATAAGGGTGGCTGGTGGGCATGCATTTCTAAAGAAAATTCTCCTGAGGTGTTTAGAGCACTAAGGTGCATTGTAGTCGCAGCTACAGCTTTTCCAGTGTCACGACTCCATGATTTGTGTATTAGCAGAGTCAAAAACTTCATTATGTATTTATCGTAGTGTTGAGACTTTCAATAAGGGTGGCTGGTGGGCATACATTTCTAAAGAAAATTCTTCTGATGTGTTTAGAGGACTAAGGTGCATTTTAGTCGCAGCTACAGCTTTTCCAGTGTCATGACTCCATGATTTATGTATTAGCAGAGTCAAAAACTTCATTATGTATTTATCGTAGTGTTGCGACTTTCAATAAGGGTGGCTGGTGGGCATGCATTTCTAAAGAAAATTCTCCTGAGGTGTTTAGAGCACTAAGGTGCATTGTAGTCGCAGCTACAGCTTTTCCAGTGTCATGATTCCATGATTTGTGTATTAGCAGAGTCAAAAACTTCATTATGTATTTATCGTAGTGTTGCGACTTTCAATAAGGGTGGCTGGTGGGCATGCATTTCTAAAGAAAATTCTCCTGAGGTGTTTAGAGCACTAAGGTGCATTGTAGTCGCAGCTACAGCTTTTCCAGTGTCACGACTCCATGATTTGTGTATTAGCAGAGTCAAAAACTTCATTATGTATTTATCGTAGTGTTGCGACTTTCAATAAGGGTGGCTGGTGGGCATGCATTTCTAAAGAAAATTCTCCTGAGGTGTTTAGAGCACTAAGGTGCATTGTAGTCGCAGCTACAGCTTTTCCAGTGTCATGATTCCATGATTTGTGTATTAGCAGAGTCAAAAACTTCATTATGTATTTATCGTAGTGTTGCGACTTTCAATAAGGGTGGCTGGTGGGCATGCATTTCTAAAGAAAATTCTCCTGAGGTGTTTAGAGCACTAAGGTGCATTGTAGTCGCAGCTACAGCTTTTCCAGTGTCACGACTCCATGATTTGTGTATTAGCAGAGTCAAAAACTTCATTATGTATTTATCGTAGTGTTGCGACTTTCAATAAGGGTGGCTGGTGGGCATGCATTTCTAAAGAAAATTCTCCTGAGGTGTTTAGAGCACTAAGGTGCATTGTAGTCGCAGCTACAGCTTTTCCAGTGTCACGACTCCATGATTTGTGTATTAGCAGAGTCAAAAACTTCATTATGTATTTATCGTAGTGTTGAGACTTTCAATAAGGGTGGCTGGTGGGCATGCATTTCTAAAGAAAATTCTCCTGAGGTGTTTAGAGCACTAAGGTGCATTGTAGTCGCAGCTACAGCTTTTCCAGTGTCATGATTCCATGATTTGTGTATTAGCAGAGTCAAAAACTTCATTATGTATTTATCGTAGTGTTGCGACTTTCAATAAGGGTGGCTGGTGGGCATGCATTTCTAAAGAAAATTCTCCTGAGGTGTTTAGAGCACTAAGGTGCATTGTAGTCGCAGCTACAGCTTTTCCAGTGTCACGACTCCATGATTTGTGTATTAGCAGAGTCAAAAACTTCATTATGTATTTATCGTAGTGTTGCGACTTTCAATAAGGGTGGCTGGTGGGCATGCATTTCTAAAGAAAATTCTCCTGAGGTGTTTAGAGCACTAAGGTGCATTGTAGTCGCAGCTACAGCTTTTCCAGTGTCATGATTCCATGATTTGTGTATTAGCAGAGTCAAAAACTTCATTATGTATTTATCGTAGTGTTGCGACTTTCAATAAGGGTGGCTGGTGGGCATGCATTTCTAAAGAAAATTCTCCTGAGGTGTATAGAGCACTAAGGTGCATTGTAGTCGCAGCTACAGCTTTTCCAGTGTCATGATTCCATGATTTGTGTATTAGCAGAGTCAAAAACTTCATTATGTATTTATCGTAGTGTTGCGACTTTCAATAAGGGTGGCTGGTGGGCATGCATTTCTAAAGAAAATTCTCCTGAGGTGTATAGAGCACTAAGGTGCATTGTAGTCGCAGCTACAGCTTTTCCAGTGTCATGATTCCATGATTTGTGTATTAGCAGAGTCAAAAACTTCATTATGTATTTATCGTAGTGTTGCGACTTTCAATAAGGGTGGCTGGTGGGCATGCATTTCTAAAGAAAATTCTCCTGAGGTGTTTAGAGCACTAAGGTGCATTGTAGTCGCAGCTACAGCTTTTCCAGTGTCACGACTCCATGATTTGTGTATTAGCAGAGTCAAAAACTTCATTATGTATTTATCGTAGTGTTGAGACTTTCAATAAGGGTGGCTGGTGGGCATACATTTCTAAAGAAAATTCTTCTGATGTGTTTAGAGGACTAAGGTGCATTTTAGTCGCAGCTACAGCTTTTCCAGTGTCATGACTCCATGATTTTTGTATTAGCAGAGTCAAAAGCTTCATTATTTATTTATCTCAAAGTGTTGCGACTTGCATTAAGAGTAGCTGGTGAGCATACATTTATTTCTAAAGGATATTGTACAGAGATCGTTGGAGCACTAAAGTGCGTTGTAGTAGCAGGTATGACTTTTCCAGTTTTATAATTCCATAATTTGTGTATAAACAGAGTCAAAAGATTCGTTATTTATTTATCAGAAAGTGTTGCGGCTTTCAGTAAGGGTGGCTGGTGAGCATGCATATCTAAAGAAAATTTTAGAGAGGTCGTTGGAGCACTAAAGTGCATTATAGAGGCAGGTGTAGCTTTTCCAGTGCGATAATTCCATAATTTGTGTATAAACAGAGTCAAATGCTTCATTATTTATTTATCGGAAAGTGTTGCGACTTTCAAAAAGGGTGGCTGGTGAGCATGCATTTGTAAAGAAAATTCTACAAAGGTCGTTGGGGCACTAAGGTGCATTGTGCTAATTTGTATATAAACAGAGTCAAAAGCTTCTATTATTTATTTATCATAAAGTCTTGATACTCTCAATAAGGGTAGCTGGTAAATATGCATTTCTAAAGAGAATTCTTCAGAGGTTTTTTTCTGTCTATTTTCCTGTCTACTTGACTGTATGTCTGGGTGGAAATTGCATCTAAAGGAATTACCATTTATGCAAATCTCGAACAATTGTACCTATAGCAGCAGAAGCCCTTATAGGAAACTTGGAAAGAAGTTTTCGTTAATTTTTGTAATATCAGTGGATGTGGCATAATTTCATTTCTTTTAGTTATGCTAAGTTTATGTAGTTTATAATTGGAAATGTTTGGGAAAATTGAATAAAAGTTTATTAGCAGCCTCCCTAATAAATTTTTGAATGAAAAATTGTACTTGAACTTGCAACAAACAGGGACACGTTTGCACCTAATTTTAGCTTTTGTAACTTAATTTGTTCGTTTATTGCCAACCAAATTTTTACCTAATTTAAATTTTACTTCAAATTGGTTTTTTTTCGTTATTGGATGTTTTTACTTGCAAATTGTGTTCTATTTGTAATAGTACTTTGGACTTAAAATAGCCAAAATGAACAAATTTGGAATGTCGAAAGGTTTTCATTTGTATAGTATTTGAGAGCACCCTTCATTTTGGCATAAGAATTTAATTTGTTTTTAAAACCCTAAGATTTTATTGACAAAACCCCTAAAAGCTGAATAAACATTTTTTGAATTTTAACGTATTAATTGTTTAGTAGCTCCAAGTCGCTCCAAGTTTAAAGTTTATTTAGCTTTTCATCTGAAAATCTCTATTAAAATTAGCTAAACGTTGAAAAATTCGCTTGTAAACAATTTTTTTTCAAAGAAAATTAATTTTGTAGTCGGGACTTCTTGAGAAACTATTTCCATAACTTTATAATTTAATGATGATACTTTTTTAATTCCTTAAGATCTCAAAAATAAACTTCTCGACAACTACAACTACAACTACAAAGGGTAGAGTAGTCGCATTTTCTTTAGCTCGGACGGAATACTTCAAGCAAGCGTTTTCACGTTTTACATGATTTTTTAAAACGAAACACTTATTATATTATAGTACAGGAGCTACTGAATTTATTTCATCATCATTTTATACCGGTTAAAACATCGACTCTGACCGCTTTTTTATAGACATCGTATCTGTTAACCGACTGACGCTCGTTTCATCTTCTTTTATGAATCAGGGCCCGAGTTACGATTTTTTTAAATTTCAAATTATAAAATTTCAAAGATCTATAGTTTCTTTTTCAATTAAAATTAAAATTTGAAACTTGATACATGTATTAATCATACAATTATCTATAATTTGTTGCTATTTTGGATTAAGAAAACACTTCCAGTTAAACCGGAAATGATGAGAAATATCACAAATATTTAGGAAAATTATTTTTTTTTTATTTTTTAAAATCTAGCAAAATTAGTTATTTGATGATACTAAACAATTTATTTTTTGACTTCCGGTTTGACTGGAAATAGATACAACTTTCTTATTTTAAATGGAACGCCCTGTATATTTTTAAACATATTAAAAGCTCGTAAAATTAGCTATCTGTGATAGCAAATATCTTACAATTTTAATTTCGGTATTAGATACTATGACGAAAAGTAGAGCATGAGCGTCTTAATTTTCAACCAACCAGTGGAGTGCTTTTCACCCATTGGAAGCTTGCCAAACTTTTATTTTAATATTGTGGTATGATATTGGGCAGCATATGA
This sequence comes from Malthinus seriepunctatus, assembly GCA_963924605.1. Classification (NCBI taxonomy): domain Eukaryota; kingdom Metazoa; phylum Arthropoda; class Insecta; order Coleoptera; family Cantharidae; genus Malthinus; species Malthinus seriepunctatus. The sequence continues at coordinate 2,047,609 of OZ004605.1, forward strand.
AGCGAAATTAAATTTTTTTTCGACGTATTAATAGGAAAAACCAATGGTTTTCACGTTATTTTACTAAGATTCAATGCTATCGCAACCACAAGTTGCCTTCTATTAAAACGATTTTATAATAATTCGTCATTATTATCATTTTTTTAACTTCTACAAGAAAAAGTTAAAAATAATAAAAAAAAATTTTATTACATTTCTGGACGTTTTGAGTCCCTCTGATTCCAAAAATGCAAAAAAAAATTTTTCGATTTTTTGAACCAAATGTCTGTGTCCCCCCCCCTCCTTGAGCAAAAACTACTGAAGCGATTTTGATCAAATTTTATTTTAGCCACTTTAAAATTATTTCCACTGAAATTGAAACCCAATTGAAAAAAAAATTTATTGAAAATGGCGGCCAGTAGAACGATTGTCCCATTTTTTGGTTTTTCTCTTATAACTTGGCCGGTAATTATTATTATGAACATTTCGAAACGTCATTGTACAGCCAAAATATAGGGCTTTCGTCCTAATCCAGTCGATTTCTAAAATGGCTTCAAAATTGTCTATCTTTAAGGGACCAAAGTAGGTCAAAATTTTGATATAGATTTTCTCAAAAATTGGGCCGAAACGGTGATTTTTTGTCGTTAATATTCATTTTAGGAAATAATGTTCAATATAAAAGTTTTTTATGAAAATCTTATCTACATTTAAGAATGATTAAAAAATTTTTTTCTTCAATTGTTTTTGAGTTAGACCTATCCGCAAAATTTTTTTAAATGGTAACGTATTAATTTTATGCTACCATTCGGTAGAGCATTTTTTTCTCTTTATAATAGTATTCAAAAAAAAACTTTTTTAATTTTATTTTTATAACACTTTTTCGACAAAATGCCGGTTAAAGTATTTTCGAATAGTAGGCAATAGTAGGTACATCTAAGATAAACAAAAGCGGAGTGATAAACAAACTCGAGCGAGTTGATATTACATTAAATTTTAATTAATAAAAATTCAATATTAAAAAAGTTCTCGATATGGCCACATCCGTTGTTTTTTATATATTTTGCAGTTACCAATCTATAATTTTTTTGTGGAAAACTATGTATCGTGATAGTATAATTTAAATCTTAATTAGTCTCCTGTGTGTTGTTTCCCTTTGTTATAGGGGTTGATTTGTTAGGCGCATGTCATAAAGTCAAAAGTTTTCCGTCAAAGTTTTTTTTAAAAATATTTTTAACAAAAGAATATTTTTGTTTTTGTAGTAAAAAAAATCGAAATTGTTATCTACATTAAGTTTAGTTTTTGATTGACGAGCACGTAAAGTTTAGGAATGAACCCATGAATCTGGCTGTCAAGGAAAATTTGAAACATACCGTCTAAGAAGTTTAAAAAGAAAATTTATTTGGAAACAAAAGTGACGGAGACAAAGGTAGATATAGGTTTTTTGTTTTATAAATGAACTCGTATAGAAGAAACAAATCTAAATTACTTATCGATAAAGGATTATGGTTGCGCTTTTCAATTTGGGCGTGAAGAAAAATTTATTTCGTGCAAAGAGTTTAATCTAAAACTTGTTGGTCGGTGTTGGTTGCCAATATTACTCGAATGGGGGTGGGTTTGTATTTAATGTTATGGATACAGGTGCTTTACATATCATCATTTTTGAATATTTTCCAAAGAGTATTTTTCTCCGAGATGGTATTAGAGAAACTTGTTGAAACGTTTTGTATGTTATTTTAATATTTTAAACTACTTGTGCTTAGCTTTAGCAAACTCGGTGTGTTTGTATAAGTAATAAGATTATTTGTGCCAAATATAATTTAAAATTTACGCGGTTTGCATTTGGAGAGTAAACATGGACGTTTAACTTAATTAAAAGTTCTCTTTTGACCTTCCGTTATCTTTTTAAGTATTGGGAATTTTTTTTGTTTTATTGCGATTTATGTTGATTGGTCGACAAGTAAAGAAGGTGGTAAATGTGAAATTGGTAGGACGAGATGGGGATGAAAATAAAGTACTTTTTGCTCGGTAGCGCAGGTAGGTGTCTAGAGAATGGTACATGGCACGAAGGACTGGGGATGCTGCGCGTGCGGCTTCTTTGTCAATAGGTCCTGGGGGTTGCACTAACTGGAGCAGGGATGCTGCTGCGTTTAGTCGCTTACAACTACCGACGACGTTCGGTCATCGAATTTACTACTAAAATCGGCACCTGGTCATCGGCGCCCGCGGTGGATGCCGGCTTCTTGTCATGTCCGCAGGCGAAGATGACCGTAAGGCACCGGCCTCCCCTATCCCCAAACCCATTGCTGATGGACATTGCTCTCCAACTAAGGAACCAGGTACTAGCTTTTACCAACCTAATATCTGGTAGTCCTCAAAAATATTTTTTAAGTATCGCTCGAAATATTTTTAAAAATATTTTTTTGTGTAGAATAAATTTTTTGTATTTTTTTCTTCTCAAAAACTTAATTTTTTTTTTTTTGAAATTATTTATTAAACGCAATTACTTCGAAAACTTACTATAATGTACTTATAATGTGTTAGATTAGATGTAAAATAGGAAAATTATAAAAAAAATTTAAATTTGAAAAAATGTTTTTGAGATTTTCAAGTAGTGGCGGGATAAAGTATTTGACGTGCATGAGCAGGCGTCGTAGTGTAACAAATAGCGTGCTGCAGAGCGCGTGTTGGGTCAGTGGGTTAGGCGGCTCCGGGTAGACTTTAGATGCCGGCGGGAAGCTGTGGCAGAGCTATATGGAGTATATCGATCCTTGCCGCCACCGCCCTGTGTTCCAGCGGCTCCGGCTAACCTACATTCGCTATCCCAGCCCAGTTACTGCTCCCGTCATTCCGGATCCGACGTCCCGCGCCGATATCGATCTTGCCCATTATCACCCATCGTCTACCTGATTTGTGATTCCATGTGGATATCAAATGCCACAGATATTTTATCATTCTTGCTAGCACTCGTCAAAAAGGGAACTTTTTGACCAATTTTTCTTTTATAACCAGCCAGTGTGGAAAATCTAATTTTGTTCGTTATTTCGAACGTAAAAAAATTTACTTTTTCTTTCAATCTTTTTTCGACTTTTATATCTAATTAAAAACTTTTAACCGCTCACGCAAATATTATGAAACTTGATACGGCCAAAATATTTTGCGTGAACGCAACTTGTGTTATTTAATTGTTTTAATTTGGTTTCTCAATTTTCTACTACACACAGAAGTTTGTCCAAATCTGCTTCCCTATTAAATTATGAAGTTAAAACGACTTTACTGTTTAATTAAAAAGCTCTTCAAATAATTTATTAAAAATTTTAATTAATGCCTTAGTCTTAAATTTACTTACACCGATCGCTCTAATTTACTTTACTTTTTTATTGCAAATATTAGCTTTGTTTCGATTCTAAAGTTATTTTCAAACTTCTCGCTATTATTAGTTATAATTTAATTAACCAAAATACCATATTAAGATATAAATAGTATCGAAATTGGATTTTTGAAAAAGTTTTAATTGTTTCAAACTTTGCGGCAGCGCCAAAATCCACTTCGCCTCACTAATACCCTTTACGCACATTCGCCCAAGTTTTCGTTTTCTATTAATCTTTTACTTTAACTTGTTCGAGACTGTTAAATGAGCTTCAAAAACTCATAAAATTGCAAAGCTACAAAGTTTTTTTTTTTACAAAAAAAGTCATAGTTACTTCCTTAATCATAACTACTCCCGTAATAATATTACCTCCCATAATTATAGCTAATATACCGTAATTATTGTTAATTCCATAATCTTGTAATGTAGATACTGCCGCAGGCACATTTATTACCATGGTTATAATTTTCATTTAAGTAACTATGACTATGAGTGACTCTGTAAAATCAAATTTTTTTAACCTGTAAATCGCGTATTTTTTCTTACCTAACCAAACCTTCCTCACATCCGTTTTTAATTTCTTATAATTGTTTTTTATTGGAATTAATCAAATCGTCATAGATACTCCCATTAACCGGACGCAAATTAATTTGCGCTTTTGTGTGAAATTATTATCAGAGGTCTCAATTTTATGTAACATAAAAAATGAGGCAGAGAGACTGTTAATGAGCTTCAAAAGCTCATAAAATTGCAAAGCTAAAAAGTTACAAAGTTTTTTACAAAAAAAGTCATATTTACTTCGTTAGTCATAACTACTCCCGTAATATAATTACTCCTATAATTTTAGCTAGTATACCGTAATTATGGTTAATTACATAATCTTGTAATGTAGATACTGCCGCAGGCACATTTATTACCATGGTTATAATTTTCATTTAAGTAACTATGACTATGAGTGACTCTGTAAAATCAAATTTTTTTAACCTGTAAATCGCGTATTTTTTCTTACCTAACCAAACCTTCCTCACATCCGTTTTTAATTTCTTATAATTGTTTTTTATTGGAATTAATCAAATCGTCATAGATACTCCCATTAACCGGACGGAAATTGATTTGCGCTTTTGTGTGAAATTATTATCAGAGGTCTCAATTTTATGTAACATAAAAAATGAGGCTGAGAGACTGTTAATGAGCTTCAAAAGCTCATAAAATTGCAAAGCTAAAAAGTTACAAAGTTTTTTACAAAAAAAGTCATATTTACTTCGTTAGTCATAACTACTCCCGTAATATAATTACTCCTATAATTTTAGCTAGTATACCGTAATTATGGTTAATTACATAATCTTGTAATGTAGATACTGCCGCAGGCACATTTATTACCATGGTTATAATTTTCATTTAAGTAACTATGACTATGAGTGACTCTGTAAAATCAAATTTTTTTAACCTGTAAATCGCGTATTTTTTCTTACCTAACCAAACCTTCCTCACATCCGTTTTTAATTTCTTATAATTGTTTTTTATTGGAATTAATCAAATCGTCATAGATACTCCCATTAACCGGACGGAAATTGATTTGCGCTTTTGTGTGAAATTATTATCAGAGGTCTCAATTTTATGTAACATAAAAAATGAGGCTGAGAGACTGTTAATGAGCTTCAAAAGCTCATAAAATTGCAAAGCTAAAAAGTTACAAAGTTTTTTACAAAAAAAGTCATATTTACTTCGTTAGTCATAACTACTCCCGTAATATAATTACTCCTATAATTTTAGCTAGTATACCGTAATTATGGTTAATTACATAATCTTGTAATGTAGATACTGCCGCAGGCACATTTATTACCATGGTTATAATTTTCATTTAAGTAACTATGACTATGAGTGACTCTGTAAAATCAAATTTTTTTAACCTGTAAATCGCGTTTTTTTTCTTACCTAACCAAACCTTCCTCACATCCGTTTTTAATTTCTTATAATTGTTTTTTATTGGAATTAATCAAATCGTCATAGATACTCCCATTAACCGGACGCAAATTGATTTGCGCTTTTGTGTGAAATTATTATCAGAGGTCTCAATTTTATGTAACATAAAAAATGAGGCTGAGAGACTGTTAATGAGCTTCAAAAGCTCATAAAATTGCAAAGCTAAAAAGTTACAAAGTTTTTTACAAAAAAAGTCATAGTTACTTCGTTAGTCATAACTACTCCCGTAATATAATTACTCCTATAATTTTAGCTAGTATACCGTAATTATGGTTAATTACATAATCTTGTAATATAGATACTGCCGCAGGCAGATTTATTACCGTGGTTATAATTTTCATGGAAGTAACTATGACTATGAGTGATTCTGTAAAATCAAATTTTTTTAACCTGTAAATCGCGTATTTTTTCTTACCTACCTTCCTCACATCCGTTTTTAATTTCTTATAATTGGTTTTTATTGGAATTAATCAAATCGTCATAGATACTCCCATTATTCGCAAATTGTACGCAAATTGATTTGCGCTTTTAATTGTGTGAAATTATTATAAGAGGTTCGCAATTTTATTTTACACAAAAAATGAGGCAGCCACAAAAGTTTCTACACGTATACATAAAATCGTCATAATTACTCCCGTTACCCAAACGTACATTGACCGAAGTATTCGCATTAATCTGTATACTTGAAATTGTGTGAAATTATTATTTTACACAAAATAATTATTATTTAGAGGGTCGGAATTTCATTTAACAAAATAAGATCGGGTATCTTCGAAGCATCGTCATAGTTACTCTCGTTACTCTTACACCAAAATATTAGTTTTTCTATTAATCTGTACTTTAATTGTGTGAAACTATAATAAGAGGTCCGAGGTTTTATTAAACGGAAAAAATCGGGCAGCTACAAAGCTTTCCACGCGAATAATAGAAATCGTCATAGTTACTTCCGTTACCGTTACACACATTCGCCGATTAATTCGTTTTATATAAACCCCTAGTTACAATTTTGTGAAATTATTTTAAGAGGTCCCAAGTTTTATTAAACGGAAAAAATCGGGCTGCTACAAAGCTTTCCACGCGAATCAAAGAAATCGTCATAGTTACTCTCCTTCTTCTTACGCACATTCGCCGAAATATTCGTATTCTATTAATCTGTACTTTTAGCGCTTTCCACGAAAATAAACGAACTCGTCATAGTTACTCTCGTTACTCTTACGCCGAAATATTAGTTTTTCTATTAATATATATTTTAATTGTGTGAAACTATAATAAGAGGTCAGAGGTTTTATTGAACGGAAAAAATCGGGCAGCTACAAAGCTTTCCACGCGTATAATAGAAATTATCATAGTTACTCTCTTTACTCTTACGCCCATTCGCCGAAAAATTCGTATTCTATTAATCTGTACTTTTAATTGTGTGAAATTTGCGGAAATTAGTATAAGAGATCCAAAGTTTTATTGAACAGAAAAAATGGGACAGTAACAAAGCTTTCCACGCTAATTAAAGATCGTCATAGTTACTGCCGTTACTCTTACGCACATTGGCCGAAGTATTCATTTTCTATTAATCTGTACTTTTTATTGTTAGAAATGAATTAAGAGGTTCGAAATTTTACCAAAAGGAAAAAATTGGAAAGCTACAATGCTTCACATGAATATATGCAATCGTCATAGTTACTCCCGTTACTTCTACGCATATTCGCCGAAGTTTCATTTTATATTAATCTGCGATTTTAAATTTTCGAAAATATTAATAGAGATACAACGGATAGGATTGGAAAAATCGTTGGAATTACTGCCATAATCATAGTTACTTCCGTAATCCAATCCATAGTTACTTCCGTAATTATAGCTACGCCCGTAATGATAACTACTTCCTTAGCGATAGCTACGTCCGCGATTGTAGCTACTTCTGTAATCATTATTTCGAAGCTACCCTCTTTTATATGATCGTTCTCGTGGAAGTAACTATGAGTATCAAACACCCTATATTTTTTTTTATCTAATGGCTATTATTTTTAATATTTGAGAATAATTGTCATTGTTATTATAGTAATTTAATTAATAAAGTACATAATTTATTATGAAGTCATAATAATCTATTATGACATCCTTTGGGATGGAAGTTCTAATTGGCTTTAGGAATCTACGAGGTTAATTATCGGTAGTTAGTGAGACCTTATTAATACTTATTAAAACATAACATTACGAAACATAAATTGGGATGCAAAACTAAAATTTGAATAGAAAAGCTAGTAAACTCGTTGATAGTACCCTTCAGTGAACCCTTTGAATAAGTGTGTAGAAAATGAGCTAGTATAACTAAGTTTCTATTAAATTCCTCCCTTTAATCATTTTTATTAATATCCTTTTTGCTTGCACTAAAAAACTCTTTTTGTTAATACACGTTCTCATTAAATTATTTAAGTGGTTGAAAATGATCTCTCTCTTTCTAATCTCTAGGGAGTGTTCCAACTTTTGATTTATTTTAAGTGTGGGAGTAGAGCTGCTCCTGTGGTTTTACAGGGTTTTAAATATGCTGAAAGAGTGAATAATATTTTTGTTCAAAATTAAGTTTTTTGTTTACTTTTCTAAATGAAAGAAAAATTAAATAAAAAAAATATGTTTCGGAAAACTTTCAAAATCAATTTTACCAAAGATATTTTATTGAACTATCGATTATTTTGCTATCGGATGTGAAGCGCTATAACCCGTTTATTATATCGTAATTTCGGTCAAAAGTTATCCACTTGAGATTTTATCATTTTTTTGCTCGATAGCCACCAAACCAAATCTATTAAAACGCTAGGCACGTCGGATACCCGGCATCGGGCGTCATTTAGTGTACCTACAGAAATGAAGCTCGGTATTGAAGTTTCGTACCATTTTTGAGACACATGCTATCCTTGCGACGGATAAGTCGCAATGTTAATATTTTTGGCGCCCGATCTCGGATATCCGGCGTCTGCCGGTAAACACGTCAGTTTATTGGGTTAGCTTATCAGTCGTCTATTTGAATCTATGTTACGGCACCGGACTGTTATATCCTGGCGTTTCTGGCGACGCACGCCGTTTTAAGGACAGGACGAACAAATGTACACGAAAGGTGTGACTGATAAAAACTAAAAAAGGAAATGTAATGAACATGTAGATAGGAAAGATGAGCACAGATTAGCTCGTATGTAAAACGAAACTCTCGAGAGCTTGTAAGACTGTACGGACAATCACCAAGGAAATACGTGGTTTTCTTCTCGATTATTTTTTGAACTTTTTTCAATTGAAAAACATTTATTAATCGATTTTTCTTTTTGATTAAGCGTTGAATGAATGTTTATTGTTAAATTTCGGTCTCTGAGACCGGATTTATGTAACTGCAAGCCGGATACGCGGCATCGGGCGCCACTTACTCTACCTATAGAAATAAAGCTCGGTATTGACGTTTTGTATCATTTTTGAGACACATGCTATCCTTGCGACGGATAAGTCGCAATGTTAATATTTTTGGCGCCCGATCTCGGATATCCGGCGTCTGCCGGTAAAGACGTCCGGTTATCGGGTTAGCTTATCAGTCGTCTATTTGAATCTATGTTACGGCACCGGACTGTTTTATCCTGGCGTTTCTGGCGACGCACGCCGTTTTAAGGACAGGACGAACAAATGTACACGAAAGGTGTGGCTGATAAAAACTAAAAAAGAAAATGTAATGAACATGTAGATAGGAAAGATGAGCACAGATTAGCTCGTATGTAAAACGAAACTCTCGAGAGCTTGTAAGACTGTACGGACAATCACCAAGGAAATACGTGGTTTTCTTCTCGATTATTTTTTGAACTTTTTTCAATTGAAAAACATTTATTAATCGATTTTTCTTTTTGATTAAGCGTTGAATGAATGTTTATTGTTAATTTTCGGTCTCTGAGACCGGATTTATGTAACTGCAAGCCGGATACGCGGCATCGGGCGCCACTTACTCTACCTATAGAAATAAAGCTCGGTATTGACGTTTTGTATCATTTTTGAGACACATGGAATCCTTGCGACGGATAAGTCGCAATGTTAATATTTTTGGCGCCCGATCTCGGATATCCGGCGTCTGCCGGTAAAGACGTCCGGTTATCGGGTTAGCTTATCAGTCGTCTATTTGAATCTATGTTACGGCACCGGACTGTTTTATCCTGGCGTTTCTGGCGACGCACGCCGTTTTAAGGACAGGACGAACAAATGTACACGAAAGGTGTGGCTGATAAAAACTAAAAAAGAAAATGTAATGAACATGTAGATAGGAAAGATGAGCACAGATTAGCTCGTATGTAAAACGAAACTCTCGAGAGCTTGTAAGACTGTACGGACAATCACCAAGGAAATACGTGGTTTTCTTCTCGATTATTTTTTGAACTTTTTTCAATTGAAAAACATTTATTAATCGATTTTTCTTTTTGATTAAGCGTTGAATGAATGTTTATTGTTAAATTTCGGTCTCTGAGACCGGATTTATGTAACTGCGAGCCGGATACGCGGCATCGGGCGCCACTTACTCTACCTATAGAAATAAAGCTCGGTATTGACGTTTTGTATCATTTTTGAGACACATGGAATCCTTGCGACGGATAAGTCGCAATGTTAATATTTTTGGCGTCCGATCTCGGATATCCGGCGTCTGCCGGTAAAGACGTCCGGTTATCGGGTTAGCTTATCAGTCGTTTATTTGAATCTATATGTTACGGCACCGGACTGTTTTATCCTGGCGTTTCTGGCGACGGACGCCGTTTTAAGGACAGGACGAACAAATGTACACGAAAGGTGTGGCTGATAAAAACTAAAAAAGGAAATGTAATGAACATGTCGATAGGACAGATGAGCACAGATTAGCTCGTATGTAAAACGAAACTCTCGAGAGCTTGTAAGGGCTGCACGAAAAATCACCAAGGAAATACGTGGTTTTCTTCTCGATTATTTTTTGAACTTTTTTCAATTGAAAAACATTTATTCATCGATTTTTCTTTTTTATTAAGCGTTTAATGTTTATTGTTAAATTTAGGCCTTTCAGACCCGTTTTATGTAACTACTCGCCGGATACCCGGCATCGGGCGCCATTTAGTGTACGGAAATTATTTCGAGGGATTGGGGTTAAATTGTATTTAAAATAGGGAAATGATAGGTTTACGTTAATTTTATTGAAAATATTAATTAGCTTTATGTGCAAATTTTGAATTGTTCGCGTTTAATTTTGTAAGAAGTTGAGATGCTGTCAACTCATCTTGAAAAATTTCTATGTATTCTCTTTGGAAAATTTATCGCTTATAAAAGTTGAAGTTTTTTCTTAGGATATCAGATTTCCAGTGTAAAGTAGATCAATTTTTAAATTTTGCTTTTTATTTCGTGCTTCAGTGACATATGTTGGAACTTGAAAATCTTGTTATAAGCAAATAGTGTAAAAGTGAATAGCAAAATCGATGGGATCACACGAATTTTTCAATAGGAAAATAAATGAAAGTAAAGCTTTTAGGTATACATTCGTAAAAAGTAATTCTTAATGTCGTTTAATCATAAAATTCTTTCACTTTGTTATTTATAGAATCGGGAAAAATAATTTTTTTCGATTTTTTCTATTTTTGTACCTTTTAAGAAGTTTTATTTACGTTTAATGAGGTACCATTTTATATTGAAAATAAAATTGTGTTAAATACATTTCAAAGGACTTAATTTTATACGTAGCGAGTTGTTAAATAAAATCCGCATTATCATTTATATATCGTGACGAAAGTAATCAAGCTAAAGTAATTATTGTAAAGTATGTAAGTATGTTCAGTTTTGTATTATCATTTGTAAGAGCAAGCAACAAACTTCTTCATGGTTATCCTTTAAGTTAATTAAATTCCTGAATATTTTAGATATCACTAAAAAATACCTACGAATTTTTATAAAAATTAATTCTTCTACATTCCACTGAAAACTCACATAAAATTTTCATTCCTTTGTTGTGCACGCGAAAAGTTCATCCTTTTGTCTTACCACCTTATTCTCGGAATAACTGCATTTTTAAAACGTTTCAATTTCAAAAGTAGACACACATTCAATGTTGGCACCGATGCGCTCTTTACGACACTCAAAACTTTTATTGGAACACGCCATACTTTTTATTTCTGGCAATCGTTATCTACCAAAACTTAATTGCAATCTCTAAATACTCCTACAGACAATCTGATTTGATCTGACTGAATATGACCAGACGTAAAATAAGATCAAGTGATAAGGTAGTCGGATTAAGTCAACAAAGCCAAGTCACCTGAAACTTTAATTTACGCTCTTAAGACCTTCACGGACGATCTGATTTGATCTGACTGGGTAAGATCAGACGCAAAATAAGGTCAGGTGATTAGGTAGTGGGGTTAATTGAACAAAGCCAAGTCATCTGAAACTTTAGTTTACTCTCTTAAGACCCTTTTAGACGATCTGATTTTATCTGAACGATTGGGTAAAACCAGCGTAAATAAGGTCAGATATTAGGCAGCGCGTCATTGTCTTTGATAGAATGTCCGGTTAATTCGACAGAGCCAAGGGATCTGAAAGTTGAATTACTCTCTGAAGACCCTGTAGACGATTTAATTTGATGTGACCGATTCGGTAAGATCAAATAAAGTTCAGATGATTAGGCAGCACTCCATTGCCGATGATTGAATGTCGGATTAATTCAACAAAGCCAAGTCATCTGAAATTTTAATTTACTTTCTTAATATCCTTTTAGACGATCTGATTTGAGCTGACCGATTGAGAAAAATCAGCGTAAACTAAGCTCAGATGATTAGGCAACACGCCTAATGCCGATGATTGAATGTTGGGTTAATTCAACAAAGCCAAGTCATCTGAAACTTTAATTTACTCTCTTAAGACCCTTTTAGAAGATCTGATTTGATCTGAACGATTAGGTAAAATCAGCGTAAAATAATGTCAGATATTAGGCAGTGCGTCATTGCCTTTAATTGAATGTCCGGTTAATTCAACAAAGCCAAGTCATCTGAAACTTTAATTTACTCTCTTAAGACCCTGTAGACGATCTGATTTGATCTCACCGATTGGCTAAGATCAGCGTAAAATAAAGTCAGATGATTAGGCAATGCGTCGTTGCCGTTGATTGAATTTAGGGGTAATTCAACAAAGCCAGGTCATCTGAAACTTTAATTTACGTTCTTAAGACCCTGTAGACGATCTGATTTGATCTCACCGATTGGCTAAGATCAGCGTAAAATAAAGTCAGATGATTAGGCAATGCGTCGTTGCCGTTGATTGAATTTAGGGGTAATTCAACAAAGCCAGGTCATCTGAAACTTTAATTTACGTTCTTAAGACCCTGTAGACGATCTGATTTGATCTCACCGATTGGCTAAGATCAGCGTAAAATAAAGTCAGATGATTAGGCAATGCGTCGTTGCCGTTGATTGAATTTAGGGGTAATTCAACAAAGCCAGGTCATCTGAAACTTTAATTTACGTTCTTAAGACCCTGTAGACGATCTGATTTGATCTCACCGATTGGCTAAGATCAGCGTAAAATAAAGTCAGATGATTAGGCAATGCGTCGTTGCCGTTGATTGAATTTAGGGGTAATTCAACAAAGCCAGGTCATCTGAAACTTTAATTTACGTTCTTAAGACCCTGTAGACGATCTGATTTGATCTCACCGATTGGCTAAGATCAGCGTGAAATAAAGTCAGATGATTAGGCAATGCGTCGTTGCCGTTGATTGAATTTAGGGGTAATTCAACAAAGCCAGGTCATCTGAAACTTTAATTTACGTTCATAAGACCCTGTAGACGATCTGATTTGATCTCACCGATTGGCTAAGATCAGCGTGAAATAAAGTCAGATGATTAGGCAATGCGTCGTTGCCGTTGATCGAATTTAGGGGTAATTCAACAAAGCCCGGTCATCTGAAACTTTAATTTACTTTCTTAAGACCATGTAGACGATCTGATTTGATCTCACCGATTGGCTAAGATCAGCGTGAAATAAAGTCAGGTGATTAGGCAATGCGTCGTTGCCGTTGATTGAATTTAGGGGTAATTCAACAAAGCCCGGTCATCTGAAACTTTAATTTACTTTCTTAAGACCATGTAGACGATCTGATTTGATCTCACCGATTGGCTAAGATCAGCGTAAAATAAATCAGATGATTAGGCAATGCGTCGTTGCCGTTGATTGAATTTAGGGGTAATTCAACAAAGCCAGGTCATCTGAAACTTTAATTTACTTTCTTAACGCCCTTTCAGACGATCTGATTTGATCTGAGTAAGTTTGAGTAAGATGAAAATGGGGCCAGATGATTAGGCAGCGCCATTGCCGATTATTGAATGTCGGGTTTATTCAACAACGCCAAGTCATCTGAAACTTTTTTTCTTTTTTAAGGACCTTACAAACGATCTGATTTGGTCAGATCAAGATTTCATATCATATCGGGTCAACAAAGTGGGATCATCGGAAACTCGAATTTACTCTCTTGAAGTCCCTAAAGATAATTTGTTTTAGTCGTAAAATTAAATCGTGCCTGAAGACCTTTACGGGCGATCTGATGGGGTCAGACCGATTTAGTAAGATCAGACGTAATATCAAATCGTGTGTCAGATGATTAGATGGCCGCGTAATCGCCGATTATTATCTGTCGAGTCAACAAAATTTATTTACTGGTTTAGGGCTCCTAGAGACGATCCTTTCGGTCAGGCCGATTTAATAAGAGCAGGCGTAATTGCCAATGACTGGTGATTGTGTTGGGTCGACAAAGTTAGATCATCTGGCAAATCGACCACCAGTAAAATAATTGTAGTTTTCGAATATAAAAAGTGTCAAATTGAAAAGTAAACGAATCGTCCATACATTGAAATTTGGCACTGATGCTGTCTTTCCATTTGTCACCGAAAGTTTTTATTGGAACACGTCCTCATTTTTAGTTTTGGCAATCTCGGAAACTCGTAAGGCGTCCACAAACGAACTGATTTGGTCTACTAATCTGGCTAGATTTGAGGTCGTGTTTTTGAGGGTGATAGTCGGTAACTGGCCGTCGCTTCGAAGTCGTATCATCTGTAGGGTCCTTTATCGCATCCAAAACCTGAAAAATAATTCTATTGTTAATGTTTTTTTTAATTATTAAATTACTTGGGAGTTATTAAAAAAATGAGTTCTTTAAACATATTTTTTAATTCGTTTTTATATGATTCGTTAAATATTAATGAGAAAATTACGTCAGTGACAATTTTCACAAAGTATGAAGCGTGAAGTAACGTCGATTTGATCTTTAGCAATTTACTTGAAATGTTATTTAATAAGAAAATCGATAGAAAGACGTTACATTCGTTGTTTACAAGTTTATCAACTTACTTTCTTATTTGTTTTATTTCTAATAGCGTGTTTCGTAAAAATTAGTTATGATTATGCTAATAATTGACGTTTACTTACAAAATTGCCAAATTGAAAACAAATCGGAAATAAACTTCCTTCTTCAAATTGTATTTATCTTTTATTATAGAAATTGCTTTTTTTGCAAATGAAATATTTATAGAAGAGCTTCGCAAAGTTTGAATTTCAAAATAAAGTTATTAAAGCAGCAGAGTACGGAATGGCAGGCTTTTTTTAAATAAAATTCTACCGGAACAACAATTATAAAGGGCGCAAAAGTTTCCCGTTACGTCATAAGATATAAAGTGGTGTATGTGTCTAAGTCTCCCTTCCTTTACTTATCAGGTGTGTTCAAAATTGCCTTTTTTTAAAAACCAGTTTGTCTCTTTTTTTCCTTCTGGGGGGAGGGGAAGTGTAACGTCCAAATTTGTTTACTTTTAAGTTAGCAGACTTTTTAAATCGTACTGTATTAAAAAGCTCAAATTGGGCTCTGTACGTCTGTAGAGCGACTTTTAAAAATGGTTTTTCCGTCATTTTGAGCTAGACACGCTGTATAAACCGTAACTTATTTATTTATCCGTATTGCTGATTGCCATATTATCAAACGTGCCCTACTACAAACTCATTTAATGTTCGATATATTTTTTGATTCAATAACATTTCGTTCGCTATGAGTTTTATTTAGTTATTTATCTCGAATATTGCAAATTTACGTAAAATTGTAGTTTATGTTTATGTAAAAAAGGAAAATTTATCGATATGGAAATATAACGACGTTTTCTTGATTATTAATCATAATTTTTCTTTTTTTCTCTTTTACATATTTGAGCCAGTTATAAAAACTGCTTGTCAAATTCAACACCTAAATATGTCTATTTCTTCTTCTACCAACTTAATTCATCATATATCCTGTCAACTTGTCCAAATCATCTCAACGACTCTCTTTTCTTATATTTTTTTTCTAGAAAAAAACTACTTTACTTAACATTTTAAAACTTTTTCCGTCGCTCAATATCGAATCTAAAAATAGCTGATCGGTTATCACAGAACCTTTTTACTTATCGCAGAAATATTTCTTCTCAGTTAGTGCACTCTCCCCGTTTTTATCACTTAGAATCCTGGCTTCGATTTCCCAAATCTAAATAATTAAAATCTTATACAACGTCAACTCTCGGAAGACAATGGCAATCCACTGACAGTACAATTGAATAGTAAAGCTTCTGAATTTATCGGTTAGGGTCTTACATAGTCTTCTAGGCGACAAGTCAGATTGTTAAGCTAGTGTCTATACAGACATACAGATAGGCATTCACTGGTTTAAAAATGCTCAAAATTGTCTCGGGAGTTCGAATAAAAATAATTTAGTAATGGGGCTTCTATTTGGTTTACATTTATATATCACTTTACGGATCTCTAAAATGATATTGAGCGGAGAAATTGTTTACGTGTGAAAACCTTCTTCCGGTTGGAAGATTTTGTATTACTTTTAATGAATGCTAACAGTAGTGGTTTGTGGTAATCGAAACCGGAGGCTTTGCTTGCCCTGTGATGAACTGATGAACATAACAGATGGGTGGAGAATAATAATTTTCTTTTAATTTCCGTCGGGTCGTGGGCTCGAACCGCTGACCTCTTTGAAAGCGGACCATTCCGATAAGTAAGTTTAATTTTGAAAAGGTTTACTATTTTTATCTAACGGGCCAAAAACAAACTGTCATTTGATCAAATCACTTAAATGGAATTGTTTTTATGACGTTACATCACTGATCGAACGATAAAGTAGAGTGAATTTCAAATGTCAGTTATAGCAAGTAAATACCTAAACTTCAAAATAATTTATTTTTCAATTGGGGAAATTTGTGAGCTTTTTATATTGCTGTTTCACATTTTCAATTTATCGGAAACCATTTTTATTTTCTTATAACTTTATCAAACGCGCGCCTTATTTTTTTTTCTCGATAGGAGTCTTTTTCCGCTTATATCTTATAAACAACGTATCACTTACATAAGGACACGTCGTTTACAGCGATTACTATTTTTTGTGAAAATAATAAAAAATGCGGTTATTGCTTGCTGCTCACCAAAAGAGCTAACAAGAACAAAATTTTGCCACCATTATGTTTTGAGCACCAATTAAAACTCAAATAGTGACCTAGCTACGAAAAGGGAGGGCTGTATATCTCCTACTCCGATGAACACGTTATCGCATCTTTGCGATAATCACCAATTTTACATAATAACCATTTTCAAAGTTTCTTGAGAATTCTTCTATCACATTTGCGTATGACGCTATTTTAAAATATTTTTGCACTAAAAATAAACTAATTGGCACAATCCTTTCCATTTTATAGTATTTACTAGGAAAATAGTGTCTGAGCTTGAAATGGTTCGAGTCGTAAAATGAAGACTAGAATTCTATGCATTTATTATAAAATGCTGGAGTATGTACGTTTTTGTTTGTTTTCAATTATACTTTAAAAATATAAAATTGCAAAAGCTCGCCTTTTTGATTAAAAATTAGCGTTCGACATTTGCTTATTCACTGTTTATAATTAAATTGAAATTAAATTGAAAAGGTAATAAAATTGCATTAAAGTTAATTTTCGACGTAAAAATAAAGTTAAATATTATGTTATTGTCTGTTATTGAACCTCAAGTCGGAATATAAGAATTGAAAAGAATGGAAGATTAATGTGTGAATCGTTTAACAGAAAAAGCTTAGGGAAGTCTATAATTTTTAAAAAGGATAAATTTGTCCTTTTTATATATATATGGATAATCCCTTAATGCCATAAAGTACAAATTGGCTTTGTGGAGATTTTTGAATCTTTTAACAAAATTCAATATAACCTACACAAACCATGGAATTCTTATAAAAAAACAGCGTGGCCATACCAGGCATTTTTTCGTGCGTATTCCCATTTCTGGTTAAAACGGAAGTAAACTATAAAGTTTTAAGTATCATCAGATAGCTAACTTTACGAGCGTTCAAAATATTGAAAAATATACAGGGTGTTCCATTTAAATTAAGAAAGTTGTTTGCATTTCCGGTTAAACCGGAAGTCAAAATATAAAGTGTTTGGTATCGTTTAACAGCTAATTGTATAAGCTTTCAAAATATTTAAAAATATACTGGGTGTTCTTAAAAATTTTTAAATTTTTGTAACTTCCGGTTTAACCGGAAGCGTTTTGTTAACCGAAAATAGTGTCAAATAATAGCTATTCATAAGGTTGATACATTTACGAATTTTCAAGTTTTTATTTTTATTACAAATGAAATGACAGATTTTTGAAATTTTTACATTCAACAAATGATAACTCCGGTTCCACTTTGTATAAGTTAATAAAAAAAACAGAGTTCAATAGAGAATTGCATTGTCTGTAACATATCCAATAAAGAAAAAATATGACAAAGGAAATTTTGAGAAAATCAATTTTAAAATTTTGATCTGATTCGCCCCTTTAGAGGTAGGCAATTTTGAAACAATTTTAAGAATCGGTTAGGTTAGGACGAAAGCCCTACATTTTAGCTGTACAATGCCGTTTTGAAATTTTTATAATAATAATTACCGGCAAAGTTATAAGGAAAAAACCACAAAATGGTACAATCGTTCTATAGGCCGCCATTTTGAATTAAAAAATTTGAAATTTATTATTTTCAATTGAAGCTCAAATGTACTATCTTATAGCCAAGTAACAATAACTTTGATTCAAATTTGCAAAACTGTGCCCAAAATAACCACCTTATTTTTTGACGCCCTGTATAGATTTTTTTTAAAAGCGTAGTTTACCTAAGTGTCTAAAATCAAAATCGGGTCAGATAAAATGAAAAAGATTCGATTTACAATTCATTTAAAAACTAGGATCGTGTAAAGCTGCGTTGACACTAAAGCTTGCAAAGGATGTGTTTCCTTCCCCGCAAGCACTTGGATTTAATATTTGAGGTCATGTTGTTCCGGTTCATTTGGTGTCAATACGTCTGAAAAAGATCTGAATGCTATTTATTTCACGACCCTTGAATTGTTATCATAAAAAAGGTTTCGATATAAAATGTGTTTGAAACGTGGGACGTTTAAAGCTGCGTACCCACTACTTCTTAATAACCTTTTAATCGTTATTTTTCAATCGTTACGAGCAGTTGGGATGTAATGTTTGTGGTCGTGATGTTTCAGTCGAGTTAAGGTGCAAAGATCCGAATGTCACCCGTACAGAAAAACGATCGCGACTGCGCTCACAGATGCATCTTTAGCATGTTCTTCGTACTGTCAATACTTCAGAAAAATAACCGGACCCTTGTCATTTCAAAAACAGACAAAGGTTTCGATTAAAAATTTGGTTGAAACGCAAAATTTAAAGTTGGATACCCACTACTCGTTAATAAGCGCTAAAGTTCGAAATTTTTAAAATCAAAATGGTGGCCAATACAACGATATAACTTATAACTCGGCCAAAAAATATCATTATTGAAATTTCGAAACGTTATTGTGTAGCCAAAGTGTAAGGCTTTCGTCTTAACGTAACAGATTTTAAAAATTGTTTCAAAACTGCCTAACTTTAAAGAGCCAAAATAGGTGACAATTTTGAAATGAATTTTCTCAAAATCTATCCCGGTTGTCTTTTTCATTTTTGGATATATTGTGGCCATTGCCGTTCTCTATCGATTGCCACTTGTTTTATTTTTTAGGAATGTCCAAGGCCGAAGTTATGAATTTTTGAAAGTCAAAATTTCAAAAATCTGTCATATCTTTTGTTGTAAACATGAAAATTATTAATAATAATTATATAATATATAATATATAATAAAAATAAAAAAAGAACATGTATTAATTAATCCCATAAATATCTGTAGTTTGACACTATTTTCTGTTAACAAAATACTTCCTGTTATACCGGAAGTGGTTGAAACTTTTTAAATTTAAATTGAACACCTTGTATATTTTTAAATATTTTAAAAGTTCGTAAAATTAGCTATCCAATGATACCAAACATTTTATACTTTTTGTCTCTATTTAACGGGAAAAAGGTGATGTTGCAAGCGCATTGTGAGTAGTGGAGACGTAGCTTTATGTAATGATCGATTGTAGAACAAATTATACTAAATAGCGATGGGGTGAAATTAATACTTGTATTACCATAACGTTGGAACAAGATGAAATAATTTGAGGTATAATAAAGCCGAATATGTGTTGTGGAAATTAGAAAATAAGACCCAAGGGCAATTTATTCTGCTTCGTGTCTTGCCTTTATTCTGATCCAATCTGTTCCGAATGAACGAACATCCTGTCTTACCAAAATGGCGTTAGTTTTCCTGAAAAACAATATTTATTACTTTACTAATGGGCAAAAATTGTATATTCGAAGTAAACGAATTTTTAGGTCAAGGAAAATATCGTGTCAATTTTTTTTTGTATATTCACACCCTTGCTTTTTAAATTAGGTTATGATGCACTTAGTGGTATATTTTAGCTTACTCAGATATTTTGGAATATTAGTAAATTTGTTAAATATTAAAATACAATTTTTTTTTAATTTTCAAACGAATTTTACGATCCAACAATTTAAAATCCCAAGGTGGATGCTTTTAATTGTACAAACGAATAAATTTCAATTTCATGTTTAAATTGGAATTATTTGCAATTATTAGAAGGGCGCACAATCGATATCTCAATCGTTTATTTAAATTTTAAATATCTCCTCTCGGTTTGAAGCCGCTCTACAAATGTATCCGTCTATTTAAATGTATAGATTTTTGTTTGTCTGTGCCCGAGTGTCTGTTCATTTAATCTGTATCTATCGGTTTCTCGTATTGTACTTCTATCACTCTGCTTTTTAATCTGTAGCTATTTAGTTGTCTCTTTCTATCCTGTTCGTTTATCTGTATGCGTGTGTGTGTTCCAATAATTTACCGTCTGCCTGTTTGTGCCATTGTTCTTTATCTAAGTGTCCCATTACCTGTCTGCCTCTCGTTTATAAGTGTTTGTAGGTCTGTCTATTTTTTATTTATCTAGCTGGTCCGGAGATTTGGACCACAAGTGAGCATTATAAGAAACGGACTATGAGACAAAAACACAAGATGGCGCTCATGAGTGCCACCTGAGAAGAAAAACAGATCGTGGAACGATGGAAAACAGCACCTAATAGAAGGAGGAAGATGCAGAAGCGACTACTTGTGTAAAAGCAATATTTATCTATCTAGCTGTCTGTTTATCTGTTCGTTCGTATATCTGTTTATCTGTATCTATGTCTGTTTGATGTGTACCCCAGATATTTTTCGTGCACCATTTGCGTTTTAATTTGTCTGTTGATCAAATTGTTTACGCGTTTGTCTCATTACATCTTCGTTTATCTCTGTATCTATCTGTTCGTTCGTTTATCTGTTTGTCTGTTTGGTTGTCTGTTGATGGTCATTTTTCGTCAACTCCATTTTAGTTTGTTTGTGTCCTCCACAACGTACAATGCATACAAAAAAATTTAGTAAAACGCGAATAACTGAATAAATATACGCGCAACTTGCTAACGTTTATGATTATGCTATTTCGCATGTTGTGACATGTTTGTATCATACGCACACCTAGCTCGGACTGCTTAACGAAACGTTAGGAAGTTGCGCGTGCGACTTGTGGAAATCGCTTACTCTATGATACTACTACTACTACTACTTTATTTACGGTATTTTTTTAGATATGGTAAAATCGCTTATTCTATGATACTACTTATTCATTTATTCGCGTTTTACTAAAGAATTTTGTTATGTAGGGAAAAAACAATTGCACATCTGTAAAGAGAATAATGCTCTATCGATTGACGTAATTTTTTAGATATGGTGTAATTTAAAAAAATCAAATTGTTTACGCGTTTTTCTCATTACCTCTTCGTTTATCTATATCTGTATCTATCTGTTCGTTCGTTTATCTGTTTGTCTGTTTGGTTGTCTGTTGATGGCCATTTTTCGTCAACTCCATTTTAGTTTGTTTGCTTGCCAAGTTACCTGTATGTTTGTATAATTGCCAATCTACCTTATTCGTTTTGTCGGTATGCCTTTTTGTTTGATTTTTTGTCTGTTCGTCCGTTTATCTGTATGGTGTTTCGTTACGCTGTATCTACCTGTGTATCCCGTTCCCTTTTAGTCTGTTTGTTCACCAAATTGTCTATAACCAGTGGCGAACACTTATTACAGGCTTTTTTAAAATGAAAGACAACAAAAAAGTTTAATATAATAATTGTTTAGTAAAGTGTCCTCCACAACGTACAATGCATACAAAAAATTTTAGTAAAACGCGAATAACTGAATAAATATACGCGCAACTTCCTAACGTTTCGTGAGGCAGTCTGAGCTAGGTATGCGCATGATGCAAAACGTTTTCAAGATTATGCTATTGCGCATGTTATGACATATTTGTATCATACACACACCTAGCTCGGACTGCTTAACGAAACGTTAGGAAGTTGCGCGTACGACTTGTGGAAATCGCTTACTCTATGATACTACTACTACTACTTTATTTACGGTATTTTTTTAGATATGGTGTAATTTAAAACAATCATAGTTGGCGTTGTCAGTGTTTATCTATTAGCAAAAAAATGAAGACTTTCCTAAACAAATTATTTGATTAAACTTGTTTCTATCTGTAATGGTTTTCATTTTAAAACGCCTTTAATAAGTGCTCGACCACCCAGTATGTTTGTCTCATTATAGTAATATAATAATATAATAATTGTTTAGTAAAGTGTCCTGCACAACGTACAATGCATACAAAAAATTTTAGTAAAACGCGAATAACTGAATAAATATACGCGCAACTTCCTAACGTTTCGTTACGCAGTCTGAGCTAGGTATGCGCATGATGCAAAACGTTTTCAAGATTATGCTATTGCGCATGTTGTGACATATTTGTATCGTACGCACACCTAGCTCGGACTGCTTAACGAAACGTTAGGAAGTTGCGCGTACGACTACTACTACTTTATTTACGGTATTTTTTTAGATATGGTATAATTTAAAAAAATCATAGTTGGCGTTGTCAGTGTTTATCTATTAGCAAAAAAATGAAGACTTTCCTAAACAAATTATTTGATTAAACTTGTTTCTATCTGTAATGGTTTTCATTTTAAAACGCTTCTAATTAAGTGCTCGAGCACCTAGTATGTTTGTCTCATTATCGACCTACATTTTTGTTTATTAGTCCAGTCAACGAAAGGTTTATGCAGGACATGGAAGAGGGTGGACTTCCACCTACTTCCATGGTCTCTACATCTCTTTTGAGCTTCGTTGACTAGACTATATGTGTTTTTCTGGATATACGCCTTTTCGTCTGTTTTTTGTCTGCGTATGTCCAATTACATTTCAATTTGTCTGTTTATATAATTGTATAAATGTGTTTACCCATTACCTATCTGCTTTTATCAATGCGTTTTTTGTCTAATCAGTTCGTTCATTTAGATGCTCGTTTGTCTATTTGTGTACTGGTTTCATCTCTATGTTTGCTTGCTAAATGGTACGTGTGCCTGTTTGTCTAATGGACCGTGGTCGTCTATGTCGTTTTCAAATTTTATTGTTATTGGAAATAATGGCAAATTTTTTAATTGGACGTTTTGTGCATTTAAATTTGCTTCGCAAATTGAATTTAGGCTTTTAATGAATGATAGCCACGAACAAAAAATAATTGATAGTCGGTTAAATTGTATTTACTTATTTAGAATTGATTTTGTATCTTCACTTTCAAATACCTTTTACAAAGGCTAATCAGCTTAAATGAAGTACACAGGGATTTGTAACTTAATTAAAATTATAGATTAATCGAAATTATCCAAACAAATAATCTAACAGAAATGAGATTAAACTTTGACAGTTAAAATTTGAATAATCGATGTTTGTTTTTTTCGATTCGAAGCAACTTTTATAATTTGTTTGCGTATCGATTAAATTGTATATTTATACGATTTATTGAGTTGCAAACTTATATGAATAAACTCAATAAAAACTTAACTAACAATCTAGAAAATTAGAAAATGATTGATGGTAAAATACCTTGACAGCCGTTTTATATCGATTTAAAAAAAAACTTTTATATAAAACAAATGTGTATGTGACATCTATTCTTTTTTGTTTTAAAAAACATGAAAAGGAAGGCTAAAATTAGAAAAATCGTTTTTACGTTTATGATAGTATCAAAGAACCGGAGGCTTAATGTGCCCTTTGAAGCACAACTTGATTGTTTCTTGAAATGTCATCGTCGTGTCACCTCACCAAGTAGTGCTAACCCGGCAGAGTGGTGCTTAACCTTCAGTTGCGTTTTGTGGTGCGCTATTTTTATCTGATTTATAAAGAAAAACTTCATCCCTTGTTAAATTTCCTTAAAAGAAGGAGAATTCTTTACGATTTGTTGCTCTCGTTGTTGTCGTTGAGACGGAAAGTGGAAGTTTGTAAAGTTTGCGTGTCAACGCTTGGTGAAATTGTTTTATTAAAATGAGATTAGGACAATTAATTTTAGTTTAGTGAACTCGTCTCAAGTATCTTATATTAACTAAGTATTTAATTAACATGTTGTGAATTTTAATTGTTTAAAAAAGTTTCAATGTCAAAATTATTATTTATAATTACCTAAAGAAGGGGTTGGCTCATCTTATTTTACTTAAATTAATCGTTTGAGTAATGTGATTTTGCTAACAGGAGATGGGAGTAAATATATGTTGCAAATAAAAGGGCGCTACACAAATAATTTCAAAAGTGTGAACCTTGAATTTCACGTAAACAAAAAGCTATAAAGGCACAACTTAAATATATAAAAAGCGTTTTTCTGAAAAAAGAAAAAAAAGGTTTTTCACCACTTACGTATATAATTTTATTCCCTTTTCTCGTCCTGTTTAAGTTGGTATGAAATATTTAAATCTTTTTAAAAGTGCCTAAAGATATTTGCGAAAAAATGATATAAAAGAAAGAAATTGATCCTTACGCGAGGGTTGAGGGTATAATATAATTTTGAATTTGAGCTTAAATTCGGATCCCATTTCGTGTTTAACTTTTTAATCCTAATTTTCTTAGACAAAAGCTCGATTTAAATCCTTAAGCACTCTCGAAAGAAAATGTACTTGATACAATATTTAAATTTAATATAAAAAAATTTTTAAACTCTAATGTTTTATTCAACTAACCTTTTCTCCTTTTTTATTTTAGTTTTAGCTCGCAACTATGTACTTTAGTTGTGAGGCCACTCGAATATAAATTATACACCGAGTTGAAAGTTTGAAATGAAAAAGTTTTAAAATCTGCTTCTGTAATATTTTTGCTTCGATGATTATTGCGGAGTTAGGCAAAAAAGTAGTTGTTTGCTTTTTAATTAAAAACTCGACATATTAATTAATTACTTTTCAAAACTTCCAATTTTTTTTAAAACCCTTTTACGCTAAAAGACAATGGTTTGTAAACTCATTGTAGCCTTTTTTGTTTGCTTTACGCTACCCTATCGTGCATAACCCTAATACCTTTGCGACATTACATTAAAAAAATTAATTTTTCGCGAATGAACTCCATTTATAATTTACATAAACCGGGCCTTTGAAGCCTTTACATTTACTTCACTTAGATACATTATAAATCAACGAAGAGAAGCGTTAAAAGCAACGCCCATTTTTATGTAGTGTTCGTTTTATATAATATTCATGCATGGCGTAAATTTATGATTAGCTACCTGCTATATCTAGACAACCTTCAAGTAGCTATTCATTCTTCCTCATTGTTTCAAGCTCGTGAATAGCTACTTTTGTTTGTACATAGTTATTTTAAAAACAATAAAAACAGACACTATTTGATAAATACAGTCAAAACCGTTTATAACAACTTCTACATTTCGTCGTTACATCCAATGTGTCGTACAAAGCGGTGTCGTTATAACCGGTTTTGACTATAATTTCAAATATTACGTCAAAAGAGTAGAACTCAAAAGAAAACGGGGCTTGTTGGGTCCCACGTTTACAACGTTCATTTAAAAGTCGGGCCTCCGAAACCCGGCTTATATAATCGTACGTATATCCGCCTTAATACTGTTAATTATTAAGTGGCACCACAAAAAGAATTATATGTAGGATAAATTAGCAGTACAGTGTAAATAAAGAAGAAAATAAACATTTGAGTTTTACAAAATAAACATTGTTACTAACAATGGGATGTAAACCCATAAAGTTACTACTTTAAAATTGGTTTTTTCGCTTTTTAACTTTTTTCTTTGTTATTATTTTAATTTACACAAGCAAACTTAATAAAATTAAATCAACTCATGTTTAATTGTTCGTTTTCATGTTTATTCGTGTATACAGGGTATTTAAACCAAACGGTGAGGTACTTTTTTTGAGAAGGCATGTACAGTATAACCTTTTGTTATAACGTACCATCAGAGACCATAAATATTGGTACGTTATATCCGAAGTACGTAATACTTCGGAATACGGAGTACGGAATCTTCTGATCCGTAGTCAGACGCGTTGTCCGTTGCGCCACAAGACCTTGTAGTCGAATTGATAATTTTACACGAAAAGGCCTACTTATTATCACTGGATTAAAATCAAAAATGGAGCATAAAATATCGATCTTGCCAGGATTCGAACCTGGAATCTTCTGATCCGTAGTCAAACGCGTTGTCCGTTGCGCCACAAGACCTTGTAGTCGAATTGATAATTTCAAATGAAAAGGCCTACTTATTACCACTGGATTAAAGTCTAAAATGAAGCATAAAATATCGATCTTGCCAGGATTCGAACCTGGAATCTTCTAATCCGTAGTCAGACGCGTTGTCCGTTGCGCCACAAGACCTTGTAGTCGAATTGATAATTTCAAACGAAAAAGCCTACTTATTACCGCTGGATTAAAATTAAAAATGAAACATTAAATATCGATCTTGCCAGGATTCGAACCTGGAATCTTCTGATCCGTAGTCAGACGCGTTGTCCGTTGCGCCACAAGACCTTGTAGTCGAATTGATAATTTCTAACGTAAAGGCCTCTTATTACCACTGGATTAAAATTAAAAATGAAACATAATATCGATCTTGCCAGGATTCGAACCTGGAATCTTCTGATCCGTAGTCAGACGCGTTGTCCGTTGCGCCACAAGACCTTGTAGTCGAATTGATAATTCCAAACGAAAAGGCCTCTTATTACCACTGGATTAAAATTAAAAATGAAACATTAAATATCGATCTTGCCAGGATTCGAACCTGGAATCTTCTGATCCGTAGTCAGACGCGTTGTCCGTTGCGCCACAAGACCTTGTAGTCGAATTGATAATTTCAAACGAAAAGGCCTACTTATTATCACTGGATTAAAATTAAAAATTAAACATTAAATATCGATCTTGCCAGGATTCGAACCTGGAATCTTCTGATCCGTAGTAAGACGCGTTGTCCGTTGCGCCACAAGACCTTGTAGTCGAATTGATAATTTCAAACGAAAAGGCCTACTTATTACCACTGGATTAAAGTCTAAAATAAAGCATAAAATATCGATCTTGCCAGGATTCGAACCTGGAATCTTCTGATCCGTAGTCAAACGCGTTGTCCGTTGCGCCACAAGACCTTGTAGTCGAATTGATAATTTCAAATGAAAAGGCCTACTTATTACCACTGGATTAAAGTCTAAAATGAAGCATAAAATATCGATCTTGCCAGGATTCGAACCTGGAATCTTCTAATCCGTAGTCAGACGCGTTGTCCGTTGCGCCACAAGACCTTGTAGTCGAATTGATAATTTCAAACGAAAAAGCCTACTTATTACCGCTGGATTAAAATTAAAAATGAAACATTAAATATCGATCTTGCCAGGATTCGAACCTGGAATCTTCTGATCCGTAGTCAGACTCGTTATCCGTTGCGCCATTAGACCTTATAATCACAGTGATTATTTCGAACGAAATGCTCTATTTTTTATATAAATTTTGCTTTTGAAGGTGTGGGTGCTTGGGGGGACAGTAGGTCTAAATTATTTCTCCAGATTACCCCCCCCCCTCCTAATAATGCATGCTTTTCACCCGTTCTTTGGGCAATTTCTACTATCGCTCCTATTACTACTTAGCCTTTTTTACTAATTTTGGGAAAGATTCTTGTGATTAACGCTATTTTACACTTGCCCCACATTCATCTCGGACAGGTCAATGGTTTGTAGATTATACTATTAATCAAGCAAAAATTAATAAACAAATATTTATCAGTTCAATTAAAGTTATTTTATTATTATTATGATTTTTGCTATCGAAGACAGTTGTATAAAGGTGGGTCAGGGAAAACATGAGAAAAAAAATATGCATGAACAGAAGTAATACCTCATACCATGCAGAATACAACAGGGGTGTAACTGTTGTTGCTCAATGCTCAGTCCTTGGAAGCGCTAATGAGTGCACGTAGAAAGCTAGGAAGAAGTGCAGTTTGTACTTTTGAAAATCGCTCACCATAATCTTTTCCAGCAGTTACGAATGGACAAGGAAGGAATTATTATCCAAGTTCAAACAATGTTATGTCTATGTGTACGTATGAACAAACTCCCTTGTATGACTATGCTAACTAGGTGGTTGGATGTTGGATCGAACAATAGCGTACCGAACAAGTTTATAATCACATTTGGTGAGTTTTCAATTTGGTGTGTACGTGTCGAGGATTTTGAACAAAGTTCACATCAGAAAGTTCAAACAAGTTCATAACAGGATTCAAACTAGTTAGAAACACATAATTTAGTGATGATCCTGCTTAACGTTGCACGCTGCACGCTGCACTGCTCTTGGACGAAAGAGCCGGCTATAGTTGAGAAGAAAAAGTAGGTCGATTTTGCGGAAAATTTTAATTTTATTAAATCCATTATGCTATTATACTCAAATTTCGACAGCTGTGTATAAGAAAAGCGTACAAAATGTAAAAATTTACTCCAAACTTGAATGGGAAAAGCATAATAAATTGAAGCTTATATAATAAGAGAAGCATCAAAATGTGCCTTTATACAAATAATCCTTTTATTGTTCATGTATTAAATGGACACCTCTGATGGATCTAATTCCATTGTTTGTTGTCATCTCAAGTTTATTTATAAATAATGATGTTGCGAAAATTTGTTTTTGTTATCTCCTTTTCAAGTTAATAGAAGGTCTTCAACTAATGGATAAGCGAATTAAGTTCTCATGAATCCAAGTTCATTTTCCTATATTTCATTTACTTTGCTAAAAGTAATGCATAAGTCAAAAACCACTTTCATGGACAAAATAGCATTTAAAATAAATTATTTCTAATGATTAGAGGAGACCGAAGGCCAAGTTGTGTGTTTTTTTAACGAGCGAGTCCTAAGGTCGAGCTATTTTAGCGAATTTCCATAATTAATATATAATTTCCAACAATAGAAAGCCCTGTATATTTTTATATATTTTAAAAGCTCGTAAAATTAGCTGTTAAATGATACCAAACACTTCATAGTTTGACTTCCGGTTTAACCGAAAATGGGACCAACTGTTCTTTTAACTGGAACACCCTGTATATTTCAGACTATTTTAAAAGGTCGTAAAATTAGGTTAAAATACGAAAAAAACGTGTTAGGGCTAAATTAGAGCTATTAGTAAAGTAATTACTTATCTTCGGGACTTTAATTGTTAGTAATTGATAAGAGATATGGATAATGAATAAATGAATAATAACATAAATTATATAACAATAATATAAATTAATCTGATTATGTAACTAACACATGAACATCGTATAAATTGTACCTTTTGTTAATTATACTGGGTGTGGAGTATCACGCCCAAAATTTACTCAAATTATTGATTGGGTCCTAGAGACTCGGTTCTACGAATTGACAGTCCAGTGACTTTCAGGTCAAATAATGTCAATTTATTCGTAAATAATTACTAGATTTATGCAAAATTTATCAAAACTACACAATCAAATTACTCTCAGTTGACTATAACACTCGCCTCCGGCTCGTGTTTTATAATTACGAAATTATGCTTGTTAAATAATATACTATTTCCAGTTTATTTATGAATAATTTTTCTCAACGATCTCCATATACCCTAAAGTTACACTGTCGGGCCTTTAAGACCTTGTTTATGTAAATGTGTGCGTGTGTACGCATCTAAGGTTTTTTAGTAATTTTTCTGACTTCACATAGCTGTGACATTCAACTTTAACGTTGGGCCTTTCAGGCCCGTTTTTTACAAGTGTAGCACTCTTGATGAATTCGCAATTAACAAATAATAAAAGGTAGATTTTTAGAGGTAGCGTTGTAGTTGGGGAAGCATCGATAGCAATAATTTGGATTTGTTTTTCTAAAAATGTAAATTGACGTTAATTAGATGCATTAATGTTTGTTGTATAAATTAGAAGTTTATTTTTGTAATTTAGCCAATTTTGCAGGCGGAGAACTGGATATATGTTAAACTAATATGTAAACATCAACAAACCGATATTCTCGTTCAAAAGTTTAAAACTTGAATCGATTAAAACTAAAATAGACATTACTTTATAAATAGACGCTTTAAAGGCAAATTTAGTACAGACATGAAAAATATTCAAGTACAAAATTACTTTCTCTCTATTATTAAACTTATTTTTTATAAATTTTAGTTTTAGCTGTTTCTTTATATAATTTATAAAATTGGAGAAATTATAGCTAAATTGTTAAATAAATATTTTTTTATTTGACGTTTCGCCAATATTATTTGGCTTCTTCAGAATATAAAAATGTATCTATAAACAAATTAATTAGAAAAATGAATATATTAATTATTAACTATTTTTGACTCACAAATAAAAAGATTTAATATAACATTTATAATATTGATGATAAACATCAAAATGACAAATTAAAATTTTTTCTTTCTTTGTCAAAAAGAAAATTTTTTTTTTATAAAATGACTTGATTTATTTTCACTTTATTAAATTAAAATACATACAATTTAAATTATCAATATCAGTTCGATAATTTATTGAATTTTTATTTTTTTTAATTTCGATCATTTCTAAATACATCCTTTTTTTTAAATTTATTTCTTTTTGTAGAATTTTTGGATTGTTAAAATTAAATGAATGAAAATTATCTACAGCATGGTCACTTAAAGCAGTATTTGGATGATTTGGGTTAATAATTTTGCGTTTTATAGAATATTTATGTTGATTTAAACGATTTTTTAAATTTTGTTTAGTTTGTCCAATATATACAGAATTACAATTATTGCAATTAATGGAATAAACTAAATTAGATTGGTCAAAAATTGGAATTTTATCTTTTAAAGTATAAAAATTTATTTTATAAAAAAAAAATTTTCTTTTTGACAAAGAAAGAAAAAATTTTAATTTGTCATTTTGATGTTTATCATCAATATTATAAATGTTATATTAAATCTTTTTATTTGTGAGTCAAAAATAGTTAATAATTAATATATTCATTTTTCTAATTAATTTGTTTATAGATACATTTTTATATTCTGAAGAAGCCAAATAATATTGGCGAAACGTCAAATAAAAAAATATTTATTTAACAATTTAGCTATAATTTCTCCAATTTTATAAATTAAACTTATTGTATACAATTTTGGAATCAAATATTTACTTTCGTTACAAAATCAGTATGGCGCAGTCGGTAGGAATTTGCAGAATAAATTTATTTAAGACGAAGAAACGTTTTTCATTTTGCGA
Source organism: Malthinus seriepunctatus (assembly GCA_963924605.1). Classification (NCBI taxonomy): domain Eukaryota; kingdom Metazoa; phylum Arthropoda; class Insecta; order Coleoptera; family Cantharidae; genus Malthinus; species Malthinus seriepunctatus. The sequence continues at coordinate 2,078,988 of OZ004605.1, forward strand.
CTTTAATAACAGTGGATTTCTTTACATAAAAATTTGAAAATTTAGTAAGAAAAAGTTTTTAATCAAATTCCAATAGTTAAAAAAATATTGGAATCTATAATCGGTGATAATGGTGAATTAGAAAAAGCTGTTACACATAAAATTGTTTTTATTTACATTTCATTTGTAGAAAAACTCAGGAAGCGTTTAATGGCGTATTTACAATATTTTATTAAATCTAAACAGTGTTCTTTATTTTATTGATCGGCCTATACAATAAAATAATAATTATTATATTGAATTTTATGTCTTCGATATGTTACAAGTAAATACTTTTATTACCGAATTCCATTATTAAGGAATCAACATTAACTTTATTACAGATTTATAACAGTAAAATTATTTTATTAGTAACCAAGCTTAAAGATATTTATTGCTTATTAGTAATTATCTTGCGTATAAAGTGAAATTAATTTAGCGGTAAATACTAAAATAAATAACTTTTATCCTTTTTCCAGCTGTCTAAGACATTCTAGAAAGCTTATTGGGCGCTTAAGACCATATTGGTCAGCTACTTAGGAACCCCAAAACTAGCTAGCACTGTTTTGAAATGTAAAAACTCGCGAAGGCTGGACTTTTATTGTTTAAATTTGGAACTCTTTACTTTTCAAAAAAATCTTCATAAAATAGCTCCACACCTTACATCCACGCAAACCGGACTTCTAAAGCCCTTATATTTACGTCACATGTTTTTTTTTTAAATAAGTATGAGATGAGGATTAAAATGAAATTAACAGGCTCGAGAAGGCTGGACTTCTATTGTTTAAATTTGGAAGTCTTCACTTTTCAAAAAAATCTTCATAAAATAGCTCCACACCTTACATCCACGTAAACCGGACTTCTAAAGCCCTTATATTTACGTCACATGTTTTTTTTTTAAATAAGTATGAGATAAGGATTAAAATGCAATCAACAGGTTCGAGAGGGCTGGACTTTTATTGTTGAGATTTTGAACTCTTTACTTTTCAAAAAAATCTTCACAAAATAGCTCCACACCTTACATCCACGTAAACCGGACTTCTAAAGCCCTTATATTTACGTCACATGTTTTTTTTTTGAATAAGTATGAGATGAGGATTAAAATGCAATTAACAGGCTCGAGAAGGCTGGACTTCTATTGTTTATATTTGGAACTCTTTACTTTTCAAAACAATCTTCATAAAATAGCTCCACACCTTACATCCACGTAAACCGGACTTCTAAAGCCCTTATATTTACGTCACATGTTTTTTTTTTAAATAAGTATGAGATAAGGATTAAAATGCAATCAACAAGTTCGAGAGGGCTGGACTTTTATTGTTGAGATTTTGAACTCTTTACTTTTCAAAAAATCTTCACAAAATAGCTCCACACCTTACATCCACGTAAACCGGACTTCTAAAGCCCTTATATTTACGTCACATGTTTTTTTTAAAAATAAGTATGAGATAAGGATTAAAATGCAATCAACAGGTTCGAGAGGGCTGGACTTTTATTGTTGAGATTTTGAACTCTTTACTTTTCAAAAAAATCTTCACAAAATAGCTCCACACCTTACATCCACGCAAACCGGACTTCTAAAGCCCTTATATTTACGTCACATGTTTTTTTTTTAAATAAGTATGAGATGAGGATTAAAATGAAATTAACAGGCTCGAGAAGGCTGGACTTCTATTGTTTAAATTTGGAAGTCTTTACTTTTCAAAAAAATCTTCATAAAATAGCTCCACACCTTACATCCACGTAAACCGGACTTCTAAAGCCCTTATATTTACGTCACATGTTTTTTTTTAAAATAAGTATGAGATAAGGATTAAAATGAAATTAACAGGCTCGAAAAGGCTGGACTTTTATTGTTTAAATTTGGAAGTCTTCACTTTTCAAAAAAATCTTCATAAAATAGCTCCACACCTTACATCCACGTAAACCGGACTTCTAAAGCCCTTATATTTACGTCACATGTTTTTTTTTAAATAAGTATGAGATAAGGATTAAAATGCAATCAACAGGTTCGAGAGGGCTGGACTTTTATTGTTGAGATTTTGAACTCTTTACTTTTCAAAAAATCTTCACAAAATAGCTCCACACCTTACATCCACGTAAACCGGACTTCTAAAGCCCTTATATTTACGTCACATGTTTTTTTTAAAAATAAGTATGAGATAAGGATTAAAATGCAATCAACAGGTTCGAGAGGGCTGGACTTTTATTGTTGAGATTTTGAACTCTTTACTTTTCAAAAAAATCTTCACAAAATAGCTCCACACCTTACATCCACGCAAACCGGACTTCTAAAGCCCTTATATTTACGTCACATGTTTTTTTTTTAAATAAGTATGAGATGAGGATTAAAATGAAATTAACAGGCTCGAGAAGGCTGGACTTCTATTGTTTAAATTTGGAAGTCTTTACTTTTCAAAAAAATCTTCATAAAATAGCTCCACACCTTACATCCACGTAAACCGGACTTCTAAAGCCCTTATATTTACGTCACATGTTTTTTTTTAAAATAAGTATGAGATAAGGATTAAAATGCAATCAACAGGTTCGAGAGGGCTGGACTTTTATTGTTGAGATTTTGAACTCTTTACTTTTCAAAAAAATCTTCACAAAATAGCTCCACACCTTACATCCACGCAAACCGGACTTCTAAAGCCCTTATATTTACGTCACATGTTTTTTTTTAAATAAGTATGAGATGAGGATTAAAATGAAATTAGCAGGCTCGAGAAGGCTGGACTTCTATTGTTAAAATTTGGAAGTCTTCACTTTTCAAAAAAATCTTCATAAAATAGCTCCACACCTTACATCCACGTAAACCGGACTACTAAAGCCCTTATATTTATGTCACATGTTTTTTTTTAAATTAAGTATGAGATGAGGATTAAAATGAAATTAACAGGCTCGAAAAGGCTGGACTTTTATTGTTTAAATTTGGAACTCTTTACTTTTCAAAAAAATCTTCATAAAATAGCTCCACACCTTACATCCACGTAAACCGGACTACTAAAGCCCTTATATTTATGTCACATGTTTTTTTTTAAATTAAGTATGAGATGAGGATTAAAATGAAATTAACAGGCTCGAGAAGGCTGGACTTTTATTGTTTAAATTTGGAACTCTTTACTTTTCAAAACAATCTTCATAAAATAGCTCCACACCTTACATCCACGTAAACCGGACTACTAAAGCCCTTATATTTATGTCACATGTTTTTTTTTAAATTAAGTATGAGATGAGGATTAAAATGCAATTAACAGGCTCGAGAAGGCTGGACTTCTATTGTTTATATTTGGAACTCTTTACTTTTCAAAACAATCTTCATAAAATAGCTCCACACCTTACATCCACGTAAACCGGACTTCTAAAGCCCTTATATTTACGTCACATGTTTTTTTTTTAAATAAGTATGAGATAAGGATTAAAATGCAATCAACAGGTTCGAGAGGGCTGGACTTTTATTGTTGAGATTTTGAACTCTTTACTTTTCAAAAAAATCTTCACAAAATAGCTCCACACCTTACATCCACGTAAACCGGACTTCTAAAGCCCTTATATTTACGTCACATGTTTTTTTTTTAAATAAGTATGAGATGAGGATTAAAATGCAATTAACAGGCTCGAGAAGGCTGGACTTCTATTGTTTATATTTGGAACTCTTTACTTTTCAAAACAATCTTCATAAAATAGCTCCACACCTTACATCCACGTAAACCGGACTTCTAAAGCCCTTATATTTACGTCACATGTTTTTTTTTTAAATAAGTATGAGATAAGGATTAAAATGCAATCTACAGGTTCGAGAGGGCTGGACTTTTATTGTTGAGATTTTGAACTCTTTACTTTTCAAAAAAATCTTCACAAAATAGCTCCACACCTTACATCCACGTAAACCGGACTTCTAAAGCCCTTATATTTACGTCACATGTTTTTTTTTTGAATAAGTATGAGATGAGGATTAAAATGCAATTAACAGGCTCGAGAAGGCTGGACTTCTATTGTTTATATTTGGAACTCTTTACTTTTCAAAACAATCTTCATAAAATAGCTCCACACCTTACATCCACGTAAACCGGACTTCTAAAGCCCTTATATTTACGTCACATGTTTTTTTTTTAAATAAGTATGAGATAAGGATTAAAATGCAATCAACAGGTTCGAGAGGGCTGGACTTTTATTGTTGAGATTTTGAACTCTTTACTTTTCAAAAAAATCTTCACAAAATAGCTCCACACCTTACATCCACGTAAACCGGACTTCTAAAGCCCTTATATTTACGTCACATGTTTTTTTTTTAAATAAGTATGAGATAAGGATTAAAATGCAATCAACAGGTTCGAGAGGGCTGGACTTTTATTGTTGAGATTTTGAACTCTTTACTTTTCAAAAAAATCTTCACAAAATAGCTCCACACCTTACATCCACGTAAACCGGACTTCTAAAGCCCTTATATTTACGTCACATGTTTGTTTTTTGAATAAGTATGAGATGAGGATTAAAATGCAATTAACAGGCTCGAGAAGGCTGGACTTCTATTGTTTATATTTGGAACTCTTTATTTTTCAAAACAATCTTCATAAAATAGCTCCACACCTTACATCCACGTAAACCGGACTTCTAAAGCCCTTATATTTACGTCACATGTTTTTTTTTTAAATAAGTATGAGATAAGGATTAAAATGCAATCAACAGGTTCGAGAGGGCTGGACTTTTATTGTTGAGATTTTGAACTCTTTACTTTTCAAAAAAATCTTCACAAAATAGCTCCACACCTTACATCCACGTAAACCGGACTTCTAAAGCCCTTATATTTACGTCACATGTTTTTTTTTTGAATAAGTATGAGATGAGGATTAAAATGCAATTAACAGGCTCGAGAAGGCTGGACTTCTATTGTTTATATTTGGAACTCTTTACTTTTCAAAACAATCTTCATAAAATAGCTCCACACCTTACATCCACGTAAACCGGACTTCTAAAGCCCTTATATTTACGTCACATGTTTTTTTTTTAAATAAGTATGAGATAAGGATTAAAATGCAATCAACAGGTTCGAGAGGGCTGGACTTTTATTGTTGAGATTTTGAACTCTTTACTTTTCAAAAAAATCTTCACAAAATAGTTCCACACCTTACATCCACGTAAACCGGACTTCTAAAGCCCTTGTGTTTAAGCCACATATTTAAAAAAAAAAGAACTTTCATTAAAATTTTGATATGGTATTACTCAAAATCGGCTGCGCTAATTTTTTTAATTTTTGGATAGGTTGTAGATATCGTAGTTCTCTATGGAACTCCCCATATTTTATTTACTTCTATTGAGCAGGACCGAAGTTATGAGTTTTTAAAAGTAAAAATTTGAAAATCAATCATTTTTTTAATACTTAAAATAAAAATTTGAACGTTAAATATCTATTATTTGACACTTCCGATTAAACCGGAAATGGTCGTAACTTTCTTATTTTGAATTGTTAAATGTTTAAAAATGGATTTTACGTACGAGAAAGTTGAGTTATAGGACCACATGAGAGTTTTTGACGTTCGTTCTTGTAAGATTGTAGCAATTAACCCCAATAGCGGAAACGATGTTGAGTAGAGAACGTAAAAGGGGTAAAAGTCAACAGTATCGTAGTGGTTTTATTTTAAAAGGATATAATTTTTTGTGACTTTATGGTAAAAAGAGATGTACTAAAAGCTTTTTAAACTAAATTTAATATCCTACTCATTAAAAAGTATCGTGCAAAAGCAAGCTGCTTTTTTTAATACAAAATTGAGTAAAAAAGCAGAAGTTCATAATGTAAAATTATGTGTACTTACCTTCATTATAATTTAAACATTGTACCTATTTTAAATGTAAAAGGAAGGTGGTTTTAATTAAAATTTTGTTTGGTATGGACAAACTTGTAGCCACCAAAAAATAAAGTTATTTCACATTTTGGTTTCCCACACGATGTAATTTGGGCACGGAAAAATATTTGTTTAAAAGAGCTTTGTTTGAACTGTTTCGTTGTAACATCTTCACTGATAATAGGAACAATTATAACTTTTATAGTGCAAAAAATACAATTAAATAGCTATTTAGTTTTAGTATCCTTTGATCTAACCCGCCTTCAAACACAATGTGAACAATATTAGTAATTAGTTTGTGAAGTAATATTGTAACTAGCAATAACCGGTTATTAATTAAATTCTATTTTAACCACAAATATGTTCCATTTTCTAAATTTTCATCAATTTGTCTTTAATTTTAATTGAAGGAAATGGCGAAGAAAATAATTTTGCGAGATTGTTGAAAATATTGATTTTGTTAGGGTAACTTGACTTCTTTTTTTCGTAAGGGATGGAAAGATGACATAACAAACAATTCGTTAAACAAGAAAATTTTCCTTTTATAAAAAAAAAGAAAAACTTTTCAACTCAAATACTTTGTTTCCACTTTCACTTTTTTTATAATTAAAACAACAAAACATTCAACTTACTATAGCTTTTGTTTAACTTTAATGGCGCAGTCGGTTCAAAAAACTTTTATTTTCAAGTTCCACAAGTAAGCTAATTTTTCCATTTGAGGGAAAATTTTAATTGCATTTTGAAAAGTGAGCATTAAAGGTGGTCCTTATTTGTTCGCCCCTTAAAACTTAAAACTCAGAGGCCCAGTTTTCATTTTATTTTAGTATACGGTTAACGATAGTTTTGTAAAACCATGTATGGAAGTTAAATTTTCTTTGCTTTACTTTTTTGTTTTAGTCGGACTAACGAGGTATTTTTAATGTTGCTTTTTTCGGAAGGGTTAAGGGTAAAAAATTTTAACTTGAGCTCGGTGAAAAATGAGCTGAGAATCAGTTTAGTGAGCTTGTGTTTTTAACTTAATGAAAATATTTGGTGGGAGTTAGGTTTTTGTACAAGGAGAAAACGTTTTGACCAAAAATACGCTTGTAAATTTACAATTTGGTATTAGGAAGTTAACACGTTATAGTAAAATGACCGGAAATTAAACGAATTTCCACATCGAATTTGGTTGTGATTTGAATTTTTAAGATTTTTTATTGTTGTCATGATTGGGGAAATTATGCTTTATGTGCAATAAAATGGATTTTAATTGGATGGACGTAACACTTGTGGAGGTATTATATGGTAAAACCGTGTCCCTCGATAGTACGGATTTTCCATATTTATTAAACAAACCCGTGCGGTTCCCTGATTTCCATCGAATACAATACTTCATCAAAATCGTCAATACGCGCAATATATCAACAATAATTATATAGTTGGATCTGGAAATACTAATGACATTTTCCTATGACATCAATTTAAAGTTCCCGAAATATGTATAAATAGATTTATTTTACTCAAGCTCAAATTTAAATTTACTTATTAGAAGATACAATTTTACGAATTTCTCCTAGTTCCGCATTTTCCCCGAAATTAATTTTATAACTTAATAATGTATTTAAACGTGAAATTGCTATACACCTACATCCTACATACATACGCATCCACGGGAAGGAAGATTAATTGGCGTGTATCATTAATTTTCATTCCAAAGAGATTGACATTTATTTATAGATAGTAGATCACACATAGTTCGGAATACCTTATTAATCGTATTACCTACTCGTAAACAAACAGATCAATACATACAGACAGAAATATTAATCTCCGTCCCGCAGAACAACAGATTAATAGTTAGGCGTCGATCAAAAAGACATATCTGGGGTAGAGAGGGATAAAAATATCAAGGAAATTGACAGATGGGCATGAGAAAGCTTGTACATCGAATTAAGAAATTGACTGCTAGACGTTGACGGTCAAAGCGTTAGATTGTCTGACTGGCAAGAAAATAGGCTGGTAAGGCAACCAGGCAAGCAGGTAAACGAAAAGTTTTACAAGTAGACAGATCATGACTGGTAGCCGTCGATTAGACGGGCTTAGAGACTACAGACGTAGACGTTCAAAACTTTAGATTGCCTGACTAGCAAGTAAATAGGCTGATAGCTAGGCGTAGCTCATGAAAGCTTTTACATCGAATGGTGTGGATCAATAACAGATGTTCATTGACAGGCAGGCTAGTAAGGCAACCAGGCATAGATATCCAGGCAAGCAGGTAAATAAACAACAGATTTAAGAGATTGACTGCTAGACGTAGACCATTGAAGCATTAGATTGCCTGACTGGCAAGTAAACAGACCGACATCTAAGCGTAGCTCGTAAAAGTTTGTACATCGAATGGTATAGATCAATAAGAGATTTTCATTGACAGGCAGGCTGGTAAGGCAACCAGGCATAGATTAACAGGCAAGCAAGTAAATAAAGAGTTTGACAAGGGAACAGGCCAACAGATTTAAGAGATTTACTGTCAGACGGGCTTACAGATTTAAGAAATTGACTGCTAGACGTAGACGATTGAAGCATTAGATTGTCTGACTGACAAGAAAACAGACTGATAACTAGCCTTAGCTTGTCAGAGCTTGTTCAAGAGATGTTCATTGACAGGCAGGCTAGTAAGGCAACCACACATAGATTTCCAGGCAAGCAGGTAAATAAACAACAGATTTAACAGATTGACTGCTAGACGTAGACGATTGAAGCATTAGATTGTCTGACTGGCAAGAAAACAGACTGATAACTAGCCGTAGCTCGTCAGAGCTTGTTCAAGAGATGTTCATTGACAGGCACACTAGTAAGGCAACCACACATAGATTTCCAGGCAAGCAAGTAAATAAACAACATATTTAAGAGATTGACTGCTAGACGTAGACCATTGAAGCATTAGATTGCCTGACTGGCAAGTAAACAGACCGACAGCTAAGCGTAGCTCGTAAAAGTTTGTACATCGAATGGTATAGATCAATAAGAGATTTTCATTGATAGGCAGGCTAGTAAGGCAACCAGACATAGATTAACAGGCAAACAAGTAAATAAAGAGTTTGACAAGTGAACAGGCCCACAGATTTAAGAGATTTACTGGCAGACGGACTCCCAGATTTAAGAGATTGACTGCTAGACGTTGACGATTGAAGCATTAGATTGTCTGACTGGCAAGAAAACAGACTGATAACTAGCCTTAGCTTGTCAGAGCTTGTTCAAGAGATGTTCATTGACAGGCAGGCTAGTAAGGCAACCACACATAGATTTCCAGGCAAGCAGGTAAATAAACAACAGATTTAACAGATTGACTGCTAGACGTTGACGATTGAAGCATTAGATTGTCTGACTGGCAAGAAAACAGACTGATAACTAGCCGTAGCTCGTCAGAGCTTGTTCAAGAGATGTTCATTGACAGGCAGGCTAGTAATGCTACCACACATAGATTTCCAGGCAAGCAAGTAAATAAACAACATATTTAAGAGATTGACTGCTAGACGTAGACCATTGAAGCATTAGATTGCCTAACTGGCAAGTAAACAGACCGACAGCTAAGCGTAGCTCGTAAAAGTTTGTACATCGAATGGCATAGATCAATAAGAGATTTTCATTGATAGGCAGGCTAGTAAGGCAACCAGACATAGATTAACAGGCAAACAAGTAAATAAAGAGTTTGACAAGTGAACAGGCCCACAGATTTAAGAGATTTACTGGCAGACGGACTCCCAGATTTAAGAGATTGACTGCTAGACGTTGACGATTGAAGCATTAGATTGTCTGACTGGCAAGAAAACAGACTTATTACTAGCCGTAGCTCGATAGAGCTTGTTCATCGAATGGTGTAGATCAATGAGTGATTTTCATTGACTTGCAGGCTGGTAATGCAACCAGGCATAGATTGACAGGCAAGCATGTATATAAAGAGTTTAACAAGTGAACAGGCCAACAGATTTAAGAGATTGACTGCTAGACGTAGGCCATTGAAGCATTAGATTGCCTGACTGGCTAGTAAACAGACTGACAGCTAAGCGTAGCTCGTAAAAGCTTGTACATCGAATAGTATAGATCAATAAGAGATTTTCATTGACATGCAGGCTGGTAATGTAACCAGGCATGGATTGACAGGCAAGCAAGTAAATAAAGAGTTTGACAAGTGGACAGGTCAACAGATTTAAGAAATTGAATTGCCTGACTGACTGACTGACTGACTAGCAAGTAAACAATGGAACAGCAGGCGTTAGAAGTAGGCTGTTAGAAGTAGGCTGTTAGACGTAGGCTGTTAGACGTCGGCTGTTAGATGTAGATCGGAGAGAAAGGCGGAGAAAAAGCTGAATATTCGACGTAGATCGGATAGACAGATGGGTCAACAGAGTAAAGACGTAGACCATTGAAGCATTAGATTGCCTGACTGGCTAGTAAACAGACCGACAGCAAAGCGTAGCTCGTAAAAGCTTGTACATCGAATGGTATAGATCAATAAGAGATTTTCATTGACTTGCAGGCTGGTAATGCAACCAGATTGACAGGCAAGCAAGTAAATAAAGAGTTTGACAAGTGAACAGGCCAACAGATTTAAGAAATTGAATTGCCTGACTGACTGACTAGCAAGTAAACAATGGGACAGCAGGCGTTAGAAGTAGGCTGACGTAGATCGGAGAGAAAAGGTGAATATTCGACGTAGATCACATAGACAGATGGGTCAACAGAGTAAAGACGTAGACAGGCACCCGACAGGTTAAAGAAATTTGTTTCTGGACGTGATCAGACAAAGGGGCCAACGAATTTAGGAGATTGCCTGTTGGGCATAAATCAAACAAATTGGCTGCTAGACGTTCATTTATTAAGGCTTTAGATGGAAGGAGTGGTGAAAAGATGGGGCGGGTCTACAAATTATTATTAAAAGTAATAAAAATATTTAGAAAAAATATTTGTGTGAAAACAGAGTTACCATTGTACAAACAGTAAATTGATAAGAATTTGTAAATAGTTTATGGTTAGTTATCAAAAAATTTGGATAACAATGCTCCATTTCGGTCCTGTAAATTCCTAACTTCTTAATAACGTAATGTGAAGCTATTGTTTATGAAGTGATCAGAAATTGTCAGCGAGTTGCGCTAGCATCTGTGCTGTTTGCGCTTGTTAAGAGAGCAATTAGTGTGCAATTTTAAGTGTTATTTACATTTAAAAAAATTATTTTTACTTATTGAGCCGCAAAATAAATACAACTTAATAGTTTATCAGTGTGCTATCGTAATTACTTCCATTATTTTGTTTATTTGTTTTTATTAATGGTATGAAGAGGTGAAAATGATAGGTGAGTGGAAGACATTTTTTTATAAAGTTGCGCTTGAAAAGCGTGTTTACGAGAAGGCTGGATGAAAAATGAAGCCTAATAATAAATATAAGTATTTATTGATTTTGCTAATTGATAAATACTTTCTTTATCGAGACAACCAATAGCTTGTACGTTTAGCTAAATCAAATCGTTCCAGTTTTTTTCTTTTATTGTATCAAATTGTACGCACTTCCCCGTAACATTAAATTTAATTAGGCATTTTGTTTGAAAATTGAAACGAGAAAAGGTTTAACAATCTGCGAGCATTTACAATAAATTGTTTTGTTTTTGAACTACACGCCAATACACAATATAATCAATTCCTTTTTCCTTCTTTTGTATTTCTTATCACCCAAATTTCACTTGTACACGACTTTTTCACATCACTGCATTTCCTTCATTCTAAACTGACTTTATATTCCATTTAACCTTTAGATCTTTTTTCCAATTTCATTTTAGGCAAAAACATTTTGCAAAAACATCGGTGACTTTTACCCAATTAGTAAGTCTCGTTCGGTTCGTAGCGAAAAAAAATTTTTTTTCCACAACGTGGTAAATAAACTTAATTACTACAATTATGTTAAGACCTACTTCCTTAAAAGACTACTAATGGGGTGAAAATAAACGCTTTTGGAAAATGCATGTACAACAACCTGTCTATTCTTCCGCACCACCTTAGGGCTCTTATAGCGATCGCGCTTATTATTAAAGACGAGGAAACGCGGAAACGTTTAAATTAGTGGAAATGTTCTCTTTTATACATCCCCATTATTTGTGCCAAATGAAAAATGCAATATCTCAACCTTTTTCGAAATATTTAAATTTATATTTATCTCGTATTTCATTTTATAATAAAATATCTAAAGACTTAAGTCACCCGCAAATGCGCACCTTTTTATTTAAATTAAGAAAGTTGCTCCAATTTCCTGTTAAACTGGAAGTCACTATGTTGAGTGTTTGGTATCGTCAGATAGCGAATTTTACGAGCTTTCAAAATATTTAAAAATATACAGGGTGTTCCATTTAAAATAAGAATGTTGTTCACATTTCCGGTTAAATTGTAAGTTGAAATATGAAGTGTTTGGTATCGCCTAACAGCTTATTTTACGACATTTCTAACTATTTAAAAATATACAGGGTGCTCATAAAACAGTTTGATATTTTTGTAATTTCCGGTTTAACCGGAAGCGTTGTGTTAGTCAAAAATAGTGTTAAATAATAGATATTTATAAGATTAATATATGTACCAACTTTCAAATTTTTATTTTTATTACAAGAGAAATTACAGATTTAAAAAAAATCATAACTCCGGTTCTGCTCCATAGAAGTTAATAAAATATGCGGCGTTCGATAAATAACAGCAATGTCTATAACATATCCAAAATTGAAATAAATTACTCGAGCCAATTTTGAGAAATACTATTTTAAATTTTTAAACAATTTAACCCCTTAAATGTAGCCAATTTTGAAACATTAAAAATTAATCAAGTTGGAATGAAAGCCTTATATTCTGGCTATACATTGTCGTTTTTTATGTTTATAAAAGTAATTACCTGTTAAGTTACAAGGGAAAAATTACGAAATGGGATAATTGGCCACTATTTTGAATTTGGTGTTCATACATACAAACATTGAAGTCATGGGACTCAAAACGCTCAGGAATAAAATAAAATTAATTGTTTCCTATAATTATAGTATAGACAAACGTAAAAATGCTACTTGAAAAGGTCATTAGCTATGTTAGTGGCCCTTAGGAAAATAAAAGTTGCCACTTGTTTGTTGAAAACGCAGCTCGTTATTAGTAAACCGTAGTTGCTATTAGAAGTAGTTTTGAGAGTTATAAAAAAAGTTTGTTTAAGATTTTGCTATAAGATAAAAAGTAACAACGTTATACAGGGTGTCCCACTTAGCATGCTCACCATGGGGAACTCGTAAACTGTAAGAGATAGAAAGTCGGTTAAATGACACCAAATTGCATGGCCAAAAAATTATATTTGCAATAACATAATATTAATACTAGGTTTGCATTTAAAAAAATATAACTTTGCATCATATCTCCAAAACGGCGCTATAAAAAAATTCTTTTGTATATTAAATTTATCGGTTTTAGTAGTGCCTATTATCGGTTTTTTGAAAATTGAAATTATCTTGATTAATAAAAAAGTTACAGGCATTTAAAGAAAATAAACTTTTTCAGTTATTTCTAAATATCTAGAGTGCCAATAACGTTTTTCAAAAAACAAAAGCAGCATTGAGTTCGCAATTAACAAGGCTACATTTGGTGTCATTTAACCGAATTCGCATCTCTTACAGTTTACGAGATTCCCATGGTGAACATGGTAAGTGGGACACCCTGTATAAAGAAAACGCAATTGCCAATTTTTAATTTTCTTTTAAATGTCGCTAGAGCGCTTTGAGATAATTCATTTTTGATTTCCCAATTTAAACGTTTGTCTATGGTTAATAATAAGCCGGATCCCCATGGAGGTTCGGGGGACTGGGCGAATCGACAATATGGTGGTTGGCTCTATTGTATTTTGCTAATATTTCAAACTCATATTAAAATATCGCTATGTGCCTTTGTGAAATCTCAGAATGATCTATTTACAATAGTTTGCCAAAGTTGCATCGCGATAGCTGTCGTACTTTATTAGTAATTAACGAGTATACGGGACAGGACGGCCCAGACGTAGCGCTGTTATGTATTCAAAATAACTTTTTTCTCGTAAACTTACGGAAAAAATGCAACAATACTTTTTTGTGTAGAATTAAATTCTACGTTTATTTTTGTAATAAAAAAGTATGAAATAATTTGGACTTAAAAGTTATTGCAGAACAACTAAAGCCAATTCCTATAACTAGCTCCCTCTAGCGACTTTTACAAAAATGGGCTTTGGTACTTATGTAAATGCACTTGATTGGGCTTTGTAGCAAATCTTATTAAAATCGGTCGAAAGGTTTCAAAAATATTCACAAAAAAAGTTTTAGAGCCCCCTTTTAGAAGCTCTCACGTCCCTTAAAAATCGAAATTGGGGAAAACAAAAAAATAGGGATACCCTACTTTTAAGTTCACTTTAATAGACGCTGTATATTTGATTTTGAAAGGCGTTTAAATTGGAGGAATGTCATATCAGTATACAAATTTAATAAAGTTGAATGAATCGATTGACTGATGTAAACTTGAGAGTGAGTGTTGTTGTGTGCCGATTCCAACTATTGAATCTCTCTCAAATATACAAAGCTATTAAATTAGTATTCTGCTATTTACTTCATTCCACCAAACCTATTATAATACAATTAAACTAATATTGAATTAGAGTCCTAGAACATCTCTTAAGTTCCAACTCGAGATCTAAATAAATAAGAAATGAATCCGAAAACGAAGTAAAAATTTTTTTCCTACTTCGCACGTTTTTGTTTAAAAAGATTATTAACAATTTTAAATTTAACTTTTCTGTTATATTGGAAATAACGAAGTTATGAATTTCTTTACAAGTAGTGCTTTTTTGCAAAAACAGATGGCGTTTATTAATCCCTTAATTAATATTTTAACGTACAAAAGAAATTTGTGCACAAAACTTTCATTTCCATTATTTCACAACAAACAATAATGAAATTAATTAAAGTTTCTTTCACAAAGTTAAGTATACAGGGTGCTCCAACGCATTAGTTGGATTATGGCTTTATTATTGTTAACATCTAAAACTGTTTTTAATTAAAGTTACACGGTACTATAACATTAATTAACATTTAATTAGTTCTCTACCACGCACAGTAACTACGTCAACCCACGTCTTGTGGGATACATTGTACATACACAAGGTAGGTGTTTACTGTGTTTGCCCCTTAATTAGATATATCAAAACTAATTTTCGCATGGTAATAATAATCATTGGATTTATAAAATACAGGGTAATTCACAAACAAATACCGTCTCCAACTTTTGTTTTCTTAATGGAACTCCCTGTAGTTTTTGGTATATTCGGATTCCTCGTGACATTTAAAAAATTTGTACAAAGTTTTGTGTATTTATCATTAATCGCTTTGGAGATATTGTCACTTTAATGTCGAGTCAGCTTTGGGGCCCGATGCCAGGGACTTTTCATTCCTTGGTGAGGTGTAACGGCCGAAAGAAAATTTTGTGTTACCATTTACGTTTTGTATTAATTAAGTGTTTTTAGAAGAACAGTTTTTAACTTGGACACTGTATAATCATGTTAATGACAATGTTAATTAAAACAACTTTTTACTAAGATAAATGTAGCCGAGGGATTTAGTTAATTAATTTTTAAAGGGAAGTTAGTTAAATTTGTATTTGTGTACGAGACAATTAATTAAGGATCTAATTATAAAATTTAAAAAAATATTGGATTAACAGTAATTTTTTATAATTAGCGTTTTTTTTAGATTTGAGTTTAGAATAGACTTTTTTGTATTTATGAGCGTTTTATTATCACATCAAATTAACTACCTTCAATTTATCTGCAAATTATACATAACAAAACAACAATGCTCACTTAAACAATAATTTTCCAACTATACAATTTCCACAAACAAAAAGTTTTCATTTTGTAAATTTGAACACTTGACCAAGTGCTTTTTTGTTCAAATTGTTCAAATATTGACTTGCAATTTCCTGAGGGCGGGGGGGGGGGTTAAATAAACAATTGTGTAGGAAATAAGTTTAAACTCTCCCTCCCTAGGCTCTGTCCTTGGTTTAAGTGTTATCAAAATATTCTTATGTCATCAGAAACACAAATACCAAACGCATTTTGTTGCAACCGTGCTTGCAAACTAACCTAAAAAATACATTTTTGATGAAAAAAATAGCTAAACGTAGGTAAGTGAAACAATTTAATGTTTTTCTTTCATGTTTAACCCCACTCGACCGTCTCAATATAATTTTTTTCTTCAGTAATGTGTTTAGGGGTAGATAGGTTCCGTTTTTTTGGTTTTTGCTTCTATATCAAAAACGGTAGGTCCTAGGGAAAAGAGAAGAGAAGACCTTATAGAGCATTAAATTTCCTTTACTCATTTATCTTCAACTGGTACACTCCGTACCAAAAATCGTTAATGTATAAAAACTGCTTTCATACAGTTAACGATTTTTGCGGGAGGATATCTCAAAAACTAGAAGGAATAGAGATAAAAAAAGAAAAAAATCTTGTAGGAAATTTAATAAGCTTTCATTTTGCTAAGAATATTTTCCCTAGGACCCACAGTTTACGAGATATAAGCGAAAGTTGAAGGTTGTCACCCGCAAATGCGCAATTTTTTTTAGGTAGCAGAGAGGCAGGCATATTTTCGGTTAAATAAATAAACAGGCAAGTTGCCAGCAGATAGGCGTACGGACAGACGGACACTTAGTTTGTTAAAGTTTCAAATTGTTTTAGCAGTTATCTGAGCCACAGTACTAAACTTATCACTTAGATTTTCTAAATTGGAGAATAAAAAAAATAAAATATCTAGTTAGTAAGTTGGCTGTACATAGAAAGTTTAAACGATAACATCAAGTTATTATCGTAAATGTTTTGTTTCGAACATAATTATCCGAATTAAATTGTTACGGTTTCATGTTGTATTAAAGCTGATAGTTTATTGTATACAACGTACATGAAGGAAGCGAAAATTCGATTTTCAAACTTGTACGTCATGTAGAAAGGCTCTCTTTTTTCCGAAACAACATAATTTAATTTAAAATGTTTCAAACGCACAACATGCTCCAAATTTCAATTAATAATTGCTTTTTAGAAAAAAGTTCCTTTGAAAAAATTTTTTTCTCAAAACTTTAACTCCATAAAAACTTTATTACAACTTTTTGATATTATAAAGCTAAAATGTATATTAAAATCTTTTTTTTTAACTTCAAAATAATACAAAGACATTTTATTACTAAAGTTACAGAAGGGGGATTAAAAGTTTTTTAAAAGTCTCCGGTTCGATTTTAATAATATTTTAATATTCTGCGAGACACACTGTATAATTTCCACCACGATCACAATTCACACGCGACTTGATCTGCTAGTCTCGAGGATTTACGTGGCGTGACGTTATGTGACTACTTGTAACATAAACTTACCGTTAGGCTAATTTAACGTCAATGAAGCCACAACGACTAACGTCACGTCACATATCACTAGCCAAGTATTTTGGCAAAAGTTCAAAAAAATAAGCCAACTTGACAATCACCTTGCATTGCACTAGCCTTGTGCGTGCAACTTACTCGCTCCACTGACTTGGTGTAAACGAGCGTTCAAAGACTTACATAAAAGCAATCAAAGGTAACGAAGTAATTTTTTAAGCATCAACAAAGTTTTCTTTTGTAAGTTACGTAATAAGCGACGTTAATAACAACTCGAGTAACACAATCAGTTTTGAACTTTGGTTTTTTGTTGAAGGAGATTACTTCATTTTAAATTCAAATGTAGTCGCTCGAGGAGTTTTTCGTTTGGAAAAACAATTTTTTCTCCTTCTTAAACATTCAAACGTTTCATTTCGATAAAAACATGTGTATTGTTTTAACTTTTTCCATTCCAAGAGTTACTATAATAGGGGAAAAATTAAAAAAAAATTTTTATTGCATTTCTCGACGTTTTGAATTCCCCTGATTCCAAAAATGAAAAAAAAAATTTTTCGTTTTTTTGAACCAAATGTCCGTGTCCATAACCCACTGGAAAAGTCCTGTCTAAAACTAAGGTGGTATATTTGAAAAATTTGGGCCAAATTCATTATTTCTTAGACATAAGATAGGACATCTGAGCCCAAATTTAAAAAAATACATTTGAAATTTTTTAATTTAAAATGGCGGCCAATAGAGCGATTGTCCCATTTTGTGGTTTCTCCCTTATAACTTCGCCGGTAATTATTATTATAAAAATTTCAAAACGGCATTGTACAGCCAAAATATATGGCTTTCGTCCCAACCAACACTATTTTTAAAATTATTTCAAAATTGCCTACCTTTAAGGGCCCAAAGTAGGTCAATATTTTGATATCGATTTTCTCAAAAACTGGCACAAGCATTTTTTTCATTTTTTGATATATTATAGACAACGTAATTCTCTAACTAACTTTAAATTTTTAAAGACTTGTATGGTGCGGATTCGGAGTTATGATTTTTTAAATGTCAAAACTTAAAAAATTTCTAATTTCTTTTCTAATGGAAATGAAAATTTTAAAATGGGCATATGTATCAATCCTATGAATATCTATTATTTGACACTATTTTCGGTTAACAAAACGCTTCCGGTTAAACAGGAAATTAAAAAAATATCAAAATTTTTGGGAACACCCTGTATATTTTTCAATATTTTGAAAGCTCATAAAATTAAGTGTTACGTGATACCAAACACTTTATATTTTGACTTTCGGTTTAACCGGAAATGGGATCAAATTTCTTAATTTAAACGGAACACCCTGTATGTTAGTTGGCGTTTGTAGTAAGCTTATGGGAACTAAAAAAAGTGTTGCTAAAGCGAAGTTTACTGCGGTGAATCTATGTTTCGTTGAAAACAAACTTCTAATTAAAACCACCCTACTCGTCCCTCATTTACATAGAACCTCCTTGGAATTTTCTTGAAATATTATTCAAACTTGGGTTTTAAGATAGTGTTCGCTTACATTTTATAAATAAACACTAAACAATAGTAATCGAATTATTCAAAGATACTTCTTGTAGTAAGCTGTTTGGAAGTGTCTCAAAATATTTTAATTTTAGAATTATTCAAGCTTTTATACATAAACACAAAACAATAATAATCGAATTATCGAAGGAAGCTTCGACTAGTAGCTTCAAGCTCCTTGGAGTTACCATTGAATTTTAATTGTAAAATTATACTCCAGTGCATACCATCCGACCCGGAACAAAATAACCTACAGCTGAAACCTTCGCTATTGTTTAGTAATTATAACCCTTATTATCATACTGAAAGACTATCCTTTCCGATGAGATTTTCCCCAAAATTCAGTTTTGAGTGTGTATTTCTAAAATTACTCTTTTTTCAGATTTTTGCGATTATCTCGAAAACTATTAAGTCAGCGAAAAAGTATAAAGAGACAAAAATTTAAGCTTATAAAAAAGTACACAAATTTTGTTAAGACTCAAAAATCGTAAATGTATTCATTAAAAAGTTACAGCCCTCCAAACTGAGAGCATATCTCACAACTTACTATTTTACATTCCCTCTTTCAATCGTTTTTGATATTGTTGAACAATTTTTGGTAAAAATGTAAAATAATGTTGATTTAATTGATGGCATGTTAAAATATATACTTTAAGCTTTCTACAAAAAAATTTTATGGTCATGGAGCTTTCCTTCAGTAATTGAGAGTACTTTAAAGATTACGAATGCTAATAATAAAGAAAATAAAAAATATTTTTTTTTCAAAATAAAAATATAATAATTTTGCATATTAGGACATTAAAGTATAATAGATGAAGATAGTAATCCGGTATGGATTGTTTATTTCGTCAATTACTTTGCCAGATTTTTAAAATTCAAAAAAAATTCGTTTATTCATCATAATTTTTAAATTTTTTGATAATTTTTTTCTTCATAATTACTTACTGAAAATCAAAATATTATACATGTAATTTAAAGCTGAAAATGTCCTCTTCGATCGGGTATTTTTTGTTTTTCTCTAGATTTAATAGGTCATGAGTAATTTCCAATTAACGCAAAATGGAGCGCTCAGTGTCACTTTCACCCGCAAAAATCAGCTTAACTTTCAATAACATTTTTCTCAAAAACTATTCAATTTTTTGAAAAATCGCAAATATGATTCTTCTCGTAGAATTTCCCCCTCTTCAATTTTTGACTCTTTACAATTTTTTGATTACTACATCGTTTTTGAGATAATCGTAAAAATGAGAAAAAAAAGTGCATTTTAGATATTTAAATCCAATTTTGAAAACAACTCGGAGGGGTGGGGACTTGTACTGTGATAATAAGGACTATAAGTACATTCTGCAGAGATGAATTTGATTTCTTTCCTTTCCTGTAGTAGATAATTTAACGAGCAACTTAATCGACTTTACTCTGTTAGCGAATAAAATAAACAGCAGCGTGTCTTAAATTAATATTTTGAGATACGAAACAATTTTTGTTAAACATTCTTTAAGCTTATTTTTTATTAAAAAAGATGGAGTTATGGAGGGATGTAATTTTTATCGCCTTATTAGTTTAGTAGAAGTTTATGAGAAAAATTAACATTTTTATGAGTTTCTGTGTGCAAATTTTGTCGCATTGCTAGTCGTTTTTATTAATAACGATGTTAACGATTTTCACCAACAAAAGGTCAACAAACGCCTAAAATAATATGTCGATAACGAAACTCGATAATTCGATATTTCAATATTCTGATCTAGTATAGTCAACGAAGGGTTTACAGAGGACATGGAAAAGGTGAAATTTTTTTCTTCAGAAATGCATTTGGAGTAGTCAGGAGGTAAAAGTGCTAAAAGTCTCCGGTTCCAGCTATATGGCTAAGGGTGGAAAGGTCCCGTTTGTGGGGTTTTCGCTTATATCTCGAAACAATCTTATAGGAAATTTGATAAGCTTTCATTTTGATAAGAGTAATATTTTTCCTAGGACCCACCGTTTTCGAGATATAAGCGAAAGTTGATGGTTGTCACCCGCAAATGCGCAGTCTTTTTAAATTGCCTTTTTTGACTTGGTGCAGTCACGACTCGGTGTTGACTTACGCCAATTGTAGGTAGATACGCAGGTAGCTAAATAGACAGGCAGGCACATTTCCGGGTAAAAAGATAGACAGGCAAGATACTCAACTTCTCGCTCAAATTTTCCAAATTGGAAAAAAAAAATCTAGTTAATGATTTTTGTGGGCGAATATCTCAAAAACTATAAGGAATAGAGAAAAAATGAATAGAAATAATCTTGTAGGGAATTTAAGACCCACCGTTTTCGAGATATAAGCGAAAATCCCCAACAAAAACAATAAACGGAAACTACGCCACCAATGAAGTGTTGAGGGGATTCTAAGGACCCCGTTCCTTACTATTTTCCGAACTTTTGTTTTTCTCTTATAACGACGTAAGCAGTCAATTATAGTCAATGTTAAAGCGCACCGTAGTAAAAAAATTGTTGGCACTATCGGTAGCTCTAATCTTTTTAAAATTTCTCTAAATGTAAAGAATAAATGGCAGAGAGATTTTGTATTTTTTTGTTCTAAAGCGTAGGTTATTATCGAGGGAATACCCGAACTAACAAACG
Source organism: Malthinus seriepunctatus (assembly GCA_963924605.1). Taxonomy (NCBI): domain Eukaryota; kingdom Metazoa; phylum Arthropoda; class Insecta; order Coleoptera; family Cantharidae; genus Malthinus; species Malthinus seriepunctatus. Next base: position 2,100,434 of record OZ004605.1, read on the forward strand.
ATCATTCTAAATTAATTAAAGGATCGAAAACCCTTTTTGGAAGTAAATTGTTTTAAAAAAGGCGGTAATCGATGATGGTCCAATTCTTTACTTTTGTTTCAACTGCAAGTTTTAGGGTCGGTACTTTGAGTCTCGGTAAAAATTGTGTTTAACCGTATAACCGAGACTCTTAAAGTAGTGCATTAACTTTTTGGTGCATTAAGTAAGTTTGGTTTTTGTTTCAGGAGATGGAGCAGACGAGCAGCCTTTTGTGCCTGAAAAGATGTCGGGCTACGAAACTAACCTCTATTTATATTCGGTAAGTTTTAAAATAATAAAAAATGCAAGTTTAATGTAATTGATGTTAGGAGGAAATGGAAGATCGTCCTCGAGTTTCTACGTTCATCAGCTCCCTTGCCAACTATTCCAACACGATCCCTCCCGCATCTACTGATCCAGATGCGCGTCCTGCAGGAGGGGGTGCTCGGATGGGCACCCTTATCGGTGTTTATCTCCCCTGTATTCAAAATATTTTTGGTGTGATTCTTTTTATACGACTTACGTGGGTAGTTGGTACAGCTGGAGCTCTACAAGGATTCCTTATTGTGTTTACCTGCTGTTGTGTTACTATGTTAACCGCTATTTCTATGTCGGCCATCGCTACCAATGGAGTCGTTCCTGGTGGAGGTAGCTATTTTATGATATCGCGTTCTTTGGGTCCCGAATTTGGTGGCGCTGTTGGTATGTTGTTTTATACGGGAACTACACTTGCTGCAGCTATGTACATTGTTGGAGCTGTCGAAATTGTTTTGGTGAGTTTTGTTTAAACGTTGGGGTGGGGAAATTAATTGGATGTTTTGCAGACTTACATGGCTCCAAGTTTGTCCATTTTTGGTGACTTTACTAAAGATGTCGATGCGATGTACAATAATTTTCGGGTATATGGAACGGGTCTCCTGTTGGTGATGGGAACTATTGTATTCATTGGTGTCAAGTTTGTCAACAAATTTGCTACTGTGGCTCTTGCATGTGTGATCTTCTCCATTTTGGCTGTGTACATTGGAATTTTTGTCAACTTTAACGGCAATGATAATCTTTAGTTAGTATCACTAATTTACGGGGCATGTGGAAATTAGAATTAACTCTTGTAGTAGTTCGATTTTTGGGGGTGGTTTTACATATTTTACAGTTTTTTTAATTTTGCAGCATATGCGTTTTGGGCAATCGATTAATTAAAGGGATTACTCGCGAGAATTGCAACAAAACTGTTGGTGGAGAATTATTTAGAAGTTTTTGTGGTCTTGTAAATACTACGGCTCAATGTAAACATGAGTATTTTGTTAACCATAACGTTTCTTCTGTTCGTGGCATAACTGGATTAGCTTCAGGAGTTTTCATGGGTAATTCAGAACTTCTACTAATAGTCTAGTCAACGAAGGGGTTATAGAGGACATGGAAGAGGGTAGAATTTTTTCTTCAAGAATGTGGACCCACCGTTTTCGTGAAAAAAGCGAAAGTTCGAAGTTGTCACCCGCAAATGCGCAGTTTTTTTAATAGCCTTTTTCGATTAATCGACTTTTAGTATTTGTTACCTCCTAACTACTCAAAACGTATTCCTGAAGAAAATAACTTCACCCTCTTCCATGTCCTCTACGCCCCTGTTTTGAGCGTTCGTTGACTGGGCCATAACTTTTGGTACCAATATAATTTTTTTTATTGTAGAAAATATTTGGGGAAGCTTTTTACAAAACGGCGAATATATTTCTCGTGGAAATAAAATTGAAGACATCGAAAGGACGGAAACTGAAGTTTACAATCAAGCTGTAGCCGATATTACGACAACTTTTACCATTCTAATCGGTATATTTTTTCCTTCTGTTACTGGTATAATGGCTGGATCTAATAGATCTGGCGATTTAGCTGATGCACAAAAATCCATCCCTATTGGAACCATTTGTGCTATTATAACAACTTCTATTGTTTATTTATCTTCAGTTTTACTTTTTGCCGGAACTGTAGACAATCTTTTGTTAAGGGATAAGTAAGTGTAATTTTTCGCCGACCTCATGGTCTGTGACAGTGTGACGTCACAGACAATGAGGTTTGGAACTGCGTCTACAAGTGATGATTTTTTTAGATTCGGAGTATCGATTGGAGGAAAACTTGTGGTAGCCAACATCGCTTGGCCTAACCAATGGGTCATTTTAATAGGCTCATTTCTTTCGACTCTCGGAGCAGGTTTACAATCTCTCACTGGTGCTCCACGTTTGTTACAAGCCATTGCCAAAGATGGAATTATACCCTTTTTAAGTCCTTTTGCTGTGTCGTCTAGTAGAGGAGAGCCTACTAGAGCCTTAGTGCTTACGTTATTAATTTGTCAATGTGGAATTTTATTAGGCAATGTAGACTATTTAGCTCCGTTACTTTCTATGTTCTTTCTTATGTGTTACGGCTTCGTAAATTTAGCTTGCGCCCTTCAAACTTTATTAAGAACACCAAATTGGAGACCAAGATTTAAATATTACCATTGGTCTTTATCTTTTCTTGGCTTATCACTCTGTATAGGCGTGATGTTTATGACTTCGTGGTATTATGCGTTAGTTGCTATGGGTATGGCTGGGTGTATTTACAAATACATCGAATATAGAGGGTGAGTTTGTTACGAGTGGTTTTTTGAATTGTTTAAAAAATTGTTAATTGTAGTGCCGAAAAGGAATGGGGAGATGGTATAAGCGGTCTTGCTTTATCGGCTGCCCGTTATTCCTTACTACGTTTAGAAGAAGGGCCACCTCATACCAAAAACTGGAGACCACAAATAGTAATATTAGCTAAACTAACTGACGATTTGGTTCCTAAATATAGAAAATTATTTGCTTTTGCCGCTCAACTGAAAGCGGGTAAGTGGGAGCGTTTATTTCAACTTGATGGGTACCAAAATTGACTTTTTTGTAGGAAAGGGTTTAACTGTTTGTGTGTCCGTTATAAGTGGGGATTATACTCGTTCTTGTGGAGAGGCCATGGCAGCCAAACAAAACTTAGGTAAAATTATGGAAGAAGAGAGAGTTAAAGGGTTTGTGGATGTTCTGGTTGCTAGGAATATTACTGAAGGTATTTCGCATTTGTAAGTATTTTGCTCTGCGTGAAGTTCGTAAAGTAATTAATTTTTTTAAAAGAGTGCAAACTACCGGCTTAGGAGGGCTGAAGCCGAATACGGTGATATTAGGTTGGCCTTATGGATGGCGTCAATCTGAAGATGATAGAACGTGGCAGGTCTTTTTGCATACCGTCCGAAATGTTGCCGCTGCTCGTATGGCTCTTCTCGTTCCTAAAGGAATAAACTTTTTCCCAGATTCTACAGAAAAAGTTATTGGAAATATTGATATTTGGTGGATCGTTCACGATGGTGGATTGTTAATGTTATTGCCTTTCTTATTGAAACAACATCGTACGTGGAAGAATTGTAAAATGCGCATATTTACAGTAGCACAAATGGAAGATAATTCGATTCAAATGAAGAAAGATCTCAAAACGTTTTTGTATCATTTACGTATTGAATGTGAGGTAGAAGTTGTTGAAATGGTAAAAAAAATTCTCGCTTTTACTTTAAAAATAGTAATCCGTTTACTCTTCTTCAGATGGATAACGATATTTCTGCTTATACTTATGAACGAACCTTGATGATGGAACAAAGGAATCAGATGCTGCGAGAATTGCGTTTGAATAAGAAAGAAAGTTTAGGAGTGGTAAGTTTTATGAAAGTTTCCTTGTTTATTTAAATTAAATTATATAATTACGGTATTTAATGAAAATTTTTGTATTTAACATGCAAGGTAGAGACTTTGGTGGATTTCCATCAAGTACCATCTGAAGACAAAGAACCTCTGGTAACGCAAAATGTGTTGCTCTAGCGCCACCTCATGGTTTATTAATTTTATGCATGGTTTTAATATTTTACTCATACAACACAGGATTTATTTCTCATTTTTTTAAATCATCTGTGTGTAATTCAGTAGTTATAAAATGGATTTTTTGCTGTTTTACTAATTTATTTGTAACCATTTAGGTACAATCCATAGTCGATCATCATCATCAGAACATGGACCCAAGAACTACAAAGGTTCGATTCCAAGAACCAAGTGCTGGTGACGGAGAATTGCCTAATAATAAAGTAGAAAACAAAAATGAACCCTCAAATGAAGTAAGTTCAAACTAAAACATTTTTTATTAATTACTGCCGGATTTCTCAATTTATTTAAATACAACACCCTGTATATTTTTACATTTTTGTATTCCTTATAAAATACTGACAAAAAACGTCTAAGGTTTTTTAGGTCTAAAACTACCCCTTCGTGAGATACGGTCACTCAAACTGAGGTGTTAATAGTCGAGCGGTGATCCGTTACGCTTTATTTACAAAGCGTCTTTTCTCGCTTTATTTAAATACAACACCCTGTATATTTTTACATTTTTGTATTTCTTATAAAATACTGACAAAAAACGTTTAAGGTTTTATAGGTCTAAAACCACCCCTTCGTGAGATATGGTCACTCAAACTAGGGTACTAATACTCGAGCGGTGATCCGTTACGCTTTATTTACAAAGCGTCTTTTCTCGCTTTATTTAAATACAACACCCTGTATATTTTTACATTTTTGTATTTCTTATAAAATACTGACAAAAAACGTTTAAGGTTTTATAGGTCTACAACTACCCCTTCGTGAGATATGGTCACTCAAACTGAGGTGCTAATACTCGACGGTGTTCCGTTACGCTTTATTTACAAAGCGTATTTTCTCGCTTTATTTAAATACATCGCCCTGTATATTTTTACATTTTTGTATTCCTTATAAAATACTGACAAAAAACGTTTAAGGTTTTTTAGGTCTAAAACTACCCCTTCGTGAGATATGGTCACTCAAAGTGAGGTGCTAATACTCGAGCGGTGATCCGTTACGCTTTATTTACAAAGCGTCTTTTCTCGCTTTATTTAAATACAACACCCTGTATATTTTTACATTTTTGTATTCCTTATAAAATACTGACAAAAAACGTTTAAGGTTTTTTAGGTCTAAAACTACCCCTTCGTGAGATATGGTCACTCAAAGTGAGGTGCTAATACTCGAGCGGTGATCCGTTACGCTTTATTTACAAAGCGTCTTTTCTCGCTTTATTTAAATACAACACCCTGTATATTTTTACATTTTTGTATTCCTTTTAAAATACTGACAAAAAACGTTTCAGGTTTTTTAGGTCTAAAACTACCCCTTCGTGAGATATGGTCACTCAAACTGAGGTGCTAATACTTGAACGGTGATCCGTTACGCTTTATTTACAAAGCGTCTTTTCTCGCTTTATTTAAATACAACACCCTGTATATTTTTTACATTTTTGTATTTCTTATAAAATACTGACAAAAAACGTTTAGGGTTGTATAGGTCTAAAACTACCTCTTCGTGAGATATGGTCACTCAAACTGAGGTGCTAATACTCGAACGGTGATCCGTTACGCTTTATTTACAAAGCGTCTTTTCTCGCTTTATTTAAATACAACACCCTGTATATTTTTACATTTTTGTATTCCTAATAAAATACTGACAAAAAACGTTTAAGGTTTTATAGGTCTACAACTACCCCTTCGTGAGATATGGTCACTCAAACTGAGGTGCTAATACTCGACGGTGTTCCGTTATTTAAATACAACACCCTGTATATTTTTACATTTTTGTATTCCTTTTAAAATACTGACAAAAAACGTTTCAGGTTTTTTAGGTCTAAAACTACCCCTTCGTGAGATATGGTCACTCAAACTGAGGTGCTAATACTTGAACGGTGATCCGTTACGCTTTATTTACAAAGCGTCTTTTCTCGCTTTATTTAAATACAACACCCTGTATATTTTTACATTTTTGTATTTCTTATAAAATACTGACAAAAAACGTTTAGGGTTGTATAGGTCTAAAACTACCTCTTCGTGAGATATGGTCACTCAAACTGAGGTGCTAATACTCGAACGGTGATCCGTTACGCTTTATTTACAAAGCGTCTTTTCTCGCTTTATTTAAATACAACACCCTGTATATTTTTACATTTTTGTATTCCTTATAAAATACTGACAAAAAACGTTTAAGGTTTTTTAGGTCTAAAACTATTTATTTTATTTATTTATTTCTTATAAAATACTGACAAAAAACGTTTAGGGTTGTATAGGTCTAAAACTACCTCTTCGTGAGATATGGTCACTCAAACTGAGGTGCTAATACTCGAACGGTGATCCGTTACGCTTTATTTACAAAGCGTCTTTTCTCGCTTTATTTAAATACAACACCCTGTATATTTTTACATTTTTGTATTCCTTATAAAATACTGACAAAAAACGTTTAAGGTTTTTTAGGTCTAAAACTACCCCTTCGTGAGATATGGTCACTCAAAGTGAGGTGCTAATACTCGAGCGGTGATCCGTTACGCTTTATTTACAAAGCGTCTTTTCTCGCTTTATTTAAATACAACACCCTGTATATTTTTACATTTTTGTATTCCTTATAAAATACTGACAAAAAACGTTTAAGGTTTTTTAGGTCTAAAACTATTTATTTTATTTATTTATTTCTTATAAAATACTGACAAAAAACGTTTAGGGTTGTATAGGTCTAAAACTACCTCTTCGTGAGATATGGTCACTCAAACTGAGGTGCTAATACTCGAACGGTGATCCGTTACGCTTTATTTACAAAGCGTCTTTTCTCGCTTTATTTAAATACAACACCCTGTATATTTTTACATTTTTGTATTCCTTATAAAATACTGACAAAAAACGTTTAAGGTTTTTTAGGTCTAAAACTACCCCTTCGTGAGATATGGTCACTCAAAGTGAGGTGCTAATACTCGAGCGGTGATCCGTTACGCTTTATTTACAAAGCGTCTTTTCTCGCTTTATTTAAATACAACACCCTGTATATTTTTACATTTTTGTATTCCTTTTAAAATACTGACAAAAAACGTTTCAGGTTTTTTAGGTCTAAAACTACCCCTTCGTGAGATATGGTCACTCAAACTGAGGTGCTAATACTTGAACGGTGATCCGTTACGCTTTATTTACAAAGCGTCTTTTCTCGCTTTATTTAAATACAACACCCTGTATATTTTTTACATTTTTGTGTTTCTTATAAAATACTGACAAAAAACGTTTAGGGTTGTATAGGTCTAAAACTACCTCTTCGTGAGATATGGTCACTCAAACTGAGGTGCTAATACTCGAACGGTGATCCGTTACGCTTTATTTACAAAGCGTCTTTTCTCGCTTTATTTAAATACAACACCCTGTATATTTTTACATTTTTGTATTCCTAATAAAATACTGACAAAAAACGTTTAAGGTTTTATAGGTCTACAACTACCCCTTCGTGAGATATGGTCACTCAAACTGAGGTGCTAATACTCGACGGTGTTCCGTTATTTAAATACAACACCCTGTATATTTTTACATTTTTGTATTCCTTTTAAAATACTGACAAAAAACGTTTCAGGTTTTTTAGGTCTAAAACTACCCCTTCGTGAGATATGGTCACTCAAACTGAGGTGCTAATACTTGAACGGTGATCCGTTACGCTTTATTTACAAAGCGTCTTTTCTCGCTTTATTTAAATACAACACCCTGTATATTTTTACATTTTTGTATTTCTTATAAAATACTGACAAAAAACGTTTAGGGTTGTATAGGTCTAAAACTACCTCTTCGTGAGATATGGTCACTCAAACTGAGGTGCTAATACTCGAACGGTGATCCGTTACGCTTTATTTACAAAGCGTCTTTTCTCGCTTTATTTAAATACAACACCCTGTATATTTTTACATTTTTGTATTCCTTATAAAATACTGACAAAAAACGTTTAAGGTTTTTTAGGTCTAAAACTATTTATTTTATTTATTTATTTCTTATAAAATACTGACAAAAAACGTTTAGGGTTGTATAGGTCTAAAACTACCTCTTCGTGAGATATGGTCACTCAAACTGAGGTGCTAATACTCGAACGGTGATCCGTTACGCTTTATTTACAAAGCGTCTTTTCTCGCTTTATTTAAATACAACACCCTGTATATTTTTACATTTTTGTATTCCTTATAAAATACTGACAAAAAACGTTTAAGGTTTTTTAGGTCTAAAACTACCCCTTCGTGAGATATGGTCACTCAAAGTGAGGTGCTAATACTCGAGCGGTGATCCGTTACGCTTTATTTACAAAGCGTCTTTTCTCGCTTTATTTAAATACAACACCCTGTATATTTTTACATTTTTGTATTCCTTTTAAAATACTGACAAAAAACGTTTCAGGTTTTTTAGGTCTAAAACTACCCCTTCGTGAGATATGGTCACTCAAACTGAGGTGCTAATACTTGAACGGTGATCCGTTACGCTTTATTTACAAAGCGTCTTTTCTCGCTTTATTTAAATACAACACCCTGTATATTTTTACATTTTTGTATTTCTTATAAAATACTGACAAAAAACGTTTAGGGTTGTATAGGTCTAAAACTACCTCTTCGTGAGATATGGTCACTCAAACTGAGGTGCTAATACTCGAACGGTGATCCGTTACGCTTTATTTACAAAGCGTCTTTTCTCGCTTTATTTAAATACAACACCCTGTATATTTTTACATTTTTGTATTCCTTTTAAAATACTGACAAAAAACGTTTAAGGTTTTTTAGGTCTAAAACTACCCCTTCGTGAGATATGGTCACTCAAACTGAGGTGCTAATACTTGAACGGTGATCCGTTACGCTTTATTTACAAAGCGTCTTTTCTCGCTTTATTTAAATACAACACCCTGTATATTTTTACATTTTTGTATTCCTTATAAAGATTATTACAAAATATCTTAAGGGTTTGGCAGGTCTAAAATTACCCTTTTGTGAGATATAGTCACTCGAACTTCTGACATCCCTCTGCCTTACTATCTACCTGTCTGACTGTTTACTTGGATGACTGTTAACCTGCTTCACGGTCTACCTGTCTGACTGTTTACCCTCCTTACTGTTCATCTACCTGCCTGATTATATACCTTTCTGACGGTTTACTTACTGACGTTTTACCTGCCTCACTGTCTGATGACTCTCTACATGTCTGACTTTCTACCTGTCTGACTCTTTACCTGTCTGACTGTCTATTTGCCTGACTATTTACTTGCTTAAGTGCTTTAATTTCTACTTGTCTGACTGCTTACCTTCCTGACTGTCCATCTGCCTGACTATATACCTTTCTGACTGTCTACTTACTGACTGTTTACATGCATGACTGTCTGATTCTCTACCTGTCTGACTGTCTACAAGCCTGACTGTTTGCTTGCCTCACTGTCTACATGCCTTATTTTCTACCTCTCTGACTGCTTACCTTCCTAATTGTCCATATGCCTAACTCTCTGCTTTTCTTGACTGTCTATTTGCCCGACTGTTTATCTGCCTCATTATCTGCCTGCCTGCCTACCTATCTGACTGTCTATTAGCAAAGAATTAATAAGAGGTGTGGATACAAGGGACTTAATAGGAGGCGATTGGTTGCATAGATACGATCATTATTGGTTATTGAAGATTGATCGTTTTTAAGATGTGTTATTTGTTGCAGTTACCAGACTCCAACGACGATTTAGACAATGCCGGCAAAGAAAAGGAAGACTCGTCCGAGAAAGAATCGGTAGACGATACCAAAAAGCAAGTGGTTGAGGAAACCAGAAAAGTCGCTCCGTATGTTTTTGAAACTTTTAACTTTAAATTGTCGAATTAACATTTTTTTCAACAGTGACGAGGCTAACGTTCGTCGTATGCACACCGCTGTTAAACTTAATGAAGTTATAGTTAATCGTTCTCACGATGCTCAATTAGTTATTCTTAATCTTCCGGGGCCACCTAAGGACACCAAACTTGAACGAGAATCCAACTGTAAGTTTTGTTTTTTCTAAAAGATTGGGTTTTGAGAGTTGGTGTTTGTTTGTAGATATGGAATTTTTAGAAGTACTTACAGAAGGTTTAGAACGCGTTTTAATGGTTCGAGGAGGCGGACAAGAAGTTATTACTATTTATTCTTAAAGTGTGTGGTTTGTTTTTTGAAAGTAGCACTTTTTGAAAACGTCGTAGTATTGTAAACGGCTGATCAGTATTTTTATTATATAATAGTAGGTTATCACTTATTTAAAAGTGATTATACCAAAGAGATACTTATATATTCTTCTTAATGTTATATAGTTTATATAAATATGTAGGTTTAAGCGATTGCAAAGATTAGCTGTGCGTGAAAAAAAAAAGCGCAGAAAGCCTGTGTAACCGCAAATGCCTGTGCGAATTCTATCTTATATACTTAATATCTGTGTCAAATCAAAATAATAACTCTGCGAGTGCTCATTTTTTCTACATACGGTCCAGCTGGCCGGATCGTACCGTTTTCATAAATACATGCAGCGTTATCGTAGCACACATAGTATTATTAAATATGTTAATAGATTAGATGTTTGATCAAAACAAATTATGTACCTATCGGTTCTAGTTTTGTTAAGAAATTATATTTATTATATTAAAATGTTCTATATCTCGTTATTTTAAATACTTATGAGTCGTTATTTTTTATGAAAGAATTCCTTCGACAAAGTTTATAACCCTTTTACGATAATGTTAAATATGTGGATGTTTATTTCTGTAGAATAGAAATGTGAGATCGATGTCAAAAATCACCAGTTAGTTGTAATATAGCACTAACATTATTTATTGTGAACGTTATCAATAAAAGACGTAAAACATTATTTTGAAAGGGAGTTTATATGTATAGCTAATGTACTTTTAATATAAGTAATCTAAATAAGCAATATTACATACATACACGTACTTATTATATTAATTAAATGTCAAATTATTAAAAGTGATAGGGATATTCTGATGTACAATCTACTAGGAATGCCGCTAGCGAGCGGGCTCTTCGTGCTGTGACAGTGCTTATTTGTATTCGGTTATTCTGTTGCATGCCAGATGAATCGACTGACTCACTGTCCATTGTACGGCCTGCGTATAGAGATAGTGCACTAGTGATCTCATCTAGCCTTAAAGGTACCTTGAAATATTAAATCCTATTTATTTATAATTTATGTATCTAAATTATATTATAATGTTAGCTAATGTCAGATTACGCCATTATACATCAACTACTTATGACTGTTGGTGCTTGATTTCCGATGGCGGTTTTTGTATATAGGCTGACCATGTCGTCTCCTATTTTAAGGAGAACGTGCGTTCGTAATACGGAGGTGCCTCTATGTTGCTCTTGATGCTAAATATTTATTATTATCTACTCTTTTATAAGTATTTGTGATCACTAGTATTGTAAATGGCGCAATCTGTTCTATCTTATATTATGACAATGTGTTCATTGGTTAAAACAAAATAAAATATGTTTAGCTCATTCCTACAGCTCGCTTTATTTTCCATCACTTTTCTTATGTAAAACACATCGGAGAGGTCGTAAAAAATACTCAAAAAAATCTATTAGGCCCACGAGAATCAAAATTTCGACTTTAGTATCGCAATAGTACCCCAACTTGCCGCTAGATGGCACCACTTCAATGCTGTGATGTTTGCAGCAAACTTAACACGCCAATTTCTCCTTAGATGGCAGCACGCACTCAAACCAGCATTTATTTAAATACGTTTTAAAATTCCATTTAAATTAAATTAAACCACCCTAAAGTATGTAAGAGAACCGCCAAAAGTCGAGAAAAATATTTTAAAAATTCCCAGCGCCCTAGTTGGTTTGGGGCAGTGGAATTGGTATGTTTTATAGTTTTTATACGGTATATTTAATACGTTTTTTAATGGTTTAAGTGTATGAATAATAAGTATGTAATAAGATTTACAAGATTTTTTAAGACTCACACCTCTGGTCTGTTTAAACATCCTGTATATATTTGTTTACGCGCGAAAACGATGGTACGAAGTGGATTTTGCGGAACAGTTCCGACCTGTTCCGAGTCCGATGCAATACCTGTTCCAAATATCTGTTTCGATTCCTATACGTTCCCGTGTTCCCGTGCTCAGAAAAGGACTAATCGTTAGAGTGGGAACATAATTTGCTTATCACTGATAATTTAATAGTGTAGATATCATTAATTTACTTTCATGATAAGATAACAAGACTTTTTATTATCTAAAATCCCGGAGCTGTTCCTCGGAACAGCAACCACGTACCTGTTCCAAAATAACAGGTTCGCTCATTACGTTACGTACCATCTCTAATCGTAATATAACCTCACTTTTTGTACAAAAGATTATTAATGTTTAATTTCCATTAATTTCTGAATATGGCTTCAATGTGCCGTTTGTGTCTCAATAAGTGTAAAGTTACGTACAATACATTCAATTATCAAAATGGCGAATTACATGTTCAAATTAAAGAATGCACTACTATTGAGGTAAGGTCTTAATTCTTCTCAAAAAGTGTATATTTCGAGAGTACTTTTAGGTTTCGAATGATGAAAATGCTTGTGGAAAGTGTATCAATATGATAAAGAAATTCCATGCATTTAGAAAACTTTGTTTACAATCGGATAGAACAAAAATTCAGCTTTTGAGTCTTCCGACGAAGAAAGTGACTCTGCAGACAGTAGCAGTCAGTCAGATAAGGAAGTACAGCAAAACACTAAGTTCATTGAAAGTAGTGCCGTACTTGAAAGAATTAATCCAGTTAAAATGTATGATACAGTAAGTTTTTGAAGCTCTCGATCATATATTTTATAACAATTTGCTTCCATTTAGATTAAGAGCATAATAGGAAACAACACATACAGCTGTGATATTTGCGAAGAACAATTTACTTCATTTTTTTGGTTATCAAGATCACCAAGTAACCCATAATGGAAATCCTGTATTTAAGTGTGATAAATGTGACAATGTAAGATTAGTATTAAGTTTAAATATTTTGTAAACGTAATTTATATTTCTAGACATTTACCAGTGCCTCGTTGAACACGATAGTCACCATAAAGTGCCTTGCCACGTTTGTAAGCTGAAAATTTTACCTAAGAGCATGGCTGCTCATCTTTTACTTCACTCAGATGTTCACAAGTATGTTCCTAAAAATATTTAAATATTAATAATAGTATTCTAATAATAGTTCTATTAATTCAGGTGTGCACATTGTGGTTTGAGACACACTTCGAATGCTTCGTTGGTAAAACATAGCAAAGCTCGTCATAAAGGAGTAAAAGGATTTGTTTGTTACATTTTTGGAAAGCAAAACAGTTGTCAATCGTCTATGAAACGTCACATGGCTTATCACTGCACAGAACGACCACATAAGAGGTACTGCAACTTTTCTGCAAAATCGTTAAATATAGTGCAAGTACATACTTGGAGGACTTATAATTTATATGGAAATTTTTGACTGCATAATTGCATAGGTATTGAATAGGTCAAAATACTCAAAATGGGTAAATTTGTAAACTTAGTTTATAAATTAGTTAGTAAAAAGTTGTAATAAATTGTATGTAAACTCCTAGTGAGGGTGTAGGTATTTGACTACAAATTATTGTAACTTTGAATTTTTTAAATATATCTAAATGAGTAAACTTTGTTTATTCAAACACGTTAATTTTCTATATGTTATTGTTAATTTAAAAAAAAATAATATGAGTATAATACTAGATTATTTAAACAAATTCAATGGTGTTAACGTTTTAAGTAATTTGAAAGAAGATTTTCTATCTTAAAAATTAGGGTAATACGCCTAATCGAAAGGCAACCCACATTACAAATCCCACCAGTATAAATTTGAGTAGATAAATATTAGAGTGGGACTGTCACATGACCACCAAAAGTTAATAAAAGGCCGAATTTTGCAATAAGTTGAAAAGCTTATCACCACTTTCAATCGGAGTTCGAGAGAAAATTTAAGGGTTACTCTTGTTGAAAATCAACTTGGATTTTTCGAATTTTTTTTGATTGGAAGTTTTTCCTCATATTATTTTAAGTACTCCTACCAAATTGTTAATCAAAAACTTCATAAATAAACGTAGAAAATGCAATTTACTACTTAACAATTATTTGTAAATTTTATACTTAAAATTAACTTTTAACTAATTGTAATAATTATTTTGTTCTAAAAAACTAAAATAGATATGATTATTGTAAAGTGTATAATGTATTTATAAATTTTATTGTATAATTAACTAGTAATTAAAAACTTTTGTGTTAATTACATACTCCTATTTAGTACTTAATAAATTTATTGAAATGATCTGATTTTTTTCTGCTGAAACTGATAATCACCCACCTCAATAAGTTGATTTTTTTGCTCAACTTTTGAACTAGAAGGGATAGTTATAAAGTGACTAATATAGGAGTAGTCGAGACATTGTAGAAATCAATTAAAATTAAACCTCATTATACCTAAATAAACAAAAATTATCAAATACGGAAATTCCTTTTTGGGCCGTAAGGTTTATTTATAAAAACTTAAGGGATGTTAATTAATAATAAAGTTAACTTAACGTTTCTCTATCGACTGTATGTCATAAATTAATCAAAAGGGCTCTATATAAGCTAAAAATGGCTAAAATAACTCATAAGAGATTTTAACATGAACAAGAAAATGTCCGAAAATGTCGATTTTTGCAACTTCGTGACAGGATCACAGGAGTTAAAGAAGATGTCAAAATAAACTATTAAATTTATTTAAAAGAGCATTAAAAGCAGAGCCTTATCTTTACGTAACAAGATAAGCTTTAAAAAGCGATAAGCTTTCGATAAAAGCTTTTATTAAAGCTCTTTGCTACTCTATTATATTATATTGATGTATTAGGACAGCAGAAGTATTATAAGATATTACAAAAATAAATATATTAAATTAAAAGAGCATTAAATGCACGGCCTTATCTTCACATAAAAAGATAAGCTTTCAATAAGGACTTTTACGTAAAGCTCATTGCGATTTTAATTTAATATTTTTGTTTTTAGTGATATCCTATAAAATTTCTGCTCTCCTAATACATCAATTGGTTTATACACCCATTCTACGCAAATTTTAACAAATTTGGACATTTTTTATCTCAAAATAAGCTGCTTTTTACACAAATATTTTATTTGGTCCCTCTATCTCTTTTAGATCAATAGTTTAGTGTAAAATTCAACTTATTTTGACATAAAAAATGTCCAAATGTGTCCAAATTTGTTAAAATTTGCTAAAAATGAGTGTATAAACCAATTGATGTATTAGGAGAGCAGAAGTATTATAAGATATTACAAAAATAAATATATTAAATTAAAAGAGCATTAAATGCACGGCCTTATCTTCACATAAAAAGATAAGCTTTCAATAAGGACTTTTACGTAAAGCTCTTTGCGATTTGAATTTAATATTTTTGTTTTTAGTGATATCCTATAAAACTTCTGCTCTCCTGATACATCAATTGGTTTATACACCCATTCTACGCAAATTTTAACAAATTTGGACATTTTTTATCTCAAAATAAGCTGATTTTTACACAAATATTTTATTTGGTCCCTCTATCTCTTTTAGATCAATAGTTTAGTGTAAAATTCAACTTATTTTGACATAAAAAATGTCCAAATGTGTCGAAATTTGTTAAAATTTGCTAAAAATGAGTGTATAAACCAATTGATGTATTAGGAGAGCAGAAGTATTGTAAGATATTACAAAAATAAAAATATTAAATTAAAAGAGCATTAAATTCACGGCCTTATCTTCACATAAAAAATAAGCTTTCAATAAGGACTTTTACGTAAAGCTCTTTGCGATTTGAATTTAATATTTTTGTTTTTAGTGATATCCTATAAAACTTCTGCTCTCCTGATACATCAATTGGTTTATACACTCATTCTTAGCAAATTTTAACAAATTTGGACACATTTGGACATTTTTTATCTCATAATAAGCTGATTTTTACACAAACATTTTATTTGGTCCCTCTATCTCTTTTAGATCAATAGTTTAGTGTAAAATTCAACTTATTTTGACATAAAAAATGTCCAAATGTGTCGAAATTTGTTAAAATTTGCTAAAAATGAGTGTATAAACCAATTGATGTATAAGGAGAGCAGAAGTATTATAAGATATTAATCAAAATAAAAATATTAAATTAAAAGAGCATTAAATTCACGGCCTTATCTTCACATAAAAAAATAAGCTTTCAATAAGGACTTTTACGTAAAGCTCTTTGCGATTTTAATTTAATATTTTTGTTTTTAGTGATATCCTATAAAACTTCTGCTCTCCTAATACATCAATTGGTTTATACACCCATTCTACGCAAATTTTAACAAATTTGGACACATTTGGACATTTTTTATCTCATAATAAGCTGATTTTTACACAAATATTTTATTTGGTCCCTCTATCTCTTTTAGATCAATAGTTTAGTGTAAAATTCAACTTATTTTGACATAAAAAATGTCCAAATGTGTCCAAATTTGTTAAAATTTGCTAAAAATGAGTGTATAAACCAATTGATGTATTAGGAGAGCAGAAGTATTATAAGATATTACTAAAAATAAATATATTAAATTAAAAGAGCATTAAATGCACGGCCTTATCTTCACATAAAAAGATAAGCTTTCAATAAGGACTTTTACGTAAAGCTCTTTGCGATTTTAATTTAATATTTTTGTTTTTAGTGATATCCTATAAAACTTCTGCTCTCCTAATACATCAATTGGTTTATACACCCATTCTACGCAAATTTTAACAAATTTGGACACATTTGGACATTTTTTATCTCATAATAAGCTGATTTTTACACAAATATTTTATTTGGTCCCTCTATCTCTTTTAGATCAATAGTTTAGTGTAAAATTCAACTTATTTTGACATCAAAAATGTCCAAATGTGTCGAAATTTGTTAAAATTTGCTAAAAATGAGTTTATAAACCAATTGATGTATTAGGAGAGCAGAAGTATTATAAGATATTACTAAAAATAAAAATATTAAATTAAAAGAGCATTAAATTCACGGCCTTATCTTCACATAAAAAATAAGCTTTCAATAAGGACTTTTACGTAAAGCTCTTTGCGATTTTAATTTAATATTTTTGTTTTTAGCGATATCTTATAAAACTTCTGCTCTCCTAATACATCAATTGGTTTATACACCTATTCTACGCAAATTTTAACAAAATTGGACACATTTGGACATTTTTTATCTCATAATAAGCTGATTTTTACACAAATATTTTATTTGGTCCCTCTATCTCTTTTAGATCAATAGTTTAGTGTAAAAATCAACTTATTTTGACATCAAAAATGTCCAAATGTGTCGAAATTTGTTAAAATTTGCTAAAAATGAGTTTATAAACCAATTGATGTATTAGGAGAGCAGAAGTATTATAAGATATTACTAAAAATAAAAATATTAAATTAAAAGAGCATTAAATGTACGGCCTTATCTTGTCATAACAAGATTAGCTTTGATAAGCTTTCAATAAGAGCTTTTCCGTAAAGTTTTAGTGAATTTAATATAATATTTTTATTTTTAGTGATATCCTATAACACTTCTGCTCACCTAATACATCAATTGGTTTATACACTGATTCTTAGCCAATTTTAACAAATTTGGACATTTATTATGGCAAAATAAGCTGATTATTACACTAAACTTTTTAATTAGAGGGGATACAAGGTTGATATAAAATGTATGGGTAGTCGAGACGTTATGGAAGGACACCTATCAATCAAAATTTGTTTATCTACTCCCTTTTCAAAATTCTGCTATTAGGCTATTTTTTTGTTAATAAGAATAAACTCGATATTAATTAACAGATCTTTATTACTGCAGAGATAATTTGTTATATTTAGAGACATTACATAATAGTAATATGTATTGATTAATACATATATGTAACTTAATTAACTTAACATTTATAATAAAATTAACAATAAATGAGAACTTCCTAAGAAAATCTTATATTAAAATATAAACAAGTATTAACATTAATTTGGTTTACATTTTAATGTGTTACAATCTTACAATCAAATAAAAAATACAAAATTCACAAAAACTTTTCATTTTTAAAAATGTATTTTTTACACTTAATATTAAATTCATTGATTTAATATTCAGTAGACAAACTTAGAATAATGCCAAGAACAACTTTCAATCAAAAAAAAATTTAAAAATCAAAGTTGATTTTCAACAAGAGTAACCCTTAAATTTTCTCTCGAACTCCGATCGAAAGTGGTGATAAGCTTTTCAACTTATGGCGAAATTCGGCCTTTTATTAACTTTTGGTGGGGATTATCGCCCCTCTTTATTAATTTGAACCAATAGTATTCGAGCATTAATTTAATTAGAATCCGTACCAATGCGCAATGTAACTTTAAAATGTGCATAATGGGTTGCCTATATGACAGGTGGGAAGTTTAATTTCATTGAATTATGGAAGAATTAAATACTTTTGAGCTACTTTCAAAGACAAAATTCTCCTTATATAGTTTATTGTAGATAGGCGTTAACAATATAAAGTCCAAATTTTGTAATTAGCATAAATTATGATTTGTTGGTCTCCTTTAATTATTATTTATTATTTTTAGTTTATGTGCTGTAATGGTACTAAAACTAATAAATTAATCTCTACTAATAATAATTATAAGTAATATGTGAAGATTATCAAGTAATTTTTTAAACTAGTTACATTGTTTAACTATTAATTAACGGATATATTATTTCATTTTTACCTCAACTTTACATTTATTATTCACAGCTTTCCAGCAAGAAACTGACAAACTTTTGCAGTAAGTTTCTGGAAAAAAATGAAACATTTGTCCTCTTGAAATCATAATATCAAAGAATGCATTTCTAAAAAGTAATCATCACAATTGAGGTTAAAATGTTAACTTTACCCCTTAAGGAGATGGAGCTAAGTTTTAAACCCTTACAAATTTGCATTTTCTGACCTATTCAATACACATGGTTCAAAGTTTCAATATAATTCGACTTCTTTAGAACTAACAATCTTCATATGAAGCAAAGATCATACAAGAAGCATGAAGTTAAGGAACTACAATTAAATTACAATTTGTGTACTACAATTTAATTTACAAACACTAAAAACTGCTTCAAAAATGTAAGACTCGTGCGGTTTACATGTGCCTATACTACACTATTAGTTTCTTTTATCGTCGCACATACGATGTTTTCTACCTGCTGAAGAAATTGATGCAATGACTGGCAAGAATAAAATAATTAATATTTAAGGAACATAATCCCCTTATTTTTAATTACTTCAATGCAGCGAAGTTTTTTATTTTTATTACTTTAGGCTACCTTCCTTGAAAGTACATAACACCATAACTGCTCATTGCTCATCACAAGATACAAATCTACAATGGTGAATTAGAGAACCTCGTTCTCTCGATTTGTTTGTCCAGTTTGGTTGGACTATCTAAAAAATAATAAAAATTACAAAATTTTAAGATATCTTAGTGGTAAATTTTGACCTAAACAAGTAATAACAATAACCATTCCAGAAAACTAGAAAATTGTCAACTGTGATTGCAAACAGTTTGAAAACAGAACCAACCAACCAACTTCTTTTTATCTCTTTTATCTGTGTATAACTCTCTCCTCTCATATTTCTTCTTTTTCTTCAAGATCCTGAGTCTACTTTTTCTGTGATCAGAAACTATGAGTCCATCACGTTATTTACTAGTTGAGCAGGAAACTCGCCATGTGTATCTAAAAGTTCGAAATCGATTAGTCGTGAGATCACAACACAGAAAAGTAATTGAATAAAGTGCCATTTGCAAGATGTTTTTATAAGAAATACGGAAGATTTAATAATGGCTGTAACAATGTTAAAATTTGATAAATTACCTTGTAGTAAAAATATTAGGTTGGAAACTTCTTGATGCCTTCCTGGGGCCCAATTCTCGACCACTCGTTTTGTTAACGAAAGTGAGATAAAACGAATGGTAGCATGCCGAGCCATTGCCGAAATTTGTCGAATAGAAAGTTTGGCAACGTTTTAGAAATGCCATTTACTTGTCAAATGTCTTATGCAGAGAGCCACGTTTAAAATCTCGAAATTATTATGTTTATTTTTATCTTATTTTGAATTTTTTCTCATAGATCGATTGGTTGAATTATTTTTACAGAAATTAATAAAACTAATTAATTAAAATTAATTTTGTATTAATACATTTAAGGCATTATTTTTATATTTGTGGGTGTTCCATTTATTTTCTATATAATTTATGGCAATTTATGTTAATATTTCCTATTTTATAATACTTTCTCTATAAACTATTTTTAAGGTAATTGTCTATTTATGACCGACCCTTGAATTCCGGTCGGTACGAGAGGTAATAAAAGCGTCAAACAGTAAATACACGCTACTGTGACTGTAATGGATAAGCGAAAATGGTTCTATCTTTCATACTTTTAGCCAGTTTAGCATACGTTTAGTTCTCACTCGCCAAAGTCTACTCGTGTTATCTCGAAGGTTTTAAGACGAACGTTTTCTCAAGAATACCATGTCACTTAAATTTCTTCGTTATTGACATCATCTGTGTGGCGTTTACAAAAGGATTTGCAACGTTGTCAAGCTTCATTCGAGATAAAACACTCGTTTTAACTCACCGTTCGTGATAAGTCGAAGGATGTCAAGAATTGACCCCCAGACCATTCACCATCAGAATCGGATTGGCTAGTGGTTGGTCCCATTGGCTACGAAATATGCTGGAATTATGATACATTATAATTTGCTTTATTCAGTATTTCGTCCAATTTGCATCATATTAATACAATAATACACGATGCTAGTAGAAAAACTTTTATTGATTACTAAAACATCACCAGCTCTTCTTGAACAGAACGAGGAATATATGACACTGGTAAAAGAATAACCAATTAGAATTAGAAGTCCAAATGTACATTCTCATGCCACTTATAATATTTTTTTTTTTTATATTATATATTTTTTTTTTTATACTTGATTTTATTTTTAATCTCAATCCGTTTCCGGTAGAAAATTACAAAAAGTGTTTGCAATTACGTCGATTGTAAATGTTTCTTCGTGACTATTGTCGTGCGCGCCATTTTGAGATGTATTTATATTTTGAGTATATTGAAAATTTGTCTTCTGATTAATTTTTAAATAACATTTTTAGTTATAAAATCGACAGTTCTAGCCTCAAGAAGTGAAATTGATTAATTAAATTTCAATAATTGAGTTACCCAAGGCTCGCTACGTGGAAGCAACTGTCATGAGCCCCTATGTTTGTTTTACATGAGTTTAGCACCTCTCATGCTGTCTTGCAAGGACAGGGGAAGAATGCGATCGCCGTAAACCACCCAACCTGAGTTAAAACAACTACAGATCTTAGGGGTGTGCTCACGGAAGGAATGCGATCGCCGTAAACCCCCCAACCTGAACCCAGATCTAGGGATGTGCTAACGCAAGGAATGCGATTCGCCGTAAACCCCCCAATCTGAACCCAGATCTAGGGGTGTGCTAACGCAAGGAATGCGATTCGCCGTAAACCCCCCAATCTGAACCCAGATCTAGGGGTGGGCTAACGCAAGGAATGCGATTCGCCGTAAACCCCCCAATCTGAACCCAGATCTAGGGGTGGGCTAAGGCAAGGAATGCGATTCGCCGTAAACCCCCCAATCTGAACACAGATCTAGGGGTGGGCTAACGCAAGGAATTCGATTCGCCGTAAACCCCCCAATCTGAACCCAGATCTAGGGGTGGGCTAACGCAAGGAATGCGATTCGCCGTAAACCCCCCAATCTGAACCCAGATCTAGGGGTAGGCTAACGCAAGGAATGCGATTCGCCGTAAACCCCCCAATCTGAACCCAGATCTAGGGGTGGGCTAACGCAAGGAATGCGATTCGCCGTAAACCCCCCAATCTGAACCCAGATCTAGGGGTGGGCTAACGCAAGGAATGCGATTCGCCGTAAACCCCCCAATCTGAACCCAGATCTAGGGGTGGGCTAACGCAAGGAATGCGATTCGCCGTAAACCCCCCAATCTGAACCCAGATCTAGGGGTGGGCTAACGCAAGGAATGCGATTCGCCGTAAACCCCCCAATCTGAACCCAGATCTAGGGGTGGGCTAACGCAAGGAATGCGATTCGCCGTAAACCCCCCAATCTGAACCCAGATCTAGGGGTGGGCTAACGCAAGGAATGCGATTCGCCGTAAACCCCCCAATCTGAACCCAGATCTAGGGGTGGGCTAACGCAAGGAATGCGATTCGCCGTAAACCCCCCAATCTGAACCCAGATCTAGGGGTGGGCTAACGCAAGGAATGCGATTCGCCGTAAACCCCCCAATCTGAACCCAGATCTAGGGGTGGGCTAACGCAAGGAATGCGATTCGCCGTAAACCCCCCAATCTGAACCCAGATCTAGGGGTGGGCTAACGCAAGGAATTCGATTCGCCGTAAACCCCCCAATCTGAACCCAGATCTAGGGGTGGGCTAACGCAAGGAATGCGATTCGCCGTAAACCACCCAATCTGAACACAGATCTAGGGGTGGGCTAACGCAAGGAATGCGATTCGCCGTAAACCCCCCAATCTGAACCCAGATCTAGGGGTGGGCTAACGCAAGGAATGCGATTCGCCGTAAACCCCCCAATCTGAACCCAGATCTAGGGGTGGGCTAACGCAAGGAATGCGATTCGCCGTAAACCCCCCAATCTGAACCCAGATCTAGGGGTGGGCTAACGCAAGGAATGCGATTCGCCGTAAACCCCCCAATCTGAACACAGATCTAGGGGTGGGCTAACGCAAGGAATGCGATTCGCCGTAAACCCCCCAATCTGAACCCAGATTTAGGGGTGGGCTAACGCAAGGAATGCGATTCGCCGTAAACCCCCCAATCTGAACCCAGATCTAGGGGTGGGCTAACGCAAGGAATGCGATTCGCCGTAAACCCCCCAATCTGAACCCAGATCTAGGGGTGGGCTAACGCAAGGAATGCGATTCGCCGTAAACCCCCCAATCTGAACCCAGATCTAGGGGTGGGCTAACGCAAGGAATGCGATTCGCTGTAAACCCCCCAATCTGAACCCAGATCTAGGGGTGGGCTAACGCAAGGAATGCGATTCGCCGTAAACCCCCCAATCTGAACCCAGATCTAGGGGTGGGCTAACGCAAGGAATGCGATTCGCCGTAAACCCCCCAATCTGAACCCAGATCTAGGGGTGGGCTAACGCAAGGAATGCGATTCGCCGTAAACCCCCCAATCTGAACCCAGATCTAGGGGTGGGCTAACGCAAGGAATGCGATTCGCCGTAAACCCCCCAATCTGAACACAGATCTAGGGGTGGGCTAACGCAAGGAATGCGATTCGCCGTAAACCCCCCAATCTGAACCCAGATCTAGGGGTGGGCTAACGCAAGGAATGCGATTCGCCGTAAACCCCCCAATCTGAACCCAGATCTAGGGGTGGGCTAACGCAAGGAATGCGATTCGCCGTAAACCCCCCAATCTGAACACAGATCTAGGGGTGGGCTAACGCAAGGAATGCGATTCGCCGTAAACCCCCCAATCTGAACCCAGATCTAGGGGTGGGCTAACGCAAGGAATGCGATTCGCCGTAAACCCCCCAATCTGAACCCAGATCTAGGGGTGGGCTAACGCAAGGAATGCGATTCGCCGTAAACCCCCCAATCTGAACCCAGATCTAGGGGTGGGCTAACGCAAGGAATGCGATTCGCCGTAAACCCCCCAATCTGAACCCAGATCTAGGGGTGGGCTAACGCAAGGAATGCGATTCGCCGTAAACCCCCCAATCTGAACCCAGATCTAGGGGTGGGCTAACGCAAGGAATGCGATTCGCCGTAAACCCCCCAATCTGAACCCAGATCTAGGGGTGGGCTAACGCAAGGAATGCGATTCGCCGTAAACCCCCCAATCTGAACCCAGATCTAGGGGTGGGCTAACGCAAGGAATGCGATTCGCCGTAAACCCCCCAATCTGAACCCAGATCTAGGGGTGGGCTAACGCAAGGAATGCGATTCGCCGTAAACCCCCCAATCTGAACCCAGATCTAGGGGTGGGCTAACGCAAGGAATGCGATTCGCCGTAAACCCCCCAATCTGAACCCAGATCTAGGGGTGGGCTAACGCAAGGAATGCGATTCGCCGTAAACCCCCCAATCTGAACACAGATCTAGGGGTGGGCTAACGCAAGGAATGCGATTCGCCGTAAACCCCCCAATCTGAACCCAGATCTAGGGGTGGGCTAACGCAAGGAATGCGATTCGCCGTAAACCCCCCAATCTGAACCCAGATCTAGGGGTGGGCTAACGCAAGGAATGCGATTCGCCGTAAACCCCCCAATCTGAACCCAGATCTAGGGGTGGGCTAACGCAAGGAATGCGATTCGCCGTAAACCCCCCAATCTGAACCCAGATCTAGGGGTGGGCTAACGCAAGGAATGCGATTCGCCGTAAACCCCCCAATCTGAACCCAGATCTAGGGGTGGGCTAACGCAAGGAATGCGATTCGCCGTAAACCCCCCAATCTGAACACAGATCTAGGGGTGGGCTAACGCAAGGAATGCGATTCGCCGTAAACCCCCCAATCTGAACACAGATCTAGGGGTGGGCTAACGCAAGGAATGCGATTCGCCGTAAACCCCCCAATCTGAACCCAGATCTAGGGGTGGGCTAACGCAAGGAATGCGATTCGCCGTAAACCCCCCAATCTGAACCCAGATCTAGGGGTGGGCTAACGCAAGGAATGCGATTCGCCGTAAACCCCCCAATCTGAACCCAGATCTAGGGGTGGGCTAACGCAAGGAATGCGATTCGCCGTAAACCCCCCAATCTGAACCCAGATCTAGGGGTGGGCTAACGCAAGGAATGCGATTCGCCGTAAACCCCCCAATCTGAACCCAGATCTAGGGGTGGGCTAACGCAAGGAATGCGATTCGCCGTAAACCCCCCAATCTGAACCCAGATCTAGGGGTGGGCTAACGCAAGGAATGCGATTCGCCGTAAACCTCCCAATCTGAACCCAGATCTAGGGGTGGGCTAACGCAAGGAATGCGATTCGCCGTAAACCCCCCAATCTGAACACAGATCTAGGGGT
The DNA here is from genome assembly GCA_963924605.1 of Malthinus seriepunctatus. NCBI lineage: Eukaryota > Metazoa > Arthropoda > Insecta > Coleoptera > Cantharidae > Malthinus > Malthinus seriepunctatus. The sequence continues at coordinate 2,125,507 of OZ004605.1, forward strand.
GGGCTAACGCAAGGAATTCGATTCGCCGTAAACCCCCCAATCTGAACACAGATCTAGGGGTGGGCTAACGCAAGGAATGCGATTCGCCGTAAACCCCCCAATCTGAACACAGATCTAGGGGTGGGCTAACGCAAGGAATGCGATTCGCCGTAAACCCCCCAATCTGAACCCAGATCTAGGGGTGGGCTAACGCAAGGAATGCGATTCGCCGTAAACCCCCCAATCTGAACCCAGATCTAGGGGTGGGCTAACGCAAGGAATGCGATTCGCCGTAAACCCCCCAATCTGAACCCAGATCTAGGGGTGGGCTAACGCAAGGAATGCGATTCGCCGTAAACCCCCCAATCTGAACACAGATCTAGGGGTGGGCTAACGCAAGGAATTCGATTCGCCGTAAACCCCCCAATCTGAACCCAGATCTAGGGGTGGGCTAACGCAAGGAATGCGATTCGCCGTAAACCCCCCAATCTGAACCCAGATCTAGGGGTAGGCTAACGCAAGGAATGCGATTCGCCGTAAACCTCCCAATCTGAACCCAGATCTAGGGGTGGGCTAACGCAAGGAATGCGATTCGCCGTAAACCCCCCTATCTGAACCCAGATCTAGGGGTGGGCTAACGCAAGGAATGCGATTCGCCGTAAACCCCCCAATCTGAACCCAGATCTAGGGGTGGGCTAACGCAAGGAATGCGATTCGCCGTAAACCCCCCAATCTGAACCCAGATCTAGGGGTGGGCTAACGCAAGGAATGCGATTCGCCGTAAACCCCCCAATCTGAACCCAGATCTAGGGGTGGGCTAACGCAAGGAATGCGATTCGCCGTAAACCCCCCAATCTGAACCCAGATCTAGGGGTGGGCTAACGCAAGGAATGCGATTCGCCGTAAACCCCCCAATCTGAACCCAGATCTAGGGGTGGGCTAACGCAAGGAATGCCATTCGCCGTAAACCCCCCAATCTGAACCCAGATCTAGGGGTGGGCTAACGCAAGGAATGCGATTCGCCGTAAACCCCCCAATCTGAACCCAGATCTAGGGGTGGGCTAACGCAAGGAATGCGATTCGCCGTAAACCCCCCAATCTGAACACAGATCTAGGGGTGGGCTAACGCAAGGAATGCGATTCGCCGTAAACCCCCCAATCTGAACCCAGATCTAGGGGTGGGCTAACGCAAGGAATGCGATTCGCCGTAAACCCCCCAATCTGAACCCAGATCTAGGGGTGGGCTAACGCAAGGAATGCGATTCGCCGTAAACCCCCCAATCTGAACACAGATCTAGGGGTGGGCTAACGCAAGGAATGCGATTCGCCGTAAACCCCCCAATCTGAACACAGATCTAGGGGTGGGCTAACGCAAGGAATGCGATTCGCCGTAAACCCCCCAATCTGAACCCAGATCTAGGGGTGGGCTAACGCAAGGAATGCGATTCGCCGTAAACCCCCCAATCTGAACCCAGATCTAGGGGTGGGCTAACGCAAGGAATGCGATTCGCCGTAAACCCCCCAATCTGAACCCAGATCTAGGGGTGGGCTAACGCAAGGAATGCGATTCGCCGTAAACCCCCCAATCTGAACCCAGATCTAGGGGTGGGCTAACGCAAGGAATGCGATTCGCCGTAAACCCCCCAATCTGAACCCAGATCTAGGGGTGGGCTAACGCAAGGAATGCGATTCGCCGTAAACCCCCCAATCTGAACCCAGATCTAGGGGTGGGCTAACGCAAGGAATGCGATTCGCCGTAAACCTCCCAATCTGAACCCAGATCTAGGGGTGGGCTAACGCAAGGAATGCGATTCGCCGTAAACCCCCCAATCTGAACACAGATCTAGGGGTGGGCTAACGCAAGGAATTCGATTCGCCGTAAACCCCCCAATCTGAACACAGATCTAGGGGTGGGCTAACGCAAGGAATGCGATTCGCCGTAAACCCCCCAATCTGAACACAGATCTAGGGGTGGGCTAACGCAAGGAATGCGATTCGCCGTAAACCCCCCAATCTGAACCCAGATCTAGGGGTGGGCTAACGCAAGGAATGCGATTCGCCGTAAACCCCCCAATCTGAACCCAGATCTAGGGGTGGGCTAACGCAAGGAATGCGATTCGCCGTAAACCCCCCAATCTGAACCCAGATCTAGGGGTGGGCTAACGCAAGGAATGCGATTCGCCGTAAACCCCCCAATCTGAACACAGATCTAGGGGTGGGCTAACGCAAGGAATTCGATTCGCCGTAAACCCCCCAATCTGAACCCAGATCTAGGGGTGGGCTAACGCAAGGAATGCGATTCGCCGTAAACCCCCCAATCTGAACCCAGATCTAGGGGTAGGCTAACGCAAGGAATGCGATTCGCCGTAAACCTCCCAATCTGAACCCAGATCTAGGGGTGGGCTAACGCAAGGAATGCGATTCGCCGTAAACCCCCCTATCTGAACCCAGATCTAGGGGTGGGCTAACGCAAGGAATGCGATTCGCCGTAAACCCCCCAATCTGAACCCAGATCTAGGGGTGGGCTAACGCAAGGAATGCGATTCGCCGTAAACCCCCCAATCTGAACCCAGATCTAGGGGTGGGCTAACGCAAGGAATGCGATTCGCCGTAAACCCCCCAATCTGAACCCAGATCTAGGGGTGGGCTAACGCAAGGAATGCGATTCGCCGTAAACCCCCCAATCTGAACCCAGATCTAGGGGTGGGCTAACGCAAGGAATGCGATTCGCCGTAAACCCCCCAATCTGAACCCAGATCTAGGGGTGGGCTAACGCAAGGAATGCAATTCGCCGTAAACCCCCCAATCTGAACCCAGATCTAGGGGTGTGCTAACGCAAAGATAAAGTCGACAGTTTCAGCCTCAAGAAGTGAAATTGATTAAATCAGTTTCATTCACTGAGTTGCCCAGGGCTCGCTACGTGGAAGCAACTGTCATGAGCCCCTATTTTTGTTATATATGAGTTTATAATCATTTGATAGCTCAATTTTTGATCTCAATTTTCTTCTGCGTTATCTGGATAACCACCTTGAATTTTAAGATGTTCCAAACAGATTCGTAAAGCTCATCAAAATATGCAATTTTTTTATAATTAAACTAATTTCGTAACCCTTGCCGTTTCCGAGATCCAAATATTAGTTACACTCAAAAAATTCAAAGCGATAGAGGCCAAAAGCTACAGCACTACCAGCCACAGGCGGAAAGGTTTTATTTTTGAGATAACGAATATTTAATCTTAATGTCCAGAAAAAATAATTAATTTTTGAGGCACTTATTGAAAGTTTAAAGTAAGTTGTTACGCTATCAAACCGTCGCTACGACACCAACTCTCTTTCGGTCCTTGGAAAGATAATTAAGCTCGGCAACTCAGGGAGGAGGGGTGGTTCAATCCGTAAACCCTAAGAACTCGAAGTAACAATCATAAAAGTAACCTGAAATAACGTCAAAAATCGGAAAAAAGGGCGCCAACGAAGAAAACCACGCCTGATGTTCCCTTCCCAGCTGTCAACGTTCAGCTGTAAAAAAAAGGGGTAGCAGAAGTACTTCAGTCAAACTCAAAATTCCTGAATACGGCTCTGTTTTGCACCTCAGCAAATTCCTTACAATTATTACACAATAAAAGATAAAATAAATTTAATACATATATTGATGAAATCGGATGAAATGACTTTTAGAAAAAAAAACACATAAAACACAAATCAAAAATTAAAGACTTAAAACGAACATGCACAATTAAAACTTGTAATTAAAAATTCAAATTTAAATGTTTGTTTACTTAAAACAAAAATGATCAAATTATTAATTTCTATTGAAATTTTTTACTTTGGGCCGGACCTCTAAAAACTACGGCGATACCAGTGAACAAATAAAATTATATTCAAAATGCAAACAGCTCACTGGGATTATCTTGTTTTAAAAATTAAAATTTAGGACAATTATTTAAATTCAAACAAAACTATTAATTGTTACTTTAACAATCTAATTAAAACACAATTAATTCAATAAAATTTAAAGTTCCAAAAATAATTAAATGAACAAATAACTTTGATGTTCAATACAAAATTGGCGTTTTACACCACGAAGAAACAGTTAAAACTTGTACAATTTGACTTACAATTTGGTGCTGATGATGTTGCCAAAAAGACCGTAGGTGGGGTTGTATCACAATAATAAGAATTTCGCTCTGTCGGTGCCCCCACGCCTCACTTTCATAAGAATTTGTATGAGCCTTTGATAAAATCAATTATTTTCCAACAGCCCTCTTTTTCGAATAATTTCTAGATACGCTGCTGAGTTACTTTCTTTCGACTAATTATTTTATAAACCTCAAATTAAATAAAAATTATAAAAACCTAATTTTAGACTGGAAATATTGACAAATTTCAATTGCAAGATTTTGAAGTTGCCGCCAAACTTGGTTGACTAGAAGGTTTCAAAAAAGGCATTTGGACATTTTTAAATTTAGCTAAACATGTAATTCAGCAATGTTAAGTAGTACAAACTAAAATTTGATATAAAAATATTGTAAAATTGCATACACCTTGCAATTGTTAGCAATTGTGACGTCATGATAAGAAAATTGTGATTCATGAAAATTTCATGTTGTGTAACTTTTGGCTAACGAACCAAGCGATCTTGTTATAATGATTTCACGTCTAACTCATAATAAACTAAATAAAGTACATTAGTATAATTTTAAATAATTTTATACAAATTAAAATTTTAAAAATTAGGTTAAGAAGCTCACCAGGTGTTGAAAATACCTATCGCTAAGATTCTCGCAATTTTCACCAAATGAAAATCAAAAATACACACAGCACTGTTAAAAGGACACAATTTATGATTTTTAGTTGATTTTAAAACTTGCAAATATTTTTAAAACCATTATTCGAAATCAAGATAGTGGTTACAACTTTGAACTTGTCGCGACCATATTGTTTTATTTTCCGATAAACAATTTCATTTAAGAAAGAAAGTAGCGACATCTTAATAAATAAAAATTAATTACAGGTGCCAATTTTTGGTAACTTTGAGAGTTAAAAATTTTACAAAACTCAAATGAGTTCTAATGGAGATTTTGATTCTTTGCGATCTTTAAAAACTGTGGCTCTAGGGATGTTTTTAGGCTTCATGGTGCCTTGGGTTAATCGCTTCTTCTGAAAGTACGCGTCTGGGGGAAGTTTCAGGGGTTTACTCCCAAAGCGCCTCAGGCGAAAATTTTTGTCTTCTAAACGTCAACGCGTTTTAACGTTGTAAATTTCTGGAGCGTCTTAGATTTTGGAGCCTTGAGCTTTAGTCAGTTTAGCTCGTAGGGTAAAACCGCAGCCAAAATTAATTTAAAAAAAAACTAAAGGTGACTGTCGGGGAGTCGGGGGCCCCTTTTGCACGGGGCCAGCAAGTTGAATAGGTAGATAGCTAAACTGATAAAAAAAATTAAGTAAAATCCACATTGGGGACCTACCGTTGTTTTTCACGATGTTTCTATCTATCTAGTTGCTTCTTTTGATTCAATGAATCATTATATTTTGAAGACGTCGATTGGTAGATAATAGCAAAATATTAATTATTAGACTTTGCTTTTAGTTCGAATTTTTTAAAATTTTGTTAACAATAATACCTAGATACAAGATACTTAATTTTATTCTCGCTACTACCATTAGTTTGTTATTAACAATTTAAAAAAATTTTGACAGCCAAAGTACAAAAAACTGTCAAAAGATAGCGCTAATAAAATTTAAAATTCTCTTTTACTAATTTAATTTACTTTCAACGTTTGAATTAAAAATATAATGTTGTAACACTTTTTAAACATTCTAAAACAATACCATTGAACAATACTAATTTAATAATTATCTCGAGTTTTTTTTAAATTCTAGTTTGACATGTAGAAATTAGGTCTAATGAAACTAAGCAAAAATGTTGAAATTGGAACAAACGAGAATACTTTTTATAATGTTTTTATTTTGTAAATTTATAATGTAAAAATTTTTCTATTAGTGATTTCTTACATTTAATGCAACAATTAGTTTGTTATTAACAATTTAAAAAAATTTTGACAGCCCAAGTACAAAAAACTGACAAAAGATGGCGCTATTAAAATTTAAAATTTTCTTTTACTAATTTAATTTATTGTTATTTATTGAATTAAAAATATAACGTTGTAACACTTTTAAGCATTATAAAACAATACTAATTTAATAATTATCTCGAGTTTTCCTTAAATTCTCGTTTGACATGTAGAAATTAGGTCTAATGAAACTAAGTAAAAATGTTGAAATTGGAACAAACGAGAATAAGTTTTGCCGAAGCCGTGAGCGAAGACCGAGGCTACTCAATAGTGATTTAAAGAAATATTTTGATATAAAGTTTTTTAAATGTTTATTTAATTTTGGAATGTAACTTAAAGTATAAATTAAAATATACTCGAAAAAGACTGTAATCCATGATCGAAAGTAAAAATGTTACGTTTTGGTTCAAAAGGTGACAACAACATAGTTTATAAGTGTACAATAAGGTTATTGGAAGATACAGAAATACTAGAATGTGAATTTAAGGTAAAAATACTTCAAAATATTAATTATTCAAAATCCCCTTTTAATTTAATTACAGCCAAACCATAACGGAAAAGTTTTACTGGAACAAGTGTGCCAACAACTAAATTTAGTGGAACAAGATTATTTTGGACTTCGTTACGTTGATGCCTGCAACCAAAGGGTAACTCGACCTTTTTTTCCAATCAACGAAGCAAACTAATTGCAATTGTTCTAGCGCTGGCTCGATTTGGGGAAATTAATTTTAAAACAAGTACGAGAGCTTCATCCTGTCATTTTTAGTTTTCGTGTTAAATTTTATCCACCAGATCCGTTTAGTCTTAAAGAAGAAATTACTCGTTATCAAATATTTTTACAGTTAAAAAGGGATTTGTTGCACGGACGTTTATATTGTATAACTAACAATGCTCCTTTACTGGCAGCTTACATAATTCAAGGTGTGTATTTTGTTTGTTTTTTAAAGTTAATTTCATCAGGGTGTTTTTAGGAGAATTAGGGGATTACAATAATGAAGTTCACATCGGTAATTATGTTAACGATTTTAAAATGTTTCCGCAACAGTCTGAAACTTTGGAAGAACAAATTATGGAAATACATCAAAATACTTTAAAAGGGCAAACTAATTCTCAAGTTGAAAGTTTATTTTTAAGACTCGCGTGTCAATTTGATACTTATGGGGTAGAACCACATTCCGTTAAGGTACATTTAGTTGTTGGATGGAAACAATTTTAACTATTTGTTATTTTAGGATCACAAAGGATCTCAATTATATTTAGGTATTAACTATAGTGGAATTTTAACTTTACAAGGAGGACAGAAGACTCATCATTATAGATGGAGCGATATTCAAAAGATTAATTTGGAAGGCAAAATGTTTATTATTCATTTCAATTACAACGAAGTAAGTTTCACTTTGAAATCATCAGTAGATAAGGATGGGGCACTTAGAACCTGCTTAATAACTTCATAAGTTGCTCTTCTGCATAATCAAGGGCTTTGATTTCTCTCTATTTTTTCAACTGAAATGTCCGTCTGTCTGTCTGTTACAGCTGTGGGGCAAAAACTGCTGAACCAATTTTGATGAAATTTCGTTTTGAACCACCTTAAAATTATTTCATTCCAAAACTAAGCTTTTATAAGAAATCTGCTGTACAGAGTGTCCAAAAAAGGTGGTTATTTTGGGCGCGTATTTGCAAATTTGGGCCAAATTCAATTTTACTTGGGTATAAGATAGTACACGTAAGTCTCAATTGAAAAAATAAATTTCAAATTTTTTAATTTAAAATGGCGGCCTATAGAACGATTGTCCCATTTTTTAGTTTTTCCCTTATAACTTGGCCGATAATTATTATTATAAAAATTTCAAAAAGGTATTATATAGCCAAAATATAGGGTTTTTGTCCTAACCAAAGCGATTTTCAAAATTGTTTCAAAATTGCCTACCTTTAAGGGGCCAAAGTAGGTCAAAATTTTGAAATGGATTTTCTCAAAAACTGGTCCGGTCGATTTATACAGATTTGCATATGTTATAGACAACGTAGTTCTCTATCTAACTCTAAATTTTTAAAGACTTGTATATTGCGGATTTGGAGTTATGATTTTCTGAATGTCAAAACTTCAAAAATATCTAATATCTTTTGTAATAAAAATGAAAACTTGAAAATGGATATATGTATCAATCCCATGAATATCTGTTATTTGACACTATTTTCGGTTAACAAAACGCTTCCGGTTAAACCGGAAACTACAAAAATATCAAAATTTTTAGAAACACCCTGTATATTTTTTTATTATTTTCAAAGCTCGTAAAATTAGCTATTATACGATCCCAAACACTTTATATTTTGACTTCCGGTTTAACCGGAAATGGGATCAAACTTCTTAATTTAAATAGAACACCCTGTATATTTTTCAATATTTTGAAAGCTCGTAAAATTAGCTTTCTGAAGATATAAAATAATGTATATTTTGAAGTTCAATTTATGCCATATTTAAAAAAAAATGAAATTAGTATTTTAAACAGTTAATACCAAAAACTTCTGCTTACACGCAGAAGTCCCAGGTTCGATACCTGACGGAAGCAATTTTTTAATATCATGTAATTTACCTATATGAACTTAATAAATGTTTTTGACACACTGAAAAAGTTCCTCGTATGGCCACATCCGTTTAAATTTGGCAATAAATTTGAATTTTGGGGGTTCTTTTAATGCAGTCTCTTTGCTAAATAGTTAAATGAATGTGTACTTACAGTGTGTTCTTATTTACAAAAGTAACGGGGTTCTAAAGTCCCCTTTCTTATGTAGTAACTGTGTTAATGTTTTATTTTTAATAGCGAAAGCATACGGTGGGATTTAAATGTCCGACTAGCACATCGTGTAAATATATTTGGCGGTGCGCTATGGAACATCGATTTTTTTTTACGTGAGTAATATGCTTTAGTGGGATTTTTTTGGAAAAATTTAATTTTTGTAGTTTGCAACGTAGTTCTGATGCACCGTCTGTAGTTTCTGGTGGAGGCATATTTTCTTGGGGTACTAAATTTAAATATACGGGTCGTACCGAAAAGGAAATATTAGAAGATGATAGATCTCCATCTAGGGAACAACCTAGCGTACAACGCACATCAAGTCTTAGGCGTAAAGCTTCTAGTGTACCTGCAACACCATCAACTCCTTTACAACCACACTTAGGTAAGTATCTCTTAAATGAATTTTTCCTTTTTTATGAAAATCAGCCAATTTTGTATTTTTATTAATAGGACACCCTGTATATTATTGAGTATTTGGATTCGTCTTTTAATGACGTTTAAAATGAGGTGTAGGTCGGTGGGTCTGCAATTTGTCTGAACTAAGATATTGCTCATTTTATACCAAAAACAGATTGTGTGGCGCCCATATTTGTTCTATTTTGCACCCTGAATGTTACTGCATATTTGTATTCGTCTTTTAATGGCGTTTAAAATGAGGTGTAGGTCGGTGGGTCTGCGATTTGTCTGAACCAAGATATTGTCCATTTTACACTAAAAACAGATAAATTGTGTGGTGCCCATATTTGTTCTATTTTGCACCCTGAATGTTACTGCATATTTGTATTCGTCTTTTAATGGCTTTTAAAATGAGGTGTAGGTCGTTGGGTCATTTTATACCAAAAACAGAAAAACTGTGTGGCGCCCATATTTGTTGTATTGTGACCCACTGTGACGTAACGAATTGAAATTTTTGGCTGCTGTTTGGGTTATAAAAATCTTAACGTCTTCTTCTTACCTTATTATCATCCAAAGCTACCACCCAAGTGGTCGTATTTATCCTTTTCAAAACTTGTCAATCGTGGGCAATGAAAGTTGACTTGCTAATTAGCATAAAATGGACAATATCTTGGGCCACACAAATCGTAGACCAATCGACTTACACCTCATTTTGATCGTTTTCGGGAGGGGAGTCCAAGTATGTAATAATATACCGGGTGTTGGATTTAAAAATATACCAAATTGGGCGGCATCTTGTGATTGGGAGAGATGGGAGAAGTTCTTATAATCGAAAAAAAATTATTTCTATTGCATTTCTCGACGTTTTGAGTCCCCCTGATTCCAAAAATGCAAAATTTTTTTTTATTCAAAATGGCGACCAATGAAACGATTGTCCCATTTTTTGTTTTTTTCCTTGTAACTTGGCCGGTGATTATTATTATAAAAATTTCAAAACGGCATTGTAGAGCCAAAATATAGGGCTTTCGTCCTAAACAACTCTATTTTTAAAATTGTTTCGAAATTGCCTACCTTTAAGGGGCCAAAGTAGGTAAAAATATTGATATCGATTTTCTCAAAAATTGGCCCGTGCGTTTTTTTCATTTTTGGATATGTTATAGACAACATAATTCTCTATCTAATTCTAAATTTTTAAAATCTTGTATGAGTCGGATTCGGAGTTATGATTTTTTGAATGTTAAAACTTCAAAAATCTCGAATTTCTTTTGTAATAAAAATTAAAACTTGAACATGAACGTATGTATCAATCCCATGAATATCTATTATGTGACACTATTTTCGGTTAACAAAACACTTCCGGTTAAACCGGAAACTACAAAAATATCAAAATTTTTATTAGCACCCTGTATGTTTTTAAATATTTTGAAAGATCATACAATTAGCTGTTCACGATAATAAACACTTTATATTCTGACTTCCGGTTTAACCGGAAATTGGAATAAATTTCTTAATTTAAATGGAACACCCTGTATATTTTTAAATATTTAGAAAGCTTGTAAAATTAGCTTTCTGAACGTATCAAATTAAATTTTAATTAATAAAAATTACAAGATTTGATTTGCGGGAAAAAGTTCCTCGTATGGCCACATCTGTTGTTTTTTTTAATGGAACAACCTGAATGTTACTGCATATTTGTATTCGTATTTTAATGGCATTTAAAATGAGGTGTAGGGCGATGGGTTTGCGATTTGTATGAAACAAGATATTGCCCATTTTATACCAAGAACAGATAAATTGCGTGGCGCCCATATTTGTGTACGCATAAAATGGATATATCTTGGGCCAAACAAATCGTAGACCCATCGACCTACACCTCATTTTGATCGTTTTCGTGAGGAGAGTCCTAATATGTAAAAATATACCGGGTGTTTGATTTAAAAATACACAAGATTGAGTGGCATGTGGTGATTGGATCACCGTGAAAAGATGGGAGAACTATATTTTTTGGAACTTGTGTAGTAGAAGTAGAATCGTGTGTGCACACGCAATTTTAATTTGTTTTAAAATTGTTTTAGGTTATTGTAGTTTACCGAGATCGAGTCATTCAGACGTTGGAGGTTCTAGAATGGAATCGCCGATGAGTACAGGCTTATTATCGGGATTAGAGGGACCATCTTCACAAAGTTTTGCCGATAGTGGTTTAGAGACAGTTTCTGAAGATCAAGAAACAGCCGGTGGTTTAAGACGACGTTTAGCAGGTTAGATTTCTTTTTTTTTTTTTAACTAACAGGTTGAATTGGATCGTTTTATTTTAATAGCTAACGACAATTCGTTGGATTGTATGAACGACTTTCGAAGGTCTATGGATTCGTCTGACTCGGATTCGCATTTACTGCTTAATAATTTTTCAGTTCATTCGAGACGCGTTCAAACGCCTCTATTAAATTCCGAAATTGACGGCCGAGTCAATTTTAATAATGTTGTTCCTAATTCGAATTTTAAACAATATTATTCTTGGATAGTTTGTTTACTTATTTTTTTAGCTTTAATTTTTACGTTTATATTTGCCATAATGTTGTTCAGATTGTATCAAGATTTGTATTGTCAGTTGTAACCGATTGTAGTAGAGTTATACAGAGTGGTGCAATAGTTTTGTTTTAAGCTTGTAACGCAAGTAGTCGGTGTAGTAGTAGAGTTATTTAGCCCTGAAAGGAAGTGGTTGTGCTAAGTATCTCTACTAAGTTTAGTTGATTATTTCAAATAGCGTCGTAATTGCGTAGGTTTTGAGAAGCAAAAATTAATTAGTTCTAAACATATCATTTTAAAACAATCAATTTATGAGTTGGGCCACTTTTAAATTATTAAACCACTCTGTGTCGTCGTCGGTCTTATTCAATTTCTAGTTTGATAAGCTTTGTTAAATATTTGTGATAGTTTGAACGAACGATTATAAAAGTTAATATTACAGTATCGGAAACGCTATTTCTATTTGAAATTTCACAAAGTGATGATGTCAATTAAATAAAACTTTTATTTGTGATAGTTATGATTTTTTCATTTTTATTGACGAACAGAAATAGCCTTTCCAGTCTCTTTAGATTAAAATGCGTATAAATTAGCATTTTTTTTCACTCACATGCCAACAAATAATGTTTTCATAAGTACAGGGTGTTTCAATCGATGGGCCATTCAAATTGTAACAGTTCATCGATCCAAACACCCTGTATATCGACTTCAATTGTCGGTTAACAATTAACATAACATAGATAGCTTTTATAAATCTGTGATCTTACCTCAATCTGCTGCTACATAGTCGTAGTTATTATAAAAGTTCAAATACTCTTAAAACGTGCAATCAAAAATGTATTTTTATTACATATTTGGATAATCTTAAAATATGTTTATAATTATTTCCTAATTTTTTATCTCAAAAGGCAGTATTACAACTTTTTTAACTTTTAAGTAACTTATTACATTCCATGTTGTTGTTTTAAAATAATTTTAATTTTTGTTTGTAACAATTTCAGTGTTCTATGTATGTTTCGACCTAATTTTTAAGTATTTATTAATCACGCACACAGAATATTTAGTATTAGGTTGTATCGTTGATTGGACAGGTGTATACTACAACATAGAAGTATCGTGTCCAATCGATGTTAGACATTTTACATTAATATTTTTTTCTACATTTACTAAATATTGTGTTGCTATTTACGTTTACATGTTCAATTTTTTATACCAGTTGTCCGTTAATCGATTTTGCCAAATAAATATGTCAATTCGTCGATTTTCAAAAAGTTATTATAATCGAGAAAAAATCAAAAAAAAATTTTTTATTACATTTCTCGACGTTTTGAGTACCCCTGATTCCAAAAATTAAAAAAAAATTTTTGATTTTTTTAATCAAAATGTCCGAATGTGTCCCCCCCCCCGAGCAATTACTACGAAACCAATTTTGATTTTAGCCACTTTAAAATTATTTCATCAGCAAACTAAGCTTTTCTAAAAAAAGTTGAAAGATTTCTAAGAAATATATACAGGGTGTCCAAAAATAAGGCGCATATTTAGGGCGCATATTTGCAAATTTAGGTCAAATTTATTTTTGCGTGGCTATAAGGCAGTACATTTAAGCCCCAACTGAAAAAAAATTCAATTTTTTTTTTATTCAAAATGGCGGCCAATAGAACGATTGTCCCATTTTGTAGTTTTTCTCTTATAACTTGGCCAGTTATGATTATTATAAAAATGTCAAAACGGTATTATGCAGCCAAAATATAGGGCTTTCGCCTTCACCCAGTGGAGTTTTAAAATTGTTTCAAAATTGCCTACCTTTAATGGGCCAAAGTACGTCAAAATTTTGATATAGATTTTCTCAAAAACTGGCCCTAGCATTTTTTAAATTTTTGGATATGTTATAGACAATGTAATTCTCTACTGAACTCTGCATTTTTAATTACTTGTATAATGCAGGACCGGACTTACAATTTTTAGAATGTCAAAGTTACCAAAATCCACACATCCCAGGCCACATCCATTGTTTTTTTAACGCTGGGTTAAGGAGAGAACGACCATGATGAAAGGGAAGATGACTTATTACGCCTGAGAGAAAATGGCGGCCAATAGAACGATTGTCCCATTTTGTAGTTTTTCTCTTATAACTTGGCCAGTTATGATTATTATAAAAATGTCAAAACGGTATTATGCAGCCAAAATATAGGGCTTTCGCCGTCACCCAGAGGAGTTTTAAAATTGTTTCAAAATTGCCTACCTTTAAGGGGGCAAAGTACGTCAAAATTTTGATATAGATTTTCTCAAAAACTGGCCCTAGTATTCTTTTAATTTTTGGATATGTTATAGACAATGTAATTCTCTACTGAACTCTGCATTTTTAATTATTTGTATGATACAGGACCGGAGTTACAATTTTTTGAATGTCAAAGTTTCAAAAATCCACACATCCCAGCCACATCCATTGTTTTTTTAACGCTGGGTTAAGGAGAGAACGACCGTGATGAAAGGGGAAGATGACTTATTAAGCCTGAGAGAAAATGGCGGCCAATAGAACGATTGTCCCATTTTGTAGTTTTTCTCTTATAACTTGGCCAGTTATGATTATTATAAAAATGTCAAAACGGTATTATGCAGCCAAAATATAGGGCTTTCGCCGTCACCCAGAGGAGTTTTAAAATTGTTTCAAAATTGCCTACCTTTAAGGGGGCAAAGTACGTCAAAATTTTGATATAGATTTTCTCAAAAACTGGCCCTAGTATTCTTTTAATTTTTGGATATGTTATAGACAATGTAATTCTCTACTGAACTCTGCATTTTTAATTATTTGTATGATACAGGACCGGAGTTACAATTTTTTGAATGTCAAAGTTTCAAAAATCCACACATCCCAGCCACATCCATTGTTTTTTTAACGCTGGGTTAAGGAGAGAACGACCATGATGAAAGGGGAAGATGACTTATTAAGCCTGAGAGAAAATGGCGGCCAATAGAACGATTGTCCCATTTTGTAGTTTTTCTCTTATAACTTGGCCAGTTATGATTATTATAAAAATGTCAAAACGGTATTATGCAGCCAAAATATAGGGCTTTCGCCGTCACCCAGAGGAGTTTTAAAATTGTTTCAAAATTGCCTACCTTTAAGGGGGCAAAGTACGTCAAAAATTTTGATATAGATTTTCTCAAAAACTGGCCCTAGTATTCTTTTAATTTTTGGATATGTTATAGACAATGTAATTCTCTACTGAACTCTGCATTTTTAATTATTTGTATGATACAGGACCGGAGTTACAATTTTTTGAATGTCAAAGTTTCAAAAATCCACACATCCCAGCCACATCCATTGTTTTTTTAACGCTGGGTTAAGGAGAGAACGACCGTGATGAAAGGGGAAGATGACTTATTAAGCCTGAGAGAAAATGGCGGCCAATAGAACGATTGTCCCATTTTGTAGTTTTTCTCTTATAACTTGGCCAGTTATGATTATTATAAAAATGTCAAAA
The DNA here is from genome assembly GCA_963924605.1 of Malthinus seriepunctatus. Classification (NCBI taxonomy): domain Eukaryota; kingdom Metazoa; phylum Arthropoda; class Insecta; order Coleoptera; family Cantharidae; genus Malthinus; species Malthinus seriepunctatus. Next base: position 2,140,755 of record OZ004605.1, read on the forward strand.
CGGTATTATGCAGCCAAAATATAGGGCTTTCGCCGTCACCCAGAGGAGTTTTAAAATTGTTTCAAAATTGCCTACCTTTAAGGGGGCAAAGTACGTCAAAATTTTGATATAGATTTTCTCAAAAACTGGCCCTAGTATTCTTTTAATTTTTGGATATGTTATAGACAATGTAATTCTCTACTGAACTCTGCATTTTTAATTATTTGTATGATACAGGACCGGAGTTACAATTTTTTGAATGTCAAAGTTTCAAAAATCCACACATCCCAGCCACATCCATTGTTTTTTTAACGCTGGGTTAAGGAGAGAACGACCGTGATGAAAGGGGAAGATGACTTATTAAGCCTGAGAGAAAATGGCGGCCAATAGAACGATTGTCCCATTTTGTAGTTTTTCTCTTATAACTTGGCCAGTTATGATTATTATAAAAATGTCAAAACGGTATTATGCAGCCAAAATATAGGGCTTTCGCCGTCACCCAGAGGAGTTTTAAAATTGTTTCAAAATTGCCTACCTTTAAGGGGGCAAAGTACGTCAAAATTTTGATATAGATTTTCTCAAAAACTGGCCCTAGTATTCTTTTAATTTTTGGATATGTTATAGACAATGTAATTCTCTACTGAACTCTGCACTTTTAATTATTTGTATGATACAGGACCGGAGTTACAATTTTTTGAATGTCAAAGTTTCAAAAATCCACACATCCCAGCCACATCCATTGTTTTTTTAACGCTGGGTTAAGGAGAGAACGACCATGATGAAAGGGGAAGATGACTTATTAAGCCTGAGAGAAAATGGCGGCCAATAGAACGATTGTCCCATTTTGTAGTTTTTCTCTTATAACTTGGCCAGTTATGATTATTATAAAAATGTCAAAACGGTATTATGCAGCCAAAATATAGGGCTTTCGCCGTCACCCAGAGGAGTTTTAAAATTGTTTCAAAATTGCCTACCTTTAAGGGGGCAAAGTACGTCAAAATTTTGATATAGATTTTCTTAAAAACTGGCCTAGCATTTTTTTAATTTTTGGATATGTTATAGACAATGTAATTCTCTACTGAACTCTGCATTTTTAATTACTTGTATAATGCAGGACGGGAGTTACAAATTTTTGAATGTCAAAGTTTCAAAAATCCACACATCCATTGTTTTTTTACTGGGTTAAGGAGAGAACGACCATGATGAAAGTGGAAGATGACTTATTAAGCCTAAGATTAACATACTAATTTTTATATAGAAGGCATGGAAGGCCCGTAATGCTCATTTATACAACATATAAAAATCATTTTATTATAACTTGTTTTGTAAAGGAGCAACATGATTACATTGTGGAGTAAAATTTTTAACAATAACACGGTTACCCAAAACAGAATTAAAATTGATTCGATTTTGTATAGACGTTTCCGGAACGTCTTTGATATAAGGTACATTTTCGAGGTCCTTCGTTAAATCTTTTGGATACAAATCATCTCCTAAAAGGAAGCTTGATTAGATGGAGTTTCAAATTGTAAATAGCTTACCTGGTAGGATGAAATACATCCCATTGTCGCTATTAATAACGTATGGAAAATATTGTTCCGTACCAAAAGTGGCACGTTCGGTAGCAAATTTTAATAGCTTGCTTACATCTAAAAAGTTTGTTAATCTTCTCAATTCGTAAAATTGAGGTGGAGCTAGTACAATTTTTTGTTCTTTATTTAAATTTAAGTATTCATGAGGCGTCGCCCACTAAAAAAATAAAAATTACAAATTTAAAAAAAAATTGAATCCTCACCTGATAAAGTTGTATCTCTTTTTTATCGGCAGTAGTTGGTGGTAAGTTTTGAAAAGCCGCCAAAAAGAAAACAGTATCAAACTTATTGGGTAAAGAAGCGGGGCTGAGCCAATTGCTCCATTGCTTAAGCGACCAGACATCCGGATACACTTCATATTCAGAACACAACTGTAAAAATTGCAAAGGATCGTTGTGGACCCTTTCTTGCCATTTTAAAATGTCGTGTCCTCCGATAAAATTGGCCCAACGAGCTAACCGTTCTTTATAATTAATTTTAAAACTTCTACAAATTAATATTCCGCTCTCTTCAAAAGTCTCTCGAATAGCAGTTATTCGAAGAGAAATATGTTTTGGTATGTCGCTACTTGCGCCATTTTCGAAACAAAATGGCCGATTTTCTTTGGGATTTAACTTATCAAAAACGTTTGAGTCAAAACCAAATTTTTGGTACAATTTCAACCATTCTTTGGAACCATCCGCTTTTGTGAAGTTTCCTCCGGGAAAAACGTAAGTTCCTGGCAAAACGCTAGTTTTGCTGCTTCTTTTTAACGTCAATAATTTATAATTAAAGTCTTGAGATATTATCGAAGGCGAATAAGCTGTTTTAGCTACAAGAATAATACTTGCCGATTCTTTCCAAGTTTTAAATTGAGCGCGCATTTTAACCACTAAAAAATTATACTTGGAACTGAATAATTTTTCTTGAATGTTATACGTTATTAACTTAAAATATAAAATAATTAACGCCTTTTTGTGAATTAAATTAAGTTTGATTTACTTAAAAAATTTACTTGTTTTTAATCTTGTTTCGAGTTTTTGACCTTGAACTGAATTGTGAACTGTCAGCTGACGATATTAGAGATACCATTTATTAATGTTTTGAATAACAATTATGTTTGAGTGTAATAAATTAATATTGAGCTAAATTTTGGTAAAAATGTCTTGAAAAAACCGCCATATTTTAAATTTCAATTAAAATAAATTTTGACACGTCAGTGTCATCTAGTGATAAATTTGCGAAAGTGCACTTTTTTGGCGATTTAATAAATATAATTACCTTTATGTATACGCATTTAAATAAATACGTTTAAAAAAGCTTTATCTCTCGTTAATTGATTAAATAGAAAAATTTTGAACACCTCTGTTTTAATTAAAAATAATTTTTGACATTTAGTGTCATCTAGCGGCAAATTTGCGAAAGTACACTTTTTTGACAATTTATTAAAAATAATTACTTTAATGTACACGCATTTAATAAAGTAAATACGTTCAAAAACGTTTTTTTACGTTAATTGATTGAATAGAAAAATTTTGGAAACCTGTATTAATTTAAAAAAAAAAGCATAATTTTTGACATGTTTAGTGTCATCTAGCGGTGAAGTTTGGAAGTACGTGTAGATTTTTAGCAGCTTAGAGAAAATGGGTAACGTTATGTACATGTAAATTCGGAATCGAATATTTTGTTCTTTATAAGGACACTCCCAAAATTAAAACTCAAAATAATAATATTTGTGACTGAAATAAAGTTTATAAACAATTAAATTATAAGTGTAGGTGATATTTAGTCATGATAAGATACAAAGAAATATAGAATTGTGCATTCTGGACGGTTTCAAAATGGAGTAGTTCGGTCATTGAATTTGTTGTTCTGTACAAAAGTGAAGTTGTGACATTTATTATGTTGTTTTATTAATTAAACTCATTGTAATAATCAAAAAATTGTGCGTGTACACTTTTATTGTTGCTTAAATATTATTGTGTGTCGATCAACTTTAAATAATTTCCAAGTTTTTCCTTCCAAGTAAACATTAATCATATTGTGAGTAAATGTTATTGTAGGTAAGAAATTTTAAATTAAACAAACTATTTGAATCAGTTGTATTTAAAAGTGAGGTTAATTTAAATTAATTGCTACAAAATTTTTAACTTCTTTTGTGTTATTTTTAGGTTTGGTTATCGTTTTTGTTGCTCTTGTAAATAAATTCTAATTTAATTGATTTAAATGTATTTTATCAATTATTACATCCTTAGTTATTTAACAAGGATATAAGTATGTAACCGGCAAATTATATATAAATTAGTTTCATTGTTCAAAATATCAAAATTAGATTAAGACTCAAAAATACCCTATCACCATAATTACATAATCTAAATTGCATTATTAAAAATGTTATATAATTCCCTATACTACTTACAGTAATCACTTATCGTTATGATGTACACGAGTTATTAATTTATTGCCGTTTATCAAATAATGATAAAAATATTGCCCAACATCTATTTTACTTAAATGAGTGTTGTTAAAGTCCTTATAACATCCCGAAGAAATTCTAAGCAGACAAAAACCCATCTAAGACTAATACTGGTCAACTACTTAGAACCTCCAAGACAACTAGTAACGAGTTAAACCGGTTTCATTTCGTTGTGCAAGAACATCTAGGGATTTTTTTACCGAACTTTATTTCCACATCATGTACTATCCCGAAATTTTACAGCTTCTGATAGATTTTTGTGGGTTCAAATCACTCTTATACCATCCAAGAGCTCAGAAAGAATGGAATATGCTATAACTACTAAAATAGTTTATACAGATTGATCTATTTCGGAGGTTTTTGGTCCCAAAGTTTATTCCTACATCATTAGCGTCCATACAGCTTGTGATAGCTATTTGTGGGTCCAAATCGCTCTCATACCATCAAGGAGCTCAAGAGTAATGTACTGGAAGAAGTATACCAAGCATACAGAAATAAACCGGCTCCAACTCCTTGTAAAACAGCATCTAAGGACTTTTTTTCCGAAGTTTACTGCCACATCATGTAGTATCCTGGAATTTTACAGCTTGTGATAGATTTATGTGGGTCCAAATCACTCTCATTCCATCCAATACCTTAAGAAGAATGGAATATGCTATATCCACTAAAATAGTTTATACAGAGTGATCTATTTCGGAGGTTTTTGGTCCCAAAGTTTATTTCTACATCATTAGCGTCCTTACAGCTTGTGATAGCTTTTTGTGGGTCCAAATCGCCCTTATACCATCAAGGAGCTCAAGAGTAATATACTGGAAGAAGTATACCAAGCATACCAAAACAAACCGGCTCCACCTTGTTATGCAAGAGCATATAGGGACTTTTTTACCGAACTTTATATCCACATGTAGTATCCCGGAATTTTACAGCTTGTGATAGATTTTTGGGGGTCCAAATCACTCTCATATTATCCAAGAACTCAAGAAGACTCGAATGTTGTATATCTACTAAAATAGTTTATACAGAGTGATCTATTTCGGAGGTTTTTGGTGCCAAAGTTTATTTCTACATTATTAGCGTCCATACAGCTTGTGATAGCTTTTTGTGGGTCCAAATCGCTCTCATACCATCAAGGAGCTCAAGAGTAATATACTGGAAGAAGTATACCAAGCATACCAAAACAAACCGGCTCCACCTTGTTATGCAAGAGCATATAGGGACTTTTTTGCCGAACTTTATATCCACATGTAGTATCCCGGAATTTTACAGCTTGTGATAGATTTTTGGGGGTCCAAATCACTCTCATATTATCCAAGAACTCAAGAAGACTCGAATGTTGTATATCTACCAAAATAGTTTATACAGAGTGATCTATTTCGGAGGTTTTTGGTGCCAAAGTTTATTTCTACATTATTAGCGTCCATACAGCTTGTGATAGCTTTTTGTGGGTCCAAGTCGCTCTCATACCATCAAGGAGCTCAAGAGTAATATACTGGAAGAAGTATACCAAAGATACCAAAACAAACCGGCTCCACCTTGTTATGCAAGAGCATATAGGGACTTTTTTGCCGAAGTTTATTTCCACTATATTAGTGTTTTGGAATATTACAGCTTGTAATAGCTTTTTGTTGGTCCAAATGACGCTCATCCACTCACCATTGAGCCGAAAAATCTTCTGAACATTGTGGTAAAGCTTCACAGGATGTATTGAGGCTTGTTTGGATTCCAGTTGTCTTGGAGGTTCTAAGTAGTTGACCAGTATAGTTTTAGACGGCTTTCCTTCTGCTTAAATCATTATTTGGTTGATCGGTTATTCAACACTTCTCGCAGATCTGTAAAAAACGCGAGCATACTTTAGATACTCTTTTACGTTAAATTTTTAAAAGGCTAAATAAAAATCGATACGTGTAACGTATCAGCTTCAGTATATAGGTTTGTTTTTTAAATTTCAGGAATGAAGAACGGTGGTAAAGCTGTACGCGCCTGGGGCATGCTCTGGGTGACTTCTTCATGGTAATAAGGGTCGCTCGCACTGGAGCGGTGGCCGAATTCAGAGCCCTGGCGGGCCTGTGGTTGCTGCTATTGGCGGGTCTCTGGAGCCGCGCTTTTGGAGGTTTACTCCTGGCGCAGTTTCCAAGTCCGACCGACCCGCCGATGCATTTTTCACATTTGGCAGTGGATCATCAAACAGGTCGCATTTTTGCTGCAGCTACAAATCGTCTTTTACAACTTGATCCGGATTTACGTGTCGATCATATCGTGACCACAGGACCGAGAAACGATAGCCCACTTTGTCATGCGACGGGATGTCAAGGAAAAGACATTCATACATCCCTTATGGATAACTTCAATAAGATCTTGGTAATAGAACCTGAACAACGTGTCTTAATATCATGTGGATCGCTATTGCAAGGCGCTTGTTATAAATATAAATTGGGTAATATTAGCGCTCCGGCCAAATACTATCCGATTAGCATAGCGGCGAATGACGAATTGGCGTCCACTTACGCTTACATCGGACCCCGTAATTACAACCCTTGGGGAAGACCTCACGTTTTGTACGTAGGTACTACTTTTACGAACAACGGAGAATATAGACACGATGTACCTGCGATCGCGAGTCGAGACTTGGATACATTGGAGTTTGCGGAATTTTCATTTTCTAAACAATCGTTGCTAAACATAGACGTAAATTATCGCGATCACTTTTTAGTTCAGTACGTTTATGGTTTCAACGCTAGTGATTACGCTTATTTTGTAATAGTTCAGAAGCAGTCTCATCTTCCGGGTCAGGAAGAACAAGGATACGTGTCACGATTGTCCCGAACTTGCATTAACGACGCTAATTATGACAGTTACACCGAAGTGACCCTTCAGTGCATCGACGGTGACCAAAAGTACAATCTCGTACAAGATGCCAAAATTGCTACTGCCGGATCAGAATTAGCGGCAGCTTTAGGAGTGCCTTCGGGTACGGCAATTCTCGTAACGGTTTTTCGACCAGCTCGTGGGATAACCAACGAACCTCAACCTCATTCGGCGTTATGTTTGTATCCACTTCGAGATATCGAAGCAAAATTTAACGAAAATATTCATATGTGTTTTAACGGAAGTGTTAAGTATAGAAACATGGGTTACATATCGGGACTAATTTTAGACGGTAAATGTCCAAATGCCGGTAACGCCGGTAATATATTAAATTTTTGTGAAGTCGGTTTAAAAATTAGCGGAGTTACACCTATAGTTAGTAGCGCTTCCTTGACTTTTCCCAACGTTTCGTTGTCTGCCGTTGCAACTGCTTCTACCGGAAGACACGTACTAGCGTTTTTAGGAACAAACAACGGACGCATTAAGAAAGTATTGCTTTCTGGTTCCGAACCAATCGAATACGAAGAAGTGGTCGTAGATGATGGAAATACTATTTTACCCGACACAACTTTATCTCCAACTGGGGATTACTTATACGTTTTATCCACTTCTAAGGTACATCCAGTATGAACTTCATTTCTGATTGTTAATTAAAACGCCTTTTTATTTCTAGATATCGAAAATGAACGTTGAACATTGTAGCAGTTATAGTAACTGCTCTTCCTGTTTGGAATCGAAAGATCCCTATTGCGGTTGGTGTTCTCTAGAGAAAAAGTACGATTTAAATTTTAAAAATGTCGCTTTACTAATTTTTTGTATTTAGGTGTACGATACGTAGTGCATGCCAGAAAGCTTCTCATAGTTCCCCACGTTGGCTCTCGTTGGGTACCGGTCAACAGTGTATAGACTTCGAACAAGTGTCGCCCGATCAAATACCGATAAATCAAATGACAACCGTCCGTCTAACGATTCGAACTCTTCCCGAACTTCCATATGGTGCTAAATATAAATGTGTTTTTGGTTCTGCAGAACCAATCGATGCCGTAGTTACTGACTTTGGATTATCGTGTCCGACACCTGATGTAAACAGTAGACCTCGAATTGTTAATAAACAAGACCACGTTCTTGTTCCACTTAGTGTTCGCTCTTCTGAGACAAATAAAGACTTTGTATCGCGTAATTTTGCTTATTATGACTGTTCCAAACACACAACGTGTATGGATTGTGTTAAATCACAGTGGGCATGTAATTGGTGTATTTACGAAAATAAGTGCACTCATAATACTTCAAGTTGCCAACGAACTATAATTAGTGGTGAAAATGTAAGTACTGTTTTTTATTTGTTTTTTTTTATTAGGTATGTTACAGTCGACCTTTTCTTGCAAGGTCCACCTGGGGCTCCTATTGATGTCTTTAGCGAGCTGTAATGAGCTCAGATGGTTCTGATCTGCTTGGCGGCCTTATTATTTTTGACCCTTTTCTGCAAGGCCTAGGGGCCTTCTGTTGATGTCGTCGACCAGTTGTTTGTTGTAATGAGCTCTGATCGTTCTGATCTGCTTGGGATGAGCATATTTTCAACTGCTCGCCATTTATTGCTTTCTGAAGAGCACAGGAGTATTTGCTTTGGGAAACGCCTTCGGTTTTATAGATTCTAGATCTATCTTTTGGAACAGAAGGAGGCGGCCATTTTTTCTTCTTTTTTTTAACCAATGGTCCCTTCATTTTCCAAGTGTACACTAAAAAATGTATGCATTAAATCCAGTAGTTTTGTCGCAATCAACAAAGTGATAGTGTGAGAATTTTTGATTTTTTTTGAATTCCATCTTTTATCAACTGAGTTTATTTCCAAATTTGAAAGAAGAACTTCGTGGGAACCATTTCGACAACGATGAATCGCATTTTACAAGCAAATATAAAAATTCTTGGTGTATTGATATTCGAGGAGATTATATTGAAAAATTAAATTGTAAAAAAAATCTCCCCTCGTGTATTAGCGATTGATAGAACTCGAATTTGTTGAGTTTAATATGATTATGTCAATAAATACACGAATATAGCTCATTTGTGAACTAGAAATGCATTTTTCATCTTTTGGTAACTAATAATATCAAAGATTTATTTGCTTACTCAAGGCAAGCGAAATTAAGTCGGCACGATTGCTAACTATGTTACTATTGCAGCTAAGAAGTCCTATAAAAAACAAAATTAGTTTTGAGTTCTTTTATTATCAAGACTTTAAAAATATATTTATAGTTCTAAACGAGAACTACAGGGGTAGATTCTTTGTATGTCTGCTGGTTCCGGGTAGGCGGCATTCAGTGGTTTGAGTGTATTTGTTGATGTCTCTATAATAAATTCGATAAATCGCAATTGCAAGAAACATTGAAGTATATTAATGCATCGTAACAGGTACCCTCTTAAGTAAAGTCCCCAACACTTAAGGGTTCACGCGAGAAATCTCGCATGCCTATCTCCCACTTGCAATTTTGTGCGAGACGACGCAAGGCGAGGCGAGACGAAGGTTAAGATTTCTTATGGGTGCGAGACTCTCGCGTGAACCCCTACAACACTTACGCCAAAACGACCCTTTGTGTTAGCCAGAAGGGTCATGGATCCAACCTTAGTCCTATTTCCTCAAAGAAGGTTACTAGCCTACAGGGGTGGATTCTTTGTATGTCTGCTGGTTCTTGGTGGGCGGCTTTCAGTGGTTAGAGTCACAGTGCCGCAAAAGCCTCCCCACAGCCTCTACATCTAGAGTGATCACAGATTCCAGAGCTATACAATACCGATCATTTGTTTGAAGCTACTAGATTTGCCTGCACAGGTCGCCAGAACGATGTACACACACTCCGATTTAGGTGTCTCCGCCTTTATGGCTAACCTGAACCCTGAACCTTCCAACTCCAAATGCGGATTTGATAATGAATCTACGATATTTAATATTTTCTGAAATATCGTAGTATGTATAATGAAGTGCACGTTTTTTGTTGTAGAATCTGGTGCATTTATCAAATCGCGGTTTAATAGTTGATAACTATTGTCCAAGATTTCGTAAACGGGATCCTATATTTTTGCCAAATAATGTTGCGAAAGAGATGGTGTTTGAAGTAGAAAATTTGCCTCATCCTCAACCGGGCCATACAGGATTTCAGTGCATAGTAAATATTGAAGATGCTAAAATGTTAGTTCCTGCAAGAGTTGATGCAAATAATAGATATATCGTTTGTGATAGAACAACGGTAACTTGGGATTCTTGGGACGTAATTAAATTTTTTAATTGTTTTCTTTTTTAGTATACTTATAAAGCTAAAACTGGAGAATATAAAGCTAGTGTACGTGTAATTTGGAATAGAAATCATCACGTAGATTCTATGAATATTATTTTATACCGTTGCGATATTCTCGGATCGCATCGTGAACACCCAGATTGTTCTTTATGTGTAACTAGAAATTCTATATATCAGTGTACTTGGTGTGGAAATATGTGTAGCTATAATGAAACGTGCCAACACGTCTCTCACACCGAATGTCCAAGACCTAGAATCGATGTGGTAGGTATTGCTAAGAGGACTCAGAAATACATTTCTGATTACCAAAACTTTCAGATCAAACCTTTAAGCGGACCCTTGGAAGGTGGTACTTTAGTAACTATAGAGGGTAGTAATTTAGGACTTAAAAAAGAAGACGTAGCCGGTAAAATTCAAATAGGAGACGTTCCTTGTGAACTCGTCAATTACGAAATTTCTGTTAAAATTCAATGTATATCGGGCGCCTCCGCTTCTGAAACTACAGCTCCACTTATCGTCGGTAACGAAGCCGGTTATACAAAATCATCTGTCGAATTTAGTTATAAAGATATAAGACTCACCGGCGTATTTCCACCATTAGGACCACAATCCGGTGGAACACAACTAGCAATAACTGGCCAATATCTTAACATAGGATCTGAAATTACGGCTTATTTAGACGACTATTTGTGTCAAGTTAACTTAACTCAAGCTTCTAGCAGTCGTTTAACTTGCATAACGTCAAAAGCGACTAAACCTGTAAATATAGCCAAGTTAACTCTAAGCATAGACGGCGCCAATCGTACTCTAGAAGGCAACCCTTTTAATTACACGCAAGACCCTACGATTATGGAAGTTAAGCCTTTAACGAGTTTCGTTTCCGGAGGGCGTATGATTTTTGTGCACGGCTCCAATTTTGACAGCATACAAAAGCCACAAATGGAAGTTTATTATTATAACGAGCCGATACCGGTAAACAAAACAACTTGCACCGTATTAAGCGCAGCTCAAATGGAATGTCCTAGTCCTGCAGTAAATCGTCAATTTTTAACCACAAGTACTCGACTAACAAGGTCTATTTCAAATCGCCAACAATCTCTAATTAAAATGCCCGAAGCTCAATTAAGTTTAAGAATTGGATTTATTATGGATAACGTGGTGGCTGTTAGAGATTTAGAAAAACACTTCTCGAATTTGCGTTCGCAAATGTTGTACGTCGAAGATCCTAAGTTTTCTCAATTTCCAAATTTATTTAAATTATACAAAGGCGACATTTTGGTTATAGAAGGTGAAAATTTAAACGTAGCCAGTGATTTAACCGACATAACAGTTTCTATCGGCCCTAAGACTTGCAACGTAAGTGGTTTAGCTTTAAGTCAATTAGTTTGTTCGCCTCCCGAACAACAACCATCCGATACTGATGAAAACGGAGTCAAGGTAATTGGGAACAATTGTTTTTTTGTTGTTACATGAAGTTTGCTTTTAGACTGATAGAAACCTTCCGTTGGTTGTTGTAAGGATAGGAAGAAGTTTACGTTTTCCAATTGGTTACTTACAATATGACGTTATGAAGCCTTTTGCGTTTCCACCAGCCGCAATCGCAATGATTGCCGCCGGTATATTTTTATTTGTTATATTTTTCATCGGCGTACTTGTTATTTATCGTCGTAAATCAACTCAAGCCGAGCGAGAATATAAACGGATACAAATACAAATGGATACTTTGGAAAGTAACGTGAGATCCGAGTGTAAACTTGGTAAGTAATAGACAACAACCCCCACTTCTTTTAAGGTACCTCAAAGAACACGGCCAGGATCCACCAAGCACTTACACTTTTCCCAGAATATACGTTGCATAAAGGTGAATTATATTTTAATCCGAGAATTAAATTTATAGTCCTTTGATATGGCAACGTTAAAACACTTTAAAGCCTGGGTCACATTAGGCTGGTTGCCAGCCGCGAGTTGTGGAAGCCGCTACTGTCAGCCGTCAATCAGCTTGGTGTGAGCATAAAATTCGCCGCTGGCGCCGCCAGCCGGCGAGTATTTATCAGCGGCTGGTGGAATTGAACATGTTCTATTTTGGTAGCCGGGCAGCGGCAACTAGCCGGTCACGTGACTCACTCGCACCCGCTGCCACCAGCGAGCAGCGCAGTCTGACCACTCAAGCAGCGCATCAGCGGCGAATAAACCATTGTTTACGTGAACCCACAGACGGCAAGCTTGCTGAAAGCGACTAAACAAAGTGGCGAATAGTAGCATGCAGTGTGACCGGGTTGCCCGCCGCTGATTGCTGGTGCTACTGCCCGCCGCCGCTCAGCAGCGGCTGGCAACCAGCCTAATGTGACCCAGGCTTAAGAGGCAGGTTTCTAACGAATGGGCGGGAACGGTGATATTTAGACATTCCGCTCGTAACCGTTAGCGACTTTAATATCCGGTTTATATCACTAATAGTCATAATTCTCGATAGGGTAAGGTTCAAAGAAGGCAATGACATTTGTTTATAGGAAATAAGAACCTAATTAGTGAGAAAAGTCCAATTGAACTGTGGATGTTGTTTTTACTCAACGTTTTTTTTAAATTGCACACTAAGCACGTGCTGAGCACGTGCCCAACTTAAGTTCGAGATTGATAAAACTTTCTCAAACTCGAACAATTACGTCGCCGCTTTCGGCGGTTATTGGTTGTAAACAAACAAACTGCCAACCCTTCGCGACTTAAGTTCGCGATCTCGAACTTAACTTGGGCAAGTGCTCAGCACGTGCTTTATGAAACTCACCCTTAATGTCAAAGTTTGAAGTATGTTAATGAATATTAAAATTTCAGGTTAAGTTCTTTTTGTATTGAATTGTGAATGCAATTAGTCAAACTGTGACATTTTTATTTATTTATTGTGGAACATTACTAAATCTAAGGATTATAAATATAATTCACGGATTAAAATATAATTCGCCTTTACGCAGCCGTGCGTTAGTGATCAGGCGTAGCGTTTACGTCACGATGAAGTGGTGGGGAGTTTATTTAAACGTAGACCTACTAATGTGTTTTATTTTCCATTTTTAGCATTTGCTGAACTTCAAACGGATATGACTGATTTAACGGCAGATTTAGAAAATTCTGGAATTCCGACTTTAGACCATTTAAGTTACATAATGAAAGTTTTCTTTCCTGGTGTTAGTGATCATCCAATTTTAAATGCTCCAAAGGTATGTCGATTAAATTATTTTTTTGAAGCGCACGTTAATTGTTTTTAACGTAGGTTCGTTTGAATGGCCCTAGGACTAACTACGACGCTGCTATGTTACAATTTGAGCAGCTTATAAATAACAAACATTTTATATTAGTCTTTATAGAAACATTAGAAATACAAAAATCGTTTAATATTCGTAATAAGTAAGTACGATACCTCGAGGTCGACTGAATTTTTAATAATTTAATTTTAGAGTAAATGTTGCTTCTTTATTAATGGTAGTTTTAATGGGTAAAATGGAGTATGCAACGGATATTCTTAAATGTTTACTCTTACGACTGATAGATAAGTCTGTTAATACGAAACATCCACAACTTATGTTGAGAAGAACCGAGAGTGTCGTTGAAAAAATGTTAACAAATTGGATGGCTCTTTGCATGTACTCTTATCTTAAAGAGTATGCCGGATCTTCTTTATTTTTACTTTTTAAAGCCATAAAGCATCAAATAGAAAAAGGTTTAGTTGACGCCATTACACACGATGCTCGTTACTCGTTATCCGAAGAACGTTTACTTAGAGAACAAATAGATCACAATGTTGTTGTAAGCAATCAATTTTTTTGTTTTGTTCGGGCTAATTTATTTTATTACAGACCTTGCATATTGTGCAAGAAGATTTAGACGAAAAGATACAGTGTAAAGTACTCGATTGTGATACGATAAGTCAAGTTAAGTCTAAAATTTTGGATTCGTTGTTTAAAAACACACCATTTTCTTTAAGGCCTTCGATTTATGAGGTTGATTTAGGTAAATATTTTGTTTATACACCGGTAGATAGGAATCGTGCACTAGTGAATCTCCTACCACTTGTTATTATTATGGAGGGCGTGGCTTAAACGTCACTAAAAGTGGTGGGAGATTCGTAAGTCTGTGATTGTTCTTTTGTTTCCTAATTATTATTATAAACGTTGTTTTGTTTAGAATGGAGGCACGGTAGAGGTGGCCATTTAACTTTACAAGATGAAGACGTAACGACAAAAAACATTAATTATTGGAAAAAGTTAAATACTCTAGCTCATTATGGAATTAAAGAAAGTGCCGTTATGTCCTTAATTTCGAGACAAAATGATAGCTTTAACAATTGTAAACAACCGTGTCATAACTGTAAGTTTACCTTTGGAAATGAAAATTCCATTTTGATGTTTTTTTTTCTCAAATTAGGTACTACTGGACTTTACTTCAACAATTCACAATCTCCGATAATAGCCGCAAATGGCGACATCGAAACTGGAACAAATCCCAAAATCTATCACTTAGTTAAGCCGATCGACGACCATCAATTTCCAAATAGTAGATCAACGGAACGAACTCATAAGGCGATACCCGAAATATTTCTAACCCGCCTTCTTTCGACTAAAGGAACAATACAGAAATTTGTGGATGACTTTTTCTTCACTATTTTAACAGTTAACGACGCTTTACCACCCGCCGTTAAATGGCTGTTTGATTTATTAGACGACGCCGCTAAAAAACACGGAATTCAAGATCCCGAAGTAGTTCATGCATGGAAATCCAACAGTCTTCCACTTAGATTTTGGGTCAATTTTATTAAAAATCCCGATTTTATATTTGATATTAATAAGACGGTTACGCTCGATTCTTGTTTGTCGGTAATAGCGCAAACTTTCATGGACGCGTGTTCTACAACAGAGCATAGATTAGGAAAAGACTCTCCTTCTAATAAATTACTTTTTGCTAAAGATATACCACATTATAGAGAAATGGTAGCTCAATTTTACGACGACGTCGCATCTTTACCGGTGATTACAGATCAAGAAATGGGCTCCGCTATGCAACAATTATCGGCTCAACAAGCAGACGAATTTGATACAGTTGCAGCTCTTAAAGAACTTTATATTTACGTTACACAATATCGAGATCAGGTAAGAATCGTTTTTTTTAACGTTATTAATTTGGCGCCCCTCAATGTGGGGCTTTTTTTTTTTTTTTTTTAAATATTTGCCAATCATTTATGTACAGAAATCTTTTGTTAACATTTTGTTCATTTGTTTATAATGTGTTTATTTGTAGATTTTGGATGCATTAAATAGTGATGGAAATTGTCTTCGTTTACGATTGGCACAGAGATTAGAAAATGTAGCTTGTACACTGGAAGGCGATGAAACATCAGCTTGCTGACCTCGTCAGTCACCTGATCCACTGCTGCCCCAACCCTTCGCGCCCAATTCCGTGCGCATTGTGCACTCACATGCATGTGCTCTTTACAATAATAATTCTCCATGAAACAAACAGTTTGAATAAAAAATATTTAATTATCTATAAATACAAGACAAAAATAATAAATTCACGATCCGAATGAACAATCGAGAGATTTAAATTTTGAAGCTTTAGTTGTCTGATATTTATAGTTAATTTTGTTTAATTTTTTTTAGCGTGTAAATTGAGATGATAAGGTAAAAAATCAAACGTAGTTTTTTTGGAATTATGTATTAAAAAGTGTATACAGGGTGTCTTGAGAGTTTATGTTTGTATTATAGGAGTTAGCAGAAAAAATTAAATGTATGGTTGTTTGTCTCAGAACTGCACCTCTTGGAGTGTATTCAATTTTGAGATACAAATCAAAGGTGTATTTTTAAATGGGATGCCCTTATTACATATTTATGAAGCGTGAGTTGATGGGTGTTGATAAAAACAGCTGACTCGTCGGCCATTTTCTTTTTAAATTTAAACGTCAAAATGACTGTCCAAATCTATCTATTCTCTATCTCTGTCAATTTTAACATGTAGACAAAGATAGAGAATGTAAATCTTGATCCAATGGCTGACGAGTTTGGTATGGGGGGTGACTGTGACGTCACAAATTGACGATGTCACAGTGTGCCACATCAGTTTTTTTGTAATAATATACAGGGTGTTCTATTTAAAAACTACAATAAATTAAATTTCTTTGTAACTTCTGTTAGAAAAAAGGAGTGGAGTTGGAGACACCGTGTATTTATTTAATATTCCTTATTGTCTCTTTATAAATGGAGAATCATGTGAGTGTATCACAAAGCGTGTTATACTGTGATATGGCGCAAGATCAGGTGACTGTGATTGGACGCGTACTTACCCTCCAGCGGCTGCTAGTTTCCTTTTTTGAGTGCCTCGCTACGCTGATGGGACGTGACTTGGACAGTGTATACGCGCAAATGGCACACTTAATAATAGCGCACTTTTATTCGATCCGGTTAGTTTAGTTTATAAGTAGAAATAAATTTGTAATTCTATTTGTATTTGGCCGATCGGCCAGCTGTAAGTCTTCTTAGCAGTATTAATAAATTTTATATTTAAAGAAAAAAAATAATTTTTAAGTAATATTAAGATACGGACTTAGTTTTATTAATGTTTTTTAGTTACTAAAATTTTGGTCAAATACATTTAGATTATTAATATAATACCGGAACTGTATCTGGAATTGTCTTCACGTCCAGTGATTTGTACGTTACTATTTTTATTATGTTTGACATAGAAATAATGCATATTTGTCTCGAATATTTTTTTGTATATAAATATAATAATAAATTGTGCATATAGATAATTATATCGGATTTATAAGAGTGTTTATATCTTAAGCGTAAATTCATCGTCGACATTATTTTTAGTTTATGGTTAATGCAAAAGTGTTTAAATCGCATATTACATCATCACAATTTAAAACGTCCTATTTGCAAATGTTTAACAATTTTAAAAACACCTACACAGATTGACAAATATTTTTATTTTGTTATCGAACAAAAAATTGTGGTTTTGTAATGCGTTATTTGTAAAATTAGCAATAAATATTTAAATGTTTGTTTAACAAACAATGTGCAACTATTTTTACTTATTTATACAGTGTGTCCTACAATGTATGTAACTAAACTTGTAAAATTCTCATTTAAAATTTTTATATCGCTCTTTAAAAAGATTTTCAAAAACTGTAAGAACGTTATTAGACTTTTTATGTAGAATCCAGTAATGTAACCAAAAATTTTTTTTTTCTTATATTTTCCAAGTTATTACCCTAAGATGATTTTTTTTCATTCGAGTATTTTTTGTATTTTCAAAAATATCTAATATGTTAGGGTTATTTACAAAGATAGCATTGACAAATTTTTTGACTACGCCACTGGCTTCTGCGTAAAAAGGTGCGTTTAAAATATTTTTCAGTTTTTAAAAATCATGTCAAACAACTGAAATGAACAAAAATAGTAAAAATTAAAGATGGTGGATTTTTCAAACAACCATTGTTTTTATCTAAAACAAAAGATTGAAAGTACTCCATTAATTTTTTCTAGCTCCTATGGTTACAAAGATAACCTATTTGAGCCACTTTGTATAGTTATGTCCATACTTTGACGCACTGTATTTTGCAAAAAAACAATTATCTCAAATGTCGATGTTACAATTTTTTAAATTTTATAATATATAAACAACAAAATTAGCTAATGCATTTTGTTGCATTTTAATACATATTTGCCATCGAATTATTTTTAATTATAATTTTTTTTTTAATTATTTAAAATATAATTATCTAATATTTTGTGTGCCTTTTTGTTTTAACTCATTTTTTCCTGCCGTTAACTATATATTTTTGGTAATGTGATCGTAAATTAAAAGCTTTTTATATAAAGTGTGTATTATTTAGTGATATTTTTTTACTCTTATTAAATATGTATTCAAAAATATCGTTTTCTTTTTCAAATTTTTTTATTTCTAATCGGATTCTCTGCATGAGTCGTACTCTTAAACAAATTTTTAGTAAAAGAGGTCAAATAAATATCTCAAAGTCCTGACTCATCATCGCCCAGCCCAAACCGCTAGGTCTAGAATCGTAAAATTTACAGAGTGTGTTCCTTTTACGACGAAAGCACCCACTAAGAAGGGATTTTTCGAAATTCACTTCTTGAAGAGATATACAGGGTGTAGAAAGTTGCAAAAGTTCTTTTTACCAAGCCCAAACCGCTGGTCCTAGAAACACAAAATTTTTGGACTGTATTCCTTTGACGATATAAGCGAACACCCCTTAAGGGATTTTTTTAAATTCAACTCCTGAAAAATTATTACTCTTTCGCTTCATGTGATCCGCATTTAAGCGACTCAAAATTACTCATTTTCAAATGACTATAACTCGTTATTTTTAATTGGAACACCCTGTATATTTTTACCAATTTAATATTAAATTTTCTCAGGAATCCAAATATGTAAAAATATACAGGGTGTTCCATTTAAAAATAATGAGTTATGGTCTTTTGAAAATGAGTAACTTTGGGTCGCTGTAATAAACACCCAGTATAATTTAATCGAACTTTTTTAATTTCATAGCATAGAGGATAGTCATTACTACGTAGGAAAAAATATTCGTTATTATTGCTTAAACAACGGCTTTAGTACGATTTTACAAAGCAACACGTGTTGTAGGCATTTTTTAGAGAAAAAAATTAATAACTTGGCAACATCGCCAAAAAATTAAAAAAATTTAATATGGCCATGTAGGTGACTTAATTCCAAGTCGAAATATAGAAAAATATACAGGGTGTTCCATTTATTAAAAATATTGTCGTCGAGCTGTAATACAACACCCTGTAGAGATATTTAAATGTATGCCTTATTTCAAACGGCTATGGAGCTATCGAAGACGGTCGCTTCAATGAATCTGTATCCAAGCCCTAGGAGGCTTCAGGAAGAAAGAAAGGGAGGAAATTTTAATTTCTTAAAATCAGTTGTGGGCATTTTTTTCATTTTTGAGAGATCATAGGTCTTCAGCGAGTGATTTATGTGTATTTTTCCAGGATCGTATTATGATTTTTTGAAAGTTAAAATTTCAAAAACCGATTAGTTCTTCTGTAATTAAAATAAAACTTCGAAAGTTGGCAAGTTTATTAATCATATAAATATCTATTATTCGATACTATTTTTGGTTAAAAATTATTTCTATTTTAGCCGGAAATGACAGCAACTTTCTTAATTTAAATGAAACACCCTGTATATTTTTACGTATTTAAAGTCATAGTAACCTTCTGAATATTTTTTTTAAATTTATAATCATTTGGTGAAACTGGAAAGTAGAAAAATATTAAATTGTTTTTTTCGCGCCCAATTTTAATTTTTAAAAACTTTCGAATTTTCTAGAAGGATAAAAAAGTGTCTATGAAGTTTATTTTATAAATTGTAGTTATTAACAATAACAAAGCATTATCGAAAAGGTTCTTGGAATTATAAACAATCGTCTTATGAAATAAATTCTTATTATCATACCTGCAATTTAAACAAACATTAAAACAACTAACTACTCATAACATAACTTGCGCTGTATTAACTAACATAAATATTTATATTTATAAATACCGCGAGAAGTAATGTAATACTTCTTTCGTTTAGTCTAAACATTTTCTAAGAAGAGTTGGATTTTATTTTAATTTTTACACGAAATGCTTATCGCTAAAAATTATTTTTTAAATTGGGGCGATTTTGACGTTTACTGTCAAATATGTGTCCAACTCATTTTAAAATCAAACTCTTTAGTTAATTTATTGAATTTAAATTTTAATTTTAGACTAAAAAGTAATTAAAAAGTAAAATTAACGCTAATGTTTTTATAATTATTGAGAAATTAAAATAAATAAGATTATTGGCGCGCTGAACATTTGCAATTTTTTAGTTTTAAAAATCGCTAATAGATGGCGCTTATTAATTGTACAGTGCAGTGTTTGTTTTAAAAACGTTCTAAACGCTTGATTTAGTTATTTATTGGAAATTTAAAGGTGGAATATTAGTAAACGTGTGTTTGTTAGTTTTAAATAATTGTAAAATAGAAGTGAATTAATTAAAATAAGTTGTAAATTAAGAAAGTTGTTTGCACGCTACTGTTTAAAAGGTAGCGAAGTTGGCGGGTTGGCGTTTGCGCAACAATTCACAACTGTCAGGGTTCTAACGCTGGAAGGTTGTGTGTGTATTTCTCGTTTAATAAACAATTATTTATAGTTATTTTAACAACTAATTAGCGATTTATGTAATGGTGGTTTTAAATTGTAGTCGAATTTAAAATAGTTGAGAATTTGTTTTAGTTTTTTTCATGAGAGTGATTCTTTTGCAACGGATCTGTCTAATTTAAAGATGGCGGACAGTCGAAAGAGTTCACCTAATTCGTAAGTGAATAATTATTAATTTAAGTAATTTTAAGTGTAGGTTAAGGCTTTTTTATTTGGTGATTTGGTTTTTGGTTTATTTCCTTATTATTTTAAAATGTGTTATTGTTTTGAACCCAACCCTAAAACACCATGATTCTACTGTTGACGAATTTTAAGTTTGTTTATAATTACTTTATTACAGATAACGGCGTTCTACATTATAATGTTCTTATTTTTTGTACATTTTTCTTTTTAAACAGCGTTTCCAGATACCCACAAAAGTTTAATTAAAGTCTCACCATTATCATAATTTATCAATTTCTATTTTAGTAGTGACAACTATCCAACCAAAGAAGACCTTATTGTCATCAGCTTATCGTCCCAAAACAGGTAAGTCTATCAATATCTAACCCACTAAAACCACCCACTTAATTAATTAACGTTCAACTATTCACCCCCCGAACTTCAGCTATTGAACCTTTGAAGCCTTATTCGAACCCATCGGTTACCTAAAAACACAAATTCAATCAATACGCTCTCAAACAAACCTCTTACATAAGTAATCTATACACCTTTGTTCTTTTAAACTCGATACGTCACAATAACAAAACATTTCCAAACACCCAGTTAGGTAATCGTAACTAAAAAAATGATTAATTGCAGCGACAACTTACCAGAGGTTGATGACTCTACCACCGTGTCATATCCCCAACCTTGTTATGGTGTCTTAGAAACAGATTCGCAACCGTTGATAGACGAAGTTGGACTACCGTATTACACTGTTAAAAATATCCACTCAAGCAACATCTTTGTTCTTAATAATCGATCACCACTTCCAGTAGCACGGTACAACTAACTCACAGTATTGAAACTTTTGTTAAACTAATTTAAATTATAGCGCCAGAAACCAATTATCAGAACGTCCCGACCGTCTTGGTAAAATTAATGCGATGGTACGATGTCAAGGGCCTAGACAATTAAGACAACACTCATCGTAAAATTTCTAATTTAAACTAAATGATTTGTGTATTTTTATTCTAATTGTAGTGAGCGTATCATTGGTATTAAGCGTGAGCGACCTCATTTTGCACAATCGTATGATGTTGAAGCGAATATCCCTTGCAAAAGGCGTCGCAGTGATGAGGTTTCAGAAGAAGAAAGCTCATCGGATGTGATGGGAGAATCAGAAGGCGTGTGGTAAGCTTTTTTGAAACGTTATTAATTTTGTGGGCTAATACTTTTATTTGTATTGCAGCGATTTAGTTCGCAAGGCTCGGGATGCACCCCCTGGACCGTTACCTAGTTTTCAAGAGGCATTTAATATGCCTCGTTGTAGCTCTTTAAGATTTACACGACCGTTACCACTTTTAAAATTACAATATAAGACTCAAATACCTCTTCCATTACCACGCTTTGGAGGTTTTACCGAACAAGGAAGTGGGACACCAGAAGGGTAAGTTGATAGTTGTGTAATTGATTGTTGCGGGGAGGGAATTAGATGTCATCATGTACATTGATCTCTAGAGGTTGTTAACGTAACGTGATAATTGCAATAGGGTCTATACAGGGTGGTTCATTGAAACGACCGTCTTCGATAGCTCCCTAGCCGTTTGAAATAAGGCATACATGTAAATACAAAAGTTGTTCAACTCCTTAAAAAGCACAACCTACAATTATTTTCATCTCTACAGGGTGTTGTATTACTGCTCGGCGAGAATATTTTTAATTTTTGTAAATGGAACATCCTGTATATTTTTATATATTTCGACTTGGAATTAAGTCACTTACGTGGCCTTATTAATTTTTTTTAATTTCTTTGCGTTGTTGCCAAGTTATTAATTTTTTTCTCTAAAAAATGCCCGAAACGCGTGTTGTTTTATAAAATCGCTCTAAAGCCATTGTTCAAGCAATAATAAAGAAATTTTTTTCCTGGGTTGTTATGACTACCCTATATGCTATGAAATTTAAAAAAATCCATTAAATTGTACAGGGTGTTTAATAATGCAATCCAAAATTACTCATTTTCAAATGACTAACTCGTTATTTTTAAATGGAACACCCTGTATATTTTTATATATTTCGGCTTGGAATTAAGTCACCTAAGTGCCCTTATTAAATTTTTTTAATTTCTTGGCGATGTTGAAAGAATGTATGAAATTATTAATTTGTTTCTCTAAAAAATGCCTGCAACACATTGCTTTATAAAATTGTACTAAAGCCGTTGTTCAAGGAATAGTAACGAATACTTTTTTCTAAATAGTTATGACTATCCTCTATGCTGTGAAATTAAAAAAGTTCGATTAAATTATACAGGGTGTTCATTAAAGCGGCCCAAAGTTACTCATTTTCAAATGACTATAACTCGTTATTTTTAAATGGAACACCCTGTATGTTTTTCTACATTTCGACTTGGAATTGAGTGACCTACATGGTCATACTATTTATTTTTTTTTCTGCGGTGTTGCCAAGTTATTAATTTTTTTCTCTAAAAAATGTCAACAACACGCGTTTGTTTATAAAATCGTACGAAAGCCGTTGTGTAACTAATAATAACAAAAATTTTTTCCTAGGTTGTTATGACCGTCCTCTATGCCATTAAATTCAAAAAGTTCGATTAAACTGTACAGGGTGTTCATTAAAGGGACCCAAAATTACTCGTTTTCAAATGACTATAACTCGTTATTTTTAAATGGAACACACTGTATGTTTTTCTACAATTTGACTTGGAATTAAGTCACCTACATGGTTATATTATTTTTTTTAAATTTCTCAGCGCTGTTGCCAAGTTATTAATTTTTTTCTCTAAAAGATGCCCGAAACGCTTGTTGCTTTGTAAAATCGTACTAAAGCCGTTGTTCAAGGAATAATAACGAAATTTTTTTCCTAGGTAGTTATAACAATCCTCTATGCTATGAAATTAAAAAAAGTTCGATTAAATTATACAGGGTGTTCATTTACAGCGACACAAAATTACTCATTTTCAAATGACCATAACTCGTTATTTTCAAATGGAACACCCTGTATATTTTTACATATTTGAATTCCAGGTAAAATTTAGATTCGAAATATGGAAAAATATACAGGGTGTTCCATTTGAAAATATCGAGTTATGGTCATTTGAAAATGAGTTAACTTGGGGTCGGTTTAATAAACACCCTGTACATTTAAACCGCACTTTTTTATTTCCATAGCATAGAGGATAGTCATAACTATCTAGGGAAAAAATTTCGTCATTATTCTTTGAACAACGCCTTTAATACGATTTTATAAAGCAACACATATTGCGGTCATTTTTTTATAGAAAAAAATTAATAACTTGGCAACACCGCCGAGAAATTAAAAAAATGTAATATGAGCATGTAGGCGACTTAAATTCAAGTCGAAATATACAAAAATATACAGGGTGTTCCATTTAAAAAAATTTAAAATGTTCTTGCCGAGCAGTAATACAACACCCTGTAGAAATGAAAATAATTTTAGGTTATGCTTTTTAAGGAGTTGAGTAACTTTTGTATTTAAATGTATGCCTTATTTCAAACGGCTAGTGAGCTATCAAAGACGGTCGTTTCAATGAATTAACCTTAAGAGGGCTGTTGGAATACCGTTTAAAACGCCAGTGGACGACTTTTAGACTTACGACCCAATTCTTTCTAAACACAGTTCATTTGGGCGCCCCCCATGAATTTCATCTTATTTACAATCTTATAGTTTTCTTTTAATTGCAGGGTTCAATTACCGGTTCCATTACCAGAGTATGATGATTTCCTTGCAGAGAATTATGCGGAAGATAATGATTATTGGCCGTAAGTTGATAAAATTGTTTTGTTGGGTGCAAATGTTTGGTTTTCGATGTAGGGAACCTTTAGAAGTCGCAAATGAGTATTTAAGACAACATACTGAATTAGGGGACAATGATCCTGATATAGAGGACAATGATCCTGATCTAGGGGACAATGATCCTGATGTAGGGGACAATGATCCTGATGTAGGGGACAATGATCCTGATATAGGGGACAATGATCCTGATATAGGGGACAATGATCCTGATATAGGGGACTATGATCCTGACATAGGGGACAATGATCCTGATATAGGTAACGTGGTAGATGGGAATTGGTAAGTTGGTAAAATTAAATGGGTTGTTGTGTGCAACTGTTCTATTTTTATGTAGGTATGTGAATCGGATTGATTTAGATGAAAACACAATAATTGCTAATTTGGAAGATGATACTATGTCGTTGACTGAGTATGAATATTTTGATGAGTATTTCAGGTATATACAAAAAAAAGTTTTTTACAGATATTCGAAGCGTATTTAAATTTTTAACCATGTGAAATTTTTATCTTAATTTTAGTTTTAATGCAGCGAACAGCAGCAACTCATCAACTAGCGGTGGTTCTCAAAGCAAACCTGATTGGTGCATTTGCTTTGAAATTTGTGAATGTGACTCACGTAGTAGTTTAAGAAGGTTTGAATTTTTCAATTAGACTTGACATTTCTGTGTATGTAGGCTATATCATGGTAATCCTATCCCACTCCAAAAATTTTTTTTCGTTTTTTTTTTTTTTTCTTTCTTTTGCTTGCTTGTGGTGGTTGTAGAGCTAATCCAAAATAGAAAAAAACTTAAAGTAAGACTTAATTTTCTATTTTGGTCGAGGTCTAATAGTAGTAGACTAAACTATAAGTTTGTAATAGTTTTCTTCCAAAATAATCAACGTTGATTTAATTTCTTAGAGAAAGTGTTGAAACCGTAGTTTCTCCATCATCCGAAACCTTCTCCGAAAACATCAGAACAAAAGACCAAGAAGAATCGTCGACAACCAAATCCCGAGATTGTTCTAGCGCCTATCCGTACAACATAAACTCTTTAAACTCACCAAATGGATCGAACCTAAATGAATCTCAAAATAACCTACCTCTATTTACAAATAACCGTACCGATGGTGTACTTCGCCCTATCACAAAAAATTTTATAAACAATACAAAAGACACTTCGAAGCACAATTTACCCCACACAGTAACATCCGGAGTCGAATGGGCAAACGCTCCTGAATTCATTCCTCAAGGTAGCAAACCAAAGAGTTACGCAGAAGTCGTTCACCCAAAATCTGAAGAGTTACAAGGTGAGTCGTCTAAAACGCCCGTATGTCCTTATATTCAGCGGACCGGTGTTTGTCGATTAATTCCTAATTGCCAATACGTACATGGTGAAACCTGCGAATTATGCGGTTGCGCCGTTCTTCACCCGACCGACACCCAACAACGCAAAACTCATCACCAGGTAAAAACACCTTACACTTTGATCACTTTTGTTTATTTTTTTTATTTATTAAAACAGAAATGTATGGCTCATCACGAACGGCAAATGGAATTATCGTTTGCGGTTGCGCGTTCAAAAGATAAAACATGTGGTATATGTTTTGAAGTTGTAACGGAAAAACAAATTCACGATCGGCGTTTTGGTATTCTTGCACAGTGTAATCATTGCTTTTGCTTATCGTGCATTCGAAAATGGCGCAAAGCTAGAGAATTTGAACACAAAGTTGTCAAGTAAGTAAAAAAAGAAAGGCTGTGCAAGTACAAAAATTTTTGTTTTTGTGCTACAGTGAAACTTCGATCGTTTTTAAACTTATCAATCGAGATTTCACTGTACAGGGTGTCCTAATAGTATGTGCACTATTGTGCCTCTGTTGTGAAATTACCAAAAAAATTTAAATGCCTCTTTTTTTACAAATTATTTATAAACAAACACTCTGTATATTATTGCATATTTGGATTCCTTTTTCAATGACAATCAAAATGAGATGTAGGTCGAAAGGTCTGCAATTTCTCTGAACCAAGATATTGCCCATTTTATACAAAAAACAGATAAATTGTGTGGTGCCCATATTTGTTGCGCTGTGGCGTAACGAATTTACATTTTTGACTGTGTTTAGAAAAACCGCATACTTCATTTTGCTGGTCTTCAAAATAGGATTCCAAGCATGCAATAATATACAGGGTATCCCATTTAAACTGTACCTGTGGATTTAATTATTTTTGGTAACTTCCTTAAATTATTTATTATAATTACGTGTGTTTTTGTTTTACAGGGCGTGTCCCGAGTGTCGCGTAACATCAGATTTTGTGTGTCCAAGTTCGTATTGGGTAGATACACAAGAGGATAAAGACAAGCTAATAAGCAACTATAAAAAAGTACTTGCAGTAAAACCGTGCAAATATTTTAGACAGGGTAACGGTAAGTGTCCATTTGGAAACAAATGTTTCTATCTCCATGCGTTACCAAACGGAACTAAGGCCGATGTCGGTCCTCCACCTCGTCGTAGGCGCCAAAACAGAAATCGCCATCGAGAAGAGCGCGAATTATCAGATACTCTCCATGTAAGTAAAATGTTTTTTGTTGCATTTTTGAGCAAGTTTGTATTGATGTCGTGAACAAACAACAAAAAAGTCCCAATGGCCCCAAAATGCATTTGGTGCACTTGTCCGCCATTTTTTAATTCAAAATTAGTTATGATTTAGAATTTGAAATTGTTTTATAATCCAGTCCATTAAGGGTTTAACCTTGGAATGAAAGTCAGAAAGCTAAATATTTATATAAACGTATGTTTTAACGTTCTAATGACGTGCTCAAAAGTCTCATACAATCTCATGTTCGTCTCTCAAGATATTCCAGGTCACAAAAATCGTTTTTGGCAAATATCTTGTTTATTATGCAGCTTATGCAACACATTCTACAATCCGTATTTTTTTTGTTTTTGCAAATTATGACAGTGTGGTATGAATTTTCAATAATTTGCTGGATTTTCTCCAATCTTATCATACTTGAAATTTATTATCTCCAGTTGTACTGATCGGATTAATGTCGTCTTTTTTTTATTTTACACTTTATTACGTCAGCTTCCGAAGTGTATGAAAAAAATTTTTTTTATTGTTAATGAAAAATAATGACAATTTAATTGTTTAAGTATTTTTAACATGCTCGCCCCCCAACTTGAATTCATTGGAAAAAATATCATTTTGTTCCTTATTCTCTTATCTATAAAAATCATTATACAAAAAAGTGGAAACTTAGTGAAATGAAACTTAGACTAAGCTCTAATGTTAGAATTGTTCTCTGTACGTTTACAGGGTGTTCAAAAAGTGTTGACTTTTAGAGGAAATTTCAAACGTAAAAAACTTTTTAATTTTAAATGGAACACCCTGTATTTTTTAACAGTTGGATGCAAAAATAAATTTACTATCGTTTTGCATTACCATTCTCTATGATGCTTTTTACATTATTCTATAATATCCTATATAAGTTTGCGCGCCTCCCATTCTCTGCGTTATATTTCGGGAATGGTTGATCGTACCAAGAATTACTTTAATGAAATTTGTAGAGAATTTTATGGTCTACAAGTTTTATAATAACCTCTAATGAGGTAGGATGCATAGTAAACGAGATATTTTCAAAAAGCTATTTTTGTGACTTTTAACGTTAAATATCTTGACACGCGGAAATGAGATTGTATGAGACTTTTGAGCAAGTCTTTAGAACCTCAATGAAAATATTTAGCTTTCTGACTTTCATTCTGAGGTTAGACATTTATTTGATGTTTTTGACTAGACTATTAAAATTACCTACTTGTATAGAATCAAACTTTTTGAATTTGTATATCTTAAAATCGACTGTGGCCTTTTTTTCCAATTTTGGATATGTTAAAGATATTATAATTCTTCATTGAATGACGCTTGTTTGGTTTGTTAAATTTTACCAGGAGCGGAGTAATGATTTTTTGAAAATCACTTTTTTTGTTTTAAATCGTTTTCTGTTTAAGCGTGAATTAAAAATTTATAAAGTGTTGTTATGGTCACATTTGTTGCTTGTTCATACGAATTTTTGTGCTAAACATCTATTTTTACGCGTTATATCGCAATTAATAATAGGTTGGCTTACAGCAATTGTTCCTTTTGGATTTTCTCGAAGAACCAGAACATCATTTCCTTTATTCCATTTCGGATGATATCGAAGAGCTTGTGGCATTTTTTTCAGACTCCGATGAATCTGAGTGGTCAGACTACGAGTTCTTACTAGATTAATATTCAATCGTTACCTTAATATTTTGTTAAAGTTTTGATTTCGTTTATCATTTACTTTTACCTATGTAATAATTTGCTGTGATTGTAATTTGTTTTAAGGGGTGTTTGTTTTGTATGTGTTTAGTACTGGAATGGTAGAACGTACTTTCTAAGGTTTCTCTTGGAATTAGGTATCAGTGGGTGGGAGCTGTTGTTTGTTTTAATAGTTTAAAAATGTTGTTACTACAAAATATTGTTGCTACAGTAAAAATGTGAAATTTACCAACACGAATTTGATGGCAAATTTAAAAAACCTTAGAACTTGATTATACTTAAGAAGTTAGTGTGTTTTACTATTAATTTTCAAAATTAGGTTAATATTTATAAATATATAATATTTATTGATATTTAAAGTAACGAAGAAAAAAAAAGTTTTTTAAGTGTAAAGTAAAGTATATTGTGAAATACAACATTATGTAGGGATGGGATTTAAATTGTAATTTTGTGGTGTTTAAAATTTGTAAAAAAAACTTATAAAAAACCAGTCGAAACAAAACAAATACCTGCAACATTTCATTTGATGTTTGTTTTACAATGCACTATCTGAATTAGGTAACTTTAGTTGGGCCAATTTTGACACATACTATCCTTCCATTTAAATTAAATGTTTTCAATAAATACTTGTTAACGTGAACACTAAAGCTGTATCGGTCGACTGATGTTAGAGAGACATTGTGAACGAGTTCCCTGTCAAACCATTTATATGTGTAATACAATGTTAATGTTGCTTAATATTTTCCGTTCAATATTATTGTTGGAGGAAAGCAACGGTAGTAGCGTGTTATAACTTAGTTGGGTGCTGATAAGGCGATGTACGAGGCCCATTCAAAAGTGTGTTTGTTGTTTCCCCGTATAACGCTTTATTAGTGTATTTTAGTATTTATATAAGTTGTTACATAAGCGGCATGAAAAATATATATTACATAGAATTGCTACTTGTATTGAGTTGTTGGTCATTATTATAATAGAGCGTCGATTATTTCAAAAAAAGATCTTTAAGAAGTTTAATTTGTAAGTTAACGCCAGTTGGCGTTAAGTTTTATAAACTATAAGTCTATAGTCCCTACTATTGGTTAACATACTAAAATGGACAATATTTTTAACTCCGTTAAAAATGTGTGATAGTTAGTTAGAAACCCTTCACGCTTATATGTGGAAAAAACTTATCGTTGAATATGTATTTATATCTGTACTTTTTGGTTACCAATTAATAGATTCAAACTTCAAATTTAGTTCAGTATATGCAGAAAACGTTTTTTTAATATTCAAAAAAGTGTATTTTTTTAGGCTTTTTTATTTCTTATTGTACTTACGATTTCTCAATAAAATGTTTATAATAAATTTTATTTATCAACAATTTAAACTGCTAAACAAAAGTAGTCTGTTAACTGTATACAAGGTAATTTCGTAGAAACTACCATCTTCAATAGCTCCTTAGCCGTTTGAAATAAAGCATGCATTTACATACAAAAGTTATTCAACTCCTTAAGAAGCATAACCTAAAATAATTTTCAGCTCTACAGGGTGTTGTATTACTACTTGGCAAAAATTTTTTTAATTTTTTTAAATGGAACACCCTGTATATTTTTATATATTTTGACTTGGAATTAAGTCGCCTACATGCTCATATTAAATTTTTTTAATTTCTCGGCGGTGTTGCCAAGTTATTAATTTTTTCTCTAAAAAAATGCCCGCAATACGCGTTGCTTTATAAAATCGTACTAAAGGCGTTCTTCAAAGAATAACAACGAAATTTTTTTGCTAGGTAGTTATGACTATCCTCTATGCTATGGAAATAAAAAAGTGCGGTTTAAATGTACAGGGTGTTCATTAAACCGACCCCAAGTTAACTCATTTTCAAATTACCATAACTCGATATTTTCAAATGGAACACCCTGTATATTTTTCCATATTTAGAATCTAAATTATATATTTCGACTTGGAATGAAGTCGCCTACATGGTCATATTAAATTTTTTTAATTTCTCGGCGGTGTTGCCAAGTTATTAATTTTTTTCTGTTAATTTGTACTAATGCCGTTGTTTAAGGAATACTAACGAAATTTTGTTGCTAGCTAGTTACGACTATCCTCTATGCGTTAAAATTAAAAAAGTTCGATTAAATTGTACAGGGTGTTCATTAAAGCAACCCAAAGTTACTCATTTTCAAATGACTAACTCGTTATTTTTAAATGGAACACCCTGTATATTTTTCTATGTTTAGACTTGGAATTAAGTCACCTACATAGACGTTATTAAATTTTTTTAATTTCTCGGCAGTGTTGCCAAGTTATTAATTTTTTTCTCTAAAAAATGCCCGCAACTGTTACTGTTACTTTATTAAATCGTATTTACTAAAGCCGTTATTCAAGGAATAATAATGAAATTTTGTTCCTAGGTTGTTATGACCATTCTCTATGCTATGAAATTAAAAAAGTTCGATTAAATTGTACAGGGTGTTCATTAAAGCAACCCAAAGTTACTCATTTTCAAATGACTAACTCGTTATTTTTAAATGGAACACCCTGTATATTTTTCTATGTTTAGACTTGGAATTAAGTCACCTACATAGACGTTATTAAATTTTTTTAATTTCTCGGCAGTGTTGCCAAGTTATTAATTTTTTTCTCTAAAAAATGCCCGCAACTGTTAGTGTTACTTTATTAAATCGTATTTACTAAAGCCGTTGTTCAAGGAATAATAATGAAATTTCTTTCCTAGGTTGTTATGACCATTCTCTATGCTATGAAATTAAAAAAGTTCGATTAAATTGTACAGGGTGTTCATTAAAGCAACCCAAAGTTACTCATTTTCAAATGACTAACTCGTTATTTTTAAATGGAACACCCTGTATATTTTTCTATGTTTAGACTTGGAATTAAGTCACCTACATAGACGTTATTAAATTTTTTTAATTTCTCGGCAGTGTTGCCAAGTTATTAATTTTTTTCTCTAAAAAATGCCCGCAACTGTTACTGTTACTTTATTAAATCGTATTTACTAAAACCGTTGTTCAAGGAATAATAATGAAATTTCTTTCCTAGGTTGTTATGACCATTCTCTATGCTATGAAATTAAAAAAGTTCGATTAAATTGTACAGGGTGTTCATTAAAGCAACCCAAAGTTACTCATTTTCAAATGACTAACTCGTTATTTTTAAATGGAACACCCTGTATATTTTTCTATGTTTAGACTTGGAATTAAGTCACCTACATAGACGTTATTAAATTTTTTTAATTTCTCGGCAGTGTTGCCAAGTTATTAATTTTTTTCTCTAAAAAATGCCCGCAACTGTTAGTGTTACTTTATTAAATCGTATTTACTAAAGCCGTTGTTCAAGGAATAATAATGAAATTTTTTTCCTAGGTTGTTATGACCATTCTCTATGCTATGAAATTAAAAAAGTTCGATTAAATTGTACAGGGTGTTCATTAAAGCAACCCAAAGTTACTCATTTTCAAATGACTAACTCGTTATTTTTAAATGGAACACCCTGTATATTTTTCTATGTTTAGACTTGGAATTAAGTCACCTACATAGACGTTATTAAATTTTTTTAATTTCTCGGCAGTGTTGCCAAGTTATTAATTTTTTCTCTAAAAAATGCCCGCAACTGTTAGTGTTACTTTATTAAATCGTATTTACTAAAGCCGTTGTTCAAGGAATAATAATGAAATTTCTTTCCTAGGTTGTTATGACCATTCTCTATGCTATGAAATTAAAAAAGTTCGATTAAATTGTACAGGGTGTTCATTAAAGCAACCCAAAGTTACTCATTTTCAAATGACTAACTCGTTATTTTTAAATGGAACACCCTGTATATTTTTCTATGTTTAGACTTGGAATTAAGTCACCTACATAGACGTTATTAAATTTTTTTAATTTCTCGGCAGTGTTGCCAAGTTATTAATTTTTTCTCTAAAAAATGCCCGCAACTGTTAGTGTTACTTTATTAAATCGTATTTACTAAAGCCGTTATTCAAGGAATAATAATGAAATTTTTTTCCTGGATTGTTATGACCATTCTCTATGCTATGAAATTAAAAAAGTTCGATTAAATTGTACAGGGTGTTCATTAAAGCAACCCAAAGTTACTCATTTTCAAATGACTAACTCGTTATTTTTAAATGGAACACCCTGTATATTTTTCTATGTTTAGACTTGGAATTAAGTCACCTACATAGACGTTATTAAATTTTTTTAATTTCTCGGCAGTGTTGCCAAGTTATTAATTTTTTTCTCTAAAAAATGCCCGCAACTGTTAGTGTTACTTTATTAAATCGTATTTACTAAAGCCGTTATTCAAGGAATAATAATGAAATTTTTTTCCTGGGTTGTTATGACCATTCTCTATGCTATGAAATTAAAAAAGTTCGATTAAATTGTACAGGGCGTTCATTAAAGCAACCCAAAGTTACTCATTTTCCAATGACTAACTCGTTATTTTTAAATGGAACACCCTGTATATTTTTCTATGTTTAGACTTTGAATTAAGTCACCTACATAGACGTTATTAAATTTTTTTAATTTCTCGGCAATGTTGCCAAGTTATTAATTTTTTTCTCTAAAAAATGCCCGCAACACGTGTTACTTTATTAAATCGTATGTACTAAAGCCGTTGTTCAAGGAATAATAATGAAATTTTTTTCCTAGATTGTTATGACCATTCTCTATGCTATGAAATTAAAAAAGTTCGATTAAATTGTACAGGGTGTTCATTAAAGCAACCCAAAGTTACTCATTTTCAAATGACTAACTCGTTATTTTTAAATGGAACACCCTGTATATTTTTCTATGTTTAGACTTGGAATTAAGTCACCTACATAGACGTTATTAAATTTTTTTAATTTCTCGGCAGTGTTGCCAAGTTATTAATTTTTTCTCTAAAAAATGCCCGCAACTGTTAGTGTTACTTTATTAAATCGTATTTACTAAAGCCGTTATTCAAGGAATAATAATGAAATTTTTTTCCTGGGTTGTTATGACCATTCTCTATGCTATGAAATTAAAAAAGTTTGATTAAATTGTACAGGGCGTTCATTAAAGCAACCCAAAGTTACTCATTTTCAAATGACTAAAGTTGTATTCACACACAACCGTGATTGATCCGTCACATCACGTCTCCGGTCAGTCAAAAATGGTATAAAAATTATCGGAAGCGTGCTTTTAAATGACTCCATTCACACTCATCAGTCATGGTTCGGAGATTTTGCTTTTGACGCCGTCACGTCTCCGGTCAGTCAAATAAAATATCGTCGACAACGATATTTTTATAAATCCTTTTATAATTGAAGGTAAATGACGGATACATGACTGATGTGTGTGAATCGTGCTGTCCGTCAAAATAAAATCACAAAAAATTTGACTGACCAGAGACGTGACGTGACGGATCAATCTCGGTTGTGTGGGAATAGACCTTAACTCGTTATTTTTAAATGGAACACCCTGTATATTTTTCTATGTTTAGACTTGGAATAAAGTCACCTACATAGGCTTTATAAATTTTTTTTAATTTCTCGGCAGTGTTGCCAAGTTATTAATTTTTTTCTCTAAAAAATGCCCTAAACACGTGTTACTTTATTAAATCGTATCTACTAAAGCTGTTGTTCAAGGAATAATAATGAAATTTTTTTCCTAGATTGTTATGACCATTCTCTATGCTATGAAATTAAAAAAGTTCGATTAAATTGTACAGGGTGTTCATTAAAGCCACCCAAAGTTACTCATTTTCCAATGACTAACTCGTTATTTTTAAATGGAACACCCTGTATATTTTTCTATGTTTAGACTTTGAATTAAGTCACCTACATAGACGTTATTAAATTTTTTTAATTTCTCGGCAATGTTGCCAAGTTATTAATTTTTTTCTCTAAAAAATGCCCGCAACACGTGTTACTTTATTAAATCGTATGTACTAAAGCCGTTGTTCAAGGAATAATCAAGAAATTTTTTTCCTGGGTTGTTATAACAATCCTCTATGCTATGAAATTTAAAAAGTTCCATTAAATTGTACAGAGTGTTCATTAAAACAACCAAAATTACTAATTTTCAAATTACCATAATTCGTTATTTTCTAATAGAACACCCTGTATATGTTAACTCATTTAGTATCTGAATTTTACCAGGAATACAAATATTTAAAAATATGCAGGGTGTTCTATTTAAAAATAAAGAGTTATGGTCATTTAAAAATAAGTAACTTTGGGCTGCTTTACTGAACAGTGAACACTCTATAAATGTAATCGAACTTGGCAACACCACCGAGAAATTAAAAAATTTAATATGACCATGTAGACGACTCAATTCCAAGTCGAAATATAGAAAAATATACAGGGTGTTCTAATTAAAAAAATTAAAAATGTTCTTGCCGAGCAGTAATACAACACCCTGTAGAGATGAAAATAATTTTAGGTTATGCACCTAAAGGAGTTGAATAACTTTTGTATTTAAATGCATGCTGTATTTCAAACGGCTAGGGAGCTATCGAAGACGGTCATATCAATGAATCATCCTGTATTGTAAAGAGATGTTACGATGTAAAATAGATTCTTGATTCTTTCAGTGTAATTCAATATTCAGAATTTTAACAGTTCAGCTCAAGATGGTAGGTCGTCCATTATTTACAACT
The DNA here is from genome assembly GCA_963924605.1 of Malthinus seriepunctatus. Lineage (NCBI taxonomy): Eukaryota > Metazoa > Arthropoda > Insecta > Coleoptera > Cantharidae > Malthinus > Malthinus seriepunctatus. The sequence continues at coordinate 2,176,043 of OZ004605.1, forward strand.
TCACAAAAATAGCAGAGAGAGAACTCGATGAAATTCCAAACAGAATTTCCGACAATTTGGGTCAGTGGATTTTACACTGACCCAAACACTGAACACTTTTTTTGGCGACGAGGTATATCTGAAATGGAAGCAAATAGTTTTTAGTCACATACAATTTATAAAGGCGCTATCTAAAGCTGGTATTTTCAGATTCTTGGATTATGGCAATTGAAAGTCTTGGCGATTGGTTTGTAAACGAAAGAAGCTACAACAGAAATGAAAGAATCTACAGCAGAAATGAAAGAAACAACAGCATAAATGAAAGAAACAACAGCAGAAAGGAAGGAAATTACAGCATAAATGAAGGAAACTACAGCATAAATGATGGAAACTATAGCAGAAATGAAAGAAACTGCAGCAGAAATGAAAGAAACTGCAGCATAAATGAAGGAAACCACAGCATAAATGAAGGAAACCACAGCATAAATGAAGGAAACTATAACAGAAATGAAAGAAACTGCAGCAGAAATGAAGGAAACCACAGCATAAATGAAGGAAACTATAGCAGAAATGAAAGAAACTGCAGCATAAATGAAGGAAACCACAGCATAAATGAAGGAAACTATAGCAGAAATGAAAGAAACTGCAGCAGAAATGAAGGAAACCACAGCATAAATGAAGGAAACTATAGCAGAAATGAAAGAAACTTCAGCATAAATGAAGGAAACCACCGCATAAATGAAGGAAACTATAGCAGAAATGAAAGAAACTGCTGCAGAAATGAAGGAAACTACAGCATAAATGAAGGAAACCTCAGCAGAAATGAAGGAAACTACAGCAGAAATGATGGAAACTACAGCATAAATGAAAGAAATTATAGCAGTAATGAAAGAAACTGCCACAGAAATGAAAGAAACTACAACAGAAATGAAGGAAACTACAGCATAAATGAAGGAAACTACAACATAAATGATGGAAACTACAGCATAAATGAAGGAAACCACAGCAGATATGAAGGAAACTACAGCATAACTGCAAGAAACTCTAGCAGAAATGAAAGAAACTGCAGCATAAATTCAAACTCACGTTTTATATCAATAACCCGTGCTGAAGTGTTTGGTTTTAAAGTATCTTTCAGAAATTATTTAGGTTATGAACTTAACTCCTACTAGGAGTTTTCCAATACAATTTATATTTTGTCTTCTCGTTCTAGATCTAAAACCAAGTAAACTTTTGTTTGTGAATGTTATGTAATGATGTTCCCTATTGAATGTCACTCCAAGATTAGTCTTAAGTCTGTCTGTAGAATGAGCGGAAATTTGATATTTAGACATTCCGCTCGTAACCGTTAGCGACTTCAATATCCGGTTGCTATCACCAATAGTTATAATTCCTGATAGGGTAAGGTTCAAAGAAGGCAATGACATATTTGTATGTCGTATGTCACGTCTAATTGAACTTTGTGCAATTTAAAAAAAATATGTTGTTTTTACTCAACATCCTTTGTTACTTTGAATTACACGAAGTTCAATTGGACTTTTCTCACTAATTAGGTATTTTCTATATACAAATATGTCATTGCCTTCTTTGAACCTTACCTTATCGGGAATTATGAATGTTAGTGATATCAACCAAATATTAAAGTCGCTAACGGTTACGAGCGGAATGTCTAAATATCAACTTTCTGGCATATTCGTTAGTAACCGCCCTCTTATTTGTATATTGTAAAGAGACCGGTGTTAAGATGTAAAAAAAAATTTTTGGATTCTTTCAGTGTAATTCAAGTTTCAGAATTTTAATAGTTCAGCTGAAGATGGTAGGTCATCCATTATTGACAACTTTACAAAAAATAGCCGAGAGAACTCAATGAAGTTCCATGCAGAATTTCCGAGAATTTGGGTCAGTGAATTTAAAAATATTTTAATTGGCGACGAGGTGTTTCTGAAATAGAAGCAAGTAGTTTTTAGTCACATACAATTTATAAAGGCGCTATCTAAAACTAGTATTTACAGGTTCTTGGTTTATGGCAGTTGAAACTCGTGGCAATGGGTATGTAAACGAAAGAATCTACGCGGTATACGAAAGAAGTTACAGAATAAATGAAAGAAACCACAGCAGAAATGAAAGAAACTACCGCAGAAATGAAGGAAATTACAGCAGAAATGAAGGAAACTACAGCAGAAATGAAGGAATCTACAGCAGAAATGAAGGAAACTACAGCAGAAATGAAGGTAACTACAGCAGAAACGCAAGAAACTACGGCAGAAATGGAAACTCACCTTCAATAAGAATAATCCCTGCTGAAGTTTTTGGTTTTGAAGTAACTTTCAGAAATTATTTAGGTTAACTTAACTCCTGCTTCTGATTTTACAATATAGTATATATTTTGTCTTCTTGTTCTAGTTCTAGAACAGAACCAAGTAAACTTGTTTGTGAGACTATATAATGATGTTCCCTATTGAATGTCAGTCCAAAATTAGTCTTAAGTATGTAGACCAAAATAAAGAACCTGCCCTTTAAAGATATGTATTGTCGATAATTTGTAATGATATATAATAAACATATTAAATAAATATACAGTGCGCGTCAAAGCTATGGAACATAGCAAATAAAACTGAAATAAATAAAAATTTCAGTTTTATTTCCTATGTTACATACCTTTTACACGCACTGTATAACAAAAAAATAGATAGTAAAGACTTTTCTAGTTGCCAAAGAATTTTTAGATGCTGTGAGTGATTGTAAATGTATTTTATCATATACTGAATGTTATTTGTTGTGCCAAAAAATTTATTTTTGATGTAATTTATTGATCGATTGAGTAAAATATTGAAAGAGCGTCAAAGAATTTTTAGATGCTGTTAGTCGGATATTTTGAAGTTGGTTTATTTATTTGTGACTGTTATTATTATATCGTAAATGTTATATGTTGTGACAACAAATGTATTTTTGATGTAATTTAAAATATATCCATATTGAAAGAGTGTCGAAGAATTTTCAGATGCAGTTGCTCTGATATTTTGAAGGTGGTTTTTATTTATTTCTGACTTATTAATGTATTTTATTATATCGTAAATGTTATCTGTTGTGACAACAAATGTATTTTTGATGTAATTTAAAATTAATATATCCATATTGAAAGAGTGTCGAAGAATTTTCAGATGCAGTTGCTTTGATATTTTGAAGGTGGTTTTTATTTATTTCTGACTTATTAATGTATTTTATTATATCGTGAATGTTATCTGTTGTAACAACAAATGTATTTTTGATGTAATTTAAAATATATGCATATTGAAAGAGGATAACGTTTTATTTTCATGAAATTTATGTGCACTATTAATATTATAGCAAGTCCTTTTAGTCCCTAATTCTTCCAATCCCAACCTTGGGATGAACCCAAAGAGATCCAATAATAGAATTGTATATAAATTATTTTTACTTATAAAACGTATTCTTCCATTGTTATTTCAAACGTCTAAAATAAGTTGAAATTTTGAAAAATTAATAGCGCCATCTCTTTGTAATGACGTGTACCTTACTTGTCAAAAACTTTTTAAAATTGTAAATAAAAAGTTAATTTATTATGAAACGTAAGAAATAAATAGTAAAAATCATTACCTTTTTAATTACGAATGTTTAAAAATTTTATAAACTAAATAAAGTTAAAACTTTTTGAATTTGAAATTGTCGGTATAGTATTTGTCCATTCCTACTTCATCGCATCCCAACCTTGGGACCAACTCAAAGAGATCCAATAGGATCCAATAAAGGAATTGTTTATAAGTCACTGTTACTGCTTATAAAACGTTTTATTCTTTTATTGCTATTTCAAACGTCGAAAATAAGTAGTTTAAAAAAATCAATAGCGCCATCTTTTGGTAATTACATGTACTTTACTTGTCAAATACTTTTTAAATTTGTAAATAAAAAGTTATTTTTTATTAAACGTAAGAAATAAATAGTAAAAAGCATTACCTTTTTACACATTACAAATGTTATTAACTAAACAAATTAAAATAAAATTTTGAATTCAAACTTGTCTGTATAGTATTTGTCCGTTCCTAATTCATCGCATCCCAACCTTGGGACCAAATCAAAGAGATCCAATAAAAGAATTGTTTATAACTCACTTTTACTCCTTATAAAACGTTTTATTCTTTAATTGCTATTTCAAACGTCGAAAATAAGTGGTTTTAAAAAATCAATAGCGCCATCTTTTGCTAATTACATGTACTTTACTTGTCAAATACTTTTTAAATTTGTAAATAAAAAGTTATTTTTTATTAAACGTAAGAAATAAATAGTAAAAAACCTTTTTACAAATTACAAATGTTATTAACTAAACAAATTAAAATAAAATTTTGAATTTAAAATTGTCGGTATAGTAGATTTCAATTTTACAATTTTTATTAAAATACCAAGCAATACTTATCTAACACGTCATTTTAACCATGGTATGTTGTAGTGGTATAAACAAGTTTATTAATTTAATAATTTAAAGCGGCAAATTCAATTTTTTTTAGCTAATTCAAAATAAAATATTTGATTGTTACCATGCGAAAGAATGCAAAAACTTAAAAAAATTTAAAACGTTAATTTAAAAATAATTAAAATTTAGATAGCGTGAAAAACATTTTAATTAGTTCGTAGAGCGTAATCAAAACAGTTACGTGATTTATTTGGGTACAAAAATCAACAGTCGGATAAGAGTTGGGAAGTTTTTATTTATTTAATGTTCTCAAGTGCGAGTGTAACTGAAATAACACAGGTGGAGCACCTTTTGTTTTCAATTTAAGGGTGAGGCCTCAAGTTTCAAATTTGTCACTCGAGTGCTTTTGAATTTTTTTTTAAATAGGAGGGTTGATAGCAGTGGTGTACTGCTACTGATTGACGTTTACAAAATGTAATTACGGGGTTAAATTTTTTTTAAATTTTTTAAGCTACGCCACTGTTTGAATTGTTAATTTTTTTCAAATTGAAACGCATTTTAATATTTTTTAAAGTCTCACGAGCAAGTATTGTTAATTAAAAGTTGTTTGTTGTGTGTATCATCAATGAAATTGAAAATAGGGGGAAATTACGATTAGTTGATTCTGCTCCTTTTAGTGTACGCGACGCCACTCCTTGGTGTATTTGCTTATCGCCATAGCTTCGAGTCTTGTACTCGTACAACAACGCAGTGTAAAGTTTATTTTGTAAAGTTAAAATGGGTTCTACGGCGGATTTAACCATGGAAGAACGAAACGAAATACAAGAACAATTTACAGCTGTAAGTTATATTTTTTAACAAGTATCGATTGATTTTTTTTATTTAAAAAAATTAAAATTGTTTGATGTGACACATGGATTTTCTGCAGTTACGCCCTTGAATTTATTAACATTTTGTTTGTTTTTAAACAATTTTAAGCTTTGGTTTTTAATTAATAATTTATTTATTGTATTAATATTTTGAGTGTGCAGAAGTGTTGGGATAAATTTTAATTCGTATGACTCATTTATGTTCTCATACATTTCATATTTGCATAATATTATTATTTGTATCTATGTACAGTGGCGTGCCTATTGTTAATAAACAACAATATTTTTAAATTCTATCCAAACGGTTCTTTTGTAATTAAAAAATATTTTTTATTTAAAAAATGTTAACTGATAACAGATTGAGATTACACATGTTTTAAATCTTATTGTGTTAATGTCACCTGTGTAATGCTAATGATTAATGAATCATAAACAATTATTTTTACTTATTCATAAAATAGATGATTACAGCAACATTTTCTTACAATAATGGAATTTGATTTTAATATTACTCATTTGTATTTGTCACATTTATCTCAAAATAATTTAAATATTTTTTTGTTACCCCCTACCGACGTAAAAAAATCAAGCGCACACTTGGTGAACTCGCCCTTTTTTCAAAAAAAAATCTCAGTGGGGAGGGGATCTGGAGTTGAGACGAACAATTCTGAATATTTTAAATTATTATTTAATCACTTTGAAAATTATCAATTTCGAGTAATCTCTATCTGCAGTTCTATATTTAATTACCAATATTTATTTTATCTAACAGATTTTAAAGTGTTTGATTACGAATCAAGCCTAGTTAGTAAATAAATTTTCCATTCAAAATAATTACGAAAAAGATTTTACTTTTACCCCTAGGGTAAAAAAACAAGTAGTGTCCCCCAGTAGTGATAAGGGAAATTTTTAAAAATAACTATTTTGGTACTAAAAGTAGCTTGTTTTATCCATACAATTTTATTATCTATTTCCTCTTCCTCCATTGTACGATTACATAGGTCTGCGTTTTCCTTTTTTCCTCAACTGATGCACTACAGGTTTTTAATACAAAAAATATGTTTTTAAATCAATAAAAACGGTAGCAATTTTTTTTAAGTTGCAAGAATTTAAATTTGATAGGATTAATCGCTACTTATCTTATCGGTACTTAAATTTATTGAATAGTAAAAATAGGAGCAATTTTTATTACTTTTTCTACATTGTTTCAATTATTTGCTATATTCAAGTAATGTGACGAGTAAAGTAGATAATTATAAGTTGATTACAAAAATTAATTGGAAGCCTCAGAAGGGCCCAAAACTTATTGCATAGCAAATATATCGGAAATTAATTATTAATAAATAAGTACTTAGGTAAAGCTCACAGGTAACGTAATTAGCCTGATGCCGCATTCATAAGAAAAAATTCACCATTAGTTTGACTCTTTCAATACTACCCTATTGTGTTGTGGGCATCGTGTAATGAGGTGGTAATGAGGGTAATAAGGTGGTAATAAACTATTTTAATCGAGCGTGATAAACGCGGCGTTTTTTGCTGCACGTTACAGTTACCCCCCACGAAGGAAAAAAATTTGTAAAGTTGGTGTTGCCCAACTTTTTTGAAAAAGCTCGGACACGTCGATTTAGATTTTGAATTGCGCATTTTTTGACACAAAAATAATTTCTACAGGGTGCTCTTAACAATTTTTAAATATCTGCAGCTCCAAAATTATCTACTTTAGACCCTAAGTGTAATAGGTTTTTGAAATCACCTCTCGATGGAGATTACAAAAATAATAAAATATACAAGGTGTTCCATTTAAAAAAACTGTTGATGACGCCGTACCTTCAAAATAGATCACTCTGTATATACTATTTTAGTGCCAAAAAATGCGAAATTAAAAATCTAAATCGACGTATCCGAGCTTTTGCAAAAAAGTTGCTCAACGCCACCTTTACAATTTTTTTCTTCGTGGGAGGAACTGTTACGTGCACTAAACAAACGGCGTATTTGGTGTCGCTCTTAGTAATGCGGAGATATATAGTATATTTAATTCTTTTTAGACACCCTGTATATAAACTTGATTGTGTTGTACAAATTATTATCATATCTTTAGATAGTTGTCGATAAGACTTAAGATAAAAGAGAACGAATTAACACAATAATTTCATACATGCCAATATCGATCAGAGATTTGAGTTTTGTACGTTAATTATGAACGTTCCTCCAATTAACGAGAGATTAGATTCTCTCAACGATTTTCTTATTGACTTAAAAGAACAAGGCAAATATAAAGAAGTAAGTATTATTTGAACGATCTTGACATTATTTTGTATCGTCTTATCTCACCTTCATCATTTAGTTTTATTTCTGTTACGTATTCATTTGGGTACCTCGACGTTAGGTCGGATAATTGCAAAAAGTTTGCAGTTGTGTCATGTAAAAAAATAAAAAAAAGAACTCGATACGAGTTTAATGTGGGTCAAGTACAAAAAAAACAATCGTATTTTAAGTACTTAACTGATTGAATAAATTACGTCACGTTTAGATCGACAAAAATAACGATGGTTACATCAACCTTAAAGAACTTAAAGAGGCTTTGGATATTTGTGGATTTAAACTACCCGGATGGCAGGTTAGGCAACTCGAAGAGCAATTTAACAATAATAAAGGAAGCATGGCCGACGGTAAACTTTCTTACTCGGAGTTTGAAAATTTATGCAGCGATTTAAAATCCAACGAAGTCGCTAGTACTTTCAAACAGGTCGTGCAAAAACGAGAAAATTTGCAACATCTTGGTGGTACTTCGGACGCTTCCAACGAAGGAACCACCCATTCCGTACGCGTGGAGGAACAAATAGCCTTCTCAGAATGGATCAACTCAAATCTAAAACACGATCCAGATCTCAAACATCTATTACCCATCGACCCAGATGGAAAAGGCTTATATGAAAAAGTCAAAGATGGAATACTTCTATGGTAACTTTTTCCAAAAAAAAATATTTTTTTTAAAACTTTATTTTGCAGTAAAGTCATTAACCATTCATGTCCCGATACCATCGACGAACGCGCGATGAACAAAAAAAATTTAAGTTTATACCGAAAATTAGAAAACTTAACGTTAGCACTCTCATCCGCTCAAGCTATCGGGTGCAACGTAGTAAACATCGATGCACACAATTTAGAAAAGGGAACTCCGCATTTAGTATTGGGATTAGTTTGGCAAATAATTCGAATAGGATTATTCAATCAAATAACGTTGGAACATTGTCCGGGTCTAACGTCCCTCCTATCGGACGGCGAAAAAATCGAAGACTTGATCAAATTGTCTCCCGAAGCAATTCTACTAAGATGGGTTAACTATCATTTAGAAAAATCAGGCACGCATCGTCGCATTACTAATTTCCAAAGCGACATTATGGATTCTGAAATTTACACTCACTTAATAAAACAAATCGCACCTACCGATGCTGGAGTTAACGACAGCGCTTTAATGGTATGTAACACCCAAGTTGTTGCAAATATAAAATTTTATTATTAAAATACGTTTTAGGAAAGAGAATTAATTTCGCGAGCCGAAATCATGTTACAACAAGCCGCTAAACTAAAATGCAGAGCCTTTGTTGCACCGCAAGATGTAGTCAACGGAATTTATAAACTTAACTTAGCTTTTGTTGCCAACCTTTTCAATAATCATCCGGCATTAGAACAAGTCAACGGTGTTCTTGAGGGCTACGAAGCTGTAGAAGAAACGAGAGAAGAAAAAAGTAAGTAGTTGGGGCGAACAATCACCACTTTGTTATGACGTCACTGGACCGCGCCCTCTGACTAATTGAACGCTAAGTGGATTAAAAAACCGTTCTCGTTCTATAATACCGACGGTGGTATTTTAAGTAGCGCTCTAATAGTTCAGTCAACGAATGGCCAAAAAAAGGGTGTAGAGGACATGGAAGAGGGTGCAGTTTTTTTCTTTAGGGATGTGTGGGGAGTAGTTAGGAGGTAAAAATACTAAAAGTTCCCGGTCCTAGCTATATGGCTAAGGGAGGGGAAGGGGTGGAAAGGTTCCGTTTTTGGGGTTTTCGCTTATATCTCAAAAACGATGCGTCGTAGGGAAAAAATTACTCTTAGTAAAATGAAAGCCTATTTAATTTCCTACATGATTGTTCCTATTCATTTTTTCTCTATTTATAGTTTTTGAGATATAAGCGAAAACCAAAAAAAAGGGGCTTTTCCACCCCTTTCCCTCCCTTAACCATATAGCTAGGACTGGGCCCAACACATCCCTGAAGAAAAAATTCAACCCTCTTCCATGTCCTCTATAACCCCTTAATTGACTAGACTAGACTATAAAGGTTCGAGTTCCTCAAAACTTAGTTTTAACGCCAAAAAAGTGGTGGGAGAAGCTTAAGTTCCTGATTTGTAAGAGTGTGGTTTCAAAGATGGTTAATTAACTGTTGTTTTTAGCTTACAGAAATTGGATTAATTCGATGGGTGTTAGTCCTTATGTAAATTGGCTGTATTCTGATTTGGCCGATGGTTTAGTCATTTTCCAATTGTATGACGTTATCAAACCAGGAATCGTAAATTGGACCAAGGTTCACCGTAAGTTTAGCAACTTGCGAAAATTCATGGAAAAATTAGAAAACTGCAACTACGCAATCGAATTGGGTAGAGAAATCAAATTTTCGTTAGTCGGAATTGCCGGCCAAGATATAAACGAAGGAAACGTTACGCTAACGTTAGCTTTGATGTGGCAGCTAATGAGAGCGTACACATTATCAGTTTTGTCACAACTAGCTCACAGTGGGAGCCCAATCATCGAGAAAGAAATTGTTCAATGGGTAAACAAAAAACTAGAAAGCGCAGGAAAGACGTCTTCTATAAACAATTTCCAAGATTCTTCGATTTCTGACGCGAGAGTCGTTATTGATTTAATCGATTCGATCAAACCGGGTGCGATTAATTATAGCTTGGTTAAAACCACCGGCAAAAGTGATGTAAGTAGCCTTTTAGTGAGGTTTTTTTGAGTTAAACGTTTAATTTTTTTAGGATAAGTTAGCCAACGCCAAGTACGCGATATCCATGGCGAGAAAAACCGGAGCTCGTGTTTACGCTTTACCGGAAGACATAACTGAAGTAAAACCCAAAATGGTGATGACTGTGTTTGCTTGCCTTATGGCGTTGGATTATTTGCCAAATATAAATAGTACTGCGCAACAACAGTAATTTGCACAATTGCGTAAAAAAGAAAAATTTTTTTTAAATTGTCGTGAACTCTTTACATGTATAATCTGTGATTTACTGTGTACAAAAAACATTCCAAATCAGTAGATACTTACAAAATTTATTTTTTTTGAAATTTTTAGGTTAGGAAGTTTTTTTTTAATTGCTGGGGGGGTGAGGTCGGGTAAAATAAGTAAAAAAGTTAAGACTTTTGCAATTTTTACACTTTAATAAATTTTTGTATGTTTAACATCGATTAGAAGTAATTTTTTTTTAAGGAAATATTTAATTTGTCGTATGAGTATTTTTGCAGATTTGCGACCATTGTTAAATGAAGTTAATTTTGATCGTATTGTATTATTTAGTGTGTGTCAATAATGTAAGTGTGATTGTAAAATTTGAATTCCATCAAATGATTCCATTTGTTAATTTTTTCTAATATGATTCACGCATATACTGAGCGTTCACAAATGTCGTTATATTTCATCCATTTTATGATCTAATCTACTGACAAAATGGCGAAACGACTTAATTTGTGGCCGCGCAATATAAATAAAAGTATATATTTTGTAAATTTTATATTAATAATTATTTGTTATTTAATATTTGTATAAATTTATTTTTTATTATAATTTTGTTGGCTTCGATAAAATAAAGTGCCATTTTACCAATGTAATTAAATTACAGGCACCAGTAAGCAATTTTGATGTATAATTTAATTTAATTACAATTATAATAAAATCGCTACAATTAATTATAGTTATTTTAATTCATGCACATTATGTCAGAATGCAAGTTCAGCATATTGAGGGAGATTGACCTGCATCAATCAAACGAGTAATAACGAATAAGTTAATCATTAGTTGACCGTATAGAAGAGAACAGTTCAGTAATAAATATGTTTTGTTTTTTAAGTGTTAATTAGTTAAGAACATTATTATTAAACTGCTCTCCGAATTTTCGAAAACCCGAAGGGTGACAATATGGTGGAGGCGCCGCAATTTTTTGAAGAAACAGCGAAGTTATTGAAAAAGATGCAGCCATGTGAATAATCAGGAAGTGAATAGTAGCGAAGATCTTGTTGGGAGTACCTACTACGTGGATGTTAGTAATAAGAAATTAAAAATCATCTATCTATTAGGAAAATTAAAAGCTGACCCCGGATGGAAGAAACGACGAATTTTTGTCAGTGGCTTAACTATGAGTTTGCCCCCTAAAATCCAGAGTGGGCCTCTACCCATTCCCGTTAATAATCATTTTATTTAACCACAAATCGATTTTATACCGAAATTTCATACTAAACTTTTTATCCTGGGGCTCTCCCGCAACGTGGGCCCTGCGGGCCCGCTATTTACGCCACTGATTATTGTATTGACTTTAGGTAAGTAAATGTTTGTATTAGAATAGAAACCACGAAACAGGCTTAGAGTGAGGGAAGTCGTCCAAGATTGTTTTTTTGTCAAAAAATTATTTTCTTTTTTGCTGGAAGTGTTTTTTAATAATTAATTAACGAAGAAATATAAAAGGTGATGTAATCAGGTTAATGTCCGAGAATTTCCTGTAGAAATGCGTAAAAGATAAAAATTGCACTAGTAGGTAAGGATAATATTCAATTTCGTTACGCAGAAAAAATAATAGTGGTGATATGAGCAAAAGGCAATGTCCTACCACAGCATAGGAAACAATCAGCAGGGTAACTCTCGCCCGATGCCTTTGTTCTCTTGGAAGTTAGAATTTGACCTTGATGACGCCATTTTAGAAGAAAATGAGTGCACGCTACTGCACTCTAAGAGACGCCGAATCGCAATGTTAATGTATTTTACCTACGTCCCTGCCGTGTTACAAAGGTTCTCTTCTAAAATGGCGACGTGCGCGACAGTATGCGCGTACCGTTCCCGCCAACGAGAGTTACCTTGCTGATTGTTTCCTATGCTGTGGTCCTACTATGGAAAAATGAAAAAAAGGTCTAATGACGAATAAGTTAGGGTTAAAAAATTATAGGAGGAGAAGATCAATAACACCGTAAGAAACACGTATGAACGATCAAGATCGTGGTCTCAAAAGATATAATAAAGATCAGTATTAGGAGTAGCGAAATTAAATTTCGAAATTCGATTTCTTCGTTCTTCTCTTTCATCTTCTTGAGTTTCTGACTCTTCTTTCTTCTTCCATTGGGCGGTTTTCTTTTCGAGGTTCCAGTAGTATGTTATTTGTTGTGGTTCGTCTTTCTTGTCCCACTAACTGCTTTAAATATTGTTTCATTCATGAGAGAGTTTAATTGTGGATGTTCTTCTTCTTATTCCCAAAATAAAACTATTTCTTCGCTCTTCTCTTTATTTCTCTTGAGTTTCTGCCTATTATACTATTATATTTATTATATAACTATTATATTTTACCCTAAAAATATGTATGAGTCATTCCATTTCATCAGAAACTTTTTATGGACAAATTAATACCTGCAAAAGCTAGAAATACTCGAATAACACAGTAGGCTTATCTTATAAAAGTCATCCTGTGGTACAAATATCATGAAAATCGCACCACTAGAACTACCTTTTCAGGGAGTGGTGCTAACTTTGAACCCCTAAAATATAAATTTTTGTTAAAAAAAAGTTTTTTTTTAAAGTTTGTTTGTTCATGAACAAACAAACAAAAATTATTACTCTTCCGCTTCATGTGATCCGCATACACACTTGGAAAATTTTTAAAATTAATTTCAACTTTCAGGTATCAAAAGCAGGTAGGTTAGATATCAGGAGCACTTAAAAATTATTACTCTTTCGTTTCATGGGATCCGCATACCCACTTGGAAAATTATTAAAATTAATTTCAACTTTCAGGTATCAAAAGCAGTTAGGTTAGATATCAGGAGCACTTAAAAATTATTACTCTTTCGCTTCATGTGATCCGCATACCAACTTGGAAAATTTTTAAAATTAATTTCAACTTTCAAGTATCAAAAGCAGTTAGGTTAGGTATCAGGAGCACTTAAAAATTATTACTCTTTCGCTTCATGTGATCCGCATACATACTTAGAAAATATTTTAAATTAATTTCGATTTTCAGGTATCAAAAGCAGTTAGGTTAGATATCAGGAGCACTTAAAAATTATTACTCTTTCGCTTCATGTGATCCGCATACCAACTTGGAAAATTTTTAAAATTAATTTCAACTTTCAAGTATCAAAAGCAGTTAGGTTAGGTATCAGGAGCACTTAAAAATTATTACTCTTTCGCTTCATGTGATCCGCATACCAACTAAGAGAATTTTAAAATTTAATTTCAGCTGCAAAAGTTGAAATTATTTTTAAAATTTTCCAAGTGTGTATGCGGATCACATGAAGCGAAAGAGTAATAATTTTTAAGTGCTCCTGATATCTAACCTAACTGCTTTTGATACCTGAAAGTTGAAATTAATTTTAAAAATTCTCAAAGTTGGTATGCGGATCACATGAAGCGAAAGAGTAATAATTTTTAAGTGCTCCTGATATCTAACCTAACTGCTTTTGGATACCTGAAAGTTGAAATTAATTTTAAAAATTCTCAAAGTTGGTATGCGGATCACATGAAGCGAAAGAGTAATAATTTTTAAGTGCTCCTGATATCTAACCTAACTGCTTTGATACCAGACAGTTGAAATTAATTTTTAAAATTTTCCAAATGTGTATGCGGATCACATGAAGCGAATATTAATATAATCCACATTATTATTTGTATTTCTGGATTATTACTTTATTAAGTGAAATTTTAGAGATTCAAACCTGATTTTGGAAGGGTTTCCCCCCTTAGAGGGGTGGGGACTTCTAGTATGATAATAAGCACAAAACAATAGTGAAGGTTTCAGCATTAGGTAGGATATTTTGTCCTGGGTTCACATAAATATGCTGAACTGGACTATACATCTTACGTATATGGATATGGAAATCATACATACTGGACGAGTCAAATCAAAATAATAACATAATTATAACTCGTTTAACAACTAATTCACCTTGTTTCTTACATCATTTTTTTAATAAGAAAATAACAATACTTGATTGGTAACAGAAAAGTAACAATTACAAATTTTGTGCATCGTGTGCAGCACCAGTGCTTTAAATAAAAAATTTTAAAATGATACTTACATTATTTTTGTGGTCGTTAGCTACAATCGGTTTAATTCTACTTATTAAATGGCTAAAAAATGAGATCAAAATAATGAATATTATTAACGTCATGCCCGGTCCTAAAGGTCGTCCGATTGTTGGCATTTTATTGGACTTTCTTTGCCCGCAAGGTAAACATAATTTTTATTACAAATATTATCTTTAAAATTAATTGTAGAAGAGCTATGGTGCAGATTTCGAGAATACTCCCTTAAATATTACCCCATTTACAAATATTGGATGCTTAACACCCCGTTAGTGAACGTTATTGCTCCTGAAGACATCGAAGTATGACTCTGCATACAAAAATTATTTCCATGGCTTTAATCAACTTTTTTAACAGATCATCATGTCATCTAAAAAACATTCCACTAAGAGCGATATTTATATTCCATTGCATCCATGGGTCGGCAAGGGCCTCCTAACTAGTGAAGGTAGTGAGTCTAGCGAATCGTAAGGGATCTTAAAAATATTCTTTCAGGCGAAAAATGGCAAAATCGACGAAAAATGCTAACACCTGCATTTCATTTTAATATTTTGCAACAATTTTCGCAAATTTTTTACGAAGAGTCCAAGTTGCTTACAAAAAAGTTAGAAAAAGAGAGCGATAAACCTTTTACAGATGTTGAGCCTATTTTAGGCTTATACACTTTGCGTACAATTTGTGGTAATTTTTTTAAACAAACTAAACTTGATATTAAATACATTTTCTAGAAACTGCTATGGGGACTCGCTTGGAAGAAAGTAGTGAAGAGGCTCTAAATTACGCTCAATCAATTCATAGGTAAAGTCGGGAACTTATGAGAAGAATAGGGCGGAGCCAATGCGCTATAACGAAAATGTGTCTGACAACATCTGGTCGCTTCAATTTTAGAGAAATAGAGAGAGAGCACTCGATCCCTCCATCTGTACTACGCAAGATATTGGCTCCGCCCTATTCTTCTTTTAAGCTACGGACTATACTTCTAAACGGGATCTAAGACCTGGGGTCTAAATGAGTTCTATTCATTTTCAACAGCAATTTTACTTCAAACTATTTATTTTTCTTCTTTTCGAAATATTTCATCTCTTTCATCCCTTAATTTTCAAATTCGAATAGTAAAAAATCAGACGCTTTTAGAACCTCCCATTACTTAAATTTCAATCCGCTATGGGTATCTCAAAGTATCGGTATGCCCGTTGTATTCCAAATATCGCTAAATGGGCGTGGTCTATAATATGACGTCACAAACAATTGAGTTTATTTTATTTTTGAATTACTGCATTTATTTTAGAATGGGCGACCTTATTCTTCATCGGACAATTAAACCGTGGCTTTACAACGACTTTGTGTACTCTTTATCGAGTGAATATAAAGAACTTAAAGGACTATTGAAGAAACTTCATAATTTTACAAGATCTGTGATAGCTCAACGCCAAATTAGTTTTAAAGGTTCCACAAATGTTGATGGTAAATCGAAAAAAAATCGGTTGGCTATGTTAGATTTACTTATACATGCGAAAAATTCTGGACAAGATATAAATGATGAAGGTATTAGAGAAGAAGTGGATACCTTTATGTTTGAAGTAAGTAAAAATTGAGCCCTTTCAGCTGACACAGCGACTAAAGTTGAGTTTCCTTTACTGCGGTGTGCATCGCGCGTCGCGTAACTGCGCGACGTACGACGCACACCGCAGTAATGGAAACTAACCATAACACCTCTATCTTTGTCTATTTTAGCACGTTTACTAACATAAGACCGATAGAGAGAGAATTGCTTTAACTGTTGTGTCGGCTGAATGCGCCCATTGAATCGGTATAAATTATGTTTTTTTGTTTCAAGGGACACGACACGACCTCGCAATCGCTCTCCTTTACCTTCCTATTACTAGCGTGTCATCCAGAAATTCAGGTAAATTTCTAAATATCAATGAGTATTTTATGACGTCATAAGACACACACCCCTCTAAATTTTTGAAGGTCAAATCGCTTTCAAATCGCTTGATGCTCATTAAAAGGGACGTTGTTTAAGGTTCCCATCCTGATTTGGTGGTTATTGTATTTCAAATTCACCGATCTCATTTTTTTTAAGGGCGTGGCCTATGACGTCTTAAAAAAGTAGTAGGAGAACTCTAAGTAGCTCTTCGTCGTTGAAGAAGTGAAATCTCGTATCTCCCGTTATAACATGGCAGATTCACTTCTTCAACGACATCTTGCTACTTAATACAAAGGATTGTTTTGACCTAAGTGTTGGGGCCATTGGGGCCTGTTACAGGTACCCCCATAGGAACAAAAAAAATCCCGTGTTTTATAATAATTGAATTTTATTAAAATAGGCACGTGTATATGAAGAAATAGAAAACGAATTAAGCGACGTAGATGGCATGCCAAGCATACAACAGTTACAAAATTTGCGTTACTTAGAGCAAGTTATCAAGGAGTCCCTAAGAATGTATCCGAGCGTCCATTTTATATCTCGAGTCACTGACGAAGAAATTAAAACTCATTCGGGATACGTAATACCTTCCAAAACAATAGTTCAAATACACATTTACGATTTGCACCATAATCCAAAAATTTATCCAGATCCTTATACATTTGATCCGGAACGTTTTTCAATGCAAAATTGTCAAGAACGCCATCCTTTCGCACACATTCCATTCAGTGCTGGTCCTAGAAATTGCATAGGGAAGAGTTTCGCAATGATTGAGATGAAAACTGTTGTTACGGAAGTTTTAAAAAAATTTATTATCGAACCAGTAGATAAATTAGCCGACATTGTTTTGCTTCCCCACTTAGTTTTGAAAACAAAAAATGGAATTAAAATTAAATTTCGTAAACGGCTCTGAAGAGGACTTTTGTAGTTTACTTTTATTAATAACGCCAGATATTTTAGTTCATATTTCTAGGAAAACCTTAAAATCAGAATCATTGAGATGGACCCTCATGGGACAGCTGAAATGGATTGTATTAATTTGGAATCAATCGAGTACCCTGAAACAAGTCTTATGTTCGCTCTTTAGGAAACTAATGTTCTGCATGGATGAAACCTTGTTCTTCCTTGGTGGAAACTATTTTCTTCCTAGATGAAGTATAGATGGAACATTTTGTTCTTTCTCGATGGAAATTTATGTTCTTCGTCGATCTAACTTTATGTTCATCCAGGAAGGAACCTTATGTTCTTCATTGATGAAACCTTGTGTTCTTTCGAAACTATATTTCTCTATAGGATCTAATGATTGTCCTTGATAAAACCATACATTCTTCGTTGCTGGAACCTTATTATTCCATGATCTAAGCATATTTTTTTATTGATCTAACGTTCTTCCAGGATAGAGCCTTATGTTATTCCTCTATAGAACCTAATGTTTTTCTTTGATAAAATTTTGTATTTTCGTTGTTGGAATCATTTATTCTTCCTTGCTGGAACTTGTTCTTCCTTAATCTAACCATATTTTTTTATTGATCTAACCTAACGTTCTTCCAGTATAGAACCTTATGTTATTCCTCTATGGAACCGAATGTTCTTCTTTGATAAAAATCTGCATTTTTCGTTGTTGGAACCATTCATTCTTCCTTGACGGAACCTCGTTCTTCCAGTATAGAATTTTATGTTATTCCTCTATGGAACCGAATGTTCTTCTTTGATAAAAACCTGTATTCTTCGTTGTTGGAACTATTTATTCTTCCTTGATGGAACCTTGTTCTTCCTTAATCTAACCATATTTTTTTATTGATCTAACCGTTCTTCCATGTTATTCCTCTATGGAACCTAATGTTTTTCTTTGATAAAATTCTGTATTTTCGTTGTTGGAACCATTTATTCTTCCTTGCTGGGACCTTGTTCTTTCTTAATCTAACTATATTTCTTATTGATCTAACCTACGTTCTTCCAGGATAGAACCTTTGTTATTCCTCTATGGAACCTACTGTTTTTCTTTGATAAAATTCTGTATTTTCGTTGTTGGAACCATTTATTCTTCCTTGCTGGGACCTTGTTCTTTCTTAATATAACCATATTTTTTATTGATCTAACGTAACGTTCTTCCAGGATAGAACCTTATGTTATTCCTCTATGGAACCGAATGTTCTTCTTTGATAAAAACCTGCGTTCTTCGTTGTTGGAACCATTCATTCTTCCTTGACAGAACCTTTTTCTTTCTTAATCTAACCAGATTTTTTTATTGATCTAATCAAATGTTCTTCCAGGATAGAACCTTATGTTATTCATCTATGAAGCCTAATGCTCTTTTTTGATAAAACTCTGTATTTTTCGTTGTTAGAACCACTTATTCTTCCTTGACGGAACCTTGTTCTTTCTTAATCTAACCATATTTTTTTATTGATCTGACCTAACGTTCTTCCAGTATAGAATTTTATGTTATTACTCTATGGAACCGAATGTTCTTCTTTGACAAAAACCTGTATTCTTCGTTGTTGGAACTATTTATTCTTCCTTGATGGAACCTTGTTCTTCCTTAATCTAACCATATTTTTTTATTGATCTAACCGTTCTTCCATGTTATTCCTCTATGGAACCTAATGTTTTTCTTTCATAAAATTCTGTATTTTCGTTGTTGGAACCATTTATTCTTCCTTGCTGGGACCTTGTTCTTTCTTAATCTAACCATATTTTTTATTGATCTAACCTAACGTTCTTCCAGGATAGAACCTTATGTTATTCCTCTGTGGAACCTAATGTTCTTCTTTGATAGAGCCCTGTATTTTACGTTGTTGGAACCATTTATTCTTCCTTGATGGAACCTTGTTCTTCCTTAATCTAACCATATTTTTTAATTGATCTAATCTAACGTTCTTCCAGGATAGAACCTTTGTTATTCCTCTATGGAACCTACTGTTCTTCTTTGATAAAAACCTGTATTTTTAGTTGTTGAAACCATTTGTTCTTCCTTGATGGAACCTTATTCTTCCTTGATTTAAGCATATTTTTTTATTGATCTAACCTAACGTTCTTCCAGTATAGAACCTTATGTTATTCGTTTGTGGAACCTAATGTTCTTCTTTGATAATTGGAACCATTTATTCTTCCATGATATAGAATCTTGTTGTTCCTTGATATAACCTTATGATTTTGGTTGGAACCTTTTGTCCTTCCTTGATCTTACATTATGTGATTCATTTAGGGAACCCTATGTTCCTCCTCAATCCTCAGTTTGTTCCTCCCTAGATATATGGAATGCTGTGTGGAACCAACTCTTTAGTTTATAGGTATTTGATTTGGTGTTATTAATTAAAGTAATGCTTGGTTAAAAAATGTATAATTACGTAAATAAAACAATAAATTAAATCAATTTTAATAATGTAAGCGTTGAAAAAATAAAATGTAAAGCAAACTAAATGGAAGATATTCATTTACATTTAAATACATAAGTGGATTCCATGGATGAACATCTTTTCGGTTATTCTATATAAATAATAGTATTATTATATGTATGCAATCACACATTTGTAAATTTCCTATACATAAAAACTGTTTATTAACCGTAGCTTCGCTAATTAGTAATAAAAACATTTTGTTATTCGGTTTTAATCCGGAACACGCGTCATTTTTATAACGAAATATACAAATTTATGTCATTACAAGGACCAGTAAATTAACATTAAATGAACAAGACGATTATCAACACATCCACAACCGTAATTAAAAGCACTTAACAATTTGAGTAACTGTTTTTTATCCAATTTTATATAAAATTTATCAAATTAAAAATAGATTAAAAATTTTAGCCTTTAGATTCTATTACGATAGTACTCAATCCAGTCGGAGAAACTGTTGTTTTATATTGCTCTGGTACTGGAAATTCGACCTACAAAACAAAGTATTTTAGCAAAAAATTAACTATAATCGTAACTTCTTACATAATCACCGTTTCCTTTAGGAACTAACACGTTCATTTCGGATGACTTTGAACTAATAACTTCGACATCTAAAGTGTCTTTGTTTAAATACATTTGACAACCGTCAGTTTTATCGATTGATATGGTGGGTACTTTGGCCAGTACTTGCATTTGCACAGATTGGCAATTTATGAACTCGATCGACGACACTAACGAATCAAAAACAACAGAAGTCTTCTTACAAGAATCCACAATTATCGAATTTATTTTGCCTTTAACAGAAACCGTCGAATTGGTACATTTGTAAACATATACTACGTTGTTCATTTCCGTGTTATCGACTAAAAGGTTGTGATTGTCGTTTTGGAATTCCTACAATAAAATAGTTTTAAACAAACATAAAATTACAGATGTATGAACCTCAAACACACTACATTTGCCCACATCAATTGCGCCGCCATATTTGGAGAAAAAAAATCTTATATGATATGCTATGGGATCCCCACTGTACATTTTTCTGTTTTAGGGGTAAACAATCAAAAAAGTTTGGAGCCCACTGCTTTATAGGTCAAATGGTTCCGGTCTGGGGGGTTCTTACCTTCAGAAGACTACAGGGTGGGGAAAAAGTCACGCAACAAGGCTTAAAAATTATCGATTTTTTGAAGAAATGTTTTAAATAAAAGTTATTAGGCTAAAAGTGTTTCATAGTGATGCGCTATGGGATCCCCACTGTAAATTTTTCTGTCTTAGGAGTACACAATCAAAAAGGTTTGGAGCCCACTGCTTTATAGGTCAAATGGTTCCGGTCTGGGGGGTTCTTACCTTCAGAAGACTACAGGGTGGGGAAAAAGTCACGCAACAAGGCTTAAAAATTATCGATTTTTTGAAGAAATGTTTTAAATAAAAGTTATTAGGCTAAAAGTGTTTCATAGTGATGCGCTATGGGATCCCCACTGTAAATTTTTCTGTCTTAGGAGTACACAATCAAAAAGGTTTGGAGCCCACTGCTTTATAGGTCAAATGGTTCCGGTCTGGGGGGTTCTTACCTTCAGAAGACTACAGGGTGGGGAAAAAGTCACGCAACAAGGCTTAAAAATTATCGATTTTTTGAAGAAATGTTTTAAATAAAAGTTATTAGGCTAAAAGTGTTTCATAGTGATGCGCTATGGGATCCCCACTGTAAATTTTTCTGTCTTAGGAGTACACAATCAAAAAGGTTTGGAGCCCACTGCTTTATAGGTCAAATGGTTCCGGTCTGGGGGGTTCTTACCTTCAGAAGACTACAGGGTGGGGAAAAAGTCACGCAACAAGGCTTAAAAATTATCGATGTTTTGAAGAAATGTTTTAAATAAAAGTTATTAGGCTAAAAGTGTTTCATAGTGATGCGCTATGGGATCCCCACTGTAAATTTTTCTGTCTTAGGAGTACACAATCAAAAAGGTTTGGAGCCCACTGCTTTATAGGTCAAATTGTTCCGGTCTGGGGGGTTCTTACCTTCAGAAGACTACAGGGTGGGGAAAAAGTCACGCAACAAGGCTTAAAAATTATCGATGTTTTGAAGAAATGTTTTAAATAAAAGTTATTGGGCTAAAAGTGTTTCATAGTGATGCGCTATGGGATCCCCACTGTAAATTTTTCTGTCTTAGGAGTACACAATCAAAAAGGTTTGAAGCCCACTGCTCTATAGGTCACATGGTTCAAGTCTGGGGTCTTCTTACCCTCAAAAGACGATACGATATTTTTTGAAATGTTTTAAATAAAAGTTATTAGGCTAAAAGTGCTTCATAGTGATATGCTATGGAATCCCCACTGTAATTTTTCTGCCTTAGGGATATACAATCAAAAAGGTTTGGAGCCCACTGCTCTATAGGTCAAATGGTTGCGGTCTGGGGAGTTCTTACCTTCAGAAGACTATATATCTCAATGGGGATCCGTATTTAATTGCAGAAATCTGTGGGCAAGCGTTGTCTGTGCATTTCAGGGACACCCTGTATACTTACAATTTTCCATTTCTTTCCATCTCTATTGAAAACAGGAGCTTTGTTTGCATTACCGATACCAGTACCGATAATTTGGTTAGTCGAGTTGGCCGCTTTAAATGGTGCAGGTCCAGTACGTAAAGTTGGATTTTTATGCGTTTGCATTTCATTCGTTACTTTTTTAAGCCCTTTTATAAAAAATATTATTTTAAGTGCTTTTCCCCAAGTTAAAACAAAGCTTACCTCTCGTAATATTTTCCCCTTGGTTAATTTGAGCAAAGAGAGCCGAACGATCGTTACCGAGTTCCAAGCCGGACATATCGGCTAATAAAGTTGGTGGAGGTGGTGGTGGACAACCTGGAGGAGGTGGTGGTGGTACTCCTGAATTTATTGTAGGTGGATTTTTACCGGCCCACACTAAACCTGTCGTATGTTGTTGTTTAACGAAACTCTGTAACGTTTAGTTTTATTTTTGAGTCGAGTATTGAGCAAAGTTAAGTACCTGTAATTCGGTGAGGGTTTGGACCCACGCTTTCACCCAATCTACGTGCTTTTTATCCTTTTCTTTCCAATCTTTTAAAACTCGATTGGTATAAAACTGTCCGGCGTCGTTCATTTCTTTGACGTAAGGAGATGGAGCCGGACTAACTGTTACCCATCCGAGTGCGGGTACGCTCTCACTAATAGCCGATAAGTGATTAAAATATGGCGACGTACGATTTTTCTCCCTAAAATCTTGAATAGCGCCGATATGTTGACTAGTTGGTTGAAGTAAAGCTATTTGATCGGATTGATTTGTCGGTGCTTTAGATTGACTCGCAACTATTAAATATTGTAACTGGGCCTGAAATGCTCTTTCTACTAGAGCAGAGTGAGTAGCTACGTCTCCGCCTATTTGTTGAGAACATACTAAATAAGTAGCAAATGGACCTTGTAAAATATCTTGAAAACCGATCACACTCATATTTGGTTCTTTTATTTCTTCTTCGACGTCGACGGATTCACTTTGATCTGGTCTGCAAAAAGTTTAATTGCAATTTGGAATTTTTCAATTTTTAAATAAAATTACGTTGTTTCTTTAACAGGCAAACAGATGTTTTCTAAACGATCCGTTACAGTTTCTAAGCGATATATTAAGGATTCTAAATCGTTAAACGAATGCTGACAACACTCGTGATCACCTAAAACAAAAATTATTTTGTTAATAATCAGCCAAATTTTTATTTCGATTTCAAAAATACAATTTAACCCCCTCCTAGTAATGGGTGCTTGCAAGAGAACCTTAGGAGTAAGAAGTGATGCCACTACCAGTGTTGCATAGTAGTGGGTGCTTGCAAGAGAACCTTAGAAGCAAAAAGTGATGCCACTACCAGTGTCGCCTAGTACTGGCGAATCCCCTTACAATCTTCAATAAACAATCCCCCCCCCCCCGAATTCTGTTATGGGCTCATTGCAATTAAATAAAATCTCTAGGGCGTTCATTTTTGACCAACCCAATTAAAAAAAGTGTAAATGGAATTCATAAAATCTTCCTATTGCTAAACTTGGCAAATTGTCAAAATATTTGTTCAATGCGATTTTTAATTATATCGAATATAAAATACAAATTAGGTGATGTAATGCATGATTTATCAGCGACAATAGAATAAAAGGTGAATCAGTTATTATTTCCGTCACGCAATCAATTTTAATTAAAAGCAACTCGTTTAAACTTACGTGAAATGAAAAAAAAATATTTTGCCGGATTAAATAAAAATCACGCAACCAAACCATCTACAAACTGCACGAAATGTGTTAAAATAACATATTTTTGGAAAGTCTTGGCACCAATTTTGCATCCTGTAGGAAACAAAAAATTGGACGACATTTTGCCAGGAACGGACCGACCTAATAAATTTTACTTTTATTAGCACTGAGGAATTTTCCAAGACTTCTATAAAGATGCAAAAATTTCAAAAAAATATTATAGATTCTAAGTCGAGTTTTACCAGTTATTTCAAGTTGCAAATTATTTTTAATTAAAACGATTTTTTGAAATCCGGATTATACGATTATACGTACGCATTATACGGATAATCCGGACAGAATGACATAACGAATGCTCTCAATAAATTGCGTATAAAATTGAATAAAAAACCGGCTACAAACGATATTGGACCGGTAACTATAGTAGAACCCCGTTATAACGTACCATCAATGGCAAAAAAATTTGGTACGTTAATAACCCGCGTCCGTAATATATGTTTTAAAATGTGTTTATATGTTTTAAAATGGGACCAAAGATTTAGTACGTTAAATCCAGAGGTACGTTATAAAGGAGTACTTTATAACGGAGTTCTACTGTATTCAGCTTTGGTCCGTATACATTGAACCGACCATCTTCGATAGCTCCCTAACCGTTTGAAATAAGGCATACATTTAAATACAAAAGTTATTCAATACCTTAAGGAGCATAACCTAAAATTATTTTCATCTCTACAGAGTGTTGTATTACTGCTCGGCGACAATATTTTAAATTTTTTTAAATGGAACACCCTATATATTTTTCTACATTTTGACTTTGAATTAAGTAGCCTACATCGCCATATTAATTTTTTTTTAATTTCTCGGCGGTGTTGCCAAGTTACTAATTTTTTTTTGTAAAAAATGCCCGCAACACGTGTTGCTTTATAAAATCGTACCTACTAAAGCCGTTGTTCAAGGAATAATAACGAAATTTTTTTCCTAGGTAGTTATGACTATCCTCTATGCTATGAAATTAAAAAAGTTTGATTAAATTGTACAGAGTGTTTATTAAAGCGATCCAAAGTTACTCATTTTCAAATGACCATAACTCGTTATTTTCAAATGAAACACTCTGTATATTTTTACATATTTGAATTCCAGATAAAATTTAGATTCTAAATATGGAAAAATATACAGGGTGTTCCATTTGAAAATATCGAGTTATGGTCATTTGAAAATGAGTTAACTTGGGGTCGGTTTAATGAACACCCTGTACATTTAAACCGCACTTTTTTATTTCCATAGCATAGAGGATAGTCATAACTACCTAGGGAAAAAATTTCGTTGTTATTCTTTGAAGAACGCCTTTAGTACGATTTTATAAAGCAACGCGTATTGCGGGCATTTTTTTAGAGAAAAAAATTAATAATTTGGCAACACCGCCGAGAAATTAAAAAAATTTAATATGAGCATGTAGGCGACTTAATTTCAAGTCGAAATATACAAAAATATACAGGGTGTTCCATTTAAAAAAATTTAAAATGTTCTTGCCCAGCAGTAATACAACACCCTGTAGAAATGAAAATTATTTTAGGTTATGCTTCTTAAGGAGTTGCATAACTTTTGTATTTAAATGTATGCCTTATTTCAAACGGCTAGTGAGCTATCAAAGACGGTCGTTTCAATGAATCAACCTTAAGAGGGCTGTTGGAATACCGTTTAAAACGCCAGTGGACGACTTTTAGACTTACGACCCAATTTTTTCTAAACACAGTTCATTTGGGTCCACACAGTCCATGAATAATATAATATCGCCCAACCCTAGTTATGACTATCCTCTATGGCTAGTCTATATGTACTATGAAATTAAAAGTGTTTTTAAAGCGATCCAAAGTTACTCATTTTCAAATGACCATAATGGAACACTCTGTATATTTTTACATATTTGAATTCCTGGTAAAATTTAGATATTAAATTTGTAAAAATATACTGAGTGTTCTATCTTAAAAATCATAAAAAAATACATCAGAACACTTTGCGATTCGGTCAAATTGTTTAATTTTTAGTTTTTAAATAGTAAATCACTGGGTGTTTCCTCGAATAATAGACCATTTTTCGGTATAATAGAGTACTATTTGCTACTTGGTGGACTAATGGACCACTTTTCGGTATTTAGTTGAGTGAAAAACAAGCCGAATAATGGTCTACTCGTATATTTAAAATCCGGATTATCGAGGTTTTTTTTGAAATGCATCGTTTAGTTAAAAAAGGTTTTGAAAAATCTCACCACCAGCAATAATAGGGCCTAAAGGGTTAAATCTAACTTTGTGTTCGGAAACATCTTGAGCTGCGTGCATAAGTTCTGAAAAAAATCGATGTCTACGAAGAGCAAGTTCATCGCGTCCTACCGGAGTAGCCGGGGGTTCTTGAATACCGCCAATTTCCTGTTCGTCATCTTCAGAAAACCACTGAGGTAATGGTAAACGAGACTGGTCTTTTTTATAAGAAAAAGGTATTCCTAAATTATCGGCTAATTTCATAGGTGGGCCTAAACCCTCACAAAATACATCGTCGTCATTATCGCAATCAGAAATAGTGGATTGACGCTTTAAAATAGGGTTAATTTGAGGTTGATCAACTACAATAGATGGGGTGTTTTCTTTGGTCGACGAAGAAACGTCTTCAATTTCTTCTTTAATTTCCTCATCTAATATTTTTGTTTCTACTTCACAACCATTAACTTCTTCAGATTTTATCACAATGTTATCACAATTAAGTTTACTTTCGTTAATAGGCTCATTTTTTTTTGAACACCCACAACAATTTTTAAACATTTGAGCGGCTAATTATGCAATTTTAATCAACTTGTTTACATTTACATTTTAATTTCGTTAAACCCTTATCAATTATAGGGATGCAGTTGCAGCATCAAACTATTCCGGATGAATCCGGGAAACAACGCCCGCACCCTTAAAAGTCGCCACCTTTTGGCAATGTGCGAAAACACGCATTGTTACTCTTTAAAAAAAAATATTTTAAATTTTAGGTCAATAATTAACGGTGTAGTGATTTAAATGGAAAAATTACAACGGCTTCGTTAGTCATGTCCAGTCAAGAGGACAATGTACAGTTAATTAGTAACGCTACAAAAATGCAATTTTATGATTTTATATAAAAAAATTCCAAACACTTGATTTTCTTATCAATTATGATTAACCGATTACATTTTATTTTGTGGTTTTCATTAATTGTAAGTGAAAAAAACTAAAACTAACCTGTAAGCTGTAACCGTTGAATAAACTATTTTTAATTTTAAATCACCATTAAATAAAGACTTTATGTAATAAATGTTTTTTGGCAAAAATAGCGGTGTTCAAAAAAGTAAACAAAAGTTGACGTATTAAAAAATTACGTGAATCATTTCGAATTAACCGGTGGTGAATGTTTCAATTTTTACACTTACACAAAAATACGTTTAAACAAGTCAAACTTACCTTATAAAAGAATTCAAACAAAGCGTACACATAAAATTACGTATAAAATATAAAAGTATTAAATACAAATACACTAATTTCGGTAGGCACTGAATTTATTGGGCGTTCCTACGTCTACAATACAACACAAGTCAGGATGCATTAATAAGTAGGGGTAATTGACAGGAACAGATTGCTATTTATTAGCGCCACCTATTAAAAAACTATTCAACTTCACCAACGTAACAATTTATTTCATTTCAAGCGCCATCTATTGTAAAATTGTGCAAGTTTACTGACAACTATTTTTTAATTTAACGCGCTTTTTTTAAAATTGCGCGCTTATTTAATTTAATTAAAACTAAAAATTGAAACAAAAATTAAACGTAAAAATTTTTATTTAAACGTTTAAAAAAAATAAAATTTAAAACGATCGATAGTAATTGTTATTTAGCGCATGTGGATAACTAAGGATTGCCCGCGCATTCGACTTTCAATAGTCCTCAAATATGTTGGTTTAATAAATGTATTAAAAGGATTTTTGTGTACTTGTTTGAATGTTCAATTGTTAACCATTTAATGAACAATAAATATTGGGTACGTATTTAAAATTGAAATAATTAAGAAAATTTTAAACGTTTTCAATTGATCCGTAAGAACCTTTAATATATGGGAGAGACGTATTTTTTAATCTACGATCCCATCCCATTTTTGTAAATAATAAATTTATTTAAAATAACGCAATAGTTTATTTAAATTTTTTTCGAATTATTATTCAACCAATTGTTATTATAGTGAGATCATGCTTAATTGATATTTAAGTTTGTGGGCTATTTTTGAATAAACAATTAGCGGCACAATTTTTATCTTTGCCAAAAGTTAAAAAAAATAATTATTAAACGAGTGTCTAAGTTTGTGAACGAGCCTTTTTTTGATTTGTAAAAATGTTATTTTTGCGCGACTTTTTTAAAAATTTTCCTACAATCTTATTTGGATGCTCCCGATGTTTGTTGCAGTCACTAAAATTTTTCATTTTTTGCTTCTAAAAATAAATTACATGCAATTACCTCCTGCTCTTATGTGGAACGCGGGTGCATTGTTTTGTGGTAGACACGCGGTCTTCAGGTGCGCTTTTAATTATTTTTAAGTTCAAAGAACAATTTGCCTTTTAAAGAACTCCTTTTGTGAGCGACTAAAATTTAAAAATAAAGGTCAAAAGTCAACTAATGTTTTTCAAATTCAAAAAAAGTATTATTAGCTCAAGAACACATATTTTAAACAAAGTCATCAATCAACGAACTCAAATATCACAATCTCTGTTTTTAGATAATTTTAAAATACTTAAACAGTGACGAGTTCACAACTCGACCACATTCTACCTAATACTCTTACACAGTTCGGTTAATCCGGATTAAAAATCCAATTTAAACGGTGACAAGTTCACAACTCGACCTCATTCTAAACTGTCTTACAAAGTTCGGTTAATCCGGATTAAAAATCTAATTGAAATTTTTAATTGCAGGATAGGTAACGAGTTTGATATTTTCCAAAATGAATAAGTTGTGTAGACAAGTGTCGATCGAATCGCCCGGTCCGATAATAAAAGATTGTGTCTTTAACTTCGAAGTACCTGTTCCCGAAGTTCCTCCTGGTGGCGCACGTATAAGGGTAGTTTGTGCTGGAGCTTGTTATCGTATGAGAACGCGTTCGGCGTCTGTTTCGAGTGTTTCGTCGACTTCGAGTCAGTCGACTGAAGAGAGTATTTATTCAAATCCCGCACATCACGGTATACGCGATAGTGCCCTTTTTCCCGGTTATGAAGTTTCTGGAGTAGTCGAGGAGTTAGGGTCGGATGTGATCGATAACGGTGTTATTAACGTAAACCAAAGGGTAGTTTTGTTTCCGTACGAAGGAATACCTCATGGTTACGCGGAATATATGGTTGTTCCTGATATTTCTTATCTCGTCCCTGTTCCTGAGAGTTTACCTTTGGGTGTAGCTGCGATATTGCCTACAGGTGCGCTGTTAGCTAAAACTGCCGTTATAACGGCACACGAATATGTAACTCAACTGCTCTCCGAAAGAGCTCCAGATGGAGATTGCAAAATTTTGATAGTTGGTACTGGTGGATTAGCGCTATGGGCAATTAGAATCGCCGAACATCATTTTAAAAATGATACGTACAAAAACAAAGTCCATATTTCAGTAGCGAGTCTTAAAGATGAAGGATTTATGTTAGCCAAAGAGCTCCACGAGTAAGATTTTAATTTTTTTTATCTATTTGATTTACAACGTTATCTTTCGTAGTGTAAACATAGTACAATGGAACGAAGATTTATACGAAAAACAATTAATAGAAAGGACGAAAGATGCTTGTAATGGATTAGTCGATATTGTTATTGATTTTGGTACTACCTCACGATCGTTACATAGATCATTACAATGTTTAAATGCTGTAAGTATTAATTTTCAATTTCGTACTTTCTAGGACTCGTAGAAAAACTTTTTTTGACGTTTTTTATAAATTTTTTTAAATTAATCGATTATTCGGTTAATCTATTAATCGATTGTTTAACTAATCAGTAATTTGATTGTTAGATTTATAGATCGTTCCATTAATCAATTGTTTGATTAATCAATTATTATTCCATTATTCAATTGTTCCATTAATCGATTATTTTTTAACGGTTAATCAAATGATTAATTAATTGCATCTTGTTTTTTTAAATAATCAGCTGTTAGCTTTAACTATCACCCAGCTCTATTTGTTCCAACTATTTCAAAAAAGAAACGATTAATTCATTGTTTCATAAATCATTAATTTTGTAAGCAATTAATAAAATTATTAACTATTAATCGTAGCAATCAAGGTTATTTTAAGTAAGCAGTTGTTAAATTAAACCATAGCTCAGCTCTATTAGTTACAACTATTTCAAAAAATGATTTGTTGAAATGATTAATTGACTGTTTAATTCATCATTTATTTTTTAATCGATTAATCAAATGATCAATTAATTCTAACAATCGATGTTTTTTTAAATAATCAGTTGTTAGCTTTGACCATCATCCATCTCTATTTGTTCCAACCATTTCAAAAAATGATTTGTTGAAATGATTAATTGACTGTTTAATTCATCATTTATTTTTTAATCGATTAATCAAATGATCAATTAATTCTAACAATCGATGTTTTTTTAAATAATCAGTTGTTAACTTTAACCATCGCCCAAGCTCTATTTGTTCCAACTATTTAATAATAGAAACGATTAATTCATTGTTCAATTAACCATTAATTTTGTAAGCAATTAATAAAATGATTAATTATTAATCGTAGCAATCAACGTTTTTTTAAATGATCAGTTGGTAAATTTGACCATCGCTCATCTCTATTCGTTCTAACTATATTAAAAAGATACGATTAATTGATTGTTTAACTAATCATGAATTTTTTAATCGATTAATCAAATGATTATTTAATTGTAACAATCGATGTTTTTTTAAATAATTAGCTGTTAGCTTTAACCAACACCCAGCTCTATTTGTTCCAACTATTTAATAATAGAAACGATTAATTCATTGTTCAATTAACCATTAATTTTTTAAGTAATTAATAAAATGATTAATTATTAATCGTAGCAATCAACGTTTTTTTAAATGATCAGTTGGTAAATTTGACCATCGCTCATCTCTATTCGTTCCAACTATATTAAAAAGATACGATTAATTGATTGTTTAACTAATCATGAATTTTTTAATCGATTAATCAAATGATTATTTAATTGTAACAATCGATGTTTTTTTAAATAATCAGCTGTTAGCTTTAACCATCACCCAGCTCTATTTGTTCCAACCATTTCAAAAAATGATTTGTTGAAATGATTAATTGACTGCTTAATTCATCATTTATTTTTTAAACGATTTATCAAATGATTAATAATTAATTGTAACATTTGATGTTTTTTTAAATAATCAGCTGTTAGCTTTAACTATCACCCAGCTCTATTTGTTCCAACTATTTCAAAAAAGAAACGATTAATTCATTGTTTCATAAATCATTAATTTTTTATGCAATTAATAAAGTTATTAATTATTAATCGTAGCAATCAATGTTTCTTTAAGTAAGCAGTTGTTAAATTTAACTATCACTCAGCTCTATTCGTTTCCAACTATTTTAAAAAGAAACTAATCATAATTTTTTTATTCGATTAATCAAATGATTAATTAATTGTAACAATCGATGTTTTTTAAAATTATCAGTTGTTAGCTAAGACCATCACCCAGCTCTATTTGTTCCAACTATTTAGTAATAGAAACGATTAATTCATTGTTCAATTAACCATTAATTTTGTAAGCAATTAATAAAATTATTAATTATTAATCGTAGCACTCAACGTTTTTTTAAATAATCAGTTGTTAAATTTAACCATCGGTCAGCCCCATTCGTTCCCACTATTTTAAAAAGAAACGACTATTTTTTTGTTTAACTAATCATTAATTTTTTAATCGATTTATTATCAATTTTCGATTTTTAGATTTTTTAATGATCAATTAATTGTAACAATCGATTTTTTTTAATAATCGGCTGTTACTTTAACTATTACCCAGCTCTATTTGTTCCAACTATTTCAAGAAAGAAACGATTAATTCATTGTTTAATTCATCATTTATTTTTTAATCGATTAATCAAATGATTAATTAATTGTAACAATCGATGTTTTTTTAAATAATCAATTATTGGCTTTAACCATCATCCAGCTCTACGTTCCAACTATTTTAAAAAAGAAACGATTAATTCATTGTTTAATAAATCATTAATTTTTTAATCGATTAATCAAATGATTAATTAATTGTAACAATCGATGTTTTTTTAAATAATCAATTATTGGCTTTAACCATCATCCAGCTCTACGTTCCAACTATTTTAAAAAAGAAACGATTAATTCATTGTTTAATTTATTTTTTTAACAATTTATTAAATGATTAATTAATTGAAACAATCGATGTTTTTTTAAATAATCAATTGTTGGTTTTAACCATTACCCAGCTCTAATCGTTCCAACTGTTTTAAAAAAGAAACGATTAATTTATTGTTTAATTAATCATTAATTTTTTATACAATTAATCAAATGATTAATTATAAATGTTTTTTTAAATAATCGTTTAATTTAACCATCGTCTAGTTCTATTCGTTTCTACTATTTTATAAAGGAAACATTTAATCCATTGATTAATTAATCGTTTATTTTTTCAACGATTAATCAAATTATTAATGATTAATCAATGTTTTTTTAGATGATCAATAGTTAAAATTGTCAATATTAGTAATAATTATTTATTTTAGAGAGGTGTCGTTTTGGTTAGTGAAGAAGTAGCCGACCGTTTGTTGCCTAAGTTTTCTCGATTAGCCGCAGAACGTCAACAAAAAATAGAAGCTGTCGGTAAAGGATCTATAGATCACCTGAAACGATTAGTACACTTAGTTTCAATTGGAGAGGTAATAAAACGAAATGATAAATCATCTACTTAGAACCCTAACCATTTTTTTGTGGCGTTCCTTCTAATACCAGTTTGTGATTGATCAGCTCAAGAGTTAATTGTCTGTGACGTCACAAAAACTGGAGGGGAGGTTTTGAGATAACTTTATCGCTAGTAATATTGATAAAGCAAGGGGTTAACCACTGTTCTGAATTTGTACACTGAGTGCATATGCTATGGCTGCCATTGACTGCAGATAACTACCGTTGACAGCTCCATTTTTGTACATTGACGGCAGAGAGTGGATAACCCCTCGGGTTAAACAGTGATTATGTGTTTAATAAATTTTTGTTAATTTTAGATTATTCCGCCACCTCATGTGGAATTTTCGGCCGACGATGCCAGTTTAGTTGTGCAAAAATTATGCGAGTCACAGATAAGAGGTAGAGCAATTTTACGTTTTCACGATATTATCTAAATACTCGTCTTGTATGCAACTGGTACAATAATTGGAAGTGAATTGTCAATTGTATTTCCACCTATTGTATACAGAGTGTGTCAAGAGGAGCGTAAGTTAGCAGTTTATTAAGAATGGTTTGATTTTAAAAATTTTTGAATTGGATTCTGTAATACCGCGGAAGTAGCTCCTGTAATTCGCTACGTTGGTGTTACAAGGTTCTATCTGACAAATTTAACATACGGAGATATAGGCAACTGTTTTAAAATCCCATTAGGTAAACGGCCTTTTTATGGTAATATGTGGCATCTAGAATTTTATTATGTAAAAATATCAATTTTTGAAAAAATGCAAATAGAACCTTGTAATACTAAGGTAGCGAATTGTAACACATTTTGGGGTTTTTATTCCAAACCATTCTCGTCGTGACACACCCTGTATTTATGCATGTACATTTTTTGTAGTATTATACTTTAAGACTATAATAGATTGTGATACTTTTATCTCGATTGTATTATTTTGGCAATATTAATTACTAAACAAATTACGTTTTAAAAATTCCTAGTTTATTTGTTAAGTATTGTACCTATTTTACCTTGATGGTTACTGTATATTATATTTAAGAATATATTCGTTAACGATAACTACAAAATTTGTTTTTTTCAAAAGTTGCCGTAACAATCCCCCCTTACCTAAACACGGCATCTGGATACGCCACTAATAAAGGCTTGCAAAAAATACTTCTTTAATGAATTTTATTTAAAAAAAAAATTGTGTTACAAAAATACTTAAAACCTATAAGTGTATTACATTTTGTACCACTAATTAAGATAATTTATTTTGGTATTGCACTATTTGGTAACTCATAAATATGAAAAATTCTTATAAAACTAAAACATTATTATATCATAACATAAGTACAAGTGATGTACACACAATTAATCATAAAACTTAACATATAATAAGTAAACGTTGCTCCAAATACTTCTAATCAACCTCACATAGATATGAAACATTTGCATTTACGGTAACAACAAACGTTTATTTTTTTAATAAAACGAAAATTTGAAACACAACCCCAAATTTATATAGGGTGTCCCGACGGTGTGTGCATGTTACACGTGAAAAGTTAAAAAAAACAAAATGGATGATTACACTTTTTGTTGCAGAGCAGCACCTCTTAAAAACATTTTAAACATCGTTGGGACACCCTGTAAAAAAAATTAACTAACTTAAAGTCTAAAATCAATTTATGTAAAATAAACTTGGATAAATTGCATTAAAAGGAAACAACTTGTATAACAAAAGGTCTTTTATTACTACCATGTGATGTCAATTAACTAATAATGTGATGATGCACCTAATGAGATTACTAAAAATAATACGAGCACATTATTTCATATTTGGTAAATTACAAAAAAATTGGTCCGCTATTATTATTCTTTTTGGATAAAATACGAGTATTCGATATTTGTTAAAATAAGGTTTTTTCAAGACTCTCAAAAATCGAGTGCTTTATCTATACAGAACACTTGAGTTTAACGACATTTAAAAATAAAGTGATGAGTTCTGTCGATATCACGAGTTTATATTAAAATTTGATAATCGAACAGCTTCCAACAAATACATTCAACTTACACCTTTCTTAATGGTTCTTTTTTAACAATTTACAACCAAAGTGAGTTCTCAGTCAAAAATAACAATATTAAAATGTATTAATGCGATAACTAAGATTAAAAAGGTAGGTAAAGTGATTTCCATCGTCTAAAGCACATTCCCAAAGATAATTAGAATTAACAATGACTACAAAATGATACAGGGTGTCTTGTAAGGAACATCTGTTGGTATTATAAAGATAAGTCCCTGCTCGGGCGCCAATTTTTTTAAAATTAAGGAACATCTGTTAGTATTATAAAGATAAGTTCCTACTCGGGCGCCAATTTTTTTTAATACATCAAAATCTATTTCTACACGTTATTTAAAAAATTTTATTTTCAAATATTCCTAAGAAACTGCCAACTGATGTTTATACATGAGCGACACCCTGTATAATAATTTTAAAGCTTAAAAATTTTTGGAAAAACAAAATCATTTTAAAAAAGGCCACGCATATCACATATGTATTAAAAAATTTGATAATTTTGCGAAAAATAGTAGTCATCGTTAGTCCACATACCTAAAATTCAAACTGTAACGATAGAATTAAAAAAAAATTTCAACAATTCTAATAATTTACAACACTTAAGCACCAATTGTAAATATGACTAGATGTGTTAAAAAAATATATGATGTTGACAGAAATATAAATCTTTGGTTTGTTAAACTTTGCTTTCTGGACCTGAAGCATTTTGATGAAACGATTGTTGAAGTCGAGCTATGTGTATTGCACATAAGTGACCGTAATTTTTATGATACCAATCCGGTGTACGACCCCTGTAAATTCAACAAAATAACAAACGAATCACGAAAACTTCCACTAATACAGGGTGAAGCATGTGAAGCACTTCCAACCTAGTAACTTTTGTTTTTTAAATATTGTGTGACATTTTCTCCACCCTGTATTTAATAGGCTATTGACCTAAGCAGTTGATGCCAACAAGTTAAAAAAAATAACACTTACCTTGTGTCAATCCTAGAGAGATGTAACAATCTTGATTTGCCAGATCCACCGGGTTCGATTAAATACCTTGAAGCTAGCACAATTCCTCTAACAGTATTGGGAATGTTTGGAACGTCGGAATGTTCAACTGAAGTCTCAACAATAGCACAAGTTCCTCTCGGTAACTCGGCGTTCCAAGTGCGCACGATACAGTAATCGACGCACGGTAAAGGTACTATATTTCTCCTAACGTAATGAAAAATTTCCGAATGTTTGTTTAATTGCGCAATAATTTTTGCCGAGTGTAAATCTTCGTCCCAAATATGGCGTTCGCGAAGTATTCTATGTAAAACTTCAGTCGGAGGCGCTTCGATATCCGCAGCAACTTTCCATAACTTCAACGGATGACCGTCGACGACTTTTTTGTACGAGAGTTCGATTTTTGGGTAAACTGTCGAAACCATGATCCAACCACGATTCTTTTCCCGTACTTCACGCAACAGAGCCAAATGACACTCGTGCATGTACCCTTGCCAACCGCCTTCGATATCCGCTCCCAATTCGGACAACTGCACGGCGCTACTTCCGTTAATTTCGCTAGACTTACATTGCTTTAATAGCTCTTGAGGTACCTAAGAAAGCACACATTTTAATTAATAATGAATGGATTATTCAAGGAGAGTGGCTTACGCTAAATAGCTCCTGATTATTTTTCAACATGTAAAGTAAACATTCTTGAGCTGCCTTCATTTCAACTAATTCTCTCGGATTCGCAGAACCACCAAAACTTTGTTTGTAAAACGACGAATGATTGTTGTATTGAAAAAGAGCCGGAGCAAAACAAATGGCTAAATTGTTATCGTTCATTTGATTGACTTGCGAGTGTTTGGCTATTTTTAATAAAAAATCTAATAAAGCTTGTAGAACTTCACGATGTTCGTCTGGCATTAAAAGTAACGTACAAAGAACCATTTCTTTTCTTAAATATGGAGGAACATCTGAAATAGACATTTAACATGCTATAGAATACAAACGTACATTTTATCTACTTTCATGAAATTAGCAAGAAAATCAAAAACTGAATTTTTTTGACTGTGGTATACATAACAAAAGTGCTTTATACTTAACAGCTTCCAACAAATACATTTAACATACACCTTTCTTACACATTCCCAAAGATAATTAGACTTAACTATGACTACAAAATGATATTATAAGGAACATCTGTTGGTCTTAGAAAGATAAGTCCCTGCTCGGGCGCCAATTTTGTTGTTGTACAGTGGTAGTGGTATTACATAACAGAAGTGCTTCATACATAACAGCTTCCAACAAATACATTTAACTTACACCTATCTTAATGGTTCTTTTTTAACGATTTACAACCAAAGTGAATTCTCAGACAAAAATATAGCAATATTAAAATGTATTAATGCGATACCTAAGATTAAAAAGGTAAGTAAAGCGATTTCCATCGTCTAAAGCACATTCCTAAAGATAACTACACTTAAAAATGATTACAAAATGATACTTATAAACACATCTGTTAGTATAATAAAGATAAGTCCCTGCTCGGGCGCCAATTTTTTTGTGGTACATTGTATTTACATAACAAAAGTGTATAAAATTAATAAAAAGGTTACTTACATTGAAAAATCAAAATGAATGTTTCTGACAACTTATTTGTTAAAACCGGTTCGGGTAATTCCCTAAAATACTGTTTGATCATATCGGCGAGGTCGTACGCTTGTTGATCGTTAAAATTAATGTTTTCTCCTTGTGTTTCTACTAAAGTTTTGAGCGCTTGTATTCGCGATCTTACTCCTGGCTTACGAAACAAACCGACTTGATCAAATCCATTCAGATGTAACCATTCTAAAGCTTCTTGAATTCCTTTGGGTAGAGGTTGGCCTGTTCTTTGTAGAACGGACGTTAAAGGTAAATTTAAAAGTTGATTTTCTTTAAATAAAATTAGTTATAGCGATTAAAAAGCAACTTTTTCTTGAGATTATTTTACCTTTATACGATGAGTTTCGGATTTTTTTGATAAATTTTGGAAGCTCCCAATTCCAACCGGTTCTATGTGAAGGACAATGTTTTTCTATATGAGCTGTTAGTTTTAAAAGAGCTAATTTGCGCAATATTTGCAATTGGGTGCACGAAAGGCTTATAAGTGGTCGTAAATTTTGTTCTTGTAACGGTTCCTCTTCGACAACTTGTTCAATACTCGGAAGATTGTTCCACGATTTACTACAATTATTAAAAGTTAACAACAATTAAATCGATTTTTTTTATAAAATACCATTCTTTGCTCTTCGGGCTGTTGGTAGGCGTATTATCGTTCCGATGAAATATTCCTTTAAGTTCGTGACACTTTGCTTTATTTTCTAAACTATTAAAGTAATATTCGTCGACATTTTTAACACTTCCGAGTCGCTTTAAAGAAGTCTCAGATACATCATCGATCGACACGACTATTCCATCTCTGCGGTGCGGAAATTTAGTAGAAGCTGCTCGACGTACTAATTTTTGTTCAGTGGGTAGAGGAAACTTTTTAATTTCGCGTTTTTCCGGATAAACCACCGCGTTGTTATTTGCGCTTTTATTATCGTCACAATTATTTTCTTTTTCATTCGATATGTCTAAATTAGCTATAAGAACAAAAATTGTTTTTTTATATTTGATAAACGTTGCTTTGCTTACGTAATTCATCATTTTGACAAGTTCGAGACCAACGCCTCAAGTCGCTTTGATACGTCCAGTTATCGCTAAGAGCACACTGCTCGTCTTCCGAATCGTCCACATGAGTTGTCGGTTGTTGACAAACACGTGCACACTGATTAAGGGTATGTAAGCGACGAAATAAAGATTGTAAAACGACTGGTTCTAAAAGTGGATGATCGTTTTGTGCCCCAGTAATATCGATCGGAAACTGCATCTCTGGAAGTCACAAGGTTAGTTTGTTCGCAAGAATGGTTGTTTTAAGTTATGTTTACCTTCGTACATTTGGGCATATTGAGGAAATCCAGCGGCTCGTAACCATTTGCATGCTTCTACTGCTTCGATTTCTGTAATTTTGAAAATGTTAAATGTCTAGCGTGGCGCAACAGTGTGCACGGTAGATTGTGCCTCTAATAAAAACAGTATTGCAAATAGGAACCCTAGTAAAAAAGTTTAGGGCGCTACACAGTTTTTAGCTACTTTTGGTATAAAACGGGCAATATCTTGGTCCAGACAAATCGTAAACCCATCGACTTATATCTCATTTTGATCGTTATTAAAAGAAGAATCCAAATATTCAATAATATACAGAGTGTTCTATTTGAAACAATTGAAGCTTGATTGGTAAAGGGATCACCCTGTGGGTGTAAAAATACTTTTAAGAGGAATAGTCGTGTAGTTTTACAAGAAATGTAATTTCATCAACAAAATAAGTTTTTAAATTAAATCTACAGGGTGTTTCACGGAAACCGTTCCTTAGACGCTTTAAAGCTTTGACAAGTACGATCGATCTGAAAGTTTTTTGCAAATATTTCGTTTCTTATGCATTATACGTCATTAAAGGTCCTTATAAGACTTGTAGATCACGAAATTGTCTACAAATTTGATAGAATTAATTTTTTTGTGCGATCAAGCGTTATCGAAATATAGCGCGGAAAGTGGAGTGGAGGCGCGCTAACACCAACTTTTTTATTTTAAATAGAATACTATCTATTTTTTTATATTTATGGATTCTACGAAAATTTCTAAATCCAACTTTATAACATGTTCCTATACTGATTTTAAACTGCTTTTTAGAAAAATTGATTTTACTAAAAAACGTTACGTTTGCGCGCCTTTCTTGAAAATTGCAAACTGACTTTAACAGGAGTTAACGTTAACATAAGGTAAGTTTCAGATATTTTTCTCTAATAGTTTACAGGGTGTTCAAAAAGTGCTGACTCTTAGAGGAAATTTCAAACCTAAAAAACTTTTTAATTTTAAATGGAACACCCTGTACTTTTTGACAGTTTTGGATGCAGAAATAAATTTACTATCGTTTTGCATTACCATTCCCTATACCTATCGTTGATGCTTTTTACATTATTATATATCGTATATAAGCTTGCGCGCCTCCCACTCTCCGCGCTATATTTCGAGAACGGTTTATCGTACAAAAAAATGAATAAAGTGAAATTAGTAGAGAATTTTATGGTCTACAATTTTTGTAATAACCTCTAATGACGCATGACGCATAGGAAACGAGATATTAGCAAAAAATAATTTTGTAACTTTTGACCTTGAATGACATGTGGACACGACATTGTATTAGACTTTTGAGCAAGTCTTATATAAGTTTATGCAAATATTTAGCTTCCCGACTTTCATTCTAATCTAAAGTTAGGCCTTTATTTCCATCTTACTTAACTGCACTATTACAAATTGCCAAACTAAAGGGGCCAAAGTTGGTTAAAATTTTGAAATGGTAAATCTCAAAATCGGCTCCGGTAGTTTCTTTCAATTTTGGATATGTTATAGACAACATAATTCTCTATTGAATGTCGCATATTTTATTAAATCCTATAGAGCAGGACCGGAGTTACGATTTTTTTAAAGTCAAAATTTCAAAAATCGCCCATTGCAATTGAAATTTGAAAGTTTAGGGACGTTGAAACTACTATTTTAAACCAAAACTATCAATTTTTTAGCAACACTCTGTATATTTTTCAATATTTTGAAAGCTGATAAAATTAACTTGAATACATACAGGGTTAGTTAGAAGTATGGAAACGGCGATTTATTGACGTTAATATTCATTTTAGGAAATAATGTTCAATATAAAAGTTTTTTTATGAAATTTTTATCTATATTTGAGAACACTTGAAATTTTTTTTTTTCAATTGTTTTTGAGTTACGCCTATCCCCTATTTTTTTTTAAATGGGAACGTATTAATTTTATGCTACCATTCGCTAGAGCATTTTATTTATTCTCTTTACAATAGTATTAAAAAATATTTTTATTATTTTTATTTTTTTATAAATTTTATTTATTTAGCACTTTTTTGACAAAAGGGCCAGTTAAAAAGTATTTATAAATCTAAATACTAAATATCTAAGCGAAACAAAAGCGGAGCGATAAACTCCTGTGAGTAAACAATACCCAATGGCAGTACCTACCATTCGAAAATACTTTAACCGGCATTTAGTCGAAAAAGTGTTTTTAAAAAAAAAATTTTTTTTAATACTATTATAAAGAGAAAAAAATGCTCTATCGAATGGTGGCATAAAATTAATACGTTACCATTTAAAAAAAATTTGCGGATAGACGTAACTCAAAAACAATTGAAGAAAAAAATTTTTCAAATATTCTAAAATATAGATAAAAATTTGATAAAAAACTTTTATATTTAACATTATTTCCTAAAATGAACATTAACGACAAAAAATGAGCGTTTCCATACTTCTAACTAACCCTGTATTAAAAAAGTTGTGTTATGGGCACATCAGAGTTTATATAACTCGTGTAGTAGAGGCACAATCTTGAAAGAACATACTGTTGGGAGACCTTGTGTATTGTAGCACAATAAAAAAGGGGTAAAAAAGCAAACCTACAGTATGGGCAATTTAAAATAAAATAAGAGGGAAAATACTACAAAAAAATTAAATCGTTAAGCTAATAACTACGACAAAACACTAAAATATTATTAAGCTTCGTTGCTACGCAATCTACGAAGACATACTTAAAAAATAAATACGACTAGAAAAGGAGGCAGGCACACAAACTGCTTACTACGATTTAACAAACCTGCAATTTTGTGTGCTCTCATCTGCCTCCATAACTGCTCTGCTTTACGAACCGGCCAATTGTCATTCACTTTCACACTGAGACTACGAAAAAATTTATATTCCCGCATACGAACAGACATAATGGAGATATATGTACTCACCGACCAAATGTCGATCCAACTGAGAGCAAGTTTGTTTATTCACCTGGAATTATAAAATTATTTATACACGGCCAGTCACCCACCTAACTAAATAACTTCAAAAGCTTTCACACATGAATAATTTAACTAACCTTGACGATAACGTTCTTCCATAAAGGATTATTAAAACAATCAAATCTTAATTTCGTTTTTCCAATAAACCCATGTTAATTTATCTAAATTCCCTCCATTAGTAATTTCCAAAAATATTTGTTAGAAATAATGCAGGATACATGCAATTA
The DNA here is from genome assembly GCA_963924605.1 of Malthinus seriepunctatus. Taxonomy (NCBI): domain Eukaryota; kingdom Metazoa; phylum Arthropoda; class Insecta; order Coleoptera; family Cantharidae; genus Malthinus; species Malthinus seriepunctatus. Next base: position 2,218,421 of record OZ004605.1, read on the forward strand.
GAGTTAGCCGAGGGATATACACTTCCATAAACAGCGTTAGAATCTCGCAAACTTATCCTGTTATTACACACACGATTATTCAATTTCAACCCTCACTACACGCATCTCGCTTATCTTTAAATCTCAAAACACATTAAAATAAACTAACCGTTTCTCCTGGAAATTTCCAACTTGTTTCTTTATTATCTACTTCGCTATAATCATCCCCTTGTACACCGGACAAGTCTTTCGACGCGTTCGACGAATCGAAAGATTGCAAAGACATCCTATCGACTTCCCACTCATTTTGTAAGCTGTTTCCATTTTTTATACTATAAGACGTGTTCCAATTATCAAACACTTGCATTATTTCATCCTAAAAAAAATCCACACAAATAAATACCCCTTTGCTATTTTTAGCCAAAGCTCGAAACAATGTTTGAAATTCAATTAGCAATGCTCTAATAACTCAATATTTCGACTTTTCCACAATTTTAATTGCTTATCGTTTAAATAGGGTTTAAAAGCAGTCGACTGTAACTCGACATAAAATAAAGAATGCAAACTTAATAGTTTGAAATTAAAATCAAACTTGAACGGTTTAAGTGCACCTTAAAGCTACTATTTGTGTTTGAATAAAAAAAAAGTGGACTTACGTTAACCTGCTGTAAATAAAGTTCAAACTCCTGATATGCATCGTTCGAACTCATTATTCATTATTTCTAGCCATAAATTTTCGAGTCATCCTAAAAAGTTTCATTTTAAACCCATTTTTTTTAAATATGTAAAAAAAAAGTTTAGTGAGTAAACACTATTTTAGATTAAATAAAGTTTTAAAACCTACCGAATACTTAAAAAAATTAATAATAATTAAGAATGAAAAGTAAAAGCATTATCACTTGTTGATAACAAAACCAAAATAAAAATAAACACTAAACTTCTTGTTTTGTAAAAATTACTCAATGGATCATCATGGGCCCATCCTTGATTATTGTAAATCGATGATGTAACGATGTAACGTACAACTTTCGAAAGATAAAGATAGATTTATTTAAATTTTTAAAGTGTGAGAGTACAATAAACAAATTAAAATGGTTTAACTACTAATATTTACGTAGATTAGTTCAAGGTTCTTATATTTTTAAAAGCAAACGAACTACGCAGTGCGTTTCAACTACTTAATAGTTCTTATGCACTCATTCATTTTTAAATGTTCTTCTTTTAATTTAAAACTTTTAATTAATAATAATTAATTAATTAATTATATTTTAATTTAATTATTTTTGTTTTTTTAAGCTCAAATTCAAACTATGCGCGAATTAAAAACAATAACAGCGCCACTAGAGATGGTACGGAGTGCAATTTTTGCGGAACAGTTCCGACCTGTTCCGAGTCAAATGCAATATCTGTTCCGATTCCTATACGTTTCGATGCTGCTAAAAATATAAAAATAATCGTTAGAGAGAGAGGTTGTCTTTGTTTGAGACAGGAAAGCAAAAGAATTGAGAAAGATATCAAATAATTAGGAGTTGTTACAAGACCTGTTATATTTAAAATCCCGGAGTTGTTCCTCGGAACAGTAACCACGTACTTGTTCCAAAATAACAGGTTTGCTCATTTCGTGCCATCTCTAATTATGACAGTACATTTGTGTCACAAGTTTGTAGATAACCTAAAATATTTAAATTTCAAATTTTAAAAATGTGATATTATAATATAAATTAGAACAAACTTATTAAATTATTATTAAAAATACAAATTTTGTGCTTTTAACTTTTTTACTTTAATTTCACTTTCAAATTAAAATGTTGAAGATTGTGTGTATTGGAACTTTAGTCCACTTATTACTAATTTACGCCGTTTTTGATATTTATTTCACATCTCCTTTAAGTCATGGATTAAAATCGTACAAATCGAAGGGAAAAGCGCCTGCGAAAAGACTCGTATTATTCGTCGCTGATGGTTTGCGTGCGACATCGCTTTATAATTCCCGAATGACAACTAACGCTCCATTTTTGCAGTAAGCTAACCCAAATTTGCTACTTTTATACTAACACTTTGTTTTAGTTCGATTAAAAATCATAAAGGCTCATGGGGGATCTCACACACGCAAGTTCCTACAGAATCCCGTCCTGGCCACATTGCTATTTTAGCTGGCTTCGGTGAAGATCCTAGTGCTATAACAAAAGGGTGGAAATACAACCCGGTTGATTTTGATTCGGTGATAAATCAAAGTACAAATGCATGGTGTTGGGGTAGTCCCGATATAGTTGATATTTTTAATAAAGATCATTTGGCGAAAATTCACTTACATTCGTACAACGCATACATGCAAGATTTTTCTGGAGTTGCATCTCCTAGCTTATTAGACTTGTGGGTTTTTGATAAAGTGGAGGAGTTGTTGGTGAAACGAAGAGAAAATTGTCAAGAGTTTTGCCACGATGGTAATATTTATTTTTTGCACTTGCTAGGACTTGATACAGCTGGACATTCAATTAAACCCTTATCGAAGTAATTCTACAATTTGAGTTGAATTTGTTGTAATGGGAAAGTTTTGTAGGGATTATGAAGAAAATATTAAAATCGTTGATAAAGGGGTGCAAAAGGTGGTTGAGTTGTTCGAGACGTTTTTTAATGATTTGGAAACTGTGTTTGTTTTTACGTCTGATCATGGAATGACTAATTGGGGCTCGCACGGAGACGGCTCGCGAGACGAAACCGAAGTTCCTTTTATAGCTTGGGGGTCGGGTATTAAACAAACTTTGTTCAAACAGGACGTTTTGCAAGTTGACATTGCTCCTTTAATATCATCTTTAATTGGGATAAACATCCCTGTTAATTCCATCGTAAGTTTTTATGTGTTTTTGTCCTATTTTTAACGAGGTTTTTACATTAGGGTAAGGTGCCGATTGGTTATTTAAATGCATCCGATGAACAAGCGGCTGAAATTATACGTTCTAATGCTTTTCAGTTGTTAGAACAGTTTAATTCGAAACATATGTATATGAGGGAAAATACGGCGTTTTGGTTTAGCCCTTTTCCACCCTTATCGGATGAAGTGTTACCGAATTATATAAACAGTTTGAACGGGTTTGTTACAAGTGGTAATTATGAGGATGCGGTACGTATTTCCTTTGCTTCGAACAGCAAAATTAATTATTCCGTACAGATTTCTCTCAGTTATAGAATTATCGACCTCTCTAAAGAAGGACTCACTTATTACAACCGTTACTATCAGAACCTCATCTTGATTTTGCTCACAATAGGATTTATTGGATGGATTGTTTTTTTAATAGTTTCCATTAACAAACTAGGGAGTGTTGTTTACCACGAGCGTGTTCATCAACAACCGACCAATAATATTAAATTAATTACTTATTTATTTAAAATAACATACACTTTGTTGGTTGTAGTTCTACTATTTATGTGTAGTAAGTTATCGATTGTTAAAAGACCATTTTAATTCAACTGTTGAATTTAAGCTCAATTGTTGCCGTATAAATATTGCGTGTACTGCATTTTTCCAATGGTAACTTGGTTTATTGTTCTTAACTCGAACAAAGAAAGCAAAGTAATGTTAAGTCTTCTAACCACGTTTAATTATTTGGATTTAATATTAACAACTGTTGGATACATAATCGGTGTGGAATTATTGGTAATCAAAAACAAAATTTTTTTTTTTAACTAAATCACAAATTCTTAGATAATCACTTTTTATCAACGCCAATATTTATCGTTGATTAGCTTTTATTTTGCTTATAATGGAATTTTTAAAAGAGATTCGTTAAAATTGAATAAAATTTGGATATTAGGACACATTTTGCTTGGTTTATGTTCGCTTTGGTTGGAAATCCAAACAGAATTTTATTACGTAACACAGTAAGTTCCTTTTTTGAGAGTTTCAAAAATTTAAATAATTTTTTTAAGCCTCATCACTTTAACACTATGGATCGTTTATGGATATATCAATCTATGGAATACGTCTAATGAAAAAAATAAAATTTTGTGCTTCCAATTACTCTTGCTAGTGGTAGCATTTTTAAATAGTTTGTGTGTTGAAATTACCATCAAATCAGGGTATGGTTTGCTCTTTGTTAATCAGTTGACATCTTGGATTTTATTATGTAAGTATGAGTAGGGCTGACCTAATAGGCAAGTTGAAAGCTTTAGAGGCGCTTTCGTTTTAAAAAACAGCGGATGTGGCCATACGAGGAACCTTTTCCTGCCCATCAAATTTTGTACTTTAATCAATTAAAATTTAATTCAATATCTTCAGAAAACTAATTTTAAGAGCTTTCAAAATATTGAAAAATATACAAGGTGTTCCTAAAATTTCTTATATTTTTGTAATTTTTGGTTTAATTGGAAGCTTTTTGTTAACCGAAATTAGTGTCAAGTAATAGATACTCATATGATTAATGTATCTGCCAAATTTCAAATTTTTATTTTGATTACAAGAAAAGTTATAGGTTTTTGAAATTTTAACTTTCAAAAAATCATATCTCCGGTCCTGGAGAAATTTAACAAATGAATCATACGTCATTATATTAACAGTTACGATGTCTACAACATATAAAAAAATAAAAAAAAGGGCTCCACTCGATTTTAAGAAAACCCATTTTTAATGTTTAACGAACTTAACAATCGTTGTATCGACCGCCATTTTGAATTTAAAATTTGAAAAAATGTGCATTTACTTAGCATATTCTAATTTGTAATTACTAAGTCTAAATTTGATGTAATGGACCCAAAGTAACCCCTTTATTTTGGGCCACCCTGTAGAAGTTCATTTAAAAGCTCATAGTGTCACAGACTTCTTATATGGTTTTTTTTCAAGTAGATTTTTTAGCTTTCAGAAAGCTAATTTTACGAGCTTTCAAAATATTGAAAAATATACAGGGTGTTCCATTTAAATTAAGAAATTTTATACCATTTCCGGTTAAACTGGAAGTCAAAATATCAAGTGTTTGGTATCATGTAACAGCTAATTTTACAAACTTTCAAAATATTGAAAAATATACAGGGTGTTCTTAAAAATTTTGATATTTTTGTAATTTCTGGTTTAACCGGAAGCGTTTTATTAACCGAAAATAGTGTCAAATAATAGATATTTTTGGGATTGATACATGTCTCCATTTTCAAGTTTTCATTTTTATTACAATTTGGAGATTTTTTTAATTTTGACATTCAAAAAATCATAACTCCGAATCCGCATCATACAAGTCTTTAAAAATTTAGAGTTAGCTAGAGAATTACGTTGTCTATAACATTCAAAAATGAAAAAAAAACGCTCGCGCCAGTTTTTGAGTAAATTCATTTTAAAATTTTGACCTATTTTAGCCTCTTAAAGGTAGGCAATTTTGACACAATTTTAAAAACCGACTTTGTTAGGACGAAAGGCTTATATTTTGGCTGTACAATGCCGTTTTGAAATTTTTATAATAATAATCACCGGCCAAGTTATAAGGGGAAAACCACAAAATGGGACAATCGGGTTTCTATTATCCGCCATTTTAAATTACAAAATTGAAAATTTCTTTTTTAATTGAGGCTTAGCCAAGGAAAAATAAATTTGACTTAAATGTTTAAATATGCGTTAAAAATAACCACCTTATTTTTGGACATCCTGTATAGATTTCTTATAAAAGCTTAGTTGCCGATGAAATAATTTTAAAGTGTTCAGTAGTTTTTGCTCCAGAGTTACAGACCGACAGACATTTTCAAAAAATCCAAAAAGACATCAAAATATCGAGAAATTAAAAAAAAATTTTTCTCAATTTTAACTTTTTTTTGAAAAAATTTTAACTTTTTTTGAAATTTTAACTTTTTTTTTTGAAAAAAGTTAAAATCGAAAATTTTTTTTTTGCATTTTTGGAATTAGGGGAACTAAACGTCGAAAAATGAATTAAAACAATTTTTTGATTTTTTCTCAATTTTAACTTTTTTTTGAAAAAATTTTAACTTTTTTTGAAATTTTAACTTTTTTTTTTTTGAAAAAAGTTAAAATCGAAAATTTTTTTTTTGCATTTTTGGAATTAGGGGGACTCTAAACGTCGAAAAATGCAATAAAATTTTTTTTTTGATTTTTTCTCAATTTTAATTTTTTTTGAAAAAAGTTAAAATCGGAAAAAATTTTTTTTGTTTTTGGAACCAGAACTTAAAACGTCGAGAAATGAAATAAAAATTTTTTTTTAATTTTTTCTCAATTACCTATAACTTTTTCAGAAAAAGTTAAAAAATTAAATAAAGCCTATAAAATGTGTATTTTTAGTTACTTCATGGATCTCGCCGTTTTTTATAAAACGTAACTCGGACACAAAATTACTCAGTGTGATGATCTCTTTAGTAATTCCATACTCATTAATGGGCATCGGTTACGAAAATTTATACATTTTCATATTTACTTTACACATGCTCAATTGGAATTCGATCGAAAGCAATTTGAAGAATCAAAGCTTGTTGAGTTACCAAAGTTACACCAATAAGGATAGTGTACGTCGTTGTTTTTATTGCGTATCCTTTTTTTTTGCGATGATCAATTTTAAAAAAATTCTTAACTTTTACTAGCTGACGTTCGTAATGATGGGTTACTTTGGTATTGGAAATACTGGAAGTATGAATTCGTTCGACCCGATGTGGGTGCGATGTTTTGTTACTGTATTTAGTCCATTTACAATGACCGCTCTTATATTTGTGAAGCTAATTACGCCATTTCTATTAGTAACGAGCGCCTTTTCGCATCTCATGGTTAAAACATCAGCTCAAGTGCGAAATTCGTTTTTAATTATTTTTCTATTTTGTGATTTAATGGTTATTCAACTTTTGTACTTTATTAAAAATGAAGGTTCTTGGTTGGAGATTGGTATGAGCTTATCTCGCTTTATAGCTGTTAGTGTAACTACTATCGTCTTGGCGATTTTGTATCAAATTTCGAATTTTTTAATGAAATGTGATATCCAAACCATGTTTAGTAACCATAAACATGTTAAATAAATTTATTTGTTCGTTGTATTTTTTAAGTTAATTGTTATTAAATTATTATAAAATTATAAAGTTTGTTCTTTATCCTGATTTGGGTAGCCAGGTCCTGGGTATCTCTAAAACAACGGATATGGCCATATGAGGAACTCCGCCGTCTGTCAAATCTTGCAATTTAGTATTTTTATTAATTTAAATTTAATTTGATATCTTCAGAAAGCTAATTTTAAGAGTTTTCAAAATATTGAAAAATATACAGGGTGTTCCTAAAATTTTTCATACTTTAGTAATTTCTGGTTTAACCAGAAGCGTTTTGTTAACCGAAAATAGTGTCAAATAATAGATATTCATGGGATTGATACATATCTCCATTTTCAAGTTTTCATTTTTATTACAAAAGAAATTAGAGGTTTTTGTAGTTTTGACATTCAAAAAATCATAACTCCGGAACGGCTCGAGCCATTTTGATAAAAATTTATATTTCGATAGAGAATTACGTTGTCTGTAACATACCCAAAAAAGAAAAAATATGGCAGACGAAATTTTGAGAAAATCCATTTCAAAATTTTGACCTACTTTGGTCCCTTAAATGTAGGCAATTTTTAGACAGTTTTAAATATCGACTTTGTTAGGACGAAAGCCCTATATTTTGGCTGTACAATGCCGTTTTGAAATTTTGATAATATTAATTACCGGCTAAGTTATTAGAGAAAAGCCATAAAATAGGACAATCGTTCTATTGCCCGCCATTTTGAATAAAAAAATAAAAAAAAATTTTTTTTGAGTTAGGGCTCACGTGTACTATCTTATAGCCAAATAAAAATGAATTTGCCCCAAATTTACAAATATGCGCCCAAAATAACCACATTATTTTTGGACACCCTGTATAGATTTCTTATTGCCGTTTGCCGATGAAATAATTTCAAAGTGGCTAAAATCAAATTTCATCAAAATTGGTGCAGTAGTTTTTGCTCTAGGGGGGGGGGACATCCCACCATACATACATCCTGACATTTTGGTTCAAAAAATCGAAAACTTGGAAAAAGTTAAAATTTTTTGTAAAAGTATCTGTAATTTTTTACCGACTTCGAGTAAAAACGACTAATTTAAATTATTAATTAGTTTACAATTAATTATAAATTTTAATAAATAATAATTTAAATTCGAACACATAAAAGCGCCAAACTGTCATTTGTGGTTAACCAAGCATTGCCATTGGCGCGAACAACTAACTGTCAACCAATCAAAACGCACGAAAGTTAGCGGCATAACATAACCTATATTAGTTAATTTATTTTAGTTCAGTTTACTACGTTACCGCTTAAGTTTATTAAAAGTAAAGGTGTGAAAGATGAATTATAAATGATGTAGTAATTAAATAATTAATTTTTAAATTGTGTATAATAATAATGTAATTGATTTGATTTTTATTTAACTTTACAATAATTTATAGTCAATTCGGGAACTTTAAATAACATAACCTCGGTCTTTTCCCGGCTTTTTACCACAAATTAACAATTTTTATCAAAACGTACCTAAAACAATTAAATAAAATTTACAAATAAACCTAAATTAATTTAAACAAATACCCAATTGTAAGTTAATGTCCCTAAAATTGAACCCGCAATGTCTGAAGAAAGTATCGAATCGGTATCTTCTCGGTAAGTTAAACCAATACGTTTGATTGAAGAAAAACAATCTAACACTTCTTTTAAGCTCTTCAGCAGAAGATATTTTTGACGCCTTATGCTACGAAAGTCCTTTAGCGAGTCCGAGCGAAGCAAACCACTTTGACGATCAACGAACATTCACCGAGGAACTAAACCGCCACAAATTCAACATCATTTACGGCTTTAACTACGGTGAAGAAGTTGCCAAAAAGACGGAAGAAAACATCCAAGCTTATCAAAGAAAGTTTCTAAAAAAACACTTCACGGTCGTAGACAATAAAAGCCCAGAAGCATCTGTAATTGAAGTCAACGGCCAAGCGACTACTTCTAAGCACATTTCAGATCATACGACGCCTTCGGAAAAGTACCCTTTGAATAAGGATAGAAGAGTGCGAAAAGGGGATAATGCTCGAGATACTTGGAAGTCACCCAAGTCTCGTGAAACACCCCTGCCTTTATTAACGTGGGCTAATAGTAAAGAAGTGTGGCAAACTATGGTGTACAAAGAAGAAGCTACGTCTCGTACGAGGAATTGTAGATTATTCGAAGATCCTAGGAGTTTCTTGCCTCGTATGCGAGCAATTCTTCTCGATTGGATTATGGAAGTCTGCGAGGTTTATCACTTTCGAAGAGTCACTTATTATTTAGCGGTCGATTATATCGATCGTTACCTTACCATAAAACCTACCATTCCTAAAAATCAGTTACAACTAGTTGGTATATCTTCGTTATTTATCGCGGCAAAATTAGAAGAAATATATCCTCCTAAATTAAGCGAATTTTCGTACGTCTGTGATGGAGCTTGTTGTAATGAGGATATTTTGGAGTGTGAACTTCTATTGTTAAACGTAAGTTGTGTCCTAGTATAGTTTTTTAGTGGAATTTATTAATATCGAGCTGAATTTATGTACAATGTCCTGAACAAGCAAAAACAATTAAAATTATCATAAAATCCTATTTTCAAAAGCATAAGTTTGAGGCGTAGAGTTCAACCCTGGCTCATGCCACGTTTAATTTTTTTAAATTAACTTCTACAGGGTGGCCCAAGATAAAGGGATTACTTTGGATCCATTACAGCAAATTTAGTCTTAGTTAGTAGTTCCGAGCTAGAATACCTTTCAGCTAACTAAGTGAACATTTTTTCAAATTTTAAATTCAAAATGGCGGTCGATATAACGCTTGTCAAGTTCGTTAAACTTTTAAAATTGGTTTTCTCAAAATTAACTGGAGCCTTTTTTTTTATTTTTGGATATGTTATAGACATCGTAGTTCTTAATAAAACGACGCATGATTCATGTGTAAAATTTCTCCAGGACCGGAGATATGATTTTTTGAAAGTTTTAACTTTCAAAAAATCATAACTAATTTTGTAATTAAAATGATAAATTGAAATTTGACAGATACATTAATCGTATGATTATCTATTATTTGCTACTATTTTTGTTTAAAAATCGCTTCCAATTTAACCGGAAATTATAGAAATAACAAAAGTTTCTAGGAACACCCTGCATATTTTTGAATATGTTATAGACATCGTAGTTCTTAATAAAACAACGCATGAGTCATGTGTAAAATTTATCCAGAACCGGAGTTATGATTTTTTGAAAGTTAAAATTTCAAAAACCTTTAACTATTTTTGGAATTAAAATGAAAACTTGAAATTTGGCAGATACATTAATCATATGCATACCTATTATTTGCTGCTATTTTTGTTTAAAAATCGCTTCCGGTTTAACCGGAAATTAGAGAAATAACAAAAGTTTCTAGGAGCACCCCGCATATTTTTGAATATGTTCTAGACATCGTAATTCTTAATAAAACGACGCATGATTCATGTGTAAAATTTCTCCAGGACCGGAGTTATGATTTTTTGAAAGTTAAAATTTCAAAAACCTATAACTACGTTTGTAATTAAAATGATAATTTGAAATTTGGCAGAGACATTAATCGTATAAATATCTATCATTTGCTACTATTTTTGTTTAAAAATCGCTTCCGGTTTAACCGGAAATTAGAAAAATAACAAAAGTTTTTAGTATATTTTTAGATATTTTGAAAGATCTCGAAATTAGAAACATTTAATAATTTGACTGTGTAAATAAGAAAGAAACTGTAAAATAGTGCATCTAGCAGCGATTTTTGGAAGATGGCGGACGACGCACACCTCCGAGGTATCATTTTTAACGAAAATTCAGCTTGATAGGAATTTATTTCGCTAAATGTTTGTTTTAATTTGTGAAAAATTTTTAATTTTAGACTTTGGGATGGGAGGTGAATCCTATGACACCTACAGGGTGGTTAAATTTATACATGCAAATTCATTTTGATGCAAAACTAATAACCGAACAAGAAATGCACAATCAGATGAATTGCAACTTTATTTTCCCTCAATATTCCGCTTACCAATTTGTCCGTGGATCACAACTCATGGACTTATTTTCTTTAGATCCAGGATTTTTATTATTCAATTATAGTATAATTGCTGCCGGAGCTATGTATTTTTTATTCGGTAGAGCTGTTGCACTGCGTGTTTCAGGTAAGTCTTTGCGATCTTTTAAAAAATTTATTTAAAATAATTCTAACGTTAGGATTAAATTGGAGCGACCTTAAAGACTGTGCGGAGTACATGGCCGTATTTTATAGCGTAATAAGAGATAGCGATGATCCTAAACTACAAAGCTCTGTGATATATGAAACTGAAGAAAAACTACCGTCTTCCTATATGTCTATTAATTACAAGGTTAAACAAAATTGTTTAGACGAAAACTATTCCTTACAGACGCACGTTGTCGATCTTAAATATTTCGTAAGTTAACGGACATATTAAATCAACAATTTTTAATAAATTTGTTTAGGAATCATCAACTATACAAAGATTACAAAGGATGGGTTTAAGTGTGCGTAAAACGTTTGAAAAACGAAAAAAGATTTTAGCGATGAAAGAAGAGGAGTTGAAGAAAAATGAAGACGCTGAGGAAATTAAAAAGGAGAGTGACGAAGCGACTGTAGTGATGTTTGAAATTGAAAAACTGCCTTCAATATTAGGCTGTGAACTTGATTTAAATGTGGATGAAATGCTTATGACTGATCACGAAATTGATTATTTTACGACTAAATCAAAGTTTACATTTGATGAAATTTTAATTGGAATTAACGACTGCACAAGTAGATCGCTACTTCCTAATAGATTAATAAATGAAGTACAATTAGAGAAAAAATGATTTTTTTAAATTAAGTTATATTTATGTTTGAAAATTGTTTTTAATTCGTGTATAGTCTGATTAATACTCAAAGATGGCACTGTTTGTTGTCTTTGAGTTTTGATTTTTAGGTAAAAATTTGTCACAATTTTATGATTTAATGCTGTAAAATTTTTTAACTTATAAGTCAAATTGACCAAAGTAATTTTTTTAAATTAAATAAATGTATTTTGTAATTGAGATCCTCAAAGGGGGGAGTAAATATGTCAAGGTATGCAAGTTAATTATTAATATGCTTCACTTTGCTTATATTTGATATTTAAAAGCTTCCTATATATTTTATCCCCTCTTCTTAGCATCTATTGGAAAATATTAAATAATAGCTTTTTATTAATTTTTAATAAATATGGGAATATTTCTAAATAAAATTAACTTTTGTACTAAATTCTATAATTGCTGTATCTATTTTCAGAAAATAAAATAAATATTTTGTAAAAAAATAATTTTTTTGCGTCCACCTCGCAACTCGACGTACTCCACTGTACACACAAAGCGCCTTTGATAACGCCGAAATTAATTGATCAAATGGATTGAAATTTGGAGAGGGCAAATAATATAACTTTTGCAATTTTTGGCATTAAAAAAAATTTGTAATTTTTACATTTTGAGTAATAGGATGGGGCCCTTTTTAACTTTTTCCAATCCAAAAAAAGTTGTTATAATCGAGGCAAAAAAAATAATAAAATATTTTTTTGCATTTCTCGACGTTTTGAGTCTCCCTGATTCCAAAAATGTAAAAAAAAAATTTCAATTTTTTGAACCAAAATGTCTGTATGGATGCCCCCCCCCCCCCTAGAGCAAAAACTACTTGGGCGCATATTTGCAAATTTGGGCCAAATTCAATTTTACTTGCCTATTAGATAGTACATCTAAGCCCAAACTGAAAAAAAAAATTTCAATTTTTTTTAATCAAAATGGCGGTTAATAGAACGATTGTCCTATTTTGTGGTTTTTCCCTAATAACTTGGCAGGTAATTATGATTACAAAAATTTCAAAAAGGCATTTTACAGCCAAAATATAGGGCTTTCGTCCTAAACAAGTCGATTTTAAAAATTGTTTCAAAATTGCCTACCTTTAAAGAGCCAAAGTAGGTCAAAATTTTGAAATGGATTTTCTCAAAAACTGGTCGGGCCGATTTAAACAGATTTGGATATGTTATAGACAACGTGATTCTCTATCTAACTGTAAATTTTTAAAAACTTGTATGATGCGGATTCGGAGTTATGATTTTTTGAATGTCAAAACTTCAATAATCTCTAATTGTTTTTGTAATAAAAATGAAAACCTGAAATTGGATATTTATATCAATCCAATAAATATCTATTATTTGACACTATTTTCGATTAACAAAACGCTTCCGGTTAAACCGGAAATTGCAAAAATATCAATTTTTTTAGGAACACCCTGTATATTTTTTAATATTTCGATAGCACGTAATATTAGCTATTACACGATACCAAATACTTTATATTTTGACTTCCGGTTTAACCGTAAATGGAATAAAATTTCTTAATTTAAATGGAACATCCTGTATATTTTTTAATATTTTGAAAGCTCGTAAAATTATCTTTCTGAACATATAAAATAATGTATATTTTGAACTTCTATTTATGCCAAATTTAAAACACAATGAAATTAGTATTTCAGACAATTTATGTCTAAAAATTCTGCTTACACGCAGAAATTCTTGGTTCGATCCCAGACGAAAGCAATTTAAAAAAAATTTTTTTTTTTATAATTTTTATAAATTTTTTAATATCATGTAATTTATATTAAGATAAAAATAAACTTAATAATAAAAACAACGGATGTGGCCATACGAAGAACTTTTTCCTGTCCGTCAAATATTATAATTTATGCCATAGAACTGTCGAGAACATTCTAAAACTTCATAAAAATAACCAGAATTTTTTTAAGCGCTCCACGAACATTGTAGAACACTTTAGGACTTTCTCTAGCACTGTAGAACTGTTGAGAACGTTCTCAAACTTACAGGGACGTTTAGAAAGCTTCAAGAATGCCATAGAACTGTCGAGAACATTCTAAAACTTCATAAAACTAGCCAGAATTTTTTGAAGCGCTCCACGAACATTTTAGAACACTTTAGGACTTTCTCTAGCACTGTAGAACTGTTGAGAGCGTTCTCAAACTTACAGGGACGTTTAGAAAGCTTCAAGAGTGCCATAGAAGTGTCGAGAACATTCTAAAACTTCATAAAACTAGCCAGCATTTTGTGAAACGCTCCACGAACATTGTAGAACACTTTAGGACTTTCTCTAGCACTGTAGAACTGTTGAGAACGTTCTCAAACTTACAGGGACGTTTAGAAAGCTTCAAGAGTGCCATAGAACTGTCGAGAACATTCTAAAACTTCATAAAACTAGCCAGCATTTTGTGAAACGCTCCACGAACATTCTAGAACACTTTAGGACTTTCTCTAGCACTGTAGAACTGTTGAGAACGTTCTCAAACTGACAGGGACGTTTAGAAAGCTTCAAGAGTGCCATAGAACTGTCGAGAACATTCTAAAACTTCATAAAACTAGCCAGCATTTTGTGAAACGCTCCACGAACATTGTAGAACACTTTAGGACTTTCTCTAGCACTGTAGAACTGTTGAGAACGTTCTCAAACTTACAGGGACGTTTAGAATGCTTCAAGAGTGCCATAGAACTGTCGAGAACATTCTAAAACTTCATAAAACTAGCCAGCATTTTGTGAAACGCTCCACGAACATTGTAGAACACTTTAGGACTTTCTCTAGCACTGTAGAACTGTTGAGAACGTTCTCAAACTTACAGGGACGTTTAGAATGCTTCAAGAGTGCCATAGAACTGTCGAGAACATTCTAAAACTTCATAAAACTAGCCAGCATTTTGTGAAACGCTCCACGAACATTCTAGAACACTTTAGGACTTTCTCTAGCTCTGTAGAACTGTTGAGAACGTTCTCAAACTTACAGGGACGTTTAGAATGCTTCAAGAGTGCCATAGAACTGTCGAGAACATTCTAAAACTTCATAAAACTAGCCAGCATTTTGTGAAACGCTCCACGAACATTGTAGAACACTTTAGGACTTTCTCTAGCACTGTAGAACTGTTGAGAACGTTCTCAAACTGACAGGGACGTTTAGAAAGCTTCAAGAGTGCCATAGAACTGTCGAGAACATTCTAAAACTTCATAAAACTAGCCAGCATTTTGTGAAACGCTCCACGAACATTCTAGAACACTTTAGGACTTTCTCTAGCTCTGTAGAACTGTTGAGAACGTTCTCAAACTTACAGGGACGTTTAGAATGCTTCAAGAGTGCCATAGAACTGTCGAGAACATTCTAAAACTTCATAAAACTAGCCAGCATTTTGTGAAACGCTCCACGAACATTCTAGAACACTTTAGGACTTTCTCTAGCTCTGTAGAACTGTTGAGAACGTTCTCAAACTTACAGGGACGTTTAGAATGCTTCAAGAGTGCCATAGAACTGTCGAGAACATTCTAAAACTTCATAAAACTAGCCAGCATTTTGTGAAACGCTCCACGAACATTGTAGAACACTTTAGGACTTTCTCTAGCACTGTAGAACTGTTGAGAACGTTCTCAAACTGACAGGGACGTTTAGAAAGCTTCAAGAGTGCCATAGAACTGTCGAGAACATTCTAAAACTTCATAAAACTAGCCAGCATTTTGTGAAACGCTCCACGAACATTGTAGAACACTTTAGGACTTTCTCTAGCACTGTAGAACTGTTGAGAACGTTCTCAAACTTACAGGGACGTTTAGAATGCTTCAAGAGTGCCATAGAACTGTCGAGAACATTCTAAAACTTCATAAAACTAGCCAGCATTTTGTGAAACGCTCCACGAACATTGTAGAACACTTTAGGACTTTCTCTAGCACTGTAGAACTGTTGAGAACGTTCTCAAACTTACAGGGAAGTTTAGAATGCTTCAAGAGTGCCATAGAACTGTCGAGAACATTCTAAAACTTCATAAAAATAGCCAGCATTTTGTGAAACGCTCCCCGAACATTGTAGAACACTTTAGGACTTTCTCTAGCACTGTAGAACTGTTGAGAACGTTCTCAAACTTACAGGGACGTTTAGAAAGCTTCAAGAGTGCCATAGAACTGTCGAGAACATTCTAAAACTTCTTAAAAATAGCCAGAATTTTTTGAAGCACTCCACGAACATTGTAGAACACTTTAGGACTTTCTCAAGCACTGTAGAATTGGTGAGAACGTTCTCAAACTTACAGGGAGGTTTAGAAAGCTTCAAGAGTACCATAGAACTGTCGAGAACATTCTAAAACTTAATAAAACTAGCCAGCATTTTGTGAAACGCTCCACGAACATTTTAGAACACTTTAGGACTTTCTCTAGCACTGTAGAACTGTTGAGAACGTTCTAAAACTTACAGGGACGCTTAGAAAGCTTCAAGAGTGCCTTAGAACTGTCTAGAACTGAATAATAAAAATAACGGATGTGGCCATACGAAGAACTTTTTCCTGTCCGTCAAATATTATAAATTATAATTTTATATTTTTTTTTATTAAAATTTAATTTGATATTTTATAAATGAAATACATTAAGGAAAATTTTAAATTAAGTATAAACTTTTAAAGAAATGCACAAAAAAAATATAACAGGAAAAAGTTCCTCGTATGGCCACATCCGTTGTTTTTAAATAGCAAGGAGGTAATTTTACAGGACACCCTGTATGTAAAAATTTTTTTACATCTCGTGTAAATGGAGTGGGGGCGTGGGGCCTTTTTTTTTAAATGGTAATATTTTAGTGTTTTTTGAAAAAGCAATTTTTTTGCATTATAAACTTGTTCTAAAAGTATAAGAACAATCAATTTTATTTTTAAAACTTAAACTTTTCGAATCTCTGTATAAAATGTAAATTAATATTTGGTGGTCTCTTGTATCATTAATTTTAATATTTTAATTATTTGATTGTACTCGGTAAATTTTTTTAGTGGGCGTAAAAATAGTATTGAAAAGGTGGACTTAATAAATGATTTTAAACAAAATAATTAATATTTAAGAGTTGCGTGTTTTGAAAAATAATTTTAAACGCGTTTAAAACTATTTAACAAAGTTGAGCGTTTCTTGATTGGTTAGCGGCCATTGTTAGTAATTTGTTATCTTTGTCGCACTTTACGGTGAAACATATGCTGCGTCCTTGTTTAAAATAGTGTGAGAATTTTGTCACGTGTGTTGGCACTTCTACATATAAAATTGTCCAAGATTTATTTTAATGTGTTTATTAACTTAAAATAGCAATAAATTAATAAAATAATTAAAAGATGGATAGATTTTATAAAATTGAAGTAAATAAAACAGTTTGGGAAGTACCCGAAAGATATCAAATGCTTTCAGCAGTTGGTTCAGGTGCATATGGACAAGTATGGTATGTAATTTTACACCTACACTTTAGTTAAAATTAAGGTTAGGTTATTTTTAAAGTAATTAAAAATAATTTAACAAATACCCAATTATGTAAATTTTAATACTTTTTCTAGTTCAGCAACAGATTCTCAAACAAACACGAAAGTTGCTATTAAAAAATTAGCCCGTCCATTTCAATCGGCAGTTCATGCTAAACGAACTTACAGAGAGTTAAAATTATTAAAACATATGCGCCACGAAAATGTTATTGGATTACTAAACGTTTTTTACCCTCACAACGACACCAGTCAGGTTAGTTCAATTTAATTTAAAAAAAATCAAATACACAACGTCCATTGTAGATATACCTCGTTACACACTTAATGGGAGCAGATTTAAATAACATAGTTCGCACACAACGCCTAACAGACGAACACGTCCAATTCTTGGTGTATCAAATTTTAAGAGGCCTAAAATACATACATTCAGCCGGAATAATTCATCGAGTATGTTTTCGACTCGCTTCGATTAACTAAAAAAATTGAGTTTTACAGGACCTTAAGCCATCCAACATTGCCGTTAACGAAGACTGCGAATTAAAAATACTTGATTTTGGTTTAGCCCGGCCTACGGAAACAGAAATGACCGGATATGTAGCAACTAGGTGGTATCGAGCACCTGAAATTATGCTAAATTGGATGCACTACAATCAGACTGTTGATATTTGGTCTGTTGGATGTATTATGGCCGAATTACTTACAGGACGTACTTTATTTCCCGGTTCTGATCGTATCCTTTTGTTTGTTACTTCTTTTTAATGAGAAATTATTGCAATTAACTTGACATAGATATTCACCAGCTTAATTTAATAATGGAAATATTAGGAACACCTACTAATGAATTTATGGAAAAAATAACTTCAGATAGTGTAAGTATTAAAATTACTTTAATAAAAGGTGTGATAGCTAAATATTTCTTATTTGTAGGCTCGAAGTTATATAAAATCGTTGCCAGCTTTAAAAAAGAAAGATTTAAAACAAGTATTCACAGGAGCAAATCCCTTAGCGATAGATTTGTTGGGATTAATGTTGGAGCTTGATAGTGATATTCGTATAACCGCCGAACAAGCTTTAGCTCACCCTTATCTTACACAATATGCAGATCCTACAGATGAACCAATATCTGCGCCCTATGATCAAAGTATTGAAGATATGGATTTACCAGTTGAAAAATGGAGAGGTAAGAACATTTTGTAAATATTAACCTAAGCATCAATGGGCACCTGGCCTTTTACAAATCTGTAAAACTGTTGGAACTTTCTAAAGCTCCATAGAACTATTGAGAACGTTCTAAAACTCACAAAGACTTTTAGAGAGCCTCGAGAACTCTATAGTACCGTCGAACTGTCGTGAACGTTCTAAAACTTCATTAAACTAGAAAAAATCTTTAGTAAAGCTCCATGAATATTCTAGAGCTCTTTGGGACTTTCTCGAGCACTGGAGAACTATTGAGAATGTTCTTAAACTTACAAGGACTTTTAAAAAGCCTCAAGAACTCTATAGTGCCGTCAAACTCTCGAGAACGTTCTAAAACTTCATAAAACTATAAAGAATCTTTTGTAAAGCTCCATGAACATTCTAGAGCGTCTTATGACTTTCTCGAGCACTGGAGAACTGTTGAGAACGTTCTTAAACTTACAAGGACTTTTAAAAAGCCTCAAGAACTCTATAGTGCCGTCAAACTCTCCAGAACGTTCTAAAACTTCATAAAACTATAAAGAATCTTTTGTAAAGCTCCATGAACATTCTAGAGCGTCTTATGACTTTCTCGAGCACTGGAGAACTGTTGAGAACGTTCTTAAACTTACAAGGACTTTTAAAAAGCCTCAAGAATTCTCTATAGTGCCGTTAAACGGTCGAGAACGTTTTAAAACTTCATAAAACTATAAAGAATCTTTTGTAAAGCTTCATGAACATTCTAGAGCGTCTTATGACTTTCTCGAGCACTGGAGAACTGTTGAAAATGTTCTTAAACTTACAAGGACTTTTAAAAGGCCTCAAGAACTCTCTATAGTGCCGTCAAACTGTCGAGAACGTTCTAAAACTTCATAAAACTATAAAGAATCTTTTGTAAAGCTCCATGAACATTCTAGAGCGTCTTATGACTTTCTCGAGCACTGGAGAACTGTTGAGAACGTTCTTAAACTTACAAGGACTTTTAAAAAGCCTCAAGAACTCTATAGTGCCGTCAAACACTCGAGAACGTTCTAAAACTTCATAAAACTATAAAGAATCTTTTGTAAAGCTCCATGAACATTCTAGAGCGTCTTATGACTTTCTCGAGCACTGGAGAACTGTTGAGAACGTTCTTAAACTTACAAGGACTTTTATAAAGCCTCAAGAACTCTATAGTACCGTCGAACTGTCGTGAACGTTCTAAAACTTCATAAAACTATAAAGAATCTTTTGTAAAGCTCCATGAACATTCTAGAGCGTCTTATGACTTTCTCGAGCACTGGAGAACTGTTGAGAACGTTCTTAAACCTACAAGGGCTTTTAAAAAGCCTCAAGAATTCTCTATAGTGCCGTTAAACGGTCGAGAACGTTTTAAAACTTCATAAAACTATAAAGAATCTTTTGTAAAGCTTCATGAACATTCTAGAGCGTCTTATGACTTTCTCGAGCACTGGAGAACTGTTGAAAATGTTCTTAAACTTACAAGGACTTTTAAAAGGCCTCAAGAACTCTCTATAGTGCCGTCAAACTGTCGAGAACGTTCTAAAGTTCATAAAACTATAAAGAATCTTTTGTAAAGCTCCATGAACATTCTAGAGCATTTTATGACTTTCTCGAGGACTGGAGAACTGTTGAGAACGTTCTTAAACCTACAAGGACTTCTAAAAAGCCTCAAGAACTCTCTATAGTGCCGTCAAACGGTCGAGAACGTTTTAAAACTTCATAAAACTATAAAGAATCTTTTGTAATGCTCCATGAACATTCTAGAGCGTCTTATGACTTTCTCGAGCACTGGAGAACTGTTGAAAATGTTCTTAAACTTGCAAGGACTTTTAAAAGGCCTCAAGAACTCTCTATAGTGCCGTCAAGACGGTTCGAAAACTTACAGGGACGTTTAGAAAGCTTCAAGAGCGCCGTAGAACTGTCGAGAACATTGTAAAACTTTATAAAACTAGCCAGCATTTTGTGAAACACTCCACGAACATTGTAGAACACTTTAGGACTTTCTCAAGCACTGTGGAACTGTTGAGAACGTTCTAAAACATACAGGGACGTTTAGAAAGCTTCAAGAGGTCCATATAACTGTCGAGAACATTCTAAAACTTTATAAAACCAGCCAGAATTTTGTGAAACGTTCCACGAACATTGTAGAACACTTTGGGCCTTTCTAGAGCACTGGGGAGCTGTTGAGAACTTCCTATAAATTACAAGAACTCTTAGAAAGCCTCAAGAACTCTATAGTTCCGTAGAACTGTCGCGTCTTTAATGTGTTATTAAAACGCTAATAAAAGGACCTATTATTATTATTAACAAAATTTTATTTTTAGAATTGGTATTGGAAGAAGTAAAATCATTTGTTCCGCCACCACTAGATGAATCATTGTGATGTTACAACGATTATGTATTACTGTATTAGAGTTACTTTTTATTGCATATAAAATAAGTAGTTTTTTTAAGGGATTGTATTTACAATACTTTATTTTTTTATAGATTACACATTAATTATAGAATCTTTTTAATAACGTAGAGGCAACATCGTTTCTACTCTTTTTTTGTTAATGTTTTTACAAATAAAAGATTATGTTGGCCATGGAATTTTTAAAATGTACAAGGAGGCTCAAATTGGGTACTTCCAAGCTTGTTTCTGTAACTATCAAAGTTAAAAAAGTCGATGGCGTAGTCAGAGATAAAGATGGCGTTTAGAAAAATATTTTGTAGCTTCTATGGTTACAGTGATACAACAGTAACCAATTTGAGCCACCATGTAGATTAAATGTTACTTGAAATGACACGCAATGTTAAGATAATTTATTTGAAAAGAAAAACGACTTAATTTCTACAGAAAAAATTTGTGTATATTGTCTAAATAATTTATATTTTGCACGGTGTCTCATATTACATTTAATAATAATTGTAAAGTATATTTTCTAATATATTTGGTTTAGTATAAAATTTAATTTTATAATCTATAAACATTTTCAGAAGTACTGGATATTACTAATCGTGGAAATCGAATCCATTAACAAATGTTTTTGTTTCTAGTTTCGATTACAAAAAATATTTTACCATATCATTTCGAAAAATTATCCTCTCACACAAGTAACTAACTTGTTATTGTAAGCAATAATTAATTTAGGAGATATGGCTAAATATTTAAAGCCGTGTATGAAATACGTGGCAATACATTTACTTACAACTATGTTTAAAACAAAAATAAAATTTACCGAGATTTATTTTGTCTTCTTTATAACTTTTAATGTCCTATACAACTATTCGATCGCAAACTGAGAATAAAAATTTCACTTTCCCCTTTTTACTAAAATTAAATAAAAGCCTTTTACCACAAACTATTAATTTTTTTAAATTGTATACTTTTGAAGCACATTATAATGGTTTTTTATTTGTCTCAATTTCAATAATTTGATTAAAATAAAGATAAAAATGTTTTTACATTATATACATGTAATTACACAAGATAAAATATTTGTAATGGCACATATGTACTTTGACAATTAAAAATAAGATCGGTATTAATTATATTAAACAGATCTAAATTTTATTACATAATTTTTATTGATACCCAATATCAAATCTATAAATGAGTATTATTATACCGGGTGGACCAAATTGCATGTTATCATCAAGCCACACCGTTATTTCTAAAATTAAAATAAAACAATACAGGACTATCTTGAGCAACTTTTTATCGTATTTCTATATAAATTTCAGTAGCATAGAGAAATTTTTTTATTAGACTTTTTTTTTTGGAAAGTACATTTACTTGAATTGTAGTCGAAAAGGCCCCTTTTCGCGCTTTTTAAAAATATATAGTTTGATATACCTATTTTTAAAAATAAGCGAGTTATCGCATAAACAAATTAAATTAAAATCATATAGCAATTGAATTATTAAAATTAAAAAAAAAAAAAAAAACTAAAACTTTAACTACGTCACTGAATTCTATGTAAAAATTTACAAGACGAACCTGTATACATTTTAAAAATTTTAACAAATAACGGAGTTACGGGTTAAGAAATGACGCCATTTTGAATTTTCTTTTACAATCTACTTAGGCGTTCAAATTGATTTAAAATATCGCGCTTAATAATTGAGAGTTGCCTTACGTTTCGACCCAATTTGGGTGCCTTTGGGCATTTGTGTATCCCGCAGTTAGCTGTCATTCGTTAATTTAAATTAAAAAATCTACAGCACCAATCGATTAAATTTTTTCGCAAGTGAAAAATTAAAAATCACAGTTTAGAAAAAAAAAGTCAAATATTTTTTTTAGTTTTTACCCGACTTAAGTTAAGTCTCAAATTAAAAAATAATTGCCTCGAACTTAAAATTAAAAAAGTAAAAGTTGTCATGTTATTCGTTTATAAAACTTACTAAAAAATGAAAAATCATTTATGGCAACACTTGAAGCCAATCGTTTCAAGAGTAAAACTGCAGGGAACTTGCGTCGCTGGGAGAGACGTTTATTTGCATTTAGTGTGCCCGTCTAGTAGTTTTTTCCAAATGTCGTATTGTTCAGCCCCTTTAACCATATGAATACTAATACCACGTTGAACACTACAAGGTGTTAAGGAAACGCGTTTATTAAGAAATTCGGGTATGTGAAATCGTTTAATTTTTAAATCGTTAGCAACGATACCAGTCAGAAAGACATCTTCTAATTTAAAATACGTATGATCTAATGCTGCCATATGTAGATCTTTAGCTAATTTTGCGGGAAATAAGTAAGCAGGTCCCGTAGTAAAATCTGGAAAAACGGCCGGTTTGTATTGCTGCGGCGAAATATAATATTTCGATTTTTTATTACGAATGGGCTTCCATTTTTTTGCTAAACGGCCGTAAATAGCTCTAGTGTCTGAATTGCGTTTGGAAATAAATGTAAGTAAGCGAGGAACGTTAATGAACATATCGTCGTCAGTTTTAAGTACAAAAGCTGCCTTAGGACAGTAATTTTCAACAAACTCTAACATCGATATAGTTTTCAATGTTAGATTTTCGTATGTATCAATAAATTTACCACTAATAATATCTTCATAAATATACTGTTCCTTTTTAATACTATCACGATTTTCCAAATTAGAAGTAGTACCTAACATAAAAGCAATAGCAACATCTTTTCTAGCTGCAAAGTGTCCCCAAGTTTGTCTAATTGCCATACGAGCACTTTCGTGTGCAGGGGCTGACGTAATTATTATTAAAAGTTGTAAATATTTTCCTAATTCGGGACAAATTTTAGCACTAACATCGACGTGACCAGCTTCATAAATTATTTCGGCAGGAATTCCACGAGTTAAATCTGGTACAGAATGATTTGAGGAATGGACAGGTGCTTCAGATGAAGTATTATGTAATCCTACAGAAGGCGTTTCGTTACGTAGCGATCCATCTGACGGTGTCGAATTAGAACGAACCATTCGAAATTCAAGTGATATTGGAGGCAACACAGGCGATACAGTAGTATGTGGCTGTGGAGTTGACATATATGCTACGTATATTACCAAAGAAACAGTTGTTATTCCTAATATTGCCAAGTGCAATAGCCGCACTTGGGCCACCCATGGCACCCCCATGCCTAAAACAATATAAAAATTCAAAAATTACATTTAAAACTACAATCACAATATCTATTTTTTTATGGAAATTATACACTAAAGCTGCCAAGTGCAATAGGCGCACTTGGGTCACCCATGATTATCTCCATCCCTAAATTACATTTGAAATTATTATTACAATTATTTTGTAACATTTATCAAAATTATACAGTTTTTATGCTCTAATACTGCTAAAAGCAATAGGTGTACTTGGGTCACCCATGGTAACTCTCTAATACTATCGCAATATAACAGAATATTAAAATTATTATTTAACATTCATCGAAATTATACAGTTGTTATACCTAATACTGTCTAGTGCGATAGGCGGACTTGGGTCACCCAGGACTACCCCATCTCAAAAGCTATTGCTGAATTATATGTAAAACTCATTGCTATTGTTTTGTAGTGTTTATCCAATTAAGCAGTTGTTATGTCTAATACTGCCTAGTGTGATAGGCGCACTTGGGTCACCCATGATTACCCTCTAAATTGATTATGATTAATCTCTAAAACTATTGCAAACTGTAAATTTATATTTAAAATTCTTACTAATATTGTTTTGTAACATTTTTTGAAACTAAACAGTTGTTATGCTTAATACTGCCTAGTGCGATAGGCGCACTTGGGTCACCCATGATTACCCCATCTCTAAAACCACTGCAATATTGCAGAATTATATTTAAAACTCTTACTGCTACTGTTTTGTAACATTTATCGAAATTATACAGTTGTTATGCCTAATACTGTCTAATGCAATAGATGCACTTGGGTCACCCATGATTACCCTATCTCTAAAAGCATTGCAAATTGCAGAATTATTTTTAAAACTATTTTAACTATTGTTTTGTAACATTTATCGAAATTATACAGTTGTTATGCCCAATACTGCCTAGTGTGATAGGCGCACTTGGGTCACCCATGATTACCCTCTAAATTGATTATGATTAATCTCTAAAACTATTGCAAACTGTAAATTTATATTTAAAATTCTTACTAATATTGTTTTGTAACATTTTTTGAAACTAAACAGTTGTTATGCTTAATACTGCCTAGTGCGATAGGCGCACTTGGGTCACCCATGATTACCCCATCTTTAAAACCACTGCAATATTGCAGAATTATATTTAAAACTCTTACTGCTACTGTTTTGTAACATTTATCGAAATTATACAGTTGTTATGCCTAATACTGTCTAGTGCAATAGATGCACTTGGGTCACCCATGATTACCCTATCTCTAAAAGTATTACAAATTGCAGAATTATTTTTAAAACTATTTTAACTATTGTTTTGTAGCATTTATCGAAATTATACAGTTGTTATGCCCAATACTGCCTAGTGTGATAGGCGCACTTGGGTCACCCATGATTACCCTCTAAATTGATTATGATTAATCTCTAAAACTATTGCAAACTGTAAATTTATATTTAAAATTCTTACTAATATTGTTTTGTAACATTTTTTGAAACTAAACAGTTGTTATGCTTAATACTGCCTAGTGCGATAGGCGCACTTGGGTCACCCATGATTACCCCATCTTTAAAACCACTGCAATATTGCAGAATTATATTTAAAACTCTTACTGCTACTGTTTTGTAACATTTATCGAAATTATACAGTTGTTATGCCTAATACTGTCTAGTGCAATAGATGCACTTGGGTCACCCATGATTACCCTATCTCTAAAAGTATTACAAATTGCAGAATTATTTTTAAAACTATTTTAACTATTGTTTTGTAGCATTTATCGAAATTATACAGTTGTTATGCCCAATACTGCCTAGTGCAATACGCGCACTTGGGTCACCCATGATTACCCCATCTCTAAAACTATTGCAATATTTCTGAATTATATTTTAAACTCTTTTAACCGTTATTTTAAAACATTTATCAAATTTATAAGTTGGTATGCCTATTTTTGCTAAGTGCAATAGGTCACTTGGGTCACCCATGATTACTCCATCCTAAAACTATCTTAATATTGCAAAATTACATTTGAAATTTTTTTTACAATTAATTTATATTATCTATTAAAATCATAGGCACTCACAAAAATGAAGCCAAAATAAAATAAGCTACTTGCATCTGGATTTTCTTAAGTAAATACGTTTTGATTGACCCATTATTTTTTATTGAAACATGTGACACGTTAATAACACTCATTAATTAACTTAATGTAGCCATATTAAAAATTGTTATCAACAATTTGGATGAACTTCGAACACTTATCGCTTAATTAATAACAAAAAAAGTTCTTTCGGTCAAATTTAGTTCGACAAGAACAATACTTTAATGTTTACTTTCTCAAAATGTTAACGTACAAAAGAAACCAGAAGAACTAGTTTTGAAATTTTGCACGATTTTACCTAATTTATATAAAATAAAATAATGTAAGTTATTGTAACACCTTCATTTACTATCGGAATCGGAGTCAAAAGTTCTAACCCCCGAATCTATCAAACGAAATACTGCAAAATTTTGTATGAAATGTATCTATGGTCGTTTGATGGGCCCAATTAGCCTACCAAATCTCAATTCTTTATTAAGGTTTAAGCGTGTAAGAGGGCGGTTTCTACAGAATTGGCGGGAAAGTTGATATTTAGACATTCCGCTCGTAACCGTTAGCGACTTTAATATCCGGTTGATATCACTAATAGTCATTATTCCTGAAAGGGAAGGTTCAAAGAAGGCAATGACATATTTGTATGTAGGAATCAAAGCCTAATTAGTGAGAAAAGTTCAATTGAACCAGGTGTAATTCAAGAAAAAAACAAAGGATGTTGGGTATTAAATTACACCAAGTTCAATTAGACTTTTCTCACTAATTAGGCTCTTATTTCCTACATACAAATGTCATTGCCTTCTTTGAACCTTACCTTATCAGGAATTGCGACTATTAGTGATATCAACTAGGTATTAAAGTCGTTAACGGTTACGAGCGGAATGTCAGAAAAGTTGATATTTAGAAGTTTTGACATTCAAAAAATCATTATTCCAAAACGGCTCGAGAGATTTTTATAAAAATTCATATTTCGATAGAGAATTACGTTGTCTGTAACATATCCAAAAAAGAAAAAAAATGGCAGAGGAAATTTTGAGAAAATCCATTTCAAAATTTTGACCGACTTTGGCCCCTTAAAGATAGGCAATTTTGAAACAATTTTGAAAATTGATTTTTTAGGACGAAAGCCCTATATTTTGGCTGTACAATGACGTTTTGAAATTTTTATAATAATAATTACCGGCCAAGTTATAAGGGAAAAACCACGAAATGGGAGAATCCTTCTAATGGCCGCCATTTTAAATAAAAAAATTTGAAATTTTTTTTTTCAATTGGGGCTCACATGTACTATCTTATATCCAAGTAGAAATGAATTTGGCCCAAATTTGCAAATATGCACCCAAAATAACCACCATATTTTCTTAATTCTTAATTTCTTAATTTAAATGGAACTGCGCATTTGCGGGTGACAATCTTCAACTAACACCTCGCTTTAATATTTTTACATTTTTGATATCAGGTTTGGTTGTTGGAGGTCAGGACAGGAAGTCGTTGTTGAGATATAGGCCTCAAGAGTTTAAGGGTGAGAACTTTTGAATTTGTTAGTAGGGGGAGCCATGTGCTAGAAGTGTTACAAAAGAAAAAAAGCAATAAAAAAATAATCAATTTGTAAAAGTTGTATCAATTACAACTTTAATTATTGTACTACAAATAAATTAAGAATACAGTTGTATCTAATTAAGTTGCAAAGTAATTAATTTTTATGAAGCAATTACTTTAAACTACCGCAAAGTTGTTATCTGACTAATTACTAATTTATTTGTGATTTGGTAAAATTAAAACAATCAACCTTGACTTTAAAATTTTAGTGTGTAATTAGAAAAGAAGACAAAGAAGTAAATAATTTTCAATATTCAAAAAAATTGTACATTAAAATAATAGTAAAACGTCTTAACTAATTCACCCTTGAAATTAATAGTCGATCAAAGTTGCCTTACCTAAAACATTTTGACGGCCTTGACCAAATTTAACAAGTGTAATTAATTAAAAAGCCCGAATTGTTTTTAAACAAAAAAATAGAAATTGTAGAAATTTCCTAAATAATAGTTTACATAATTATGAGTTAATTAGGTTGTAAACTTTCATACAACAATCAACATAATATACATATATTGATGAAAGTAGAAAGTGACGGAATGATTTACTTAGATTTTAAATCGATTAATCCGACTTACCAATTTACGTAACGAGCAGAAGATTTTGTCTTAATACTCTTCGAGTATTTGCAAGCAACATGACGTCAACCTAAAACAAAAACAACGTTAAGGACACTCTTTTTAAGTTTTGAAAAATACAACTAAAACACTTCATCGGAGGTGTTCGCAAATCGAAAGTAACATCCAAGTGGCTAATTTGTTGTCGACTCAAAATCACATTTTTACACTAGTACAAACAAACACAAATTGATTCAATGCACTTTTGTCAAAAAATTATAATAAAAAAATTGTGGTTTTACTCACTTTTTGAGGGTGTTACAACTTTAAAATTTTACAATTTAGCGCCAATTGAGATTTAAAATTAAAAGTAAGATTAACAATGATAAATATGTTTACGTTTGTTATCTAAAATTAATAAGATTTACCTGCAGGTTTCTGTTTTAATTTAGATATACGTAGACATTCAGGTTATAAGAGCCATGAGTAATGTAAGTACAATTAAATACGTCATTTTAAACGTCACTTCACTAAAACAGTGGCGTGTTCACAACGACCGAACAATTTAAATTAATTTTTCATAATTTCCATTAACTAAAAGTAATTTTTAATAATTTATTTTTAGTTTAAATAATTTTTTTTAAATAATTAAATTTGAATACTGTAATTGTAATTAAGTTTAAGAATTAGTTTTGAAAATAATTTCAACGCCAATGGCGGCAATTTGACAACTGATGTAACAGTTGGGGATTTTGGTTTTGTCACTAAAATAACCAAAGCAAAAAGTTGTTATTGTTTTGGTAATATTATTGACTCCCTATAAATTATAGTACAAATATTTTTTAATTTCAATTATGATTTAGGGATAAATCCTGCTGTTAAATTAAATGCTTAGGTAAGTTGTTAAATTAACTTAACCTCAAAATAAATTCAACCCACTAACTCGCACACAAAGTGTCTTGCATAATTTTTAATTGGATTTCCTTAAGGTTAATCATCAAATTTATCTTTGTTTTTAGCCATACCGACGAATGTTGTCATGACCTTACATTGGTGGATGCATTGGTTTTGGATAACATACCAAATTTGTGGTAAGTCACCAATTTAAAAAAACAAAATTTTTAAACCATTACTTGCAGTATGCACTTGTGACACAACGGCAAAATTGTTAACGATGAATCAAACAAATACGTCAACTGTGAACACTTCTGATAAAAAAATTGGAAACTCGTACTTCATTCCGCCCATGACTGGAAATCCAAATTTGACCAGTTTTAATCCTATTAAACTACATAAAGCACCCAAAAAACACGACTCATCTGCAAATTTGACCAATAAAGCTTTAATCACTACAGAATATCCTCTAGTTAAAGAAACGACTGTGATAGATCAAAATCTTACAGACACCGCATTCAATACAACAACCGACAGTTTGAATACGACTTCTAACATTTTGAATCATTTAGGCAATTTAACAACTACTGGCGAATCTTCAAATCAAAGCGCAGTTATCAATTCTGAACTCATCGAAGCTGAGAATGAAAATCCTAATGGAAGTAGTCTTTCCGCTGCTGGAATCACGGGTATAACGTTAGGTTGTGTTAGTATTATTGGAGTGATATGTACTGTCAGCTTTATTATGTATCGAAATTATGGATTTAATCGACCTCAAGTACTTAACGATCGTTGCAGTAATCCAGATTCGAGCGGCTATATCGATGATAGTACGGTGCGCGTAAGTTTTACTTAGTTTTTTTTATTTTTTTACAAACAAGTAAGTTTGAACTTTTACTTGTTTTTGGGTGAAGTACTTACACGAATTTAAGCATGCACTCATCTTGGCGCTTATTGTCTTTTAGTTAACTCGTGCTCTCGTGCAGTTTGTATTCGACCTTAGAAGTAACTCTCTGTGTGCTTTAAATGCAAATAAAGATCAAGCACCAGTCTACTAGTCTAGTATTTGTATAAGTCACCGTCTTACGTCATTATTGTTCTTTGTTAAACAGTACAGTCAGACAGGTTATCTTATCAACAGAACAAAGCTTTAAATAAATAAAGGGTGATCTGAATTTTATATTTCGATAAAATATATTTGTTTTTAAAAAACGAACAAAAACTTTTATTAAAAACACAACTTTATTATAAGACGTTCAATCTAAGAGTAATTGTATAAAACATGTATTTCTTATCTATTAGGTAAATGAAAAGCTTGCATTTTACAATATCAAGTATAATTTATATTAAAGCAACTAAAGAACTTCCTAATAAAGCGACTACGTAACTCCTCCCTTCTTTAGGTTAAGAAAACTACGGGAGTATTTTTCGAAGACCCTGGTCCATTTGGTTCTTCTTCTTTCACGACTTTTTCTTTTTTGAAGTACGGAAAATTCTTGCATTTCCTTAATTTCGAAATAAGTAAGATGATCGCGACTATGATGAATAGGCCCATAAAGATTTGCCCAAAAAGTTTCCAAAAATTTGTTTTCGTTGTTGGAGTTTCGATTGGTTTTAATTGTTCCGTGATTTCGTTGAGTCTAAATAGCTCTTCAAAGTTCAATTTAGTAAAATTTGGAGTTTTGTAAATTTTTTGAATTGTTAATTTTTCCATGTTTAGTTTTGGTAGAATAAGTGGCTTTCCATGTTGAATTTGAATATCATTAGAAAATTTCTCGTCATCGATTGTAATTTCGCATGATTTTGGAATTTTCACTAAAACTGGATGATCGGTGTCGATGTACTGGTCCGTGTTACATTTTGAAAATATTCTTTTGTTTCCGACTGGTATTAACAGTAGGCTATCTTGGCTGACTTGTTCGATTATCGATTGTTTAAAATTGATTTCGAAAGTATGGCAATTTTTTGGTGTTTGACCTTTTAGGATTTGGATCGTGCAGTTATCTTTTGGAATAAAATTTTGTAAACAATAATACAATCCTTCTAACATCGGGCATTCCTCTCGTTCGAATTGGCTATCTGTTTCAGCTTGTGCCAAATATTGGTATTTGGGGGTAAATATTCGGTTGTTTTGGATAACAGGATATAAATGGTAAAAGTTAAGAACTTTAGTATTTAAAATAGGTACATGAATTGCAAAAATTAATTTATTTTTTGAAAAAGTAACTTGAGTACCTAAGAATTGATAATAAGTTAAGGTGTTATCAAAATTTGGAATATTATTTTTATCATAGATTTTTTCTAAATATTTTAACATTTCTTGTAATTCTGAATTTGATATTATTGAATGGTGTAAAGCATTGAGTTTTGAGAAAATAATAGCATTCTCAATATTGTCAATAAACGTGATCGCGTTTTGGCAATCTAAATTGATTTGTGACATTAACCCCTGGAAGCTTATATAGCCGGAGATATCTGAGATGGTTGAGTACATAAAAGATTTGGTCTTTTCTAAATCATTTTCAAGTTTTTCCTGATTTTTGCCTAAAGCCATTATTGTTTTACTATAGTGATCGATTAGCCTTTTTGATAGTGAAATTTGTAAATTAACTTCGTGTTTTAAGTCTTTTTGGGTTTGTTCTAAATTTACAATCGCATGATTATATCTGTTTTCGTCGTCCGAATCTAAATTTCCGAATAACCACTTATTTAATTTTCCTATTCCGTTAATTAGTCCTCTTTTTGAACGTTTATTAGAATTTAGAAGAGGGGAAATATTTTGAAGTTTATTTTGGGTTGTCTGAATTAAATACTCTGTTCTTAAAAGCATACTTTGCGCTAAACCGTGGTAAGAAATGGGATTTGTTGCCTCTACTCTATTTATACTAACTTTTAACTTGATTATAATTTGATTCTAATCTACTAATATGGTTAATAATATTTTCTAAATCTATATAATGAATAAATGTATGTTTAGTGTAAATAATTTTAGAGTTCCCTAATTGCATGGGAAGTATCAAATTATCGATGTTTGTTAATTTGATGTCGTCGTTACATAGCACTTGTGCTAGCCATAACATCAGGTGAAGAAGAATTGTTATCTTCATTTTGAATGGGTACCTGAAACAAGATATTAGGTTTAGGTTTTCTGGAATTACTCTTGTGGTAAGTTCCGGATTTAGTTTTTAATTTTATATCTGTTTCCTCAATTAATTCGGTTTTCTTGAATTTGGGTAGTTTTTTGTCTCTATGTTTGGTTTTGATATACACGTGGGTTTGGTCTGAATAATTTTGGGGATCTGATCTATTTTCATTTCGTTTGTCTATTATATTTTCTTTAGTTTCTTGGTTCTTTTCTTTAATTTTTGAATATAATTTTTGACAAACTTCTTTGTGATTTTGAACGTAATTTGAAATCAAAAGATTATGATTAAGATCGAAAGGATCTGGGTTATTAATATGACCTTTGATAATTTCGAAGGGGGTAAACTTTGTTACGCTATGTATTGAATTGTTGTAGCTTAAGATTGCGTATTTTATCAATTGATTAGGGGTGAAATCTTTATTTTCTTCCCTTAAACATCTAAAATGCTCTATCAAACTTGAATGAAAGCGTTCGACAGGTGAATTCGAATTGCTGTTCTTTGCTGTAGTAAAGTGCAACTCTATTCGGTGTAATTTACAAAAGTTCTCTAAATCGTAATTTTTAAATTCGGTTCCACGATCGGAAGTTATTTTTTGGGGTAATCCGTGGTGTCCAACAAAGTTGAGTAAATTGTCAACTACGGATGTTCCGGTTATTGACATTAAAGGGTAAGCCTGTCCATAACGTGAAAAACTGTCTATTATTGTCAAATAAGATTCGTTTGAGATTTTGAATACGTCAACGTGAATATGTTCAAATGGTTTCGATGCTGTTGGTGTGAGATTAAACTTTATAACTGGTGGGTTTCGATCATATTTGTTTTTCAAACAAATTTCGCAATTATTTATATACTTCTCTACATCCTCTGACATTTTAGGCCAATAATATTTTGTACCTAATGCCATTTTGACTTGATTTATACCTCGATGTCCTGATTTGTACTTATGATAATATTCTAGTTTTTGTTGTTGATCTTCTAGCGTTTCTACATCGGTAAGAAATTTCGTACATTGTGTAAGTTTAAGAGATTTGTACTTGAAATAATTTTGAACTGTTGTCGCAAATATTTGTGACAGTGAAGGATTTTTGAAATATAGAGCGAAATGCTGTTTAGGGTGCAAATAATCTTTAACAAATTCGGCAATTGATATTTCTAAATTATAATTTGGAAAAGTTACATAATAACGCATATTTTCGAAGATCTTTTCTCGTCTAACTTGTGTAGTGTCCATTTCTCCACAGGTGATTATTATTTGGTGTTTAAATTGATTTAACGGTCTATCAGATATTGGAATAAGAAGAATTGGATTTTCTACAGAGGTGTGTACCGTTTCTGAGTTAGAATTATTTATCATTATTGGGTCATTTCGTACTTGATTTGAAAGTTTGGTTTGAATGTCCGAAAGAATGTTTATTTTATTTGATTTTGGTACTTCGTTTAAAGGTAAATTAATCAAATCGGGTGTTTGATATAATTCTTTTAATTCTCGTTGGATTATTTCGTCTACGTCGTCCAAATTTATGTCTGTCGAATGTGTTTCTAAAGCGTTACCGTCAAAGTAAATGTCTCTGTTATTATTTTGGCGATACTTGATCGGAATTTCTACTTGATCATTTATTAATTTTCTATTTGTAAGATCAATATTGAATTTCATTTTGATTAAATCTGCTAAACCTATTATTCCATCAAAAAACTCGTGAAAATCGAAAAGAATAAAGTTAATTTGATGATTGCTAAAGAATTCATTAAATGCTGGTATCAATGCTTGATACTTAATGTTCTTTTTACCAAAGCTATTTTTGAGAACGGTTTTAGAGTTATAAATTAAATCTGGGTAATATTGTTCCACTATTGAGGGTTTAATTATTGATCGCAAACTGCCAGTATCTATAAGCAATTTTAATTTTGGGTTTTCGATTTCTAAATATGGTAATGTGTTATCTGAGAAGGTGTTTACTTCAGTCACAATTTGGTTTCGTGGGATCATTACCTGAAAGTTTTCGGTTTCTAATTCTTGGTCAAAGTCTTGGTCTAAATTTTGGAGTTGATGTGGGTTTTCATCCCTTGCATTTAATTCTGGGTTGTATTCAGAATATTGATATTGATGGGGTTCTTCTTCGGTTTCTTTGAAATATAATTCTTCTGCGTCGTAGTTTTGTGAGTTATGTCTTTGGAAATTTGGTCGATTTTGACTTGGAGCAAATGACCTTTGGAAATTATTAAATTCATGATTTTGTGTAAAAGGTCTTTGGAAATTTGGTCCAGTTTGATTTGATGCAAACGGTCTTTGGAAATTTGGTCTTTGAACCGATGGATTTCTAGATGTTGTTGACATGGGTTCTGGTTTAGGTAATTGATTTTCCGTGATTTGACTCGGTTTGAATACGTTACGTGGGGGTCCAAATACTTGTCGATTAGTTGGATAATTGGTTTTTTGTTGAGGTTGAGTTTGAATCGGTACCGGTCGGCTTTGCCAGACAGGTTCTGCATGAAATTGTGAATTAAAATTTGGTTTTTGAAATGAAGAATAGTTTGTCTGAAAATTAGGTTGAAAGTTTTGGGGACGATTAAATTTTTGAAAATTTTGTTGATGAAATTGAGAAGATGATGTTTGGAAATTAGGGTTAAAATTTGGTTTAGGTGCTAGGTTATTACCATATAGTCTCTCAAAATTTTCGTATTCTACCACATAAGACATGGCATCTTCTAACGTTTCGGGACGTTTGAGGTGCATGTTATTCTTGAGCACGCCTGAGCAACCTGCTATAAACGTATTAAGGGCGGTTTTGTCATAATGACTGATCTGACACAATTTTGTATTTCTATCTAAATTAGGGTCATTACTAACTCTTTGGCATACATTACTTCTTATTAATTGAAGCCTACCACCAAAATCTATTAAATGTTCATTTTTAAATGGTCTAGTTCTGGTTAATTCCTGTACTAAACAATCTAAATCGCGACGATCTGAAAAGCATTGTATTAACGCGGTTTTTAAGCTTTCCCAATCGTTAAGTTCTGTTCGATTGCCTACCATAAGTTCAGCTCTACCTATTAACTTTTCTTGGATACAATCTAAAATGTGTTTGTTCAACACTGCATCATTATAAGGTGCATACGTACTTATTAAATTTTCACAACGGCCTATAAATTTATTCAAAGTGTTACTGTCACCGTCGTAAGATTTAACGTTATCCAATTTGGATTTAAACAGGTGCCAATTGACCTGATTTTGATTTGCTACTGCCATATTTTTGCTATTATTTATCTCTAAGCTCACTGTAGAGTTTTCAGAATTGTTATCTGAGTTATCGTCAACTGAGAGGTTTATTAATCTTTCTAGTATAGTATCTAGTTCACTCATAAATTATTATTAATTCTTATTATTTTTATTTTAAAAATTTAATTCAATTGTTAATTTCAAGTTTAATTCTTAATTATTATAATTTTCTAAATCTTATACAGAGGTTTAGAAAATTCCTACCTATCTTTTCGTAAAGCTCTTAATCAGAGGGCTTGGAAAAGGTGAAAAAAGGAAATTTGGCACTTACTTCAAGATGCTCGCTCTCCTTGATCCCGACTCGATAGATTTGACAAGTTATAACTTCAGTTCTCGTTCGTCTGTTCGATCACCAATAAATCGTTAACACGAAACACGCCCGAATCACCGCCAATATTCAGTTGGATTTTTGATTACGGAAATGTTTGGCAATCCTACCGACTGCGCCAATTTTATATTTCGATAAAATATATTTGTTTTTAAAAAACGAACAAAAACTTTTATTAAAAACACAACTTTATTATAAGACGTTCAATCTAAGAGTAATTGTATAAAACATGTATTTCTTATCTATTAGGTAAATGAAAAGCTTGCATTTTACAATATCAAGTATAATTTATATTAAAGCAACTAAAGAACTTCCTAATAAAGCGACTACGTAACTTCTGTGTGGTTTTTGCAAAAATTGATTATTTTAGGGATAGGCATGACTAGATAAAATATGTAATGAACTCTATTCAAATAACAAAAGACATACACGGTGTTTTTTTGAAATGCTCGCTTATGGAAGATTAAAATTGGGAATTTTTGGGAATATCGCTCTGTATGAGCAAATTTAACTGTTAATGTTGTAGGAGATGATGAGCTCTATTCAACTAACTAAAGATATACAGGGTGTTCTATTTAAAAATTCTGACTTATTGAAGATTCAAGTTGTGCTATTTTAGAACTGCTACAAATATCGCTCTGTATGAGCAAATTTAATTTAATGTTATAGGAGATAATGATCTCTATTCAACTAACTAAAGTTACACAGGGTGTTCAATTTAATAATTCTGACTTATTGAAGATTCAAGTTGTGATATTTTTGAACTGCTACAAATATCGCTCTGTATGAGCAAATTTAACTTAATGTTGTAGGAGATAGTGAGCTCCATTCAACTAATTAAAGTTATACAAGGTGTTCAATTTAAAAATTCTGACTTAGTGAAGATTCAATTTGTGATATTTTTGATATATCGCTCTGTATGAGCAAATTTAACTGTTAGTCTTATAGAAGATAGTGAGTTCTATTCAACCAACTAATGATATAGAGGGTGTTCAATTTAAAAATTCTGACTTATTGAAGATTCAAGTTGTGATATTTTTGAACTGCTACAATTATCGCTCTGTATGAGCAAATTTAACTTAATGTAGAAGATAGTGAGCTCTATTCAACTAGTTAAAATTATACAAGGTGTTCAATTTAAAAATTCGGACTTATTGAAGATTCAATTTGTGATATTTTTGATATATCAGCATGAGCAGTATGAGCAAATTTAACTGTTAGTCTTATAGGAGATAGTGAGTTCTATTCAACCAACTAAAGATATACAAGGTGTTCAATTTAAAATTTCTGACTTATGGAAGATTCAAGTTGTGATATTTTTGAACTGCTGCAAATATCGCTCTGTATGAGCAAATTTAACTTAATGTTATAGGAGATAATGAGCTCCATTCAACTAATTAAAGTTATACAGGATGTTCAATTTGAAAATTATGACTTACTGAAAATTCAAGTTGTGGTCTTATTGATATATCGCTCTGTATGAGCAAATGTAACTGTTAGTCTTATAGGAGATAGTGAGTTCTATTCAACCAACTAAAGATATACAAGGTGTTCAACTTAAAAGGACCCTGCACAAATCTTATGGGAAATGGCCCTCGGTGAATTTTCCTAAAAATTTAGTATGTTGTAGTATTTGACCTACCGAACAAAAGTCTCCATGGCCACGAAGCCCTAAACCTAATATTGTTCGTGTTGTGGAGGCTTAGATAATCTTGTCACACACAATACGTATAATAAGAAATGGCCCTCGGTGAATTTTCCTAAAAATTTAGTATGTTGTAGTATTTGACCTACCGAAGAAAAGTCTCCATGGCCACGAAGCCCTAAACCTAATATTGTTCGTGTTTCGGAGGCTTCAAGTGCTGAATAATGTTGTCACACACAACTGTGATTTTTTGAATTTTATTTAAAAAATGCAAGTTCGGTTGCCTCGCTGCTTTACAATATTTAATCGGAGACACATGGAATTTTCTTCAATATTCGTTAATTCTCTTTCAATACCCTGATTGCGATTCAAACATACTCTTGTGTCATTTTCTAATTATAGATTTGGAAGATCATTATCTTCACGCCTTTTTATTGCAATATCCAGCCTATTATCAATGTCGCCTATTCCAAGCATTCTTACTAAAACTTCCAACATTACAAAGATAACAATTGTATCAAACTTTTCCAGCTATAATTAAATCCAACCACAGTTGTGTGTGACAACATTATTCAGCACTTGAAGCCTCCGCAACACGAAAAATATTGGGTTTAGGGCTTTGTGGCCATGGAGACTTTTGTTCAGTAGGTCAAACACCATAACGTACCAAATTTTTAGGAAAATTCACCGAGGGCCATTTCTTATAAGAATTGTGTGAATGTGATCGTTATGCATAAAATTCAAAAAATCACAATTGTGTGTGACCAGATTATCAGTACTTTAAGTCTCCACAACACGAAGACTATTAGGTTTAGGGCTTTGTGGCCATGGAGACTTTTGTTCGGTAGGTCAAATACTACAACATACTAAATTTTTAGGAAAATTCACCGAGGGCCATTTCCCATAAGATTTGTGCGGGGTCCTTTCTGACTTATGGAAGAGATATATCTCTGACTTATTGATATATCGCTCTGTATGAGCAAATTTAACTGTTAATCTTATAGGAGATAATGAGTTCTATTCAACCAACTAAAGATATACAGGGTGTTCAATTTAAAAATTCTGACTTATTGAAGATTCAAGTTGTGATATTTTTGATATATCGCTCTGTATGAGCAAATGTAACTGTTAATCTTATAGAAGATAGTGAGTTCTATTCAATCAACTAATGATATACAGTTCAATTTAAAAATTGTGACTTATTGAAGATTCAAGTTGTGATATGTTTGAACTGCTGCAAATATCGCTCTGTATGAGCAAATTTGACTGTTAATGTTGTAGGAGATAATGAGCTCTATTCAACTAACTAAAGATATACAGAGTGTTCTGTTTAAAAATTCTGTTTTAGTATTGAAGATTCAAGTTGTGAATTTTTTGAAGTACTGCAAATATCGCTCTGTATGAGCAAACTTAACTGTTAATGAACTGTGTTTAAATAACTCATAATATACAGGGTGTTGTATTTAAAAATTCACTGTTGTACAAGGTCTGTGCAGTGTGAAGTGTGTGCATGTTCAAGTTGTCACGTGTTGTAACCACCAATTTTAAAATTGTTTTTGAAAAATTTTTAGTTTTTGATTAAGTTTTTGTTTGAATGTACTCAAAGTGTAATTAAATTTTCAGGAAAATTCGGAGGAAATGTATAGTCTCGATAATGATTCGTTCCTAAATAGTTTAGAGGCTATGACAATTCAAAATTTATGGACGGATACGGTGAAGCATACAAAACTTTAAACACCAACTCTTTGTAAATATAAATTTTGTTTTAAGTATTTTAGAATCTGTGATGCATATCAATCAATAGACTTTGATCAAAATTATTTAGTATATTTTTGTAACTGATGTATAGTAGTGATATCATTTATAGTCTTTGTTTGTTAGATTTTTCTTTATTTATTTTTTTAAAAATTTCAAATTAATGAGATAGAAAAGGAGAGTACAAATTTAAATGGAATTAATATATTTATTATAATAATCTTTATTATTTTCCCAGTGTGCTCTAATACTGTTGTATGAAGGCCTACAAGAGCCACAACAATTTTTATATTCAAGTTCCCACGTTAAACTCACAATTTTGACTTTAAACTCATTCTTCTGACTTAAACTCAAAATATTGACTTTAATCTATGAATTATGACTCTCTAGTTCAAAGCATTAATTCCAAGAATTCCAATTTTAAAGTCAGAATTTCAAGTTTAAAGTCAGAATTCCAAGTTGAAAGTCAGAATTCCAAGTTAGAAGTCAGAATTACATAATTTGAAAGTTGTAATTTTAAAATAAAAATTTCTGTGGCTCTTGTACGCCTTCTTACTGTTGCAATAGCTTGTTGATTAATTTTTTATTTGTAAGTTATATCGGTCGAGAATATTTTGTACTTACCCCCTATTTAAAGAGATTGGGCTGACGCTGTTAGCTAAAAAACAACTTGAAAAGTTGGCCAAATATTAAACGAATTTTGTTATCTCGACTTGTATAATTTAGTAGTTTAAGTAGTAAGTAGATGTAAATTAACAATTTCAAACACTCGCAGGTTGTGTATTTTATGAGACGGGTGTGGATCGTTTTTAAAGTTAAACAAAATCAATCTTCCACGTACTTCTTGTTAGAAAATTGTAGACTATTGTGAAAATTTTTAACTTAGCTAATATTGTCAAAATGTCTAAATATTATTTGAAATTTCTCTGTGTTTTCATCGACGAGTTATGAGTAAAGTGTTGTAAAGACTAAACTAAGTGTTAATTATTGTATTATTAGGATTTGGTTTGTATTGTAAAAAGAAAGATGCATTTTTTATTTACTTTTAGAAGTATTTGCACTGATTTTTTTATACATAATTTACAGGGTGTTATAAATTTTTTTTATAGAAGTTATATTTTTTTAAGTATACCCTGTATATTAAACTAGTTAGTTTTTCACAATTTTGTTAAATATTTATTTTAATTATAACTACTTATTATAGATTATAGTTTTCAAACAGTATTTTAGATTAAAATTTTATTTTTATTTGTGGTCAACCAAAATTATATCGCAATATTTATAAATATTAAAATAACAATGTTTACAATCTGTGAATTATAGTGCAATAATTTATAATGTGTTTAGATTTAAATTTTCAATTTTGTACTCGGGTAAAGAAGGTGGCCAAAATTTCGAGTTCCTTCTTTTCTTGAACTTAATATGTCCGAAAGCTATAATATGTAATAATGACCATTGTAAAGTTAGTAATAAAAATGTAGATAACATTTATTTTCTTTTAACTTTTTAAAATCCAAGAAAGTTATAATCGAGAAAAAAAAAAAAAATTTTTTTTGCATTTCTCGACGTTTTGACCCCCCCTGATTCCAAAAATGCAAAAAAAAATTCGATTTTTTTGAACCAAAATGTTTGGATGTATGCGCCTACATGCTATGCAACCAACCATACACGCGTGCATTGTTTACATACAGTAAACAAACTGAATTTATTGCGGGATTTTCAAATAGTAATTTGTTTTTTTCGTATACACATACAATTTATAGTTGGTGTTGGGTCACTGGAGGGGGGGGGGTAAAATAAAATTACGTATCTTATAATTAATTTATTTTTGAGTTCAATAATTTAGTGCCAAATTTATAGTAAAAATACATCTGATCTTTATATAAAAGTTTTTTTACATCATCATTTATATGTAAAAGTTTTGAGATCACGAACATTATTAAGGCTAAATTAAAACACTTACATTCACACTCATATGTATACGAGATATTATTTTAGTTATCTTACTAACTTACAAAAATAAATTTTATAGACAATCTTACTAAAATACTAAATGGAAAAGAATTTATTATTTGGACCACTACTTAAAATAATCTGAAAGCCACTTATAAATATCCTCTTCATTTTGAGACACCCAATTTATGTTAAGTTTAATAACTTCTAAACTTTGTTCCAAAGCTCTCGTAGCAGATCCAACATTCATTCCGGTAAAATAAGTCGAAACCTAAAACATTTCAAAATCAACCGACTAATTCATCACCCTTTTCTTAAATCAACCTCGTGCAAATCGTAAGGAGTTGATAAGTGTGCCGTTACAGCTGAAATTAAATTTCCCATCATGAACGTAGCGTTTCCAAAAAGAGCTTGCATAGTAGGCCAATAAGCTTTTAAATGGCGCCAAGCTAAAAGCCTACCTTCCGGATTTGCTGCCACAACAGCTAACACTATTTTCACATCTTGAGGTTTTATTTTACTTGGGTCCAGAGTTTTCAAAAGGTATCTAAAAATATTAACATGTAACGATCATCAACGATTTGTCGATGAAACTATCGATTAATCGATCGGCCCTGGCATCGGGCGCCATTTTTGACTTACCGCTGTAATAACCAAGGATCGGATGCTACACCCAAAGCTTTTAAGAATAATTTACGTTCACTAGAATGTTCTGTAGCCTTATACATATTCCAACAGTGTTGCCATTCTGCTAAAGCTCCATATTTAATTCCAGCCGAATAAACGATTTCCTTTAGATCTGACGGTATTGATTCATTTTTGTGCATCCAACGAGAAAATTTTAATTTGGCCTGGTTTACAGTTTCGTTTAATTCGCATAATATGGCAGTTGATAGAACATCGCTTCTCATTAATCTAAAGAGAAACAATTGAAATCGAATGAACAAAGAAAGAAACGAATTTACTTTTCTAAATGGGTGCCTTTATTGCTCCAACCGATGTATTTTGTTACTGGAGTTAGCAATTTCCTTATGTATCTCACAAAGAGCTTGTAAGCTAAAGACTCTGATAAGCGACGACTCCAAGCCTCAAAATGTTCAATAGCAGTCGCCCACGGAACGTAATCTCTTTCATTAATGAGGTATAAAGATAATTCTAAAGGAATACTGGCGTTCAAAAGACCTGCCCTGTAATATAAAAAAATAATATTACCGATTTATCGAAAAATATCAATTTATCGAAAAACATCGAGTTATCGAAAAATATCGACTTATCGAAAAATATCGACTTATTCGAAAAATATCCACTTATCGAAAAATATCGAGTTATCGAAAAATATGGATTATTCCGAAAATATCGATTTATCGAAAAGTGCTCACTTACCGACTCAAAGTAAAAGCATCATCTAATAAACTGGCCCGGTCAGCAGGGTTAAATATAGTGTGATTTTTGCGCAAATCGGCTATAATTCTACCCCACATTGTTTCTTCATACATAACTCGATAAAATCCGGATTGATTGACGTTTACTTTTATCCAGTTAACTTCGGGCTCAATTTCAAATCGAACTAAAAATAATTTTAATTCAAAAAAGTAAAAAATTTTAATTCAAAAAAGTAAAAAATTTTAATTCAAAAAAATTATTAATTTTAATTAAAAAATATAATTTTAATTAAAAAAAAATTTTTAATTTCAAAATTTTTTTTTTAAACAAAAAAGAAATTTAATTCAAAAAAATTAAAAATTTTAATTCAAAAAGAAAATTTTAATACAAAAAAAAATTTTAATTAAAAATAAAAAATTTTAATTAAAAAAAAAAATTCCTTTCAGACAAAAAAAAAATAATTCAAAAAAATTAAAAATTTAAATTCAAAAAAAAAATTTTAATTAAAAAAAAAAAATTTTAATTCAAAAACAAAGTTGTAACTCACCATCGCTCATGTTCATCCAAATGTTATTTACAACTCCACGTTCGTTATTGGTAAAATATGTTAAAGGTACAAACCATTTGTAATCGAATTTTGATTTTGGTGATAAACGGGTCGAGCTGTTTGCACTTTCGGTGGTTAACAAAAATCTATCTTGAGTAGCAACAATTTCATTATCTTCACGAGTTATCGTTATTAAAGGAAAGCCCATTTGATGAGTCCAAGTTTCCATAATTGCCTAATAATAAAATTTAACCTAAGCATTGCGTACAGTTAGAGCTAAAGATGGTTTAAAGGACCTAACTGGACTTAGAACTGTGAGGAAAATATTCAATGAGAATGAAGAGCAATAGACACTAGAGCAGGTATTGGAATACATCCTCCATGGAATATTGGACATTTCTCTATCAAGCAAAAAGAATTTGGTAAGGAAGAACGTCAGTTCCATCAATGAACGGATGGTTCCAAAATAGAAAGCACTATTGGAGCATAATTCCAAACAAAGAGCAAGTAATTGTCTAGTTCTCTTTCTGAATCGATCAGATCAAGCCCATGATCGGAGCCTTAATGCACATTTGGTTCAAAATGTGGAGAAATGGCTTTGAGCAAACTAAAATGCCACTTCTGAAGGGTAATGGGTCAAAACTCACCTTAACTTCCAAAGTATGGTTGGTATGTTTGCTAAATACGTTCCAGAGGTCTTTGATATCGGCGTTGCTATACTTATACAGGTTAAGATAATCGTTAAGCCCATCTTGTAAAATGTCTTGTTGTAAAAATTTTGCTAACATATACAAAATGGCGGCTCCCTTGCTATAGGATATTGTATCAAATATGGCTTCGATTTCGGATGGGTCACGAATTGGAACTGATATAGGATGGCTACTAGCCAAAGCATCTAACGCTAATGCTGGTTGAGTTTTATCTAAAACGAATTGTTCCATCATTCTCCAATCCGGTTTTAAACTGTCAATACCGATGTATTCCAAAATAATAGCAAAGCCTTCATTTAACCAAAGGTCGTTCCACCACTTCATGGTCACTAAATTTCCAAACCACTAAAAAGAATTTTTTTAAATTTCACACAAAAGGGGTAAAAAACCATACTTGGTGAGCTATTTCATGAGCAATAACAATAGCTATCCATTGATGGACGCTAGTTGAGGTTTCGTTCGAATCGTATAAAATGGCAGTTTCGCGATAAGTTATCAAACCCCAATTTTCCATGGCACCAGAAGAAAAATCAGGTATTGCTATTAGATCTAAAACCAAAATTTCAATTTCCCAACTCCAAATTAAGGCTCGGGTAGATAAAAGCCGAAGTGAGATGGAAGTGGTCCTGGAGCCTAATTAAATTCCGATGTGGGGCTTTTGGTCACCATCACAAATCGTTACCGACCCAGTTCGGCTTATATCTGCTCAAGCCTTGGGTTGAACCTTACCTTGTTTTGGTAAAGGATATGGGACATT
This sequence comes from Malthinus seriepunctatus, assembly GCA_963924605.1. Taxonomy (NCBI): domain Eukaryota; kingdom Metazoa; phylum Arthropoda; class Insecta; order Coleoptera; family Cantharidae; genus Malthinus; species Malthinus seriepunctatus. The sequence continues at coordinate 2,263,149 of OZ004605.1, forward strand.
AAAAAAGTTTTCAAAATAATCCATAACATGAACGGCAGTCCTAAGTGCAAACGAAGCTTGTGATATAAAAGGTGGGGGTGTATAAATGGAAACAGAAACGCCACCTTCAGTTTGATTGTTTAAATTGATGTAATCGCAAATTACAAAAGCAACCAAATACGTGCTCATTTCAAAAGATTCTTCGAAATCATCTTTTAGCTAAAAATTTTTACTTTAAACTTATGAAAATGCAATTTTGTTACTACTAACAAGTCCAGTGCCCATATAAAAACCCAAATCTTCTGTTTTAACAACTGGCATGTTGAAGAGAGCAATGTGAAATCTATCTCTAAAAATGGACATTTTGAATTTTGCTTTGAACTGTGGTTCGTCGAAACATGGAAAAGCAGATCTCGCGTATGTTGGTTCAAAATGTGTTGTTGCCAAATACCTAAATTGCAAAAAAATTATAGCTCACGCGTCAAAACCCTACCACACTCTGAGGGCCTTTGAGGCCCGGTTTGTGTGGTTACGCGTTTAAGGGTTAAAAATGTTTTTTTAAGTTACCTTTTTTCGCCATCTTTATTCATATAACTAGAAATATAAAATCCTTTAGGTTCACGACCTAATTTTGTGATATATCTTAAGTTAAGAGTGTAATTGTTTCTTTTTCTAAATTTATCCTTAAGTTCTATGTAAAGTTGTTGGCCTCCTAAATACTCTAATAGTCTTGATACCCGTAAATTATGTCCTTTACGATCTTGGACCATCTACCAAAAATTAAATTTAAATAAAAGTATAAATAATTTTGTGCAATTTTATACCTTATCTGTTATTGTAAGGTTTTTACTGTGCAAAACTATAAATTGGGTGTCTTTTTCTACGTGAAACTCGATAGACACTTGACCTGTAAAATTAAAATAATAAAAAGGGAAGTTAGCGAGGGAGTAAACTACTTGGATTTAATTGAAAAGAGCATAAAAGTTACTAATTAAAACCATTCACGCAGCTTTTCCTACACAAAAAGGAAAGCAATTAAAAAATTCTTTTCAGAAATATTCAATTTTTATTATTTTGACTCCATTTCCATACCCAAATTACCCATTTCTTCCATTGATCTTTCATCGTCAAAGGGATTTGCTCTGGCTTGGGAAAGACACGCTGAGCGTTGAGTTAATTACAGGTAAGCTCACTCCATAAGTAGAGAGATAAGAAATCAGACACTTAGAATTCCTACCACTTTTCGTTACGTCATAAGAGACCCTCACTAATCAGAATCACGGACTTAAACTCCTCCCATTTATTTAGCCGCGTTGTTCAAAATCGCTTTTAAAAAAGTTGTAGGAACAATACTTTGGAATTCATATGCAATGCAAACTAGTAGCTAACGAGTTATAACAAGGCGGTTACTTGAGCTCTTCTGCCCTGCTGAGAAGCCGCGCGTTGTTTGGCCTTTCTGCTCAAAATCGCCAATATTTAAGCAGATTTAAGAAACGCTTATCGATTAAGGCGAATTAGAAGCAATACTTCGGAATTGGTATGCAATTGAAGGGAGTAGCTAACGAGTTGTAACAGGGCGGCTACTTGAGCTCGTCTGCCACGCTGATAAGCCGGGCGTTTTTGGGCCTCTGTACTCAAAAACGCCAATGTTTAAGCAAATTTAAGAAACGTTTATCCATTAAGGCGAATTAGAAGCAATACTTCGGAATTCATATGCAATGTAAGCTAGTAGCTAACAAGTTGTAACATAGCGACTACTTGAGCTCGTCTGTCATGCTGATAATACGCGCGTTTTTTGGGCCTCCCTGCTCAAAAGCGCTAATGTTTAGGCAGATTTAAGAAACGTTTATCTATTAAGGCGAATTAGAAGCAATACTTCAGAATTCATATGCAATGTAAGCTAGTAGCTAACGAGTTATAACAGTGCGGTTACTTGAGCTCGTCTGCCCTGCTGAGAAGCCGCGCGTGTTTTGGGCCTTTCTACTCAAAATCGTCAATATTTAAGCAGATTTAAGAAACGCTTATCCATTAAGGCGAATTAGAAGCAATACTTCGGAATTGGTATGCAATTAAAGCGAGTAGCTAACGAGTTGTAACAGGGCGGCTACTTGAGCTCGTTTGCCACGCTGATAAGCCGGGCGTTTTTGGGCCTCTGTGCTCAAAAACGCATGTGTAAGCAAATTTAAGAAACATTATTTATCCATTAAGGCGAATTAGAAGCAATACTTCGGAATTCATATGCAATGTAAGCTAGTAGCTAATAAGTTGTAACATAGCGACTACTTGAGCTCGTCTGTCATGCTGATAAACCGCGCCTTTTTTGGGCCTCCCTGCTCAAAAGCGCTAATGTTTAGGCAGATTTAAGAAACGTTTATCCATTAAGGCGAATTAGAAGCAATATTTCAGAATTCATATGCAATGTAAGCTAGTAGCTAACGTGTTATAACAGGGCGCTTACTTGAGCTCGTCTGCCCTGCTGGGAAGCCGCGCGTTTTTTGGGCCTTTCTGCTCAAAATCGCCAATATTTGAGCAGATTTAAGAAACATTTATCCATTAAGGCGAATTAGAAGCAATACTTCGGAATTGGTATGCAATTAAAGCGAGTAGCTAACGAGTTGTAACAAAGCGGCTACTTGAGCTCATCTGTCGTCCCGTTAAGCCGCGCGTTTTTTGGGTCTATCTGCTAAAAATCGCCAATGTTTAAATGGATTTAAGAAACATTTATCCATTAGGGCCCATTAGATGAAATACATATGATTCATATGATTCATATGCAATTGATGAGAATAGCTAAGGAGTTATAACAGAGCGGCTATTTGAGCTCGTCTTCCATGCCGATAAGCCGCGTGTTTTTTGGGTCTCTCTGCTCAAAATCGCCAATGTATAAGCAGATTTAAGAGACCATTATTTATTAGGGCGGATTAGAAGCAACACTTCTTCGGAATTAAGTTTTCGATTGACGTGAATAACCAACGAGTGGTAGCCTAGCAGCTACACGTGTTCGCCCGCCTTTCTGATAAGCCGCGCGTTTTTTGGGACGTGGTGTTTAAAATTGTCAATCTGTAAACAAGCTTAAGAAAAGGTTATCCACGCGGCGGGTTAGAAGCAATAATTCATTGAAGCGAAGAGCCAAAACGCTCATAAGCTGTGCGTTTGTTGGTCGCGTTGCTCAAAATCTCTCAAAATCCATTCATGCGGATGAGAAGCGATAATTTTTTTGGAGATGTTAAGAAAAAAATGTTGAGTGTCGAAGCAATTTTTAATTGAAAAAAGAGACTTACCTTTAACTTCGAGTGTTGTAAGATTAGGATGTATGGTAATATTATATCGTGTGGGAATAACAAAATTAGGTAAACGAATATTATTCCATGGAAAAATTTGGCCGTTAGTAGCACGCGGAACAAACGTTTTTGTTTCGTTCCAATCATCATCTACGTAATTTGGAGGTTTAATTCCGGCACAGCTACAGTCTGAAAAAAGAGGAAAATTGATTGTGAGGAAGGGTTTGTGGATGTGGATGGAGGAGATTGTTAACTTACCGCTTTGTGGACCCGTGTATGCGATGATAACGGAAGCAGTAAAAAGTAGAGCAAAAACAATCGTGGCGATGCAAAGCGCTCGTTTTTGTGAACAAGCCGCAACTCCATTATTTTCGTACAAGCTTTTTTTGGTGGGTCCGGCAGGGCTTTCGGTTCCTGCAACACCGCCTACGTCACAGGCGTTACAAATAAGTGATGATGATTGACAGATGGAATGAGTGATATGTGGTGTATAAAGTGTACCTGTAAGAAACGCAACATCGTCAACATCTTGATCGCTCATTACTGATGGACCACGTCTCCAAACAACTGCTTCGACGTTACGTGGGCCGGTTACAATGGAAACCTTTATCAAAGGTTCTCTATTACTACCCTCCACAATTAATAATAATATTTAAACGACACTAAACGCACGTTCGAACTCAAAAGGTGCTCGAATTACCGAATTAGCGCATAACTGAAAACGAGATTAAATTAGAGCAAAATTTTTGGATTTTACGTAAGCACATTTTGACGAATTAATATAATGGCATTTGACGCATTAGGCGCACGAAGCTTTATTCCATCATTATTGAGTGCTACCGGAACCCGGAGTTCAGCACGAAAAGAAATTTTATGCGCGCATGTCTTCTTCCAGAAGGAGAGAAAGTTCGATAGATGTATGCGCCGCGACGCTTCAAATGTGATTGGTTTAAAAATGATTCTACCACGTGTTTTATGAATTTTATGAAACTTTAAACACACATGCATACAAAAAGTGCGCTCGTGCACATTTACTTTTTTAAATAATTTAAAAATACGTACAAGTTGGGGAAAAGCTGTGTTAGGTGAGCGACCAACTGGACGAGAGCCGAGAGACTCGAGAGAGAGAATCTCAAAAGCGGCGTTTTTTTAAAAAAATACAAAATTTAAAATACCTTGTGTGTGTATATTGCCGTTTTGCGTTTGCTTAAATTTTCCAATTGGTTCCATTTTTATAACGTCGGTTTGTTCACGACTAGGTGTCGGTGAATTTTGAGGCATTTTAATCAATTAAATCGTAAATCATAATAAGAACAAAACTTTTTCTAGCGATATCTAGATACAATCTTCTTACGACATAACCATCTAGATATCTATAACTAATTCTATAATACTAAAATGGATCTAATGGTTGAGTCAATTTATGGATCGATTGATTGTTATACACATGCCAATTTGAAGTATGATTCGCTTCAAATACCTTTTCGGATCAAAACGAGCGCGCCTTCCTTAATCCTTTTTAAAAACAAATCACATCACTAGTCAATTAAACAACTTATAGGTGTACAGAGTGTATCTGCGCTGTACAAACTGCAATAAAAGCTTTCAAAGCTTCAGAGTATGCGTGCTGGCGTTTATTCCTTTCAACGGATACATTTTATCTAACTCCGACTACAAATGACAGATGCAGTATTGATTTTCGATTACTAAATGTGCTTTATTAACATTTCGTCTCTCTACGACCCTCGTTCAATTTTAAGGGTGCTTCCCCAATTTTCGCACCACCACGCTAACTTTTGTAATTATCGATCTGATGTTTTCTCAATTGCGCAAGCCTTTATTTTCATCTCCGATACCCATGGATTATTTCGCCACAAGTGCCCACCTTCAATACTATATTCATCCTCAAAGGTTAACAGTTCTACAACCTACTTCTCACTTTTGACCTACATGTGCGCTCGATTATCTGTTGCTCTCATCTTTTTATCTAAACCATTCCAATTGCAAATTTATAAGATTATCGAGCGTTCGTTCAACCCTTCAAATTACTTTACCCTCTTCAACCACCATACAGGGTGGGCCACCAAACTTGTAGCGCTTGTCGATTTTTGACTGCAACCAAATAACAAATATCATTAAGTCAGTCCCACATATTAATTTCATAAATATTTTTTAAATGGGGGTGCATAGTTAGTTTAGGGTTGTTGAAATCTTAACATTTAAAGCCATAACTTTTCTTCTTACTATACCTATATCGGAGGTTAAAAATGCTCTAAGAAAAAATATCATGTTACGAAGCACTCAACCACTAAATATTTCCAAAAAGGAAGTTGCATCAACTCAAAAAACTGTAGCGTATATCTACTTTGGTTAAGTTCATATACGTTGCTTTGGTGTCGCCACATTACAGACTTCCATCACTTCCATTAATGCAATGTGTAAGACAGTGATGTATGGAACTTCTTTGTCATCTCTAGTTTGCTTGAAAAGTGCCATAAACGTGAGGCTACTCATTATATATTTATTATACTATGGTTTACCTCTATGATCTAGACTGACAATTTTTGACTGTAACCCAAGTAACAAATATCATTAGTCTAAATCTAGACTCAAAAAATCGTCAGGCGCTTCAAGTTTCGTGGCTCATCCTGTAGCTATTATACCTTGTGACAACAAAATAAATCCAAATTTTTTTATTAAACATGAAAAACTTACAAAAACTATCTAGTAACAAATTAATACTATAATATGTTAACAACATAATACTATAACGAAACTAACAATTGAAACCTACAAATTCAAATGAAACCTAGAAACTTTTTCTTAGAAATTGTACCAATTCCATGTCTCGGGGTATTAAAGTACTCCTTCGTGAATGTAAAGCACATGCATAGCTATCTTCAAAATATTGAGTTATATAACATTCTGCAGCTTCTTGTATTGCTTCCAAAGCTTCTCGTTGAACTCTTATACCTGCAGGTGCATACTCCATTATGATTTCTTGAATTAATCTAGTGAAAGGTAATTTAGGTATAAGAGTCTTTGGCGTTGCTTGATAGTAATTAATTTCTTTTAAAATTTTCGCACTAATTTTAAACGTCTTGTTGCCAACGATCATAAGCATTGCTCCGCTTTGCTTTTTCTTAGGTGCTATTTCTGTAACTTTCTTGCCAATTGGAATTGAAGAATGAGCTCTGATACGGCGGCGAGAGTTTGTTACAATTTTAGATGGTGGTTTTGAAGTACTTATTGAAGTACCATTTTGCACAGAACTTTTACGCTCTGACCTTCGTACTGCTGAACCATTAGTTTGACGAATAAAAGTGAACGACTTAACCATTTTTGTTATGAAACTGCAATATAAAATAGTGCGTTATAAATCTACATTTTGATAATATTTAACATACTTTATGCTTACAAATTAAATACAATCGACGAAAATCATAAAGAACAATAATAAATTAATTTTACTTACATGAAACTTCTTAACGAAAAATTGTCGGTAATTACCACTGTCACTTTAAACAAAAAGCCGGTATAGTAGTGAGCATAAAAGACGTAGTAGGTAACAAAAACAACCACGCATGCGCACACGTCGACCAATGCCATGACAGTATTACAGTAAAGCTTCCAATAAATAACGCCAGGGAAAATTTTTGAAAATGTTTCCCGCACCCAAAAACATTGTCGAGATTGATTCCACCAGTAAACGCTGAGCCTGGTTTTCTTAAAATGCCACTTTTATTTTAGTTCTAGTTGGCTAAATTTTGACTTAAAAAAAATCTTATTCGTGCAAAAAGATAAATCTTAATGGCCTACATTACCGATTAAAATTTTATTCCGATTGCTTTTAAAACAAAAAAGTTTTGCAGTATTCTTACATAACGTGAAACACACTGTAGAACTTTTATTTACTGTTGAAGGACACATAACCTGAGCCGCTGTGTTGTCAACCGTACTTGCACATGTGTATGTTGGATTGCATACCCAAAAAAATTAGAATAAAGTACCGATTTATTAGATGCTTGTATTTTGATTATCAAACATCAGAATTAGTTTAAATTGAATTTTAATTTAAAATTACATTAAATTAAAACAAGAAAGACACCTGTTACTGTATTAGTAAACTGAATCTTAGCCGCTGTGTTTTCAACCATACTTGCACGCGTGTATGTTGGGTTGCATATTCAAAATTAAAAAAAAATAAAATACCCATTGCATTGAATACCTTTATTTTCATCATAATTAATTTAAATCCTATTTTAATTAACTTTTTTGGTCGCTAAATCTAGAAATCTGCGCGTGCGGGTATTTAAGTTTGAAAAGTTGACAATTGACATATTAAAAAAATTAAGTTGGTACTGTTACTAAAATACCTGTCATATTTTTGTATATTTTTTAAGCTATTAAGCAATTAAAGCGATAGCTTTTTATCAAGTTTATTTACATACTTGTAATCGTTTTACAAGTTCATGGTTCACTAATAAAATCGGCTTTTAAGCGAGCACACCCATCTAACATAACCTTCAATTATGCCACCTTCAGCCGCTTTGCCTAAAGAAGCCCCCGAAGAAAATGTACTAGGTATAAACGCAATCTTACTCGGACCCCCAGGTTCGGGTAAAGGAACACAGGTAAACGAGTTGACGTAACATAATTAACCTTACTTATGTAACTTATTTTAAAGGCACCGCTATTGAAGGAAAGGTATTGCGTGTGTCACCTCTCGACAGGAGATATGTTGCGAGGCGAAATTCAATCAGGTTCTAAACTAGGAAGCCAACTTAAAAAAGTCATGGACGAAGGAAAGTTAGTAAGCGACGAATTAGTGGTTAATTTGATCGACACTAATTTAGATAAACCAGAATGTCGCAACGGTTTCTTATTGGATGGATTTCCTCGAACCGTTGTTCAAGCCGAAAAGGTACTTGGTTCTTGTTTAATGATTTTTAAGTCATTTATTTTTGTAGTTGGATGTGTTGTTAGAAAAACGTAAAACAGGTTTAGACGCTGTTATCGAATTTGGAATTGATGATAGTTTATTGGTGCGTCGTATTACTGGACGTTTAATTCATCCATCTAGTGGACGTTCGTATCATGAGGAGTTTCATCCACCTAAGAAACCGATGACTGACGACTTAACAGGTGAACCTTTGGTAAAACGATCCGATGACAATGTCGAAGCATTGAAAAAGCGTTTAGACTCTTATCATAAGCAAACTAAACCTTTGGTGAATTATTATCAACGTCGTAACTTACATTATTGTGTAGATGCGTCTAAAGCTGCAAGTGATGTTTTTAAAAATATCGACAGTATCTTTGTAAGAGCTCAAAACAGATTGAAAATGAAACTTTAATTTTTGTAAAAAAAATGTTATAAAATCAACTGGGGATTTAGTAGAAATAAATATTGTTAAATAATTTTATTTTTTCCAAATTTTACAAACGGTGCACACAATTAATCGTCGAACGCGTTAAAAAGGCTGTGACAAAGTGGGCAGATCTTTTTAATTCCTAAATATTTTTCTATAGTCCCATGATGACAAGTACGGCACACTTTTTGTTTTACATTCCGACTTATGATCGGCCTTCCTGATGCAACGCAAGTTTGAAATTGACCGTCACAGTAAGGACACTTTATTTCCCTGTAAAGAAAATTGCCAATTATACAATTCTTAAGTTAAAATCGAGAAAAATAAATTTTATTTCCTTTCTCGATGTTTTGAGTTCCTCTGATTCTAAAAATCGGAAAAAATTTTCTTTGGCAAACTAATCTTTTAAAAGAAATTTATACAGGGTGTCCAAAAATAAGGTTATTTTGGGCGCATATTTGCAAATTTGGGTGAAATTCATTTTTACTTGGCTATAAGATAGTACATCTGAGCCCCAATTGAAAAACAAAATTTCAAATTTTTTTATTCAAAATGGCGGCCTTTAGAACGATTGTCCCATTTTGTGGTTTTTCCCTTATAACTTGGCCGGTAATTATTATTATAAAAATTTAAAAACGGCATTTTACAGTCAAAATATAGGGCTTTCGTCCTAACTAAGTGGATTTTTAAAATTATTTCAAAATTGCCTACTTTTAAGCGGCCAAAGTAGGTCGAAATTTTGATATGGATTTTCTGAAGAACTGGCCCGTGCGTTTTTTTAATTTTTGAACATATTATAGACAACGTAATTCTCTATCTAATTCTAAATTTTTAAAATCTTGTATGATGCGGATTCGGAGTTACAATTTTTTGAATTTCAAAACTCTCTAATTCCTTTTGAAATAGAAATGAAAACATGAAAATGGATATATATATCAATCCCATGAATATCTATTATTTGACACTATTTTCGATTAACAAAACGCTTCCGGTTTAACCAGAAATGGGATCAAATTTCTTAATTCAAATGGAACACCCTGTATATTTTTCAATATTTTGAAAACTCGTAAAATTAGCTTTCTGAAGACGTGCAAGAAAATTTCCTCATATGGCCACATCCGTTGTTTTTTGAGTTAATTCTTACCATTCGTTAATTTCAGACTGACAGTTGGAACAGTTGATAAGCTGTAGATGTGGGGAGTTTGTAGGTTCTTGTGAAAAGAAAATTTTTAAAGCCAACTTATTGTATTCGTTTTTTTCATCATTTGAAAGCTACAAAAAAAATTAATTTGCCTGGATTGACTAGAATAGGACATATTTAGAATTTAACTTACGCCTTTTAACGAGTTAAGTTTAACGAACATTCTCGAACACAAACTAAATGCTCCTTCGAAATATGAAGCGAGCGCTAAAAGTGCATAAATCTCTTCAGGGGGTATAAGAGACGAGTACGTTTGAAGCTTATATAAAGTACACAAAGCGTCTGATGTTTTTCTAGTGAGTAGTTGTCGATGGGCTAACATGTAGAAATGAAAAGCTTCAACGTTCCTCCAACCGTTTTCCAAAAGTACCGTATCCGGTAAACTATCAATTTGGTCATCTAAAAATGTTAAAAGCGTTAAGATGGGTTCTAACGAATCGGTGGGAAAGTTGATATTTAGACATTCCGCTCGTAACCGTTAGCGACTTTAATATCCGGTTTATATCACTAATAATCATAATTTTTGATAGGGTAAGGTTCAAAGAAGGCAATGACATATTTGTATATATGAAATAAGAGCCTGATTAGTGAGAAAAGTTCAATTGAACTTGGTGTAATTCAAAAAAAATAAAGGGATGTTGGGTAAAAACAACATCTAAGTTCAATTGGACTTTTCTCACTAATTAGGCTCTTATTTCCTATATACAAATATGTCATTGCCTTCTTTGAACATTACCCTATCAGGAATTATGACTATTAGTGATATCAACCGGATATTAAAGTCGCTAAAGGTTACGAACGGAATGTCTAAATATTACCTTTACCCCCACATTCCGCTTGTAACGGACCGTTAGCGCCTTCAATATCCAGTTGATATCAGTAATAGTGATAATTCCTACATACAAATATGTCATTGCCTTTTTTGAACCTTACCTTATCAGATATTATGATTATTAGTGATATAAACCGGATATTAAAGTCGCTAACGGTTACGAGCGGAATGTCTAAATATCAACTTTCCCGCCCATTCGTTAAAAAGCGCCCTCTTAAGTAAAGTTAAAATTGCACGCTTTACCAGTTGTGCTCTCTTTTTTGTACAGTTCGATCAGACGTGCCGCATAAACGTAAATTCGTTTAATTTTTAACGGATTCTTGTTCGACTTATTAAACTCTTTTTCTGCCAACTAAAAATAATTTAACGTAGAGGTTTGTTTTGAAATAGTTTAAATGTTACTTTGACCGTATATTTGGCTGCCGTGAACCAGTATTTTGCTTGAACATTGATTTCAATCGCTCGATTTATTTTCCCTTCTTTAACTAAGTGATCTGAGTATTCTACAAAAAGTTTTGCTACTTGGTGCATTCGGTGTTTTTTTGCTATTGAAACCGCTTGATCCCAATGTTGGTTAAGTACGCTGATGTTGATCGCGTTGTCGATATCGTTAATCTGTAATGTTTAGAGAGGTTGTCATTTTAGAAAAAAAAAAAAAGTGGGCGTTTACTTTTAAATACGCTCTTATTGCGGACGCATAGTCTCCTTCGGCTATAAATATTTTAGCCAAATACTTAAGTAATGGGTCGTTGTTATCAGCTTGATCCATTATAATTTCCAACGCTCGATAATCTTGTAGTTGGCAGTACGACTCGATCATTTTTTCGTTATTTTGTGCCAATTCGTAATATTCAATAGCCGCACTCCTAAATCAACAATTTAAATCTTTATTAAACAATTTAAGTCTTAAATACCAATTATTAATATGTGTAAAATAGTCTCCTGTACGATTATAAGCCGTTTCTAAGAGTTTATCAGGTGCGGATACTCCATTTTTCATAATTTGTATAGCACGAAACCAGTCGCCTAGTGTAACACGCAAATTTAACGCCAAGTCTCTGAAATGTAAATTTAAGCCTACTTTCTTTTTTAATACCACTTTTTAAACCTTCGATCGTCTTCCGTGTACAACTTTTCGGCCTCGTCAAAATTTTTAAAATAACCCGCCACAGATGCCTTTTTAACAGACGTACTCATTCCATCTAGTTGTTTAACAAACTGAATGCCCGTGTAATCGTTAGATCTAATAAAAGCTTCTTCGGCCACTTTAAGATTGAGGCCTTTGAGAGCGGCTTCGCCTAACAATCGCCTAAAATTTAATTTATTGTTAGGACATCGCTGTTAACTTTTTTTTTTTTTTAATTACCATAAACGAGGATGAGGGTTGTCTTCTATAAACTGTGCCGCTTCTGTAATACCGACTTTTTCTAATAATTCTCTCGTGTCTCTCAAACTTTTAATTTCTAACTTAAACAAATGTTCTTTCGATGGTTTTTCGGGTGTTTCCATAAGTTCGTCCAAAAGAACTGCTTGAATTTCTAAATTCTGAAATATTTTACAATTTTCAATACAAAAAAAATTTCCCGTTACAGTACTCCATCCCGTTTAATGCCGTGATGTAGAAATTTTATTACCGTAATTTACCGTTTTTTATTAAAATTAATTACCATATAGTTGGACAGTAATGTAAGTTGTAATTTTTCCGGAAAATTACGAACTTAATACCGTAAATCATGAACTTATTCATGAAATCATTCAGTTGGGCAGTGATGTAAGTTGTAATTTTTGTCGTAAATTAACATGGTAATACCGTAAATTGTGAACTTATTACCGTAATTTACCGTTATAAATTACCGTTAATTACCATTTAATTGGGCAGTGATGTAATTTTTGCGGTAAATCACGAACTTAATACCGTAAATCATGAACTTAATACCGTAATTTACCGTTTTAAATTACCGTGAATTACCTTTTAGTTGGACAGTAATGTAAGTTGTAATTTTTGAGGTAAATTACGAACTTAATACCGTAAATCATGAACTTATTCATGAAATCATTCAGTTGGGCAGTGATGTAAGTTGTAATTTTTGTCGTAAATTAACATGGTAATACCGTAAATTGTGAACTTAATACCGTAATTTACCGTTATAAATTGCCGTTAATTACCATTTAATTCGGCAGTGATGTAATTTTTGCGGTAAATCACGAACTTAATACCGTAAATCATGAACTTAATACCGTAATTTACCGTTTTAAATTACCGTTAATTACCATTTAGTTGGACAGTAATGTAAGTTGTAATTTTTGCCGTAAATTATTAAGATAATACCTTAAATTGTGAACTTAATACTGTAATTTACCGGTAAGTTACCGTTTTAAATTACCGTTAAATACCATTTAGTTGGGCAGTGCTGTAAGTTGTAATTTTTGCCGTAAATTACGAACTTAATACCGTAAATCATGAACTTATTCATGAAATCATTCAGTTGGGCAGTGATGTAAGTTGTAATTTTTGTCGTAAATTAACATGGTAATACCGTAAATTGTGAACTTAATACCGTAATTTACCGTTATAAATTGCCGTTAATTACCATTTAATTGGGCAGTGATGCAATTTTTGCGGTAAATCACGAACTTAATACCGTAAATCATGAACTTAATATCGTAATTTACCGTTTTAAATTACCTACCGTTAATTACCATTTAGTTGGACAGTGATGTAAGTTGTAATTTTTGCGGTAAATTACGAACTTAATACCGTAAATCATGAACTTATTCATGAAATCATTCAGTTGGGCAGTGATGTAAGTTGTAATTTTTGTCGTAAATTAACATGGTAATACCGTAAATTGTGAACTTATTACCGTAATTTACCGTTATAAATTGCCGTTAATTACCATTTAATTGGGCAGTGATGCAATTTTTGCGGTAAATCACGAACTTAATACCGTAAATCATGAACTTAATATCGTAATTTACCGTTTTAAATTACCTACCGTTAATTACCATTTAGTTGGACAGTGATGTAAGTTGTAATTTTTGCGGTAAATTACGAACTTAATACCGTAAATCATGAACTTATTCATGAAATCATTCAGTTGGGCAGTGATGTAAGTTGTAATTTTTGTCGTAAATTAACATGGTAATACCGTAAATTGTGAACTTATTACCGTAATTTACCGTTATAAATTACCGTTAATTACCATTTAATTGGGCAGTGATGTAATTTTTGCGGTAAATCACGAACTTAATACCGTAAATCATGAACTTAATACCGTAATTTACCGTTTTAAATTACCGTGAATTACCTTTTAGTTGGACAGTAATGTAAGTTGTAATTTTTGAGGTAAATTACGAACTTAATACCGTAAATCATGAACTTATTCATGAAATCATTCAGTTGGGCAGTGATGTAAGTTGTAATTTTTGTCGTAAATTAACATGGTAATACCGTAAATTGTGAACTTATTACCGTAATTTACCGTTATAAATTACCGTTAATTACCATTTAATTGGGAAGTGATGTAATTTTTGCAGTAAATCACGAACTTAATACCGTAAATCATGAACTTAATACCGTAATTTACCGTTTTAAATTACCGTTAATTACCATTTAGTTGGGCAGTAATGTAAGTTGTAATTTTTGCCGTAAATTATTAAGAAAGTACCTTAAGTTGTGTACTTAATACCGTAATTTACCGGTAAGTTACCGTTTTAAATTATCGTTAAATACCATTTAGTTGGGCAGTGATGTAAGTTGTAATTTTTGCTGTAAATTACGAACTTAATACCGTAAATCATGAACTTATTCATGAAATCATTCAGTTGGGCAGTGATGTAAGTTGTAATTTTTGTCGTAAATTAACATGGTAATACCGTAAATTGTGAACTTATTACCGTAATTTACCGTTATAAATTACCGTTAATTACCATTTAATTGGGCAGTGATGTAATTTTTGCGGTAAATCACGAACTTAATACCGTAAATCATGAACTTAATACCGTAATTTACCATTTTAAATTACCGTTAATTACCATTTAGTTGGACAGTAATGTAAGTTGTAATTTTTGCCGTAAATTATTAAGATAATACCTTAAATTGTGAACTTAATATCGTAATTTACCGGTAAGTTACCTTTTTAAATTACCGTTAATTACCATTTAGTTGGGCAGTAATTTAAGTTGTAATTTTTGTCGTAAATTAACAAGGTAATACCGTAAATTACATCACTGGTTTACTATTTAACACCCAGCGTCGTCATATGACGACAGACACATTTAATTTTTTATGACCTTATGCTACTTTCGACTCTTTTTATTTTTTTGAAATCCAAAATTTGAAATTTTGTGCTTGGGCGTTAATAGGTTTTAATGTTTTACCTGAAAACTGCAAATGTAACCAGAACTTGAAATGGGTTCTTCAGGATAAATTCCTTTAAATATATACATTCTGGTCTTCTCCATTATTGCGAGTAATTGTGGGTTGTCATTAGCCCAACACATTGCCCAAACATCCTTCCGTTCTAATCGAGTATTTTGTTTCGCATTATAATGTATGGACGCTTCTGTAATATCGAGCACTGTCAAAACTCCCGTCACATCAATTACCGCAAGACGCCTACAAACATTAAATTACTATCCAAAAAACATATTGTTTTTTGCTTACGTCGAATTACAATTAAGTAACATTTTATGTGGTCGAACGTTTAAAGTGTGAGTATTAATCATAACTACACGTGGTACAGTTAACTGTTTTATAATACCAGACTCTTTACCGATAATTAAGTACTTGTCGGAGAGAGCAACACAAGAAATAGGATCGAGGGAGTCGCGAGTGTCAAGTTTTGGTGATTCGCTTCCTGGCAGCTTATAATCTTTAGCAATTAAAAAAGGCCCATCTGGATCTTGATCAACGTGGAAGATTTCACACCTCGAATCCCTTACTGCAACAAAACTTTTTCATTCCGTTCTTACAATTAAGTGACTACTTACGTTGCACGGTAGATGATTTGGGAGTTTTGTACTGCCATAAAAGGTAGTTGTTTTTCGAAGCGGCAACAACGTGAGAACTATTCATAGCGACGTATTTAATTTCGATATCGGTGTATTGGCCTGTTAAATTACAAATTGTAAGGGTGTTTCATTGGAGATCTACTTACCATCGACTGGTGTTCCTAACGTGTTACACAAGAGAAGTCCGTATTGTTTAGTCGACTTATCATTATTAACGTGTATAGCCAAAACACAGTGATCTTTATAAGCTGCCATTGCTAAAAGCGCAGGAACGTATCGAATGTGACACTGATTATTTGATATATCCCAAAATGAGACACAAATGCCAGCTTTTTGTAAACGACACGAGCTAAATACAACCGTATTTTTGAAATAGCACCACTTGTAATCGGGTCGAATGTTAGCAAAATAAACAGACGAGTCGATCCCTAAAGCTATTCTTAAAGATCCTTCTTCCCAAGAACAACTCGAAACCATTTGACCGGGCAAATTTAAAGTTCTTAAATGCTAAAATCATTCAAAAAGAATTAAAAAAGAAAAACAACGGATGTTGGGATCGAACCTATGACTTCTGCGTGCAAGCAGAATTTTTAGACATGAACTGTCTAAAGTACTAATTTAATTATTTTTAATTTGGCATAAATTGAAGTTCAAAATATACATTATTTTATATCTTCAGAAAGCTAATTTTAGGAACTTTTAAAATATTGAAAAATATACAGGGTGTTCCATTTAAAATAAAAAATTTGATCCCATTTCCGGTGAAACCGGAAGTCAAAATATAAAGTGTTTGGTATCGTGTAAAAGCTAATTTTACGAGCTTTCAAAATATTTAAAAATATACAGGGTGTTCCTAAAAATTTTGATATTTTTGTAATTTCCGGTTTAACCGGAAGCGTTTTGTTAACCGAAAATAGTGTCAAATAATAGATATTGATGGGATTAATATATATATCCATTTTCAAGTTTTCATTTCCATTACAAAAGAAATTAGAGATTTTTGAAGTTTTGACATTCAAAAAATCATTACTCCAAAACGGCTCGAGCGATTTTGATAAAAATTTATATTTCGATAGAGAATTAAGTTGTCTGTAACATATCGCAAAAAGAAAAAATATGGCAAAGGAAATTTTGAGAAAATCCAATTCAAAATTTTGACCTACTTTAGTCCCTTAAAGGCAGGCAATTTTTAAACAATTTTGAAAATTGACTTAGTTAGGACGAAAGTCCTATATTTTGGCTATACAATGCCGTTTTGAAATTTTTATAATAATAATTACAGGCCAAGTTATAAGGGAAAAACCACAAAATGGGACAATCGATCTATTGGCCGCCATTTTGAATAAAATACTTTGAAATTTTTTTTTTCAATTTGGGCTCAAGTGTAACATCTTATGGCCAAGTAGAAACGAAATTTGGGCTAAATTTGCAATTATGCGCCCAAAATAACCACCTTATTTTTGAACACCCTGTATAGATTTCTTATAAAAGCTTAGTTTTCCAATGAAATAATTTTAAAGTGGCTAAAATCATATTTCATCAAAATCGGTTCAGTAGTTTTTGCTCTAAGGTGGGTACATACATCCTGACATTTTGGTTCAAAAAATTAAAAATTTTTTTTTTGCATTTTTGGAATCTTTTTCTTAGATTGGTAAAAGTTAAAAAGAGAAAAACTATTTTAACACTTACATCTCCAAACGAACTGAAAAATTGCACGACGTTTATGTATTTGTTTTCATCTTTTTGATGTTGTTGGCCTACAACGGCAATTAACGAACCGTTATGATTCCAAGAACAGCTTGTAATACTCATTTTAGCATCCACAAATATGGGATCTAAAATTTAAATTATTGACAGTGGCAAGAACTTTTGGATTTCTTACTTTGATCGCTTTCGCTACACATCAACTGGATGTAACCGTTCTCGTAACAAATAGCCAAAGTAGGGCACAACGAATACAAGTGACCAAATTTACCATTATACCAATCGATACTAATTATTGGATTGTCCACTGTGGGCGAATTGTATAATTTCAAACAAACTATATCGATAGGCATCTAAAACAATTCTTACGAAAACTATGTTTTTGCTTTTATTAAACTTACTATGTAGTTGCCTAAATTATCATAAAGGTGTACTTGTCCATTTTTTAAACCGAATAAAAGCAATTTACCATCTGGAGACCATTGAACTTTTGATAATGGTACACTCTTTAATTCTTTACCCCAAATCCTATTACCATCTACAGAACCTACTATCACAGCACCGTCTTCATAAATAATACATATTTTAGACCCATCCGCATTCCAAGCCATACCAACAACGATCGATTTCTTCCTATTATTAATCATTTCTTCGTACCAAGTACCCTACAAAAATATTAACTCAAAACCCCTTATTTTTAATTTACAACACACCTTATACAACATCCAAACTATAATTATTCCATTTTGATCACTTGTGGTTAAACGTTGATGTTTTTGATTCCAAGTTATAACTTGTATACTTTCTGAATGCCCTTCCAACGTTTGATTCATAGATAAATTATTCGAAGCCGTTAGTCCTTTAGACTTGTTAACATTACTTTCGTTACCTTAAACGTTAGTTTTAAAACAAACTATTTATGCGTTTTAATTTATAAATACCCGAATCTAGCTTTAATACTTTCAAAAGACCTCCTTCGCCACCGATAGCTATGTAATTGTCTTCTTTGTTCCATGCTATACAGTTTATTCTTGTATTATTCGGAATCGCAATCTATTTAAATCAATTTAATTAATAATTATTTGTTACAATGGGAATAAATACCTTTTTACTTAAATAAATATACATTTTATAAAATTTGACAGGTTAACGTAAATACAAACACTGAGCTGTCATGGAAACGAAACGTCAACTAATTCTCATTTGTTCCAAATCCATTTGTTCTAAAATTTTGAAGTTGCTTTTTAGAAATTAATATTTATTGTTATATAAGATGTTACGAACAATAAATATATTATAAAATTACGCCACAATAGAAATAAAGTCGTTAAGAAAATTAAATTTAATTAAATTTTTATTTGCTCTAAATTTTATCACTTCCAATCTTTTGGAATTTTGAAGTTGCTTGTATGTTACTTTAGAAATTAAATTTTATTGTTATACAATATGTTACGAACAATAAATATATTATAAAATTATGCTACAATAGAAATAAAGTCGTTAAAAAACATTAAATTCTCATTTGGTCTAAATTTTATTACTTCCAATGTGACCTCGTACTTTGCCAGATGTTCTAAAGTCCAAGTCCAAATTAGTTTTAATTTTAATTTATTTTATTACACAAAATGTTACGAACAATAAAATTAGTACAAAAATCCAACCAAATTACAAATGAGTTTGTAAAAAGGTAACGATCGTTAGTTGGAATTAAAATGAAGGTAATATTTGAAATTTTTAGATATTTGGCTACGGCCGCACAAGCAAAAACTCAAGAAAAACCAGCTACAAATGAAAATTTATCATTTACAATGAACCTATTTCGGGGCCAAATTGAAGGAAAAGAAGTGTTTCCTTATCCAAACGTATTATCCACCGATCAAAAGGAAAATGTTCAAATGCTTATAGATCCTGTTGAAAAATTTTTTAGTGTTAGTATACTTGTAGTACTTTAGAACAAATTTAAACATAAACTTGTTAGGAAGTCAATAATGCTGCTAAAAATGATTCAGAAGAAGGTGCCGATGAGAAAACTTTATCAACTTTGTGGGAATTAGGACTGTTTGGTTTGCAAGTTCCTGTCGAGTACGGTGGGTTGGGTTTGAATAACACCCAATACGCTCGTTTAGTTGAAATTGTTGGAGTTAACGATTTAGGTTGGTTGTAAAGGTTAAAGAAGTAATTTTTAGTTTTTGGTAAATTTTAGGTCTTGGTATTACGTTAGGAGCTCATCAGTCAATAGGTTTTAAAGGCATTTTACTTTATGGAAGTCCAGAACAGAAGACAAAGTACTTACCTAAAGTAACATCTGGGACATATGCGGCGTTTTGTTTAACTGAACCATCGTCTGGGTCCGATGCAGGATCGATTCGGTACTTTTGTAATTTTAAAGCTTTTGTACTTGTTGTAATTTTTTTATTTTAGCTCTCGAGCTGTACTGTCTGATGATGGTAAATATTATGTTTTAAATGGGTCTAAAATTTGGATTAGTAACGGTGGTATTGCTAATATTATGACTGTTTTTGCTCAAACGTCGGTTGTTGATGCAAAAAGTGGTGGTACAAAGGATAAAGTAACGGCGTTTATAGTTGAAAGGAGTTTCGGTGGTGTTACTAGTGGGCCACCAGAAAAGAAAATGGGTATTAAAGCGTCGAATACTGCAGAAATATTTTACGAGGATGTTAAGATTCCTGTTGAAAATGTTTTGGGTGGAGTTGGAAATGGGTTTAAGGTTGCTATGAATATTTTAAATAATGGTCGTTTTGGAATGGCTGCCGTTTTATCTGGAACAATGAGAGCGTGTACTAAAAAGGCAGTCGAGTTTGCTACAACTCGCATACAATTCGGTAAACGGTTGGATTCTTTTGACGGTATTAAAGAAAAATTGGCAAGAATGGCTATGTTACATTACGTTACCGAATCTATGGGTTACATGATTTCGTCTAATATGGATAACGGATCGCAACATTATCATCTCGAAGCGGCCGTATCGAAATGTTTTGCGTCTGAAGCTGCTTGGTACGTTTGTGACGAAGCTATTCAAATTATGGGTGGTATGGGTTTTATGAAAGAAACTGGTTTAGAGCGTGTTCTTAGGGATTTAAGAATATTTAGAATTTTTGAAGGCACTAACGATATTTTAAGACTGTTTGTCGCTTTAACTGGTATTCAGTATGCTGGAGCACACTTGAAGGAATTACAAAAAGCTTTCAAAAATCCAACAGCTCACTTAGGATTAATTTTTGGAGAAGCTTCTAAACGAGTCGGGAGAACTGTAGGGCTCAGTTCACCACCCAGTATGGATCATTTAGTACACAATGAGCTTGCGGCTTCGTCAAAACTTGTTGCAGAGGTAAAAAGTTGTTCTTTTTAAATTGTAAAATAATTGTAAATTTGTAGAATATTGACGCATTTGGACAATGTGTCGAAAAATTATTAATTAAACACGGCAAAAGTATCGTGGACGAACAACTCATTCTTAATAGGCTCGCAAATATCACTTTTGATGTTTATAGCAGTGTTGTCGTTTTGTCTCGAGCTTCGACATCGTTAAATAATAATTCACCTAGTGCCTTACATGAGAAGCTAATGGCCGAAGCTTGGGTTCAAGAAGTAAGTTTAATATCGATTAAAATTCGTTTTTAAAATAATTGTTTTATAGGCTGCAAGACGTACTAAACATAATTTGAAAGCCGTCACCACAACTAGCAGTATTGAAAACTTTGCTAAATTAAATTCTATTGGAAAAAATATATGCGAGGCTGGAGGAATTGTACAAATTAATCCGTTGAATGTTTAAGTTTTTAAACAAATTTTACACCCATATTTTTGTAATAGTGCGTCTAGGTAATGGTGCTTTAAGTAATATTTTTATATTTGTTTGTATTAAGTTTGTGCTTTATTCTTATACAGGGTGGTTCATTGAAACGAACGTCTTCAATAGCTCCCTAACCGTTTGAAATAAGGCATACATTTAAATACAAAAGTTATTCAACTCGTTAAGGAGCATAACCTAAACTTATTTTCATCTGTACAGGGTGTTTCATTACTGCTCGGCAAGAACATTTTAAATTTTTTTAAATGGAACACCCTGTATATTTTTCTATATTTCGACTTGGAATTAAGTCGCCTACATGGTCATATTAAATTTTTTCAATTTCTCGGCGGTGTTGCCAAGTTATTAATTTTTAACTAAAAAAAATGGCCTCAACACGTGCTGTTTTATAAAATCGTACTAAAGCCTTTGTTCAAGCAATAATAACGAAATTTTTTTCCTAGATAGTTATGACTATCCTCTATGTCTATCCTATGGAATTAAAAACGTTCGATTAAATTATACAGGGTGTACAACCTCTAGATCAGCCTTCTCTTCTTGAAATTGAATATTGGATTCTCTAACTGACGATTCTTCCAAATTACCTAAATTGATTCCTTTTTTCAATTTTTAAGACTGGCTGGTTTTGGTTGTGTCATTTCAACTTGTTTTTTTTTTAATTTGTTGTGGTTGTGTTAATTTTCTTGTGGTTTTTCTATTGTATCGCAAGTTTGTCTCTCTGCTTTTATTACAATGTTATCTGGTCCAGCATTACTGCTCCCTTGAGTATTAACAACTTGTATAGGTTCTTTTAAAGCACTTCACAACTGACGATTTGCTCGTAAAGATTTATAGAATTTGATAGTATTCGTTGAAAATATATGGTTGCATTTGAAAATAACGAGTTATGGTCATTTGAAAATGAGTAACTTTGGGTCGCTTTAATAAACACCCTGTACAATTCAATCAAACTTTTTTAATTTCATAGCATAGGGGATAGTTTTAACTACCTAGGAAAAAACTTTTGTTGTTATTCTTTGAACAACGGCTTTAGTACGATTTTATAAAGCAACACGTGTTGCGGGCATTTTTTAGAGAAATTAGAGAAAAACCGCGGAGAAATTAAAAAAATTTAATATGACCATGTAGGCGACTTAATTCCAAGTCGAAATATATAAAAATAAACAGGGTGTTCCATTTAAAAAAAATAAAAATGTTCTTGCCGAGCACTAATACAACACCCTGTAGAGCTGAAAATAATTTTAGGTTATGCTTCTTAAGGAGTTGAATAACTTTTGTATTTAAATGTATGTCTTATTTCAAACGGCTAGGAAGCTATCGAAGACGGTCGCTTCAGTGAATCACCCTGTATTTTAACAGTATTTTTTGTTAAACTCTATTTCTGTACTAAGGTCAATAATAAAATATCTGTGATCACAACATGACTTTTGCGTACGTATCATTGGAAAGCTAATTTTATGAGCTTTCAAAATTTCAAAAATATACAGGGTGTCCATTTAAATTAAGAAAGTTGCCCCTATTAATTACAAAAACAATGATCAATTTTTGAAATTATATCTTTCAAAAATCATAATTCCGGTCCTGCTCCATAGAAGTTAATAAAATATGGGGCATTCAATAGAGAATTACGAGGTCTATAATATATCCAAAATTGAAAAAAATGGCCAGAGCCGATTTTGAGATATGCTATTTTTGAAATTTTATCTTTCAAAAAATCATAATTCCGGTCCTGCTCCATAGAAGTTAATAAAATATGGGGCATTCAATAGAGAATTACGAGGTCTATAATATATCCAAAATTGAAAAAAATGGCCAGAGCCGATTTTGAGATATGCAATTTTTGAAATTAAATCTTTCAAAAAAACATAATTTCGGTCCTGCTTCATAGAAGTTAATAGAATTTGGCGCATTTAATAGAGAATTACGACGTCTATAATATAACCAAAAATAAAAAAATGGAGACGATTTTCTGATATACAATTTTTGAAATTTTATCTTTCAAAAAATCATTATTTCTGTCCTGCTCCATAGAAGTTATAGAAATATGGGGCATTCAATAGAGAATTACGATGTCTATAACATACCAAAAATAAAAAAAAATGGCCAGCGCCGATTTTCTGATATATATACAATTTTTAAAATTTAATCTTTCAAAAAAACATAATTTCGGTCCTGCTTCACCGAAGTTAATAAAATATGGTGCATTTAATAGAGAATTACGTCTATAATATATCCAAATTTCCAAAAAATGGACAGAGCTGATTTTGAGATATGCAATTTTTGAAATTTTATCTTTCAATAAATCATAATTCCGGTCCTGCTCCATAGAAGTTAATAAAATATGGGGCATTCAATAGAGAATTACGACGTCTATAATATATCCAAAATTGAAAAAAATGGCCAGAGCCGATTTTGAGATATGCAATTTTTGAAATTAAATCTTTCAAAAAAACATAATTTCGGTCCTGCTTCATAGAAGTTAATAGAATATGGCGCATTTAATAGAGAATTACGACGTCTATAATATAACCAAAAATAAAAAAATGGAGACGATTTTCTGATATACAATTTTTGAAATTTTATCTTTCAAAAAATCATTATTTCTGTCCTGCTCCATAGAAGTTATAGAAATATGGGGCATTCAATAGAGAATTACGATGTCTATAACATACCAAAAATAAAAAAAAATGGCCAGCGCCGATTTTCTGATATATATACAATTTTTAAAATTTAATCTTTCAAAAAAACATAATTTCGGTCCTGCTTCACCGAAGTTAATAAAATATGGTGCATTTAATAGAGAATTACGTCTATAATATATCCAAATTTCCAAAAAATGGACAGAGCTGATTTTGAGATATGCAATTTTTGAAATTTTATCTTTCAATAAATCATAATTCCGGTCCTGCTCCATAGAAGTTAATAAAATATGGGGCATTCAATAGAGAATTACGACGTCTATAATATATCCAAAATTGAAAAAAATGGCCAGAGCCGATTTTGAGATATGCAATTTTTGAAATTAAATCTTTCAAAAAAACATAATTTCGGTCCTGCTTCATAGAAGTTAATAGAATATGGCGCATTTAATAGAGAATTACGACGTCTATAATATAACCAAAAATAAAAAAATGGAGACGATTTTCTGATATACAATTTTTGAAATTTTATCTTTCAAAAAATCATTATTTCTGTCCTGCTCCATAGAAGTTATAGAAATATGGGGCATTCAATAGAGAATTACGATGTCTATAACATACCAAAAATAAAAAAAAATGGCCAGCGCCGATTTTCTGATATATATACAATTTTTAAAATTTAATCTTTCAAAAAAACATAATTTCGGTCCTGCTTCACCGAAGTTAATAAAATATGGTGCATTTAATAGAGAATTACGTCTATAATATATCCAAATTTCCAAAAAATGGACAGAGCTGATTTTGAGATATGCAATTTTTGAAATTTTATCTTTCAATAAATCATAATTCCGGTCCTGCTCCATAGAAGTTAATAAAATATGGGGCATTCAATAGAGAATTACGACGTCTATAATATATCCAAAATTGAAAAAAATGGCCAGAGCCGATTTTGAGATATGCAATTTTTGAAATTAAATCTTTCAAAAAAACATAATTTCGGTCCTGCTTCATAGAAGTTAATAGAATATGGCGCATTTAATAGAGAATTACGACGTCTATAATATAACCAAAAATAAAAAAATGGAGACGATTTTCTGATATACAATTTTTGAAATTTTATCTTTCAAAAAATCATTATTTCTGTCCTGCTCCATAGAAGTTATAGAAATATGGGGCATTCAATAGAGAATTACGATGTCTATAACATACCAAAAATAAAAAAAAATGGCCAGCGCCGATTTTCTGATATATATACAATTTTTAAAATTTAATCTTTCAAAAAAACATAATTTCGGTCCTGCTTCACCGAAGTTAATAAAATATGGTGCATTTAATAGAGAATTACGTCTATAATATATCCAAATTTCCAAAAAATGGACAGAGCTGATTTTGAGATATGCAATTTTTGAAATTTTATCTTTCAATAAATCATAATTCCGGTCCTGCTCCATAGAAGTTAATAAAATATGGGGCATTCAATAGAGAATTACGACGTCTATAATATATCCAAAATTGAAAAAAATGGCCAGAGCCGATTTTGAGATATGCAATGTTTGAAATTAAATCTTTCAAAAAAACATAATTTCGGTCCTGCTTCATAGAAGTTAATAAAATAGAGAATTACGTCTATAATATATCAAAATTTCCAAAAAATGGACAGAGCTGATTTTGAGATATGCAATTTTTGAAAATTTATCTTTCAATAAATCATAATTCCGGTCCTGCTCAATAGAAATTAATAAAATATGGTGCATTTAAAAGAGAATTACGAGGTCTATGATATATCCAAAAATGAAAAAATAGGGCATAGCCGATTTTAAGATATACAATTTTTGAAATTATATCTTTCAAAAAATCATAATTCCGCTCCTGCTCCATAGAAGTTAATAAAATATGGGGCATTCAATAGAGAATTGCGATGTCTATAACATACCAAAAGTAAAAAAAAAATGGCCAGAGCCGATTTTGAGATATACAACTTTTAAAATTTTATTAAAAAAAAAATCATAATTCCGGTCCTGCTCCATAGAAGTTAATAAAATATGGGGCATTCAATAGAGAATTACAATGTCTATAACATAACAAAAGTAAAAAAAAATGGCCAGAGCCGATTTTGAGATATGCAATTTTATCTTTCAAAAAATCATAATTACGGTCCTGCTCCATAGAAGTTAATAAAATATGGTGCATTCAATAGAGAATTACGATGTCTATAACATACCAAAAGTAAAAAAAAAATGCCAGAGCCGATTTTGAGACATGCAATTTTTGAAATTTTATCTTTCAAAAAATCATAATCCGGTCCTGCTCCATAGAAGTTAATAAAATATGAGGCATTCAATTGAGAATTACGATGTCTATAACATACCAAAAGTAAAAAAAAATGGCCAGAGCCGATTTTGAGATATGCAGTTTTTGAAATTTTATCTTTCAAAAAATCATAATTCCGCTCCTGCTCCATAGAAGTTAATAAAATATGGGGCATTCAATAGAGAATTACGATGTCTATAACATACCAAAAGTAAAAAAAAAATGCCAGAGCCGATTTTGAGACATGCAATTTTTGAAATTTTATCTTTCAAAAAATCATAATCCGGTCCTGCTCCATAGAAGTTAATAAAATATGGGGCATTCAATAGAGAATTACGATGTCTATAACATACCAAAAGTAAAAAAAAAATGGCCAGAGCCGATTTTGAGACATGCAATTTTTGAAATTTTATCTTTCAAAAAATCATAATTCCTGTCCTGCTCCATAGAAGTTAATAAAATATGGGGCATTCAATAGAGAATTACGATGTCTATAACATACCAAAAGTAAAAAAAAAATGGCCAGAGCCGATTTTGAGATATACAACTTTTAAAATTTTATTTAAAAAAAAATCATAATTCCGGTGCTGCTCCATAGAAGTTACTAAAATATAGTGCATTTAATAGAGAATTACGAGGTCTATAATATATCCAAAATTGAAAAAAATGGCCAGAGCCGATTTTGAGATATGCAATTTTTGAAATTTTATCTTTCAAAAATCATAATTCCGGTCCTGCTCCATAGACGTTAATTGAAATTTTTGAAATTTCCTAATTGCGGTTCTGGTGAAATTTAACAAATGAACATGCGCCATTTAATTAAAAACTACGATGTCTATAACATACCCAAACCTGAAAGAAAGAGCTATAGCCGATTTTGAGATATACGAATTCAAAACTTCAACCATTTGCCATTTTGAAACAATTTTTTTTCCTTTTTGGACTCAGGGGGCTCGAAATGTCGAGAAATTAAAAAAAAATATTTTTTTGCAGATTGTAAACTTTTTCAAAATCGACAAAAAAGTAAAATTTTTTAAAAATTAATTATTTTATTAATAAAAAAAAGTACAATGAATCACAAAAATATAAATTTATTAAAAAAAATTATGTAATTTTTGAAAAGTGGAATTAAAAATATCACAAAACACTGCAAAGTCGATTGGTGTAAAAACAAAAAATCAAAAATACTTTTTTCTAAGTGCGTAACAATAAAAATATTAACGAGAAAATTAATTAACGTATTTTTTATACAAAAATTCATTGTAAAATATATTCTTTATAATTTTTAATCGATTTCAATTGTTTTTTAATTTGTTTAATAAGATCTAGAGGTTGAACTAAAATCGAAATATCACGAC
This sequence comes from Malthinus seriepunctatus, assembly GCA_963924605.1. Taxonomy (NCBI): domain Eukaryota; kingdom Metazoa; phylum Arthropoda; class Insecta; order Coleoptera; family Cantharidae; genus Malthinus; species Malthinus seriepunctatus. The sequence goes on from OZ004605.1 coordinate 2,290,670, forward strand.
CGACTGAGTTTAACCTATCTTTAACTTGATTTTCTTTAAAAAATAAATTTAGCGGACGGCCATTAATTTCGGTTAAGACCCAATTAGTAAAAGAAAGGCCATCGCATGTAGGTGCTTTTGAAGAAAGTCCGTGTCTCGACGCTAAACTACCGCCTTCCACATTTTGTATAACTGCCGTATTTCCTTCTTGAATTATTCCCAACGACTGCCCTTCTAAATCGCGACGTATTACAAATACTTGTCCAAAAGGAACTCTTTTTATTAACATATTTACATAAAGACTACAACTTGTCGAACGTAATACTTTATGGGCATCGCTAGCCCTATGAATTTCGCTACCTTCTATACTAACCAACTGATCTCCTATATGAAGAAAGTTGTACAACATCGGATGTTCCCTTTGTTTCCAACCACATACCCTGAAACCGAGTTTTAAAAAAAATCCTTTCTCGAGTCGACAACTTACCAAACACCTCCCATGGCATCGCCTAAGGCAATTGAACTAATACAGTCTTTTCTTCTAATTTGTAATCTAATACCCGCGGGATGTTTAATTTCTTTTTGTAATTCGAGTACTTGTTGTTCTCTTAACGTTCTATAAGGCTGCGGCGGTGGTTGAAGTCTTCTAGGTGAGCTATTTGATCTTTGTACGCGACTTTCTCTATCTGAAAACTAACAATTACACAAGGAATCACCAAAAATTACAATAACACACCTGATAATTGAAATACTTGTTCGTAATGAGCATTTGCTATTCGAGAATTAGAAGACGTAGCTAAATTTGGATGGTCGTTGAGATGGGTTAATTCAAAATTAAATATTTCTCCTTGTGAGTTTGGTTCGTCAATTCCATTTTCTGGCAAAGAAATTCCCCTTTGTAAAATGGGGTGTATTCTAAAATTGGTTAATTACAACCTGGCTTTTTTAAGCTAAAACTTTACCTTCCGTTTGAAACTGGCTCGGACGTGATCGAAGTCGAACTATTACTATTTAATTCTAATTGAGATAATTGGACGGATGTCGTTGTTGTTGTCGTCGGTGGTGGTGGTAATGGTGATGTAGGGTCACGTGTAGGAAGTAAAGGCGCACTTCTAGGTTCGGGTAGTTTTGTATATAAATTTTCTTTAGGTTGTAAAATTTGTAATTCGTGTAACTTTGTTTTGAGAGTTTCTACCCAATCTAACATTAATTCCCTAGTCGAAGCTGCCAATCTCACTAAGTCGTGTTTCATATTTATAGCAAATTCAAATTCTTGTTCGTGAGCACATATTGTAGGCGAGACATATTTCGTATCACTTAATGTTATAAATTTGATCGGTTTGTGTAAAATGGCTAATTTATTGTCACTATAAGTTTCTAAATAAGGATCCATTTCGTCGTGAATACAAAAGACAGTCCATACACGTTCCTTTTTCTAAAAGTTAGCAACTTACGTAAGTGCGATTAAAACGTTTAAACTTACCTTTCTCGAGTCCTTGCATGATATTTGTGTTAACCAACTATTTTTGTGTACTTCACGAAATAAGGAATCTTCGAATTGTCGAGTATTTACTACAGCCATCCTAGATATGTTTTAATTACATTTTAATTGCCACTAACTTTTTTATCACAGAAAATTAAAATATTTAGTTGCGACATCAAAATTGTGAGATTAATGAAACAAGTATTTTTGTACAACGTATAAATTTAATATTTTCATTGTAATAATGTAAACTAACACTATGACTTTATAGCTTATGCAACTTACGAAACACGCGACGGTAGCGCACCGCTCGGTGTAAATACAACTAACCGAGCTTAGCGCTAATTTAAAATCATTTCTACACATTTCAAAAGTAAATTAAAAAGGATTGTGATTAATAATTTATTATAATTAAAAATAAATACAATTCTTGCCTTAATTAATTGAAACTAATTCGGGAAAGAAAGAACTTGTTTTTTATGGAAAATAGTTTCAACGTTAGGTTCACACAATTTATTTAAATAAACGTCATCTTTGTGTATTGTTATTTAAACTGTCATAAATGCGATTACTTAATATGTCCATTATAATGTGCATAATCCAGTGTCCAACGTTTTTGTTGTTCCAAGTCCTTGGAAGCAGATTCATTATTTTTTATCTTCTTGAGATGTAAACGCTGCAATAAACACACTGCTATGGAGTTTATACGTACATTTTGGTCTACAATATACATTTTTTGCACTTTTTGTGGGTCCTGGTCGTTTTAAGCAAGCAAATTTGTTACTTTTGCGACTGAACGATTTGTCATTTTCATTTGACAGTTTTGACATAAGCGGAATTTAAGTTACAGTGACCTACCTTACCCACATTAAATTTTTAAATAATTTTTGATTAAAAATCACAAAATTTAGTTAAATTAGTTTATTTTTAACAATTATAAATATACAGCAGATTTGTTACTCTTTTGTAACTAAACGATTTGTCATTTTCATTTGACATAAGCGGAATTTAAGTTACAGTGACCTACCTTACCCACATTAAATTTTTAAATAATTTTTGATTAAAAATCACAAAATTTAGTTAAATTAGTTTATTTTTAACAATTATAAATGTTATAAATATACAGCAGATTTGTTACTCTTTTGTGACTAAACGATTTGTCATTTTCATTTGACAGTTTTGACATAAACGGAATTAACAATTAGTCACGTTAAATTTTTAATTAAAAACCACAAAATATTGTTAAATTAATTTATTTTTAACAATTATAGATATATTTTAAAATTTTTAAGTGTTTTAAAATCATACGTATGTTTAATCTAAGTATAAAATTGCATACAGTGCTAGTTCTACCAGAAAATATAAAATGTATCTACATAACTCGATTTTTTCCAGCGAAATGTATAAAAAATAAAACCTGAGCTAATTAATCCATTTTAGCGTGTACTTTCTTTTCTTCTTGGAAGTTTTTAAATTGTAGATCTTCGTTTAGTCTTTTAGCTAGAAAATATAACTCAGCCAAAGCGATAGTTAAACTACAAATAACTCCGAGTAAAAGACGAAACCCAAAATCAAGAGTACCGACGATAAGCTCAACCCCTTGAAAACCAAACATAAAACCAGCTATTACAGAAATAACAAATTGAGCTACAGCAATCAGTTGTCGATTTAGTTGTTTAACTAAAAAAAACAAACATTAAGTGCTTAAAAAGATAAAAATAAAAACCAATTTACTCTGATAAGAAATCGTATCTTCTGGTAAGTGTTTCCTTACACTATCAACATCACGAGTCATAGCTTTATAAGCTTGATTTTCCTGTTGCCGTTTTAACAACTGACACCTTTTATCGAGTTCTTCATTGCGTGGAATTTCTTCGTTGCAAGGTAAGATTACTTCTGATCCCGATAACAACTCGTGAAGATAAACTTTTTCCTCGTTCTTCCGCAGCTTATTCAACAACCATAATAAATCGTTTGTATTTAACAACACACTTTTACGTTCGACTTCACAACTTTCTCGCGGTTCTAAAACAGCCGGAGATAATTTCAGTGTCTCGATAAACTCCCTATCGGCGTCTGTGATTAAACTGCAATATTCGTTTTGACTAGAAGTGTGTTGTTGAGTTTTTCTCAAACGTAAACTTATAAATGATGGAGGTAAATCCTCGCAATCGTCTAAACTTTTAATATGTTTGATTAGTTCTTTTGACGGTTTGATGAGAACGTTCGAATTGCTAATAGTTGTTATCATTTTGTGAAAATTAGAGAACCGGTAGCATTAATTTTTGTTTGTAGGTTAGAATAGAGCTGTTTTAATTCTTCTTCCTTTTGTTTGTACAGATTATCAATTTGTGAACAGGAATCGCTTATATTATCTACAAACTCCTCCCATTCCAACTTCCTATTATTCTGTTGTGATTTAACCGTTTGATCCTAAAAGAATAAAGGTAAGAAATATTTTTAATTAAATATTATTTTAACCTGTTGATATGTTCCTTCTAAACTGTATATTGAATCACAAACGTTTAGAGCTTCTTCTAAATTGCACTTACAATCGGATAAGGCTAACTGGGTCGATTCTTGCAAACGTTTACATTGAACTCCTTTAATATCGGTTATTTTTTCTAAATATTCCAATAAATGTTCCACTTCGACGTCGTTACGCTTTTCCTATTAAAAAAACAGTTTAAATCAAATTTTGAGTTGGTTAATGACATTTCTTAACCTCAAATTCGCGTAACGTAAATACAATTTCACCACACAAAAATACTTTATGATCGAAGAGTCTGCTCCAAATTTCACTTATATCTAAAAATAAACAGTTTTTTCGAATTAATTATTGGTAATTAATTTTATTAACCACCGCACCTTTTAACACGTCGGACATATTTTTTAATAGTCACGAGTTTTAAATTTCACTATTTGGTGCATTTTGAATGACATTTATTAATTTTTTTTAATTAAAAAAGAATATTTTTTTACTTATATTTGTGTAAACAGGGCCGTATTTAAATATTTAAATAATTTATTTTTTAGCGCCACCTATGAGTGACAGTGGTAATTAAGTAATAACGTCAATGTCAAAACAAATTAAAATTTTTTTTAAATATTTTATAATTACAAAATGTTTAATAAACGTTGACGGCCGCAAGAATGTATTAATAAATTTTATAATTTTTGATATAAATGTTATTTAAATATTTAAACAATTCATTTTTAGCGCCACCTATGAGTCAAAGTGGTAATTAAGTAATAACGTCCATGTCAAAACGAATTTAAATTTTTTTTAAATATTTTGTAATTAAAAAATATTTAATAAACGTTGACGACCGCAAGAATGTATTAATAAATTTTATAATTTTTGATATAAATGCTATTTAAATATTTAAACAATTTTTTTTTAGCGCCACCTATGAGTGAAAGTGGTACTTAAGAAGTAATGTCAATGTCAAAACTAATTAAAATTTTTTGAAATTACTATTTAATAAATTAATGCTTTGTTTAATACGTTGACGGCCGCAATAATGTTTTAATAAATTTTCATTATTTTTTACATACATGCTATTGCCATCTATGAGTGAAAGTAGTTAACTACTAAATGACGTTAATGGCTTTTATTGCTACAGTCAGTTTAAAGTAAAGATTATGACTTGATCTGTTAACTGTAAGTTGAGAAATTCATTGTTTGTGCTTTTGTGGCTAATTCGGTCCTGGATTTAAGATTGTCCAGAGTGAAGTTAGATGCATTAATACATAAATAAGGTGCCCTATCAAGTATGAGTGGTAGAATAAGTATGTGTAGATATGGTGTGGCTTAGGGAGTATAAATATTCCTATAATTATTAATAAAATGGCAATAATTAGATCGTGTTACCTAAGCGAAAAGTTATAACTATCGAAATATTGTGTTTAAAGTGGCAATGTAAATAAAGACAGAGTTTTGTTTTCATATTAAAAATCCATGAAGAATACGAATGTTTCATCAGTTCATTGTTAAGTAAATATTTGAATCATGCCAAGTTTAATAGGAGTATCGGAATTTGTTGACGAAACGAGGGAGGATTACAATTCGCCAATTACATCTACATTTGTATCTCGAATGCAACATTGCAGGAATACAATCGCTGCACTCGAAGAGGTTTGTTTTTATTCAATAATTTTAACAAATATCAACTTAACAAACACTTTTCGATCAATTTCAGACACTCGATTTCGATCGCGATGGTTTGACTAAAATGAAAAAGGCTGTAAAGGCCATTTATACTTCTGGAAACAGTAAGTGTGTTTGCTTTAAAATTGCACTTTTAAAAACATTAAACTTTTTTTAGCTCATGTCGATAACGAATTATACTTAGTAAGGGCTTTAGAGAAAATCGGAACAAATGCCGTATCCAAAGATCAAGAAAACGATATTGGAAATGCTTTTATTAAATTTGCTGTAGTTACTAAGGAGTTATCGGCTTTGATGAAGACTTTAATGCAAAATATCAACAACATAGTTATGTTTCCGTTAGATAATTTATTAAAAGGCGATTTAAGGGGTGTTAAAGGTGATTTGAGACGACCGTTCGATAAGGCTTGGAAAGATTATGAAAGTAAATACGTTAAAATTGAAAAGGAGAAAAAGCAACAAGCGAAAGAAGCAGGATTGATTAGAGCGGAAGTCACGTCTGCTGAAATTGCCGACGAAATGGAAAAAGAACGTAGATTATTTCAACTACAGATGTGCGAGGTATACATTTTATTTATTTTACCTTACAACCAACTTAACGATTGTAATATTTTAGTATTTAATCAAATTTAACGATATTAAGACAAAGAAAGGGATCGATTTACTTCAAAATTTAGTCGAATATTATCACGCTCAAACAAAGTAAGATTTATTTTTTAGTAGTCTGTAGCTTGCGCAGTTGATTATGTATAGTGTGTCCACAGAAGATTGTGCCTTTACTACCAAGTTACAAAAAAATTAAATTCATGGTCATAATTGGCCTCGAGCCACACCTGTTTAAAATATTTATACATACAGGCTGATTCATGGTGTTTCATTCATTCATCATTTGAAATAAGTCAGTTATGACTATCCTCTATGCTATGAAATTAAAAAAGTTCTATCAGAATGTACAGTGTGTTCATTAAAGCGACCTAAAGTTACTCGTTTTCAAATGACCATAACTCGTTATTTTCAAATGGAACACCCTGTATATTTTTACATTTTTGAATTCCTGGTGAAATGTACATAGTGAATTTCTAAAAATATACCGAGTGTTCTATCTTAAAAATCATAAAAAAATTACATTGTTACGATTCGGTGACAGTTAAAATGAGGTTGATGGATCTGAACCAAGAAATTGAAACCTACATTATTTGAACTTGGCTATGAGATAATACACCTTAGTCCCAATAAATGAATTTAAATTTTTAAATTCAAAATGGCGGTCGTTATAACAATTCTCTCATTTCGTGGCTTTTCCCTTATAACTTATCCTGTAATTATTATTGTCAAAATCTGAAAACGGTATTTTATAGGCAAAATCTAAGGATATCGTCCTACCATAATCAAATTTTCAAATTGTTTCAAAATTGCCTACCTTTAAGGGGCCAAAGATGGTTAAAATTTTGAATTGCTATATCTCAAAATCGGCTGCGACTTCTCTTTTAATTTTTGCATAAGTTATAGACATAGCCGTTCGCTATCGAACGCCGCATATTTTATAAACTTTTATGAAGCAGGACCGGAGTTATGATTTTTTAAAGTTAAAGTTTCTCTTTTTATAAAATGAAAATTTGAGAGTTGGTTTGTTACCATGAATATTTATTTCTTGGCGCTATTTTTTGTTAATAAAACGTTTCCGGTTAAACCGGAAATTAAAAAATTATTAAAAGTTTTTAGGAACACCCTGTATATTTTTAAATGGTTTGAAAGGTCGCGAAATTAGCTGTTAGATGATACCAAACGCGTCATACTTAAACTTTAGTTTAACCGGAAATGTGACTAAGTTTCTCATATTAAACGGAACACCTTGTTTATTTTAAAATATTTTAAAAGCTCGTAAAGTTAGCTATCCTGTGATACCAAATACTTCATATTTGAAGTTCGGATTTTCCCGGAAACAACACCAACATTCGAACTTTTGTAACGTGTATAATTGAGACTTTTAAGGGGCCAAAGTTTGTTAAAATTTTGAATTGGTATATCTCAAAATCGGCTGCGACTTCTTTTTTCATTTTTGCATAAATTATAGACATAGCCGTTCTCTATCGAACGCCGCATGTTTTATAAACTTTTATGAAGCAGGACCAGAGTTATGATTTTTTTAAAGTTAAAGTTTTTTCTTTTTATAAAATGAAAATTTGAAAGTTGGTTTGTATATTAATACCATGAATATTTATTTCTTGACGCTATTTTTTGTTAATAGAACGTTTCCGGTTAAACCGGAAATTAAAAAATTATTAAAAGTTTTTAGGAACACCCTGTATATTTTTAAATGGTTTGAAAGGTCGCGAAATTAGCTGTTAGATGATATCAAACGCGTCATACTTAAACTTTAGTTTAACCGGAAATGTGACTAAGTTTCTCATATTAAACGGAACACCTTGTATATTTTAAAATATTTTAAAAGCTCGTAAAGTTAGCTATCCTGTGATACCAAATACTTCATATTTGAAGTTCGGATTTTCCCGGAAACAACACCAACATTCGAACTTTTGTAACGTGTATAATTGAGACTTTTAAGGGGCCAAAGTTTGTTAAAATTTTGAATTGGTATATCTCAAAATCGGCTGCGACTTCTTTTTTCATTTTTGCATAAATTATAGACATAGCCGTTCTCTATCGAACGCCGCATGTTTTATAAACTTTTATGAAGCAGGACCGGAGTTATGATTTTTTTAAAGTTAAAGTTTTTTCTTTTTATAAAATGAAAATTTGAAAGTTGGTTTGTATATTAATACCATGAATATTTATTTCTTGACGCTATTTTTTGTTAATAGAACGTTTCCGGTTAAACCGGAAATTAAAAAATTATTAAAAGTTTTTAGGAACACCCTGTATATTTTTAAATGGTTTGAAAGGTCGCGAAATTAGCTGTTAGATGATATCAAACGCGTCATACTTAAACTTTAGTTTAACCGGAAATGTGACTAAGTTTCTCATATTAAACGGAACACCTTGTATATTTTAAAATATTTTAAAAGCTCGTAAAGTTAGCTATCCTGTGATACCAAATACTTCATATTTGAAGTTCGGATTTTCCCGGAAACAACACCAACATTCGAACTTTTGTAACGTGTATAATTGAGACTTTTAAGGGGCCAAAGTTTGTTAAAATTTTGAATTGGTATATCTCAAAATCGGCTGCGACTTCTTTTTTCATTTTTGCATAAATTATAGACATAGCCGTTCTCTATCGAACGCCGCATGTTTTATAAACTTTTATGAAGCAGGACCGGAGTTATGATTTTTTTAAAGTTAAAGTTTTTTCTTTTTATAAAATGAAAATTTGAAAGTTGGTTTGTATATTAATACCATGAATATTTATTTCTTGACGCTATTTTTTGTTAATAAAACGTTTCCGGTTAAACCGGAAATTAAAAAATTATTAAAAGTTTTTAGGAACACCCTGTATATTTTTAAATGGTTTGAAAGGTCGCGAAATTAGCTGTTAGATGATACCAAACGCGTCATACTTCAACTTTAGTTTAACCGGAAATGTGACTAAGTTTCTCATATTAAACGGAACACCCTGTATATTTTAAAATATTTTGAAAGCTCGTAAAGTTAGCTATCCTGTGATACCAAATACTTCATATTTGAACTTCGGATTTAGCCGGAAACGACACCAACATTCGAACTTTTGTAACGTGTATAGTTGAGACCTTTAAGGGGCCAAAGTTTGTTAAAATTTTGAATTGGTATATCTCAAAATCGGCTGCGACTTCTTTTTTCATTTTTGCATAAGTTATAGACATAGCCGTTCTCTATCGAACGCCGCATATTTTATAAACTTTTATGAAGCAGGACCGGAGTTATGATTTTTTTAAACTTAAAGTTTCTCTTTTTATAAAATGAAAATTTGAAAGTTTGTTTGTATATTAATACCATGAATATTTATTTCTTGACGCTATTTTTTGTTAATAAAACGTTTCCGGTTAAACCGGAAATTAAGAAATTATAAAAGTTTTTAGAAACCCTGTACATTTTTAAATGATTTGAAAGGGCGCGAAATTAGCTGTTAGATGATACCAAACGCGTCATACTTCAACTTTAGTTTAACCGGAAATGTGACTAAGTTTCTCATATTAAACGGAACACCCTGTATATTTTAAAATATTTTGAAAGCTCGTAAAGTTAGCTATCCTGTGATACCAAATACTTCATATTTGAACTTCGGATTTAGCCGGAAACGACACCAACATTCGAACTTTTGTAACGTGTATAGTTGAGACCTTTAAGGGGCCAAAGTTTGTTAAAATTTTGAATTGGTATATCTCAAAATCGGCTGCGACTTCTTTTTTCATTTTTGCATAAGTTATAGACATAGCCGTTCTCTATCGAACGCCGCATATTTTATAAACTTTTATGAAGCAGGACCGGAGTTATGATTTTTTTAAACTTAAAGTTTCTCTTTTTATAAAATGAAAATTTGAAAGTTTGTTTGTATATTAATACCATGAATATTTATTTCTTGACGCTATTTTTTGTTAATAAAACGTTTCCGGTTAAACCGGAAATTAAGAAATTATAAAAGTTTTTAGAAACCCTGTACATTTTTAAATGATTTGAAAGGGCGCGAAATTAGCTGTTAGATGATACCAAACGCGTCATACTTCAACTTTAGTTTAACCGGAAATGTGACTAAGTTTCTCATATTAAACGGAACACCCTGTATATTTTAAAATATTTTGAAAGCTCGTAAAGTTAGCTATCCTGTGATACCAAATACTTCATATTTGAACTTCGGATTTAACCGGAAACGACACCAACATTCGAACTTTTGTAACGTGTATAGTTGAGACCTTTAAGGGGCCAAAGTTTGTTAAAATTTTGAATTGGTATATCTCAAAATCGGCTGCGACTTCTTTTTTCATTTTTGCATAAATTATAGACATAGCCGTTCTCTATCTAACGCCGCATATTTTATAAACTTTTATGAAGCAGGACCGGAGTTATGATTTTTTTAAAGTCGAAGTTTCTCTTTTTAGGAACACCCTGTATATTTTTAAATCGTTTGAAAGGTCGTGAAATTAGCTGTTAGATGATACCAAAACACGTCATACTTTAACTTTAGTTTAACAGGAAAGGTGACCAAGTTTCTCATATTAAACGGAACACCCTGTATATTTTTGAATATTTTGAAAGCTCGTATAGTTAGCTATCCTATGATACTAAACACTTCATATTTTAACTTCCGATTTACCTGGAAATGACATCAACATTCGAACTTTTGTAACGTGTATAGTTGAGACACCCGGTATAGTCAAATTTTCAACATTGAATATCTCGCTTATTATAAGAGATAGGCGGTAGGTTTAAATTTAGCAAAGTTACATAATTTGATGCTCTAGAATAAGCAACCATTAAAGTCACCAAAACTTTATTTCTTTTGACTTTTTGAAAAAAAACACAACGATGAGGGGAGCTTGGTTATTACAAAAACATTTTCTTTAGTTATTTCCAAGATGGGTTGAAAACTATCGAACATTTTGGAAGCTACGTAGCCGATTTAAGCATAAAGTTGCAACGCATTAAACAAAAACAAGAAGAAGAACGTAGAAATCTCACAGATCTACGTGCTTTAATCAGAGCAGTTCCTGGAATCGACAAAGAAGTAATTTAAACGCTTCCATTTTAAACTCAAATAAACATTTTTTTTGTTCGATTAGATACCACTGGCTGTTGATAAAGGTGCCGGTTACTCTTTACATCAACTGCAAGGTGATAAGCATCATGGTGTCACTCGAACGGGTCACTTGTTGAAAAAGTCTGAAGGCAAAATGCGACGTGTATGGCAAAAACGTAAATGTCGAGTACAAGCTGAAGGATTTTTAGATATTTGTCATGCGGACGAGAACAAACCTCCGACTCGCGTTAACTTACTTACGTGTCAAATCAAAATGGTACCGGACGATAAAAGAGGTTTCGACTTAGTTTCATGTTAGTAATTTTTTAAAATTGAATTGATTTAAGTTTTAAATTGTTTTTCTTTTAGATAATCGCACATATCACTTTCAAGCGGAAGACGAAGCTGATCAACACGCTTGGATGTCAGTTTTAATAAATTGTAAAGAAATGGCTTTGATGAAAGCTTTCGATGATAGTAGTAAAAGTGGGGGTGATAAAGTAAATCACAGTTTATTGGAACTGCAACAAGCAATTATACGCTACGTTCAACGAATTCCAGGCAACGATCATTGTTGTGACTGTAATTCGCAAAACGACGCAACTTGGTTGTCTACAAATTTTGGTGTTATTGTATGTATTGAGTGTTCGGGAATACATCGTGACTTAGGAGTTCATATATCTCGTATTCAGTCGTTAACTTTAGATAATTTAGGCACTAGTCAACTTTTACTCGCTCGTTTTATGACTAATCAAGCATTTAACGATATCATGGAAGCAAATTTAATATTTGGAAGTAAACCTACGCCGTCCAGTAGTATGTGAGTAATTTGTTTTTTAATTCCCAAATGTTAGTGTTTAAATAAATATTTATTTTAGGGAGGAACGATTTAATTTTATTCGAGCAAAATATGTAGATAAACGTTACGCTATGAAAACTTGCGGAAACGAACGTGACAAATTATGTGATTTAGAAGATGCCATAAATAATGGTGATTTAAGTTTACTTCTGCAAGTTTTTGCTGAAAATGTTGATTTAAATGCTGTATTGCCAAGTTCGGTAAGTTCTTTAGTCACATTATGACTTTATTATTACAGATATCTATAAATAACTATTTAAATTTGCGTGACTCATTTATAAAATACAGATCACATTTGCATTTTTCTTACGCAACACCCTATATATTATTGCATTTTCAAAAAGAAATTGTTGAAATAAACAAAAAATGTACAACAATAAACGGACTTAAAATTGAAAATAAATAAATTATTAGCATTTTAAAGAAAAAACTTAACCTAAGCTTTTTTTTATTTTGAGAAAAGGGTGCTCAAATTTATAAAATCGCCTTTGCAAATCATTTAGTACTTCATTAGCCTTTAAAGTTGATAAATAAAGCGTTGAGAGTTTGCAACCCTTATTTTTCTTGATAATTTGAAACACCTTGTATATGAACATATTTTTGAAAAATGAAAATTATTTATTTACAAATTATTGTGGTTAGTAATGATACTGAGCTTTTAAGTAATTTTCTTCCATTATTTATCTTACATTTTCATGCTTATCACATCTTAATTATAAATACAAAGAAGTTTGCGGTTAATAATGCTAAAAGTATAATTTAAAGGTAAAATATATTCCTATAATTAACTAATAGTTGACTTTATCGTAATCTGAAATCAAATCATTTAAAGGCTCTAATCAAAAGGCCTAAATTATTACATTTAACTGCATGCAAATTTATTTAACTATTGTTACAAAGTTTGTGTTTAATTTAACATCCGGCTCGAAGGACCACCTCGTGCGCGTTAACGCATCGGAGTTTTTTAGATTTACGATAACATGGTAAATCTCAGTTTTTTATCAAAAATTTGTAAAAAATAGTGTTGACGTCATTTTGGAAAATTGTGTGGGGAAGGGGGGGGGGTAAAAAGAGTTGACCCCTACTAGTCTATGCTAGGATAAATGAAATTAAATTTATTTCCTAACTAGCCGAGCTGTTGTTACAAAAGGAGTAGTTTGTCTAGTTACGAATTGGCGCCCGAGCAGGGACTTCAGTGTTTGCCATGCAGTCAAATGGCCGTTGAATGACGATCATGAGATAAAAATCTAAAAATACCCGCACCCTATTTGACTATTTTATTTCTGACTTCAGCACTGAATAAAAGCCTAATTTGGCTAGTTAGGAATTGGCGCCCGAGCAGGGATTTCAAAGTTTGCCATACAGTTAAATAATGGCTGTAATCTAAAAATACATCTACCCTATTTGAATTTTTTATGTCTGACTTCAACGCTGAACAAAAGTCTAATTTGGCTAGTTACGAATTGGCGCCCGAGCAGGGAAGTTTTGCCATGCAATTAAATGGCTGTTGAATGATGATGATGAGATACAAATCTAAAAATACCTTCACCCTATTTGACTATTTTATTTTTAACTTCAACACTAAACAAAAGTCTAATTTGGCTAGTTAGGAATTGGCACCCGAGCAGGGACTTTAGATACAAATCTAAAAATACCTCTATATGTTGTATAGACATAGACATACAAATGTTGATTTAAATGCTGTATTGCCAAGTTCGGTAAGTTCTTTAGTCAGATTATGACTTTATTATTACAGATATCTATAAATAACTATTTAAATTTGCGTATGTATAGGGTGTTTCATAACAAAAGAGCTAGCCAAACTTTTTTGTTGTTTCTTATGGAACACCCTGCATATTATTGTATTTTTGAAAAGCTCTTGTTAAAACAATGAAAAAATGCATAACATTGTATGGTCCTAAAATTAAAAATAAACGAGTTATTACGGTTTAAAAATAAAACATAACCTAAAATAATGTTAAAATGGTTGTAACTCGTTAATTTTTAATTTTAGAGCTATACAGTGTTTTACATTTTTTTATTGTTTTTAAAAGAGCTTGTCAAAAATACAATAATATACAGGATGTTCCATAAAAAAAATCGTTCAAGGTTACATATAAGGTGTTCTAATAACTCTATTTATATTAATAGGAAAGTGACGAAACTGCGCTTCATCGTGCTGTGACTAAAGATAATGGAAAATCATTGCCAATTGTTGATTTTTTAATTCAAAACATTCCATCCCAAGGATTAGATAAATTAACCGCTCCACCAAACTCACCCGATGGTATAGGTTGTAATAGCGCTTTAAATTTGTGCGCTTTGTACGACAAACCCGAAGCTATGAAATTACTATTACGTAGCGGAGCCGATATTAATTTAAGAAATTCTCAAGAAAAGACTCCAATTGACATTGCTCAAGAAATGGGTCATCATTCGTGCCAAGAATTGGTAACTTTTACCTACTTGTAAAGAATTTTAATTTAACGCATCCATTTTAGTTACAAAACGTTGTAAACAGACAAAAACATTTATTCGACAACGTAAATATCGATTGGAATTTATCACACGACGATGGTTCAACCGACTTTTCGGACGATGACACTATAATTGACGATAGGGTAACTCGTTAAATTTTTTTCTTTAACCATTTTAATCGGATTTTTTTAGAACGGCTCGTTAACGCCCGAAAAGAAAAATCGTTCAAGACCACCCAGTTACACCGGAGGCGATTCTCCCGTAACTCTACGTTCTAGGTCTTCTACCTGTGATAGTTTGCAATCGGGTAGTAGTCCCAATAGCACTACAAAACAAATGCCACCACCACCACCACCTCAATCAAGAAAGCCTGTGATAGGTACGTAAATAAACTTTTGTATTTTCTGCTATTAACGAAGAAATTTTTAGTGAACGTTCATGGGAGTTTGAAAAAGCGTGCAGCTCCTATGCCTCCGGGGGGTAGTATAATTTTTGGTCCAGTATTGTCAAGTTCTAGCCAAATTAGTTCGACGGGAATGTATGGGACTTTACCTAACAATCACAACCGTACACCTTCGGATCCTGCCGCTGTTGGAAATTACCACACATTAAGCCATAGTCATAAACGTTCTCCTAGTAGCGACTCAAATACGAGCCGTTTAGGTAAACACTTAACCCTAGACCTTGAAACCTCGGAATGAAAGTCAGAAAGTTAAATATTTGCTTAAACCTATGTTTTCACGTTCTAAACACTTGTTCAAAAGTCTCATACAATCTCGTGACCGCATGTCAAGATATTCAAGGTTAAAGGTCTCAAAAATCGTTTTTTGCAAATATCTCGTTTCCTATGCATCCTACCTCATTAGAGGTTATTATAAAACTTGTAGATCATAAAATTCTTTATAAATGTGATCGAATTCGTTTTTTTGTACGATCAACCGTTCTCGAAATATAGCGCAGAGAGTGGAAGGTGCGCTAACACTAACTTTTTTTAAATGGGAACGTATTAATTTTATGCTACCATTCGATAGAGAATTTTTTTCTCTTTACAATAGTATTAAAAAAAATTTTTTTAATTTTATTTTTATAACAGTTTTTCGATAAAATGCCGGTTAAAGTATTTTCGAATAGTAGCTACATCTAAGATAAACAAAAGCGAAGCGATAAACAAACTCGAGCGAGTTAACTGTTATTGGTTATTGTTTACTCCCACGAGTTTGTGTATCGCTCCGCTTTTGTTTCGCTTAGATATAGCGACTATTCATTCGTAAATACTTTAACCGGCATTTCGTCAAAAAAGTGCTAAAAAAATAAAATTAAAAAAATTTTTTTATACTATTGTAAATGCTCTATCGAATGGTAGTATAAAATTAATACGCTCCCATTTAAAAAAAAAATTAGGGGATAGGCGTAACTCAAAATCAATTGAAGAAAAAAAAATTTCATATTGAACATTAATTCCTAAAATGAATATTGACGTCAATAAATCGCCGTTTCTATACTTCTAACTAACCCGTATATAAGCTTGTGCGCCTCCCACTCTCTGCACTATATTTCGAAAACGGTTGATCGTACAAAAAATGAATTAGATCAAATTTGTAGAGAATTTTATGATCTACAAGTTTTATAATAACCCCTAATGACGTATGCGGCATTGGAAACGAAATATTTGCAAAAAAAGATTTTTGAGACCTTTGATCATTAATATCTTGACACGCGGACCCGTGATTGTATGAGACTTTTGAGCAAGTCTTTAAAACCTCAAAATACAGGTTTACGCAAATATTTGGCTTTCCGACTTTCATTCCGACGTTAGCCCTTTATTTCATCTTATTTGACTGGATTATTTACAATTTATAGGAAATAAACTAGTCATAACGTCGGATAATAAAAATTCGGATAAATTATTATTGAAACGACCTCAAAATCCACCACCACCAGCACCAAATATTAATAGTCGTTTATCTAACGGTCGTTCCACAGAGAGCATTTCCTCCATGGCGTCTGATTTTGAATTACCCGGTGGTCCAGTTCCCCCACCTCGTAGGGTAAGAAATTTTTATTTATTTCACCTCAAATCGTGTAAACTTTTATCAAAAAATGTTAAATTTGCAGCCAAAACTTTTAAATCGTTTGAAGAATTGCGTCAATGTAACTATTACGGTAAAACCTGCATGTAGTTGTTCTTGACAATCGCTTTAAAAATAATTTGATTTTTAAGCTTTAATAATAATAAAATTGTGAAAATTCAAGTGTGAGCTTTTTTTTTAAAGAGCTGGGTTCAATTCTGCTGAATTTTTAAGTAGGCGATTTTTAACGAATGGGCGGGAAAGTTGATTTTTAGACATTCCGTTCGTAACCGTTAGCGACTTTAATATGCGGTTGTTATAACTAATAGTCATAATTCCTGATAGAGTAAGGTTCAAAGAAGGCAATGACATAATTGTATGTAGGAAATAAGAGCCTAATTAGTGAGAAAAGTACAATTGAACTTAGATGTTGTTTTTACCCAACATCCTTTGTTTTTTTTGAATTACTTTTTTCAATTGAACTTTTCTCCCTAATTAGGCTCTTATTTCCTATATAGAAATATGTCATTGCCTTCTTTGAACCTTACCCTATCAGGAATTATGACTATTAGTGATATTAACCGGATATTGAAGTCGCTAACGGTTACGAGCTAAATGTCTAAATATCAACTTTTTCGACATTCCGCTCGTAGCCGTTAGCTACTTTAATATCCGGTTGATTTCACTAATAGTCATAATTCCTGATGGAGTAAGGTTCAAAGAAGGCAATGACATATTTGTATGTAGGAAATAAGAGCCTAATTAGTGAGAAAAGTCCAATTGAACTTAATGTTGTTTTTACCCAACATCCTTTGTTGTTTTTGAATTACGCTAAGTTCAATTGAACTTTTCTCACTAATTAGGCTCTATTTCCTATATACAAATATGTCATTGCCTTCTTTGTACCTTACCCTATCAGGAATTATGACTATTAGTGATTTAAACCGGATATTAAAGTCGCTAACGGTTACGAGCCGAATGTCTAAATATCAAACTTTTTTCCCGCCCATTGGTTAGAATCCGCCATCTTAAAAAATAAAAAAATTGACATATTTGTAATTTAATGGTGATTTAAATGTGTTTGTAGGCTTCAGATTCTCCAATGCACAAAATCTCATCTAGTCCAGCTTCAACAGGGTCTCTTTCTTCTCCGCGTGTTGTTCCAACTCGAAGTTTATACGTACCAAACGGTGGTGGGATACGTAGGTGTAGAGCTTTGTACGACTGCCAAGCTGATAATGATGACGAATTGTCGTTTCAAGAAGGCGAAATTATAATTGTTATCAACGAACATACGGATGATGAGAACTGGATGGAAGGAATTGTTGAAAATGAGCCAGATCGTCGAGGGATGTTTCCTATTAGTTTTGTTCACATGTTACCAGATTAGTATATAATGTAAAAATAAAAAAGACACAATTTCGATTAACTTGTTCAAATGTTTTTTCAAATATTAAGGCCGTTAGTACGATCGGTCGACATTTACTCGCTCTTCCATTTTTTTAACAACGTTTGTATTTACGAGGATGAAATAACGTAAAAATTTGTGTTTGAACTACTTACAGTTAGGTTTTAATTAAATGAGAAAAGTTTGGTGTTTCACAAATGTTACGAAAGTTTTCGTATTTTAAAATAATGTTAGCGTAACGAATAATCGTGGTATCGTAAAAGAAAAAAATATGCAAGTTGTTGTGTAACGTTAGCGAGTATAATTATGTTATTCATCCTTAATTTAAATAGCTTACCTCAATAACTGTGTACGAATATAAATATTGAAAATTTATAAAGGTGCGCTTGCCATAAAAAATTTTTAAAATTAATTTGATAAAATGTTTAGATGAGTGTCTATATTAATGTTTTATTTTTTAATTATGCCTAAATTTATGTACAGTTGCACATATTTGTGTAAATAGCCATATTTTTTGTAGAAAATTAATTTAAAACAAAAAATTCTCACTTTACAGGGTGGCTCAAATTGAATGTTCTTTAGAAGTGTGTTACTAGAGAAACTAGAAAAAAACAAATGACGTAGTCCTAACAACTGTTTTAAATAAACAAAACGCCATCTTTCTTTCGTTAAAAAAAAAAAAAAAAGTTGCGACTGCGCCAATTTTTCTAACTTCTTTAGTTAGATATTTGAGTTTTGAGGCGCCTGTACTGTTTTTAAATTACTAAACCAAAGAAATGTGTTTTAGAAGAGATGGGTGTAATGTAATTATTTATAACTTATGTATTTGTGTGTAAATATTATTTTTTAGTAACTCATTTTAGATTTACCCTAAAATGCTCCTTAAATTATTTGTGTAGTGCAATTGTGTTGTCAAGAAAAAATAAATTACGTATGCCAGTTAAAATATGTACGATGGATAAAAGTAAGATTTTATGTCGAGTAGAATTTGTGTATTAAATTATTTTTACAGTATTGAAAATGCACAAGATGTGTGAATATAGCTTTTAATATATGTAACATATAAACTATAATAGCTGTATTTGTATGTCAGATTGTATTGTAGACTTTAAAACGATGAAAATATTGAATACAAAATTTATTAAACTTAATATATTTTCATTGCATTCTCTAACATTATCGATAAATCTTCTTCCGATTGCTCACGTGGTGCCAATTTCGTTATTCGACTCTACAAAATAAATTATTTATTACACATTGTTAAAGCTAACCTTTGTAAGCCTCCAGAGGCCCACTTTGTTCAAAGACTACTTCCACAAGTTAAATATCAAAAATTAAATAGTAACTATCCTTCCCCCCACTTTAGGGGGAAGGATATAATAAATAAACTACAAATTTTTTAAGCAAACGTTCGTGGTCCTAAAAGGCCCGCTTTCTTCAAAGAGCTCTTTAACAAGTATCAAAAATGAAACTGATATTAAGATTACCCCCCCCCCCTCTAGGCCTGAGAGGACTACTTTCCGTTGATAATAAATTATACATTTTTTAAGCAAACCCTTGCGGCACCGTAAAGCCCGCTTTCTTCAAAGAATTCTTTAATAAGTATCAAAAATGAAACAAATACTAAGCCCCCCTCCCTTTCCAGGCCTGAGAGGCCTAGTTTCCGTTTAAATAAATAAATTAATACACATTTTTTAAGCAAACCTTGGCGGTAGAGATCGGCTTTGTTCGAAGAATTCAAAGATAAGTTAAATATCAAAAATTAAATAAATAGTAAGATCTGCCCCTCCTTCTGGGCCTTTAAGGCCCAGTTTCCGTTTATAATAAATAAATGATTACACATTTTTAAAGCAAACCTTGGCGGTAGAGATCGGCTTTGTTCGAAGAATTCAAAGATAAGTTAAATATCAAAAATTAAATAAATAGTAAGATCTGCCCCTCCTTCTGGGCCTTTAAGGCCCAGTTTCCGTTTATAATAAATAAATGATTACACATTTTTAAAGCAAACCTTCGCTTCAAAGAGTTCTTTAACAAGTATCAAAATTGAAACAAATACTAAGATTTACCCCCCCCCCCTTCCGGGCCTAATAGACCCAGTTTCCGTTTGTAATAAATTATTACACATTCTTTTAGCAAACCTTCGCGGTTCTAAAAGGTCCGCTTTCTTCAAAGAGTTCTTTAACAAGTATCAAAAATGAAATATATACTAAGATTTACCCCCCCCCCCCCCTTCCGGGCCTAATAGACCCACTTTCCGATTATAATAAAGTATTACACATGTGTTAAGCAAAGTTCGCTACCTACGCGGTAGCGATCCGCTTTGTTCAAAGAGTGCCTTAATAAGTAAAATAACAAAAATTAAATAAATAATAAGATCCCCCCTCCTTTTAGGTCTAAAAGGCCCAGTTTCCGTCTATAAGAAATTATTACACATTCTTTTAGCAAACCTTCGCGGTTCTAAAAGGAAGTATCAAAAATGAAACATTATACTAAGATTCACCCCTCCCCCCCCTTCTGGGCCTGATAGACCCACTTTCCGATTATAATAAAGTATTACACATGTGTTAAGCAAAATTCGCTACACGCGGTAGCGATCCGCTTTGTTCAAAGAGTGCCTTAATAAGTAAAATAACAAAAATTAAATAAATAATAAGATCCCCCCTCCTTTTAGGTCTAAAAGGCCCAGTTTCCGTCTATAAGAAATTATTACACATTTGTTAAGCAAACCTTCGCGGCCCTTCGGGCTCCTGTAAGGCCCGCTTTCTTCAAAGAGTTCTTTAATAACTATCAAGAATGAAACAAATATTAAGATTTACCCCCCCCCCCCCTTCCGGGCCTGATAGACCCAGTTTCCGTTTATAATAAATTATTACACATTTTTTAAGTAAACCTTGGCGGTAAAGCCCCGTTTTCTTCAGAGTGCCTTAATAGTATTAAAAATATAACACTAAATAGTATCCCCCCCCTCTCTGGGCCTGTGAAGCACAGTTTACAATAAAAAGTGACAAATTTATTTAATAATGAGTTTAAAACTTTATCAGGTCTGACCGATTTATTTACGGAAACATTTGTTGGGGCACATAAAATTATAAACTCTTTCGGGTCTAATAGACCCGGGATACCTTTCTTGTAGCTTTGGTAAAACCAGTTGAAAATGAGAAAATTACAGCAAACTTACAGTTAAAACCCTTTGGACCCACTTAACCATTGTGGGCCTAAAGAGCCCGGTTTATATCAAGAAACGATTCTATCAAGCACTGCCAAAGCCAGTTGTACTTTCAGGGAAATGTAAAAGTCTACTGGACCTTAGTTCTGCTTTTTGCATTGCTAGAACAAGTTAAAAAATTTGTACCTGTGGTAATGTTCCTTTGACGAGCTGTGGAATGTCACTATTGGTGTAACCTAACGCTTCGAGTCCATTTTCAATTTTTATATCGCTCATATAACTTTTCAAACTATCTGATAAAATTTTTCCGGCATCCTCACGTTTTGCATTTCTTACATCAGCTCCCAATAGTTCGGCTGCTTCCAAATGTCTTTCTGGACAAGCTGGAGCAGTAAATTCAAAAACAGATGGAGCGGTTATAACTACCGATAATCCGTGTGGAATTATTGGATGATCTTTGTTATAATCGTTAGGTTGATGAGATTTAACGTTACCAGAAATTGGATAAGATAAACCATGGCACAAGTGAACTCCGGCGTTTCCAAAACCAACCCCTGCCATAGTAGCGGCTAAGTGAAGTTGGGATCGCGCTTCCAAATCGTCTGCATTATAAACAGACCTTTTGAAATATAACTTGATAATATTCAAAGCGTATCTAGCCCAAACATCCGAAATAGGATTTGAACCTTGATATGTAGGTCTTAATTTTGGGTTTTGTGGATAAGGTCCTCTTTCCGTATATGGAATCGCAGTAAATGATTCTAAAGCGTGGCAAAATACGTCAAAACCACTGTACGCACATACACGTTCTGGAAGTGAAAGGGTATGTAATGGATCAATCAAGCCCAATTGCGGTCTTAGTGCTTTGCTCGAAATTCCAGTTTTTGCACGAAGTGGTTTGTAGTCAAAAATGCTTACACCCGTTGTCTCACTTCCTGTTCCTGAGGTTGTCGGTACTAAAAATATACAAGCAGAAAAGTGAATGAGTGGACAATGAATTTTTGGGCTTGGGGCCCAAAAAGTCCTCAAGAGGTACTCACTGGCAATTATGGGTTTTAATGGGACTTGAACTTCTTTTCCTTTCCCAATTGGAGGATTGACGTAATCAAGAAATTCTGCAGTGGGATCGCACGCATATAAATTAGCAGCTTTACAAGTATCAATTACTGATCCTCCTCCAACAGCTATGTATGCGTCAAAATTACCCGCTTTTGCAAAGTTTGCAGCTTCTATCATACTAAAAAATTTTGACTTAGAAGAGACAAAAATTACAATGGTCATAATGGTGATACCAACCATAAGTTTCGTACCTTTCTTCCGTAGGTTCAACTCGAACCTTGTCGAAAACTTCAAATGGAACACCATTTTTAGTCAAAGAATCCAAAGTCATTTTAACAGCGTTTAAATTAAGCAAATTTGGATCTGTTACAACACAAACTTTTTTCGCTTGAAAATTTTTCACATCCATGCCAACTTCCCTTGTTACTCCTTTTCCATAACGCACAGTTGAAGAGGCCATCTAAAATATTTCAATTTTGACTTTCATTAATTAACCCCTCACTCTATAGAAGAAAGTTTTTGGGTCCCCAACAAAATACTTTTGGATCCCAACAAAAAAATTTTGGGTCCCCAATCCCCAACAAAAAACTTTTGGGTCCCCAACAAAAAATTTTTGGGTCCGTAATAAAAAACTTTTGGGCTTTTAACAAATGTTTGAAAAAATGAAGGTTTTTATCTCCTCCCTGTACTGTTGGTAGGGTCCCCTCCTTGTTGGGTTTAAGATGGGGGGGGGGTAGTTTTAAAGTTTTGGATTCAAAAAATTACCTCGAAAGCGTAGTCTTTAGGTGTACTGCCATCCATGTTTGTTGAATTTGAGTGTGCGGGACATCTGCATCTGTAAGCAACCAAATTTACAAAAGTGTTAAGGTGGTCCCATACCTTAATTGCGTTATTTTATTAATTCGGTACACTGTAAGTAAACAAATTGGTAAATAAAATTTACTTACGAGGTCGATGAAATCACTTTAAATAAATCCACAACTCTGTTTCTCAAAGCCATAATGGAAGGCACAATTTTACACAAAAAGAAATTCTTGGGTGGTTTGTACACGGATTAAAAACGGAATGATATGTTTGGTCTAGGAATTGGGCGAACTTTAGAGAGGTTAAAGTCTAAACAGGCGCAGACGTAATAATAAGACTTGTTTTAATCACTATTCGATGTAAACAAATAATGAAAAAAAAAGTTTCTTTTAATTTTTAGATTAAAAAAATCTAAAATGAACATTTTGTCCATAGACGTCCATTTGGAAAGACAAAAGGGGGTTATGCATCCTAATGGTTTTACTTTTTCATTTACTTCTTTTGACACTTAAAAATGCAATATGGGAAGCCATTTGAACCCTTTAAATAAAAAAATAGAAAAAGTCGATCTGTCTGTATGTAACGCCCCAAAAGCTAAGCTGAGCTGATTACATTATTTAAAATTGGCTATAAATTAATTCATTTTAACCCAAATTAAACTGATATTTTTTCAAATTTTTAAATTCAAAATGGCGCCCAATATAACTATTTTTCCATTTTTTGGTTTTTCTGTTGTAACTTTGCCGATAATTATTATTTTAAAAATCTAAAAACGGCATTGTATAGACAAAATAGGAGGCTTCAGTTCTAATCTAACTGATTTTTAATTTTTTTTCCAAATTACCTACCTTTAAGTTGCCTAATTTGGTTAAAATTTTAAAATGGCATTTCTCACAATCGGCTATGCCCCTTTTTTTCATTTCTAGATATGATATAGACATCGTAGTTTTTAATCGAATAAACAAGTTTCATTTGTTTAATTTTACCAGAACCGGAGTTATGATTTTTTTCAAGATCAAATCGATCATTATTTTGAGTTAGCAAACGGCTTCCGGATAAACCGGAAAAAAATAACTTTTAATATTAAAAAGAACACATATTACATATTTTTCAATATTTTGAAAGACTGCAAAGTTAGCTATCAGTTGACACCAAACACTTCATATTTGACATCCGATTTAACCGGAATCGGGACCAAATTTCTTATTTAAAATTAAACACTGTATATTTTTAAATATTTTGAAAGACTGCAAAATTAGCTATCAGTCGATACCAAACACTTCATATTTGACATCCGGTTTAACCGGAATTGGAACCAAATTTTTTATTTAAAATGAAACACTTTGTATATTTTTTAATATTTTGAAAGCTCCTCAATAGCTGTCAGACGATACCAAATATTACATATTTTGACTTGTAGTTTAACCGGAAGGCTTAAACCATTAGACTTTTTAAGTTTTGCTAAAAGTCTCCCGATTTTCTCGGTAAGTGGGATGTAGTTTTAAAGAAAATTTAGCCTTCCTCTTTCCAATAATTTTGAGTTTACGACGCCACCGAAATGTGAAAGTGGGGTTTCTATAAATTGTTATATTGGGGATAAAGTTGATATAGGTATAAGTTTTAAGCGTCATATTATTTACATCAGAAGAAAGTTTTAAGTAAGGATTAAATACGCAAACTTGCTGTACAAAATTACTATCTTAAGTAAGAAACTATTGGATCTCAATAAATATTAATTTTGCGTCATTTACGTTTTACTATAATTTAAACTACAACAAACAAACCTTAAATTATTACTTTAGATTAATTGATTATTTTTTTAAATAAAAAGTACTTTATTATAGGTTTTGGAGTTATAAAAACTCCCAATCAACCCTTATTTTTAATCACGTATTCAGCGTTTCTTATTTGTCTATAAGAATAATAGTACTCACCCTCGTTAATTCGGATTAATTAAATAAATAAATAACATAGAAATCCGGATTAGCGAGGTTTTGATATTTCAACTAATTGAAATGTAATTTTATGTTTATTTGCTATCGAGTCATCGTGTATAATATTTTGATAACGTTTTAATAGCGTACAATAGAAATAATTTCATTGTTAACGTTCGTTGTGTACGGTACCGTACAAGGATTTATTTGATATTTTTCTACTACAAGCACATATTTGTAATACTTCAATTGCGATTTAAAAATGAAAGAATTTATAAATAAACGTTTAATAAGCGATTATTATTAAAAATTTTACAATAATAATGACTATAATATGCGTTATCGATTATTTATTAATACGTATGTATAAGGCACCTTTATGTATAAGTTTAAAACTATGTATAAATGTAAACAATAATATACATTTTTTCCCAACAATTTAAAGAAATTTAGATTTTTTTTGAAAATTACAAAGTTGGTTTGGTATTATTACAATGGGTCGGTACATGGTCTTTTCTAATAATAATAGGGGTTAACATTTCAGCCCTTTCCTCTGACAAGGGTCTGTATACAGACCCGCTGTGTTTCTTCAACTTGCTATTGCTCCAATTTGGAATTTTGATGTGTGGCAAATTAACTTGCCTAGGTATCATTTTTGACCTAACCATTATCAACAAAACGTTAGCAACAATAACCAAAACGGTTAAAGCGGTGAAAATGAACACTAAAGTTGGCCACAGAACTGAATAATTGGTACCTTTTTGAGATTTGAAATGAATCGATTGGAGCGCCAAATCAGATAAGTCAATTTCAATTTCATTTTGTTTGGATTTGTGATCGACATTAACCTCATAATCTTCAGCATCTTCATCGTAATAGTAATATTGATCTAAATCAACATAAATTTCAGGCTTTTTAACTTCAACGGCTTTTTTGGGTAAATCAACTTCATTCTCTTTTTCTTTTTCTTTTTCTTCATTGAAACTATTTTCATAAAAGCTTTGCGAACAACGCTCTTTGGCCAAATCTTTCCAGTTCCAAACTTTAATTTTATGGAAATCGCCCATAGTTTCCAACTTTTGCATTTTTTCAGATTTCCTCCAAGGGTTCCTTTCGGTTGTAACGCGATGTCGGTTTAACCAGTTGATTGAGTCGCGTAGGTTTTCGTCGCAAGTCAAAGGGTTGTTGGCCAAATTGAAAACTTTTACATTTGGTGTCGCTTTCAATTGGTTTTGTTGAATTGAAGGTATGGAATTGTTGGCGATGTTAACCACGCGCAAAGACGTCACATTTGCTTCGATGGGCACTAGCCAAAATTGAGCAAGGTTGCAATTGCTCAAATCCAAAGTGTTTAAAACCCTATTTTTTGCGAAAAAACTTGTACTAATTGTAACTATTGGGTTGTACGATAAGTTGATGGTGCTCAAACTTGTTAGACTTGCAAGCTGTTGGTTTAAAATTTTGATTTTGTTGTGGGATAAATCCAAATCGATTAAATTGGGGAGGTTGCTTAACCAAGTTCCGTCCAAATTTAGTTTATTTTGGGACAAGTTTAAAATAATTAAGGCGCGAAACTCCTCGAAAGCGTCGTTGGGAATTGCAGTTAAGTTGCAATTTTTGCACGAGAAAAATGACGAGTCAAAATTACCGTAAGTGCTTACGAATTTTGGCAAAACGGTGAAGTTGTTGTTGTCTAAAATGATTTTTTGGATTTCGTCGTTGGATTTGAAAATGTTCGAGTCTAACGTTTGGAAATTGTTGTTGGATAAGTCGATGTATTCCAATTCGGCCATGTTGGAAAATGAAGTTTTTGTTAGCTTGACGTTGTTGTTGCTCAAATCCAAGTAGCTCAATAGGGATAAGTTTTGGCTCAAACCTTGGTTAAATTCTTGTAAATTTAGCGATTTTAAAACAAGTTTTTCTAATTCGGGGTAAATATTGATTTGTAAGTTTTTGATTGGGTTGTTGCTAAGATCGAGAGTGGATAAGTCTTGATTATTTTTCAAAATGTTGGGGTCCAAATAAGTGATTTTGTTTGAAGATAAATTTATTTCTTGCAAATAAATTAAGTTTGAAAACGCCAAAGGGTTTATTTCGCTAATTAAATTATTCGCTAAATTTAAGTAAGACAAATTAGGGATGTTGCCAAAACTATTTTTTGTTATAATTTTCAATTCGTTTCCAGATAAATCCATTTCTTCTAAAGACGACGAAACGATATACTCGAACTTGCTCAAACTGCTATTTGTAATTTTTAATTTTTTAATATTAATTTTCGAAAACATCAAGGGGTTGTTTAAACTATTAATTTTCGAATTAATCACCGATAAAGTATACAAGGAATTTAATTCGGCAAAACCAGATTTATCCATATCAACAATTGTCGCGTTTTCCATAACTATATAATTTAAATTTTTCAACCCTGTTACGTTAAAGGGTTGACCTTTTAAAATTAATGGTAATTTAGGGTTAATTATTTTTAAACTTAAAATATTTCTTCCAAAACCTCCAAAATTAATTGTATCACATATTGCTGACGATTCGCTACAATTACAACCCTTCGAGCAGTATTCCAATACGCCCTTTCCTTCGGCGAGCGCCAAAAGCACCACCAGCAAAATCTTGCGCAACATCTCGTTTCTAAAAAAAAAATTATTTGTATTATCACTCATGTATGTAGATATGAAAACAAACTAATCTTACTACTGATAACGATAAAACACAAATAAGCCACGTATTAATTAAAAAAAAAACAAAAAAAAATCAAAATTACTGATCTTTTACATCTGACTAATCGGAAAATACCCCTATTAATCCAAAAAAAAAAAGTTTCAACAATCCGGATTAGCGAGGCACAACTTTGATTTTGTTCAAAAGTTAAATTTTTACTAAAAAGTGGTGGTAGTGAAACAGTAAATAATTAAAAAAATTAAAAAATGAGTCCGGATTAGCGAGAATACACTGTACTATTTAGTTGTAAGTGTTAAAACAAAAGTACGTCAGACATTTTTTTAAAATTAGGTAAAAACCCAAGAAAATAGTACCAAAAAATTGCATTTTTTAAATCAATAATGCATTTTATTCTCGAATTTGTCCTTGAGTAAAACAAGATGCGTCGTAACCATCAAGCTACTTAAGTTTATTTACCTTTTAAAAACAAAAAAAATGGTACTCACTTCAAAAATTATTGGCACTAATTGTTTTTAAAAAGTCACTATAGGTAAAACAATGGATTAGTACTTCTAGGAGCACAGTTTAAAACTAAAATGTGAATAGGAGAGAAAAATGTTAATTTTTAGCCGCCCATTGTCGACGTACTTAGTCAGGTGAGACGATACGAATGACTACGACCAGGTACTACCTACCTGTTCACGTGATCAACCTAACCAAACTTAAACAAGTCACTAAAATTTTTAGTGTTTTTCGTTTTATTTTTATTTGTGAATTAATATTTCCCCTCTTAAATTTTAAGTAAATTCAAAACATTGCTTCTGATTCATTGTAAAGATCACACCATGTAATATTACACCCCGTTAACTGTGTAATGTTATCGGGACCGTGGTACCATAACAATCGTAACAGTTAAGGATTGTCGAGCGAATTAACGTGATCCTAGTTTAAGTTGGCGAATGTTGTGTTAAATTAAAATAAATCTGTAAGTACTTACCTTTATGGTACCTTTATTACCCCAATTACCTATCTAAAGTGAAATTTTAGTTTGTACCTACTTAAAAAAATTTTTTAAACTTTCTACTTTGGTAACTTGGAAAATTATCAAACCACTAATTACTCATTTTTATCTAATTTCCGTTAATTTAATTTCAATGGTAATTAATTAAACTCTCAAAAAAATAATCTATGAGTCCCTTTATAATTTCCAATTGTTTTAATTTTTAATACCCTAATTAATTAATTTTAATTTAATTACAACTTTGAAATTATAGTTGTAATTAACAAAAATTTTTTTTTAGCAAACGTGACGTTTTTATGCTTAAATTCTTTTACAATTACTACGGTTGCATGCAATTACAAGTAGATACATCTGACACGGAATTGTCGAATGGTTCACTAATTACAGTGTCATTACTCAAATTTCACCTTCTTCTATTTCTATTTATCAAGCTCAAAATATCAATTTCTATGCAAAACAAATACCAAGTCATAGGCTATACGATTCTTTTAATTTTCAACTAGACTTCTAATTACGTAGACGGCTAGACGTAGGTTAATGTTAAATTGCTGGAGAGGGGAGGTCACAATGCATCTAATCTATACAGGGTGTCCAAAAATAAGGTGGTTATTTTGGGCGCATATTTGCAAATTAAGGCAAAATTCATTTTTACTTGGCTAGAAGATACTACACATGAGTCCTAACTGAAAAAAAAAATTTCAAATTTTTTTATTCAAAATGGCGGCCAATAGAACGATTGTCCCATTTTATGGTTTTTCCCTTATAACTTGGCCGGTAATTAATATTATAAAAATTTCAAAACGGCATTTTATAGCCAAAATATAGGGCTTTCGCCCGAAAAAAGTCGATTTTCAAAATTGTTTTAAAATTTCTTACCTTTAAGGGGCCCAAGTAGGTCAAAATTTTGATATCGATTTTCTCAAAAACTGGTCGGAACATTTTTAAATTTGTTTTGATATGTTATAGGCAACGTAATTATCTATCTAACTTTAAATTTTTAAAGACTTGTATGATGCGGATTCGGAGTTATGATTTTTTGAATGTCAAAATTTCAATAATCTCTAATTTCTTTTGTAATAAAAATAAAAACTTGAAATTGGATATTTATATCAATCCCATGAATATCTATTATTTGACACTATTTTCGGTTAACAAAACGCTTCCGGTTAAGCCGGAAATTACAAAAATATTAAAATTTTTAGGAACACCCTGTATATTTTTTAATATTTTTAAAGATAGTAAAATTACCTATTACACGATACCAAACACTTTATATTTTGACTTCCGGTTTAACCGGAATTGGAATAAAATTTCTTAATTTAAATGGAACACCCTGTATATTTTTTAATATTTTGAAAGCTCGTAAAATTATCTTTCTGAACATATAAAATAGAGTATATTTTGAACTTCTATTTAT
Organism: Malthinus seriepunctatus; assembly: GCA_963924605.1. Taxonomy (NCBI): domain Eukaryota; kingdom Metazoa; phylum Arthropoda; class Insecta; order Coleoptera; family Cantharidae; genus Malthinus; species Malthinus seriepunctatus. The sequence goes on from OZ004605.1 coordinate 2,320,859, forward strand.
GCCAAATTTAAAAAACAATTAAATTAGTATTTCAGACAATTTTGTCTAAAAATTCTGCTTACACGCAGAAGTTCTTGGTTCGAAAATTTTAAACTATAAACTTATAAAGAAAAGCAGAAAAAAATACAATAGGAAAAAGTTCCTCGTATGGCCACATCCATTGCTTTTAAATTAATACTAAATGTGCTGTATAAAATTTTTTTTTCAATAGAAGCCCCCCAACGAGCCCGGTATTATTATTTTATTGTCGTTTGTCGGGAAGTAAAAAATTTTAAAATTTTTGAATTGAATTACGTGTAAAAAATTTTAAAGGAATTTTACCTGAAGAATTTATAGGGACTTAGGCTTCTGCCCCCTATACAATTTGAAAAGAATTTAAAGCTTTCTTTTTTTACACAACGAATTGCCAGATAAATTTGATACACTTGGCTGATTCAAAAAAGCTTATTTGTTACTCCTAATTGTTTTATTTAATTGAAGTATTAGATTTGTAAAACAAAAGTATTAAATCAAAAGTGATAGTGATAAATATTATGTTAAGATTGTCACTGCATGGTTACTAAATGTTTAAGTACATTATTACTAATTACTGATAATTTTTAAATTAATAATTAAATTATTTTAACACTAAAAATTGATGAAATAAAATCAAAATTCTAATTATGTCACTTCCTGTTTTACCACACAAGTTTAAATTTTCCAGTACATATATTTTTAATTATTTTTTAATTTATAGAAACCGTTTTGCATAATAGCAGTTTTTACAACTTTGGCAGATGTCTGATTCTGTTTTATTTCCTAACAGTGTCGCAAATTTTTAATTTAATTAAACATTTAAAAATTAAGCGTTTTTAAATTATTTTTGATTTATTTAAATTTAGAAAAAAAAACGATTGGGGGCAACAAACCATTTTTTCAAAAACAAGTATTTTTATGGTAATTAATTACCCAAACTAAAATTAATTAATTTAACATTAAGTAAAATTTCGTAATGTGAAACTTGGGGAACGGGAGGCAGTATTGTATTATTAACAATAAAAAATTACTCCTTAATTAATTTATGAATTTTTTACTTAATTTGCCATAATTAAATTTTATTTAAAATATTATTACATATAATGTAATCAATTTTAAATCGCTTTGACCCCCTTCACCTCTTTAAATTTCCTTATAATTTTGCGTAAAGTTAAGTTAATTTTAATTAATGTCTAAGTCTGATTAAACGCTATTTTTAAGAAAATTAAACCATTATCTAGAATAAAAAATACTAGAAGGTAAAATAAAATAATTGAAAAATTAAAGGGGGGCACAAATTTTTTTTAATAATTATTGTAAACTAATAAAATAAATCATTCTATACACTCCCTTAGGTCAAACTTATAGTAAAAAATATTTAATACATTTTTTGTAACCCCCCTCCTCTCTAATTTAATAATCTGAAATTTAAAAAAAAATAAAATTGGCCAAATATTGTTTGGAGGGGTTATTAAAAATATTTGTTTATGGTTGTATGATAAAAATTTTATTATCTGCTCCCCTGTACCCCGTACCTTATTATTAAAAAATATTAAAATTTACTGGAATATTTTAATTCTGGATCAAAAACTTTGTTTTGTATAAATAAGGAATTGTTGGAGGAGGGTAGTATTATACCTCTTAACTCTTCTATAACAAAATATTAAAAAAAATTGCGACCCTCTCTAATTAGTAGGTAATTGTATGAAAACAATTTATCAACTTTTCTTTAAACTCCACTCACTTAATTATAAATATTTAAAAAAAAAATTGCAACCCCTCTCTAAATAGTAGCACTGTGGTAATAGGTAATTTTTCATCCACTTACATACCTCCTATCTTATTTAAAAATATTTAAAAAAATTTTTGTGACTCCCCTCGAATTAATAGGTAATATTATTAAAAAAGGTAATTAAAAAATTAATGGTGAAATGTTTTAAACGTAAACAAATGAAAATTTTCATTTTCTCCACTCGCATACCTTCTATCTTAATTAAAAATTAAAAACAAATTATTAGCCTCCTATAATTAATAGGTAATTTTATAAAAATAGGTAATTAAAAAATTAATGGTGATATTTTTTTTTGAAACGTAAACAAATTAAAATTTTCATTTCCTCCACTCACACACCTTCTATCTTAATTAAAAATATTAAAAAAATAATTTGCACCCCCTTCTAATTCATAGGTAATTTTATAAGAAAAGGTAATTTTAAAAAAATGAGAATTTTTTTTTGAAACGTAAACAATATAAAATGTGCATTTCCTCCACTCACACACCTTCTATCTTAATTAAAAATATTAAAAAAATAATATGCACCCCTTCTAATTAATAGGTAATTTTATAAGAAAAGGTAATTTAAAAAAAATGTGAATTTTTTTTTGAAACGTAAACAAATTAAAATTTGCATTTCCTCCACTCACACACCTTCTATCTAAATTAAAAATTTTTATAAAAAAAATAATTAAAAAAAAAATAAAAAAAAAAAACAATTTGCTTCTAATTAATAGGTAATTTTATAAAAAAAGGTAATTTAAAAAAAAATGCTAAAATTTTACATACCTTCTATCTTAATTACAAATATTAAAAAAAAAATTTTATAAAAAAATGAAAAAGGTAATTTAAATAAAATGGTTAAAATAAAAATAAAAATGGTGAAATTCGTTTGAAACGTAATGCAATTAAAATTCTTATTTCCTCCACGCACATAGATACCTCCTATTTTATTAAATAATATTTAAAGAATTTTTGGGACCCCCCTCAAATTTTTATTTAATTTTATGAAAATTTCAAATAAGTAAAAAAATTTTTTTGTTTGAGTTTTTTTGTTTTGAAGAATTACTGGAAAATATTTTTACACTGTATTTTGATAAAAATGTTATTTCTTGCTCCCCCCTCCCCCCGTAGGTACTCCGTATTTTATTAATAAATATGTTTACATTTCAGTAGGAGTGAATTTATTTGTTTGTTGTTCGGGATTTTTAAATAAATGAAACAATTTAGGTGTTGCTCTGGTATAAAGTAATGTGGGGGTCAAGGGGGGTAAATTAAAAAATGTTAAAAAAATGCTTTTTTGAAGGTGGAAAAAAATTGTAAAATTGGCAATATATAGAGGGATTTTGTGTTTAGTACTATATTCCCCCCCCTTTTACCCTTAATTTTATGTAAATTTTTAATTTTTAGTAAAATGAATAGGTAATTTTGAAAAGTAGGTGTTAGATGATAGAAAATGAGATAGTTTAATTTTGATCGTTTATGACGACACCGTCGCTTATCAAATTGAATATCGTTGCGAGGTACCTACATGATTATCCATTAGTGAGCTAGTGCTTGATAGTCGTACTAGAGATTAGTGTCCAAAGTTTCATTCCATTTGTTGCTTCGTGCGAGGTTGAAAGTGTATAATATTCTTTACGGAATCTTTGTGAAGAATAGTAGTCGTAATCAATGCCGTTAGATAGTAAATTGTCTTATCAGACCGGTTATCGTATCTTTAGTTTGTTGATGTTGAAATTATAGTGTATAATTATATGTACATTTTATATATTATTGATAGAACTTAGTTCAAGTTTTTTTCCTCCTCTGGATACAGTAAGTAATTATTTTTAAACAGCCTTCGATAACCTCTTTTAATTGTTTATAAATTGTGTTCAATTCACAAACTTTTTTCCCATTTAAAACTTATTTACCGATTCAAAATTTTATAATTCGACAAACATGACGTAATTGGTTTTTTAACATATTTTTACATTTGGTTTTTTCCAAAATTCTCCCATTTGTCAAGCTACAGACTATAGGCTACAGGATGTTCTCAGATTTGCATTGAGTAAATATTAATAACGTTTATATAAATAAATTTTTGTAAAATAACTCCTATGTGCGCAAGGTCGGCTTTACAAAAATCTCAATTTTTACTTAAAACATACAATACAAGCCATGATTAAGCGATTTGAGCAATGACATTCGGGTTGCTCAAAAACCTCACGTTTTGAGAAGGCTAACAAACCGTTTAGGTGTGCAATAATTTAAAATTTACCCTTTGATTTCATTGCAAAATTGATGAGTCAGAATCTAGATTTTTGATAAGGTGTTGCTCAAAATTTGCTCAATAACCATACTTTTAAAGACGTTTTTTAAACGTTTTCTCCTTTGATTTATTTTATTCGCAATTGAAGTTTCAGAATTTTTGATAAGGTGGATAAAAGTAGCTCAAAAGCTGCTCAAAAAGCATACTTTCTGAGACGATTACAAAACGGTTTACCTATGCAATCCTTTAATTTAGTTCATTTTGTAATAATGATTGAGAATCTCAATTTTTAATAAGATTAGTAAGAGTTGCTCAAAAGTTGCTCAATAACCGTACTTTTTGAGATGATTACCACACGTTGCAAGTGTCAATAATTTACTATTTTATTTATTTCATTTCAAAATTGACGATTGAGAATCTCAACTTTTAGAAGGTGGATAAGTGTTGCTCAGTAACAAACCGTGCTTTTTGAGACGATTACCACACGTTTTAGCTATCCTTTGATTTTTGTCACTTAATTTTTCGTTTAATTTTAACGAAATGTAATTTTAAACGGGTGGTAACACATATAGATCTTAGATAACCTTTAACACTAATAAAATATAATTTAAACTTCATGTAACAGTCTAACAGTCTTAATATGTAAAGTTACCTTAATTATTATTTTATGAATAGGGCCATTTGCATAAATAAGGTGAATGATCAATTTGAATGAGTAGTTAAAAAAATCGTAAAATAAACTTACCTAACCAACTTTTGTGACTCATTTTTGAGACTTTCACATTTCTCATCCAAAGAAGACGAAAACATAAATGTTTTAACGCTCTTTAAAGATTTATTTTGGCAAAGGGTTGTTAAATTATTTATTTGTCGATTTTTTTAAATTATCATCGTCTAATTTGTTATCATTGTTATCTGCAAGAAAATCTTCACCCTACGTGAAAGTTTCGCCACTTTTCAACTGCAGCGCCTCATCTAATTTATTTTTTTATGAAGATTGTCGTTCATTAATATCACCGTTGAATGATATTATCATCATTTGATGATATTATCATCATCGTAGAATATTATTTATCGTCATCAAATTCTGTACCATTTTTAGTGCATTATATCGTCCCAATTTAATTTTCTAGTGAAATTATCATGTATGAAAATTTTTAATGATATTATCATCGCTGATGTGTAATCATCTTTAAAGGCTTTAATTGCACCTTCAAGAGAATTATGATCTTATAATTCAGTTTTGTATCTTTATAACATTAGCTGCATGATCATTCACTAATTTCGTTTCTAGTGCAACTCTCGTTTATTAATATCATCATTTCAATGTTATTATCATCACATGTGATGATTTTAATATCGTCAAACGGATTTTCAATAATCTTTAACTCCTATGTAATTTTAGTAAAATTATCATCCGTGAAATCCTTTAATGATTTTATCATCGCTAACGTTATGAGAATTAGAATCTTATAATTCAGTTTTGTAGCTTTAGAACATTATCAGCTCCATGATCATTCGATAATTTTTTTCGAGTGCATTTCTCGTTTATTAATATCATCGTTTGATGTTATTATCATCATCACACGTGATGATTTTAATATCGTCAAACGGATTTTCAATAATCTTTAACTCCTATGTAATTTTAGTGAAATTATCATCCGTGAAATTTTTTGATGATTTTATCATCTCTCTCTCTTTTGTAGCTTTAAAATATTATCAGTTCTATGATCTTATTATCAGTTCCATGATGTTATTATCATCACGCGTGATGCTTTTATCGTTGTCGAACGGATTTTCCATAATCTTAAACTCTTAAGTAATTTTTGGTAAATTATTATCCGTGAAATGTTTCAATGGTTTTTATCCTCGCTGCACCGATACCTTATAAGTATTCGCCCTGGAAATACTATACGAATTAGGAATAAGTAAATACTTTACTAGTTAAGTATTACCTTTTACTTATAAGTAAAAGCTGTACTTATTTTTATACACTTGGCCCATTATCAGTTCCATGAACGTTCGCTAATTTTTTTCGAGTGCATTTCTTGTTTTTAATATCATCGTTTGATGTTATTATCGTTACACGTGATGATTTTATCATCGTCTAACGGATTTTCAATAATTTTCAACTTCTATCTAATTTTAGTGAAATTATCATTCTGAAATCTTTTAATGATTTTATCAACACTAACGGGTAATTATCTTTAATCATCTTCATGAGAATTAGAATCTTATTCAGTTTTGTAGCATTATAATATTATCAAAACTTCATGATCGTTCGCTCATTTTTTTCTAGTGCATTTCTCGTTTATGAATTGTTTGATGTTATTATCATCACACGTGATGATTTTATCATTGTCTAACGAATTTCCATTCAACTCCTATGTAATTTTATTGAAATTATCATTAGTGAAATTTCTTAATAATTTTATCAACGCTAACGTGTGATCTTTAATCAACTTCATGAGAATTAGAATCTTATTCAGTTTTGTAGCATTATAATATTATCAAAACTTCATGATCGTTCGCTAATTTTTTCTAGTGCATTTCTCGTTTATTAATTGTTTGATGTTATTATCATCACACGTGATGATTTTATCATTGTCTAACGAATTTCCATTCAACTCCTATGTAATTTTATTGAAATTATCATCAGTGAAATTTTTTAATAATTTTACCAACGCTAACGTGTGATCTTTAATCAACTTCATGAGAATTAGAATCTTATAATTCAGTTTTATAGCATTATAACAATATTAGTTACATGATCATTCGGTAATTTATTTCTAGCACATTTCTCGTTTATTAAAATCATCGTTTGATGTTAATATTATCACACGTAATGATTTTATCATCGTCTAACGGATTTTCAATAATTTTCAACTTCTATGTAATTTTAGTGAAATTATCATTCTGAAATCTTTTAATGATTTTATCATCGCTAACGTGTAATCATCTTTAATCATCTTCATGAGAATTAGAATCTTATTCAGTTTCGTAGCATTATAATATTATCAAAACTTCATGATCGTTCGCTCATTTTTTTCTAGTGCATTTCTCGTTTATTAATTGTTTGATGTTATTATCATCACACGTGATGATTTTTTCATTGTCTAACGAATTTCCATTCAACTCCTATGTAATTTTATTGAAATTATCATCAGTGAAATTTTTTAATAATTTTATCAACGCTAACGTGTGATCTTTAATCAACTTCATGAGAATTAGAATCTTATTCAGTTTTGTAGCATTATAATATTATCAAAACTTCATGATCGTTCGCTAATTTTTTCTAGTGCATTTCTCGTTTATTAATTGTTTGATGTTATTATCATCACACGTGATGATTTTATCATTGTCTAACGAATTTCCATTCAACTCCTATGTAATTTTATTGAAATTATCATCAGTGAAATTTTTTAATAATTTTATCATCGCTAACGTGTAATCATTTAATCAACTTCATGAGAATTAGAATCTTATAATTCAGTTTTATAGCATTATAACAATATTAGCTCCATGATCATTCGGTAATTTATTTCTAGCACATTTCTCGTTTATTGAAATCATCGTTTGATGTTATTATTATCACACGTAATGATTTTATCATCGTCTAACGGATTTTCAATAATCTTCAACTCCTATATAATTTTAAGAGCAGTTTTATATAATTTAATGACATTATCATTAACTATTATTATCATTAACCATTATCATCATAGTTTTACGTTTTTAAGTTTTTGCATCATCTTAAAGTGTTTGAAATTTGTATTTTTAGCGAAATTATCGTCTTTATAAATTTTGAAAGGGTAATTTTTGTTTATGCAATTTTATATAAATTGCCTAATTTGATTCCTTTCACAAGTTTTAGGTAATAGCGTAACGGTTGCTTAAAATTTGTAACATTTTTCTTCACAAGTTCCGGTTAGATTATCACGTTAAACATAATCACAAACATATTTATTGACGCCAATCAAAGTTATAATTGGAAAAAAAGTGTGAGAAATTTAATACCTTTGTTGTTATCTCAAGTATTTAGAGATAACTTATGAAAACATTGATAACAAAATCATTGAACCAAGAGAATAACATTTAAAAAAATTTATACCACACCCTTCACCTGTTGCGCGTATTGATTTTAACTTTTTTTTTCTGTATCGTTAATTTTTTGTTTTTCTTTTTGTTTCAGACGCGAAAGATGAAGAGGATATTAACAGTTTTATTACTAACTGCCATTTATGGGACTTTGGGAAGTCCAGTGCCATTATGTCCTAATTCGTGTTCGTGCTCAAAATCGGAAACTTTAATGGAAGCTCACTGTAACTCATTTAATTTTTTAACAAAACTACACGTACACAAAGAAGAACAAGGAATTACATCGCTGTATATAAAAAATACAAATTTGAAAGAAATGGATTCAAATTTAAAAAAACTTAAAAACTTAAAAATATTGAGTTTGAAGTCAAATAAATTAAGTTCCATTAAACCAACTCTATTACCAAGCTCATTAGAGTACTTAGATATTTCGCAAAATTTAATTAAGGATTTAAACGAAGGTTGGGATTCGTTGGAAAATTTAAAAGAAATCAATTTGTTTGGTAATCCAATATGTGCTTGTGACTCGATATTTTTAAAAGATGAACTCATTACTAAAGATTCAGCCAAATTTGCCAACTGTGACTCTTTGAAGCATGCGAGGCAAACCAAATTGGTCGTTTGCAGAGATTTTGAAATGATGCAAGGTGATGCTGCTTTTGAAGGTTCCGGTTCGGACGATGACAAGAAGGTGGAACTTATCGATGATTGGAACTCGTCCAATGGAACCATTTTAGATCCTAGCGTTGCAGATGAGTTTGAAGGTAGCGGGGATGCCGATGCTGTAACTGAAGCTAATAGTGGAACAACTGAAGATGATGATGATGAGTACGATTATGGAGACTTGGCGACTGAAACTCCATTTGTACCAGTTATAGTAACACCTGATATGACACCGTTGAAAACTTGCTATTTTAATTGCTCCACACCGTCTCCTTTGGATAGTTCGAACGAGACCGACGTCGAACCACCACCAGGATTATTGGACGGTATCGATATACTGATTAAAGATCTTGACATTCTTGGAAGCGAAGAAACAACAGCTCCACCACCAACTACGCCGAAAGTAGAAATAATCTCAACATCCAAAGTAGATCTTGTGGAAAACATAACTGAAATAATAGACACAAAACGTTTCGAACAAACCAAAGTTGGTGAAGATAAAGTTGAAAAATCCCAATTCAGCACTTACATATTTTTAGGAGTTTTACTTATTTTAATAATTTGTTTAATTATTTACGCCTTAATTAAGAAGAAGCAATTAAAAAAGAAACAAGAATCTCCAGTTAACAAAAACGGTAACATCGAACATCCCGAACAGGAAATGCAATTACTTAAAAATTCTGAAATTAAAAAACCGAATGGCACTCACGAATCGGTACCATTAATAAACGGCCACAACGATCAACCACCGAATGACACAAATTTAATTAACGGAAATAAATTCGAAAGTATAGAATTGCGACCAAAGATTAAAGAAGAAGAGGAAGAAAAATTGCTTACTCCTGAAGCTAAACGTGTTACTATTAAGGCTAGTGAAATTCCTAATTCCACCCCTAAAACACCCATTTTAGTCACTCGTCATTTAAGTAACGACGGAAATATTGTTACAACCCCATACATCGATGAAGAAGTGTAGTGAGTTTAATTGGGAGTTCAAACTTAACGTTTTCAGTAACTTTTAAGTGAATATGTGATAAAGCATTATATACGTTTCTTTGTTCCTCCCCTAAAAAAAACTTTGGGGACATTTTTTAAAAATTTTAAATCGACTGAAACTCGATCTTTTTTATTGTTTTATTTTTACGAAATTAATAGTTAACTGTATGTCTAGTATTACCAAAGGAAGCTAAGTAGAGTTTCATTCAAAGATTAGAAAATTTTATGATGACCCAAAAACCCTCAACAGAAAAAGGGGGGTGGGAGATAAATTGAAACCTCATTTTTTAAAATTTAGCATATAAATTAGTCTATAAAAAATGAACGCCAATTGTTTTAACAAAGTTTTAAACGACTACTTTAGAATTTACCCTCCCCCCCCTCTCTTTTTTTCCTTGGCATAACCCTATGAGATTCAAAAAATTAGTCATGGGTTACGTAAAGTGTTTAAACCACCACTGTTTTATATTGGTCACTCGAGTGACTAATCGAGTATTTTTGGGAGAATCAAAAAATTCTCATGTAGGGGGGGGGACGGAAATAATTTATTTTAGCAGCTAAAATATGACAATAAAATAGAGGTGGGAATAAATTGAAATTTAACTTACAAATAACGGTTATCAATTCTAATACTAAGCATCTTCCTGAAAATGTATTGCCCCCCCGTATCCCCATAATATTCAAAAAAATTCTAGTCGAGGATTTAGTGTTGAACGCTAATCTTAAATGCAGCTATTTTATTAAAACCACTGCGGTGTTTTGGGCAGTTTTTAACTTTCAGAGGCGGATCTCAAAATACTTTTTTAACGGGGGGGGGGGACTCTTATCAGCCAAAGCTCTCAAATAAACAGGGTGATAATCTGATAATATTAAAATAATTTGCAACTGTACGAACCAATTTTTAAATAATGGTTCCGATTCTAATTATATGGGTATCCGCTTGGAAAATTGCCACCCCCGCGCAACTCCATAATTTCCAAAAATTACAACCGAGGGTTTGGTGAACGCTCATCATAATGGCAGCTATTGCGTAATTTGGTAAAACCACGGCGTTGTTTTTGGACAGTCTAATATTGAGTATCCACGTGGAGATTGATTGCTACCCCTATGCATTTATGCAACCCTATAAGCCTAAAAAATTATAGTTTCGAGGCGTTCATAATGGTAGCTATTCATATAATTTCTAAACCTGCCATCATATTTTGTATTAAACGTTGCAGTGGCGATTCTAAAAATTCTTTGGGTGAAAAGCGAACATAATTTCTCATTCATTGGGGGGGGGGGGATTTGACTATTTTATACGTATGGGTTAAAGCACATTTTTGGCATAAGGTTGAAAAACAATTTTGCTGAACGTAACGTAAATTTGATAATGATAAGGGTAGTTACTCTTTGCATTATAGGCGGCTAAGAGGGGGGGGGGTATAATAAAAGTATTTTATTTTGATATGGGATAAAGACGTAAGCCTGAAGTATTACATGTAAGTCTTAAACAGCCCCGATAAAATTTATGGGTGAAAGAAAGGGGGGGGGGTTATTTTATTTTTTTCTAATTTTTGAATTTCGTTGTTATACCTTAAATATATTACAATTTTGTCTTCGAATAGATAAGTTTTGTATTGCAGTTAACGTTGTGTTTGTGAATTGTTATATGACTGTTAAAATATTTTGTGGCTTTACCACAATTCGTCGCCAATGCATTTGTTGCGTATTTAATCGTTTATATATTTAAATTAAATAAAAAAATATTTCTACTTAAAGTTTAGCATTATTATTAACCTTGAATTATTGCAATTTTAATCAGGAGGTAGGTAATCGAATGTTTCTTTAGCCTTCAATTTAAGCGATTTTTTAAGTGACTCATTAAATTTATTATTTCATAACTGGTCCAGTTAAAGTGTTCCGTATAAAAAGCTCATCGCTTAAATTTTACTTAAGTACACACCTGATAATTTATTTCTGTAATAACATACTACTACACACAAAGTAGTAAATAATTAGCTTATTTTTTATTAATCAAACTGACGTACTGAAATAATTGAAAATTGATTTTTATTCCCACTTCCAATTTAAGCAGTCGCTATCGTTGCTGATTTTATAAAGTGTTTGTGGGGATATAATTTAGGGGGCTAGCGGTGAATTTAGGTGGGGTCAGAGCCCTGACTAAACAATCATTTTAATGGGCATCCTAAATCCAGTGACCTACAGTAGTAAAAGGAGGCCGGATTAGCCATGGACCCCCAAGCACTCAAATTTTATAATTGGTATCCCTTAAGGGGGGAGTGTGTTACGGTTAATTTTTTTAAAGTGGTAATTTCTAAAATGTAGCACAATTTTTCATATTTTACATTATCAACAACTTAAAATAGCAATAACACAAGACTATTTTGCAACCCCATGACTCTGGGGGGAAGGGGGCTACTTAATAATTTTTTTTTTAAATGTTTAAAAATTATCAATGTTTGTTAAGACAACATTGTTAGGAAGGGACCCCACAAAAAATTTTCTTATAAAAGCTTAGTTTGCTTATGAAATAATTTTAAAGTGGCGAAAATCAAATTTCATCAAAATCGGTTTAGTAGTTTTTGCTCCACAGAGTTAGACATTTCAGTTCAAAAAATCTAAAAAATTTTTTTCGATTTTTGGAATCAGGGTGACTCAAAACGTCGAGAAATGCAAAAAAAAATTTATTATTATTTTTTTTCTTCTCGATTATAACAACTTTTTCTTGGATTGGAAAAAGTTAAAAGTGCATTAAGCAGTGTCGACTCGCGCTATGGGTTAATTAGGGGTCTATCAGGTTGTTGACTATCTTAGATGTTCTAATACCCAATAGGGAGCTTCGTAACGAAATTCTCAATTATTTTAATTTGAGAGGGTTTAAACCAGTGTCTCACGTCGATTTCGGCTTTTACAACATTGGCCCTTTCTTATGGCTTAAGAAAATAATTTTAGCAATTTTTTTGATTTGTGTTAATTTTATCGTGCACATAAATAATAACTTATTAAGTTTGCAGAATTGTAATTTCGATGGGCAAACACTGAATAGTTTTATAAGTGTGTTACGACTTACGATCATAATAAAATGACGTAGGAAAAGAACTAACTTGGGATAAAAGTGACATTAAATCAATATAAGTACGTACCTACTGTTCGAAAGTTGTATTTTAATTAGAAATTAAAGGACGGTTAGTGTAGTAAAATTTTAATGTCGAATTAAAACATTAAAGTGGACAAGGTGTAAAAACATTGTCATCATGTCAGTGGCGTGACAATTTTTTACCCCTAAAATTTCCACTTCAATGGGTTACCCTCTATCTATACTAAACGTTCTGGGTCTTTTCTAGTGATCTAAGAAGGCCTACTATAAGTAAAACAAAGTGCGTGCTGTATAAAAAGCCCCCCCCCTGACTGATAATTTGGAACAATCTCAGTTAAAGGGTCTGGTTAAGTGTTAAATCTCATAAAAGTTTTGTTCATTTAAAGATAAAAGATTTTGATATAGGCTTCTACCAAGTGGGGTAATGGTGGACCCCAAGAATTTTTTTATGTGGAAAAGTCAAACTTTTGAAATTTTCTCATTAAAAGGACATAATAAGTATAAAATTAAATTCTACGATGGAGATTATTTAAAATTTAATATAGAGGGTTGTAGATACTATAATTACACCCCTGTAAAAATGATTATAAAAATTTATTTAAACTTTAGGTCTAGTGGTTTAAAACAAAAGAGGGTTTAAGAAATTTTGTTTTATTATACATTAGGTATTATCAAGGTATTTTAGAAATTACACTCATTCAATTGTTTTCGAGAAACAAATACTGCCTGACGGTACAGATAACAAATATCTACCTCTACGGTAAATTTTTAGTTTTAACTCAAGTTATCCGATTTATTATTAGTACCACGCCGCACTCTTATTGTGGAATTTAATTTAATACATTTACATAACACCAAAATGAGAGCGTCAGCATCAGATTACAATTCATCTAGCTGACTATACTTAAAAGATAAGATGGGTCCCCTATTTCCTATCTTCTTTATAGCTAAAACATAACTTATTATCTGTATTCTATTTAAAACGAGTATATCTAATAAAATACTCTTTTTACACTTTTAAATCTCACAAAATTTTTAAGCGAGAAACACATTTTTCCCTAAAACGACCAAGGGGTCACCTAGACCCCATTTACATTTAAGCGTGCTTTTTGTTCTTATTGAAAAACAGTTTTGTCGTGTCATCGCTTTTCTTAACTGTGATAAATGTTTCAAAAATGCAAAGTGATATTTTGGGGATACAGGGGCCCCTATTTCCTAATTTCTTTATTTTTGCTAAAACTTATTATTTGTATTCTATTTAAAAAATTACTCCTTTTACACTATTAAATTTCACAATTTAAGCAACAAAAACCTTTTTAACCAAAACAACCGTGGGGTCAACTAGACCCCACAGCTGAAATTAATTTTAAACTTAATTTATATAAATGTCGTTTCTTAGAAGACGGAATAAAACTTTTCTGCTTAAATTTTCTTGGGGTCCAACATACCCCATTTTGTAAATGGCAGTCTTTTGAGGTGAAATTAATTGAAATTTTAATTTTTGTTGTAAGGAAAAATATTTGAAAGGATTTATTTATATTTTTTAAAAAGCAATCTACAGTAAGTTAGCATCAGCAAATTTGAATGCACAAATCTTATACCCACTTAGAATTGAAATGGTCATCTTAGATTTTCAAATCACTAAAAAGTCGTTCAATCGTTCAAGATAATTCAATTTGTTTTGTTAAATCAAATGGTTCTTATAAACTATTTTGTTTTATAGGGTTATGTATAAGGGTAGATTTATATTTAGGTAAGCCAAGTGTTTTCCAAGACCTACATTTTTTTTTATAAGTGGAAATTTTATTTTTTTTGCACAATTGAACGTTTCTAACGACTCTTTTTTAGAGACGTTTTGGCGCTTTTTAATGGTTTCACTAATTATAAATGAGACATTATTTTAGTTTGATTTAAATTAGCGCTCTGAGGGCTTGTGTCCAGTTCATCTTTGCTTTGACGCGAGTCTGGTCTTCTGGTAAAGAAGCTGGAGTGGATATAGTTTTCTATGAGGGGTCATCCACTCTCTGCAGTCTATGTACAAAAGTTCTGCAGTCAACTGCAGTCATCTGCAGTCGACTGCAGTCATCTGCAGTCAACTGCAGTCAACTGCAGTCAATTGCAGTCAATTGTAGTCAACTGCAGTCAACTGCAGTCAAGTGCAGTCAACTGCAGTCATCTGCAGTCAAGTGCAGTCATTTGCAGTCAACTGCAGTCATCTGCAGTCAATGACAGTTTCTGCTGTCATTGTACAAATCCAGAACAGTGGTTGACCCCTGGGTTTTCTACAACTTTATTAGTTATTAATCTAAATTTGCGTAGTAGATGTAAAGGACTCAGGTCTATATAATGTCTTCGCTATTAGAACATTGTGCCCTGATGCAAGAGCCTGGTCCCTAATCTATCTCTCTGTTTCTACCCATGTCATTTCTTACGGACACGACTCAGGCCCGATTGCACCATTTTAACCACCTAGTATATAAGGTATATAGCGAGTATATGGCGAGCTGAGAGGTGTACTTGGTTACTGAACTCAGTTACCGTGAATTTGATTTAGTAAAATCCGCCCTTAGTAAACTGTAGTTTTAAGAGGAAGTGGTGTAATCGGGCCTTAGATTGTAAAGACTTACTTAAAACCGGTGGACCACCTATAAGTTGAGCTATAGGGTGGGTTGTACCAACCAAGTTCAAAGTAAGTTTATGGTGAGCTGTGAGTTGCACATGTTAACTGAACTCAGTTACCGTGAATTTGATTTGGTACAAACCGCTCTTAGTAAACTGTAGATTTAAAGGCAAGTGGTGCAATCGGGCCTTAGATTATAAAGGCTTACCTTAAACTGGCCGACCGCGTAAGTGGTCGTGGCGTAACTACAAATTCTAAAACCATGGCTACCACATCATATTAGGAGCTGTCATTTTGTCCGCCATAAATAGCGGCTGTAGGTCACATTACTTATATAATGTCCACAAATGTAACTGTTCGTTTGTTTTGATAATAATTCCCCTCAATACAGTTTGCGTTACATAAGGTTCAAGTAACACTGTTGTGCTCGTTGATATTTGTTACCGTGTTCTCCATTACTCGCAGTAACCTTACGGCGCATGCGCAAGCGAGAGTACAAAAAAATTTCGTCTAGCTAACCCGTAAAATTTAAGCCAGGTTCAGCTACTAGTTGAGTTATAGGTTGCGTTGTACCAACCAAGTTCAAAGTAAGTATATGGCGGGCTGTGACGCTGTGAGGTGTACTTAGTTACTATTTGATTTGGTACAACCCGCCCTTAGTAAACTGTAGATTTAAGGGGAAGTGGTGCAATCGGCCCTGGATCAGGTGGAAACAGGTGGATCGCGTAAGTGGTCGTGGCGTACCTGCAAATTCTAACGATGGCTACCATATCATATTAGGAGTCTTCATTTTGTCCGCCATCGATGGCGGCTCTAGGTCACATTACTTACATAATGTCCAAATGTACAGGCCAGCAAACGAGAACTTTCAGTTGATTTTAGGATGCGCAGTAGTAAAAGTGTGTAAACTACATAAATTTTATATTTGAACCTATGCACATGTCTGTTACTCGTAATGTCGTCTTCCTTCCCGTTGTGCGGACAAAACAGCGGTGACTGTTCGTTTTTTTTATAATAATTCCCCACAGTACAGTTTGCCGTACATAAGGCTCACGTTACACTGTTGTGCTCGTTGATATTTGTTACCTTGTTCTCTATTACTCGTAGTAACCTTACTGCGCATGCGCTTTGCGTTTTGAGTAAGAGTAAAGAGTTAAGAATAAAAAGATATCTTGCCTCACATCTCGCTTCGCATTGGAAATCTTAGTCACGCCTCGCATCTCGTAATTTCTTGCGAGATTCTCACAATTTTGCGAGACTCGCGTGAAACCCTACTGGATAGACATTTTAACAATCTTTTGTACAGTCAGCCTCACAATTATTGGCCACCCATGCTATACGTTTAGCACGAATTGTGGATGAAACCATCATAACACCCCATACTTAAATTGAGGGGTAACTTTAATTTGCCAACAAGTAGTAAATCAACAACTTCCCCTTCTGTCCTTTTGTCGTTGTTAGCTAATAACCGCCCTGGCTTGAAGCCAGGGTGGCCAATAACTTTGAGGCTGACTGTACGTTCGCCGTGATTTCTTTAAGGTTGTCAAATGTCCGGTATCTGTTTCTTAACTCAATTACAGTTTTAGATGGTCTTTAGATCTATGCTTTTTTTCCTGGAGTCCTACAATTGACTTTACAAGCTGTAACTTGTACCTCCATAAGCTATATTTGTATTCTCTCTGCTAGGTACTAGTAGGGCTGGCCTCATTTGGTTCGGATCCGACATGTAACGCAGAGACGGATCTGAAACTTACTAAGGCTAGAATCCGGTACCTATAAGGCATGCCTTGAGTTATATAAGGTCCTAATCGGGCAGTCCTCATTTGGTTCGGATCACACATGTAACGCTGCTACGGATTTGAAACTTACTAAGGCTAGAATCCCGTCCTATCCGAACCTATTAGGTTATTATTTTAATAACAATTTTTAAATAATACTTGATATTCTAATGTAGAATATCAAGGGCCGGGCCGGATATGTTTAAACATGACGTGCCTTAAAAGGGATAAAATCAGGATACAATGTCAGGGCCGGATAAAGTAAAATATGGCACACATTAAAAGGCGTAACTTCAGGCAAAACCTACAAGGGCCGGATAAATCGAAATAGGATCCACCTTACAAAGGGTAAAATCCGACAATGATATCAGGGTCGGAATGGTGTAAATAAGGCCCGCCTTGAAAGGGGTTAAATCAGGATCGCATATCAGGGCCGGATATGTTTAAACATGGCGTGCCTTAAAAGGGAAAAAATCAGGATACAATATCAGAGTCGGATAAAGTAAAATTGGGCATACCTTAAAAGGGGTAACTTTAGGCAAAACCTACAAGGGCCGGATAAATCGAAATAGGATTTACCTTACAAAGGGTAAAATTTGACAATGATATCAGGGCCGGAATGGTGTAAATAAGGCCTTGAAAGGGGTTAAATCAGGATCGCATATCAGGGCCGGATATGTTTAAATATGGCGTGCCTTAAAAGGGAAAAAATCAGGATACAATGTCATGGCCGGATAAAGTAAAATGGGGCATACCTTAAAAGGGGTAACTTTAGGCAAAACCTACAAGGGCCGGATAAATCGAAATAGGATTTACCTTACAAAGGGTAAAATTTGACAATGATATCAGGGCCGGAATGGTGTAAATAAGGCCTTGAAAGGGGTTAAATCAGGATCGCATATCAGAGCCGGATATGTTTAAACATGGCGTGCCTTAAAAGGGAAAAAATCAGGATACAATATCAGAGTCGGATAAAGTAAAATTGGGCATACCTTAAAAGGGGTAACTTTAGGCAAAACCTACAAGGGCCGGATAAATCGAAATAGGATTTACCTTACAAAGGGTAAAATTTGACAATGATATCAGGGCCGGAATGGTGTAAATAAGGCCTTGAAAGGGGTTAAATCAGGATCGCATATCAGGGCCGGATATGTTTAAACATGGCGTGCCTTAAAAGGGAAAAAATCAGGATACAATATCAGAGTCGGATAAAGTAAAATTGGGCATACCTTAAAAGGGGTAACTTTAGGCAAAACCTACAAGGGCCGGATAAATCGAAATAGGATTTACCTTACAAAGGGTAAAATTTGACAATGATATCAGGGCCGGAATGGTGTAAATAAGGCCTTGAAAGGGGTTAAATCAGGATCGCATATCAGGGCCGGATATGTTTAAACATGGCGTGCCTTAAAAGGGAAAAAATCAGGATACAATATCAGAGTCGGATAAAGTAAAATTGGGCATACCTTAAAAGGGGTAACTTTAGGCAAAACCTACAAGGGCCGGATAAATCGAAATAGGATTTACCTTACAAAGGGTAAAATTTGACAATGATATCAGGGCCGGAATGGTGTAAATAAGGCCTTGAAAGGGGTTAAATCAGGATCGCATATCAGGGCCGGATATGTTTAAACATGGCGTGCCTTAAAAGGGATAAAATGAGGATACAATGTCAGGGCCGGATAAAGTAAAATATGGCACACATTAAAAGGCGTAACTTCAGGCAAAACCTACAAGGGCCGGATAAATCGAAATAGGATCCACCTTACAAAGGGTAAAATCTGACAATGATATCAGGGCCGGAATGGTGTAAATAAGGCCCGCCTTAAAAGGGGTTAAATTAAGATCGCATATCAGGGCCGGATATATCAGGGCCAGGAAAATAATCAGGGATTGATAAAGAAACCTTCATAAAGGTTAGAATAGGGCTAGCTTTTGCTGTGCCTGATCAGAAATGCCATAATAGGGGATTTCTTAATTAAATCGGATCAGGGCGGCGTAAGAATATCCTAATACGGTTTGACTTTGTAAAGCCCGATCAGGTCCTGACTGTACTACGGTAACAAATTTCTGCTCGGGCCTGTAGAGCAGCGGTCGGAGAACCGGGGTAATTACCCCAAATGGGGTAAAATTATTGGGGTAATAAGGAAATGCAACTTTTTTCATTTTCCGTGTAAAATGATTGGATAATTAGTGATTAATTTAAATTTATATTGATTTTCTCTTTTTCAAAATGAAGGGGTAATATCGACTTAAACAAATATATTTTGGGGTAATGGCTAAACGGTTCCCCGACCGCTGCTGTAGAGATGGCTATGAGGGTATTATTAAATAAATATAAATTTGGAGTATTTGTAAAATAATTATTAAAAATAATTCGTTTTTTTATTTTAAGCTGATTTTAAAAAGAAGAAAACTAGAAACATAAGTAGCGAAAAGGTAGTATAAGAAGCAAATAAAGCTACTTGGGAGATGACTGTTTGCCATTATATCGAAGTCCAGCTTAAGTGGACTTGTTTCGTTATGCTTTTTATAAAAGTTTGTCTTTTGAGATCGAAAGATGGTCTTTAAAGGAGAACGGATTGACGAGAGACACACATATACACGTACGTAATCCTTAACTTCGGCGAAGCTTTATTTGCGGCACGATCTCTCGTATGAAGTTGGTGGATGACAAGTGAAGTGGCTTTGGAATCATTTCAATCGAATCGCAAACATCCCGGATATAAAACGACCCTATTCAGTTCGGTTTGTCAGAAGGAATTATCTTTGTGTACTAGTCTCGAGGGAACGCAATGTTAAAAGGCGCATCCCCGTAACCTCTTCTTTGATAAGAGAAAAGACGCTCTTAATTGGTAGAGCGATTTGAATACGTAAGGTCGATGTGGTCATTGAAGAAAGTGACTTAAATGGAATTAATGTTTCGAATTGAATTGATGGTTGGAAATAACCAAAGCGAGAGTCGCTTTCTAATTATAAGCGCCCAATTCTAAAACCTTTGCAAGGAGAAGCTTAAATGTTGTTAGCCGACAACGAGTTATATAGATCCGTTTGACCATATAAACGAGCAAGAAAGGAGTGTCAAGTGTAAAACGGACTTTACAGTCAATTAAGTAAATTTAGGTAAAATAATTTTTATCAAATTAACCTTTCCGCCAAATTAATTTCCAACTTGTAACTTAACCTGTTGCACAATCCATTTATATTTAAAACGAGGGAAGTTACAAAACCTTTTACCAAAAGATATAGACACGCACGTCAATTAAAGTAAAGGTAATAAAGTTATTTTGTAATCGATAAAGCTCTTATTCGCTAAAGTTAGATGGGATAGTTTTTCGAGTTTGTCTAGAACCGCCTCAGATGTTCGCGAGGAAGCGCCAAACTGTAAGCCCGGCTTACTGCTTATGGTTCGAACTTCACACTTGATCATATTTATGCGATGTTCGGATTAACAGCGGGTGACTACCTCTTAGAACTAAACTACAACTACGTCGTCTTAAATCGATTAAAGAATTAGCCCCTTTTCTTGAAGTTTAAAAGAGAAAAAAATGAAGTCGAGGCACAAATTTAAGTACTCGAAAAAATAAAAAAAGGTGTAGTGATATACGGTTATTAAGTTAAATAAACAGTTCGAAGGGAGAAACTCGTAACTTATAAACATCTATCCTGTTTTCCTTACAGGACTTAGGTGTGATATATAGCTGTGTAGCTATAAGGATTATACACCTACTCCTTTCTTCGTGAGTTCGCGGGCCCGCGTCTCTCTCCGACGCGCATAACTTGGTATCGTTGGGTGTTACGGATATCTTAATAAGATTCATGAAAGGACGCCATATTTTATATCCTCCCTATCTGGCGTAATGCCGCCTTGTGCCGGCCGCTCGCCCGTCGGAGCGCTAAGATAAGCCCGCACGGCACTGCTCTGTATCTAATGACGCCATATACTAGGTGCTAGCGATTTCCTTCAGATATATCTTAATAATTCCTAGCTAACTGCATCGCCTGCTCGCACGCTGCTGTGCAAGCCAACAATATAATTCCAAGAACGCCGTAAATCTCAACTTTTAGGAGCGCGGCCTGGCACAGAAAGAGGAGTACGAAGGGAAGGGGATTAAAGATCAGTAATCTTATAGGATAGATGAATTATGGCAGTATTTCCCGGCTCGGCTTCGCGCTTCGCTGTTCTCGGCAAAAATCCTTTGTTTTCCAAGAAATTGCCGTTTAATTGCTCGAGATTACGGTTACACAATTAATTAAGATTCAGTAAGTAGGCCATGTATCTTGGGATCGGCGTTTTGCGCTTCCGAAGGTCCAGGTGCGCTCGACTCATATACACGCCGTTCATACATTCCGGACCAATGCGACAAAGATGCTCCCCAATGTAACCGCCGCTATAAGTATATTCATATTTTATTTCGTATCTGTGTTAATCTCCATATATGATGGCAAAGAATCGGCAATAACCATTAAACATAGAAAAAGATAACCGAGCTAAGTCTAACCGGCTCTGCAAAATAATACTCTACTGCATATATCACTCGCAGAGAAAGTTAGGGACTGCAGATTTGCGAGTAGCTCCCGACAAAGACGAACATATTTCATTTTGTATGTGGGCTTTATGTGCTACTTCTTCGTTATCAGTACTGCCTGTACAGGCGGGCGAGACTCGTTGCTAGAAAGCTTTATGATGCACCGTAATCTTCTTCACTGAAAAATGATAATTGTCTGCTGTACAACCGTTCCCGCACGTTAAACGTCAAATTAAATATCCCCGTGGCCTTGTATATTTAACTACATCTATTATTGTTTATAAAATTGTTGCTATCATTATTCAACTGCGTCTACTTCTTTAATCGCCCGCCTAATGCACTAATGCTTTATTATTGCGCTACTTACATTTTATTTACAACCATTCAATTATTTCTAATCAAAACTTACATTATACTATTAACTTATAAGTTATAAACAATCTAAACAACGTAAACAAACCTTTTTTTTTTTTTTTTTTGAAAATGTTCCTCCGGGCCGCATATTACTAACGTGCACACTTCGCAACTACGTTAAAATAACAATTTTTAAAATTTTCAAAACTTGTTTTTGAATCAAACATTTTTTTACGCACCCCAAAAAACAAAGACTAATTTGTTTATATAATTTAATAAAGTTTTAATCGATTTATTTTTGTGCGGGCCACATCTAAAGGTTATTCTATACCTAAATCGAGTAACAGAGCAACAAGTATGGTTGCCTAGATAGCCAGTTGAAACGATGCGTTTCTAGCAGTTAATTTAAACTTTTTAAAAAAGCTACTTTTGAGCTAATAAATTTATCAACAATTACATCCAAAGAAAATTAGTTTAAAAAAATTAACAATTTCGTTGTTGAAAGTTGATCTACACCTAATGTGATTATTTGTTAATCAAGTTAAACGACCGTTAATAATTTTTTAATTGATTAGATTTAAACGATATTTTGAAGTTCAATTTTATCTTACATTAATTAGTCGATTGATTCTTATCAAATTTAATAGTTGATCAACTGTTGATATACAACTAATTTACACTTCACAGATGATGAAGACTGTTTGATCGATTTTGTTTGTTAATAATTTATACAGTGATCAACAGTTGATGCATATCATACAAAGATATGTTGATCTATTTAATTCTGTACATGTTGATAAGTTTATCAATGGCTGTGATGATACTTAAAAGATAAGAGTTGATGCAAATCTTACAAATGTCGTTTAAATCTTTCACAAGATAGTCTTGCTATTTAATACTTGATTAACGGTTGATATACATCTTAACGACAATTACAGATTTATTTCATTTAGTGTGTCAATAATTTAGACAATGATCAACAGTTGATACAAACCGTAGATCTATTGAATTAAATAGATCATATTGACAAGATGATCAAAGGCTATGACGATAAATAAGTGTTGATGCATATTTAGTCTAAATATTTAATAGTTGATCAACGGTTGATATACTTCTAATCGACACATAACAGATGATGAGGACTGTTTGTTAAATTTGGTTTGTTAATCATTTAGACATTGTTCAACAGTTGACGCAAACCGTAGATCTATTGAATTTTATACAAATTGACTAGCTGATCGATGGCTCCGACGATAAAATAAGTGTTTATACAAATCTTACATATGTGGTTTACATCTTTCTCTAGATAGTCAGTACTTAATATACATGTTAAAGATTGTTTGATTGATTGATTGATTGATTGAATCAACAGTTGATGCAAATCGTAGATCAATTAAATTCTATACATATTGATAAGCTAAGATACTTAAGAAAAAGTGTTGATGCAAATCTTACAAATGTCGTTTATATCCTTCTCTAGATAGTCTAGATATTTAATAGTTGATTACGGTTGATATACATCTTTTCGACACATAACAGATGATAAAGAAAGTTTGATTGATTTAGTTTGTTAATCATTTAGACATTGCTCAACAGTTGATGCAACCCTTGAATTCTATTGAATTCTATATTAATAAGCTGATCATAGGCTATGATGATACATAAAAAAATAAGTGGTGATGCAAGTCTTACAAAAGTCAATTACAACCTTCTCGAGATCTAGATATTTAATAGTTGATCACGGTTGATATACATCTAATCGACATTTAACATGAGATGAAATTTTATTGTTTGAATTAGTTTGTTAATTATTTAGACATTGATCAACAGTTGATGCAAACCGTAGATCTATTGAATTCTTTACCTATTGACAAGCCGATCAAAAGTTTTGACGATACTAAAAAATAGGTGTTGATACAATCTTATAAATGTCGTTTACATTCTTTTCTAGACAGTCTAGATATTCATCAGTTTATATGCATGTAATCGTCACTTAACATTAGTTGAAATTTTATTGGTTGATTTAGTTTGTAAATTATTTAGACATTGATCAACAGTTGATGCAAACCGTAGATCTTTGACGGTACTTAAAAAATAAGTGTTGATGTAAATCTTAGAAATTTCGTTTACATCCTTATCTATAAAATAAGTGTTGATGCAAATCTTAAAAAAAATGTTGTTTACGTCCTTTTCTAGTCTAGATATTTAATAGTTGATCAACAGTTGATATACATCTAATCGAAACTTAATAGATGATAAAGAATGTTTGATTTATTTACTGCCATGATTATAAAGGACAAATGGCAACGTAGCAACTTTACAATGTCAAAGTTTGACGTTTGAATATAAATATTAAAATTTGAGGTTAAGTTCTTTTCGTGTTGTCTATATTCAAACATAAAACTTTGACATTGTAACGTTTCTACGTTGCCATGTCTAAAAAATATAAATTTTATTTGTCCTTTATAATCACCGCCCTTAGTTTGTTAATCATTTAGATACTGATCAAGAGTTAATGCAAATTGTAATATATTAAATTCTAATCATATTGACAAGCTGATCAAAGACTATGATGAGACTTAAAAAATAAGTGTTTACGCAAAACTTACAAACGTCGCTTATAACCCTCTCTAGATAGTCTAGATATTTAAAAGTAGACCAACGGTTGATATACATTTAAACGACATCTAACAGTGATGATAATATGATAAAGATTGTTGGACTGATTTGGTGTCTTAATCATTTAGACATCGATCAACAGTTGATACAACCCTTGAATTCTATTGAATTTTATACATATTAATAAGCTGATCATAGGCTATGATGATATATAAAAAAATAAGTGGTGATGCAAGTCTTACAAAAGTCAATTACAACCTTCTCGAGATCTAGATATTTAATAGTTGATCACGGTTGATATACACCTAATCGACATTTAACATGAGATGAAATTTTATTGTTTCAATTAGTTTGTTAATTATTTAGACATTGATCAACAGTTGATGCAACCCTTGAATTCTATTGAATTTTATACATATTAATAAGCTGATCATAGGCTATGATGATATATAAAAAAATAAGTGGTGATGCAAGTCTTACAAAAGTCAATTACAACCTTCTCGAGATCTAGATATTTAATAGTTGATCACGGTTATATACACCTTATCGACATTTAACATGAGATGAAATTTTATTGTTTCAATTAGTTTGTTAATTATTTAGACATTGATCAACAGTTGATGCAAACCGTAGATCTTTGACGGTACTTAAAAAATAAGTGTTGATGTAAATCTTAGAAATTTCGTTTACATCCTTATCTATAAAATAAGTGTTGATGCAAATCTTATAAAAAATGTTGTTTACGTCCTTTTCGAGTCTAGATATTTAATAGTTGATCAACAGTTGATATACATCTAATCGAAACTTAACAGATGATAAAGAATGTTTGATTGATATAGTGCCATGATTATAAAGGACAAATGGCAACGTAGCAACGTTACAATGTCAAAGTTTGCCGTTTGAATATAAATATTAAAATTTGAGGTTAAGTTTTTTCGTGTTGTCTATATTCAAACATCAAACTTTGACATTGTAACGTTTCTACGTTGCCATGTCTAAAAAATATAAATTTTATTTGTCCTTTATAATCACCGCCCTTAGTTTGTTAATCATTTAGATACTGATCAAGAGTTAATGCAAATTGTAATATATTAAATTCTAATCATATTGACAAGCTGATCAAAGACTATGATGAGACTTAAAAAATAAGTGTTTACGCAAAACTTACAAACGTCGCTTATAACCCTCTCTAGATAGTCTAGATATTTAAAAGTTGATCAACGGTTGATATACATTTAAACGACATCTAACAGTGATGATAAAGATTGTTGGACTGATTTGGTGTCTTAATCATTTAGACATCGATCAACAGTTGATGCAACCCTTGAATTCTATTGAATTTAATACATATTAATAAGCTGATCATAGGCTATGATGATATATAAAAAAATAAGTGGTGATGCAAGTCTTACAAAAGTCAATTACAACCTTCTCGAGATCTAGATATTTAATAGTTGATCACGGTTGATATACACCTAATCGACATTTAACATGAGATGAAATTTTATTATTTCAATTAGTTTGTTAATTATTTAGACATTGATCAACAGTTGATGCAAACCGTAGATCTTTGACGGTACTTAAAAAATAAGTGTTGATGTAAATCTTAGAAATTTCGTTTACATCCTTATCTATAAAATAAGTGTTGATGCAAATCTTATAAAAAATGTTGTTTACGTCCTTTTCGAGTCTAGATATTTAATAGTTGATCAACAGTTGATATACATCTAATCGAAACTTAACAGATGATAAAGAATGTTTGATTGATATAGTGCCATGATTATAAAGGACAAATGGCAACGTAGCAACGTTACAATGTCAAAGTTTGCCGTTTGAATATAAATATTAAAATTTGAGGTTAAGTTTTTTCGTGTTGTCTATATTCAAACATCAAACTTTGACATTGTAACGTTTCTACGTTGCCATGTCTAAAAAATATAAATTTTATTTGTCCTTTATAATCACCGCCCTTAGTTTGTTAATCATTTAGATACTGATCAAGAGTTAATGCAAATTGTAATATATTAAATTCTAATCATATTGACAAGCTGATCAAAGACTATGATGAGACTTAAAAAATAAGTGTTTACGCAAAACTTACAAACGTCGCTTATAACCCTCTCTAGATAGTCTAGATATTTAAAAGTTGATCAACGGTTGATATACATTTAAACGACATCTAACAGTGATGATAAAGATTGTTGGACTGATTTGGTGTCTTAATCATTTAGACATCGATCAACAGTTGATGCAACCCTTGAATTCTATTGAATTTAATACATATTAATAAGCTGATCATAGGCTATGATGATATATAAAAAAATAAGTGGTGATGCAAGTCTTACAAAAGTCAATTACAACCTTCTCGAGATCTAGATATTTAATAGTTGATCACGGTTGATATACACCTAATCGACATTTAACATGAGATGAAATTTTATTATTTCAATTAGTTTGTTAATTATTTAGACATTGATCAACAGTTGATGCAAACCGTAGATCTTTGACGGTACTTAAAAAATAAGTGTTGATGTAAATCTTAGAAATTTCGTTTACATCCTTATCTACCTATAAAATAAGTGTTGATGCAAATCTTATAAAAAATGTTGTTTACGTCCTTTTCGAGTCTAGATATTTAATAGTTGATCAACAGTTGATATACATCTAATCGAAACTTAACAGATGATAAAGAATGTTTGATTGATATAGTGCCATGATTATAAAGGACAAATGGCAACGTAGCAACGTTACAATGTCAAAGTTTGCCGTTTGAATATAAATATTAAAATTTGAGGTTAAGTTTTTTCGTGTTGTCTATATTCAAACATCAAACTTTGACATTGTAACGTTTCTACGTTGCCATGTCTAAAAAATATAAATTTTATTTGTCCTTTATAATCACCGCCCTTAGTTTGTTAATCATTTAGATACTGATCAAGAGTTAATGCAAATTGTAATATATTAAATTCTAATCATATTGACAAGCTGATCAAAGACTATGATGAGACTTAAAAAATAAGTGTTTACGCAAAACTTACAAACGTCGCTTATAACCCTCTCTAGATAGTCTAGATATTTAAAAGTTGATCAACGGTTGATATACATTTAAACGACATCTAACAGTGATGATAAAGATTGTTGGACTGATTTGGTGTCTTAATCATTTAGACATCGATCAACAGTTGATGCAACCCTTGAATTCTATTGAATTTAATACATATTAATAAGCTGATCATAGGCTATGATGATATATAAAAAAATAAGTGGTGATGCAAGTCTTACAAAAGTCAATTACAACCTTCTCGAGATCTAGATATTTAATAGTTGATCACGGTTGATATACACCTAATCGACATTTAACATGAGATGAAATTTTATTATTTCAATTAGTTTGTTAATTATTTAGACATTGATCAACAGTTGATGCAAACCGTAGATCTTTGACGGTACTTAAAAAATAAGTGTTGATGTAAATCTTAGAAATTTCGTTTACATCCTTATCTACCTATAAAATAAGTGTTGATGCAAATCTTATAAAAAATGTTGTTTACGTCCTTTTCGAGTCTAGATATTTAATAGTTGATCAACAGTTGATATACATCTAATCGAAACTTAACAGATGATAAAGAATGTTTGATTTATTTACTGCCATGATTATAAAGGACAAATGGCAACGTATCAACTTTACAATGTCAAAGTTTGACGTTTGAATATAAATATTAAAATTTGAGGTTAAGTTCTTTTCGTGTTGTCTCTATTCAAACATCAAACTTTGACATTGTAACGTTTCTACGTTGCCAAGTCTAAAAAATATAAATTTTATTTGTCCTTTATAATCACCGCCCTTAGTTTGTTAATCATTTAGATACTGATCAACAGTTAATGCAAATTGTAATATATTAAATTCTAATCATATTGACAAGCTGATCAAAGGCTATGATGAGACTTAAAAAATAAGTGTTTACGCAAAACTTACAAACGTCGCTTATAACCCTCTCTAGATAGTCTAGATATTTAAAAGTTGATCAACGGTTGATATACATTTAAACGACATCTAACAGTGATGATAAAGATTGTTGGACTGATTTGGTGTCTTAATCATTTAGACATCGATCAACAGTTGATGCAACCCTTGAATTCTATTGAATTTAATACATATTAATAAGCTGATCATAGGCTATGATGATATATAAAAAAATAAGTGGTGATGCAAGTCTTACAAAAGTCAATTACAACCTTCTCGAGATCTAGATATTTAATAGTTGATCACGGTTGATATACACCTAATCGACATTTAACATGAGATGAAATTTTATTGTTTCAATTAGTTTGTTAATTATTTAGACATTGATCAACAGTTGATGCAAACCGTAGATCTTTGACGGTACTTAAAAAATAAGTGTTGATGTAAATCTTAGAAATTTCGTTTACATCCTTATCTATAAAATAAGTGTTGATGCAAATCTTATAAAAAATGTTGTTTACGTCCTTTTCGAGTCTAGATATTTAATAGTTGATCAACAGTTGATATACATCTAATCGAAACTTAACAGATGATAAAGAATGTTTGATTGCTATACTGCCATGATTATAAAGGACAAATGGCAACGTAGCAACGTTACAATGTCAAAGTTTGACGTTTGAATATAAATATTAAAATTTGAGGTTAAGTTTTTTCGTGTTGTCTATATTCAAACATCAAACTTTGACATTGTAACGTTTCTACGTTGCCATGTCTAAAAAATATAAATTTTATTTGTCCTTTATAATCACCGCCCTTAGTTTGTTAATCATTTAGATACTGATCAAGAGTTAATGCAAATTGTAATATATTAAATTCTAATCATATTGACAAGCTGATCAAAGACTATGATGAGACTTAAAAAATAAGTGTTTACGCAAAACTTACAAACGTCGCTTATAACCCTCTCTAGATAGTCTAGATATTTAAAAGTTGATCAACGGTTGATATACATTTAAACGACATCTAACAGTGATGATAAAGATTGTTGGACTGATTTGGTGTCTTAATCATTTAGACATTGATCAACAGTTGATGAAACCCTTGAATTCTATTGAATTTTATACATATTAATAAGCTGATCATAGGCTATGATGATATATAAAAAAATAAGTGGTGATGCAAGTCTTACAAAAGTCAATTACAACCTTCTCGAGATCTAGCTATTTAATAGTTGATCACGGTTGATATACACCTAATCGACATTTAACATGAGATGAAATTTTATTGTTTCAATTAGTTTGTTAATTATTTAGACATTGATCAACAGTTGATGCAAACCGTAGATCTTTGACAGTACTTAAAAAATAAGTGTTGATGTAAATCTTAGAAATTTCGTTTACATCCTTATCTATAAAATAAGTGTTGATGCAAATCTTAAAAAAAATGTTGTTTACGTCCTTTTCGAGTCTAGATATTTAATAGTTGATCAACATTTGATATACATCTAATCGAAACTTAATAGATGATAAAGAATGTTTGATTTATTTACTGCCATGATTATAAAGGACAAATGGCAACGTAGAAACGTCACAATGTCAAAGTTTGACGTTTGAATATAAATATTAAAATTTGAGGTTAAGTTCTTTTCGTGTTGTCTATATTCAAACGTCAAACTTTGACATTGTAACGTTTCTACGTTGCCATGTCTAAAAAATATAAATTTTATTTGTCCTTTATAATCACCGCCCTTAGTTTGTTAATCATTTAGATACTGATCAACAGTTAATGCAAATTGTAATATATTAAATTCTAATCATATTGACAAGCTGATCAAAGGCTATGATGAGACTTAAAAAATAAGTGTTTACGCAAAACTTATAAACGTCGCTTATAACCCTCTCTAGATAGTCTAGATATTTAAAAGTTGATCAACGGTTGATATACATTTAAACGACATCTAACAGTGATGATAAAGATTGTTGGACTGATTTGGTGTCTTAATCATTTAGACATCGATCAACAGTTGATGCAACCCTTGAATTCTATTGAATTTTATACATATTAATAAGCTGATCATAGGCTATGATGATTGATGATATATAAAAAAATAAGTGGAGATGCAAGTCTTACAAAAGTCAATTACAACCTTCTCGAGATCTAGATATTTAATAGTTGATCACGGTTGATATACACCTAATCGACATTTAACATGAGATGAAATTTTATTATTTCAATTAGTTTGTTAATTATTTAGACATTGATCAACAGTTGATGCAAACCGTAGATCTTTGACGGTACTTAAAAAATAAGTGTTGATGTAAATCTTAGAAATTTCGTTTACATCCTTATCTACCTATAAAATAAGTGTTGATGCAAATCTTATAAAAAATGTTGTTTACGTCCTTTTCGAGTCTAGATATTTAATAGTTGATCAACAGTTGATATACATCTAATCGAAACTTAACAGATGATAAAGAATGTTTGATTGATATACTGCCATGATTATAAAGGACAAATGGCAACGTAGCAACGTTACAATGTCAAAGTTTGACGTTTGAATATAAATATTAAAATTTGAGGTTAAGTTTTTTCGTGTTGTCTATATTCAAACATCAAACTTTGACATTGTAACGTTTCTACGTTGCCATGTCTAAAAAATATAAATTTTATTTGTCCTTTATAATCACCGCCCTTAGTTTGTTAATCATTTAGATACTGATCAAGAGTTAATGCAAATTGTAATATATTAAATTCTAATCATATTGACAAGCTGATCAAAGGCTATGATGAGACTTAAAAAATAAGTGTTTACGCAAAACTTACAAACGTCGCTTATAACCCTCTCTAGATAGTCTAGATATTTAAAAGTTGATCAACGGTTGATATACATTTAAACGACATCTAACAGTGATGATAAAGATTGTTGGACTGATTTGGTGTCTTAATCATTTAGACATCGATCAACAGTTGATGCAACCCTTGAATTCTATTGAATTTTATACATATTAATAAGCTGATCATAGGCTATGATGATATATAAAAAAATAAGTGGAGATGCAAGTCTTACAAAAGTCAATTACAACCTTCTCGAGATCTAGATATTTAATAGTTGATCACGGTTGATATACACCTAATCGACATTTAACATGAGATGAAATTTTATTATTTCAATTAGTTTGTTAATTATTTAGACATTGATCAACAGTTGATGCAAACCGTAGATCTTTGACGGTACTTAAAAAATAAGTGTTGATGTAAATCTTAGAAATTTCGTTTACATCCTTATCTATAAAATAAGTGTTGATGCAAATCTTATAAAAAATGTTGTTTACGTCCTTTTCGAGTCTAGATATTTAATAGTTGATCAACAGTTGATATACATCTAATCGAAACTTAACAGATGATAAAGAATGTTTGATTGATATACTGCCATGATTATAAAGGACAAATGGCAACGTAGCAACGTTACAATGTCAAAGTTTGACGTTTGAATATAAATATTAAAAT
The DNA here is from genome assembly GCA_963924605.1 of Malthinus seriepunctatus. Taxonomy (NCBI): domain Eukaryota; kingdom Metazoa; phylum Arthropoda; class Insecta; order Coleoptera; family Cantharidae; genus Malthinus; species Malthinus seriepunctatus. Next base: position 2,353,129 of record OZ004605.1, read on the forward strand.
TTGAGGTTAAGTTTTTTCGTGTTGTCTATATTCAAACATCAAACTTTGACATTGTAACGTTTCTACGTTGCCATGTCTAAAAAATATAAATTTTATTTGTCCTTTATAATCACCGCCCTTAGTTTGTTAATCATTTAGATACTGATCAAGAGTTAATGCAAATTGTAATATATTAAATTCTAATCATATTGACAAGCTGATCAAAGGCTATGATGAGACTTAAAAAATAAGTGTTTACGCAAAACTTACAAACGTCGCTTATAACCCTCTCTAGATAGTCTAGATATTGTAAAGTTGATCAACGGTTGATATACATTTAAACGACATCTAACAGTGATGAGAAAGATTGTTGGACTGATTTGGTGTCTTAATCATTTAGACATTGATCAACAGTTGATTTATATTGTATAAAGATGAGTTATTCTATTGAATTCTCTACATATTGACAAGCTGATTAAAGGCTAGACTTCACCTAAAAAGTAAATGTTGATGCAAAACTTACAATGTGGTTTATATATTATGGTCTAGATATTTATATGTTGATGAAAACTCAAGAGTTGATGAAAATCTTTAACAGTTAATCAATAGTTGACGCAAATGTTACTACACTGTAATTTGCAATAACTTCATTTTTTTAAATGGGACAACCTGTATATTTTTACATATTTGGATTCTTGGTTAAATGTACATAATAAATTTTACCAAATACACAGGGTGATCGTTTTGAACTATTAAAAAGAGCTATCAAACGGCAGGGTGGTTATTAGGCAACAACGACAAAAGAGCACAAGAGGAGGTTGTTGATTTACTACTTGTTAACAAAATAAAGTTACCCCTCAATTTAAGTAGGGGGTGTTATGGATGTTGCATCCACAATTAGTGCTAAACATATAGCCATCAGGGCGGGCATTAAATGTGAGGCATTTAAGAAGAAAATTTCTTTGCGAGATTTGATGATTGCCAAAGCTAATGTTTGGAAATTTTTGTAGTATAGCGGTGAAAAATGTAAGTTTGGAGTTGCGTTATTGAAGTTTGTAAGGTTTATTAATTAATTAGTTGAAAAGTAGACATTTGTGAAGTAAATGATAAAATATACTTTTTGATAAAATATTTATATTAAATGTAATCCACTAAGAGCTTTTTGTAGTAATGTCCTTTAGCTTTGTGGTTGCCGTCAAAGAATCTATAGTAAAAGAACGCTATCAATGCGAAGGAAATTAAGGCGGAAAATATTTGCTGTGTGACAATTAGGAAACATCGGCGGCCAAATGGCCGAAGGAAACCGTTTTATCAGATAAGCAAACTTTACTTTTTCCATTTAAGATACATTATTCTATTGGTTGCGTCATAAGTGCTGACAATTTTCTATTTTAAAATGTTTTCTTAGGAAGAGCTTCTGAGAGATAAAACTCTGATAAACGCCAGAACCAGTCTTGTAATGCTCTGATTGAATTTTAATTAAATTTCTCTGTGTAGATATACTGTAGATAGGAGTTCTCGTGTAGCAGTTACAGTTTTTCTTATTCGTTGGCAGCGCAAACAATGTGCGTTTAGCTCAAATGCAATACGCTTGTCTCCCCTTTTAAAGAATGCTGGCAGGAAATTAATTCTCAAAAATGAAACTTGCTTGTGCGGTCTGTGTGGTGACAAATCAACCCTGATAACGACACACTCTTATTTCATTTAAATAAATTCTGGGTTATCGTTTTGTACAAATAAATACGTTTATTTATTCTTACGCTTCTTATTTCTTCTATAGATATTCTATTATTCTTTATCATCCCCCTATACACGTTTGAATATTTTAATCGTTCCTAGCCCTAATTCTAACAATTGATACTAAAGTTTTATGCTTTAGAAGCAAAATCATTCAAGTTTAAACTGTAATATTTTTGTTACGTACTCAGGATTAATTTGCACCTTCGTGGTATTCACGCCGATTTAAACATCTTCAATAGGATGGATGCTTCTCAGTATTGTTATATTCTCAGCTAAAGTTTCCACGACCTACTACTACACGCTACATTATTCCCACTCTCTCCTCGTACTTATACTTTACATATTCTCTCTTAGAGATTGTATTATTCCGTTTCATTTATCTTTTTATCGACGTACTTACCACTACTCGTCTACAAAACTTTTACCGTTGCACTAAACATCCTCCAATAATTTGTTAAAAATATAGGTAAGTACTTAAAACTTTAAATTGTAAGTAAATGCCAAATAATGTGTGCTCGCATACAAATTGCACAAGAAAAACCCTCGCTAATCCGGATTAATTCGAAATATTGTTCGTGCCAACAAAAGTTTTTTTTAAAACCCTCACTAATCCGGACTATTATTTATGCGTATCCGGATTAAACCTTTACCTAATATCAATAAGTATCGACTTATAAAAATGTATCGTCAAGTATATAGCTATACCAGGTGAGTTTTTACCACCACTAGCATCTAGAAAACGCTAAAAGCTACAAGATTGCTTAACTTAACAAAAAATTGCATTTGATAAGCTTTAGGAATCCTTTAAGAAAACTTGAAAATTCAAAAATTAGCAATTTAGTTTTTTGACTACTGTTTGAAAATAGTTTACTTTAGAAAAAACTTTTTAGGTAATTGTTAAGAAGGTCAAAAGAGCTACTAAACGATACTAAACTCGACACCTTATGACATCGAAGCTAGGCCACCTTATTGTTATTTTTGGAGAAATTTACTCAGTTGGTTTGACTAAATTCGGATACCAAACGAAAACTTTCTATCTTGTAGTTATCAACTTTTCTGTTATGTTAATATTTTACTTTATGTTATTGCTTACCATCAAAATTAACGATTAAAACTTGGTTTTAAAGTTTTAAAAATGTAAGTTTATTAAAAAATAAATTACGTTTCTAAATTATTTTTCTTAATTTTATCTTGTAGTTCACCACTTTTCTGTTATGTTATGTTATTATATTACTTTATGTTATTTTTTACCATGAAAAATAACGCCTAAAACTTAGTTTTAAAGATTTAGAAATGCAAGTTTATTAAAAGATAAATTACGTTTCTTAATTTTCTGTTGCAGTTCACAATTTTTCTGTTATGCTACGTTATGTTAATATGTTATTTTTTATCATGAAAATTAACGACTAAAACATAGTTTTGAAGTTTTAGAAATGCAAGCTTATTAGAAGATAAATTACGTTTTTAAATTCGTTTTCTTTATTATATCTTGTAGTTCTCAACTTTTCTGTTACGTTACGTTATGTTAATAGGCTACTTTATGTTATTTAATACCATGAAAATTGACCACTAAAAATTTAATTTTATAGTTTTAGAAACGCAAGTTTATTATAAGATAAATTACGTTTAAATTCTTTTTCTTAATTCTATCTTGCAGTTCATAATTTTTCTGTTATGGTAACATGTTTTTTTCTGTTATTTTTTACCTTGAAAATTAACGACTAAAATCCATATATTTAAAACGCGAAGCCTTTTCTTTACCGGTAATTTTAACGTACTCTACTGGACCGATCTTGATGAATTTTTTTTTAAATTTAAGCTCTCGATCCACTGATATGTCACCACTAATTTTTTTTTCAAATTATTAATTTCGCACATTTTTATATATTTTATAATACAGGGCGAATCAGAGCACCCGTATCAGGGTTTTTTTCTCAAAAACGGTTAGTCGTAGAGAGTTGAGTCACCCTGTATACATAATAAAATATTCAATTTTATAATTTAAAATAATCTAATTTTAAAAATTATAAATGATAATAAACGTGGATATTTGGTTTTATACGATAAGGTCTTTGCACATTTCGTCGTTGAGATAAAATTTTCAATACTTTTATTCGACAGTACGTTTCTAATACGCGATATGGTCAGGTTGGTGTGTGCATTTTTAATTACGGTTTGTGCTTTTGTGCCTTTTGGATTTTTGAGACGGGTTTTTAAATCTTTAAGGTTAGTTTTATTATTTTTTTATTAGATAGTCAACGTGTTTTCTGATTTTGTTCATACTTTAAGTGAGTCATTACCTCATTGCTCATTCATTTGTGATGTAACTAATTAGAAGTTCAAAATTTGTGAGGAAAAGGGCAGTATCAACGTTATTTAATAATGAAATGAGATGTTTTGATTTCTAGGGGGTTTGGTAATTAGCATTTTATCCCCATCGACCCCCTGCTATCCTGTTTTTCGTAAGTAATAAATAAAAAACCCTGTAACGTGGTTGATATAGTCGAATTTTTTAAAGACTACCGACACGTGACTTTTAAAATATTCAATAAATTATTAATTTAATTATAAATTTTCTAAATAAATATTTAATAATAATTAACTAAATTAAATAATTAAACTCACGAAATACGTCGTTTTCGGCGTAGCCAGCCGGATTAAACTTTTGATCGTAGGAGCTTGTTTTTTAATAAGTCTTTTTAGTGATATAAAAGTTATGTTATTTTTTACCATGAAAATTAACTACTACAACATAGTTTTAAACTTTCAGAAACGCTAGTTTATTAGAAGTAAAGTTACGTTTCTAACGCTTAAAAAACTAAGTTTCAGTCGTTATTTTTCATCGTAAAAAATAACGTAAAGTACATAGATATAACTTAACATAACATACCTAGCAAAGTTGTGTAAATTAAGTAAAGTACAAGATAGAAAGTTCTAGTTTGGTGTCTGAATTTAGACAAGCTTACTGAGAGTGATCTAAAAATAATAATAGGTTCCCATATAAAAAAGAAAAGCTGAACGTAGCGGCGCCTAGCGCCGATGTGATAAAATGTCGGGTTTGGTATCATTTGATAGCTCTTTTGACCTCCTGAAATGTATTCCCCCAAAAATTTGTTCTAAAGTAAGCCATTTTCAAACTACAGTCGAGAAACTAAATTATTGTCAATTTTCATTTTTTTTGCGTTATCTCGGTATCCATTTTGAATTCTGAAATTTTCTAAACAGATTTTTGAAGGTAATGAAAATACGCAACTTTTTGCTTAGTTAACCAATGTCGTAATTCTTACCGTTTCCGAGATTCTAATGTTCAAAAAGAGCGTTTAGATAAATATCGATCTGCCGAGGCGTAGCCAGAGCCGGATTAAACTTTTGATCGTAATAGCTTGTTTTTTAATAAGTCGTTTTAGTGATATAAAAGTTATGTTATTTTTTACCATGAAAATTAACTACTACAACATAGTTTTAAAGTTTCAGAAACGCTAGTTTATTAGAAGTAAAGTTACGTTTCTAAAGCTTAAAAAACTAAGTTTCAGTCGTTATTTTTCATCGTAAAAAATAACGTAAAGTACATAGATATAACTTAACATAACATACCTAGCAAAGTTGTGTAAATTAAGTAAAGTACAAGATAGAAAGTTCTAGTTTGGTGTCTGAATTTAGACAAGCTTACTGAGAGTGATCTAAAAATAATAATAGGTTCCCATATAAAAAAGAAAAGCTGAACGTAGCGGCGCCTAGCGCCGATGTGATAAAATGTCGGGTTTGGTATCATTTGATAGCTCTTTTGACCTCCTGAAATGTATTCCCCCAAAAATTTGTTCTAAAGTAAGCCATTTTCAAACTACTGTCGAGAAACTAAATTATTGTCAATTTTCATTTTTTTTGCGTTATCTCGGTATCCATTTTGAATTCTGAAATTTTCTAAACAGATTTTTGAAGGTAATGAAAATACGCAACTTTTTGCTTAGTTAACCAATGTCGAAATTCTGACCGTTTCCGAGATTCTAATGTTCAAAAAGAGCGTTTAGATAAATATCGATCTGCCGAGGCGTAGCCAGAGCCGGATTAAACTTTTGATCGTAATAGCTTGTTTTTTAATAAGTCGTTTTAGTGATATAAAAGTTATGTTATTTTTTACCATGAAAATTAACTACTACAACATAGTTTTAAAGTTTCAGAAACGCTAGTTTATTAGAAGTAAAGTTACGTTTCTAAAGCTTAAAAAACTAAGTTTCAGTCGTTATTTTTCATCGTAAAAAATAACGTAAAGTACATAGATATAACTTAACATAACATACCTAGCAAAGTTGTGTAAATTAAGTAAAGTACAAGATAGAAAGTTCTAGTTTGGTGTCTGAATTTAGACAAGCTTACTGAGAGTGATCTAAAAATAATAATAGGTTCCCATATAAAAAAGAAAAGCTGAACGTAGCGGCGCCTAGCGCCGATGTGATAAAATGTCGGGTTTGGTATCATTTGATAGCTCTTTTGACCTCCTGAAATGTATTCCCCCAAAAATTTGTTCTAAAGTAAGCCATTTTCAAACTACTGTCGAGAAACTAAATTATTGTCAATTTTCATTTTTTTTGCGTTATCTCGGTATCCATTTTGAATTCTGAAATTTTCTAAACAGATTTTTGAAGGTAATGAAAATACGCAACTTTTTGCTTAGTTAACCAATGTCGAAATTCTGACCGTTTCCGAGATTCTAATGTTCAAAAAGAGCGTTTAGATAAATATCGATCTGCCGAGGCGTAGCCAGAGCCGGATTAAACTTTTGATCGTAATAGCTTGTTTTTTAATAAGTCGTTTTAGTGATATAAAAGTTATGTTATTTTTTACCATGAAAATTAACTACTACAACATAGTTTTAAAGTTTCAGAAACGCAAGTTTATTAGAAGAGAAGTTACGTTTCTAAAGCTTAAAAACTAAGTTTCAGTCGTTATTTTTCATCGTAAAAAATAACGTAAAGTACATAGATATAACGTAACATAACATACCTAGCAAAGTTGTGTAAATTAAGTAAAGTACAAGATAGAAAGTTCTAGTTTGGTATCTGAATTTAGACAAGCTTACTGAGAGTGATCTAAAAATAATAATAGGTTCCCATATAAAAAAGAAAAGTTGAACGTCGCGGCGCCTAGCGCCGATGTGATAAAATGTCAAGTTTGGTATCATTTGATAGCTCTTTTGACCTCTTGAAATGTATTCCCCCAAATTTATTTTATAAAGTAAGCCATTTTCAAACTACAGTCGAGAAACTAAATTGTCAATTTTCATTTTTGTTTGCGTTATCTCGGTATCCATTTTGAATTCTGAAATTTTCTAAACAGGTTTTTGAAGGTAATGAAAATACGCAACTTTTTGCTTAGTTAACCAATGTCGTAATTCTTACCGTTTCCGAGATTCTAATGTTCAAAAAGAGCGTTTAGATAAATATCGATCTGCCGAGGCGTAGCCAGCCGGATTAAACTTTTGATCGTAGGAGCTTGTTTTTTAATAAGTCTTTTTAGTGATATAAAAGTTATGTTATTTTTTACCATGAATATTAACTACTACAATATAGTTTTAAAGTTTCAGAAACGCTAGTTTATTAGAAGAGAAGTTACGTTTCTAAAGCTTAAAAACTAAGTTTCAGTCGTTATTTTTCATCGTAAAAAATAACGTAAAGTACATAGATATAACGTAACATAACATACCTAGCAAAGTTGTGTAAATTAAGTAAAGTACAAGATAGAAAGTTCTAGTTTGGTATCTGAATTTAGACAAGCTTACTGAGAGTGTTCTAAAAATAATAATAGGTTCCCATATAATAATGAAAAGTTGAACGTCGCGGCGCCTAGCGCCGATGAGATAAAATATCGAGTTTGGTATCATTTGATAGCTCTTTATTTGACCTCTTGAAATGTATTCCCCCAAATTTTTTTTATAAAGTAAGCCATTTTCAAACTACAGTCGAGAAACTAAATTGTCAATTTGCATTTTTCGTTTGCGTTATCTCGGTATCCATTTTGAATTCTGAAATTTTCTAAATAGATTTTTGTAGGTAATGAAAATACGCAACTTTTTGCTTAGTTAACCAATGTCGTAATTCTTACCGTTTCCGACATTCTAATGTTCAAAAAGAGCGTTTAGATAAATATCGATCTGCCGAGGCGTAGCCAGCCGGATTAAACTTTTGATCGTAGGAGCTTGTTTTTTAATAAGTCCTTTTAGCGATATAAAAGTTATGTTATTTTTTACCATGAAAATTAACTACTACAAAATAGTTTTAAAGTTTCAGAAACGCTAGTTTATTAGAAGAGAAGTTACGTTTCTAAAGCTTAAAAACTAAGTTTCAGTCGTTATTTTTCATCGTAAAAAATAACGTAAAGTACATAGATATAACGTAACATAACATACCTAGCAAAGTTGTGTAAATTAAGTAAAGTACAAGATAGAAAGTTCTAGTTTGGTATCTGAATTTAGACAAGCTTACTGAGAGTAATCTAAAAATAATAATAGGTTCCCATATAATAATGAAAAGTTGAACGTCGCGGCGCCTAGCGCCAATGAGATAAAATATCGAGTTTGGTATCATTTGATAGCTCTTTATTTGACCTCTTGAAATGTATACCCCCAAATTTTTTTTATAAAGTAAGCCATTTTCAAACTACAGTCGAGAAACTAAATTGTCAATTTTTGTTTGCGTTATCTCGGTATCCATTTTGAATTCTGAAATTTTCTAAACAGATTTTGGAAGGTAATGAAAATACGCAACTTTTTGCTTAGTTAACCAATGTCGTAATTCTTACCGTTTCCGAGATTCTAATGTTCAAAAAGAGCGTTTAGATAAATATCGATCTGCCGAGGCGTAGCCAGCCGGATTAAACTTTTGATCGTAGGAGCTTGTTTTTTAATAAGTCTTTTTAGCGATATAAAAGTTATGTTATTTTTTACCATGAATATTAACTACTACAACATAGTTTTAAAGTTTCAGAAACGCTAGTTTATTAGAAGAGAAGTTACGTTTCTAAAGCTTAAAAATTAAGTTTCAGTCGTTATTTTTCATCGTAAAAAATAACGTAAAGTACATAGATATAACTTAACATAACATACCTAGCAAAGTTGTGTAAATTAAGTAAAGTACAAGATAGAAAGTTCTAGTTTGGTATCTGAATTTAGACAAGCTTACTGAGAGTAATCTAAAAATAATAATAAGTTCCCATATATAATGAAAAGTTGAACGTCGCGGCGCCTAGCGCCGATGAGATAAAATATCGAGTTTGGTATCATTTGATAGCTCTTTATTTGACCTCTTGAAATGTATACCCCCAAATTTTTTTTATAAAGTAAGCCATTTTCAAACTACAGTCGAGAAACTAAATTGTCAATTTTTGTTTGCGTTATCTCGGTATCCATTTTGAATTCTGAAATTTTCTAAACAGATTTTTGAAGGTAATGAAAATACGCAACTTTTTGCTTAGTTAACCAATGTCGTAATTCTTACCGTTTCCGAGATTCTAATGTTCAAAAAGAGCGTTTAGATAAATATCGATCTGCCGAGGCGTAGCCAGCCGGATTAAACTTTTGATCGTAGGAGCTTGTTTTTTAATAAGTCTTTTTAGCGATATAAAAGTTATGTTATTTTTTACCATGAATATTAACTACTACAACATAGTTTTAAAGTTTCAGAAACGCTAGTTTATTAGAAGAGAAGTTACGTTTCTAAAGCTTAAAAATTAAGTTTCAGTCGTTATTTTTCATCGTAAAAAATAACGTAAAGTACATAGATATAGCTTAACATAACATACCTAGCAAAGTTGTGTAAATTAAGTAAAGTACAAGATAGAAAGTTCTAGTTTGGTATCTGAATTTAGACAAGCTTACTGAGAGTAATCTAAAAATAATAATAAGTTCCCATATAATAATGAAAAGTTGAACGTCGCGGCGCCTAGCGCCGATGAGATAAAATATCGAGTTTGGTATCATTTGATAGCTCTTTATTTGACCTCTTGAAATGTATTCCCCCAAATTTTTTTTATAAAGTAAGCCATTTTCAAACTACAGTCGTGAAACTAAATTGTCAATTTGCATTTTTCGTTTGCGTTATCTCGGTATCCATTTTGAATTCTGAAATTTTCTAAATAGATTTTTGTAGGTAATGAAAATACGCAACTTTTTGCTTAGTTAACCAATGTCGTAATTCTTACCGTTTCCGACATTCTAATGTTCAAAAAGAGCGTTTAGATAAATATCGATCTGCCGAGGCGTAGCCAGCCGGATTAAACTTTTGATCGTAGGAGCTTGTTTTTTAATAAGTCCTTTTAGCGATATAAAAGTTATGTTATTTTTTACCATGAAAATTAACTACTACAAAATAGTTTTAAAGTTTCAGAAACGCTAGTTTATTAGAAGAGAAGTTACGTTTCTAAAGCTTAAAAACTAAGTTTCAGTCGTTATTTTTCATCGTAAAAAATAACGTAAAGTACATAGATATAACGTAACATAACATACCTAGCAAAGTTGTGTAAATTAAGTAAAGTACAAGATAGAAAGTTCTAGTTTGGTATCTGAATTTAGACAAGCTTACTGAGAGTAATCTAAAAATAATAATAGGTTCCCATATAATAATGAAAAGTTGAACGTCGCGGCGCCTAGCGCCGATGAGATAAAATATCGAGTTTGGTATCATTTGATAGCTCTTTTGACCCCTTGAAATGTATTCCCCCAAATTTTTTTTATAAAGTAAGCCATTTTCAAACTACAGTCGAGAAACTAAATTGTCAATTTTTGTTTGCGTTATCTCGGTATCCATTTTGAATTCTGAAATTTTCTAAACAGATTTTTGAAGGTAATGAAAATACGCAACTTTTTGCTTAGTTAACCAATGTCGTAATTCTTACCGTTTCCGAGATTCTAATGTTCAAAAAGAGCGTTTAGATAAATATCGATCTGCCGAGGCGTAGCCAGCGGGATTAAGCTTTTGATCGTAGGAGTTTATTTTTAATAAGTCTTTTTGGTGATATAAAAGTTTGTTGGCCTTGAAAATAGGGATGAGTTTGGAAATAAGTTGGTCGTTCTAGTTTAATACTGCGACGAATAGGAAGTTTAAGATAAAGAGAACGCGAATAACTTAGGCCGGTGTGTTATCGAAATATAACTGTTGTGTAAAGGTAATGGCAAGACGTCTTTCAGATGTCCGCTTCTCAATTCATTAGATGTGCGATAGGTGACAATAGTAGGGTGTGTGACAATAAGCTCGTCAACGAACAAGTTTACAAGTCGAGAGGAAGCCAAAAGCAACCAATGATTATCGTGCGCCGGTTTTGTGATAACACTTGTATCGCAGAATAAGTAGCAGGAGCGAGTTATTATCCTGGAACCCTTATACTAAAATCGTTTGAGATGATACTTCCTTGTGGCAGGTATTCGTACTGTTTTAAGTTACAACATTTTTAATTGGGAAAATCGGATTTCGCTCATTATCCTTATTTGTAATATAAGACAATCTCGTACAGTCTCATCAAAATATGGTAAAAGACAATTTGACGTACAAAAGACTATTGGGGTAATAATAATTTTACGCGCAAACGATTTATTCGATGTTTACATAATATTTAAATTAGATATACACAAATATAATTGGAATGTCTTTGGTTGTAATAAAGGGTGAATCAAAACAGCTAAGCTTAAAGGTTACGTTTTGTCTACCTCTACCTATTTCGCTTTGTAAGATTATTTGTAAAGGATCCCCAAGTTACCTTAGAAACGCGTAAAAGAAAGTAGAAATATTCGACAAAACAATTACATCTTTGAAGCAGTTAAAGGATAATCTAAACGAGTACAGCTTCCAATTACCAATGACGGTCCTGGATATAAAAGTATACCCACTCTCGAGAACTATTATCAAAGCCGAGATTAATTAAAGATAAAGATACACCGTCACGTTCATTTTCAGGCGGCTTATTCAATTTTCATTTCTTGTCGAGAGCGTGGTGCCGATATGTGAGGTTACCGCGTGCACGGAAAATCCTTGTAGCATCTCTTGATCACGTTCTTAAAAGCCGCCTTGTGATCCGATTAACTTCCCGACGCCACCGTCGCAATCTCGGTAATGATAAAAATGACAATAAAAATTAGGGATAATGGAAGGGACAGATAGATATTCCAAAGCGACGATGTCACCGCAAAACGCGAGGGATGAAAGATAATAAAATTAAGACGAGGGTGATCGATTATAGAAACAAGTCCAAATTTGAATTTAAAATTATTTAACTATTGACTTTGGATAAAGCTTCGCGCTTTTAGTTAGCTTATCTCTTCGGTAAGTGAAAAGTACCGTTCCTTATTCCTTCTTCTTCAATCCACTTACTTCCACACATAACTTTCCCTTTCGGTTTCACTCACGCTCACCCTTACCTTTTCTTTTTAACTTTACTTAAAAAAACCTAAATTACTGTAATAATTATTACCTTTTAAACTATTTATTCCTCTACAAAAAATCCTTTTTTCATCGTAAATTTAAAAACTCTGATGTGGTTCCAACAGGACTTTTTCATACGTAACATTAAGCTAATTTTACAACGTTTCAAACTCTTTAAAAACCTCTTCCATAATAAAAATAATAGATACTCATGAAATTAATATATTTACCAATTTTCAAATTTCCATTTTTATTACGAAAGAAATGACAGTATTTTAAAATTTTGACATTTAAAAAATCATAACTTCGGTCCTGCTTTATAGGAGTTAATAAAATAAGCGGTGATTGATAGATAATTACATTTTCTGTGACATATCCAAAAATGAAACAAATCGCGGGAAGAAATTTTGAGAAAATCAATTTCAAAATTTTGAGCTATTTTGACCCCTTAAAGTTAGGCAATTTTAAAACAATTTTAAAAATCACTCATGTTAGGACGAAAGTCATATATTTTGGCTCTAGATTACCGTTTTAAAATTTTAATAATTATAATTACCGGCCAAGTTATAAGAGTAAAACCACAAAATGGGACAATCGTGTTACTAGCCGCCATTTTGAATTTCAAAGTTTGAAAATTGTTTTTTCAATTGGAACTCATATGAACTATTTTATAGTCAAATAAAAATAACTTTATCCCATTTTTGCAAAAATGTTCCTTTATTTTTGGACACCCTGTATAGACTATTTTTAACTAATTTTAAAAACAAAAAATATGGATAAATGATATTACAAATTGATAGTTATGCGATCCGGATTATCCAAACATCCGAATTATCAGCCCCTGGATTAACTATTGTAATTATCCGATTGTTCGATAAGATAAAGAGCTTATACGTAATACCCGCATTATGTACATACTTAACCTTCTAAGTTCTAAACTTATATTACGACGCCAAGTAAAATTTTCTTAGGGTGCAAGAATTTTCTTTTCACGCTTTTCACTTACCGTCAGTAATGCCACAATGAACACAGCGATCGATGTTTCCTAAATTCCTATAAAATTAAATCACTTTTCGCTTAATTAGAAATATTTTTTGTTTCTTTTATTAAAATTTTGATTTTATTGTCCCCCCCTCAATTTTAATTTAGTTGCACTACTACTAACTGTAGTTATGAAATTAATCTCTGCTGGCGAATCCTCTGAAATGATTACAATGCGATTGAAACTTTTTCTCTTGACGAAGGTTACTAATGGCATTCGTTTAGGGGGGGGGGGGTATTTTTTTAAATAAAGAAAGGAAAACAAAATATCTCGAATTTAATAGTTATGGAGCCATTTTTTTGGTTTCGTTAGTAAAGGGAGGGGGGTAATAATATTTGTTGTTTCTTTTATCAAAATTTTGATTTTATTGTCTCCCCCCCCCTCAATTTTAATTTAGTTGGACTACTACTAACTGTAGTTGTGAAATTAATCTCTGCTGGCGAATTCTCTGAAATGATTACAATGCGATTGTAAATTTTTCTCTTGACGAAGGTTACTAATGGCATTCGTTTAGGGGGGGGGGTATTTTTTAAAATAAAGAAAGGAAAATAAAATTTGAAAAATTTTAAAAATCTCGAATTTAATAGTTAGTAAAGGGAGGGGGGAATAATATTTTTTGTCTCTTGTTAAAATTTTGATTTTATTGCCCCTCCCCCTCAATTTTAATTTAGTTGCACTACTACTGTAGTTGTGAAATTAATCTCAACTGGAGAATCCTGTGAAATGATTGGGATTGTAACTTTTTCTCTTGACGAATGTTACTAACGGCGTTCGTTTGTTATTTATTGAGGGGGGGTATTATAATTAAAAATATTAGCGTTTAAAGGGGGGTATTTTTTTAAATATAGAAGGGAAAATAAAATTTGAAAAAATAGTTAGTTATTTTTTTGGTTTCGTTAGTTAGTAAAAGGAGGGGGGGAACAATCTATGCTATATTTAAAAATTCACGATTATTTTTAAATTTTGGCTTAGGAATCGCGGTGCAAGAATTTTATAATATTTCAAATACTGTTACGAGCTAACTCTTCGTTACATGATGGCATTTAGAGGGTCGGGCAGGGGGTATAGTTAAAAAAAAAATGGGGGAGGGGGGGGGTAAAATTTTAAAAATCTTATTTAATAGTTTGGGAGTCACTTTTTTGGTTTTGATAGTTTGTACGAAAGAGGGGGGGTGTAAGGATGTTGCTATATTTAATAAATTTTATAGAATTTTATAGTATTTCAAATGGCGTTAAGAGCTAACTCTTCGTTATATTATGACGTTTGAGGGGGGGGGGGATTTAAAATTGGGGGGGGGGGGGTAAATTTTGAAATGATTTGGAAATCTTTTATTTGATAGTTATTGAGCCATTTTTTTTGTTTTATTAAATAGTAAGAAAAGGGGGGGGGTAAGGATCTATACTATATTTAAAAATACAAAATTTTTGTAACATTCTAAATACTGTATTAAATAAGAACGAATTATTACAAACATTAAACATAGTTACATAATATTAGATTTTTTTTGTTTTTATTTAAAATGGAACTACAATAATACACGTTTTTGTTTAAATATTATTTAAAACAGATTTTTGTTTAATTTAAAATGTAATTTAAAAAACATGTGAAATAATTTTTGAACATATAACAATAAAAGGAATAAATTTACCTACGCAGTTTATAAGCAAGCTTCAAACGAGTAACTAGAAGGCGCATGTCAAAAAATTAACATCCCCTAATTACAAGTACAACTACATTAATACATTTGCAATGTACAACTTTAATCATCTTTGGTATTACTTTTTTTTTGCAAAATATGTTAAAGCTTTTACACAGCACACACATAAGTACTAATATTACACTTTTTCTAAACTCACTCTCTGTCTTCATGATGATAATGTACAGATGATTGATTTTCAAATAATGACATTTTCAGTCTTTTACATTTAGCCCTTCGATTTTTAAACCAAAATTGTACATTTTTTGGTTCTAAACGTGGAAATTTTTGGCGATAACTCATACAGTTGAGTTGTTCGGTGTATTGTACGATCGAGTTGTGAGTCGGATGAGTATTCATCGAAAACCAGTGCTCTAATCGCGGTACTTCGGTAACTGGGTCTATAAAGGTACGGTTGCGTTTCCTCCTCTCATCAGCCGTTAAAGATGGCGTTGTTGTCGCGTGAGTTAGCCCCGGCATGTATCTATTCATATACATCATACTGTGGTTAAACATGGGATTGGTAACTAACGGAAAACCAGCTAATCGCTCTAAACCATCTGGATTGTGGAGGTGCCTATCGAATTCGGGAGATTCGCAATAATTATGAGATATGGGTCTATCGGTTGGTGAGCTGTCGTGCCTATTATGAGGTTTATTTTCTTCTATTTCCTCACCGTCTGACGTGGTTACCCTGTTGAGATTTGAGTCTGGAGAGCGGTAGTTAATGGGCTCATCTTTAGGCTCGAGTTTTGGATTTTCTAGCTGTAAAATAAATGTTTGTTAAAATAAAACAATTGGGTAAAGGTAAACGCTTACTTGAATTTCTACAGGTGGACTTATTGAGCGTTGTTCGCATTCTTTGGTGTCGCTTTTGTTTGTGGTTGTTAAAGATAAGGGTCTAGTTGGACTGTGCGGTTGGTTTTCGGAATCGTCTTCTTCCATATCGGAGGATGCGTTTGAGAAGTCGTCGCAAATTTGTCTGTCTTGGAATGTGCGTCTGTAAGTCGTTTGTGTGTTGTTTTTTAAGTGTTGTTCGGAGTTCAAATAACAGTCAGCTATGGAAATACTGGAAGTGTTGTTTATGTGTTCGTTATAACCGTTTATGGAAATGTGGGAAGATACTGTTGGATTAATGTTTCTAACTTCGGCTCTTTTTTGAGCCGCTCTCGCGTTTTTAAACCAATAAACTACGTTGTTCATATCTAAGGGTTTACGTCCACGTCGCGACTCTAAATTATTGAGTTCTTTAACGTATTGTTGGATTTGTTGTCTGTTGGGATGTTGGTTGTCGGAAAACCATTGTTGTAACTTTGGTAGTTCTAGTTCTGGGTCGAAACTTGTCCGCATGCGTGTTTTTTGTGTCGGGAATTGGTTGTGTACGTTTTGTATGGCCGGATGTGGTGGATCGGTCATACGGTCTAGTTTTGAGTTGTGTAAAACTACTGGATATTGGCTTCCGTATTGAGGGATTGACGGTAATCTATTGGAAGGTGATAGTGGAGGTAGTTGAGAAGACCACCATTGATCGAATTTTCGAAAACCATCTTCTGATATGTCAGCTACAGGTACTTCGTTTCCATAACCGGTCCGGCAAATCTGCGATAAAAGATGCTGTAACAACGTTTAACATCAGGCGTGTTTTTTTTATTTTTTTTTGAATTTTTAATTAGAAAGAAATAGGAGTTTACTAATATATCAACAACTCGAGAATAGAAGCGACACAATGAAAGCCTCGGATCCGCTCAGCATTGCTGGATGTAAAAGGCTTTTGATCTCATTAATACCATAAAATAATGCTACATAATCTTATTAAAAGCGAGGTTACTGCTATTCTCTGCACCCTTAATACATTCGTTCCTATCTATTTCTTAAGACGTAAACACACATATACAAATTTAGAAAAGAGTATTTGACGCACCTCATCGATAGGACAACCTGAAGAACTTAAAAGACCTCGAGATTGTTTTATAAAAAAACAAAGTAATTTTTCTTTCATATCCATGAGAGCTGTGGAACGACTTCTGGATACTTGAATGCGAAGTGTAGCGACTGTTGTTAGCTCTCCTAAAATATCTTCGACGGTAACGTGCGGATCGTCCGAAATTTGGTCGACGCTCAACGCTTTCCAATTCTTAATAACAACAGATCCTTTAGCGGTAAGTATGTTATCGTGAGAATACCCCAGGTGAATTAAAACTGTATTAACAACCTCGTGAAAGGGTGTTATAGTTGGAATTATAACATATGTGTCTGTATCTATAAACGAACGTCTTTTCCAAGGGGCTTGATGTAATAATCGACTGTCTTCGAACGCTGTAATTACTTCGATTATACAGTGAACTGGTAGGGTTTTACCTGTAAAGTATAAAAATGATGATTTAAGAAAGCGTAAGACTTAAAACTCGTAAATCTTTCTAGACACCTTTTTAATCCACATAACGCTTATTTATAAGCTATTTGTTCTTGGATTTATTTATATACGTACCTACACTTCATTATATTTTATGTTGGAGTTAGAGATTTACATAACAAATAGAATAAGCGAACAGATAAATTAAAAACAAAAATATATTTTATAAAAAATTTTTCTGTCGTTGCATTTTTGCTAAATCATCTTCAAACGATTCTATTAGTAGTCAACGAAGGGGTTATAGAGGACATGGAAGAGGGTGGAATTTTTTCAGGAATGTACTTGGAGTAGTTAGGAGGTAAAAATGCTAAAAGTCCGGCTCCTAGCTATATCGCTAAGCGCTAACGGCGGTAGAGGGTAGAAAAGTCTTGTTTTTGGGGTTTTCGGTTTATATCTCGAAAATGGTCTGTTGTAAAAAAAATTATTCTTAACAAAATGAAAGCTCATCAAATTTCCTACAAGATTGTTCTTATTCATTTTTTCTCTATTCCTTATAGTTTTCAAGATATCGGCCCGCAAAAATTGTTAATGTTTGAAAAAAAATTTGCCTTACGTTTTTCGTCAAATTTTTGCCTCTAGCACTTCAGCCCTTCGTTTTACATTAAAAGTCTTCAGAAAAGAAGCTGTAGAGCTTTAATTTTTCTTTCCTGTTTAATCTTCAACTGGTACGGAGTTTTCAAAAAATTACACCCCCTTGCATGTTATCTACGTCCTATTTTTTAGCGTTCGTTTACTGGACTATAAACACTTGCGTAATAAAAGGAAGAAACGAGCAGATTAATGTCAGAATTTTTTTTTAAATCAGATACTTGTTTATAATAAAAATTATTAAGAAAAAAGTAGAGGTTGGTGGGGCTTGAACCGACGACCGCTGATCTTGATGGCCACAACGCTGTAAGCACTCACGCATAGGGTTAACTATTGAAAGATAATTTCATTTCTTATAATCGGTAAACACAAGTTCAATTTTCAAAGTTTTCGTGTTTAATTACAAAAGAATTGTGGAATTTTCAAAAAGTGATAACTCCGGTCCTGCTTAGTAGAAGTTAATAAAATATGCGGCGTTCGGTAGAGAACTTTAGCGTCCAGAAATTAAAATTCGATGAAACTTTTTTGAAGTATAAAGTGTGTGTAAAAGTAAAAAAATTTGAATAAGGGATGAGATAAAAAAAAATTTTCGGAAAAAAAATTAATGTTTTGGATGACGGTCGGTAGTGGTTGGTGTAGTGGTGGCGTTTTTGCTAAACGATGTTTGAAAGATTCTCGTAAAGATGAAGAGATAAATACTTGGGAACGTAAGCGGTTTCGAAGCCGAGGGCAAAGCGACAGATACACGACACTTGTAATACAAAATCTTTTCAGTCAGTACGAATTTAATGGAAACGTGTAAAGCGGAAAAGTATCCAGAGATAAGAAAGACAGACAGATCAATTGATAGCGGGTACATAGATGACATTAAATGTTGCGCACTACCGATGATTTCTTCATTTCCTTTTCAAGTTCAAAAACGACAAACATTAACGGAGCATCCGTAAACTTTTGATTTTTAATAAAAATATTTTTTTAAAATTAAAAATTTTGCGCATCTTTCCGTTTTGTGTATAGGCAGTAGCACAATGAACTTACACGAGCATACTTGTCTATGTTAATCCTGTTAGGTAAAGAACGTTTCTGCATATTACGGAGCTTTAACTGGAGCAACCCAGACCTAGCTCTGCGTCTTAAGGATTAGTTGACTCGACTTGAGCTTACTTAGACGGCTGCCATACAAAGAACTATGTGTGCTACGTCATGAGAGTTAAGCTCTGGTATTACTTTCTAAGTCCGAGATTTATTTTTGTTATTAGAACAGCGTCTTGACCGGTCTTACGATGCAGATGCGGTAAACCCAAACTCCGTTCTAAATTTCGGGGACACTTCGTGAGCGGCCCGCCGGATCCAACCCGAACCTAATCCTACCGGCTTACCACGCTGTGTATAGTCCGGCAGTCGCTAATCCTACGAACCCTAATCCAGGCGAGCTGACCAACGTCTTAACTCGGGTTCATATTGCCTTCCGGTCCTTTGTTCGCGCTCGACTGATCAATAATGCAACCTTATAAATAATACTACTAGCACTAATAACTACTATTAGAATGACTACTTGATCGTTCATTATTAACCGCTAACTTATTAAAGAAGGAATTTCTAAGGGTTAATAATTTAATTCGATCAAAACTCCAAAACGGAATATTTAAAATCCCTTTCTTATCATTTCGTCTTTGCTAAATTTACACTAATTCCTAATCTCGATACACTCCACGACTCTTTAGCACAACACACCGCTTAATTCTCCCATAAACACTTTTTGTACTATTTACTTTATAAGTTTTGTTATTAAGGATTAAGTTCCGCACAAAAACGATAAATCTTCAAATGCAGTCAATCCTTAAATGAAAATTTCAGTTTCACTCTAAAAAGACTTATCTCTATAGGTCCTTATTTTCCGCTAAAAATTTTTTTTATTTTATACGATATCTTAAAAAGTTTTAAAAACACCTTTCATTTGATATGTCACTCGAATAAAACAAAATTTTACGTTTTCACCCCCCTCCTTTTTTTTACATTTTTAACTTACTACTTTTAGTAGATAAGTAATGAAAACTAATTTCAAACACATGTGTAAAATTTTAAATTTTGTTCAAGAGGAATATCTTTCTGTACCCCCCCCTTTAAACCATAAAGTTAGTCTAGAAAATTTTCAATGCAAACACAATATAGACTTGTAGCTCTTGAACTGCTTGACTGCAACCCAAACAACAAATACATGTCCAATAGATAAAATTATTTATTTGTCCCCCCCTCTCAAATTTCAAATTAGAAAAAATTAAAGAAAATTTTGAAGTTTGAAAAACTTTTTCAAAGCACCTTTAATTTGACATGTTACTCGAAAAAACAAAATTCTACGCTTTGCCTCCCCCCCCGTGTATAAATAACTTAATTTATTAATTTTAGTGAGTAAAAAAACTCGTTTTAAAAAACATATTAAATTGAATTTATTGAAAAGACGCATCTATCTAACCCGCAACCTTGTAGTTGATAATTTAAATGTAAAAAAAAATTAACTACGACCCCCCCCCCTCATTTAGGTATTAACGTAAATCAAATAATAACAAATTCGAAGAAATTTTTTGATAAAATAAAAATATAGGTATAAGATTAAAAGTGGTCGTAACATAACCACTTCCCCCCCCTTGGGTGCGCCATATAAAAGTAATTTTTAAATCTAATTTATGAAAAAATTGGATGATAAAAACTGTACCAAAATATAATTTAATATTTTTTGACCCCTGAATGAGAAACTTTCTTGACATTTCTTGCCGCCTTAACATTTAAATTTTCATTTTTGGTCCCCTACTTCCAAAATATATTTTTTTATTTCGTTTTTAATTTCGAAATTGTTTTCGTTACTGGACGTTTTTAAAAAATATACATAACACAATAGGCTTGTAGCTGTTTAAGATTTTTGATTGCAACTCAAACAATAAATACATAACCAGTACATAAAACTATTTTTTTGTGCCCCCTCTCAATATTCAAATTTTGAATTAGGAAAAATTAAAGGAAATTTTGAAGTTTGAAAAACTTCTTCAAAGCACCTGTAATTTGATATGTTACTCGATAAAAACAAAATTCTACGCTTTGCCTCCCCCCCCACCGTGTATAAATAACTTAATTTCTTAATTTTAGTGAGTAATAAAAATTCGTTTTAAAAAACATATTAAATTGAATTTATTGAATAGACGCGTCTATCTAACCCGCAACCTTGTAGTTGATAATTTAAATGTAAAAAAAAATTAACTACGACCCCCCCCCTCATTTAGGTATTAACGTAAATCAAATAATAACAAATTCGAAGAAATTTTTTGATAAAATAAAAATATAGGTATAAGATTAAAAGTGGTCGTAACATAACTACCCCCCCCCCTTCGGTGCGCCATATAAAAGTAATTTTTAAATCTAATTTATGAAAAAATTGGATGATAAAAACTGTACCAAAATATAATTTAATATTTTTTGACCCCTGAATGAGAAACTTTCTTGACATTTCTTGCCGCCTTAACATTTAAATTTTCATTTTTGGTCCCCTACTTCCAAAATATATTTTTTTATTTCGCTTTTAATTTCGAAATTGTTTTCGTTACTGGACGTTTTTAAAAAATATACATAACACAATAGGCTTGTAGCTGTTTAAGATTTTTGATTGCAACTCAAACAATAAATACATAACCAGTACATAAAACTATTTTTTTGTCCCCCCTCTCAATATTCAAATTTTGCATTAGGAAAAATTAAAGGAAATTTTGAAGTTTGAACAACTTCTTCAAAGCACCTGTAATTTGATATGTTACTCGATAAAAACAAAATTCTACGCTTTGCCCCCCCCCCCGTCTACAAATAACTCAATTTCTTAATTTTAGTGAGTAATAAAAACTCGTTTTAAAAAACATGTTAAATTGAATTTATTGAATAGACTCATCAATCTAACCTGAACCTTGTAGTTGATAATGTAAAATTAAAAAAAAATTAATTAAGAACCCCCTCCCCCCTCATTCAGGTATTAACGTAAATCAGATAATAACAAATTTGAAGAAATTTTTTGATAAAATAAAAATATAGGTACAAGATGTAAAAGTGGTCGTAACATATCTGCTTTTTCTCCCCCCCCCCATTCCATCCCTATTTAAAATTATTTTCAAAATCTGACTTATGAAAGAATAGGGAAAAATTGAGAGAAAAACTGTACAAAAATATAATTTAATAATTTTTTGACCCTGAACGAGAAAATTCTTTGACATTCCTTGCCCCTCCCCCTTAAGGTTTAAATTTTCCTTTCTGGTCCGCTAATTTCAATTTTTTTCCCTGTAATTTAGAATTTTTTTCTTTTATTGGATTATTTTTTGTGATTTTTTTGGGAAGAGTAAAAAATTAATCGCTTTTTGAATTATTATCAAAAGTCAAGATCGAACAATGATTATCATTGAATGAATAATAGTTAACTCCAAATATCATTTTATAGATTAAACAGTGACCTTGTTGTATTTTTAAGTTAAGTTACGAACAAATTATTTCAGCTAAATACTCAAATTTTGAAACTTTTCGGATGAATAGGTAGTCAAAAATGACTATTGGTAATTGATTCTTGATTGCACTATAATTTAAAAAAAAATTTTTAGTTACTTAAAAGAAGTGTTACGAAATAATTAAATATCGAGTTATTTTTACGCGAGACAAATAATTGATTTTAAACGATTTTAATAATGTAGTGACGTTATCTATACTAGATGCAGATTATACTTTAACATTTAGAAATCGGATTACAATAAGTGCCTAATATTGATGAAATAAATAGTTTCAAGCAAAATTACCATAATGTACCATTTAAAAAATTTTTTTTATGCCTTCAGGTGTCGAAGTGTACGCCACTGCATTCTGCCCGTCCGTTTATCTGTTTGCTTGTCATGCTTGCTTGTTCATGGACATGAACAGTAACAGTCGTTATGTGTTTCCAACGATAAGAAAAATAAAACAATGAAAATCAACAAAATGAAAAATTAGGGGGGGTGCTACTTATTTTACGCAGTCCATTCGTCAGTTAGTTTGTTTACTTTTATTATCCCCGTAAATGAGAACAAAACGAGTAAATTGAAAACAATCAAAATCGTGCGGAATGAAACAGTTGGGGGGGGGATACGCTTAAAAAGATAAGGAAGTAAAGTAAGTAAACTTGTTATTTTACCTGGTCGATATTAAACAAAAACCTCAGGTTCAAAATGCTTCTCATAACATTATCCCCCCCTCATTACATGCCCCAGGAAAGTAATTTTGAAAATTAATTTTTTTTTAAATCTCGGAGGAAAAGGCGTGAAAATGTAAGCCATTTGATATAGAGGGGCAATCGTAAGATTTTTGAAAATGTGATCTGCGTATGGTAAGATTTTTGAAAAAATTAAAATAAATTTTGAATTTTATAATTTTGATGTTAAAATCTGTATTAAACCGAGGTCTTAGGGGTAGATTATTGGTTTAAAAAATAGTTCAAACCTTCGTTCTCTGCGAAATGAAATTTGCATAATCCTTATAGTGTGAGAACGTGAAAATCTGTTTTGGGGGATGTAAAAGAATCTCAATTTAAAATTAATTTTTAATTTCTTAATATGTAATTAATTTTTAAAACGCTCTTTGTTTACTAATAATATAATTATAATGTGTATTAAAATAAATTGATTTTGTAAGGGAATCAAATGCAAACCCTTATGTAACAAACGGTGTGTAGATTATATCATAAAATAATTAACACACATCTACTTGAGTATGAGTACCTTAAAACGTACAAATTATTCAAAACTTTTGGATTTTTTTAAATAATCGATTCAACTGCACAGCGGGCCTCTAAAGCCTTCTTTCATAAAACTTTTAGAGCTTATTTTACATTTGATAAGAATCCCCTAAAAATTGAAGAAATTTTATAAAAAAAATGTTTTTTGAAGAAATATTAATTTTTATAAATTCAAAAAAGGCGCTAGGGGCACTATCAAGTTAAAATTTTTCAATTTTAAAGGTGGTCATGTCGCACCTCATATCAAAGGTATTTCAATTTTCTATAATACAGTTTTTAAAAAATTAAAATCGGATAATCCGTCCTCTAGCTATGAGCATATTTTAATTCAAATTGGCGAGGATTAACTCTACCATAGTGATTCTTACAAAATGTACAAATTATCGGGTCGATAAAAATTTTCAAAATTCTTGTTAATCCAAATTTAGAATAATCCGGATTAAACTACAAAATAAGAACCCGTAAAAATAAATGAAAAAGATTACACCTGAGATATAAAATGATATCGAAATAAAAATGCAACAAGCGTTTGAAAACAAAACTTAAACGAATATTGGTTAGCAGGCGGATGTGCACTATCACACAGTTAGTAATCTGCTTGCTCTGTGCTGTCAAATGTTTATCTGCTTCCGACCCTGAAACACCCTTCGATCCCGAGTTCATTCGCGGCTACTGTAAATGTATCGACTAATCCGTTCGGTGCGTCTATCTTGTTCACATCGTTCATCCACTTCCTATGCCTTCCTTGTTCCTTTCCGCGTGCGATTAACAAGTGCCTGGATACGTAATTTTGAATTACACTTTTTTCACTAAATAAAAATCCCAGGTCGAGATATTAAATCCGATTATAAAAATCCAGCTACAGAAAAGCCTATATAAAGTGTCCAATGATTCCTAAGCGTGTAACGACAAATTTTTATCCCAATAGTCAAGAACACACAGACACATAAACCTGTAGGACTCACGTTAATCCAAATAATATAAGGATTAAATCCACAGCGGATTAAGTTTAGCTATTGATGCGTGTTATCACTCTTCTCCAGAGCTATCCAATTTTGTTATGGTACACAATCGTTCGTTTATTTGGTTAATCGTTGTCTAAAAAAATTATAACTTAAATTCGCTATTTTCTCCATTAAGTTCCAAATGACCGCTTTAGAGCCCTAAAAATTCAACTTTTGTACCTCTAAATTGGTGTGCCCTAATTTAGCGGTTTCAGTTTAATGTAATTCAGGAGTAAAAAAATTCAGGAGACTTCATCAAGGTCGTTAAGTCATTCAAAACAAATTCATTAAAAAAAAAAAAAGTAAATTTTGCATCACTTAAAAAAATTAGTGAATTCCAAGATTACTCAAATTACCAAAATTCAATAAGTTTGGATATTTTGAAGGAAATTGACCGAATAATGAATTCTGAGTTTCCAAAAAATTGAGCTCTATTTGTTCGTTTCAGAAGCATTAATTTGGTCTGTAACCGTAAAGAAAATCCTGGTGGATAATCGTTCAGGACCTTCGATGTCAGTAGCGTTCAGTTTGAGGAGGGTGGAAAAAGTGACTGTGACATTTAGAATTTTGAATTTTGTATCTTTAGAAACTGTTGAAAATTTAATCTTCCTAAATTATGAAAATTGAGACCTTTTAATCGTCCTAAATTTTGAAAAATTAGATCTTTTAATTTGATGGTTTCCTAAAATATCCATCATTTATTATAAATTTTGAAATTTTGAAGTAAATTGACCAAATAATGAATTCTGAATTTCCAAAAAATTTAGCTCTATTTATTCATTTCAAAAGCAACATTTGATCGATTGCACTGTCACTTTAAAGAAAATCGTGGTAGATAGCTTGAGCTTTGATGCCAGTAGCGTTTACTAGGGGGAGCGTGGAAGAAGTGACTGACATTTTGAGTTTGAGTTTTGAATTTAAAATCTTTGGAAACTCTCAAAAATTAAATCTTCTAAAATTATGAAAATTGAGACCTTTTAATTTGCTGGTTTTCAAAGAATTTTTAAAATTTATTAAATTTAGAAATTTTGAAGGAAATTGACCAAATAATGAATTGTGAATTTCCAAAAAATTTAGCTCAATTTGTTCGTTTCAGAAGCAACAATTGATCTACTACATTGTAACTGGAATGAAAATCCTGGTTGATAATCGTTCAGGAGCTTCGATGTCAGTAGCGTTCAGTTTGAGGAGGGTGGAAGAAGTGACTGTGACATTTGGAATTTTGAATTTTAAATCTTTAGAAACTGTTGAAAATTTAATCTTCCTAAATTATGAAAATTGAGACCTTTTAATCGTCCTAAATTTTGAAAAATTAGATCTTTTAATTTGATGGTTTCCTAAAATATCCATCATTTATTATAAATTTTGAAGTAAATTGACCAAATAATGAATTCTGAATTTCCAAAAAATTTAGCTCTATTTATTCATTTCAAAAGCAACATTTGATCTACTGCACTGTCACTATAAAGAAAATCGTGGTTGATAACCGTTCATGAGCTTCGATGTCAGTAGCGTTTACAAGGGGGAGTTTGGAAGAAGTGACTGTGACATTTTGAGTTGGTTTTGAATTTAAAATCTTTGGAAACTCTCAAAAATTAAATCTTCTAAAATTATGAAAATTGAGACCTTTTAATTTGCTGGTTTTCAAAGAATTTTCAAAATTTATTAAATTTAGAAATTTTGAAGGAAATTGACCAAATAATGAATTGTGAATTTCCAAAAAATTTAGCTCAATTTGTTCGTTTCAGAAGCAACAATTGATGTACTACATTGTAACTGGAATGAAAATCCTGGTTGATAATCGTTTTTGACGCTACTGACATCGAGCTTCGATGTCAGTAGCGTTCACTAGGGGGGATGTGGAAGAAGTGACTGTGACATTTGGAATTTTGGATTTTAAATCTTTAGAAACTTTTGAAAATTTAATCTTCCTGAATTATAAAAATTGAAATCTTTTAATTTGCTGACTTTCAAAAAATTACCGAAATTCATTAAATTTTGAAATATTGAAGGAAATTAATTAAATGACGAATTCGGAATTTCCAAAAAGTTTATCTCTATTTTCTCGTTTTAAAAGCAACATTCGATCTATTGCACTGTTAACTATAAAGAAAATCCTGGTCGATAACCGTTCAGGAGATTTGATGTCAGTAGCGTTCTTTAAAAAGAGTGTGGAAGAAGTGATTGTGACATTTCGAGTTTGAGTTTTGAATTTAAAATCTTTGGAAACTCTCAAAAATTAAATCTTCTAAAATTATGAAAATTGAGACTTTTTAGTTTGCTGGTTTTCAAAGAAATTTCAAAATTTATTAAATTTGGAAATTTTGAAGGAAATTGACCAAATAAAGAATTCTGAATTTCCAAAAAATTTTGCTCTATTTGTTCGTTTCAGAAGTAACAATTGATCTACTACATTGTAACTGGAATGAAAATCTTGGTTGATAATCGTTCAGGAGCTTCGATGTCAGTAGCGTTCACTAGGGGGAGTGTGTAGGAGCGTGGAAGAAGTGACTGTGACATTTGGAATTTTAAATCTTTCGACGCTGTCGAAAATTTAATGGTCCTAAATTTTGAAAAATTAGATTTTTTAATTTGAGGGTTTCCTAAAATTTCCATTATTTATTATAAATTTGGAAATTTTGAAGTAAATTGAGAAAATAATGAATTCTGAATTTCCAAACAATTTAGCTCTATTTATTCCTTTCAAAAGCAACATTTGATCTATATTGAACTGTCACTATAAAGAAAATCGTGGTTGATAACCGTTTCAGGAGCTTCGATGTCAGTAGCGTTCACTAGGTGAAGTGTGGAAGAAGTGACTGTGATATTTTGAATTCAGAATTTTTAATATTTCGAAACTGTTAAAAATTTAATCTCTCTAAATTTTGAAAATTGATTTATCTACCTTTAAATTTGCTAACTTTCAAAAACTTTCCAAAGTTTTAAAATTTTTGAAGGAAATTGACCAAATAATGAATTGTGAATTTCAAAAAAATGAGTTATAGCCCAAAATTCAGTATTTTGTCATTTTAATTATGGTCGGTAGCTTCCTTATTTCTGAAGATTTTTTAAAATTGTTTAGACAATCTTTGGACACTTTTTAACGCAGATTCCAGTAGCGTAGTCAAAAAAATTTTTGATAGGATATTTTCGAGTTATTCACAAACTCCATTTTTTACAGATCACATGTGCATCAGTTATATGACTTTATTAAATAGAGTATTTTTTGCTCTTTTCAAAAATATCAGATTTGATGAAGTTTTAAAATTTTCGCATTTTCAAAATCTTCTAATTTTCAAAATTTTCTTATTTCATTATTTGAAAATTTGTTTGAAAATTTTTGCATTTTCAAAATCTATGCATTTTCAAAATTTTCAAATTTCATTATAAAAAAAAGTATTTCAATAATATTTAAAAGACAAAATTTGTTTTCCAAAATTCGTTAAATTTTGAAATTTTAAAGGAAACTTGCCAAAGAATGAATTCTGAATTTCAATTTCAACATATTTGGGTCTATTTGTTGATTTATCGGCGGATGAAGCGGGCTAATCGCCGGAAAGAGCATGATTATCGCCGGAAGGTTCACGATTATTTAGTAAATTCAGTGGTCGATATTTGATCAATTCTTTAATTTTATTGACTGCCAAATTTTTCATTTAAAAATTTATCACTTTTTAAAGAAAAAATTTAAAACGGGATAATCAGTTATATTTTTACATATTTGAATTGTCCTTTAGATGGCGATCTAAATGAGGGGTGAGTCGATGGGTGTGTGATGGGTCTGGACCAAGATATGGCCCAATTTACACATAATGTACGATCGCTTACTGTGACGTAACGAATTAACATTTTTGAGTGCGGTTTGCGTTAGAAAGATGTTTTTTTTTTCAAAAAACCTTTTTTGTGTTAATAAGATTGTTTTTATTGTAAAAAGCTATCAATTATAATAGAATTGGTCGTAGGTATGTGGGTATGTCAATCGATAATTGTAGCATTTGAGGCGAGGGTTTCAATTTGAAAAAAAGTTAAGATCCGTTGGCGTTTACGTTAGTAGCTGATCTTAAATGGAGCTCTGTCGTATCTTTTATAGTACACCTTAACAAGTGTCATAACAGAATTTGAGAGTTAAAATCTTTTGTTTTTGATCAATGTAAGATTTAAGGCAATTAAACTTTAACAATTAATTTTAACAGTTAACCTCAATTAGAAGTTTATAAAAATTTTTTGATAAGGTTATTTAAAGATGGATATAAAGTATACTGTCAAATTGTTTAAATTTGTTTGGATTATGAGATGAAGATAGATAATTATTTTGTACTAAGCTTAAAAGCTATACGTACATTGAAATAAAAAAGTTTTGTACAGTTTTCAATTTTTTCTTTTCATATTTGATCCCTAGTGAATGTTAATCCCGCGTCTACTTAATCCTCTGTTTCCCGTCTCCGAACAGGCCAGAGTCCCTCGATCTAATCCCTACTTCCCCTAATTCCCTACCTTTGGCTTAATCCAGCTTTAACCAACCCGCCATCACTGTACTATCGCGACTGAATATCTCGATGCCATATGGACGTTCAAGTGCATACCTGTTTTAGCCGTTGAATGTTTTCGGTATGGGGTATACAAGGATGCAGCCGTTTCATCAATCATGAGAAGATAATCTGCTTAACGCCGCGCAATCCGCTACAATCCGACTGGCAGAGGGGTACAGAGAAGTTACTCGAACTCATCGTACAAATAAACTACGCTCGTTATAATTTCGAATCTTATAAAAAAAAATAACTTACCACTAACTGATTTTGAATGATTAAATTCGTCTTTGGTGGATGAAGGGGATATAACCGATTCGTGTGAAGTGGTCGACCGTGGTAATGCGGGGGTTGTAGTTCTTTCTGCGGAATCTCGATTTGAACCCCCTGTGGCTACGGGTGTAGTCGACGACGGTGAAGTTCTGCATCCCTTTGTTAATGCCATCGCTTGACTCTAAAAAAATAATTTTTACTATTATTATTTTTTAACTGACGTAGCAGACAAATTACAAATCTCGTCAGTTGACTGGTCAGTTCTGTATAGCAGCGCGTTTAATCTGGGTTAAGTGAGGTCAAAAAGCTACAGAATTCCTGAGCGTAATAGTTTAATATCAGATATTTGACGGATTCGTGGTCTTAATGACAATGAAAAGCGCTTCCATAACCCTATCGTTCTATAGCTACTAACACTGCACCCTTCCGTTTGTTATAATACGCTTTCTCAAATGCTCAACTTAGATATATAAGATCTATATTACTGCATAAGCTTAGATGACTCATAATTTTCTTAATCCGAAAATAACAAGCATCTATACAAACCGTCTCTACATTTAAGCTCTCTTAGGTTCCCTTCAGTTGCATTGTTATATATAATCTCAATAACAGTCAAATTCATCTTGCGTATCGATTTTATTTACCTTAATTTAATCTTATTAAAATTACTTTACAAAATTATATTCTTGTACACAAAAACTTTTTACTTTTAACACAAAATAACTATATTTAGACAGTCGTGGAAAAAATCTTTAAAAAAGCCACAGACCGACAGATGGGCACCCCAAGCCATTATCAAACCAAGTTTTCGTGGAGCAAAAATAACATAAAGACAGTTAGGCAGACCAGGCCGTTGCCAAGGCAAGGGTGCAATGTTTTAATGACGAATAGAGAAAAAAATGGATAGAAATAATCTTGTAGGAAATTTAATAAGCTTTCATTTTGCTAAGAATAATATTTTCCCTAGGACCCACCGTTTACGAGATATAAGCGAAAACCCAAAAAACGGGACCTTTTCACCTCTCTTCCGTAGGCATAAGTAGCTCCATCATAACTGGCTAATTTTATCGCTATCGGTTTATCCGGAAGATCAGTACATGGTATAATACAGACGGGCATGGGGGGAAACAGATAGATACCTACAAACAGGCAGGCAGGCAGACAAACAGATATACAAGCAGGCAGGCGAGGTGACGAGCAGCCAGACAATCAGATAGACGGCGGGACAGTCAGTCGAATGTACAGTCAGCCTCATAATAAATGGCCACCCTGGCTATAAGCGTGCACGAATTGTGGATGAAACCATCATAACACCCTCTACTTAAAATAAGGGGTAACTTTATTTTGTCAATAAGTAGTAGATCAACAACCTCCCAATCTGTCTTATCACCGTTGTTGGCTAATAACCACCCTGACGTATAGCCAGGGTGGCCAATAATTGTGAGGGTGACTGTATGGGCGGTAAACTGGACCGAAGAGAGACTCATAGCAAAACTTGATGTTGTAAATCGATATTTATATAGGCACAGAAAGTCAAAACTTTTTTAACATTCTTCCGAAACCGTAAGTTTCCTACTTTGCGCTTAAAAGCAATTCTTGCCCTTAAAGCTGGTAGAACCCTCATTTATAAACACTGACCTAGTTAAGTAGTTAGCATGTTCTAATTGGATTTAAATAAATCTTAAGATGTTCTTCTGGTTAAATATTTAGAATATCAAACAAGTGATTTCAAAATTATTTCACCCGGTATAATAATTGGCAATAAAAATTAATATTATTTATTATACCTTTAATTGCTGTTAAATTAGCTAAAATATTGATTTTATGATTTCAATCATAAATTGTTAAAGGTAATAATTAGTATGAAATGGTGGAACTTAAACAAAAGGTAATCAAGTGTTAACATTGAAAATTAACGATTTAACACACCTTTACGCTGAGAATTTTAATTGTTTTGCAATCAATAATTATCATTATAGTCACTCTAACAGCCACGAATGGACCGACAAACGTACAAACAAATGATTTGATAAACGAAAAAACTGACAAGAAGGCAGACAGACAGGCAGCAAGGCCGTAATAAAGCCAGGTAGCCATGCAGACAGGCAGCGAGGCTGCCAGGTAGCCAAGCAGTAAGGCAGCGAGGTACCCAAGCAGCTAATCAGCCAGTTAGCCAAGAAGCAAAGAAGCCAGGGATCCAAGCAGCCAGGCAGCCACGTACTCAAGCAGCCAGGCAGCCACGTACCTAAGCAGCCAGGTATACCCAAGCAGCCAGGAAGTCAAGAAGTCAGGGAGCCAAGCAGGCAGGCATACAAGCAGCCAGGCAGTCAAGCAGCCAGAGAGTCATGCATCTACGCAGCCAGGGAGTCAAGCAGTAAGACAGCGAGGCTGCGAGGTAGCCAAGCAGAGTAAGGCAGCGAGGTACCCAAGCAGCTAATCAGCCAGTTAGCCAAGAAGCCAGGAAACAAAAAAGCCAGGGATCCAAGCAGCCAGGCAGCCACGTACTCAAGCAGCCAGGCAGCCAGGAAGTCAAGAAGTCAGGGAGCCATGCAGCCAGGTACCCAAGCAGCCAGGGAGCCAAGCAGGCAGGCATCCAAGCAGCCAGGCAGTCAAGCAGCCAGAGAGTCATGCATCTAGGCAGCCAGGGAGTCAAGCAGTAAGACAGCGAGGCTGCGAGGTAGCCAAACAGTAAGGCAGCGAGGTACCCAAGCAGCTAATCAGCCAGTTAGCCAAGAAGCCAGGAAACAAAAAAGCCAGGGATCCAAGCAGCCAGGCAGCCACGTACTCAAGCAGCCAGGCAGCCAGGAAGTCAAGAAGTCAGGGAGCCATGCAGCCAGGTACCCAAGCAGCCAGGGAGCCAAGTAGGCAGGCATCCAAGCAGCCAGGCAGTCAAGCAGCCAGAGAGCCATATGCATCTAGGCAGCCAGAGAGTCAAGCAGCCAGAGAGTCATGCATCTACGCAGCCAGGGAGTCAAGCAGTAAGACAGCGAGGCTGCGAGGTAGCCAAGCAGAGTAAGGCAGCGAGGTACCCAAGCAGCTAATCAGCCAGTTAGCCAAGAAGCCAGGAAACAAAAAAGCCAGGGATCCAAGCAGCCAGGCAGCCACGTACTCAAGCAGCCAGGCAGCCAGGAAGTCAAGAAGTAAGGGAGCCATGCAGCCAGGTACCCAAGCAGCCAGGGAGCCAAGTAGGCAGGCATCTAAG
Source organism: Malthinus seriepunctatus (assembly GCA_963924605.1). Lineage (NCBI taxonomy): Eukaryota > Metazoa > Arthropoda > Insecta > Coleoptera > Cantharidae > Malthinus > Malthinus seriepunctatus. The sequence goes on from OZ004605.1 coordinate 2,385,789, forward strand.
CAGCCAGGCAGTCAAGCAGCCAGAGAGCCATATGCATCTAGGCAGCCAGAGAGTCAAGCAGCCAGTCATACATGTAGCCAAGCAGGCAGGTAAGCAGACAGGCAGATTGAAAGATACGTGGATACCTTGAAAGATAGACGGGCAGATGGAAATATAGACAGACATACAGCCAGGCAGGCAGATAGAAGGAGAAACAAACAGACGAAAAGGCGGATGAAAAGATAAGCGGGTAGACGGACAGACAAACACACGATTGCGAAAACATTCGAATGGACAGACAGACAAACAGCCAATTAGACAGATATGATTACAAGCATAGAGAAACAATTTAATGAATTGGATTACCTCTTAATTAATAACATCCCTTGCTAACAACCCTTATCTTAAAAAAAAATTTATATCACAATCGATTTCAAAAATACTGCATCGGTCGAAATTATTTTTTCTAAAAGTTTATTTAAGATTAACTAACTCAATCATTTTCATTGTGCGATTATAAAGTAGACCGAAGATTGTCTGAGGGTGAGTTAAAAGCAATCCATGAGGCTTCTCTTAATAGGAAGGGATCTTTTATTAGTTTAGCGAGCAATGCACATCAGCTATTTATAAAGCTTAACATAAAACTATTTTTACGTTTGAATTAAAATAACATAAAACAATTTTTTTATTAATTGGGGTATATTTTACCCCAATTTTTATTTTGAATTAATGTGATATAACAATTGAACAATAAAATCATATTCGTACAAAAGATTAAAATAGAGTTAATGATGGGGTCAAATTAACCCCAATTCTAAAGTACATACTTGAGGTTTATAATTGGGGTAATTGTAACCCAAAAAAGTAGTATAAAATTATTTTACAGTAAATAACTAAAGTGAGTTAAAAATAAAAAATTTGTTCTCCCTTGAGAGAGAAAAATCACCGTTAAAATTGTAAAACAATGACAGAAGATAACGATCAATAATACAACTAATTCAACCCTATAAAATAAGAGCTTTAAATTTATCTTAAGCTATCCTATAAAATTCAATATTAAGTTTAGTCCAAAGTCAGAGGTTGAATTTTTAAACTTAGGGTAATTCTGGCCCCATGACTTTACGACTTGGTCCAGACAAAAAGTAAACTTTAAAAACATATTATAAGATAAAAAAAATTTATTTTGCTAAAAAGTTTCCCCTTTGGTATAAGAAGTTATTTTTACTAACCCCCTTGCCTCCCTTTATTTAAATAATTTTTAATAAAACATGGTCACTTAGTGCGGGAACTTCTTATAAATTTATTTTAAGCGATCGTATAAATCTGAATAATTAAGTTTAGTCGATAAGTCAGAGGTTGAATTATTAAACTTTGGGGTAATTATGACCCCATGACATTACGATTAGACTACGCTAAAAAGTAAATTTTAAAAACAATTACAAGATGAAAAATTTGTTTTGTTAAAAAGTTGACTCCTTGATATAAAAAGTAATTTTTATTAACCCCCTTACCCCCCTTTATTTAAATAATTTTTAATAACACGAACATTTACGGGAAGTTATAGGTAAACTTATATTAAGCGACCCTGTAAAGCTCAATATTAAGTTTAACCGATAAGTCAGAGGTTGAATTTTTAAACTTTGGGGTATTTCTGACCCCATGACTTTACGACTTGACTAAGCCAAAAAGGAAGTTTTAAAAACATTTGCAAAATAAAAAATTTGTTTTGTGAAAAAGTTGCCCCCTTATTAGCCCCCCTTGGCCCCTTTATTTAATTTTTTTTTTAATACTTACATTATATTTTCTCAAATACACTCATAATAGAAACAGAATTTTGAAAATGTTACGGAGAAATACTAATTCGTATCCACCTATTTATATAACTCTGGATTTTCTAATCTTTCTAATGATTAGTAAACAGATAATTACTCGATTTGTAAATAGATATATCGAGAAATTAAAGATTAGCATCTTAATGATCGTGTACAGGGATTATTATAATATTATAACATAAAGGAGGGAAACAAAGTTATAAAAAAATTTTGAGTGTATGGAGGAGTAATTTACAACTTACTTAATTAGGATTAGCCTTTCTACGCGTTGTTTATTTTTTGTTAGTTTTGTTTAATTCATTGCTTATCTAAGTCATTGTTTAAATTTTTTGATAATCTTTAGAAATTTTAGTTGAACATCTCATCAAAAATATTAATGTTAGTTATAAATCACTAATATTATCTTGAAAGTATATTTAGCCTCAGTATTTTCACACAAAAGTAAATTAATAAATAAAATAAGGTCATGGGGTACCAAAGTAAATTTTTCAAACCAACAATCAAAGGGGTATCCACGTAAAATATTCAAAAAATTATTTGCTATAAAATATGTTTTGATGAAAATATCCCACAAGTGCCTGGAAATAAAAATAAACGTGTTTAAAGGAAGGGGGGCTGATGATATTTTAATAAATAATTTTGTCATGGGGTACCAAATTAAATTTTTCAAACCTTTCAAACCCTAAGTACGATAAAAGTATTATTCAATATTTTTATAAATAGCAAAATTTTTATTTCATTTTTATGGGGGGCAAGAGGGTCCTCTTATAATTTATATTTTTATTTTTTTATTTTTTTTTTTTTATTTTTTTTTTTTATTTTTTTTTTATAATTTATTAAATTATAATATAAGGACTAATAAAGTCCTTCATAAAATTAAAATAAATTTTGGAAAAAACGTTTTGTTGGAAATAGTTTTAAAATCCAATAAATTCGTTGTAATAAAAAATAACATTTTTTAAAGGGGGGGGGTAATTTGCTTGATAAAAGTATTATTCAATATTTTTATAAATAGCAAAATTTTTATTTCATTTTTGTGAGGGGCAAGAGGGTCCTCATAATTTATATTTTTATTTTCTTATTTTTATTTTTTTTTATTTTTTTTATAATTTATTAAATTATAATATAAAAACTAATAAAGTCCTTCATAAAATAAAATAAAAAATTTTGGAAAAAACGTTTTGTTGGAAATAGTTTTAAAATCCAATAAATTCGTTGTAATAAAAAATAACATTTTTTTAAAGGGGGGGGGGGTAATTTGCTTGATAAAAGTATTATTCAATATTTTTATAAATAGCAAAATTTTTATTTCATTTTTATGAGGGGCAAGAGGGTCTTCATATAATTTATATTTTTATTTTCTTTTTTTTTTCTTTTTTTTATAATTTATTAAATTATAATATAAAGACTAATAATAGTCCTTTATAAAATAAAAATAAAAATTTTGAAAAAAACGTTTTGTTGGAAATAGTTTTAAAATCCAATAAATTCATTGTAATAAAAAATAACATTTTTTTTAAAGGGGGGGGGGTAATTTGCTTTTTACAAGTTTTAATTTGAAATATTTTGACTCGATTTAGTGATTTATATTTTAAATAGTAACGATTATTTTTGCTTGATAATTAACTTAAATCCTTAAAGCACTAACATGTAATTTATTGAAATTGAATATTCACTTTAATTTAAAGCCGAAAAGTATTATTTAAAATCGTTATCCTAAAAATCAGTTTTCAGATTAATTTGAATACAAAATAAATTCCGTAGTAGTTTACAAAAAATAGCTTAAAGGTTTATTTTTATAATCATGCATTTTTAACTTCAATTTATTCAATTGTTTGTGTTTGATCTGTTGGTAAATCTCGTTATATCTAACAAATCTCTTCTATAATATTTATGAAAATATAGGATCTAATAAAATAAAGAAAAAATGAGGATTGTAAAAGATATGATGGCTCAGGGGGCGGGGCTTCTAAGTAAAAAAAATTTTTGAAAAATCCGCTCGTGCTTTTAAGAACACATTTTTATAATTTCATATTTAAAAAAAAATGTTTACCCCCCTTGTTGTTCCCCCTTTAAAAAAATAAATTTTATTAAAATTAATTTCTATACAATTCTAGAAGTTTTTTCGAAGTCTTAGTGCAATATTAAAAATTTTTTAAGAGAGGGGGGGGACAAAAACCTAAATAGTAAAAAACGAAAACATGGTAAATTACTCATAAATAATTGTGCATTTATTTAATTTTCATACAAAATAATTTTTTTCTGCCTTTGCCCCCCCCCTAAGCCCCCTTGAAATAAATTTCAATTTAAAAAAAATATTTTTCGACTTTAAAAATTCTTAAAATAATTTATTTATTTTTAATTAAATAATCAAATTTTATTACTTGAGTATAGTATGACAATTAAAAATAATCTCCCAGTAAGTTGCGAGGTACAGGTACCCCACGTCATAATGCATTTTTAATGATGAGAATTTCTTGATTTTAGCACTTTATAAATACGCAAAATTGAGGATTATTAAATGTAAGGTAGACGATTTAATCTTAAAATTTACTTAAATTTTTAAGACAGGGGTCCCAAATATTTTTTAGGCCCCCCACCAATTTTTTAAATTTATTTAAAGAAGTTATAAATGTTTATAATAAAATTAATAGTTTTAAAAAAAATTGATGTAGTAAAAATTTTTAAAAAATTAGAGGGGGTGCAGATTTTGTATTTGTAAAGATTAAATATGTAACATTTGTTTAATAAAAGTTCAGATAATGATCTTGAAAATAAGTTAGGTATTTATTAATTATGATAACTCGACATAATAATATAAAAATAAATAAGAAATTTATGAATAAAAATCTGACGAAAAAGTACTGAAACCAATGCAAAAACTAACCTTCCTCTATATTTATACCATTGCGATTCGTCTACCGGCATCAAAAATCAAAAATAGATTACCTATTGTGTAGTGCATTTTTGTTATATTTGATGACCTTTAAGATAACAATCTAATTTCAATGAAACTACAAAGCACCAAGTTTTTTAAATTGATAAAGGATTTATAAAGTTTTTTAATACATAATTTTGGTTTTTAAGTTTAAAATAAAAACGTCGCTTCTCATTGTGAGGCATTTAATTCCCCCCCCCCCCCCAACCTTCATCCAAATGCTGTTTTAGTTAATTTTTAACATTCTATGTTGCATCCGTGTTTCTAAGCGAAGATTATTATTTTAAAAAATTTTTTAAATCCAAAAGATTTAGAGGGGAGGGGGTAAATAAAAAACAATATTGTGAACTATTTTGAATTCTCCTTATACCCTATCGACTCTGATTCCATCCCACATTTATTTTTGTTAACATTTTGAAACTTGTGACAAAGGGGGGTGTTTGATACGAGAGGGCGTTTAAAGAAGAAAAGCTTAAATATTAAATTCCGTTCGTATTCAAAATAAATTATTATGTTCCTGGACCGCTTATAATTTCAAAAAAATTTACAAAGCATAATGACAATTACTTCCGCTTTTAAACTTTAAAATGTAATTCATTTTATTTTTATAAGTTTTTTCACATAATCATAGAATTTTCATAAACGATTTACGCAAAAGGAATTTTTTTAGGGTTTTTTTAAAACGTTCATTGTAATCGAAGTTGAAAACAAAAATTTATTTACAAAAAATAAACTGAAAAGGGAACTAAATTATTTTAAAAGATGAAGGTTTTATGGTTACCTTTGGCAAAAATTTCCCCCATGGAAGACAGGAAGCTCAGTCAGGACTAGTCTGTGGGAGATACCTATACCTACAGCTTAGCCTCACAAATATTAGCCAACAGCGACAAGAGGACAGAAGGGGAGGTTGTTGATTTACTACTTGTTGGCAAAATAAAGTCACCCCTCAATTTAAGTAGGGGGTTACAAAATTCGTGCTAAACGTATAGCCAGGGTGGCCAGTAATTGTGAGGCTGACTGTACATGGAGGTCTAGAATGTTGGCATAATATAAAAATTGAGCAAGGGGTGACTTTTTATTAAATGTTTGTTTAATTGAGCATAAATTGAGAGTGAAAATTGAGCAAGGGGTGGTTTGACATTGAAAGTTTGTCTGATTGCGGTTTTTAAAAAAGACAAATAGTCAGACAGACACAAGGACAGAACTAGCTTAAATTCAATTGATTTATGTCAAAATTTTACACATGTTAGGACAAAAATTTAAAAGTTGAGTAAAAATTGATTTGTCATTGAATTTGTCTGATTAGGATTTTTAAAATTGACTGATAGACAGACAGACACAAGAACAGAACTAGCTTAAATTCAGTTGATTTCTGGCAAAATTTTCCCCATGGAAGACCGGTAAGCACATTTAGGACAAAAATTCCAAAACTGAGCAAGTGTTCTCCCCATGGAAAACAATGAAGCACAGTTAGGACAAAAATTCCAAAATTGAGCAAGTGGTGATTCGTCATTGAATGTTTTTCTGATTAGTGTTTTTAAAATTGACCGATAGACAGACACGAGGACAGAATTAGCTTATATTCAATTGATTGATGTCAAAAGTTTGTCCCTCGAAACAGAAGCACAGAACAAAAATTCAAAAATTGAGCAAGGGGTGTTATGTCATTGAATGTTTGTCTAATTATGGTTTTGTAAAATTGACAAATACACACAAGGATACAACTTGCTTAAATTCAGTTGATTTATGGCAAAAATTTCCCCATGGAAAACAGCGAAGCACAGTAAGGATAAAAATTCAAAAATTGAGCAAAGGGTAATTTGACATTGAATGTTTTTCTGAGTAGTGTATTCAAAATTGACAGATAGACAGACACAAGGACAGAATTAGCTTATATTCAATTAATTTATGGCAAAATTTTCCCCATGGAACAGAAGCAAAGTTAGAACAAAAATTCAAAAATTGAGCAAGGGGTGTTTTGTCATTGAATGCTAGTCTGATTATAGTTTGTAAAATTGAAAGATAGACACAAGGACAGAACTAGCTTAATTTCAGTTGATTTATGGCAAAATTTTCCCCATGGAAAACAGAGAAGCAGAGTTAGGACAAAAATTCAAAAATTGAGCAAGGGGTAATTTGTCATTGAATGTGTTTCCGATTAGTGATTTTAAAATTGACAGATAGACAGACACAAAGACAGAATTAGCTTATATTCAATTGATTTATGTCAAAATTATGCCCATGGAACAGAAGCACAATTAGAACAAAAATTCAAAAATTGAGCAAGTGGTGTATTGTCATTGAATGTTTGTCAGAATGGTTTCTAAAATTGACAGATAGACGCAAGGACAGAACTAGTTTAAATTCAGTTGATTTATGGCAAAATTTTCCCCATGGAAAACAAAGAAACACAGTTAGGACAAAAATTCAAAAATTGAGCAAGGGGTAATTTGTCATTGAATGTTTTTCTGGTTAGTGTTTTTAAAATTGACAGATAGACAGACACAAGGACAGAATTAGCTTATATTCAATTGATTTGTGGCAAAATTTTGCCCATGGAACAGAAGCACAGTTAGAACAAAAATTCAAAAATTGAGCAAGTGGTGTATTGTCATTGAATGTTTGTCAGAATGGTTTCTAAAAATGACAGATAGACGCAAGGACAGAACTAGTTTAAATTCAGTTGATTTATGGCAAAATTTTCCCCATGGAAAACAAAGAAACACAGTTAGGACAAAAATTCAAAAATTGAGCAAGGGGTAATTTGTCATTGAATGTTTTTCTGGTTAGTGTTTTTAAAATTGACAGATAGACAGACACAAGGACAGAATTAGCTTATATTCAATTGATTTATGGCAAAATTTTGCCCATGGAACAGAAGCACAGTTAGAACAAAAATTCAAAAATTGAGCAAGTGGTGTATTGTCATTGAATGTTTGTCAGAATGGTTTCTAAAATTGACAGATAGACGCAAGGACAGAACTAGTTTAAATTCAGTTGATTTATGGCAAAATTTTCCCCATGGAAAACAAAGAAACACAGTTAGGACAAAAATTCAAAAATTAAGCAAGGGGTAATTTGTCATTGAATGTTTTTCTGGTTAGTGTTTTTAAAATTGACAGATAGACAGACACAAGGACAGAATTAGCTTATATTCAATTGATTTGTGGCAAAATTTTGCCCATGGAACAGAAGCACAGTTAGAACAAAAATTCAAAAATTGAGCAAGTGGTGTATTGTCATTGAATGTTTGTCAGAATGGTTTCTAAAATTGACAGATAGACGCAAGGACAGAACTAGTTTAAATTCAGTTGATTTATGGCAAAATTTTCCCCATGGAAAACAAAGAAACACAGTTAGGACAAAAATTCAAAAATTGAGCAAGGGGTAATTTGTCATTGAATGTTTTTCTGGTTAGTGTTTTTAAAATTGACAGATAGACAGACACAAGGACAGAATTAGCTTATATTCAATTGATTTATGTCAAAATTTTGCCCATGTAACAGAAGCACAGTTAGAACAAAAATTCAAAAATTGAGCAAGTGGTGTATTGTCATTGAATGTTTGTCAGAATGGTTTCTAAAATTGACAGATAGACGCAAGGACAGAACTAGTTTAAATTCAGTTGATTTATGGCAAAATTTCCCCATGGAAAGCAGAGAAGCACAGTTAGGACAAAAATTCAAAAATTGAGCAAGGGGTAACTTGACATTGAATGTTTTTCTGATTAGGGTTTTTAAAATTGACAGATAGACAGACACAAGGACAGAATTAGCTTATATTCAATTAATTTATGGCAACATTTTCCCCATGGAACAGATGCAAAGTTAGAAGAAAAATTCAAAAATTAAGCAAGTGGTGTTTTGTCATTGAATGTTTGTCAGAATGGTTTCTAAAATTGACAGATAGACGCAAGGACAGAACTAGCTTAAATTCAGTTGATTTATGGCAAAATTTCCCCATGGAAAATAGAGAAGCATTGTTAGGACAAAAATTCTAAAATTGAACGAGGGGTAATTTGTCATTGAATGTTTTTCTGATTAGTGTTTTTAAAATTGACAGATAGACAGACGCAAGAACAGAATTAGCTTATATTCAATTGATTTATGGCAAAATTTTCTCCATGGAACAGAAGCACAGTAGGAACAAAAATTCAAAAATTGAGCAAGTGGTAATTTGTCATTGAATGCTTTTCTGATTAGTGCTTTTAAAATTGACATATACACAGACACAAGAATAGAATTAGCTTATATTCAATCAATTTATAGCAAAATTTTCCCCATGGAACAGAAGCACAGTTAGAACAAAAATTCAAAAATTGAGCAAGGGGTGTTTTGTCATTGTATGCTTGTCTGACTATGGTTTGTAAAATTAACAGATAAACAGACACAAAGACAGAATTAGCTTATATGCAATTGAGATATGTCAAAAATTTGCCCATGGAACAGAAGCAGTTAGAACAAAATTTCAAAAATTGAGCAAGTGGTGTATTGTCATTGAATGTTTGTCAGAATGGTTTCTAAAATTGACAGATAGACGCAAGGACAGAACTAGCTTAAATTCAGTTGATTTATGGCAAAATTTCCCCATGGAAAATAGAGAAGCATTGTTAGGACAAAAATTCAAAAATTGAGTAAGGGTTAATTTGTCATTGAATGTTTTTAAAATTGACAGATAGACAGACACAAAGACAGAATTAGCTTATATTCAATTGCTTTATGTCAAAATTTTGCCCATGGAACAGAAGCACAGTTAGAACAAAAATTCAAAAATTGAGCAAGTGGTGTATTGTCATTGAATGTTTGTCAGAATGGTTTCTAAAATTGACAGATAGACGCAAGGACAGAACTAGTTTAAATTCAGTTGATTTATGGCAAAATTTCCCCATGGAAAGCAGAGAAGCACAGTTAGGACAAAAATTCAAAAATTGAGCAAGGGGTAACTTGACATTGAATGTTTTTCTGATTAGGGTTTTTAAAATTGACAGATAGACAGACACAAGGACAGAATTAGCTTATATTCAATTAATTTATGGCAACATTTTCCCCATGGAACAGATGCAAAGTTAGAAGAAAAATTCAAAAATTAAGCAAGTGGTGTTTTGTCATTGAATGTTTGTCAGAATGGTTTCTAAAATTGACAGATAGACGCAAGGACAGAACTAGCTTAAATTCAGTTGATTTATGGCAAAATTTCCCCATGGAAAATAGAGAAGCATTGTTAGGACAAAAATTCTAAAATTGAACGAGGGGTAATTTGTCATTGAATGTTTTTCTGATTAGTGTTTTTAAAATTGACAGATAGACAGACGCAAGAACAGAATTAGCTTATATTCAATTGATTTATGGCAAAATTTTCTCCATGGAACAGAAGCACAGTAGGAACAAAAATTCAAAAATTGAGCAAGTGGTAATTTGTCATTGAATGCTTTTCTGATTAGTGCTTTTAAAATTGACATATACACAGACACAAGAATAGAATTAGCTTATATTCAATCGATTTATAGCAAAATTTTCCCCATGGAACAGAAGCACAGTTAGAACAAAAATTCAAAAATTGAGCAAGGGGTGTTTTGTCATTGTATGCTTGTCTGACTATGGTTTGTAAAATTAACAGATAAACAGACACAAAGACAGAATTAGCTTATATGCAATTGAGATATGTCAAAAATTTGCCCATGGAACAGAAGCAGTTAGAACAAAATTTCAAAAATTGAGCAAGTGGTGTATTGTCATTGAATGTTTGTCAGAATGGTTTCTAAAATTGACAGATAGACGCAAGGACAGAACTAGCTTAAATTCAGTTGATTTATGGCAAAATTTCCCCATGGAAAATAGAGAAGCATTGTTAGGACAAAAATTCAAAAATTGAGTAAGGGTTAATTTGTCATTGAATGTTTTTAAAATTGACAGATAGACAGACACAAAGACAGAATTAGCTTATATTCAATTGATTTATGTCAAAATTTTGCCCATGGAACAGAAGCACAGTTAGAACAAAAATTCAAAAATTGAGCAAGTGGTGTATTGTCATTGAATGTTTGTCAGAATGGTTTCTAAAATTGACAGATAGACGCAAGGACAGAACTAGTTTAAATTCAGTTGATTTATGGCAAAATTTTCCCCATGGAAAACAAAGAAACACAGTTAGGACAAAAATTCAAAAATTGAGCAAGGGGTAATTTGTCATTGAATGTTTTTCTGGTTAGTGTTTTTGTCATTAAATATTTTTAAAAGTGATAGATAGACAGACAGACACAAGAACAGGACTAACTTAAATTGGGTTGATTTATGGAAAAATTTCCCCATGGAAGACAGAGAAACAGTGTTAGGGCAAAAATTCAATAATTGAGCAAGGGCAACTTTTCATTAAATGTTTGTTTGATTTTTAAAATTGACAGACAGACACAAAGACGAACTAGCTTAAATTGGTTTGATTTATGGCAAAATTTTCCCCATGGAAGGCAGAGAAACAAAGTTAAGATAAAAATTCAAAAATTGAGTAAAAGGTGATTTGTGATTGTTTGTCTGATTTAGGTACACATTTCACAACATTTTCCTCATATCATTTAGGATCTCTACGAGATTGAGATGGGGGTGAAAGTCTAGAAAAAGTTGGCAAAATTAAAAAAAATGGGAAGGGGTGATTTTTGAAAATATGTGTCCAATTAGAGTTTTTTCCTCTATAGAATTTAAATTACAAATCGCATTGAAAGATATGGTCTCAAAACAAAAATTTAGAAGGGGGTGATTTTTGCTTACATGTCTGCGAATTGTAATTTTTTGAAAATTAATTTCATATATTTTCTATAATTTTCATTTCGGAGCCTTTTTTTAAAGGGCAAGAATATAGAGATAAGAAATCGATAACAATTACGTAGTTATTTTGAGTTAAAAAAGTAGGTAAATATTGTTAATTTTGGGTGAGTTGAGAAAAATAGTTGTTTTTCGGTTGCAAATTGTAACATTCTCACGAACCTGTTGTGTATCGCAGTGCACGTTAATAGGTTTTTTTATTAGCCGTCAATGCCTCATTGAATTTTTATTAACGCACTCTAAATACCAACGTACAATATTAAATAATACGTATTCAGTATAGAGTGGAGTAAATTAATTTTTTTAATATTTATGTAATTTTAAGCGTAAGTAGTTGAATTAAATTTAATATTATAAAAAAGTTAAAAACTCGTTGGAACGGAAGGACCGGTTCATTACCTGTCGGTTAAGCACCTGCAACATTCTCCCCTATGAAATTAAACCACCCTCGCTTGTCACTTTTCAAATATCAACTTATGTATTTTACGAATTAATTTTTAATATAAATTGTGAATGTAAGGATAATCCGACGGGTTAAAAAAATTTAAATTAAATTACTAATGAAGGTATGAAAAATCGACGTTATCCGATAGGTTTCCTCTCATCGATCTTTCCTACGTATACAACTCAGATAATCCCGGATTTACTGCTATGGATTAACTCTGAAAGCGTGGATCGGATTTCTAAATGGGTTTACGTATATTTCGATTTAGGGTTCTGCTTCTGATCGGATAAAACGTCATTTGTATGAAATCTTTTACAATTCGTCCAAATTAACGAAGCGGCTTAACACATCCCATCAAATCCGCGCGGTAAAAAAATTAAATAGATTTAAACTTGAACTGGGAGCATGTTCTAAGGCCACATCATTTAATTGTAAATTATAGTAGGATAATTATAATAATGGGCAATTATTTGTGTTGGGATTTTTTTACCTGGGAAGAAACGTCAGATAGAGGAGTACATTTGGTATTGGCAGCAACCCATGCTTCTGCAAAAGTTTCCATGGCACTCTGAAAGTCCATCGTCATTAACTTTCAAAAAACACAAAAAACAATTAAAAGACAAATGAGAACATAATATCGTAACGTAACGTGTCCGATCGCGTGTTCTGAGAAGAGCGCTATCGAATACCGGACTTACTCTCGTAAGCGTCCGTGTTCGACTAACTTCCACTTCGACTCGTTCGAGATACACTGAAAGCGCTCCGGGGTTAGTTTGGCCACCCCTTCCTACTTGTGTTCGTCTCCGGATGATTGCTAAAAAAACATCAATCGCTTAATGAACTCGGCCTGCCCACTAACCAACCAGATTTGCACGCTAACATTTTAACGCCAATCTTAACGAATTCCTTACCAAAATAACATTTTTTAACCAAAATTTTTTCCCAAAAACAAACCACTTTTTCCAAAAATAACTTTCACAACGCATAAATGGAGCAGCGTAAATGAAGCGTTTTTTAAATTTTTTAAAAATTTTCAAAAATACTTAACGGTAATTACGACGCTTGCGTGGATCATTTGAAAATGCGCCGCGACGTCAAAATAGTAGTGGAGGCGGAGTTGGTGTAAGAGGATAGGCGGGATTTTATAGAGGGATGTCCTTCTTGTAACAAAGGGTTCAAGCAAATTATTCATCTTCATAGATTTCCGCAAAATAAAATACATACTGCTTTGCCCGTTCCAGACCACAAAACGATACATTAAACGATAGGAGGGTAACTGGTATCCATATGTTCCTCCAAATTGCTGCAATCGACTATAGACAAATAAATACTTTCTTTTAATATAATCGTTTTTGTATGAATATACTTACTTTTCAAATCCCTTTTCATACTAAAAACACTTTTTCTCTTTAATAAAATTACCATTTTATCAAATTTTATTCGACACTTTCCGAATAAATGAAATTTCAAAAAAAATTATTTTATCGAAACCCCTTCTCTTCTTCTTCTTCTTCTTCTTCTTCTTCGTCTTCTTCTTTATACAGTGAATGGCTCAAGTATGGAAAAATTCCATTAAATTGAAACAAATCTTTTTAATAATAATAACATACAACATTTTTTTGCAAAAACTCCTTGGACATGTCGATTTTCATTCAACTTTTGTAACTATCTAAACTATACCTACTGTACCTACTAATTGAAAATCTAGAAACGTCACATACAAAAATTGAAAAATTATGAGAAAATGATAAAAATTACAAAACTTCAATTTCCATATTCTTCAGTGTCAACATCCACAAAGACCTTCTATCTCAACTTTCGATTATTAATTCGATAAGCATCGATAAAGAAACATAGTATATGGAAGACGATCCATCTATCAAACAATGCAATCTAAACACTTAGAAAAGCATTTTCCTATATTCTCACTTCATCGAATTGTATATAATTTAATTGCTCTCTCTTGGAAAATAAACGCGAGACTATATTGAGCAACAATCGTTTTATCCCTAATCGATGTATTAAATAGTGACTTATGTCTCATTCCATATAATAAAAAATAATGTAAACGTATTCGTAGTTGTTATTTGTTCTTGGACGTTTCTAATACGTTTTCCTCCATCATAAACGAAACTATTGAGCAAGTATGATACGATACTCAATGTATCGATTAAGTCAGCATTAACGATACTTATTCTTAACTCGATTAATCGGGAATGACATAAATGTATTTCCAGTTATTATTTTTCACTAACCCCTCAATTACTTTTCTTCTAAAACAAAGGAGACTATTGAGCAAGTATCGTTTTATCGCTAAACGATGTATGAAGCAAGTATAGTGACGTAATTAACGACTCTTATTGTTCATCTCGATTAATAAAAAATAATATAAACGTATTCGTTGCTGTCATATTTTCTTGAACGTTCCTAATACTTTTTCTTCTATCATAAACGAAACTATTGAGCAATTATCGTTACTCCATCTATCGATACACTTTCGCATTAACGACACTTGTTTAATTGGAAGTAATATGCATTTCTAGCTGTAATTTGTCACAAATTTTTCAATTACCTTCATTCTCAAATAAACGAGACTATTGAGCAAGTATCGTTTTATCGTTAATCGATGTATGAAGCAAGTAGTTACGTAATTAACGACACTTAACCGTCATCCCGATTTAAAAAAATAATGTAAACGTATTCGGAGCTGTTATTTTTTCTTGGACGTTCCTAATACGTTTTCCTCCTTCATAAACCAAATTATTGAGCAAGTATCTTTACTCAATGTATCGATTTACTGTTCGATTACCGACACTTAATCTTAACCCGATTAATCGGAAATAAAGTAAATGTTTCTTTAGTTGCCATTTTTTACAAACCCTTCAATTAATTTTCTTCTCTAATAAACGAAACTATTGAGCAAGTATCGTTTTATCGTTAATCGATGTATGAAGCAAGTAGTTACGTAATTAACGACACTTAACCGTCATCCCGATTTAAAAAAATAATGTAAACGTATTCGGAGCTGTTATTTTTTCTTGGACGTTCCTAATACGTTGTCCTCCATCATAAACCAAATTATTGAGCAAGTATCTTTACTCAATGTATCGATTTAGTGTTCGATTAACGACACTTATTCTTAACCCGATTAATCGGAAATAAAGTGAATGTTTCTTTAGCTGCCATTTTTCACAAACCCTTAAATTACTTTTCTTCTCTAATAAACGAGACTATTGAGCAAGTATCGTGTTATCGCTAATTAATGTATGAAGCAAGTAGTTACGTAATTAACGACACTTAACAACCTTCATCCCGATTTAAAAAAATAATGTAAACGTATTCGAAGCTGTTATTTGTTCTTGGACGTTCCTAATACGTTTTCCTCCATCATAAACCAAATTATTGAGCAAGTATCTTTACTCAATGTATCGATTTAGTGTTCGATTAACGACACTTATTCTTAACCCGATTAATCGGAAATAAAGTGAATGTTTCTTTAGCTGCCATTTTTCACAAACCCTTCAATTACTTTTCTTCTCTAATAAACGAGACTATTGAGCAAGTATCGTTTTATCGTTAATCGATGTATGAAGCAAGTAGGTACGTAATTAACGACACTTAACCTTCCTCCCGATTTTTCACAAACCCTTCAATTACTTTTCTTCTCTAATAAACGAGACTATTGAGCAAGTATTGTTTTATCGTTAATCGATATATGAAGCAAGGAGAGGCGTAATTAACGACACTTAACCTTCGTCCCGATTTAAAAAAATAATGCAAACGTAAGGAGCTGTTATTTTTTCTTGGACGTTCCTAATACGTTTTCCTCCATCATAAACCAAATTATTAAGCAAGTATCTTTACTCAATGTATCGATTTAGTGTTCGATTAACAACACTTATTCTTAACCCGATTAATCGGAAATAAAGTGAATGTTTCTTTAGCTGCCATTTTTCACAAACCCTTCAATTACTTTTCTTCTCTAATAAACGAGACTATTGAGCAAGTATCGTTTTATCGTTAATCGATGTATGAAGCAAGTAGGTACGTAATTAACGACACTTAACCTTCGTCCCGATTTAAAAAAATAATGCAAACGTAAGGAGCTGTTATTTTTTCTTGGACGTTCCTAATACGTTTTCCTCCATCATAAACCAAATTATTAAGCAAGTAGGTATCTTTACTCAATGTATCGATTTAGTGTTCGATTAACAACACTTATTCTTAACCCGATTAATCGGAAATAAAGTGAATGTTTCTTTAGCTGCCATTTTTCACAAACCCTTCAATTACTTTTCTTCTCTAATAAACGAGACTATTGAGCAAGTATTGTTTTATCGTTAATCGATATATGAAGCAAGGAGAGGCGTAATTAACGACACTTAACCTTCATCTCGATTAATAAAAAATAATATTAACATATTCGTAGTTGTCATTTTTTCTTGAACAATACTAATACTTTTTCCTCCATCATAATCGAAACTATTGAGCAAGTATCGTTACTCAATCTACCGATTTACTTTCGCATTAACTACACTTATACACGTTTAATTGGAAGTAACATAAATATTTCTCTAACTGTCATTTTCTACAATCTCTTTAATTAATTTTGTTCTCTAGAGTCTAGAAAACGAGACTATTGAGCAAGTATCGTTTTATCGTTAATCGATATATGAAGTAAGTAGTGACGTAATTGGATCTATAGATGTTCCTAATACTTTTTTTCTCCATCATAAACGAAACTATTGAGTAAGTACCTACTCAATGTATTGATTGTTGTATTCAAATGTATCATATTTTTGAAAAGATAAAAGTAAAAAGAAAGTTTTTAAGAAATTTAATACTAAGCATGTAATATACTAAAGCGGCCTAAAGCTTGGTTTTTAAACTAAAGTTCTTAATTAATCTGACACTAAGACGCATCTGATTATAACTTTATAAAATTTTATAAAGTTAACTTTGAAGTCGAGAGCAGCAAATTTACAATTAATAAAATATTTATTTTTACCTAAATAATCATTTTTATTAAAAGAATTAATGCTAATTAAATTTAAAAATGGAGGGGGGTAGTTTAGTTTCAGCCTTTAGTGTATTGTTTTCTTATATTTTATTGAGCGCTATTGTGATGATTTTGTGATTTGTGATTTTTTTACGAACACAGGCCCCAGAAAGTGCCCCTGAGGAACTCCACTTACAAAGACCTACTTTACGGCTATACTTGTACTACTAACAGTACCAAAATTTATTATTAAAAAAATATTAGGAACTACCCCCCCCTCCCCCTAAAATTATGAAATCTGGCTCTGATTACTTTATGATTCGTTGTAAGAGGGTAAAGTGATAGAGGTGTATTTTTGCAATATGAGAGTGGATTGATCGTGGAAAAAAGTAGAGAAAAAGCGAAGACGTTTGCGATGAAAAATTTTACTCCAATTATCGTCGCCTTTTAAATCAATTAACACCATTAAAATTATATTATAATATAAATTGCGCCGACAAATAGCTTGAGTTATGCATATATCTTGTAATTAGATCAATAATTAATATATTAATTAAGCAAAATTGTATAATTACAGTAAACAAATTGAAATAATTGTTTATTAATTATCGATTTTATTTTTTTTATTTTGATAATTATTAATAGTGAAATGAGGATACGGTGGAAAATTCTATTAGCCGTGTCTTGCAAAATGTAATGTACAATGTAAATTGTGAGAGTCTGAAGTTACCTATGTCTTAATGTAATGCTACAGTCCGCAACTCTTTCTTCACCCCGCGTCAATAAGCGAAGACTCTGTCAACCCTTCTTAAAATCCATTAGCCTTCAATAATAATGTCCGAAGCTCACAAAGAGCGATTCAGACCGTCTAAGAGCCGTAGCGAGTCTTATTACCACTATATACTGTGTAACAATTAGCTATGTAGCCTAAGTGTATTACTTCCTACTTATACCTACGGGGTTGGCATTAGAACTGGAACTCAATTTACTGTTTCCGTTACATCTTTACCCCTACCATAAGAAAACTATGAATATATAATCATAAAATTATTTTAATTCAGATTTAGACGTAAAAAAACGAGTGGATTTTATAGGGGGTCGAATTGACCCCACTACATTTTTTTTAAACGCTCTACATTACTTTGACAACTGTTTCAAGTTTCTTAAATAATTTAATACAGGTGAAAGTGTAAGTTTTCACAGAGCAAACGCCCCAGACGTTTCTATACATTAATCATTTAATTTTTTTAATTATTTTTTTTTACTATGGGGGTAAAATTGACCCCAGAAAGTGTCATTTCAAGTTACAAGTTTTAATTAATTTGTGCCAGATAATTTTTATGGACGAATGACGATTGATGCGAACTTCTATATTCTCTTTTTCCTACACTTATAACGAATGATTTCTTTTTTTTACCATGGGGGTAAAATTGACCCCATAAGGTGTCATTTCTAGTTACAAATTTCAATTAGTTCGATCCAGATTGTTTTTGTAGACGATTGGCGAGAACTTCTATATTCTCTTTTTCCTACACTTATAACGAATGATTTAATTTTTTTTTGCCATGGAGGTAAAATAGACCCCATAAGGTGTCATTTCTAGTTACAAATTTCAATTAGTTCGATCCAGATTGTTTTTGTAGACGATTGGCGAGAACTTCTATATTCTCTTTTTCCTACACTTATAACGAATGATTTAATTTTTTTTTGCCATGGAGGTAAAATAGACCCCATAAGGTGTCATTTCTAGTTACAAATTTCAATTAGTTCGATCCAGATTATTATTAGGGACTATTGGTAAGAACTACTATCTTCTCTTTTTCCTACACTTACACGAATTTTTTAATTGTTTTTACTATGGGGGTCAAAGTGACCCCATAAGGTGGCATTTCTAGTTACAAATTTCAATTAGTTCGATCCAGATTATTATTAGGGACTATTGATAAGAACTTCTATCTTCTCTTTTTCCTACATTTACACGAATGATTTAATTTTTTTTACTATGAGGGTCAAAGTGACCCCATAAGGTGTCATTTCTAATTACAAAGTTCAATTAGTTCGATTCAGATTATTATTAGGGACTATTGGTAAGAACTTCTATCTTCTCTATTTCCTACACTTACACGAATGATTTAATTTTTTTTTACTATGCGGGTCAAAGTGGTCATAAGGTGTCATTTCTAGTTACAAATTTCAATTAGTTCGATACAGATTATTTTTATGGACGATTGGTGAGAACTTCTATATTCTCTTTTTCCTACACTTATAACGAATGATTTAATTTTTTTTTACCATGGGGTCAAATTGACCCCAGAAGGTGTCATTTCTAGTTACAAGTTTTAATTAATTTGTGCCAGATAATTTTTATGGGCGAATGACGATTGGTGCGAACTTCTATATTCTCTTTTTCCTACACTTATAACGAATGATTTAATTTTTTTTTGCCATGGAGGTAAAATAGACCCCATAAGGTGTCATTTCTAGTTACAAGTTTCAGTTAGTTCGATCCAGATTATTATTAGGGACTATTGGTAAGAACTACTATCTTCTCTTTTTCCTACACTTACACGAATTTTTTAATTGTTTTTACTATGGGGGTCAAAGTGACCCCATAAGGTGGCATTTCTAGTTACAAATTTCAATTAGTTCGATCCAGATTATTATTAGGGACTATTGATAAGAACTTCTATCTTCTCTTTTTCCTACATTTACACGAATGATTTAATTTTTTTTACTATGAGGGTCAAAGTGACCCCATAAGGTGTCATTTCTAATTACAAAGTTCAATTAGTTCGATTCAGATTATTATTAGGGACTATTGGTAAGAACTTCTATCTTCTCTATTTCCTACACTTACACGAATGATTTAATTTTATTTTACTATGCGGGTCAAAGTGGTCATAAGGTGTCATTTCTAGTTACAAATTTCAATTATTTCGATACAGATTATTTTTATGGACGATTGGTGAGAACTTCTATATTCTCTTTTTCCTACACTTATAACGAATGATTTAATTTTTTTTTACCATGGGGTCAAATTGACCCCAGAAGGTGTCATTTCTAGTTACAAGTTTTAATTAATTTGTGCCAGATAATTTTTATGGGCGAATGACGATTGGTGCGAACTTCTATATTCTCTTTTTCCTACACTTATAACGAATGATTTATTTTTTTTTACCATGGGGGTAAAATTGACCCCATAAGGTGTCATTTGTAGTTACAAGTTTCAGTTAGTTCGATCCAGATTATTATTAGGGACTATTGGTGAGAACTTCTATCTTCTCTTTTTCCTACACTTACACGAATGATTTAATTTTTTTTACTATGGGGGTCAAAGTGTCATTTCTAGTTACAAATTTCAATTAGTTCAATCCAGATTATTTTTATGGACGATTGGTGAGAACTTTTATATTTTCGTTTTCCTAGAATTACACGAATGAGTTAATTTTTTTACTATGGGGGTAAAATTGGCCCCATAAGGTGTTATTTCTAGTTACAAATTACAATAAATTTGTGCCAGATTATTTTTATGGACGTTTGGTGGGAACTTCTATATTTTCTTTTTCCTACACTTTACTCGAATGATTTAATTTTTTTTACTATGGGGACAAAATTGACCCCATACAGTGTTATTTTTAGTTACAAATTTAAATTAGTTCGAGCCAGATTATTTTCGTAAACGAAAGCTTTTATTTTCATTGTATCCCATAGGTACACACAAACGATTTAATTTCTGTTAACCTCGGTTAAATCGGTTAACCGTTTTAAAAAGGGTTTTTTCGGTTTTTAACACGTTTTTTAAAACCATTTTTTGGATATTTTTTAAGGTTAAGATTGGTTATTATTTTTTTATTGCGTAAAGGTAATAGAATTATAATTTATTTGCCATTAAATAGGTATAATAAGATTGTTGTATGTACTATCTACTGAGTGAGTTATTAAATACCCTTTCGTCAATCGACCCCTTACAGATATAATTTAATTAGCGAAAATTGATATTGACCATATCTATCCAGGTGCGTCAAGTTCTTTTCAACTCGATTACCTTCATTGAACAATATTAATCATACAGAACATATTTAGGAAAGTTAAAGATCCTTTTATATAATTATCTTAATGGTCCTTTAATTAAGGAGGTATAAAAGTTAGTGGTGGATCGTAATATTATTAAATAACATTTGTATGCCGAAGAAATAATATATTCATAGAAGCATTTATATGTAAGGATCGAGTAGGTTAAGAATATATTATAGGAGACATAAATAGTGGAAAAGTGGCGTAGCTTGTGTATTACAGGAGCCAAGTCCGCAATAGGCTTACTAGTGCACGACACAATCGTAGGAAGCAATAACATTTGAAAACAAATCATACCGATCCCACAAAATCTACCCGAGCACATACACCACTAAATATTTGAAATATTGTAGTAGCTTGTATTGAACGTATTTCCTAAGAAGATAATAAATCGTATTTTGGGAAGTTTCTCATTTTGCCTTTAACTCGCAAGATAATTAATAAAATGAACTTATTTAATTAAAAAGAAAATATTTACATCGGTATCCGTATAACGAGCAATATAAAAGAGGTAGACACGTAGACATCAAGCTTACTAACTCATAGACAGACATAGGAATGTATACTGCCATAAGATTGATCCACTAAATCCTCATCGTGTGTAGAACCATAATCCGACACTTGTTACGAGAGCAACACGTGGAACATCACTGCCCTTGTAAAGATTCGAAACTGAAATTGACCTTCTCTGATAGTGAGAAGATTAAAAGTAAGGTCTTTACACTGGTGAGGATTTGAACCTCTGGCCAACGCTCAGCTATGGTCAATGAAGGGAAAGTAAGGTGCCTATTCTCGTGAATATAAGAAACCTAAAGCAACACTCGCCTATAGTGATGGTGAGAGGATGAAAAGCAAAGTCTTTATACTGGTGAGGATTTGAACTTCTGCCCAGCACTCAACTAGTGAAGGGAAACTAAGGTGCCTGTTCTCGCTATTATAAGGAACTGAAACCAACACTATGGCGATGGTGAGAGGAAGAAAAGCAAGGTTTTTATCCTGGCGAGGATTTGAACTTCTGCCCAACACTCAGCTAGTGAAGGTAAAGTAAAGTGCATATTCTCGTGAATATAAGAAACCTAAACCAACACTCACCTATAGCGATGGTGAGAGAATGAAAAGCAAGGTCTTTATCTTGGTGAGGATTTGAACCTCTTAACAAGAGCCAGCTGTAGTGAGTAAAGGGAAAGTAAGCTGCTTGTTCCCGTGAATATCAGGAACTTAAACCAATAGGCGCGTATGGCGATGGTGGAAGAATGAAAAGAATGGTTTTTACCCTGATGAGGATTAAAACCTCTAGCACACCCAACACTCAGCTATGGTGACTAAAGGGAAAGTAAGGTGTTTTTTCTGCAGAATATAAGAAACTTAAACCAACACTCGCCTATATCGATGGTGAGGGAATGAAAAGCAAGGTCTTTATCTTGGTGAAGATTTGAACCTCTTGACAAGAGCCAGCTGTGGTGAGTGAAGGGAAAGTAAGCTGCTTGTTCTTGTGAATATCAGGAACTTAAACCAATAGGCGCGTATGGCGATGGTGGAAGAATGAAAAGAATGGTTTTTACCCTGATGAGGATTAAAACCTCTAGCACACCCAACACTCAGCTATGGTGACTTAAGGGAAAGTAAGGTGCCTTTTCTCGAGAATATAAGAAACTTAAACCAACACTCGCCTATATCGATGGTGAGAGTATGAAAAGCAAAGTCTTTATTCTGGTGAGGATTTGCGCATCTGTCCAATACTCAGCTATAATGAGTGAAAGGTAAGTAAAGTGCCCGTTATCGTGATTATAAGAAACTTAAACTAACACTCGACCTATGGCGATGATAAGAGGATGGAAAGCAAGATCTTTATTCTCGTAATGATCGAAACTTCTAATCAGTCTGTGCTCTCGTGAAAATTGGAAGCAATCGTACAAAGTCTACCCGAACACACATACACTATACTAAATATTGGAAATATTTTAGTAGGTTATAATGAAGGTATTTGGTGATGAGATAATAAATGGTATTTTGTAAAGTTTCTCATTTTGCGTTTAACTGCTAAGATAATTAATAAAATAAAGTAATTTAATTAAAAAGAAAATATTTGTATAGGTATAAGGAGGGGAATAAGAAAGCGGCCGACGAATAGACTTCTTATAGAAATGTTTTAAAAAGATCAAATAAGTATATAATAATTATTAAACGAATCGGGAGATTAGAGTCTTTTCTGTGGTACAATTTTTTTTTCTTGAATAAATCGGATTGTAATTCGCCTGAATTACAAATTTTAACTGACAGAGTGCAGCGAACTGAAATCTTAGCAATTAGTTTCTTCAAAGTATTCACATTTACGCTTTTTACTTCTTGTTCCGAAAAATTTTTCTCGTTTCGTGGCAAATCATTAGTAACTCTTATTAGTAAAGAGCTTTGAACTTATAAAGATGGGTATTATATGTTTTCGATACGTCGCAATTCTATAAGATGGACTATCGATTTATTTTATATACCGACGTTTCTAAATAAAAATATCTCCACATCCTTAACGATAAAGTTCAGATGCATTGATCTACTTATGTTATTCTGTCTGGGGAATATTAGTATGTTAATGGTTGCAAAGTAAGACTTAAGATGTTCCTTTATAGATCCTGTTTTAACTACTATGGGGGTAGGAGTCAAATAATCCCTTCAAAGCGTCAGCCAAATGAACACCTGAGGGGATAAAGTTATGCACAATTTTACTTCGTTTAGTTTAAACTCCCAATATCCCCAAAAATGGTCAAATATCAATAAATTAAATTATTATTCCACCAGAAAAAAAAATTTCCTTAAGATAATCTCAACTTTCCTAATAAACTTCCTATTTTCCTTATATCGACGTTCTTAAATCATCCTTGTCATGCATATCGCATACGCTACAATTTATATGCCTTTGCTATTTGGGACTTCATAAGATTTACAAAACAATCTTCTGTTGAGTTCTTTATTCGTTTATCAAAATAAAAACTTACTCAATTTTTATACAATCGATGCTCCCCATAACTTTCTCAACTCTCGAATTTTCACTCAAATTAGTTATTTGATGTAGGTGGAACTTTGAATAATATTTCTATGGTAACTCAAAGCAGCTGATGTAAATGTTCTACAAGGCTCTTTTAGAGAATTGCAAGCTCTTTAATTTTGCTTAGAAGTAAAATAGTCGCCAAGTGGCTATTTAAGACGATATGTAAACGAGAGACACGTGAGTTGCCTATTAGAGATATTTGATAGTGCAGTTTGAACTTTGAATATTATTTATAAGGTAACTCAAAGTAGCTTAAGTTAATGTTCTACAAGGCTCTTTTAGTGAATTTCAACCTCTTTAATTTTGCTTTGAAGTAAAATAGTCGTCAGGTGACTCTTTAAGACGATATTTAAGGGAGAGACACGTGAGTTGCCTATTAGTTATTTGATAGTGTAGCTTGAACTTTGAATATTATTTACAAGGTAACTCAAAGTAGCTTAAGTTAATGTTCTACAAGGCTCTTTTAGTGAATTTCAACCTCTTTAATTTTGCTTTGAAGTAAAATAGTCGTCAGGTGACTCTTTAAGACGATATTTAAGGGAGAGACACGTGAGTTGCCTATTAGTTATTTGATAGTGTAGCTTGAACTTTGAATATTATTTACAAGGTAACTCAAAGTAGCTTAAGTTAATGTTCTACAAGGCTCTTTTAGTGAATTTCAACGTCTTTAATTTTGCTTTGAAGTAAAATAGTCGTCAGGTGACTCTTTAAGACGATATTTAAGGGAGAGACACGTGAGTTGCCTATTAGTTATTTGATAGTGTAGCTTGAACTTTGAATATTATTTACAAGGTAACTCAAAGTAGCTTAAGTTAATGTTCTACAAGGCTCTTTTAGTGAATTTCAACGTCTTTAATTTTGCTTTGAAGTAAAATAGTCGTCAGGTGACTTATTAAGACGATATTTAAGGGAGAGACACGTGAGTTGCCTATTAGTTATTTGATAGTGTAGCTTGAACTTTGAATATTATTTATAAGGTAACTCAAAGTAGCTTAAGTTAATGTTCTACAAGGCTCTTTTAGTGAATTTCAACCTCTTTAATTTTGCTTTGAAGTAAAATAGTCGTCAGGTGACTCTTTAAGACGATATTTAAGGGAGAGACACGTGAGTTGCCTATTAGTTATTTGATAGTGTAGCTTGAACTTTAAATATTATTTACAAGGTAACTCAAAGTAGCTTAAATTAATGTTCTACAAGGCTCTTTTAGTGAATTTCAACGTCTTTAATTTTGCTTTGAAGTAAAATAGTCGTCAGGTGACCCTTTAAGACGATATTTAAGGGAGAGACACGTGAGTTGCCTATTAGTTATTTGATAGTGTAGCTTGAACTTTGAATATTATTTACAAGGTAACTCAAAGTAGCTTAAGTTAATGTTCTACAAGGCTCTTTTAGTGAATTTCAACCTCTTTAATTATGCTTTGAAGTAAAATAGTCGTCAGGTGACTCTTTAACGTGATATTTAAGGGAGAGACACGTGAGTTGCCTATTAGTTATTTGATAGTGTAGCTTGAACCTTGAATATTATTTACAAGGTAACTCAAAGTAGCTTAAGTTTAATGTTCTACAAGGCTCTTTTAGTGAATTTCAACCTCTTTAATTTTGCTTTGAAGTAAAATAGTCGTCAGGTGACTCTTTAAGACGATATTTAAGGGAGAGACACGTGAGTTGCCTATTAGTTATTTGATAGTGTAGCTTGAACTTTGAATATTATTTACAAGGTAACTCAAAGTAGCTTAGGTTAATGTTCTACAAGGCTCTTTTAGTGAATTTCAACCTCTTTAATTTTGCTTTGAAGTAAAATAGTCGTCAGGTGACTCTTTAAGACGATATTTAAGGGAGAGACACGTGAGTTGCCTATTAGTTATTTGATAGTGTAGCTTGAACTTTGAATATTATTTACAAGGTAACTCAAAGTAGCTTAAGTTAATGTTCTACAAGGCTCTTTTAGTGAATTTCAACCTCTTTAATTTTGCTTTGAAGTAAAATAGTCGTCAGGTGACTCTTTAAGACGATATTTAAGGGAGAGACACGTGAGTTGCCTATTAGTTATTTGATAGTGTAGCTTGAACTTTGAATATTATTTACAAGGTAACTCAAAGTAGCTTAAGTTAATGTTCTACAAGGCTCTTTTAGTGAATTTCAACGTCTTTAATTTTGCTTTGAAGTAAAATAGTCGTCAGGTGACTCTTTAAGACGATATTTAAGGGAGAGACACGTGAGTTGCCTATTAGTTATTTGATAGTGTAGCTTGAACTTTGAATATTATTTACAAGGTAACTCAAAGTAGCTTAAGTTAATGTTCTACAAGGCTCTTTTAGTGAATTTCAACGTCTTTAATTTTGCTTTGAAGTAAAATAGTCGTCAGGTGACTCTTTAACGTGATATTTAAGGGAGAGACACGTGAGTTGCCTATTAGTTATTTGATAGTGTAGCTTGAACCTTGAATATTATTTACAAGGTAACTCAAAGTAGCTTAAGTTTAATGTTCTACAAGGCTCTTTTAGTGAATTTCAACCTCTTTAATTTTGCTTTGAAGTAAAATAGTCGTCAGGTGACTCTTTAAGACGATATTTAAGGGAGAGACACGTGAGTTGCCTATTAGTTATTTGATAGTGTAGCTTGAACCTTGAATATTATTTACAAGGTAACTCAAAGTAGCTTAAGTTTAATGTTCTACAAGGCTCTTTTAGTGAATTTCAACCTCTTTAATTTTGCTTTGAAGTAAAATAGTCGTCAGGTGACTCTTTAAGACGATATTTAAGGGAGAGACACGTGAGTTGCCTATTAGTTATTTGATAGTGTAGCTTGAACTTTGAATATTATTTACAAGGTAACTCAAAGTAGCTTAGGTTAATGTTCTACAAGGCTCTTTTAGTGAATTTCAACCTCTTTAATTTTGCTTTGAAGTAAAATAGTCGTCAGGTGACTCTTTAAGACGATATTTAAGGGAGAGACACGTGAGTTGCCTATTAGTTATTTGATAGTGTAGCTTGAACTTTGAATATTATTTACAAGGTAACTCAAAGTAGCTTAAGTTAATGTTCTACAAGGCTCTTTTAGTGAATTTCAACCTCTTTAATTTTGCTTTGAAGTAAAATAGTCGTCAGGTGACTCTTTAAGACGATATTTAAGGGAGAGACACGTGAGTTGCCTATTAGTTATTTGATAGTGTAGCTTGAACTTTGAATATTATTTACAAGGTAACTCAAAGTAGCTTAAGTTAATGTTCTACAAGGCTCTTTTAGTGAATTTCAACGTCTTTAATTTTGCTTTGAAGTAAAATAGTCGTCAGGTGACTCTTTAAGACGATATTTAAGGGAGAGACACGTGAGTTGCCTATTAGTTATTTGATAGTGTAGCTTGAACTTTGAATATTATTTACAAGGTAACTCAAAGTAGCTTAAGTTAATGTTCTACAAGGCTCTTTTAGTGAATTTCAACGTCTTTAATTTTGCTTTGAAGTATAATAGTCGTCAGGTGACTCTTTAAGACGATATTTAAGGGAGAGACACGTGAGTTGCCTATTAGTTATTTAAGTTAATGTTCTACAAGGCTCTTTTAGTGAATTTCTACCTCTTGCATTTTGCTTTGAAGTAAAATAGTCGTCAGGTGACTCTTTAACGTGATATTTAAGGGAGAGACACGTGAGTTGCCTATTATTTATTTGATAGTGCAGTTTCAACTTTGCATATTATTTATAAGGTAACTCCAAGTAGCTTAAGTTAATGTTCTACAAGGCTCTTTTAGTGAATTTCAACCTCTTTAGTTTTGCCTGGAAGTAAAATAGTCGTCAGGTGATTTCTTAAAGAGATATTCAGCACATGAGTTGCCCAATTAACTTTTTGCGTTAAAGTAATTTCGTTACTTTAAGAAAATGAAATTTTATTAGGATCAATGATAACTGCTAATTTAAAAAAAATTAGTAATCGTATGTAAATATCTTTGAGCGTAGTAGAAAATAATTTTACATTAAGTTTGTAATTGTGGAAAAAAGTTTAACGTCAGATATATAAATTAAAACGTCGTCTCATTTAAAAATGAGTTTTTTTTTAATATTACTTCGTAAATAAGGTAAAAAGAAAATGCAGTGATAAAGTCTACTTAAATGGCGATTGTTATGCAAAACGGAGAAAGAACCCAAATCACCACCTGTTCAACGTTAAGCCTTTATCGTTCATCCTCTTCAAGAGACTTCTTTTCGTGGTTGCGACAGAATAAAGCCAATCTTTTGTATTTGTTCTATTTTGGAGCAGAAAGGCAGTATTACTGACGTCGTGGTCTGGAAAGAATAGCTATCTAAAAGGTTTTAATTCCGTATTTAGAATAATTGCTGCCATATTTAAGCTCGCGGTCTTGGCAAAATAAAGACATCAACCATGAGCGTATCCAATAACTGTTGTATTTTTAATTAATTTTTAACCGATTAAAATTTATGCGCGTTTTATTTAAAGTGGCGTTTAAGTTGAGAGAGGTGAAGTATTGGAGTGATAATAAAAGAAAAGCGGGGTTTGGGAATTTATTTATTTTTCTAAAGAAATAAGTTAACAAAGGAGTTTTACGACGAGCGACGCTGATTGTCGCACAATTGAGAGTCAGGATTAGACGTAATGAGCAGGAAAAGCAACAGGAAGCAAGAATCGGAACAGAAATAAGAGGATAAAGGCCATGATAAATATTTATTATTTGTATAATTGTGGTAAGATGAGTTGATGGATCGCGGTTAGGTCTGATCCGCATTCGATAATCCTCTTGCGGCGACTGTTTGAACCGCTTCTAAGACGCTGAGCGACACGCATCGGGTTAAGATGGAGACAAGGTATGATCATGCTAATGCTTTCGCCGTGCTTTCCTACCGCAAGGGAGCGAGAATTAATTCGGATCAGCGCCGCATTATGCCTAATAAGCGAAAACACACTCGGCTAATTCCAGAAAGGCATGTTGCCGCTACTTTATAACTGTTCTAGAAAGGGGTTGATCAATGAATGCAAGTTTGTTAACTAAATCATAAGACAAAATTTCTCACTAGCTACGCTCTTGTATGCGATAAGCGATAAAATAAGAAGAAGATCGCGTACAATACGTAGAAGCTTTTAAATCTATACAAAATATAGTCGTAACGAGCAAATTCAGTTAGGGGTTGAATCTTGTCTGTGTAATATTCGGTAAATTTGCTTGTATGACTGACTGAGTGGTAGGTTAATTTCACTAATAAACTTCTACCCCGCGTGGACTAATATTTACTTTACTAGAGTTAGTTGACATAAATACACATAGCTACTGCGGAAGGTAAACCGCAAAATGTCCACTCGAGAGGAATAAAAATATTTCTTGTTAGAGAAGAGCATCAAAGTTGTATCCAATCATGTGTTCATTCATTCCGGTAATTGATCGTATCCTTTTATCAAACTGTGCAAAAATAAGGGCTGCGAGGACCGTTTAATCTTCCAGTAAATGTGATTAAACGGGATCAGTCATTTTCCGACGTCCTCATTGCCATTTACTTTTCTTAACAGTTATTTTATTTTTAAGTGCTTTCTAACGAACATGCAATTTTTCATTACGTGCTAAGATCAAGACCGAAAAACGTGATCAGATTTCATCCCAATTTTATACTCATAGGCGTTTCTCATTGGGTTTCTTAAAAGGCACTTTATTTCAAATTAATTTATTTTTAATTAAAAAACACATATTACTGATATTTCATTTTTAACACTAAAAATTATTTTTACCCTAAAATTAATTTGACCCTCCCCCCTTTTTACCACACCACCCACGCAAATTACATCAATACACGTTGCGTGCTTATATTAGATAAACGCATTTTCAATTCAAAATGTTTTGTTCGAGCTGTTTGTGAGCTATCGTGCTTACAGAAAGAACTAACCAATGCAAACTAATTTAGTGCAATTTAGTGGTTTATTTGGCTAACATAATTTTATTTCAATTCAAACAATAAACTGTATTTACTTCTAACACATCAAAAGTTTCTTTCTACACTAAATAATTTAGCAAAACTCTAATTAAAAAAAAATAAGTGCAGTTTAGTGCATGACTTTCCAACTACGTACAGAAATTGTATTAGAGCACACTTAAACCACAAAAGAGTATTCAACTACTATTCTTTCACTTACTTCAATAATTGATTGAACTTAATTTCTGTTAACAAATTAGCGCTAAACGAGTTAGTGCAGTTTAGTGCTTGACTAAACCACTTGCCTGCTTAATTTTTTTTAATAGTTTACACTCTAAGAAACTATAGGTATACTTAATAGGATTTCCATAATTATAATAATTATTCACTGAAATGGTGCAATTTAGTGCTCTTAGTGGCCTATATGCCTAACACAATTTTATTTCAATTTAAACAATAAATTTTATTTACTACTAACACATCAAAAGTTCATCACTAAGTAATTTAGCAAAGCTAATTAATATTTTAAAAAATAGCTCTAAGTGAGTTAGTGTAGTTTAGTGCAGTTTAGTGCATTACTTTTATACTACTTACAGAATTCGGATTAGAGTTCACTTAAATCATAAAAGAGTATTCTACTGCTATTCACTAACTTTGCTATATTTTATCGCACTTGATTTCGCTTATAAAATAAATTAGCGCTAACTGAGTTAGTGCAGTTTAGTGCATGATTGTTCTACTACTTACAGAACTGGCATTAGAGCACACTTACATCATAAAAGAGTATTCCACTACTATTTACTAAATGTTTCAATTTATCACATTTGATTTCGGTGTAAAAATTAGCGCTAACTGAGTTTGTGCAGTTTAGTGCATTACTTTTATACCACTTACAGAAATCGCATTAGAGTTCACTTAAATCATAATAGAGTATTCCACTGCTATTCACTAACTTTTGCTATAATTTATCGCACTTGATTTCGGTTTACAAATAAATGAGCGCTAAATGAGTTAGTGCAGTTTAGTGCATGATTGTTCTACTACTTACAGAACTGGCATTAGAGTACACTTACATCATGAAAGAGTATTCCACTACTATTTACTAATATGTTTCAATTTATCACATTTGATTTCAGTGTACAAATTAGCGCTAACTGAGTTTCTGCAGTTTAGTGCATTACTTTTAGAGAACAGAACTCGTATTAAAGCTCACTTAAATAATAAAAGAGTATTCCACTACTATTCACTAACTTTTGCTATAATTTATCGCACTTGATTTCGGTTTACAAATAAATGAGCGCTAAATGAGTTAGTGCAGTTTAGTGCATGATTGTTCTACTACTTACAGAACTGGCATTAGAGTACACTTACATCATGAAAGAGTATTCCACTACTATTTACTAATATGTTTCAATTTATCACATTTGATTTCGGTGTACAAATTAGCGCTAACTGAGTTAGTGCAGTTAAGTGCATTACTTTTATACTACTTACAGAACTCGTATTAGAGCTCACTCAAATCATAAAAGAGTATTCCACCGCTATTCACTAACTTTGCTATAATTTATCGCACTTGATTTCGCTTATAAAATAAATTAGCCCTAACTGAGTTAGTGCAGTTTAGTGCATGATTGTTCTACTACTTACAGAACTGGCATTAGAGCACACTTACATCATAAAAGAGTATTCCACTACTATTTACTAATATCTTTCAATTTATCACATTTGATTTCTGTGTACAAATTAGCGCTAACTGAGTTAGTGCAGTTAAGTGCATTACTTTTATACTACTTACAGAACTCGTATTAGAGCTCACTCAAATCATAAAAGAGTATTCCACCGCTATGCACTAACTTTTGCAATAATTTATCGCACTTGATTTCGGTTAACAAATTAGCGCTAACTGAGTTAATGCAGTTTAGTGCATGATTTTTATACTACTTACAGAACCCGCATTAGAGCTTATTTAAATCATAAATTAGTATTCCACTGCTATTCACTAACTTTTGCTTTAATTTATCGCACTTGATTTCGGTTAACAAATTAGCGCTTACCGAGTTAGTGAAGTTTAGTGCATGACTAAAAGATTTATCTACTTATTGTTTTTAAAAATAGCTTACACTCTAAGAACAAGAACTCTAGGTATTAATACGATTTCCATAATTTCGATATTACTCACTAAATTAGTGCAATTTAGTGCTTTTAGTGGTCTATTTGATTTATTGCATAGAATAATTCAATTATAATTCAATAATTAAAACAACAAGTTGTTTTTATTACTCTACGCCTATTGTCAATTGAGAAATTTAATTACATTTGGGGATAACACTAAATATAAGTTAGTACAATGTAATGCATAACTGAAATAATCACTTGCACTCGTGCCCTTTTAAACACTATAAATGGTCCCTTAGACGTTTTTTAAGTTGCTCAGATTTAGTGCCTTAATTTGATATTAACAAATCCAAAGTTTCTACTCTAATTAAGTGAAATTTAGTGCATTTAGTGCTCAATTTGATTATGATAATTAAATTTTTATTAGAAAAATAAACTGTACTGCTTCCTGACTCATAAAAAATTTGTGCACTAAATTAATTAGTGCAGATTAGTGCATGATTAAAATTTAATTATTTTCATTTAGTGCAATTTAGGTCTATTTAAATAAAATTGCTGTTTTAATTGTAAAAATACGTTATAATTGCGGCTAACACACCAAAAGGTTCTACATTAAGTAATTTAGCGAAACATTAGTGCAGTTTAGTGCACTAATAGAAAATATTTAAAATGTTTTAGAGAATTTATTTTCTTTCCCTCAACAAGTTAGGTATTTAATTTCACTTCATGCTATTTAGAGTATGTTATGGTGATTTTAATGTCAGTCACTGGGCTTTGTCCTTCCGGCGGTTAAGCAGTGACATAATATAGGATGAAGCGATGACCGTCTGATACCATCTGTTTTAAATAATGGAATATTTTGTACCTCGACCTCGAGATACGTGGATGTCTGGTATTTTTAAAGAACTATGTAATGATTTATGGAAAAATAGATTCACTTTTTTTGAAAGAAGTCCATAGGGGAACTGCGCCTTAGTTCGAAATTGATGGTCTCGGTTTCGAATCCTTGTTCGAAATCGCTGTTTTCTCAATTTTTGAGCTCAAGGTGGCTCATTAGGTGAAGTTGAGTATACGGGTGCATGGGTTGTGGTTAAAAGGGTAGTGCTAGCCACACTGCCTCCGGCTTTCGCCCTGAGCGTCGTCTGTAAAAAGTTATCAAGAGTTATTATGTTAAATAGTTCATTTCTAATAATTTAAATTATTTTTAGCTCTTTTTATTTATTAGATATCATTTACATCCTTAATTCTTGAAACTTATGCTAAGAGATTCGATTAAAAAACTGATAGGTAAAGAAAACTTCCGTATCCGCTAAAAAACATAAAATGCGTTTTTTAGATAATTCAATTAAATAAGCAAAAAGTTAACTTTAAAGTAGTTTATCATAAAAAAATTAATGTTTTCTTGTTATGAGCACTCGCTGAGGTCAAAAGAGCAAAAAAGTAGAAAAATTCTGCTCGTCTGTCCCTATGTTCGCATGTGAAGCGTTTAGCCAGAAATGGGAGCAACTTTCCTAATTTAAATAAAACACCCTGTATATTTTTACATTTTTGAAATGGGAAAATAGTTCACTTGTGATTAAAGTGATCAAAACTATTATTTTTTTAGGAAATGTATAGAAAAGTGGTCGTGGAAAGTTTTTTGAAATTAAGGGATGGTTTTATTGAATTTAATGTAGGCGTAATTTAAAAAATAAATATTTCGATTTATGTAAATAATAAAAAATTTGTAATTTAAAATTAAAAAATTTTTATTTGGATCCTTAAATAAATTTTTGTAAAAACGCCAATGAGTAAGGAAGATAGCCAAGATAGCAAGGAAAAGCGCGGACAAAACCCCGCACCATCATTTAACCCTCGTTCGACCTATTATACTTTTTAAGCCCCAATCTTTGCCATTATACACTTGGCTTTAGTTTAGAATCACAATTTTTACCGCGATGGCACGTCTTAGCATACCCAATGTCTTGTAAATGCTTAAATCAACAGAAAAAATAAGTTATTTAAATTAAAAATGTAATTTCGGCCTGCAGCGACGTTATTACATTTTAATCCTCAACCCCTGATACGTCTTAATGCTAGGCTGTTAAAAATATTAAGCAACCGAACAAATCGACGCCACGAACCGTTCTATGCTCTCTCGCTGAATACATTAGACGATCGGCGAAAGAGTTGGCGGATTCGAGCTGGAAGAATTACGCAACCATTATACGAGGATTAAAGCAAAATCACGAGCGGGTCCTTAGCTTCAAGCATTGTCTTGGACCAACGACCGAGTCGTTTGGAAAAACGAGTAAATATTCCCGAGATATTTCTACCATCCTGACTAATTCCGGACGATGCGCTGTAAGACTATTAAAACTCTAAACGCAATGCGAGCCGAGCTTTCATTATTTGTAATCTGGAAGGACTTATGGAAAAAGTTTCCATTTATTTTTAATTCCTTATATTCTACTTTTTATTGAAAGACCTAACTAAGCAACCAGAAACATAATGTACTTGAGGTAACTTTTATACTAAGATCTTTTACTCTTTTTACTCCATTGATTTCAACGAAAACATCTAACTTTGAAATTTTTTACCTTAATTAATTAATATTTTTAATATAATTACTAACTCTTGTAAGATTTCTCTCTTTTATATCAAATTTTTGGTAAGCTTCTTTATTAAAGCTTAGCTTTGCTTAAAATAACCAAATTTTATTAATCAAAATCGATAATTTCAAAACTAATTACCTACATCGCCAAACTCTCTCTAACCGCCTTAATAGACATAATAAATATCATTTTACTCAATTTTTATAATTATTAACGATTACTCACAATTTACCGCACCGGTCGCGGGTTCGAATCCCCAACTCGCGCCGTCTAGCGTCGATGTGATAAAATGTCGAGTTTAGAATCGTTTGATAGCTCTTTTGATGTATTAGAGATGAGTAGTTCCTGACCGAATAGTTCAAATGAACTATTCACTTGTACTGAACTAGATGAACTGTGTCACTTTCTCTAAACGAACTAGTTCGTTTTGAACTATAGTTCGTTTTGAACTTACTCGCTTCGTTCAGTTCGTTTTCATAGAAAAACGAACTAGTAAATTTTGAACTAATACTTCGTTATTCTTCGCTTGGCTCGTTTTCGGGATTTCTTATAAAAACCAACTTATTTGCTTCATTTGAAATTAATATTGTTGAACGAATAGCTCATACAGCGAATACAAAATACAATATAGCTCATTATTTGCGCTTTGTCGTTGTGTTGCATTAAAACCAATCACAAATAACACGAGTTATGTCACTTTCTCTAAAGGAACTAGTTCGTTTTGAACTATAGTTCGTTTTGAACTTATTCGCTTCGTAGTAAATTTTGAACTAATACTTCGTTATTCTTCGCTTGGCTCGTTTTCGGGATTTCTTATAAAAACGGACTTATTTGCTTTATTTGAAATTAATATTGTTGAACGAATAGCTCCTACAGCGAATACAAAATACAATATAGCTCATTATTTGCGCTTTGTCGTTGTGTTTCATTAAAACCAATCACAAATAACACGAGCTATGTCACTTTCTCTAAAGGAACTAGTTCGTTTTGAACTTATTCGCTTCGTTTAGTAAATTTTGAACTAATACTTCGTTATTCTTCGATTGGCTCGTTTTCGGGATTTCTTATAAAAACCAACTTATTTGCTTCATTTGAAATTAATATTGTTGAACGAATAGCTCATACAGCGAATACAAAATACAATATAGCTCATTATTTGCGCTTTGTCGTTGTGTTTCATTAAAACCAATCACAAATAATACGAGCTATGTTACTTTCTCTAAAGGAACTAGTTCGTTTTGAACTTATTCGCTTCGTTTAGTAAATTTTGAACTAATACTTCGTTATTCTTCGCTTGGCTCGTTTTCGGGATTTCTTATAAAAACGAACTTATTTGCTTCATTTGAAATTAATATTGTTGAACGAGTAGCTCCTACAGCGAATACAAAATACAATATAGCTCATTATTTGCGCTTTGTCGTTGTGTTTCATTAAAACCAATCACAAATAACACGAGCTATGTCACTTTCTCTAAAGGAACTAGTTCGTTTTGAACTTATTCGCTTCGTTTAGTAAATTTTGAACTAATACTTCGTTATTCTTCGATTGGCTCGTTTTCGGGATTTCTTATAAAAACCAACTTATTTGCTTCATTTAAAATTATATTGTTGAACGAATAGCTCATACAGCGAATACAAAATACAATATAGCTCATTATTTGCGCTTTGTCGTTGTGTTTCATTAAAACCAATCACAAATAACACGAGCTATGTCACTTTCTCTAAAGGAACTAGTTCGTTTTGAACTTATTCGCTTCGTTTAGTAAATTTTGAACTAATACTTCGTTATTCTTCGATTGGCTCGTTTTCGGGATTTCTTATAAAAACCAACTTATTTGCTTCATTTGAAATTAATATTGTTGAACGAATAGCTCATACAGCGAATACAAAATACAATATAGCTCATTATTTGCGCTTTGTCGTTGTGTTTCATTAAAACCAATCACAAATAATACGAGCTATGTTACTTTCTCTAAAGGAACTAGTTCGTTTTGAACTTATTCGCTTCGTTTAGTAAATTTTGAACTAATACTTCGTTATTCTTCGCTTGGCTCGTTTTCGGGATTTCTTATAAAAACGAACTTATTTGCTTCATTTGAAATTAATATTGTTGAACGAGTAGCTCCTACAGCGAATACAAAATACAATATAGCTCATTATTTGCGCTTTGTCGTTGTGTTTCATTAAAACCAATCACAAATAACACGAGCTATGTCACTTTCTCTAAAGGAACTAGTTCGTTTTGAACTTATTCGCTTCGTTTAGTAAATTTTGAACTAATACTTCGTTATTCTTCGATTGGCTCGTTTTCGGGATTTCTTATAAAAACCAACTTATTTGCTTCATTTGAAATTAATATTGTTGAACGAATAGCTCATACAGCGAATACAAAATACAATATAGCTCATTATTTGCGCTTTGTCGTTGTGTTTCATTAAAACCAATCACAAATAATACGAGCTATGTTACTTTCTCTAAAGGAACTAGTTCGTTTTGAACTTATTCGCTTCGTTTAGTAAATTTTGAACTAATACTTCGTTATTCTTCGCTTGGCTCGTTTTCGGGATTTCTTATAAAAACGAACTTATTTGCTTCATTTGAAATTAATATTGTTGAACGAGTAGCTCCTACAGCGAATACAAAATACAATATAGCTCATTATTTGCGCTTTGTCGTTGTGTTTCATTAAAACCAATCACAAATAACACGAGCTATATGTCACTTTCTCTAAAGGAACTAGTTCGTTTTGAACTTATTCGCTTCGTTTAGTAAATTTTGAACTAATACTTCGTTATTCTTCGCTTGGCTCGTTTTCGGGATTTCTTATAAAAACGAACTTATTTGCTTCATTTGAAATTAATATTGTTGAACGAGTAGCTCCTACAGCGAATACAAAATACAATATAGCTCATTATTTGCGCTTTGTCGTTGTGTTTCATTAAAACCAATCACAAATAACACGAGCTATGTCACTTTCTCTAAAGGAACTAGTTCGTTTTGAACTTATTCGCTTCGTTTAGTAAATTTTGAACTAATACTTCGTTATTCTTCGCTTGGCTCGTTTTCGGGATTTCTGATAAAAACGAACTTATTTGCTTCATTTGAAATTAATATTGTTGAACGAATAGCTCATACAGCGAATACAAAATACAATATAGCTCATTATTTGCGCTTTGTCGTTGTGTTTCATTAAAACCAATCACAAATAATACGAGCTATGTCACTTTCTCTAAAGGAACTAGTTCGTTTTGAACTTATTCGCTTCGTTTAGTAAATTTTGAACTAATACTTCGTTATTCTTCGCTTGGCTCGTTTTCGGGATTTCTTATAAAAACCAACTTATTTGCTTCATTTGAAATTAATATTGTTGAACGAATAGCTCCTTCAGCGAATACAAAATGCAATATAGCTCATTATTTGCGCTTTGTCGTTGTATTTCATTAAAACCAATCACAAATAACACGAGCTATGTCACTTGCTCTAAAGGAACTAGTTCGTTTTGAACTATAGGTTACTATTCGCTTCACTTATTAAATTACGTTAAATTATTTAAAGGTGTTACCTGTTAGTTTAGCGTATTGTAATCCGTACACCCACTGCTCTTTACTTCCGGTGAAACCGGGTGGTTCTGAAAATATTTTTCAGATCGATCGTACCATCCGAAGCTTTAAAACGTCTAACCAACAGTTTCTGTGAAACACCCTGTATATAAAAAAGCTTTATTTTAGAAAAGTTGTATTTAATTTAAAATAAATCTAAAATAAAGAGGGTTTAAAAGCAAGGAAACACGTGCAGCTAAATAATTATAATAATTAGAGCTTTAGTAAAGATTCATCCTTAATCCTTTCTAGAAGGAAGATGAAAGGATAAGTACAAAGATATATAACTTTATTAACATGTAATTAGCCTATCTAATGAGTAGATATACTTAAAACGTTTTAATTAGATATTATAATAAAATCCAGATGCTACACATTTTTATTCGAGTTCAAATTTAGATCTATTGTTTGTAAATGAAACCTCTCAAAACGAATCACGCTTAAACCCTTCTAACTTGAGCTATTAAAATAATTTTAAATTATTTATTTGCTTTATTAAGAATTGTTCCATCGATGTATGGCGGGATGCAAGCCCCAAAACTCCCCAATAATAAGGAAATATTTAAACTCTTTTTATGTATTCACTTATATCGTGCTTCAGAGAACACGTTTCCGGTTCCAATACAGCACGCTTCGTATTTGATAAAAACTATAATAGATAATTCCACAATCTAGAATTATCAACAGTGATGCCTATGCGTAACGAATAGGCGGATGAGTGCTTGCAGATAGATAGGCGGCAATTGCCAAAAGAAGTGAAGACTGCTTTTTACAAGCATCGTTGCAAAGCTTACATGACGTATGTGTGGTGTCAACTGTGTATTAGAAAATCAGACAGACAGACAGACATTAGGTAGACGAATGGACGCACTGAGGAATAGACAAATGGAAAGACATGATGGTGCGTGAACAGAACGATCATTGACTGACCGACCGACAGGAAGGCAGAAAGAGAGGTATTGATCAGAAGGATGGGCAAACAAATGGACGTACGGAGGAATGTAGAAATGGGCAGACATTTGGATGAACTAGCAGACCAAATGACTGACCAACCGATAGAAAGGCAGATAGAGAGACAGACAGGCAAAATAGAGATAAAATATGCTTGCAAATAATATTTACGTAGGGAAGCATACAGGCAGGCATTAAGCAGAAGAGTGGGTAGACGAATGGACGAATGAACAAATTGGCGTGCAGATAAATTGATTCAGCGACCGATAGGGAGGCAGATAGACACACAGACAGGCGAATACGCTTGAAAATGATGTTTCTCTAGCGAGGCATACAGGCAGACCTTAAGCATAAAGATGGGCAGACGAATGAACGGACGGATAAATGAACAAATGGGCAAGCAGAGCAATTGATTCACCGACCGATAGGGAGGCAGATAGACAGACAAACACCCAAAGATATTGAATAAATATGCTTGAACATAATGTTTATGTAGGGAGGTATACAGGCAGGCATTAAGCATAAGGATATGTAGAAGAATGGGCGGATGGATGAATAAACAAATGGGCGAGCAGATCAATTGATTCAGCTACCGATAGGGAAGCAGATAGACACACAGACAGGCGAATACTTGAAAATGATGTTTCTCTAGCGAGGCATACAGGCAGACCTTAAGCATAAAGATGGGCAGACGAATGAACGGACGGATAAATGAACAAATGGGCAAGCATATCAATTGATTCGCCGACCGATAGGGAGGCAGATAGACAGACAAACAGCCAAAGATAGTGAATAAATATGCTTGAAAATAATGTTTATGTAGGGAGGCATACAGACCGAGCTTAAGTATAAGGATGAGCAGACGCATGGACAGACGGATGAATGAACAAATGGGTGAGCAGGTCAATTGATTTACCGACCGATAGGGAGGCAGATAGGCACACAGACAGGCAAAAATACGCATGAAAATGATGTTTCTCTAAGGAGGCATAGAGGTAGGGGTAAAGTATAAGGATGGGCAGACGCATTGACGGACTGATGAATGAACAAATTGGCGTGCAGATCAATTGATTCACCGATCGATAGGGAGGCAGATCGACAGGCAGACAAACAGGCAAAGATATAGAAAAAATATGCTTGAAAATGATGTTTCTCTAGGGAGGCATACAGGCAGGACTTAAGTAAAAGGATGGGCATACACATGGATGGATGGATGAATGAACAAATGGGCGAGCAGATCAATTGATTCACCGACCAATAGAGAGGCATATAGACAGGCAGACAAACAGGCAAAGATATAGAAAAAATATGCTTGAAAATGATGTTTCTTTAGGGAGGCATACAGGCAGGGCTTAAGTATAATAAACAAATGGGCGTGCAGATCAATTGATTCATCGACTGATAGGGATGCATATAGACAGGCAGACAAACAAGCAAAGATGTAGAAAAAATATGCTTGAAAATGATGTTAAGTAGGAAGGCGCACAGGCAGGTATTAAGTAGAAAGATAGGCAGACCAATGGATGGATGGATGAATGAACAAATGGTCGAGCAAATCAATTGATTCATCGACCGATAGGGAGGCAAATAGACAGGCAGACAAACAGGCAAAGATATAGATAAAATATGTTTGAAAATGATGTTCATGTAGGGAGACATACAGGCAGGCATTAAGCAGAAGGATAGGCCGACGAATGGGCGGATGGACGAAAGAACAAATGGGCGAGCAGATCAATTGATTCATCGACCGATAGGGAGGCAGATAGACAGGCAGACAAACATGTAAAGATATAGAAAAAAATACGCTTGAAAATGATGTTTCTTTAGGGATCCATACAGGTAGGGCTTAAGTATAATAAACAAATGGGCGTGCAGATCAATTGATTCATCGATTGATAGGGAGGCAGATAGACAGGCAGACAAACAGGCAAAGATATAGAAAAAATATGTTTGAAAATGATGTTTATGTAGGTAGACATACAGGCAGGCATTAAGCAGATGGATAGGCCGACGAATGGACGGATGAATGAAAGAACAAATGGGCGAGCAGATCAATTGATTCACCGACCTATAGGGATGCATATAGACAGGCAGACAAACAAGCAAAGATGTAGAAAAAATATGCTTGAAAATGATGTTTATGTAGGAAGGCGCACAGGCAGGTATTAAGTAGAAAGATAGGCAGACCAATGGATGGATGGATGAATGAACAAATGGGCGAGCAGATCAATTGATTCATCGACCGATAGGGAGGCAGATAGACAGGCAGACAAACAGGCAAAGATATAGAAAAAATATGCTTGAAAATGATGTTTATGTAAGGAGACATACAGGCAGGTACCGTACAGAAGCAAACAGACTGATACAAAGCCAGACATCAAGCAGAAGAATAGGTGAACGCACGAATGAACAAATGGGTGGAGAGTTGGATAGATGGACAGACCAACTGATCCATAGAAGATAGACAGACAAACATACAAAAAATTATATGTCTTGTCACAAAAATTGAAAATCAGAAACAGCTGTTGAAAATTTCATAGACAAAAATTTTGTACGTCGTGGTCGTTATAAAATTTTCATGATGTTGTCTTTATGATGAGCGATCAACTGCCAAGTTATTTCTCTTCCTTAAGTGAATCTACACATTGTTCATATTGATTACAATAGATGGCAGCATGTATAACGTATGAAACAATCATTTGAAGTGATTGAAGGTATACAAACAACTTCAACTTATTAATTTTTAAAATTATTCATTATTTGGATATTATTATAAATAATATCGATATTGTTAATAATAGGTTACATAAATAGAGCTCATCAAACAATCTTCTCTATAGTGCTGGAAGCCTTGATACTTTAAAGAAAAATGATGATAAGCAAACGTCTTCCTCTTGCTACTAGACCTGTGGCCCAGTGGCGTAGCCAGGTAGAGGCAAAAAGGGGCGAACGCCCCGACGCCTTTAAGTTCGCCTCAACGTGGCCTGTTTCATATTTCACTAACACCCTTGGATCGCAGATCAGGACTCTAAGGGCCTGTCACGAATTAGTTGGAGAAAGAGATTCAAAGGAGGTTTATCACAGTTCTAGAAGACAACAGTAGAACATAATAAGACAAAATAGTAATTTTAATAATAGTTTAATTAAATATTATTGTTTATTATCTATTTGTAGTTTATAACATAAATTCTATACAAATATGTAAATAAATGAAAAAAGAAATTAATCTAAATATTATAGTAAGATCTTAAAATTGTTTTAAGACAAGAAAACAATTAACAATTATTATTATATCAACTTATTTATAATTGTTGATAATTTAATTAACTAAATTATAATCTTATAGATATTTATTTTATATAGTAACAATTTTTATTACATCACTTATAGGCAACCTAACTATATAGACATAGTAGGTTTTTTTTAAATATATGAAAATTACGAAATTATAAATAATTTCTACATCTATTTTTTGTAATGGCTTAATTAATAAATTTTTTTTATATATTATTGCTACAATAATTACAATATATTAGTTAAATATTTGGTATTAATTGACTATAATTGTAAAAGTGGCTTTTTTCAACATTTTATACCCTTTAAAATCAAATAAAGGTTACGCCACTGTCTTACTTAACATAAACTATTCAATTTCCTATATTTTAGCTCAAAAATTTCCATTTAAGTGTTTCTCAAAAAGAGAGTTGATTAGTATTTAAGTACCAAGGCACAAGTTTTTTTTTTTAATTTTGAGAAGCACTTTTTAATCATTAATTTGTCTGTTTTAGCCTTTAATATCCAAAAATATTAAAATAAACGCGTAGTTTACATTTCTATTAATAGGCACTAACCAATTGGACGGATTTTATAGGCTGTCGTAACAGTGACGTAACAATATTGCCACAAGCTGCTTTAAATTGGTTTTGGGTCTCGTAAGAGCCATCTATGAGCGTTTTTAAGAACTAAAGTCGTTGTTACGCCTCTGTTTTATAGTTTGTACAGTACGGTTTTAATTCAATTACTAAAAAACAACAAATGCAAACAGTGGCGTACCTTAGGTGTTTTTCTGGTTAGAACTTATGTCATAAGGTACGCCACTGTGCGCAAATATCACAAGTTTTAATT
This sequence comes from Malthinus seriepunctatus, assembly GCA_963924605.1. Lineage (NCBI taxonomy): Eukaryota > Metazoa > Arthropoda > Insecta > Coleoptera > Cantharidae > Malthinus > Malthinus seriepunctatus. The sequence goes on from OZ004605.1 coordinate 2,429,208, forward strand.
CCATTAACATCACTACAAACATAGATTAGTAATGAACGTTATGACCGTTTATCAGACATTTTAAATATTAATTTGAGCTTCTATAAGGAACCTTTACTTAAGTTAATTAAAAATAATAAATAAATACTAAAAATTACAAAAAAAACTGCGCAACTTGAGTTAAAAGGAGCTTAACATTTGGAAATATTTTTTTTTATTAATTGTCCAATTAATATTAAAACAAAAACTATACAATAAGTACATTTTTTTCAGGAGTCAATTTTAGCCTGATTTTTGACTAGAACGTAATTAAAATTTTTTTCGCCCCCTATTCATTCATGGGTTAAGAAAAAAAAATTTTAACCACTATTTAAATTAAAAAATAATTAAAATTAAACAATTTAAATAAGACTAGACTTAATAAAATGACTATGTATCATTGCTAATTCTAATCCATACTATGACAGTAGGATATTTAGGTAACATTTAGAGAGCTATCAACTCTCACCCTTTTAATCACACCCTTTTTTTTTTAATTTCTTAATTAAAATCTCTTCAAAAAGTCCACAAAGTAATAAATGAGCAAAAAGAGGTAGGTAATATACAGGTATACGTTAAGACGCTTTTGTGAACGGGCCTTTAAAAAATTTCAGCCAATCGCATCCTTTATAATTTAAACTTTTCTTAACCTACTTAACTTTATAGAATTTTTGAACAAATTATAAAAAATAATTTAAGTGCGCGCTTTTTTCAACGCGCACGGTTAGAAATTAATTTTTGGCGCAACTTAAGAGTTACTATTTTAATTGCTCTAATTATGAGCGAGATTATTATAAATCTTTTTCAGACTCACAAAAAATAAAAGTAAGGTAAGCATTTTTTGACTATTGCACGCGCACTTTAAAATTAACTTCCTACTACACCCCTTCGCGAGCGCTGAGGCGAGCGCCTTTAATTTTTGAAAAAAAAAACAATTTATTGTAATTACGCACAAAGTGGCCATTTGTTTTTGTATTCGATGAAAATTTAAGTAATATTTCAAAAATAGAAAAGTTGATTACATAAATTGATTTTTCAACTAAACAAAATCGATTTTTAATGGATATAAAGCGAACTCATTATGACTTTTTTTATATAAAAAATTGTATATTTCGAACAAATAGAAAAAATTACCAAACACAACCGGTATTTGATTATTGGAAAAAGCAAGGTTATAACAAAACCCCCAAAAAGGTTTTTCAACACTTGGAGAATTACAGTCGGACTGGTTTTAGGTATTTGGCCCTCAATAATTTTTAGAATTCAAAAATCTCTTTTGTTTTTAAAGAAGGTTAGGTTTCTTCCTAATTGTTAAACTTGAAAGTACGTAAAAGTTGCTAGGCCTAACGTAACAAATTCTTGAGATATAGTCGTTTGAATTTGAACAAGAGGTGGAAAAGTCCCGTTTTTGGGATTTTCGCTAATATCTCAAAAACGGTGGGTCTTAGAAAAAAAATATTCTTAGCAAAATGAAAGCTTATTAAATTTCCTAAAAAATTGTTTTTCTTCATTTTTTCTCTATTCCTAATACTTTTCGAGATATCAGCCCGCAAAAATCGTTAATGTATGAAAAAAATTGCGTTGAGTCCAAACGGCAATACTGACTCTTTAAACTGACCACTCCGAGCATGTACAAGTAACTTCAAAATATTTTTGAATAAATTTGTTTTTTAGAACAATTAGTCCGTCCCTGATATTCGAAAAATATATAAAATCGAGTTTGGTTTAAAGTAAAAACGTTTGAAATTATTCTTTTTGTGAAACAATAGGTTTCTATGTAGACTTAACAATCAACAAAAATAAAATTTATGTGCTTAACAATAAGCTTAGTAGTGCAGTATTAAAAATTTACACCAACAGGTACACACTAAATCAAGTTTTAATGTATGTTTGTTATAAATATACATAATTATTGCGCGTATGCTTACTCTTACGTATAACATTGTTTTAAAATTGCACACACACATTCATTTATGGGGTTAAAATGCAGAAAAATTCATTTTTATGAACATTTTAAATCGCAACCGATTTTATTTATTCAATTTGCAGGTTTTTCTTTTTGCTACTTGTGGTGCACTACAATACAAAAATATTTTTTCTTGTCCCTTTGAGAATAGATAGGGGTGCATAAAATGTAGTGTGCGCAATTTAATATTCGAAACATTATCCAAAATAATAGTCCAGTCAACGAAAGCTCAAAAAAGGGGTGTAAAAGATATGGAAGAGGGTGGAATTTTTCCCCAGTTCTTAGCTAGTGTGGTAGGGGTAGAAAGGTCCCGTTTTTAGGATTTTCGCTTATATCTTGAAAATGATGGGCCCTAGAAAAAAATTATTCTGAACAAAACGAAAGAGTATTAAATTTTCTACAAGATTGTTTTTATTCATTTTTCTCTACTACTTATAGTTTTTGAGATATCCGCCCGCAAAAATCGCTAACGCATGAAAACTCCGTACCCATTGTCATGCGGATATCTCGAAAACTATAAAGAATTAAAAAAATGAATATAATTAATCTTGTAGCAAATTTAATAAGATTTAATTTTACTAATAATAATTTTTTCTCTAGGACACACCGTTTTTGAGATATAAGCAAAAAACCAAAAACTAGACCTTTACACTCCTCTCCCACCCTTAGGCATATTAGGACCAGAGACTTAGTATTTTTACCTTCTAACTACTTCAAACAGTCTCAGAAAAAAGTTCTATCCTCTTCCAAGTCCTCTATAACCCCTTCGTTGACTAGACTATAACTATTACTAAAAAATTGATTTTTGAAAAATAATTTAGGGGTTAATAGTTCGTAGTAAAAAAATGTAAAAAAATGATCCCTTAAATTTCTAAATATTTAAAAAAGTAACCACTAATAAAATTAGGGTTAATTATTTATTGTTTTAATACGAGGCTAAAAGGTGTAGTCGATTTACATGTATGTGAAGAGTATTAAGGTGGCGATTTAACGATTGTTCATTTTTGAAAAAAAATGTAAATCGATACTAAGGCGCTCGTATAAAAAATTTTCAACTAATCTAAATAAACGGTAACAAATTCTAACATAAGTGTATAAATTAAGTACTTTACTGCAATCGAGCCTCTTGTAAAGTTTGTGCTTGAGCAGCTGTTTGATATTGAAGACCGGAAAATGCTCCGGCAGTAGCTGCCGATAGTCCTGGCGTTTGTGGTAAAGTAGCGTAAGTATAAGGCATGTAGCTCGCAGCACCTATTAGAATTATTTTGATTTTTTGGCCAACAAAACGGTAAGATTTTACGTACCAGTTGCTCCGGTGTATGGTGTGTAAGCGTCGAACCCGTTGGCGTATTGTCCTGCGTAAGGAGCGGCGGCGGCGGCGGCAACTGCTGCTGCATTTTGATATTCGTAAAACTGCGATGTTGCCGCTGCTATGGCAGCTGCGTGCGTTAGCTGAGTTGTCTGTAGAGGAACCAAACTACCAGGAGCTGTTGCTGTTAAGTACGGCGATTGGTAGACATATCCCGGTGGTACTCTGTAAGACCTTCGTAATTAGTATAAAATTAAGCAAAAAAAGAAAACACTGCACCCAATACCAAAGAAATAATATTAAACATAGTTTTATTATTTCTCTGATTAGCTACTAACCCATGCATTGTGCTGTTAATCTATACAGTGCACTTCAAGCGTTGGGACATTAGTCCGATATACCCTAAATAATTGTACCCGAGAGATATACGCCTAAATGTCGCATATTTAGTAAAAAATAAAAGCTTTCTATTTAATGACCACCCTTAATTGATTTAAAAGAAAAGTAGTCGAAATAATAATCATTATAAATAGTGAATAATAATTCTTTTATTCTATTTCCCTTCTTTCATTTAATTTAAAAGATTGTCGATTAACAAACCCAATAACCCAGTTACAACAAAAATACAAAAAACGATCAAAACTTCAAGGGGTGTGTGAATACGTTAAAAATGAAAGACCGTAAGTGGCAACGTTAGTTCACCCCTAAGCTGCTTAAATCTATTGGAGTTTCGATCGCTTTTTCCTTCAACTTACCGAGTAACCAAAAATTTATTTCCATCACAAATTAAAATACTTTTGAATCAAACACCCTGTATATAAATTTTCTTGTCGATCCCTACAGTTTGTCGCAGGCCTGTTTACTGCTTGTCTGCACCATTTTCTGTCTCTGTCTCCCTGCCTGAAGAAATGCCTGGTCGACTTCCTGCCTGTTTATCTACCTGTTCGTAGCCCGCAGCCCGCAAACCGTCTGTTAGCCTGTATATTAGGTTAATTTTTATTTGTATAGGCAACTTATTGTTTTGAAATATAGGCCCTCAAAATAAAAATCCCTGTAAAATTTTAACCTGATCGGATAACCCTAAGACGTGCCTACAAGGCATAATGAAGATGTATTTAAAAAAATACAGGGTGTTGATAAAATGTGTGAACAAACTTCAAGGCTTTACCTAAAATTAGAAAACCCGCATTTTTTTCAATCTAATTCGATTTTTAAGTCTCTCAAAGTGGACACCCTTAATTTTATTTTGTCAATATTTTCGAAACCCCTTGATCGATTTGAATAAGAATTGGTATGCGTCCTAACTAAGTGCATTTACATAAGTACCAAGACTTAATTATGTAAAAGTCGCCAGAGGGCGCTAGTTACGATTAATTAGTCATTAAAAACATTTTTAATTTTCCGATTGCACAATTAAACGTGAAATTTAATTCTATAGAAAACGTATTCTTGCATTTTTTTCTTAAAAGGGCGGTATTTAACAAATGGGCGTAAAAGTTTATATTTAGACATTCTGCTCTTATCCTTTAGCGACTTAATATCCAGTTGATATCACTAATATTCACAATTCCTGATAGGGTATCCTCTGTTAAATTTCACCAAGTTCAATTGGATTTTTCTCACTAACTAGGCTCTTATTTCTTACATAAAAATATGTCATTGCCTTCTTTGAACCTTACCCTATCAGGAGTTATGATTATTACTAATATTAACCGGATATTGAAGTCGCTAACAGTTACGAGCGGAATGTCTAAATATGAACTTTTCCGACATTCCGCTCGTAACCGTTAGCGACTTTAATCTCCGGTTGATAGCACTAATAGTCATAATTCCTAATAGAGTAAGGTTCAAAGAAGGCAATGACATATTTATATGTTGGAAATAAGAGTTTAATTAGTGAGAAAAGTCTAATTAAACTTGGTGTAATTAATAAAAAAACGGATGTTGTGTAAAAACAACATCCTCTGTTTTTTTAAATTTCACCAAGTTCAATTGGATTTTTCTCACTAACTAGGCTCTTATTTCCTACATACAAATATGTCATGGCCTTCTTTGAACCTTACCCTATCAGGAGTTATGACTATTACTAATATTAACCGGATATTTAAGTCGCTAACGGTTACGAGCGGAATGTCTAAATATGAACTTTCCCGACATTCCGCTCGTAACCGTTAGCGACTTGAATCTCCGGTTGATAGCACTAATAGTCATAATTCCTAATAGAGTAAGGTTCAAAGAAGGCAATGACATATTTATATGTAGGAAATAAGAATCTAATTAGTGACAAAAGTCTAATTAAACTTGGGGTAATTAATAAAAAAACGGATTTTGTGTAAAAACAACATCCTCTGTTTCTTTAAATTTCACCAAGTTCAATTGGATTTTTCTCACTAACTAGGCTCTTACTTCCTACATACAAATATCTCATTGCCTTCTTTGAACCTTACCCTATCAGGAGTTATGATTATTAATAATATTAACCGGATATTGAAGTCGCTAACGGTTACGAGCTGAATGTCTAAATATCAACTTTCCCGACATTCCGCTCGTAACCATTAGCGACTTTAATCTCCGGTTGATAGCACTAATAGTCATAATTCCTAATAGAGTAAGGTTCAAAGAAGGCAATGACATATTTATATGTTGGAAATAAGAGTTTAATTAGTGAGAAAAGTCTAATTAAACTTGGTGTAATTAATAAAAAAACGGATGTTGTGTAAAAACAACATCCTCTGTTTTTTTAAATTTCACCAAGTTCAATTGGATTTTTCTCACTAACTAGGCTCTTATTTCCTACATACAAATATGTCATGGCCTTCTTTGAACCTTACCCTATCAGGAGTTATGACTATTACTAATATTAACCGGATATTTAAGTCGCTAACGGTTACGAGCGGAATGTCTAAATATGAACTTTCCCGACATTCCGCTCGTAACCGTTAGCGACTTGAATCTCCGGTTGATAGCACTAATAGTCATAATTCCTAATAGAGTAAGGTTCAAAGAAGGCAATGACATATTTATATGTAGGAAATAAGAATCTAATTAGTGACAAAAGTCTAATTAAACTTGGGGTAATTAATAAAAAAACGGATTTTGTGTAAAAACAACATCCTCTGTTTCTTTAAATTTCACCAAGTTCAATTGGATTTTTCTCACTAACTAGGCTCTTACTTCCTACATACAAATATCTCATTGCCTTCTTTGAACCTTACCCTATCAGGAGTTATGATTATTAATAATATTAACCGGATATTGAAGTCGCTAACGGTTACGAGCTGAATGTCTAAATATCAACTTTCCCGACATTCCGCTCGTAACCATTAGCGACTTTAATCTCCGGTTGATAGCACTAATAGTCATAATTCCTAATAGAGTAAGGTTCAAAGAAGGCAATGACATATTTATATGTTGGATATAAGAGTCTAATTAGTGAGAAAAGTCTAATTAAACTTGGTGTAATTAATAAAAAAACGGATATTGTTTAAAAACAACATCCTCTGTTTTTTTAAATTTCACCAAGTTCAATTGGATTTTTCTCACTAAGTAGGCTCTTATTTCCTACATACAAATATGTCATTGCCTTCTTTGAATCTTACCCTATCAGGAGTTATGACTATTACTAATATTAACCGGATATTTAAGTCGCTAACGGTTACGAGCGGAATGTCTAAATATCAACTTTCCCGCCCATTTGTTAAAAACAGCCCTCTTAAGATTCTCCTAAGATTCTTAGATTCTTAAGAGAAAAAAACGATAATTAAATGTAATTTTCAATAAATATTGCGAGATGATAGTTTAATAAATTTCAATAATTCTTCAACTTTATATCTTATAATCGAATTTCGAGAAGTTCTGACACTTAGTTTAGCAATTTGTAGTTTTAAACATTGATAAATGTCTAGCATAGGCCACAAGAGGAGACGCGCTACGTCCGGGCCCGTCAGTAGTGGTACTATGTGGGAGCTAGACCGCATGTGACGTAATAGCTGATGAAATGGCACAAAATTCAAAATTGGCGGTAATGGGGCGTGTCAGCTCTTGCATAGTATCACTACTCAATTGTTTATTTCATTAAACATTTCGATAATAGTGATGTATTTCACTATTTGATTCTTCTTCGACTTATCGACGTTTAATTATTGACTATAATGAAAATGAAAATTATAAAAATCTTTAAAAATAGAATTTATAGGTAATTATTTATTAATTATAAATAACAATGTGGAAATAAATGGTTTATCTAAAAGCCATTTTGCTTTCCGGTCAATTTGTAGGACGCGAGTTGTTATCTTCTTCAACTATCTATACATATGAGCTTACTTTTGTAATATTAGCTTACATTATTAATGAGTTCTTTCTGTGCATGTGTACAGAATTACGGCCATTTTATATTTTATGTTGACAAGAGTGTCGGTGCTTAGACAGTCGATAACGGGGGTAGTACAATAATTTACCAAATGGCCATTGACGAAAGCAATAAGAGAATTTCCAAGTTTGCCTATATGCTCTAAATCCTTTTGCATGTCATACATAAATAAAATTGATTTTTCATGAAAAATAGTCATTACTAGATAATATAAAAAGGATTATTAGAATTGCGAGTACGCGAGTCTACTATTCAAAATGTATATTTTTATTTTACATCAATATTTTTCATAGTTTACTAGTACAAGGCCACCTTTCAATAATTATCCCATGAACATTATTATTAACAACCCCCTACGTAAAATAATTTTTTGTACGTCGGGTAATTAGCTCATAAAAACATATTTTTTCCAATACCACCCCTTTCTAGTCACTACAGCAAATTTGTTGACTATCAGAAAGCTGCTTATTAATAAAGCCTTCGTATGTTGTACGTAGCGAGGTAAATCGGAGGTAAACAAACAAAATAACTAATGGATCCCACTTCTGATGTGTCTATCATAAAGTCCATAAAGTCCAAGTATCATAAAGTAGAAAAATTAGGTTATTTGAGATTGTACGTCCTTTTAAAACAATTTTTCTAATTTTAAAATTAAAGAGGGGCAACAAATCCATTGTTAAAATTAAGAAAAATTTAAAAAAAGCAAACTTGTGATTATATTGTTGTATTACTGATTGTAAAACAATTAAAATTGTTTTCACTCTTAAACTGTTTTAAATCGTTAATTTTCAATCTTTACACTTGATTACCTGTTGTTTAAGTTCCACTATTTCATGCTAATTATTGCCTTTAAAAATTTATGATTAAAATCATAAAATCAATATTTTAACTAATTTAATAGCAATTAAAGGTATAATAGATATTATTAATTTTTATTTGCAATGAATAATTAATTAGTAGAGTAATCAAGGTTAGTGTACTCTTTATTTGTTATTATTTTGAATAATTTTCTTTTGAATCACACTACTTTCAAAAACATTTTTAAATAAATCATCGTCAAAAATAACAAATTTGTAATCAAACAACCGCGAGACGCGAAAAGTGCACAGATTACGATTTTAACCACTTAACCAAACAACCCTGTATACAGGGCGATTTTCTTAAATGGTATCAACATTGGGATCTCGAAAACGGTAAGAGCTTCGAGATCAGTTATATTAGCGAAAAGTTGCATATTTTGCGAAAATGGTTTATTTTATAAAAAAAAAAATTGAGGAGGTCAAAAGAGCTATCAAAGGATACTAAACTCGACATTTTATCACATCGACGCTAGGCGTCACGACGTTCAACTTTTTATTATCTTATAGGGACTTGTTGATATTTTTGCAGAAAACTGCTCAGTTGGCTTGTCTAAATTCGAATACCAAACGAAAACTTGATATCTTCTAAGTTAGATTGTTATTTTTTACGATAAAAAATAACGTTTTCATTTTTATTTCATTTTAAAATATACACAGTGACACAGTTATTAAAAAAAATTTTGAAATTACTTCTTTGATATTCTAAATATTTATTTGACTAGATGAACATCTTTAGATTTATTTAAAACCAATTAGAACACATGCTAACTAGGTCAGTGTTTATAAATGAGGGTTCTAGGTTCTAGCAGCTCTAAGTATAGGACAAAAATTGCTTTCCCGCACAAAGTAGGGAAAGCTTAAAATATTAAAAAGAATTGAGAAAAATTATTTTTCCCAGAAAGAATCTGTGAGTTTGTACATCTTTCTCTATGTGACAGCCTCTCTCTGTCGATTTTTCTATATCTGTCTTTCTAATGAGCATGTGAAATAAACCCGGAAATATACATTTTGAGATTTTCATTGCCAAAAATATAAATTTCAAGAGCCAAAAACGCCCGCTCTGTCTGTCTGCACATCTTTATCTATGTCCACCTGCCTGATAAGTAGATCTGGGAGATTCTTAAATTTCACAATTATTCGAACAATCGATTAATCGGACAATCGATTAATCTTACAATAAATTTATCGTACAATCGATTATTTTAAAAATTTTATCGAACATGAATTAATCGATTTTTTTACCCAGCTCGAGGGGTCAACCACTGTTCTGAATTTGTACACTGACTGCAGTTGACTGCCTATGACTGCATATGCTATAGGTGCCAGTGACTGCAGATAATTACCGTTGACAGCTCAATTTTTGTACATTGACTGCAGAGAGTGGATAACCCCTCGACCCAGCTCTACTGATGAGCCACACGAAAAAACGTGAAAATATCTAAATATCAGTTAATTCAAAATATGTTCTCAATGACCCCCCCATCTCTATCTATTAGTATAGCTCTATGTCTGTACCAGAATTTAACTGTAGGTCTGTCTGTATCTGTGTGTTTATCTTAATGCCTATCTTGTCTGTCTAGATGTATGTCTTTCCACCCCATTGCCCCTATGGTCTATCTGTTTATGTTACCTATTTCAAGTAAACTTTCTAGATCTAGATTATAGATATTTGTTCATCTCTTTCTGCTTCCACCTGTTTGCGATAAATATCGATTTCAAGAGTAAATTATGGTCTCAATGTCTCCCCTGATCTCTATCTATTAGTATATCTCTATGTCTCTATCTCAATCTATATGTAGGTCTATCTGTATCTGTGTGTTTATCCTAATGTCTATCTTGTCTGCCTAGATGCCTTTAGTCTATCTGTTTATATGATCTTTTTTAAAACTCTCTATGTGTAGATTATAGATATTTGTACATTTCTTTCTGTTTCCGATGGAAGTAAACGTGTAAATATCAATTTCTAAATATTCATAGCAACAAATATCGATTTAAGGAATAAAATATGTTCTCAGCATCTCCCCCATCTCTATCTATTAGTATAGCTCTATGTCTGTATCTGAATTTAACTGTAGGTCTGTCTGTATCTGTGTGTTTATCTTAATGCCTATCTTGTCTGTCTAGATGTATGTCTTTCCACCCCATTGCCCCTATAGTCTATCTGTTTATGAGACCTATTTCAAGTAAACTTTCTAGATCTAGATTATAGATATTTGTTCATCTCTTTCTGGTTCTACCTGTGTGCGATAAATATCGATTTCAAGAGTAAATTATGGTCTCAATGTCTCCCCTGATCTCTATCAATTAGTATATCTCTATGTCTCTATCTCAATCTATATGTAGGTCTATCTGTATCTGTGTGTTTATCCTAATGCCTATCTTGTCTGCCTAGATGCCTTTAGTCTATCTGTTTATATGATCTTTTTAAATACTCTCTATGTCTAGATTATAGATATTTGTACATTTCTTTCTGTTTCCGATGGAAGTAAACGTGTAAATATAAATTTCTAAATATTCATAGCAACAAATATCGATTTAAGGAATAAAATATGTTCTCAACATCTCCCCCATCTCTATCTATTAGTATAGCTCTATGTCTGTACCTGAATTTAACTGTAGGTCTGTCTGTATCTGTGTGTTTATCTTAATGCCTATCTTGTCTGTCTAGATGTATGTCTTTCCACCCCATTGCCCCTATAGTCTATCTGTTTATGAGACCTATTTCAAGTAAACTTTCTAGATCTAGATTATAGATATTTGTTCATCTCTTTCTGGTTCTACCTGTGTGCGATAAATATCGATTTCAAGAGTAAATTATGGTCTCAATGTCTCCCCTGATCTCTATCAATTAGTATATCTCTATGTCTCTATCTCAATCTATATGTAGGTCTATCTGTATCTGTGTGTTTATCCTAATGCCTATCTTGTCTGCCTAGATGCCTTTAGTCTATCTGTTTATATGATCTTTTTAAATACTCTCTATGTCTAGATTATAGATATTTGTACATTTCTTTCTGTTTCCGATGGAAGTAAACGTGTAAATATAAATTTCTAAATATTCATAGCAACAAATATCGATTTAAGGAATAAAATATGTTCTCAACATCTCCCCCATCTCTATCTATTAGTATAGCTCTATGTCTGTATCTGAATTTAACTGTAGGTCTGTCTGTATCTGTGTGTTTATCTTAATGCCTATCTTGTCTGTCTAGATGTATGTCTTTCCACCCCATTACCCCTATAGTCTATCTGTTTATGAGACCTATTTCAAGTAAACTTTCTAGATCTAGATTATAGATCTTAATGCCTTTCTTGTCTGCTTAGATGCCTTTAGTCTATCTGTTTATATGATCTTTTTTTAAACTCTCTATGTGTATATTATAGATATTTGTTCATTTCTTTCTGTTTCAGATGGAAATAATCGTGTAAATATCAATTTCTCCGCAATTTGGGTGATCGCACTGGGAGCAGTACATGGAAGTCATAGGCCTTAGTCCAGCAAAAAAAGGTGAGGTGGAATTTCACGGCTTAAAGGTTTAATACCAAAGGAACACTAAATATATGTGGAAGTGTAACGGCTCGTCAAGGGACTTGAACTTACAATGCAAATTAAATGATTATTTTATGAAGAAGCCAAATACATATAAGCAAAACGTTAATAAATAAATAATAAATATAGACATAATCAAAAAGGCACTTTTTGTCTCTTTAAAAAGCAAAAAGGCCGTTTTTTGGTAAATTCATAATGGAAGAATCAAGTCCACTATAATTTGCATTATTTTGTCATACACAAAAAAAGTTACGTTGTAAAAACTATCAAAACTATGTCAAAGTTTACGGTACCGATTTAAAGAGTAAAATATGTTCTCAATGTTTCCGGGATCTCTCTCTATTAGTATATCTCTATGTCTCTATCTGAATCTAATTGTAGGTTTTTCTGTATCTGTGTGTTTATATTAATGCCTATGTTGTCTGCCTGCATGTCTGGCTTTCCGCCCCAAGCCCCTATAGTCTATCTGTTTATGGTATTTTTCAAGTAAACTCTCTAGATCTAGATTATAGATATATCGGTTCATCTCTTTCTGTTTTTGATGGAAATAAACGCGTAAATATCAATTTCTAAATATTGATAGCAACAAAGCTTATTTTATGTAGGTACAGTCAGCCTCAAAATTATTGGCCACCCTGGTTATACTCCAGGGTGGTTATTAGCCAACATCGACAAAAGAACAGAAGGGAAGTTGTTGATTTACTACTTCTTAGCAAATTAAAGTTACCCCTCCATTTAAGTAGGGGGTGTTACGATGGTTGCATCCACAATTCGTGCTAAACGTATAGCCAGGGTGGCTATTAAATATGAGGCTGACTGTACCCTTATCTCATCGGATTTTAAGTACCTACCCCCTTCACTAATTAAGTTTAACAAAAACAATGTTAGTTTTCCCTTCTTTAGTCTTACGAGCTCATGAGAGCTTAACTTCTTTAAACTTAAAATTTTTTTTAATTTTTATTCTCTTTGATAGGTCTAGGTAATTAGTAATTTTTTATGTTTTGTTTCGATTTGAGTTTTTTGAGTGCGGGATTAAAACTGATGAAAGGTTTTAAAATCTGAAGTGTTTTTAAAAAGCACTGTTAGTATAATGTTATGCTGACTAATCATGTTTTTCAAGGGTAATTACACAATTGTTAATTTTTATTACAAGTAAAATTTTTGAATAAAATTTTTTGTGAATTTCCATGTTTGTATTCAATTTAAATGACGTTGTAAAAAATGTAATATTTATTATTAAGTATGAAGTGGTTGAAAAAATATTATTTTTTGTTGGTAATTGATAAACATTGCGATTTGATCGATGAGAGTTTAAAAATGATTAAATTTTAAGTAGAATCAAGTTGGAAGTAGTGGTCAACTAGCAACATATATGCGATTCCGGATTTATACCCGGAGCCGTAATAGGCGCGCATACGTCTTTAGTTAGCAAGTAGTCCGGATTTGCGCGATACTCGGGCAGATTATCCAATAGAAATGTGTTATCCATCTGTAACCGCCTTCTCTTCTAACTCTGCTATTCGTTTCCAACTTTCCACTAAAATTGCTTGGCAATTATCGATTCGCGTTTTTAAAAAAAAATAAAAAAAAATAATTTAAACCCCTCCTGTATTTAAACCTAATTACGTATGTGATTCTTATAGAAATAGTTGTCCCGAATTCTTTTTAACATAGTCTGTTGGCATCGGAAGTCATGTGGAGGCGTCGCGACGCCGTCCAAATGTCGCAAATGACAAGAAAAAGAATTCGTAACAGCTGCCATGTACCCGACTAGTAAATATAGAAGAAGCCCGTGATCGAGCAAAGTTATTTTAAAATCTTAACTTGTACATCTGTATATAATATGAAACTTTATCTCCGACAGAGAGTATATAATGAAAGTAAATTCGTTCAATTTTTAACTTTTTACGAACTTTACTTCAATTTTGGTTTAAATTATGCCAATAAAACTAATACATAAATCGATTTTAAATAAATAGAATGCTTATAATGACCATGTGTATGCTAGGTGAATAAAATGTCGCTTAATGGATGTCTACGTCAACCAAAGTATTTAATATTGATTACCGATGTTTAGAAAAAAACACCAGAATAATATTTATTTTAGAAAGGGCTCGTTTTAGTATAATGAGAATTTTCTACTTTTCCTAACCAACTACTAAAGTATTAGTCATTTTCGTTTAGATAACACAAATCATCAAAAATATCAAAAAAATAAACCCTAAAATCGTTAGTCACACAAAATCGAAAAATCGGCTACTATCGACTTTTAAATCGAATTAATTATCGATTTTTACAAGCGCATTTTCTAACAATTTTAACAACTTAAAACTCAAAAATTGAATTTATTACGAAAAATCAACTATCGACTTTTTATTCGATTAGTCGATTTTGTATCGACTCGTTCAATTAAAAATTCCACTAATTTTCTTAACGGCTTTACAACAAATAAATTCACGAGTCAATTAATTTGAAGTAAATCGATTAAAATTCAGTTCGATTAATCGATTATCGAATATATCGAGTTTTCCATCGAGTGGATAACTATAAAATTTGTTCGTTTAGCGTTTTTAACATTTGTTAACTTAAAAATTAAATTTTCAAACGAAAAATCATCCATTCGATTAGTCGATTTCTGTATCGAGAGGTGAACTACATGTTTCAATTTTAAGATTCTAAATCGATTCTAGATTTTTATTGATTCCCCAACTAACAAATTCGTAAGTTCACTATCCAATTTTATTTTAATTAGCAAACTATCGAATTTTGTACCAAAAAGTACACTATCGATTTCTCAATTTTTTACGAATAATCACGATTTTTTATCGAATTTACACAATCAGTGTAATTTTAACTGATTTTCTTAAATCAAAAAAAATTTTTTTTAATTTTTATCGAGTTTTTTTAACTATCGATAGTCGATTTATGTACGTACCTACTTTTACAAAATGGAAATAAAATTTTTTTTATCGATTACCCAAAACGAATTCAAAACTATAATTAATTCTATTTTATTTTGTACCGATTAGTAACGTATCATTTTTTTTAAAGTTGTGAATTCCAAAAACACTATTCGATAAAATGCTAAGTCACGTGAATTTTAAAATTTTTTGAATGTAGTGAGTTAAAACTTGCTATTTATCTAGTATCGAAATTGAGTATTTAGCGTAAAATCATTTAAAATGAATTAAGTGCTCATAAAAGGAATATTTATGTTAAAAGTCAAACTGTTTTATTTGCTTAGGCGGCTAATCCAAAGATTAAAAACTATCGAATTTCTAAAACCGATTTTTTAAATTCACCGATTAGAGGAATTTCTAGCTTTTTAAGGGATTACCTATACTTAAAAGTAGATTTCAGTTTTTTTTTTGAGTTGCGTCTAATCGAATGGATTAAAAAATTATCGAATTTACACTACCGATTATTTAAATTTCGCCGATTAATTAATTTTAGAAACTATTTTATTGGATTAATTACCTATCTACTAAAAAAAGGAATTTTTATATAAAAAATTAAATTTTTTATTCGATTAACGTCTAATCGAATGGATTAAAAACTATCGAATTTACACTACAGATTATTTAAATTTCACCGATTAATCAATTTTCAATCATTTTAATGGATTAACTACCTATCGACTCAAAAAAGTAATTTTTATATAAAAAATTAAATTTTTTATTCGATTAACGTCTAATCGAATGGATTAAAAACTATCGAATTTACACTACCGATTGTTTAAATTTCACCGATTACTCAATTGTCAACCATTTTATTGGATTAAGTACCTATCGACTCAAAAAAGGAATTTCAATATAAAAAATTAAATTTTTTATTCGATTAACGTCTAATCGGATGGATTAAATACTATCGAATTTCTAATACCGATTTTTTAAATTTACCGATTACAGGAATTTCTAGCTTTTTAATGGATTACCTATAAGTACTTAAAAGTAGATTTCAGTTTTTTTTATGATTTACGTCTAATCGAATGGATTAAAAAACTATCGAATTTACACTACCTATTATTTAAATTTCACCGATTAATTAATTTTAGAAACCATTTTTATTGGATTAATTACCTATCTACTAAAAAAAGGAATTTTTATATAAAAAATAAATTTTTTATTTGATTAACGTCTAATCGAATAGATTAAAAACTATCAAATTTAAACTACCGATTATTTAAAATTCACGGATTAGGCAATTTTCAACCATTTTAACGAATCGACTCAAAAAATGAATTTTAATATAATAAATTAAATTTTTTATTCGATTAACGTATAATCGAATGGATTAAAAACTATTGAATTTACACTACCGGGTATCGATTTTTTAAGTTTCTTCTATTACCGCATTATTAAACTAAAGTACGTACCTACTTATAAAAGGAATTTTTTATTCGACTAATAGAATGGATTAAAACTATCGAATTTTCGCTAACGATTTTTGAAATTCTACAGAT
This sequence comes from Malthinus seriepunctatus, assembly GCA_963924605.1. Classification (NCBI taxonomy): domain Eukaryota; kingdom Metazoa; phylum Arthropoda; class Insecta; order Coleoptera; family Cantharidae; genus Malthinus; species Malthinus seriepunctatus. The sequence continues at coordinate 2,445,742 of OZ004605.1, forward strand.
TAGCGAACTTTATAATATTTTAATTGACTCAAAGGAAATTTTTAGATAAATATACAACTTATCGATTAATCGACTAATCGAATAGATTAATTATTTTCGGATTTTTAAAAAATTGATGAGCGAATTTAATTTTATGTCAATTAGTGAATTTTAGATGTTAAATTTTTTATAGATTTGTTTACTATCGACTGCTTTATCGATTAATGAATTATTAATATATTTATGGGTAGCTATATCAGCACACACGATTTACATAAGTTGTACTGGTGTAGGAATTGATAGCAGGTTAAATCGAATGAACATGGTTTTTAGTGCGGAACTATCGAAAATTGTAGATATGACGTGACGTCTGAGATAATTTAGCATTTTTTTAATTTAAAAGTTTAAATAAGAGTTGTAACTACCAGATGGTGGAATTTTTAGTTTATAATTTAGTTTTTGTATCGAATTGTGGTAAATATTCTAAATAATTGATTATGGACTAAGATTCTACGTAAATGCACAATCTACAGATAGTGATAGAAAGTATAGGCAAAGAAATCGAATCGCATCGCATTATAACGCGTCGCGTCGCTGCGCCTCCGCGCAAGCCAGACACACAACACTCGCTACTACGCCGCCACCATCGGCTGCAGTGTAACACGCCCCAGGTTAATGACAATAAAGCACATCGACATCCTGTTAGTGTCGCGTTAGTGTTACATTGCATCCGTCAGTTACAGAAAAAAAAGGAATGAACATCAAAAGTAATCAGCACCAAAAGAAAACGAAAACCTCACAGCAAACATTAAATCTGGTGGTCCGCCGAACGGCTGGAATGGCGGACTCCATCGTGCAAAAAGCGTTTGTGGGGCCGCGTAATTTTAGGACACCTGGGGTATACGCATATATTTAACGGAAATAAAAAAGCGCGGCCCCTCAACCGCCATTAAGATGTTTAATAAGTGGAGCTCAATACTAATCAAATAAAACCCCACACACACACGCACTCACAACACTCATCGAAGTAACTAAAGTCATTACATTTGTATCTTTGAGGCGTTACGAACGATGGTTCGGGATACGTCTCAGCCAATTCCTAATCTGCAAAGCATACGGAATAACGAATCATCATTTGCCCTTAGGGACAAATAGCTAGAAACATATGAAATGTTGATTACGATAAAGCTGGCGATGGACACTGATAACAGTGGTCATCGCGTGCAGCCTCGGTGTTCGAGGCCGACAAGCTCGCTTCGTTCTTTAACACTTACCCATATTGGCTCGGTAGTAGCGTCGGATAACCGGCTCGAACCCCTGGGAATGGAAACCCTGCAAAAGACATCGTTAATAGTTTGCATGCTTGGACCGATAAGGTAAATGGATTGTCGGTTCAATGGCGCGAGACGTATGTCGCTTCCGGGTAAACCGGAAACTAAGGGAAACGAGCAATCAACATTGCTCACCTGGGCTGAAAAATAAGTAAGTAACTTTTTCAACGATTAAAGGCGGACGTACATTCGCAAGCGCCTATTGTTATTTATTTATTCAAGCAATAACCACCGATAACACCAAATTTATTCACCGATTTTAACTACTTACCGGTTTGTACATTTCCCCTCGGTTTTGCGCCAAGAATTGCCAGATTCACATTCGCTTTTCTACCGTCTATTATGGGATTTGGATCTTTACAGGCTCTTTCGGCGGCACTTCTTTCCCCCATAATAACCTATTAAAATTAATTTCGCACATTTTATTACTTTACCCTACTGACTCACATCCATTAACTTACAAATCCGTATCCTCTACTTTTCCCAGTTTGTCTATCGGTGATCACCACCGCTTCTTCGATATCGCCGTAAACCGCGAAATGTTCGCGTAACGACTTATCGCTAGTGTGATAGGGCAAACCTCCGACGAACAGTTTTGTCCAAGTCGTATCTTTATTTTGTACACCGGTTCCGTTTAGAGCACCCGCAGCCCCTAACATTCCGACGCTTCCCAGTGTTCCCACCAAATTCTCCGCTTCGTTAGCAGAACCAAGACCACCACTAGGCATTAACATTTTTTAAAAATTATTTAAAACACTTTAAACACTACAATTTACTAAAACTTAAAATAAGTAATTATAAAAGCGCGTCTACTTTAGCACGTGTATGACTACTGTGTGGTTGTTCCAACACCCGCCAGCCACTCTTTTACTATATTTAACTCCACGAACTTGCAGCTGTACAGCTTGGCGTACGCAAGTTAAAAGCGATTTAAAACAAAACTAAAGAACTATTCCGAAAGCACTACTCTTCGATATGTTCGTAAACGTTACCAATAGAACCGCCTACTAAACTCTACGTTAGCTTATCCACGTATGACAATTTTACATTACTTCGAGTTCGCTACTGCTAGCTAGGATTATTAATGCGTCCCCTGGACGGGTGTCGATCGACCGCAGGTGGGGACTAAGGACGTATGTTTATACATACGTGTACACACATCACCCTCTTCTCTAACTTATCACCACCACCACAAAATTTTCCAATTTCCCAACAAAAAAAAAACATTTCACCCTTAAACTCGCGCAAGACTGCACGAAGCAAATTATTTTCCCACTAAAAATATTTTTACTCCAAAAATAACCCTATTAAATTACGGTCCTGTATTAAAAAGCTTTTTTTTCTTGCACATCTGCGCGTGCTAGCGGGGTCGTGCTAACCCCTCGATACTCTTGTTCCACTTGATGAGTGCAACAATATTGCACCGAACACCTGGCGTGTATTCCCGTTAACAAAACTACTAACGTAAAATCCTTATGTCGATTATACACTAAACACGACCCAAAACTAAAACCAATCAGGATGATAAAATTTAAAATTTTTAAAATCACCAAATAAACGCGCCTAAGATAAACCGTAATTACATCAAGAAGAGCTTTCATTCGCTATTCAACGCGTCCTCATCAGCGTCCAAACCTAACGACTTTTTCTTTTCAATAACTATAAAATAGTTACATTAATCGTTTAAAAAAATACATTAGTAAGTCGATTTACTTCTAAGTACCAAAATTCACTTTATTACCACCCACCATCACCCCCATGAAAAGACCATTGTTTCAACTTCTTGCACAATTGTTAAAAATTCATCAACTTCTTTACCACCCCTCCCTTTACCTCTTTACAACCCAATAAAAATAAAATACGTAGTTGTTAAAAAAATACCCCCCCCCCCTCACCCCAAGAAAACCAAAAAAAAAGCTTTTGTTTGCTTTAATTCTCATTATAGTGCCAAATCAATAACAAAACTGTTTTGGTGTTACGTTGTGAAATGTAGAGCTTAGCCAAAATTGTTACTCACAGTTCGTAGTTCCAAAACAACCATTTTGAATTTGTAATTGAAAACAAATAAAACATTGTATTTTTACGTGACTTCCACGTGACGCTAGTTATATTTTGAGACCATGTATTTCGATTCGAAGGGGTCCCCAGCACAAACTTTGAGCCTCTTGGAGGCTCTTAAAATTTTCTTTAAGTTCCGGTATAAGAACCTTACCGAGAATGTTAGTACGTTTATGGTAGCTAAATTATTTATTGGTAACTTGACAGTCATAATACTCATAATGAACACTTTTAGTTAAAAAGTAAAATTTTCTTTATGTTCCGGTATAAGGACCTTACCGAACTTAATCAGAAAATTTTAGCTAAATTTGAATGTTAGTACGTTTATTGGAAACTTGACAGCCATAACGAAGACTTTCAGCTTAATATAGGAAAAGTTTCATTTTATGTTACGGTATAAGGAGCTTACTGAACCTTACCGGAAAATTTAAACAAAATTTGAATGGTAGTACGTTTATGGCAGCTAAATTATTTATTGGTAACTTGACAGTCATAACGAAGACTTTTAGTTTAATAGTAAAATTTTCTTTAAGTTTCGGTATAAGAACCTTACCGAGCCTTGCTAGAAAATTTAAAAAAAATTGAATGTTAGTACGTTTATCGGTAACTTGACAGTCATAACGAAGACTTTGAGCTTAATAGGAAAATTTTCTTTATGTAACGGTATAAGGACCTTATCGAACCTTACCGGAAAATTTAAACAAAATGTGAATGTTAGTACGTTTATGATAGCTAAATTATTTATTGGTAACTTGACAGTCATAACGAAGACTTTTAGTTTAATAGTAAAATTTTCTTTAAGTTCCGGTATAAGAACTTTACCGAGCCTTGCTAGAAAATTTAACAAAAATTGAATGTTAGTACGTTTATCGGTAACTTGACAGTCATAACGAAGACTTTGAGCTTAATAGGAAAATTTTCTTTATGTCCCGGTATAAGGACCTTACCAAACCTTACCGGAAAAGTTTAATCAAAATTTGAATGTTAGTACGTTTATGGCAGCTAAATTATTTATTGGTAACTTGACAGTCATAACGAAGACTTTTAGTTTAATAGTAAAATTTTCTTTAAGTTCCGGTATAAGAACTTTACCGAGCCTTGCTAGAAAATTTAAAAAAAATTGAATGTTAGTACGTTTATCGGTAACTTGACAGTCATAACGAAGACTGAGCTTAATAGGAAAATTTTCACTATGTTACGGTATAAGGACCTTACCGAACCTTACCGGAAAATTTAAGCAAAATTTGTATTTTACTACTTTAGCTAAATTGACTATTCGTAACTTGACAGTCATAACGAATAATAGTTTAATAGTATCTTCTCTTTTACTTCTGTTATAAACACCTTACCGGAAAATTTACACTAAGTTGTGAGACTAGAAAAGTCCATTTTGACTGAATTCTTTATTCTAGACACTTTTACCCACAATATAGTTTGACAAATTATATTCGTTGTGACGTAAAAAGTCCCCTACAGAGAAAACAAGATGTAAACTGATAAACATTTGTTTTTAAGATAAGAAAAAAATTCGAATATGTTTAAAAATTGCAACGATTAAAAAGTAAGCGCCCGCTTAAGAAACTTTTGGAACAGTTTGATATCTAAACACCTGATACATCCTGGCCTGGGCCGAGCAGGCTCTACCGTTTGTACCGTTTTTAGTACATAAATAGCTGCAAAAAGTAGTTCACGAAGCTGTACTTAACGAGAATCCCTGAGATACAAAAATTATATAAAAAAAGATAAATTATTTATAGTAATATTTGTATCACATCGTGTTTTACAAATTCATATTTTAATAGTTAAGGGAAATGTAGCGGATGTACCTAATCTAAATGAGTTTTTTTTACATTTTAGGTTTTATATAACTGATTTCTTTTATTGTTTTCTTCCTTTTTCAAAATTATATCATTTTATTTTAATTTATCATTTTAGTTCTTAACTGGAAAATAAACAAAAGAGGCTTTTTCGTAAAGTTCTTATTGAAGTTTGTACATGAAATAAAATAAAATCACAATATAACACAGCTTATAAAATATGAATAAGTACGACTTTTGTTTCTTTCTTTTTGTTCTTTCTCCAAATAGTACGTACATAATACAAAAAAGTAATAAACTACCCAAAGACGCTTTGAAGACCCCATAAAAATTGGGTTTTTGGAAGCTTTTGTGTTGACATAATTTAACAGAAGGGGGATAGCTAGACTCAATAAAAAATTAATCTAGGCTAATGTTAAAATAAAAATTTTATATTTTTAAAATTTTTGTATAGCCTTCGACCTAAAGATTTACTGATAAGTGCGACCTCGTCCCACTGATGAGTTTCATAAACATCAAATATCCAATTTACCATGAACACAATTGTTGAGCACTATAACATAACGATTTAAAACTTTTCAATAATAGGACTAAAATAAACAAAAATAATAAAGTTCATCATTAAAATATAAAAATTATAAAATCTAAAATCAATGATTCAAACTGAATACTTTGAAACTAACAAAGTAAAAAAATTGTCTTAATGAAGATTCGCTGATTTAATTAAATTCTAGTTTCGAAGATTCAAGATAAAAAATTGAAGTTCAAGATTTCAAATTAAAATGTTTAGAAAATTCAAAGCTGTTCCGACAATTTTCGAAGTTTATTGTTTCGAAATTTTTTTTTCTAAGATGCTTTTTAAAATGTTTCGAAGATTCGAAGTTATATTTACCTACCACTTTCAAAGTTTGTTATTTAGAAATTTGTTTGTTTAAGACTATGTTCACAAAATTTGAAGTTGAAGTTCAAAGCTTAAAATGAATAACATAACATTTTTCCAACTTCCAGTTCAAAATTCGAATATTAAATATTAAACATTTAAGATTCAGCCATAAAATGTTTAGAAGATTCGAAGCTTCTTGTCTTACATCTTTTTCAGAAAAATTGAAGTTCAAAGCTTAAAATGAATAACTCAAGACTTTTCCAACTTCCTGTTAAAAATTCGAATTAAAATGTTAAAATTCAGGATTTTGTGTTAAAATGTTTAGAAGAATCGAAGTTTCTTTGTATAAGATTTTGTTCACAAAATTTGAGGTTCTAAGCTTAAAGTGAATAACGTAAGACTTTTCTTTTTCCTGTTCAAACTTCGAATTAAAATGTTAAAAATTGAAGAATTTGTGTTAAATATTTAGAAGATTTGAAACGCTTTTGTCTAAGATTTTGTTCACAAAATTGAAGTTCAAAGCTTAAAATGAATAACGTAACCCTTTTCTAACATCCAATTCAAAATTTGAATTAAAATGTTAAAATTTGAGATTTTGAGTTAAAATGTTTAGAAGATTCGAAGCTTCTTTTTTTTTAAATCAAGGTGCACACAATTTTAACTCCGAAGCTCAAAATTGTTAACGTAAGACTTTTTCAACTTCCTGTTCAAAATTCGAATTAAAATGTTAATTAAAAATATAAAAAATTGCGTTAAATTGTTTAGAAGATTCGAAACTTCTTTGTCTAAGATCAAGGTTCACAAAATTTGATGTTCAAAGCTTAAAATGAATAACGTAAGACTTTTCAATTTCCTGTTCAAAATTCGAATATAAATGTTAAAAATTCAGGATTTCGGGTTGAAATGTTTAGAAGATTCGAAACTTCTTTGTCTAAGATCAAAATTCACAAAATTTGATGTTCAAAGCTTAAAATGAATAACGTAAGACTTTTCCAACTTCCTGTTCAAAATTCGAATTAAAATGTTAATTAAAAATATAAAAATTTGCTTTAAATTGTTTAGAAAATTCAATGCTTCTTTGTCTAAGATCAAGGTTCACATAATTTGATGTTCAAAGCTTAAGATGAATAACTTTCGTTTTTCATGGGAAATTGGACGTTTCCAATTTCCTGTTCAAAATTCGAATATAAATGTTAAAAATTCAGGATTTCGCGTTGAAATGTTTAGAAGATTCGAAACTTCTTTGTCTACGATCAAAATTCACAAAATTTGATGTTCAAAGCTTAAAATGAATAACGTAAGACTTTTCCAACTTCCTTTTCAAAATTCGAATTAAACCGTTAATTAAAAATATAAAAATTTGCGTTAAAATTTTTTGAAGATTCGAAGCTTCGTTTTCTAAGATCAAGGTTCACAAAATTTGATGTTCAAAGCTTAAAATGAATAACGTAGACGTTTCCAACTTCCTGTTCAAAATTCGAATTAAAATGTTAAAAATTCGAGAGTTTAGGTAATTTTAGGTAAAATTGTTTAGAAGATTCGAAGCTTATTAAGTCTAAGATGTTGTTCACTAAATTTGAAGTTCAAAGCTTAAAATGAATAACAACACTTTTCCAACTTCCAATTCAAAATTCGAATATAAATGTTAAAAATTCAGGATTTCGCGTTAAAATGTTCAAAGGTTCTTTGTCTAAGATTTTGTTCACAAAATTTGAAGTTCAAAGCTTAAAATGAATAACGAAACATTGTTCCAACTCCCAGTTCAAAATTCGAATTAAAATCTTAAAAGTTGAAAATTTCATTCGAAATTATATTTGACCTGCAAGTTTTGAATTTTTGAATTTGTTTCTAAATTTCTTTTTCTAAGATGCAAGTTCACATAATTTGAAGTTCAAAACTTAGTAAGATTGTTCCACCTCAAAATTCGAATTAAAATGATAAAAATTCCAGATTTTGAGCTAAAATGTTTAAATCTTAAAGTTTGCTGGCAAACTGAACTTTGGTTTTTTTTCGAATTTTGAACTTAAACTTCAAGTTGAAACGAAGAAAAATGTTTTAAGTTCGAAAAATCTTAAATTCAAGTAAGAGAATTGAGAATTTTGTTCGAAATGCCATGTTTAGTGAATTTAAACATTTTTTAATCGATCTCATTTTGGTAAGTATTTAATTAGACGAAGTAATTATTTTATGTGATGTAGAAAAACAAGTTTCGCCAATTTTGTCAATCATCAGTGTTAATCAATAGTTTCCTCGTGTATATTTAAAAATAATATTTTATAAACAGAAACTTCACTTTATAGATAAAAGTTGAGACATCGTTTATTTATTTATTTAGATACTTGTTAATTACTCTTTTTTGACATTTATTAATTTATTTAAATATTATTTAACGATTTTTTTTAAATATTAAATACTTGCACTTGCAATAGACAGCAAACGATGGGGTTGAAAATGTAAAATGATTTTTTTGAGTGGAAATAATGTAATCGTATAACACCACGATGCATGGTTTAAAGGCGCATTTGTGAGTTATTTAAAATTATTTTGAGACGAACTTGCGTCTTGAGAAAAATGGAATTAAATATTTGGATAAAAAGTAAAAATTTGATAGTAGAATTGAAATGAAAACTAAACAAAAGGAATGGGTTATTGCACTGAAGTGTGGATGAAAGCTATATAAATATTTTTTTTGAAATTTGTGTATTTATTTTAAGCGATTAGATAAACTAAAAATTTATTAATTAGAAATTTTAATTTGCGAAGTTATTTAATTAAATCAATTTTTCCAATTTTTTTTAAAAACCGACGCGTGAGCGTCTTTAAGTTGCATTTTCAGTTAATTTCCTTACTATTTTAATGAATGAAATTAGAATTATATAAAATTATAAAATTGTAATTTAGTCTAAATATTAGGATAATGTATTTATTCCAACATTGTTACAGATCTAAAATTAGATTTGTGTTGGCTAACGCATCCCAACGAATAGCGCTCTTCTTTAATGTTGCTCGCAAATGTCACCGTCACGTCTCGAGCACAAATTTAGATTTTACATTAGCACCGAAATTAAGATGTTGTAATTTAAACTAAGATGAGTTTAAAAAAATAACATACGTTAATTACCCTAAAAAAAATTAATTATTTTTAAACACCAAAGAACAAAAAGTGCGATGTGTGCGATGCACACTTACGCTCAGTTACCTTTGTTCTAATATAAAGTTGCCACGTTAACAAAGGCTATTATCCTTATATAAATATTTTCAAAATTCCACCCTCGATCTCTCGGGAGGCGAGGTGAGGTCTCGTGGCGACAAGACGTGAAGGGGAAGGGGGCTTCAGATTAATTTTAAACAACGAATGACGATCTTAAACATTCTATTTGGCTAAATAAAACCGGAAGACCCTTGGTTTAGCTAAAAATTCCTCAACCCACATACATTGAGAGTCACGTTAAAAAGGTATTAATTTTTGTTCTCCTTAAGAGGCTTTTTTGGGTATACGCAAATTAACTGTTTTCAAGAAAAAACGTTTTTTTGGAATTTTTTATCCATTGCCAATCCAAAGCAAACAGTAGGGGGTGCAAGTCACATTTTTCTCACACTGTACTTAACGAGAGCAATGACCACTCATGTGACATCTTAACGCTCTTTATGCAGGGTTTTACGTGAGAGGGGATACAAATTTGCTACGCCGCTGGTGTTATTACACGTACGTTTATAGGAACTTGCTTGCGTACTATTTGGAACATCTGCCAAAAATTCTTTGGTCGCTAAACTGCTAGTAATCTAAAGGCAATTTAATTTTGACTAAAAGGAGTCAAATTTAGATAATTTGATGACAAACATAAAAAATACTAATTGCTTGATCCTTAAATTTAACAATCCTCGTTAATCCGGATTAGTGAAAATTTAATTCCGATTTAGCAATAGTCTACATAAACATAATTAACTTAAAAGGTCAATTTTTACATTTTGATCCGAATTATCCGAAATCCGGATTAACCGTAAGTTAGTAAACCAAAGTTAATAAAATCAAAATTTTATGTATAACGAATTAAAAATAATTTTTTATTGAATTCCTCAAAAGTGTCCCTGTGTCCAAGATCGTAAGACTATTTTTGATATTATTTAGTGCGACATTTGTACTTTGTCTGTATCGAAAATATAACACCTACTTATATTTTGAGCATACGCTTTTTATTTAAAATCTTCTCTATTAATAACAAATATTCTATTTTTATAAATTTTAGTGTTGCTAGTTTTACGATTTCATGATGAACATAAATTGTCAAAACATAATAAATATTGTCAAAAAAACATTTATAATAAAGTGTTTTGAAATTGTCAAAAACTTTCTTAAGTATGTAGGGTACTCACTATTTTAAACACAACAATAGGAAATTTAAACTTTGTGACTCACAAAAATTTTATATTAGTTACACTACACAAAATCAGAGCCGGAATTTTAGATTTCGATGAAATTAAAATGTTTTTAAAAACGAACAAAAACTTTTTTATTAAAAACACGTACTTTATTATATGACGTTCAATCTAAGAGTGAACGCACAAAAACATGCATTTCCTATCTACTACGTAAATTAAAAGCTTGCACAATATCAAATTAATGCAATTTCTACTAAGGAACAATCTAATAACGCGACTACGTAACTCCTCCCTTCTTTAGGTTAAGAAAACTACGGGAGTATTTTTCGAAGACCCTGGTCCATTTGGTTCTTCTTTTTTCACGACTTTTTCTTTTTTTAAGTACGGAAAATTCTTGCATTTCCTTAATTTTGAAATAAGTAAGATGATCGCGACTATGATGAATATGCCCATAAAGATTTGCCCAAAAAGTTTCCAAAAATTCGTTTTCGTGTTTGGAGCTTCGATTGGCTTTAATTGCTCCGTGATTTCATGGAGTCTAAATAGCTCTTCAAAGTTCAATTTAGTAAAATTTGGAGTTTTGTAAAATTTTTGAATTGTTAAATTTTCCATGTTTAGTTTTGGTAGAATGAGTGGCTTTCCATGTTGAATTTGAATATCGTTAGAAAATTTCTCGTCATCGATTGTAATTTCGCATGATTTTGGAATTTTCACTAAAACTGGATGATCGGTGTCGATGTACTGGTCCGTGTTACATTTTGAAAATATTCTTTTGTTTCCGACCGGTATCAACAGTAGGCTATCTTGGCTGACTTGTTCGATTATCGATTGTTTAAAATTGATTTCGAAAGTATGGCAATTTTTTGGTGTTTGACCTTTTAGGATTTGGATCGTGCAGTTATCTTTTGGAATAAAATTTTGTAAACAATAATACAATCCTTCTAATATCGGGCATTCCTCTCGTTCGAATTGGCTATCTGTTTCAGCTTGTGCCAAATATTGGTATTTGGGGGTAAATATTCGGTTGTTTTGGATAACAGGATATAAATGGTAAAAGTTAAGAACTTTAGTATTTAAAATAGGAACATGAATTGCAAAAATTAATTTATTTTTTGAAAAAGTAACTTGAGTACCTAAGAATTGATAATAAGTTAAGGTGTTATCAAAATTTGGAATATTATTTTTATCATAGATTTTTTCTAAATATTTTAACATTTCTTGTAATTCTGAATTTGATATTATTGAATGGTGTAAAGCATTGAGTTTTGAGAAAATAATAGCATTCTCAATATTGTCAATAAACGTGATCGCGTTTTGGCAATCTAAATTGATTTGTGACATTAACCCTTGGAAGCTTATATAGCCGGAGATATCTGAGATGGTTGAGTACATAAAAGATTTGGTCTTTTCTAAATCATTTTCAAGTTTTTCCTGATTTTTACCTAAAGCCATTATTGTTTTACTATAGTGATCGATTAGCCTTTTTGATAGTGAAATTTGTAAATTGACTTCGTGTGTTAAGTCCTTTTGGGTTTGTTCTAAATTTAAAATCGCATGATTATATCTTTTTTCGTCGTCTGAATCTAAATTTCCGAATAACCACTTATTTAATTTTCCTATTCCGTTAATTAGTCCTCTTTTTGAACGTTTATTAGAATTTAGAAGAGGGGAAATATTTTGAAGTTTATTTTGGGTTGTCTGAATTAAATACTCTGTTCTTAAAAGCATACTTTGCGCTAAACCGTGGTAAGAAATGGGATTTGTTGCCTCTACTCTATTTATACTACTTTTAACTTGATTATAATTTGATTCTAATCTACTAATATGGTTAATAATATTTTCTAAATCTATATAATGAATAAATGTATGTTTAGTGTAAATAATTTTAGCGTTCCCTAATTGCATGGGAAGTATCAAATTATCGATGTTTGTTAATTTGATGTCGTCGTTACATAGCACTTGTGCTAGCCATAACATCAGGTGAAGAAGAATTGTTATCTTCATTTTGAATGGGTACCTGAAACAAGATATTAGGTTTAGGTTTTCTGGAATTACTCTTGTGGTAAGTTCCGGATTTAGTTTTTAATTTTATATCTGTTTCCTCAATTAATTCGGTTTTCTTGAATTTGGGTAGTTTTTTGTCTCTATGTTTGGTTTTGATATACACGTGGGTTTGGTCTGAATAATTTTGGGGATCTGATCTATTTTCATTTCGTTTGTCTATTATATTTTCTTTAGTTTCTTGGTTCTTTTCTTTAATTTTTGAATATAATTTTTGACAAACTTCTTTGTGATTTTGAACGTAATTTGAAATCAAAAGATTATCATTAAGGTCGAAAGGATCTGGGTTATTAATATGACCTTTGATAATTTCGAAGGGGGTAAACTTTGTTACGCTATGTATTGAATTGTTATAGCTTAGGATTGCGTGTTTTATCAATTGATTAGGGGTGAAATCTTTATTTTCTTCCTTTAAACATCTAAAATGTTCTATCAAACTTGAATGAAAGCGTTCGACAGGTGAATTCGAATTGCTGTTCTTTGCCGTAGTAAAGTGCAACTCTATTCGGTGTAATTTACAAAAGTTCTCTAAATCGTAATTTTTAAATTCGGTTCCACGATCGGAAGTTATTTTTTGGGGTAATCCGTGGTGTCCAACAAAGTTGAGTAAATTGTCAACTACGGATGTTCCGGTTATTGACATTAAAGGGTAAGCCTGTCCATAACGTGAAAAACTGTCTATTATTGTCAAATAAGATTCGTTTGAGATTTTGAATACGTCAACGTGAATATGTTCAAATGGTTTCGATGCTGTTGGTGTGAGATTAAACTTTATAACTGGTGGGTTTCGATCATATTTGTTTTTCAAACAAATTTCGCAATTATTTATATACTTCTCTACATCCTCTGACATTTTAGGCCAATAATATTTTGTACCTAATGCCATTTTGACTTGATTTATACCTCGATGTCCTGATTTGTACTTATGATAATATTCTAGTTTTTGTTGTTGATCTTCTAGCGTTTCTACATCGGTAAGAAATTTCGTACATTGTATAAGTTTAAGAGATTTGTACTTGAAATAATTTTGAACTGTTGTCGCAAATATTTGTGACAGTGAAGGATTTTTGAAATATAGAGCGAAATGCTGTTTAGGGTGCAAATAATCTTTAACAAATTCGGCAATTGATATTTCTAAATTATAATTTGGAAAAGTTACATAATAACGCATATTTTCGAAGATCTTTTCTCGTCTAACTTGTGTAGTGTCCATTTCTCCACAGGTGATTGTTATTTGGTGTTTAAATTGATTTAACGGTCTATCAGATATTGGAATAAGAAGAATTGGATCTTCTACAGAGGTGTGTACCGTTTCTGAGTTAGAATTATTTATCATTAATGGATCATTTTGTACTTGATTTGGAGGTTTAATTTGAATATCCGAAACAATGTTTACTTTATTTGGTTTTGGTACTTCGTTTAAAGGTAACTTGATCAAATCGGGTGTTTGATATAATTCTTTTAATTCTCGCTGGATTATTTCGTCTACGTCGTCTAAATTTATGTCTGTCGAAAGTGTTTCTAACGCGTTACCGTCAAAGTAAATGTCTCTGTTATTATTTTGGCGATACTTGATCGGAATTTCTACTTGATCATTTATTAATTTTCTATTTGTAAGATCAATATTGAATTTCATTTTGATTAAATCTGCTAAACCTATTATTCCATCAAAAAACTCGTGAAAATCGAAAAGAATAAAGTTAATTTGATGATTGCTAAAGAATTCATTAAATGCTGGTATCAATGCTTGATACTTAATGTTCTTTTTACCAAAGCTATTTTTGAGAACGGTTTTAGAGTTATAAATTAAATCTGGGTAATATTGTTCCACTATTGAGGGTTTAATTATTGATCGCAAACTGCCAGTATCTATAAGCAATTTTAATTTTGGGTTTTCGATTTCTAAATATGGTAATGTGTTATCTGAGAAGGTGTTTACTTCAGTCACAATTTGGTTTCGTGGGATCATTACCTGAACGTTTTCGGTTTCTAATTCTTGGTTAAAGTCCTGGTCTAAATTTTGAAATTGATGTGGATTTTCATCCATTGCATAAAATTCTGGGTTGTAATCAGAATGTTCGTATTGATCGGGTTCTTCTTCGGTTTCTTTGAAATATAATTCTTCTGCGTCGTAGTTTTGTGAGTTATGTTTTTGGAAATTTGGTCGATTTTGACTTGGAGCAAATGACCTTTGGAAATTATTAGATCCATGATTTTGTGTAAAAGGTCTTTGGAAATTTGGTCCAGTTTGATTTGATGCAAACGGTCTTTGGAAATTTGGTCTTTGAACCGATGGATTTCTAGATGTTGTTGACATGGGTTCTGGTTTAGGTAATTGATTTTCAGCGATTTGACTCGGTTTGAATACGTTACGTGGGGGTCCAAATACTTGTCGATTAGTTGGATAATTGGTTTTTTGTTGAGGTTGAGTTTGAATCGGTACCGGTCGGCTTTGCCAGACAGGTTCTGCATGAAATTGTGAATTAAAATTTGGTTTTTGGAATGAAGAATAGTTTGTCTGAAAATTAGGTTGAAAGTTTTGGGGACGATTAAATTTTTGAAAATTTTGTTGATGAAATTGAGAAGATGATGTTTGGAAATTAGGGTTAAAATTTGGTTTAGGTGCTAGGTTATTACAATATAGTCTCTCAAAATTTTCGTATTCTACCACATAAGACATGGCATCTTCTAACGTTTCGGGACGTTTGAGGTGCATGTTATTCTTGAGCACGCCTGAGCAACCTGCTATAAACGTATTAAGGGCGGTTTTGTCATAATGACTGATTTGACACAATTTTGTATTTCTATCTAAATTAGGGTCATTACTAACTCTTTGGCATACATTACTTCTTATTAATTGAAGCCTACCACCAAAATCTATTAAATGTTCATTTTTAAATGGTCTAGTTCTGGTTAATTCCTGTACTAAACAATCTAAATCGCGACGATCTGAAAAGCATTGTATTAACGCGGTTTTTAAGCTTTCCCAATCGTTAAGTTCTGTTCGATTGCCTACCATAAGTTCAGCTCTACCTATTAACTTTTCTTGGATACAATCTAAAATGTGTTTGTTCAACACTGCATCATTATAAGGTGCATACGTACTTATTAAATTTTCACAACGGCCTATAAATTTATTCAAAGTGTTACTGTCACCGTCGTAAGATTTAACGTTATCCAATTTGGATTTAAACAGGTGCCAATTGACCTGATTTTGATTTGCTACTGCCATATTTTTGCTATTATTTATCTCTAAGCTCACTGTAGAGTTTTCAGAATTGTTATCTGAGTTATCGTCAACTGAGAGGTTTATTAATCTTTCTAGTATAGTATCTAGTTCACTCATAAATTATTATTAATTCTTATTATTTTTATTTTAAAAATTTAATTCAATTGTTAATTTCAAGTTTAATTCTTAATTATTATAATTTTCTAAATCTTATACAGAGGTTTAGAAAATTCCTACCTATCTTTTCGTAAAGCTCTTAATCAGAGGGCTTGGAAAAGGTGAAAAAAGGAAATTTGGCACTTACTTCAAGATGCTCGCTCTCCTTGATCCCGACTCGATAGATTTGACAAGTTATAACTTCCAGTTCTCGTTCGTCTGTTCGATCACCAATAAATCGTTAACACGAAACACGCCCGAATCACCGCCAATATTCAGTTGGATTTTTGATTACGGAAATGTTTGGCAATCCTACCGACTGCGCCAATTTTAGATTTCGATGAAATTAAAATGTTTTTAAAAACGAACAAAAACTTTTTTATTAAAAACACGTACTTTATTATATGACGTTCAATCTAAGAGTGAACGCACAAAAACATGCATTTCCTATCTACTACGTAAATTAAAAGCTTGCACAATATCAAATTAATGCAATTTCTACTAAGGAACAATCTAATAACGCGACTACGTAACTCCGGGCTTGCACCTATAACAACTATTTAAAACGAGAATATTTTTCGATAAAAATTCAGTTATGAAGTCATACACCAAGTCATACAGTCATAAAGTCATAAAGTCGTACAGTAAGAAATCCTACAGTCATAAACATAGTCATATAGGCATACAGTCAATCAATCAATCAATCAGTCATACAGTCATAAAGTCCGAAAGTCATATAATTGTAGCAATAGAGTCGAATTGATATAGTAATAAAATAATAATGGCATGCAACAATGTAATCACGCAATTTTCAGTCAGCGACTATGAAGTCAGTAAGTTAGGAATGAAACCTGAACAGTCAAGCAGTTACGAGAATGAACATTAGGACACACATGTAATCAGATATTCGGGCAGTGTTACAGTTACACATTATTACAGTCATACAGTCTCACAGTCATATAGTCATAAAGTCGTAAAGTCAGAAAGTAGTATAA
This sequence comes from Malthinus seriepunctatus, assembly GCA_963924605.1. Taxonomy (NCBI): domain Eukaryota; kingdom Metazoa; phylum Arthropoda; class Insecta; order Coleoptera; family Cantharidae; genus Malthinus; species Malthinus seriepunctatus. The sequence goes on from OZ004605.1 coordinate 2,462,631, forward strand.
TCATAGCAATATAGTCGTATTGGTACAATCATAAAATAAAGCACCATGCGTTTAAGCAATCACGTAATGTGGCAGTTAGCGACTATAAAGTCAGTAAGTTAGGAATGAAATCTGAACAGTCACGCAGTTATGAGCATGGAAATTAGGACAAACATGCGATCATACATTCGGGCAGTCATACAGTTAAACATTAATACAGTCATATAGTCTTATAGTCATATAGTCATATAGTCATAAGTCATAAAGTCGTAAAGTCGTAAAGTTATAAAGTAGTATAATCCTAGCAATAGAACCGTATTGACAGAGTAATAAAATACTAGCGCCATGCGATTAAGCTATCACGCAAGTTTATAGTCAGCGACTTTTGTAGTCAGTAAGTCATAAATGAAGTCTGGAGAGTCAAGCATTTATAAGCATGGACCCTGGGACACACAATCACACATGCGATCAGACATTTGGGCAGTCATATAGTTACACATTAATACAGTAACCGAGTCTTACAGTCATATAGTCATACAAAACATCGTATAGTCGTATAGTCAGAAAGTTGTAAAATCGTAGCAATAGAGTCGTATTGGTGCAGTAATAAACTAATAGTGCATTGCAATAAAGCAATCATTCAATTTGGTAGTCAACGACAATGACGTCAGTAAGTCAGGAATGAAGCCTGGACAGTCAGGTAGTTATGAGCATGGAAATTAGGACAAACATGCGATCAGATATTTGGGCAGTCATACAGTTACACATTAACACAGTCACACTGTCTTACAGTCATATAGTCATAAAGTCGTAAAGTAGTAGTCAGAAAGTAGTATCACCGTAGCAATAAAGTCGTATTGGTACACTAATAAAAACAATAGCGCCATACTATTAAGCAATCGCACAATTTTGTAGTCAGCGACTTTTGTAGTCAGTAAGTCATAAATGAAGCCTGGACAGTCAAGCAGTTATAAGTATGAACTCTGAGACACTCAATCACACATGCGATCGGACATTTGGGCAGTCATATAGTTACACATTATTACAATCACCGAGTCTTACAGTCATATAGTCATACAAGATATAAAGTCGTAAAGTCAGAAAGTTGTAAAATCGTAGCAATAGAGTCGTATTGGTGCAGTAATAAACTAATAGTGCATTGCAATAAAGCAATCATTCAATTTGGCAGTCAACTACAATGAAGTCAGTAAGTCAGGAATGAAGCCTGGATAGTCAGGTAGTTATGAGCATGGAAATTAGGACAAACATGCGATCAGATATTTTGGCAGTCATACAGTTACACATTAACACAGTCACACTGTCTTACAGTCATATAGTCATAAAGTCGTAAAGTAGTAGTCAGAAAGTAGTATCACCGTAGCAATAAAGTCGTATTGGTACACTAATAAAAACAATAGCGCCATACGATTAAGCAATCGCACAATTTTGTAGTCAGCGACTTTTGTAGTCAGTAAGTCATAAATAAAGCCTGGACAGTCAAGCAGTTATAAGTATGAACTCTGAGACACTCAATCACACATGCAATCGGACATTTAGGCAGTCATATAGTTACACATTAATACAATCACCGAGTCTTACAGTCATATAGTCATACAAGATATAAAGTCGTAAAGTCAGAAAGTTGTAAAATCGTAGCAATAGAGTCGTATTGGTGCAGTAATAAACTAATAGTGCATTGCAATAAAGCAATCATTCAATTTGGCAGTCAACGACAATGAAGTCAGTAAGTCAGGAATGAAGCCTGGATAGTCAGGTAGTTATGAGCATGGAAATTAGGACAAACATGCGATCAGATATTTTGGCAGTCATACAGTTACACATTAACACAGTCACATTGTCTTACAGTCATATAGTCATAAAGTCGTGAAGTAGTAAAGTCAGAAAGTAGTATCACCGTAGCAATAGAGTTGTATTTGTACTCTAATAAAACAATAGCGCCATACGATTAAGCAATCGCGCAATTTAGCAGTCAGCGACTACGAAGTCAGTAAGTCAGGGGTGAAGCCTGGAAAGTGAAGCAGTTATAAGCATAGACATTGGGATACACATGCGATCAAACATTTGGACAGTCATACAGTCACACAGTCTTACAGTCATATAGTCAGTCAGTTTGGCAGTCAGCAGACTTAACCATAGACGACGAATTAAAAATTATTAAAAAATTATTCATTTCATAAAATGCACACACTAGCATTACTGCTACCGCCATCTATTGAATTTATCTGTAACTAAATGACAGATACCTTAATATTAGATTCTATTCTTTTATCGCAAGATAACGAAAATGTAAACAAATGTTTTTGTAGTGATATAAATTTTTATAAAAATGGTGCTGTGTAAATTATCAAAAATTAATTTGTTTAAAAATTGTTTAATTTTAAAAAATTTTTCTACCGTAATTAATAATTTTTAATTAATAAATGAAGTAAGCTGTAACGTGACGTTGTAGGTATCGCCAGCTGTTAGAATAGTTGAAGTTGGCCCACGAGATGGCTTACAAAACGAACCAGAAATAGTTCCAACTCATTTGAAAATCGAATTTATAAATAAACTTTCAAAAACTGGATTAAAAAATATTGAAGTAACAAGGTTTAGTAATTTTATTTAATTTAATTAATCTTTAATTAATTAATTAATTAACACGCGAATGTAAAAAATATTTTGATCGCATATCTTACGCCAAATTAAGTCGAATTTCATTTTTTTGTAAAAAAAAATTCTATCACGAGGTGAAGAGTTCGATTCCCACTACCTACCCAGATTATATCGATAGAACGTCAGGAAATTTGAGACCAAAGTAAATCTCAGTATTAATCAGTTGATTACAATTTTTTTAAATTTTTTTAGTTTTGTAAGTCCAAAATGGGTTCCTCAAATGTCAGACAATCAGGAAGTTTTTAAAAATATCCAAAAGAGTTCTTCCATAGATTATCCTGTTTTGGTACCAAATTTAAAAGGACTCGAATCTGCCGTGAGTTGTACTTTGTACTTTTTATTTTTTTTCGCTGGTTATAATTTTTTGAATTTTTAGTTATCTGTTGGTGTTAAAGAGATTGCTGTGTTTGCATCAGCTTCTGAAGGTTTTTCAAGAAAAAATACCAATTGTTCCATCGAAGAAAGTATTAGGAGGATAAAGGAAGTGACTTTATTGGCTTCCAAAAATAACGTAAAAGTAAGAGGATATGTATCTTGTATTGTTGGGTGTCCTTATGATGGATATGTTAAACCAGCGGCAGTTGCAAGTCTAACAGATCAGCTATTTGACTTGGGTTGTTATGAAGTCTCTTTGGGCGACACCATAGGAGTTGGAACTACTAAAAAAATGAACAAAATGTTAAAAAGTGTTTTAATTAATGCACCTACTCAACAACTAGCAATTCATTGTCACGATACGTATGGCCAAGCACTTGTTAATGTGTGTACAGCACTTGATGTAAGTTTGATTTTAAACTTTTAAAAAATCCATCCAATGTTTTGATCTTTCCACAGTAACTCCAAAAATACCAATTTTAGCAAGTAATTTAAAATCATCTATCTGGAAGCTTATAAAATTACCTTTAATTTGGTTTTTAGTCAGTCGCTTTATGACTAATATTAAGCGAGTTACAGCTTTTTAAAATTAAAACTCTTCTTCCACTACTCTTAGAACACATTGTTTCGATCTTTTGACAGTAACTCAAAAAATACCAATTTTAGCAAAAAATTTGTAATGATCTTTTGGAAGCTTATAAAATTTCCTTTAATTTGGTTTTTAGTCAGTCGCTTTATGACTAATATTAAGCGAGTTACAGCTTTTTAAAATTCATACTCTTCTTCCACTACTCTTAGAACACATTGTTTCGATCTTTTGACAGTAACTCAAAAAATACCAATTTTAGCAAGTAATTTAAAATCATCTTTTTGGAAGCTTATAAAATAACCTTTAATTTGGTTTTTAGTCAGTGGCTTTATGACTAATATTAAGCGAGTTACAGCGTTTTAAAATTTAAACTCTTCTTCCACTTCTCTCAAAACACATTGTTTCGATCTTTTGACAGTAACTCAAAAAATACCAATTTTAGCAAAAAATTTGTAATGATCTTTTGGAAGCTTATAAAATTACCTTTAATTTGGTTTTTAGTCAGTCGCTTTATGACTAATATTAAGCGAGTTAGAGCTTTTTAAAATTCAAACTCTTCTTCCACTACTCTTAAAACACATTGTTTCGATCTTTTGACAGTAACTCAAAAAATACCAATTTTAGCAAGTAATTTGTAATCATCTTTTTGGAAGCTTATAAAATGAGCTTTAATTTGGCTGTTAGTCAGTCTCTTTATGACTAATATTAAGCAAGTTACACCGTTTTGAAAGTTTTAACTTTTCTTCAACTATTCAAGACAATAAATTAGTCAGATCGGGTGGACGAAAATGATTTTGCACATTGTGATTTATAATTTTTCATTTTTCAGATGGGTTTAACAGTCATAGACTCGTCGGTTTCTGGTCTTGGTGGTTGTCCTTACGCTAAAGGAGCATCTGGAAATGTAGCAACGGAAGATTTGGTGTACATGTTGGAAGGTCTGGGCGTTCCAACAGGAATTAATTTAAATAGTTTGATTGAAACAGGACAGTTTATATCTGGAATATTGAAGAAGCCTACAGGGTCTAAAGTAAATCAAGCTTTGTATAAAACGTTAGAACGTAAATAAATCAATACATGAATTTACAGAATGCTTTTAGTATTTTATTAGCGTAGAAGTAAACCTAAACTTTATTGAAAGAGCGTGCGTAAACTGCGCTGTTACATATTCACTCGAACCCTCAACCCTAAAACTAATCCATATATAAAAATGGCTGCGCAAAGTACGACAACCATATTTACAAAAAATAAAAGTGCTAACCTACATTTACAATTATAGTCCATACAGCAACCTTCCCTTAATAATTATTTTGTATTTACCAAAAGACGCAGGTTAGTATTATGTAAAGATTGGCTAAAAAATTCAAAAAAAAAACTAAAAAAAATACGAAAATCGCGAATTTTTTAGTCTCACTATGAAGATTAACGCCACCAGGATGACTACCTCGATCGAAGAAAAATTGGACCAAAAATTAAAAATTCGAACTGGAATGGTTACGGTTAGTGATGGAAAAAGCAGACCAATTCCTGTACAATTACACTTATCCATGGAAGTGTTACGGTTGCAGAAAGAAGAACTTGTTCCACCAGAAACTAAACCGATAAATGGCAAGGTAAAATTTCCTAAATAATTGCCCAAAAAGTGCCGACTTTTAAAAACAAATCTTGGTTTAAAAGGAAAGAATGGTTCAAATAAGAAGACAAACTGTTGGCGGGCTCGGATTAAGCATTAAAGGTGGCGCTGAACATAAACTTCCCATACTAATTTCAAAAATTTATAAAAGCCAAGCAGCTCATCAGACTAAAGAATTATTTGTAGGTGACGCCATTATTAAAGGTAATCAATTTCCCTCATTTTTGGTCCTCGTTTAATTGAAATTTGCAGTAAACGGGGAATACATCACAGCCTGTCCTCACGACGATGCAGTTAATATTTTGAGAAATGCAGGAGACTTGGTCGTTCTTACAGTTAAACATTATCCAGCGGCTACTCCGTTTCTTCAAAAACAAGGTAATTTTTTTTTACAAAACTATTTAATCAAATATCGATCTTTATTAACTATTTCATGACTAACGTACATTAACAAACAAAAATAATTTCCAAAACATCCATTATATATTCATTAAATAAATTTTCTTATTAGTTTTCCATTTAGGGAATAAAAGCAAACAGTAGCTTATTTTATCGAAGTAAACAAAATCCCAATAATATAGGAAGGCCATTCGTAATATTTCGGATAATCTGGATTTTTTATAGAAAATATGTAGTGCAACTGTTAAGCCAAATCTCTTACTTGGCTCGGATTAACGAGTTGCATAAAGGAAATCCAATATTTGATCCTTGCATTATTAGTTTAATCCTTAGATATTGCAACTTTGCTCCATGTCCAAGTTTGATGTTATTGACGATTTAAAAAATTTTTTTTTAATTAAAAATCGCTTTGAAAGTTCAAAAAATTACTTATTAGTTATAGTCCAGTCAACGAACGTTCAAAAAAGGGGTGGAGAAGACATGGAAGAGGGTAGAATTTTTTTCTTCGGGGATGTGTTTAGAATAGTTAGGAGGTAAAAATACCTAAAGTTCCCGGTCCTAGCTATATGGCTAAGAGAGGGAAGGGGGTGGAAAGGTCCCGTTTTTGAGATTTTTGCTTATATCTCAAAAACGGTGGGTCCTAGGGGAAAACTTACTCTTAACAAAATGAAAGCTTATCAAATTTCCTACAAGAATTTATTGATTCATTTTTGTCCATTCCTTATAGTTTTTGAGATATCAGCTCACAAAAATCTTTAATGTATTTACCTTCTTACCAGTTGAAGATAAAAGAGTAAAAGAAATTTAACGTCTACTTTTTTGAAGACTTTTACTGTAAAACGAAGGGCTGAGGTGCTAGAGGCAAAAGTTTGGCGACAAACGTGAGGATTTTTTTTCATACATTAACAATTTTTGCGGGCGGATATCTCAAAAACTATATGGGATAGAAAAAAATTAATCAAAACAATTTTGTAGGATATTTGATAAGCTTTCATTTTGCTAAGAGTAATTTTTTCCCTAGGACCCATCGTTTTCGAGATATAAGCAAAAACACAAAAAACGCGATCTTTCCACCTTCTTTCCTCCCTTAGCCATATAGCTAGGACCGGGGACTTCTAGTATTTATACATGCTAACTACTCCTAACACATTCTTAACAAAAAAATTCCACTCTCTTCCATGTCCTCTACAGTCTACAATCCTTTCTAAGCGAAAACCCCAAAAACGGGACTTTACCATCCCTTCCTCCCTTAACTATTTAGCTAGGACCGGGGACTGTTAGTATTTCTAGATTTTTACCTCCTAACTACTCCAAACACATTCCCGAAGAAAAAATTCCACCCTCTAGTGATGTTTAATTTACAGAAGAAAAAGAAAATCAACAAAACGATAGTAATAGTGATGAAAAAGACGCATCTGAAGAAAGCCTTCGTTTAATTACAAATAGTTCTAGTAGTAGACCAAGTTCAATGTGTTCAGAATTGGAAACAGAACCTATAACCAGATGGGTAGATATTGTAACATTACCGTTAATGATGGCATACGTTACTAGATACATTTTTGGAACTGATAAATTAAGACCAAACGCTTTTGAAGTACGCGGACTTAATGGGATTAGTACCGGAATTATCCATTGCGATGATTCGGGAGTACTTTCACAGTGGCTTAAATATATTTCAGACAACATAATTGGTCTCACACATTTACAAGTAAAAAACTAAATTACCACTTTATTCCACTTATTTATTTTTTTCCATTTTTAGATGAAATTATATAACCGCAATTTTAGTGTCTCAGATAGAATTGAATACATGGGTTGGGTTAATGAAGGAGTTATTAATAACAATCATCCTTGGCAAAATTATAAACCTAGGTTTCTAGCCCTCAAAGGAGCAGATTTAATGTTATTCGATTCACCACCAGTAAGTATAAAATTATTTCAGGAACCATCACCCAGCCAACCACCAACATACCACTATTTGGTTATTGGGTTTTCTTGAGAGGGCCTTAAAATAAGCCTAAGGGCCTCTGAAAAAAACCTCTTTTGTCCAACAAACCTCTTCACTTCCTAATTATTTTTTTAGCTAAACGTAGTGGATTGGGATAAGTGTCCATTAGTATTCAAAGTTTACCAGACCATGTTCCGAGTTGTAAAGGAGTCTGAAAATGTGGATGAGAGGCAGCACTGTTTTTTAGTTCAAACATCAGGACAAGACTCGCGGTATCTTTCGGTAGAAACACGTCAAGAATTGCTGAGAATAGAAAATGCGTGGCACTGTTCTGTATGTACTGCTGTTATGAAATTAGGGGTATGTATTCGAGAGCTATTTAATAGACCCTAAGTAGTTGACCAGTAGGTTCGTGCCTAGCCAATTTTGCGTCCGGGGCAGATAATTAGTGCATTCTTTTTCCTTTGTGCGCTTAATTCTTACAAAAATCCATTAAATAGGTTTTAGTTTGATTTGCGCTCCTACTAAATTTTCGCCCGGGCAGGAGTCCCTTCGGCCCTCTCCTCGGCATGGCTGACCAGCCATGTGGTTAGTTTGGTTTTTTCATTGATTGCCTTGCAAGGGTGAGTGTCTTCGCTAAATTGTAGCAATTTGTTTTAGAGCAAAACGTTTACTGTGAGTTATGGAGGTAAAACAGTTGGATTGACTTTAGATTGGAATTTGGGATTTTCGTTACATGAAGCCGAATCCAAAATTCCAGTATGGCAATATAAATTTTCTCAATTAAGGGGTTCTTCTGACGATGGTAAATCTAAACTAAAACTTCATTTTCAAGATATAGAAACAAGAGCTATTGAGACTAAGGTAATTTTTTTAAATTTAATTAATTAATTGATTAATTAATTATTTCAGGAACTAGAATGTTCGATACTACAAAGTTTATTGTTTTGTATGCACGCATTTTTAACTGCTAAAGTTGCCTCGGTTGATCCAACATTTCTCTGTTCTATGATTTCGTAAAGAAATTAGATAGACATTTTTTTATAAACAATTATAAATAAATAACGCACGGATGTTGTAAATATCATAAATTAGAAAAATTTTGTTTTATCGATTTACAATTAGTGATGTGATGTAAAATGTATCATGTAGTAGAAATGTGATAGACTTAACAAATTAATCGTACCATGTAAGGAATGATACACATCAATTTTTTAAAAAAGAATGCGACAAGGATAGCCCTAGAAAATTACCAAATGTTTTTTTAATGGGGTGTTTCTACTCATAAAATCGTAATTTTCAAACACCCTGTATTAAACAAGGTCACACGAGCAATAAATTGTCGTTTTCTAGTGCGACAAATTACTGCTAGCGTTTATTTTACTGCTAGCGTTTATTTTACTGCTAGCGTTTATTTTACTGCTAGCGTTTATTTTACTCCTGCTCAATTTTATTACCAAAGTTTTCTTATTTTTTTATCACTTAGCCTCTTGTATTTGAAATTTTGATGACCCTAACAATTATAACTAATTAAATTTAAAAAAAATTGGCACATTGTTAATAAAATTGAAAAATAAGTTATAGTCAATACTTCTAGACTGTAATACTATTGTTATTTAATCATAGTACAATAAAATTTATATATTAGAAAATTCTAAACCTATAAAAAAATTGTCATTAAATTTACTCAGGTAAATAAAAATTAGTTAAAATTAATAAGTAGCAGAACTTGATGTGATCTTTCTTTCAAACTAAAAATTTTAAATCGCATTCTATTCAGTCTTCCGCTATTAAAGCGCTATTTCTCAAAAAAAATTCTATGCTTTCTAAAATTGTATAAAATTAGTAGGTACCTTTAAAACAAATGGCAACTACGCGTATTGAAGTAAACCTTTAATAAACCAAGTATCATGCCTATTTTAAGGCATCAATGAGTAGTTTTCATTGAGTGATTAATATTTGCGACTACATTTGAAAAAAAAACAATTGATAGTCGATCAAGAGGTTAGTGAATTTGAGTCAAAATACGTTTTAAATTCCTGTCAAAAAGAGAAATCCCTTAGATTTAGATAATAAGCGAGGAGGTGTCAATGTACAATGTGTTTCACGGGACTTGGGGTAACATAGCTTTTTAATTTGTGATTAAATACAAGATATAAATTAAACAGAAAAATCACTTATTTTTAAAATAAAAATACAAAATGGCGTCCATAACTTGAATTTATTTTTTGGTGACGTTTTTAGGAACTAAAACACCGCAATACTTTGTCCATTTGACTATAGTCCACTAATAACAAAAAGTTTTGTTATCCCACGTCCCGTGGGACGCATTGTATATATTTTACGTTTTTTATCGTAAGCGTTATAACTAGGGCCGGTACAAATTTCGCATTAGTCGATTAATGATTGTTTAACCGAGTGATAATTTAATCGTTTATTAAGAAATTTCCATGTTAATTGATTTTCATATTAATTTTAGTCGTCAAACCCTAAGTTATAACTATTGATATATCGATTTATTAAAGTCATATCAATGATAAAAACTTTTTCATTATTTATACACATTGCTCCAACTGTGTGTCTACGGATGATTGTGCTTTTATTATAGAAGCTACCAAAAAAAACGAAATGCATGGTTTGGGATCCTTTTAGAAATTATTGTACAGGGTGATCTGTTTAGAAAATACAGATCAAAGTATTTTTTATAATAGGACACCCAGTATATTACTGCATATTTGGATTTCCGTTTTAAAGGTGATTAAAATGAGTGGTGGGTCGATGGGTCTGGACCAAGATATTGCCCATTTTACCTGTGAATACACAGTTGGGACACTCTGTATAAAGTAAAAATGTATCTCACGTATCATTAGTTTCAAAATAGTGTACCCCGCTATATCATATTAGATTGCGATAACATTATCATAAAAATTTGTGATCAAATTGTACTATAAATTAATTACACTTATTTATTGTTAAAAAATTAATTGTTAAAGTCTAACCTAACCAACTAGCCTTGTTATTTAGTAGTGTATTGTATAAAATGTAAAATGACTCAAAAAAATTACATATTTAGTAAATATCGTTTGTGAAAAAAAGTATTATTAGAAAAGTAGCACAAAATATAATTTTTAAACAAAGAGGGCGCAATATTATAAAAAATTAATTGTATTGTCTAAAAATTTCTTAATTTATGCGAAAGTGGAACAACTTTTTAATTCTACGCCTTCTTTGTTTTTTCAATATGTTAAATTTGTTGTAAGTAAATTTGTTAAAAATACCACAGTTTACAATGTTAAAACACCTTTACGCAATAAAAATATTCTTAAAAATACATTTTTTTAGTTACAAATGTTGCTCGGGCGCCAATTTGTAACGGACCAAACTGACTTACTACCAATTACTAATTTTATTTGCTTTATACACTCGTCGGGATGTCCAGTCTATGACGACACAAGAAAGAAGTTTTTAACAATTCCGGGAAGTCGAGATAAAAATTTACCATTTTTTTCCTTCCTGGGGGCGGGGGAAACTGTTACGGATCCTAAAACTTAAGCCAAACCGATCCCTTTTGTTACCCAGCCTTAGCCCCGTTTCCCTCAAGAACTGTTCGTCAATCCCTTTTTGATAAATAAAATGAGATTGAAATGTACATTAAAAAAAAGTTTCTTTAATTTTAATAATTACATTTTTTTTACGAATGCTGCTCGGGCGCCAATTTATAACAGACCAAACTGGGTTATTACCAACTCCCAATTTTAACAATTTCGGAATGAAACTTTACTCATTTTTTCCTTCCTGGGGGCGGGGGAAACTGTTCCGGGTCCTAAAACTTAAGCCACACCGATCCCTTTTGTTACCCAGCCTTAGCCCCGTTTCCCTCAAGAACTGTTCGTCAATCCCTTTTTGATAAATAAAATGAGATTGAAATGTACATTAAAAAAAAGTTTCTTTAATTTTAATAATTACATTTTTTTTACGAATGCTGCTCGGGCGCCAATTTATAACAGACCAAACTGGGTTATTACCAACTCCCAATTTTAACAATTTCGGAATGAAACTTTACTCATTTTTTCCTTCCTGGGGGCGGGGGAAACTGTTCCGGGTCCTAAAACTTAAGCCACACCGATCCCTTTTGTTACCCAGCCTTAGCCCCGTTTCCCTCAAGAACTGTTCGTCAATCCCTTTTTGATAAATAAAATGAGATTGAAATGTACATTAAAAAAAAGTTTCTTTAATTTTAATAATTACATTTTTTTTACGAATGCTGCTCGGGCGCCAATTTATAACAGACCAAACTGGGTTATTACCAACTCCCAATTTTAACAATTTCGGAATGAAACTTTACTCATTTTTTCCTTCCTGGGGGCGGGGGAAACTGTTCCGGGTCCTAAAACTTAAGCCACACCGATCCCTTTTGTTACCCAGCCTTAGCCCCGTTTCCCTCAAGAACTGTTCGTCAATCCCTTTTTGATAAATAAAATGAGATTGAAATGTACATTAAAAAAAAGTTTCTTTAATTTTAATAATTACATTTTTTTTACGAATGCTGCTCGGGCGCCAATTTATAACAGACCAAACTGGGTTATTACCAACTCCCAATTTTAACAATTTCGGAATGAAACTTTACTCATTTTTTCCTTCCTGGGGGCGGGGGAAACTGTTCCGGGTCCTAAAACTTAAGCCACACCGATCCCTTTTGTTACCCAGCCTTAGCCCCGTTTCCCTCAAGAACTGTTCGTCAATCCCTTTTTGATAAATAAAATGAGATTGAAATGTACATTAAAAAAAAGTTTCTTTAATTTTAATAATTACATTTTTTTTACGAATGCTGCTCGGGCGCCAATTTATAACAGACCAAACTGGGTTATTACCAACTCCCAATTTTAACAATTTCGGAATGAAACTTTACTCATTTTTTCCTTCCTGGGGGCGGGGGAAACTGTTCCGGGTCCTAAAACTTAAGCCACACCGATCCCTTTTGTTACCCAGCCTTAGCCCCGTTTCCCTCAAGAACTGTTCGTCAATCCCTTTTTGATAAATAAAATGAGATTGAAATGTACATTAAAAAAAAGTTTCTTTAATTTTAATAATTACATTTTTTTTACGAATGCTGCTCGGGCGCCAATTTATAACAGACCAAACTGGGTTATTACCAACTCCCAATTTTAACAATTTCGGAATGAAACTTTACTCATTTTTTCCTTCCTGGGGGCGGGGGAAACTGTTCCGGGTCCTAAAACTTAAGCCACACCGATCCCTTTTGTTACCCAGCCTTAGCCCCGTTTCCCCCAAGAACTGTTAGTCAATTCCTTTTTGATAAATAAATTGAGGTTGAAATGTACATTAAAAAAAAGTTTCTTTAATTTTAATAATCACATTTTTTTTATGAATGCTGCTCGGGCGCCAATTTATAACGGACCAAACTGGGTTACTACCAATTCCCAATTTTAACAATTTCGGAATGAAACTTTACTCATTTTTTCCTTCCTGGGGGCGGGGGAAACTGTTACGGGTCCTAAACCTTAAGCCAAACCAATCCCTTTTGTTACCCAGCCTTAGCCCCGTTTTCCCCAAGAACTGTTAGTCAATCCCTTTTTGATAAATGAGATTGAAATGTACATTAAAAAAAAAGTTTCTTTAATTTTAATAATTACATTTTTTACAGTTTTGAACAGAACTTATTATGCTTTTCAAACAATTTTAAATATTAATTAGGAAAAAAATTATTTTGGCACTTGTGTAAATTCACTCAAATTAAATCAATTTTTTCCACGTTAAAGTACGGATAAATACATAAAAAAAAAATCATTACGGCACTTTTTTGATCGGTACATTATAAAAATAAAATTATAATACGTATAAAATCACTTTTTTTTTAATTCGACGACAAACTACTAATATTGCGGTGCTAGTTCTATCAAGTTCATTCTTCCCCTATAAAAATAAACGATACGTATAAAATCACTTTTTTTTAATTCGAGGAGATATTAAATTACTAGATTCATATTGCGTACTACTTCGATGAAGTTTAGTTTTCCCGTAACGCTAAAAATAAAAAATAAAGTAAACATAACTGAACTATTTTTTAAAACTCACAAATCGCTTTTCTTGTCCAGTATCTTTTCGTTCCTGAGCTTTCTTTTGAGCATCTTTGGCTTGTTGAGCTAAATCTCCAGGTACCAACCACAAATTACGGCCACTTCGTAACAGTAATTCCATAATACAACAACAAACAGCAGCACCATTTATATGTTTGGCTAATTCGTCTTTAGGTAAATTTTTCAAAGTTTTTACATTCATTTTACTAAGATCCCTATAACAATAAAATAAATATTGTTTTTTAAAAATTGAAAGAGTTACTTTGGAAGTAGAAGTTTTGGTGAGAAAAATGAAGGAGCGATGATCATTGCCACATTATGTAAATTCATCCTATTTTGTTCCTCGTGTTTGGTAACGTTTAAAAAAAAGTCTAATAGTAAACGGAATGTATTACGATGCTCCACTGGAAGTAATAAAACTAGTAAGTTCAAAGCTTTGATTTGTTCGTCCATCGTTGGAATCACTACAAGAAAAAAAAATTAAAAAACGTTCACTTTTGACTCGTAATACTTACTACTACACTTATAAAACATATCTAAGAGTTCCATTGTTAAAATAGTATCGGGTATGTCTCTTAAAAGTTTTTTTAAAATTCCGGTTAAGTCGTGGGGTGAAGCTTCGTTTATTAGATTGTCGATAACTTGGCGATTGTTGTAAAATTTCGTTTCGATTTCACCGCATAAGTAAGTTAACTTTTGTTGTTGTCCCGCAACTCTTAAAAGGCCATCTTCGTTTAAACAACGCTTGTTTAATTGAACAATAATTGTTTGAAATATTTGAGGTATCATCAAGTTATCGAAGGGTGTAGGCATATCGCGCATAACCAAAGTAGACAAATTGACTCCAAAAACATTACCACGTTTGTTTTTATAACACGACTTACGTTTAACTATTCCAATTTTGTACTGATCAAATATGGCAGTAATTTCTAACCAAAGCAAAGGTTTTAAGTGTTGATACTCACTATCCGATAAGTCGTCGACACTAATACCAATCGAATTATTGTAAACTAAACTTTTAATATCATCAGAATTCTCATCATTTTGTTTTAACAGTTTTTCAAAACTAACGCTCTCATCACCCTTGCTTAAATATAAATCTTCATTCTCAGTTAACAAACTATCGTGACTACGAGATAACTTATTATGCAACCTTACGGGCTCCTCTTTAAATAAATTTGGATTTGTATTTTCGATAACGTCGCTAGATGGTACACTTCCACTTCGCTCTCTTCGACCAATACTTCCAAATTCGTTTAAAGTATGATAACCTTTAAGTATAACTTTGGAAGAATCCAAATGTGCAATATCACATCTTTCGGTACGATTGAACTTATTATATAAAGGTTCACTGTTCGTCCATTTTAACTTTATTTTTAAACTCATATTAGCCGAATCTAAAGAATAAGGTTGTAAGGCCGATTGATCTTCATCGGAAGTCAAATCTTCTTGTATCGTTTCAACAAAATCCAACGAATCAGGCGTCGCACTTCTCGATCTAGTTCCCGTACTCGATGTCTTTAAAAAAAAATTATAATACTCGTTTAATTCAAAACTAACCCTTACTTCTGCATTCCAAGCTATATCTCTTATATCCTGACGTTGCTTTCTCCTTGGTTGACGATTTCTCAGCGTTCGGTTAAGCGTCTTAACCCTCGATTTAACTGTATGCGCTTGTTTAGGCGTTAAATTTATTTGTCGCACCGAATCCTTTATAACAACATCTGAAATCTCCTTCCCTTCCCGATATATCTTGGATAAATTTGACAGACCAACTTTGTTTAAAAATTCAGTCGCTTGATCGACATCTGAAACTATAGAACAAAACGTATGAATAATTGAATACTCAGGTGGTAAATCATAACTTACCGTCTAATACAAAATGTTCTTCATCTTCATCATCGCCGTCTTGATGAGTGTTTTTAACTTCACTAAGGTAAAGAGTTAATGCTTCACTCGATAAACTAAGATCGACTGAGCTTTCCATCGTAAGTACGTCCAAATGCCTTTTGGTGATTAGTTGTGTTTTATTTAATTTTTTTCTTCTAAAAACAATAGTACTTTGATTAACTAAATTTGTAAACAATAAAAATTTCAAAACATAAACTAGTTACACTCATCGATTATTAGAAACTGATATCTAGTGATTACGATAAATTACAAATTACATTTACCTATCCATTTCTATTTATTTTTGTAAATTCAAAGAGATCGAAAAAAAACCTTTCATTTGATATGTCACAATATATAAATCCATAATTCCCCCCCCCCCTAAAAGATTTGTACAAAAACGTCGAAATTCTCGAAATTTATGTAAATACGCTTATATCCTTACATGGATCTGCTAATTTTTGTGAGTGAAACAAGCAAGTCACAACTACCTTAACTGATAGCACCCCCCCTCTTCAATTTATTTTAGCATCAAAACACTAGTAGTAACCAGTGGGCTATTTTTATAAAAAGCTTTAAAATTGAATCTAGCTCGATATAAGATTTTCATTTTGCACTTTTCTCAACTTTTATTTTTTGGAAAAGCCCCCCCCCCCAAATTTTTGAAAATCAAATTTATTTGAGAAACAGGCATAGTAGGAACTTGTGGGCTATTTTAATGAACTTTTAAAATTCAATATCACTCGATATCAAACTTTTAATTTCCCCTTTTACCATTTTAAAATTTTTGAAAAAGTCACCCCCATTTTTGAAAATAAAAATTATTTTAAAGACAGGCATAGTATGAACCAGTAGGCTACTTTAATAAACTGTTTTAAAATTCAATATCGCTCGATATCAGATTTTCATTTTCCACTTTTTAATTTTTGGAAAGCCCCCCCCCCCCCCCCCACTTTTAAAAATAGATATTATATAAAAAACAGGCATAGTATGAACCAGTGGGCTATTTTAATAAACTGCTTTACAATTCACTACCGCTCGATATAATATTTTCATTTTCCACTTTTCTCGACTTTTCTCATTTTTTATTTTTTTGGAAAGCCCCCCTATTTTTGAAAATAAAAATTATTATTGTAGGTAGTATTATTTGTATTAAGTATAGTAGGAACCAATGGGCTAATTTAATAAACTGCTTTAAAATTCAATATCACTCGATATAAGATTTTCATTTTCCACTTTTCTCATTTTTTATTTTTTGGAACCCCCCCCCCTTGTTTGAAAATAAAAATTATTATAGAAACAGGCGTATAGTAGGAACCAGTGGGCTAATTTAGTAAACTGCTTTAAAATTCAATATCGCTCGATATAAGATTTTAATTTTCCACTTTTCTCATTTTTTATTTTTTTTAAAGCCCCCCCCCATGTTTGAAAATAACAATTATTTCAGAAATAGCAAAGTAGGAACCGGTGGGCTATTTTAATAAACTACTTTAAAATTTAATATCGCTCGATACCAGACTTTAAATTGACCCTTTTACCATTTTGAAACTTTTGAAAAAGACCCCCCCCCCATTTTTGAAAATAAAAATTATTTTAAAAACAGGCATAGTATAAATCAGTAGGCTATTTTAATAAACTGCTTTAAAATTCAATCTCGTTCGATATAAATTTTCATGTTCCATTTTTTAATTTTTGGAAAGCCCCCCCCCCCCATTTTTGAAAATAAAAATTATTTAAAAAACTGGCATAGTATGAACCAGTGGGCTATTTTAATAAACTGCTTTACAATTCAATACCGCTCAATTTAATATTTTCAATTTCTACTTTCCTCATTTTTTATTTTTTTGAAAAGCCCCCCCCCCTATTTTTGAAAATAAAAATTATTATAGAAACAGCCATAGTAGGAACCAGTGGGCTAATTTAATAAACTGCTTTAAAATTCAATATCGCTCGATATAAGATTTTCATTTTCCACTTTTCTCATTTTTTTTAATAGCCCCCCCCCCATGTTTGAAAATAACAATTATTTTAGAAATAGGCATAGTAGGAACCGGTGGGCTATTTTAATAAACTACTATAAAATTCAATATCGCTCGATATCAGATTTTCATGATCCCCTTTTTAATTTTTGGAAATCCCCCTCTCATTTTTGGAAATAAATGAAAATTATTTTAGAGACAGGCATAGTAGGAACCGGTGGGCTATTTTTGTAAACGGCTTTAAAATTGATTATAGCTCAAAATCAAACTGTATTTTCCACTTTTCAGATATTTTAATTTCTTGCCCCCCCCCTCATTTTTGAGGATTAATTTTTGATACAAATAAGACACAGAATGTAATTTATGTTTTTATTTCTACCCGTTTCGGGTGAAACCCGATGCTACAGTCACTTGTTATACCCCCCCCCCCAATTAAATTTTGTTTTAGTTGGAAACCGGTGAACTATTTTTATAAACGACTAAATACAGTGCGTTGAAATAATATAAGTTTCTACCCCCAATTTGCAATTGCAAAAACTGACCTCCCCCCATTTTGATAACAAATAGATTTCTTAATTTTTAGACGGAATAAGAAATTGACTATTATAAAAACATTGATTTTATTACTCTCTCTTTTAGGAAATGGTAATTCACCTACCTGTTATTTATACAAGTAGCTATACCTACCTAAGTGACGTATTTTAAAAATTAATTAATTATGACTTTAATTTTAGTTTGCATAACTTTTATGACTTTGAATTGCTCTAAGCATAATGGTCATTTTAATTGTGATGAGCAATTTTATAAAATGAAGAATAAGCGATTAATTAGAAGTTTTAGCGAAATTCCACAACCCACTTATAATTATTTGATAATTAGTTTAAAAAAAATTATAAATTGTAATTAAGAAATAGATATTAGACCAGACACTTATTTTAATAAATAATTTATCAGGCTATGAAATACTTCATACACAAATTAAGCTGCCTAATTATAATTATTAACATGCAAATTAATTAAAATCGTTTTACTTAATTGAAACATCCTGTAATGAAAATTAGTAATTACAAAAAAAAAGTAATCCCCTTAAGCCCTTGGCGCATATTTGGACGTTTTCGCAGCTAAAAAAATTAGCACTCTTCGGCTTCGGAGTGGTCGGCATGGTCTGGGAGATAAATGGTACGCCCCTGCTTTTGAGGTTCAACAACCAAAATTACACCCAAAATAATCGTTACCAAAAGTTCAACTTTCTTGAAAATTCGTAACACTAATTAATATTTAAGTTTGTGGTTTCTACTAAATTTCCACATAACAATGAGGAAAATTAAATTTAAATTATTCTTTCTAAAACTATTTTTAAAATGCAATTTGTAATTTGTTAGCGCAATTATTTTATTGTTATTGTAAATGTTACGTTATTTGACTTTGTAAGTTTAATTTTTGAATTTGGCGCCTTTTTAACGAAATCAATAATTATGCGTAGAAACACAGCAATTAATTAATTTTAAATGTTTTTTAAATTTTTTTGCACCCCTTTATTTTACAATTTATTCTCCATTAAAATTAATTAACCAAATTTATAATTATAAGTACTTCGATACTAATTAAATTTAAAAAATAGAGAATGAATTAATTCGAATAGTTTTAAAAATATAACTTTCCTTCATATTTTAAAACTTCACCTTTTTATTTATTAAAAATTCTTTAATTTTGCATAATTTGTAACCTTGATGAAAATTTATAACCAATAATTTTTATATAGCCACTGACGTAAATTATGTAAACAAATTATTGTCATATAAAAATAAAATTCCAACAAACGAACCATTTTTTTAAAAGAAAAATCTTGAAAAATCATAATTAAGCGTTGTCTATACTTGGAAATATTTTGGGTCAGATGAGAAAGTGGCATCAAATTATTTATTGTCAGTTATATACGCCTAGTTAAAATTTTTATCGACAGAATTATTGTTAAACTTTAATTGAATTTAGTGTTAAAAAAAATAAATAAATGGTTTTAATTTAATCTATTAATACGGAAATTACAAAACCTTATTAAGAATGTCCTCAATTTTACTTACTTAAAATGGTTAATGAATTACTTTTTTTTACTACATAGCCACTATTCGAGTATCCTCATTTTTTATAAAATACGGAAAATCGAATTACAATAATAAGTCCCCCGTGCCCCCTCACATTTTATTTTTTACTTCCTTAAAATTGCAAACTAAAAAAGGATAAACAGTCACTCCTTAAGGAGGTACTAGGATAAATATTTTTAATGGATCTGATAGATAATAATATGCTCTATAATTTTCATTAGGGGTAAAATTTCCGTCAGGTCACTCCTTAAGGAATTAGAGTCGGGAGAGACGCCAATTTTGTAAAAACCAATTAAATAAATGTTATTTATTTTTCAATTATTTTTGCTAAATTAATTACGGCAACTAAGAAAAATATTTTTAATGGATCCGATCGGATCCGATAGATAATTTTATGCTCTATAATTTTTAATAGAGGTAAAATTGCCGTCAGGTCACTCCTTAAGGAGTTAGAGTCGGGAGAGACTCCAATTTTGTAAAAACCAATTAAATAAATGTTATTTATTTTTCAATTATTTTTGCTAAATTAATTATGGCAACTAGGAAAATATTTTTTAATGGATCTGATAGATAATTTTATGCTCTATAATTTGCATTAGGAGTGAAATTGCCGTCAGGTCACTCCTTAAGGAGGAAGAGTCGGGAGAGACGCCAATTTTGTAAAAACCGACTAAATAAATATGTTTTTTATTTTTAAATTATTTTTGCTAAATTAATTACGGCAACTAAGAAAAATATTTTTAATGGATCCGATAGATAATTTTATGCTCTATAATTTTTAATAGAGGTAAAATTGCCGTCAGGTCACTCCTTAAGGAGTTAGAGTCGGGAGAGACGCCAATTTTGTAAAAACCAATTAAATAAATGTTATTTATTTTTCAATTATTTTTGCTAAATTAATTATGGCAACTAGGAAAAAATTTTTTAATGGATCTGATAGATAATTTTATGCTCTATAATTTGCATTAGGGGTGAAATTGTCGTCAGGTCACTCCTTAAGGAGTAAGAGTCGGGAGAGACACCTATTTTGTAAAAACCGACTAAATAAATGTTTTTTATTTTTAAATTATTTTTGCTAAATTAATTACGGCAACTAAGAAAAATATTTTTAATGGATCCGATAGATAATTTTATGCTCTATAATTTTTAATAGAGGTAAAAATGCCGTCAGGTCACTCCTTAAGGAGTTAGAGTCGGGAGAGACGCCAATTTTGTAAAAACCAATTAAATAAATGTTATTTATTTTTCAATTATTTTTGCTAAATTAATTATGGCAACTAGGAAATTTTTTTTAATGGATCTGATAGATAATTTTATGCTCTATAATTTTCATTAGGGGTGAAATTGCAGTCAGGTCACTCCTTAAGGAGTTAGAGTCGGGAGAGACGCCAATTTTGTAAAAACCAATTAAATAAATGTTATTTATTTTTCAATTATTTTTGCTAAATTAATTATGACAACTAAGACAAATATTATTAATAGATCTGATAGATAATTTTTAATAGAGGTAAAATTATAGTCAAGTCACTCCTTAAGGAGCTAGAGTCGGGAGAGATGCCAATTTTGTAAAAACCGACAAAATCAATATTTTTTTATTTTTCAATTATTTTGATAAACTAATTACAGCAACTAAGAAAAATATTTTTAATGGATCTGATAGATAATTTTATGCTCTATAATTTTTAATAGAGGTAAAATTGCCGTCAGATCACTCATTAAGGAGCTAGAGTCGGGAGAGACGCCAATTTTGTAAAAACCGACTAAATAAATATGTTTTTTATTTTTCAATTATTTTGATAAATTAATTATGGCAACTATGAAAACTATTTTTAATGGTTGACTAGTTGACTTTTTGCTACATACAAAGCTATTTTTAATGCTTATAATTTTTTCAAATTAAGAAAAATTGAATTACATACAATATCTAACCCCCTGTCGCCTGCCCCCTTCAAATACCATTGATGTAATTTTTTTAAACTGGGACGCAATTTAATCACGAATTATTTACGTGCATGGGCTATATTAAATATTACATAATTAATTAGTTAACCCTCTCTTAAAAAAATATTTTTTTACCAACATAAGCGAATTTATTTTCTTTTAACAAAGCCAAAAAATGCTAGTATTCTCAAGAGTCCTTAAACCCCCCTTTTTTGTAGCTAATCACGAATTAATTAATTGACCCCCCTCTAAAAATCATATTCTAATGGTTACACTAACGAAAAAATTATTTTTGAATATTTGATATTTAAATCGATGGAGACGATGCCCCCCCTTTCTATTTTAATTATTATGAAAAAATTTCTAGACTTACAATGTTAAAATGTTAATATAAAATTATACATTCCGATCACATAAAAACTCACTAAGCGGAAAAAAAATAATTTGAAAATGGTAAACTTTTTACATCTACAGTTTGTCATTGAATGTCATGTATGTGATCTGTTAACATAATTAGTTAATTCGTTGGCTCGTTTAAAAACACAGTTCACGCGTCCACCATAATATTAAAAGTACTAATTAAAAATTCATTTTTAAATTGAAGAATTTATAATACGTGAATAAATTTTAGACTTATAATTTACATAATTATTTATTATTATCATGTCTTTGTTTATTTAAAACGCTTATTTAGAACGCACGTAAACAAAAAACAAATTTTTTCCTTAATACGACTCATTATACTATGTGCACTGTTAGTACAGGGGCGGTACTTATATTGTGCCAACATTGCGAGGATTGCTTCGTAACTATATTAACACCAATTTTGGCATGACATCGCCATTGGGCCTACATTAAAAAAATATTTACATGATTGTTGATACATGATGATTCACAAAAAAATGCGGACCCAAACTTCTGTTTTTTTTAATGGAACACCCTGTATATTTTTGAATATTCGGATTCCCCGTTATATTTAGAATAAAAATTGTATGAGGTTTTATGTACCTATCACTAACCGTTCTTGAGATATTGTCACTTTAATGCCTATAGTTAGCTTTTTTTGAGCTCGATGCCACGATGACCTTTGATTCACACCCGGTATAGTAATTGCTCTAAATTAATTAAAAAAATGAAGTTTATAATTACGAGGTAAGTACAGAAATGGGTTAAAACATAAAATTAAATGATTTTCTTGAACTTTCTAGGTCACTACTTTATTTTCTTGATTTTTATTAAACCACTAAAGAACGTTTAACGCCTAAGGAAAAAATTCGTATAAATAACTTAAATACAAGAAGCAGAAAAAAGTAAAAATGTTGAGAAAGTTGCTATTATTTTACAACTTATTAAATAAGCGAAATTTTATGCAAAATTTTTTAATTTGTCAAAAATTATTTTTTTACCTACTAATACAAAAAAAAGTGCACGACAGTAACTTTAGTTTCTACATCCTCTATAGTCATCAAAGAGGGCAATGGTTCAATGAATTCAATGTGCAATTTTTTGTAAAATAATCGAATTACAAAATGGCTGAATCAATCAAATAGAAAATTGTTGAAAAAAAATTTAAATTGCAAACATTGGTTTTTTAATGAGTAATAATGACCACGGATCAAGGATTTCTTACCAAGATGTTAAAATAATTTTTTGAACAAGGGGGGCCCTTGGGGGTCTAATTATAATTTACAACAAATTAAATTTAATTAAAATTAGGTCTTTTAAGACGATTCGGCTACTCCCAAGGTCTGAGTTTTTTATATATTAAAAAATTTATTTAAAAACTAGGGGGTCCTAAAGGGGACCCCTCGAGGCGCCCTAATTATTGTTTACAACAATTACAACAAATTATAAATCAACATAGGGTCTTTTTAGGCGACTGCGCTACTCTCACCCTACCAGAATTTTTGAAATAAATATTAGAAAATAATTTTTTGAAACGAGGGGGTCCCAATGAGGACCCTAATTACAATTTACAACAAATTAAATTTAATCAAAATTAGGTCTTTTTAGACGGCTCGGCTACTCCTACGGTCCTGATGAAATTTTTAAATCTTAAACAATTAATTTTAAAACAAGGGGGTCCCAAAGGGGAGCCCTAATTATTATTTACAACAAATTAAAAATCAACATTGGGTCTTTTTAGGCGATTCCACTACTCTCACCCTACCAGAATTTTTGAAATACATATTAGAAAATAATTTTTAAAACGAGGGGGTCCCAATGGGAGCCGTAATTACAATTTACAACAAATTACATTAAATCAAAATTAGGTCTTTTAAGACGACTCAGCTACTCCCACGGTCCTGCATTTTTTAAATCTATAACAATTAATTTAGAAACAAGGGGGTCCCAAAGGAGACCCCTCGGTGAGCCCTAATTATTATTTACAAAAAATTAAAAATCAACTTTAAGTCTTTTTAGGCGACCCCACTACTCTCACTCTAACAGAATTTTTAAAATACGTCATTACAAAATGATTTTTGCAACAAGGGGGTCCCAATGGGGGCCCTAATTACAATTTCCAACAAATTTAATTTAATCAAAATTGGGTCGTTTTAGACGACTCGGCTACTCCTACGGTCCTGAAATTTTTAAATCTTGAACAATTAATTGTAAAACAAGGGGGTCCCAAAGGGGATCCCTCAGGGAGCCCTAATTATTATTTACAACAAATTAAAAATCAACATTGGGTCTTTTTAGGCGATTCCACTACTCTCACACTACCAGAAGTTTTGAAATACATATTAGAAAATAATTTTTAAAACGAGGGGTCCCAATGGGAGCCGTAATTACAAATTACAACAAATTACATTAAATCAAAATTAGGTCTTTTAAGACGACTAAGCTACTCCCACGGTCCTGCATTTTTTAAATCTATAACAATTAATTTAGTAACAAGGGGGTCCCAAAGGAGGCCCCTCGGTGAGCCCTAATTATTATTTACAAAAAATTAAAAATCAACTTTAAGTCTTTTTAGGCGATCCCACTATTCTCACTCTAACAGAATTTTTAAAATACGTTATTAGAAAATGATTTTTGCAACAAGGGGTCCCAATGGGGGCCCTAATTACAATTTACAACAAATTTAATTTAATCAAAATTGGGTCTTTTTAGACGACTCGGCTACTTCTACGGTCCTGAAATTTTTAAATCTTGAACAATTAATTTTAAAACAAAGGGATCCCAAAGGGGATCCCTCAGGGAGCCCTAATTATTATTTATAACAAATTAAAAATCAACATTGGGTCTTTTTAGGCGATTCCACTACTCTCACCCTACCAGAATTTTTGAAATACACATTAGAAAATAATTTTTAAAACTAGGGGGCCCAATGGGAGCCGTAATTACAATTTACAACAAATTACATTAAATCAAAATTAGGTCTTTTAAGACGACTCAGCTACTCCCACGGTCCTGCATTTTTTAAATCATTAACAATTAATTTAGAAACAAGGGGGTCCCAAAGGAAACCCCTCGGTGAGCCCTAATTATTATTTACAAAAAATTAAAAATCAACATTAAGTCTTTTTATGCGACCCCACTACTCTCACTCTAACAGAATTTTTAAAATACGTCATTACAAAATGATTTTTGCAACAAGGGGGTCCCAATGGGGGCCCTAATTACAATTTCCAACAAATTTAATTTAATCAAAATTGGGTCGTTTTAGACGACTCGGCTACTCCTACGGTCCTGAAATTTTTAAATCTTGAACAATTAATTGTAAAACAAGGGGGTCCCAAAGGGGATCCCTCAGGGAGCCCTAATTATTATTTACAACAAATTAAAAATCAACATTGGGTCTTTTTAGGCGATTCCACTACTCTCACACTACCAGAAGTTTTGAAATACATATTAGAAAATAATTTTTAAAACGAGGGGTCCCAATGGGAGCCGTAATTACAAATTACAACAAATTACATTAAATCAAAATTAGGTCTTTTAAGACGACTAAGCTACTCCCACGGTCCTGCATTTTTTAAATCTATAACAATTAATTTAGTAACAAGGGGGTCCCAAAGGAGGCCCCTCGGTGAGCCCTAATTATTATTTACAAAAAATTAAAAATCAACTTTAAGTCTTTTTAGGCGATCCCACTATTCTCACTCTAACAGAATTTTTAAAATACGTTATTAGAAAATGATTTTTGCAACAAGGAGTCCCAATGGGGGCCCTAATTACAATTTACAACAAATTTAATTTAATCAAAATTGGGTCTTTTTAGACGACTCGGCTACTCCTACGGTCCTGAAATTTTTAAATCTTGAACAATTAATTGTAAAACAAGGGGGTCCCAAAGGGGATCCCTCAGGGAGCCCTAATTATTATTTACAACAAATTAAAAATCAACATTGGGTCTTTTTAGGCGATTCCACTACTCTCACACTACCAGAAGTTTTGAAATACATATTAGAAAATAATTTTTAAAACGAGGGGTCCCAATGGGAGCCGTAATTACAAATTACAACAAATTACATTAAATCAAAATTAGGTCTTTTAAGACGACTAAGCTACTCCCACGGTCCTGCATTTTTTAAATCTATAACAATTAATTTAGTAACAAGGGGGTCCCAAAGGAGGCCCCTCGGTGAGCCCTAATTATTATTTACAAAAAATTAAAAATCAACTTTAAGTCTTTTTAGGCGATCCCACTATTCTCACTCTAACAGAATTTTTAAAATACGTTATTAGAAAATGATTTTTGCAACAAGGGGTCCCAATGGGGGCCCTAATTACAATTTACAACAAATTTAATTTAATCAAAATTGGGTCTTTTTAGACGACTCGGCTACTTCTACGGTCCTGAAATTTTTAAATCTTGAACAATTAATTTTAAAACAAAGGGATCCCAAAGGGGATCCCTCAGGGAGCCCTAATTATTATTTACAACAAATTAAAAATCAACATTGGGTCTTTTTAGGCGATTCCACTACTCTCACCCTACCAGAATTTTTGAAATACACATTAGAAAATAATTTTTAAAACTAGGGGGCCCAATGGGAGCCGTAATTACAATTTACAACAAATTACATTAAATCAAAATTAGGTCTTTTAAGACGACTCAGCTACTCCCACGGTCCTGCATTTTTTAAATCATTAACAATTAATTTAGAAACAAGGGGGTCCCAAAGGAAACCCCTCGGTGAGCCCTAATTATTATTTACAAAAAATTAAAAATCAACATTAAGTCTTTTTAGGCGACCCCACTACTCTCATTCTAACAGAATTTTTAAAATACGTCATTACAAAATGATTTTTGCAACAAGGGGGTCCCAATGGGGGCCCTAATTACAATTTCCAACAAATTTAATTTAATCAAAATTGGGTCGTTTTAGACGACTCGGCTACTCCTACGGTCCTGAAATTTTTAAATCTTGAACAATTAATTGTAAAACAAGGGGGTCACAAAGGGGATCCCTCAGGGAGCCCTAATTATTATTTACAACAAATTAAAAATCAACATTGGGTCTTTTTAGGCGATTCCACTACTCTCACACTACCAGAAGTTTTGAAATACATATTAGAAAATAATTTTTAAAACGAGGGGTCCCAATGGGAGCCGTAATTACAAATTACAACAAATTACATTAAATCAAAATTAGGTCTTTTAAGACGACTAAGCTACTCCCACGGTCCTGCATTTTTTAAATCTTTAACAAATAATTTAGAAACAAGGGGGTCCCAAAGGAGACCCCTCGGTGAGCCCTAATTATTATTTACAAAAAATTAAAAATCAACATTAAGTCTTTTTAGGCAATCCCACTACTCTCACCCTAACAGAATTTTAAATACACGTATTAGAAAATGACTTTTGCAACAAGGGGGTCCCCTACGGTCCTGAATTTTTTAAATCTTGAACAATTAATTTTAAAACAAGGGGGTCCCAAAGGGGATCCCTAATTATTTTTTACAACAAATTAAAAATCAACATAGGGTCTTTTTAGGCGACTCCACCACTTTCACCCTACCAGAATTTTCGAAATACATATTATTAGAAAATGATTTTTGCAACAAGGGGGTCCCAATAGGGGCCCTAATTACAATTTACAACAAATTACATTTAATCAAAATTGAGTCTTTTTAGACGACTCTACTACTCCGACTGTCTTGAATTTTTTAAATCTTAAAAATTAATTTTGAGGGGTCCCAAAGGGGACCCGGGGGGACCCCTGATTACAATTTTTATCAAATTAAGTTGTTTAGGTAGGGAACCCAAGAGCCCTTTTAGGCAACTCCGCCACTCAACTCGACCAAATTTTTTTAACAGTCAAAACTTATTTTTTTTAGCAAGGGGCCCCAAAATTACAATGTTCAACAAATTAGACAGTTTATTTTTGACTTAATTATCATTTATTTCGAAACAATGGGGTCCTAATTAAATTTTCAGTAAATTAAGTTTAATCAAAATTGGGCCCCCTTCACGAATGTTCAAAAAAAAATTTTTAATTAACCAAATTAGTTAATTATTTATAAACATGTAATTTAATATCTTCCTGATTACTCTCACTTAAGATTGTATCAATAATTAAATTAAAAAATACATTAACTTGCTTTATTTTTGGTAAAATGCATAATTTGCAACTTTAGATGCAAATTTTTAATACGTTTTTAGAAAATTATTGTCAGTATGTAAATTAACTTAAAAGAATCAACAAACGAAAGTGTAAATTAAAAAATATACATATATTTTTCACGCTTTAATTATTTGAAAAGAAGCAGATAAGATCACAATTATAAAACAAAGGAAACATTAGTTGATAATAAAATGTGTCAACGATAATTTTCTGTTTCCTTTATAAATAATTGAAAGTTTTGGTAGCCCCAAAATTTGAAAATTACACAAATTTTTATTTGTTTGCACGCCACTGTTTGTTTTTTTAACAATGCCAATATGTGCTTAAAAACAATGACACATCTCTAATTTTTACAACATCTCTAATTGTTAACCTAACAATTTAACTTTTTTGATTAAATTACCCACAATTATTTTTAAAAACAATTCTAATTTTATAAAATTAAAAAAAAACATACCAATTTTGGTAAAATTCCTTAAAAATGTAATGATTGATTGAACAAATGGCTCCTAAATAAAACCACACAAAACATCTTGATACACTACAATTCACACAATCTTCATGTATTTCTTATCAAACAGGTTATCATTAACAAATTAAAGCGTACAAACAAAACTTTAATTTCTAGTAATTTAAATAAATATCACAAACGTATTAAGTAATGTAAACAAAATAATATAACAACAATATAACTACGAAGAAGACACAAACTACTGATTCTCTTTTACATTCATCAACCCTCCCCCCTAAAAATAAAACTCGAATCCAAGTCCAAGTAGGAGTTTAATAAACATATTCTTTCTTTTTCTTAACAATCTTCATCTAAATAAATTAAACGACCTTATAATAATTAAAAAATGCATTGGTGTATGGTGGGTTGCATGCGCTTTAGGCGTTGTTTTTTTAAATGTTAAAATCGCTATTTAACTTTTTCCAATCCAAGAAAATTGTAATAATCCAGAAAAATAATGATAATAAAGTTATTTTTTGTATTTCTCGGCGTTTTGAGTCCAAAAATGCAAAAAAAAAATTTTCGATTTTTTGAACCAAAGTGTTAGGATGTATGTATATGTATGGATTGATGCCCCCCCCCCCCCTTAGAGCAAAATCTACGGAACCAATTTTGATTAAATTTGATTTTAGCCATTTTAAAACTATTTCATTGGCAAACTAAACTTTTATTAAAAATATATACAGGGTGTCCAAAAATAAGGTGGTTATTTTGGGCGCGTATTTGCAAATTTGGGTGAAATTCAATTTTACTTGGCTATAAGATAGTACATCTGAGACCCAATTGAAAAAAAAAATTTTCAAATTTTTTAGTTCAAAATGGCGACCAATAGAACGATTGTTCCATTTTATGGTTTTTCCCTTATAACTTGGCCGGTAATTATTATTATAAAAATTTGAAAACGGCATTGTACAGCCAAAATATAGGGCTTTCGTCTTAAACAAGTCAATTTTCAAAATTGTTTCAAAATTGCCTACCTTTAAGGGGCCAAAGTAGGTCAAAATTTTGAAATGGATTTTCTCATAATTCCCTCTTCCATATTTTTTCTTTTTTGGATATGTTACAGAAAACGTAATGCTCTATCGAAACTTAAATTTTTATCGAAATCGCTAGAGCCGTTTTGGAGTAATGATTTTTTGAATGTCAAAACTTTAAATATCTGTAATTTCTTTTGTAATAGAAATTAAAACTTGAAAATGGATATATGTACCAATCTCATGAATATCAATTATTTGACACTATTATCGGTTAACAAAACGCTTCCGGTTAAACCGGAAATTACAAAAATATTAAAATTTTTAGGAACACCCTGTATATTTTTAAATATTTTAAAAGCTCGTAAAATTAGCTATTACACGATACCAAACACTTTATATTTTGACTTCCGGTTTAACCGGAAATGGGTTCAAATTTCTTAATTTAAATGGAACACCCTGTATATGTTTCAATATTTTGAAAGCTCGTAAAATTAGCTTTCTGAATATATAAATAAATGTATATTTTGAACTTGAATTAATGCCAAATTAAAAAAAAAATGAAAAGTGAAAAAATAAAAATTCTGCTTACACGCAGAAGTCCTAGGTTCTAGGTCCTAGGTTCGGACGAAAAGTAGCAAACATTTTTCCTTAACAAAAACGAAAGTTTTATTCACATTTATTCAGCCAAATTTTACACAAAAATAAATAAGAAATAAATAATGAACTTATATGAAGGATACAAAATCACGTTATTCTTGAGATTTTCTGGATTTTGTTAATTTTTTTCGGTTACGATAATTGTCAGTATGAAAGAGAAGTTTCCAGATAAATCAAACATTTGAGAGAAAATAGTTCTAATTACAGTATTTCAAATTCTTCAGTATCTATATATTCTTTATCTTGACCTTCTACACAGTATTCGACGTCAGGCGGTAAAGTTCTATTTAGAGGTACTTGGGTATCTTTTTTGTAACCATCACAAAACACAAACATAGGATACTGATTACTACATCCAGATCTACTCGGAGGTATAACTAACTACAATTTAAAAATTAAAAATAAATATTTTAAATGTTAAAAAAACTTACGGTTTGAACGATTTCAATAAGATTCAAAAAATCTTCTTTAGTGGCACAATAAAAACCAATACAACACGATGGGTCCATTTTACTAAGGTGTAATTTTCTAGGAGATCTACAGTGAAAGCTAGGTAGGGGAAAATCAGCTGCCCACACATCTACAGTCTCTTGACAATAATGAGGGTCCAATTGAATTAATTTGTCGTCTAAAATTAAAAATAATCAACAATTATCGTCCACACGTTCATTCTCTTATACCTTGATATCCGACAAAATAAAGCGAATGTTTAGGTCGACCTCCAATTATTCCGATGCATTGCTCGATGCTCAAAATAGAAGTCAAACAAGATGCATAAATTTGATTAAATTTTTCTGCTCCCAACCGAACCGGTATAAGTAAAATTAAAGACTTCCACTTACCGTTGCTAACAACGGTACATTCTTCAAACACATCTCTTATGTAAACTACAAATTATATCGTGTAGAATAAAACTGAGTCGATTTAAAATTTTAAATTTTAAAATTACCGGCACAGTCTTGAGCAACGTAAACATTAAGTGAGTCAAATTCGTAATTATCTTGCGAAGCCAACTGAACGGCTTGTCTTAGTAAGTGAGCTACAAAACCAGGTCCGTACCAATCTCCAGCCTTTTTTCCTAAACTCTCTCCTAATTGCACTAAGGAATGTATCGATAAAGGACTATTTCGCGACGGTTTGTCTCCGAACCATTTAATAATTTTTCTATGGTTAACATTTTCGATAAATGCGTGTTTGGTTACCGGCTGTTGATCGGGATTCCATCGCCAATCTACATTATCAAAATGAGTTAGTTGTGAGCGTCGGTAACAATCGACTTACCTCTTCCTAAAAAGTGACATATTAAACCTTGAGCTAATAACATTTGGCCACTTCGAAGCATACAGCCCCAACCACAATCGCTACTATAAGTTGATCCGTTCAACGTCGGAAATTCCCTTCTGTAAGTAAACCATAGTCGACTTATAAAGTCAGCTTTGAAACCTTCAAAGCCTTCGTCGTCGTTACCATCGATATCGCTTTGAAAAGCGACAACGTCTTTACCGAGTTCAGTTTTATCGGAAGCAGGACTATCGAGTTTCTTATGGTAACATCTACCTAACAGCCATAATGGAGATTCTTTAGAAAAATTTGTCTTTAGCTTCATGCCTAAAAAAAGAACAATGGAACGGTTATCGTACAAAGGGGTCAAACTAACCAAACTTCATGTTGTTCCACATCGAAAGGAGGCGATTTTTAACTTTTCCTTCGTCAAAAAGGTTACCATAATCTTCCGGTTTGATGTTTGAAGAATGTTGAGAAGAATTTGAGTTACTTATGTTACAACTATTTTGGTCTTGGTTAACTAATTCCGTATTCATTTTTATTTTTAAATATTTAAATCACAACTTGTTCTTATTTCATATTACTACACTAAATAATTTTGATATTAATTTCTTTAACCATTGTAAATTTTGCACTTAAAATTTTGTTATTAATTTGTCATGTAATATAAATTTTTTTACCGGAATCTACTATACCGACATTTAACCTACATTTTTTAATCATTGGCGCACACAACAACAAGTAAATTATTGTTTTAAACTAAAAATTCAAGTAATTAGTTGTAAAAATGGCAACTAATTGTTTATAACATTACAAAGAATTTAAATATGTAATAAAATTTTTTTTACCGGAATCTACTATACCGACATTTAACCTACATTTTTTTAACCATTGGCGTACACACAACAACAAGTAAATTATTGTTTTAAACAAAAAAATTAAAGTAATTAGTTATAAAAATGGCAACTAATTGTTTATTGCATCACAAAGAATTTAAAAGAAGTCCTTCTGTTGAAAAATTTAGAAATTCAATCCGAAAAGTAAGTTTTCATAACCTCAATTTTTACAACTTTAAAAATTTTTTTGGCTTTAATTACTTTTTTCGGAGTTATTTATAAATATTTAATTATCGATTTTCATTGTAAATAATTG
This sequence comes from Malthinus seriepunctatus, assembly GCA_963924605.1. Taxonomy (NCBI): domain Eukaryota; kingdom Metazoa; phylum Arthropoda; class Insecta; order Coleoptera; family Cantharidae; genus Malthinus; species Malthinus seriepunctatus. The sequence goes on from OZ004605.1 coordinate 2,495,399, forward strand.
TTAATTGTAGCATTATAAAGAAAAGCTGAAGGAAGGAAGAAATAAAGAGCTATTTAAACGAAGGGCGCTCTTTCATACAACGGTTAAAAGTCTACATCAACACTTGCCGATCGAAGAAAAAAATTTATTACAACAAGACTTACCAAACCTAGATCAAATTTTAGAAGAATTTGAAGAAATCGAAAAGGAAATTAACCAAAGCGATTTGCAAAGTGAAGTCGCTCAATATAATATGTACCTCGAAAGTGAAACTAACGCTTTTTTGGAAAGTTTACCGATCGTTACGTGTAGTTGGTGTAATGCTCAAATTCAAACAGTTAATAAAATTGGAGATGAAGAGATTTGTGATAGTTGCACCCAAAGTTATTTTAAAATTGACAATACGTTTGTTTAAAGTGACAAAAAAAATTTTTTTCAGTTTTAAAAAATTCAGTTTTTGTACAAAATGCAAATGCACGTTTAATTAGTAATTACACAATAAATTTTATAATTTTTTCAAGTTGTTTTATTTTTTTAAGTTGGCGCCTAAAATGTTTATAAGTAAAAATCAAAGAGGGCATTGTTTGTTTACACGTCAATTTCAAACTTCAAATTGTAAGTAATATTTATTTAATTAAATATACACCTAATTTAACTATTTAAATACTTTTTTTATTAAAATTGTGCAATCATTCGTGAAATATTTAAAAATTATTAATTTCAAGGTTGGCGGGAAAAATTTTTTTTTGAATTTGCATAAAAAATTTTTTTTACATGTTAATTTGTATAAAGATTTTTCCACCTGTTAAACACATGTTAATTGCACCGTTAATTACGATTAATATTTTTAAACGTTACTACAACAGGTTATTACAATTTAAAAAAGTTAGGTTAGAATCCAGCCAATCAAAGTTTTAAAAAATTCAGTTTTTTTTACAAAATGCAAATAGTGCACGTTAAATTAGTAATTATAGAATAAATTTTATAATTTTTTTATTTTATTTAATTTTTTTAAGTTGGCGCCTAAAACGTTTATAAGTAAAAATCAAAGAGGGCATTGTTTGTTTATACGTCAATTTCAAACTTCAAATTGTAAGTAATATTTATTTTAATTAAATATACACCTAATTTAACTATTTAAATACTTTTTTTATTTAAATTGTGCAATCATTCGTGAAAATATTTAAAAATAATTAATTTTAAGGTTGGCGGGAAAAATTTTTTTTTGAATTTGCATAAAATTTTTTTTTTAAATTGTTAATTTGTATAAACATTTTTACACCTGTTAAACACATGTTAATTGCAATGTTAATTACGATTAATATTTTTTAACGTTACTACAGGTTATTACAATTTAAAAAAGTTAGGTTAGAATCCAAGCCAAACAACGCCCAAGGCTTAAACATTGACAGTTGACAAGAAACTCACAATCACAAACGTCTTTAAATATTAAAAGAAAACGTATTAAACGCAAACTTAACTTATTTAACATAACTATAGTCAACAAATTATTTTAAATAAGTATCTTACAAGTGTGGTTATGTCGCAAGGGGATCGGTGCTGATAATGAAATTGTTTACAGGTCGATATGTCGAAAATACCAAAAGTTGAAGTACCCGGAAGCTCGTCTTCGTCTATAACTGTTTCGAACAATCTTGAATCTAACCGTGGGTTAACTCACGTGTACGACGACTTAGGACCCGATGAGTTAAAAAAGATTTACAGTGTGGACGCAGCTGATGTCGTTACTTTAAAAATTGGTGAGAAACACAAAAATTCATATTAAGCACTAATTTAGTTTGTTTCAGTTTTTTCTGTTGATGATCTTGATAAAGAATCGAGCACGTACGCTTTTAAGCCGCAGTTAGTACATCAGGTGTTCGGTTTTAGGTTAGTTAGTTTTAAAGTTTATTTAATTTAGTTTATAGATGTTTGTTTTAGCGACTGTTTGTTTGGTTATAAGGATCCCAAAATAAATATTTATTTGGCGGCTAATTCGTGCAAGGGATATTTTACTTTTACATATTCCGAAGAGATACCGGCTGGTTTGCAATATCCCGATCCGGATGATTTTATGCCAAAGTTAAAACTGTGGTTACCTGAAAATTGTACTCAAGTTAAAGATAAGTTTGTTAAAGTTGTTAAAAGAGAAGATCATACTAAAGTTTACGGTCAAATATTTCATACGTTCGAACACCGTAATGGTAAGTTTTTTGTAAATTTTTGAGTGGGATTGTGATTTAATTTGGTTTTAGCTGAGGATAAGACTTCTAAGTTCGTTGTGACTGAATGTGGTATTTCTGAACCTGGTTTTGTTGAGTTCCACGAACGCTTTCAGTGCTATTTTGTGTGGTTTATAGACGCTGCCAGTCAAATCGATACAACCGATCCAAATTGGATGTACATATATCTGTGAGTTTTTAAAGAATTATCACTAATAAATGCTAATTATTTATTTAACTATACTGGGTGTCCTAACGGTGTATGCATCAAAAGTTGTACGATTGGGCCCCCACTGTTGAAATTACTAGCAAAAATGAAATGCTTAGTTATAGCTGTCCTATAGGCGCACCTTCTGCTTCTTAAAGTATTTTTACAAGAAATTTTTCGACGTTTTGAGTCCAAAAATGTAAAAAAAAATTTTCGGTTTTTTGAAATCTACAGGTTGTCCAAAAATAAGGTGGTTATTCTGGGCGCATATTTGCAAATTTGGACCAAATTTATTTTTACTTGGCTATAAGATAGTACATGTGAGCTTTAATAGAAAAAAAAAAATTTCAAATTTTTTAATTCAAAATGGCGGCCAATAGAACGATTATCCCATTTTGTGGTTTTTCCCTTATAACTTGGCCGGTAATTAATATTATAAAAATTTCAAAACGGCATTGTATAGCCAAAATATAGGGCTTTCGCCCTAAAAAAGTCGATTTTCAAAATTGTTTTAAAATTGCCTACCTTTAAGGGGCCAAAGTAGGTCAAAATTTTGAAATGTATTTTCTCAAAATTCTCTCTGCCATATTTTTTCTTTTTTGGATATGTTACAGAAAACGTAATGCTCTATCGAAACTTAAATTTTTATCGAAATCGCTAGAGCCGTTTTGGAGTAATGATTTTTTGAATGTCAAAACTTTAAATATCTGTAATTTCTTTTGTAATAGAAATTAAAACTTGAAAATGGATATATGTACCAATCTCATGAATATCAATTATTTGACACTATTATCGGTTAACAAAACGCTTCCGGTTAAACCGGAAATTACAAAAATATTAAAATTTTTAGGAACACCCTGTATATTTTTAAATATTTTAAAAGCTCGTAAAATTAGCTATTACACGATACCAAACACTTTATATTTTGACTTCCGGTTTAACCGGAAATGGGATCAAATTTCTTAATTTAAATGGAACACCCTGTATATTATTACATATTTGGATTGCCCTTTCTATGGCGATTAAAATGAGGGGTTGGTCGATGGGTCTGTGATAGGTATGGGCCAAGATATTGCCCATTTTATACCAAAAACAGCACAACTTTGCTCACTTACCGACTGGGACATAACGAATTACAACTGCATTACCTACCTGAACTGCTGCATTTTCACCGAGGCGAAGGACGTATCTTATGCTCATTTTTGTATGTGCTCAAAATTTTCTAAGAGTGAAAAATTCTATAGTGATTAAGCTCACATTGTTGGGACAATCAGTACAGCCCAAACGATAGTTCTATAATGACTCAACTTTTAGATACGAGGAGAAAAAACTTGATAATGGTAAATACGGTAGATATCCAATTGGCTGTTGTACATTCTATAAATTTTATAATTATCCCGATAACATCCGTACACGCATTTCCCAAATGCTCATCTTACCACCATGGCAACGACTAGGCTTAGGAACGAAACTACTCGAAGCTATGTACAAATTAACCAAAACTCTACCAAACGTAGTTGACATAACAGGTTGGTTTTGTTACGATTAAAAACAACCTAATCTAAACAATGAACATTTTAAGTCGAAGACCCATGTCCCGAATTTGCGAAAATGCGAGATTTGTTGGATTGTAAGTTATTAGGAACGTTAGAAAGCTTCAAGTATCCAAAAATAATGCAAGGCTTTACTAAAGAAATGTACACAGAAGCGAATGATCTCATTAAAACAAACAAACGTCAATGTCGTCGTATATACGAGATTCTTTGTTTAAGCCAATGTAGGAATGAGGAAGATGCCGCAAAACTTTACGCTGAGATAAAACGACATTTCACAACTCCATATAAGGTAAGATCTGAAGTTACTCTTGTTACGATAATTATTTTATTTTAATTAAATTAATTTTTAGCGATTAATGAGCAAGAAGCGATTAGGAGCTCACTTTCAAAAAGAAAAAGAAAAGGAACTTTTGGCCGAATATAACGACGATATAAAGCTTCAAATGTCTACTTATTTGAGTAACCTTAATGAAATTGCAAATCGTCTTATCTCCAACAACGAAGACTGATCACGTCATTCTGTTATGTTTATGTTGCGTTTTTTAATTTTCAATTTCTTAAAAAGTTTATGATTGTAAAAAAAAATTTATAAAAAGGTGAGTGCGTTGCTCGGTGGATAGGAAGGTAGCTTCTAGTGACAAGGAATCTTGTCACTAGAGTGTGAACTTACTCTCTTTAGCAGAAGCCTTTTAGGCTGATTTGAAAAAGATAATAAAAATTTAAAAATTCTTTCAATATTTTTATTTTTCGATTAGGATTAAAAAAACACAGTTATTTTGATAGATATCCGTCATCACAACATTTATTAATTTCTTATATAAGGTACAGACAATTGATATAATTTTAATCATATACATTAATCATTATAACATTAATATTAGTACTATTACTATTATCAAATCTCTGATCAAATCTATACCTTGAAACAAAAAGCCTGCACGTCTTACAGAATTTAGGTAAAGTCTTAAAGTGAGCAGTGGCGGATCCAGAGAAGGTCAATTGAGGCGAACGCCTCAATAGCTCCCTATAAATAGTAACGCGAACGCCATTGACAACACTCAACTATTTTTGGAAAATCCTCTACTTTTTGCAAAATATCTAACTCCGCTCTTGGTTTATTATCTAGCTGAAACGCCCGTGTCAAAAGGGCATTAGTGCACCCTAAGAAAATAAACTGATTATCATCTTCATGAAATATTTCATCGAGCCTTTGCGGCCTTAAGTGACATTGGCAATTTGTTTCAAATTATAGATAAAATCATTATAAGAACTTATTCTACAGGACCATTAAGAGCAAAATCTGCTTGGTAATATTGATAATATGCAAACAAATCAAATTAATCAAAGTTTAAACGAGATCCGAGCTTTAAAGCAATTTTTGTTTATTTGCAGGTTGCCCATTTCAAGCGTTAGTTCATAATTTCGGAGAACAGCTTCAAATGTTTTTTTATTTTGAAATCATTTGATTTTCTCTAAGTCAGGATTACTACCATAATTCCAAAAAAAATGAGACCTTAATAAAGCTCAAATATTGGAGTGAAGGATAACAAAGTGAAATCATTTGATTCCCTCTAAGTTTAGGGTCAAAATAGTAAAATATGGAAGATAAATCATTTGATTCTGTCTAAGTTGGAAAATTAATAGCTCTCAAAGTAAAAAAATGGGATACTTTAAATAAAGCCAGAGTAAAAAATTATGTACAAAAGTAAAAAAATGAGTCAGTTTAATCAAGTTCGAATCATGAGGTTAGGGACAAAAAAGTGAAATCATTTGATTCTCTGTAAGTTTGAAATCAATAGTTTAAAAGTAAAAAATAGTTTAAAAAGAACTAAATGGGACACCTTAATAAAGTCGGAGTAAAAATTGAAGTAAAATTGTAAAAAATGGGTCACTTTAATAAAGTTAAAATCATGAGGGTGGGAGTAAGAAAGTTAAATCATTTGATTATGTCTAAGTTAGAAAATTAATAGCTTTAAAAGTAAAAAAATGGGATACTTTAAATAAAGCCAGAGTAACAAATTATGTACAAAAGTAAAAAAATGAGTCAGTTTAATCAAGTTCGAATCATGAGGGTAGGGACAAAAAAGTGAAATCATTTGATCCTCTGTAAGTTTGAAACCAATAGTTTAAAAAGAACTAAATGAGACACCTTAATAAAGTCGGAGTAAAAAATGAATAAAATAGGTCACTTTAATAAAGTTAAAATCATGAGGGTGGGAGTAAGAAAGTTAAATCATTTGATTATGTCTTAAGTTAGAAAATTAATAGCTTTAAAAGTAAAAAATGGGATACTTTAAATAAAGCCAGAGTAAGAAATGATGTACAAAAGTAAAAAAATGGGTCAGTTTAATCAAGATCGAATCATGAGGGTAGGGACAAAATAGTGAAATCATTTGATCCTCTGTAAGTTTGAAATCAATAGTTTAAAAAGAACTAAATGGGACACCTTAATAAAGTCGGAGTAAAAAATGAAGTAAAATAGTAAAAAATAGGTCACTTTAATAAAGTTAAAATCATGAGGGTGGGAGTAAGAAACTTAAATCATTTGATTATGTCTAAGTTAGAAAATTAATAGCTTTAAAAGTAAAAAAATGGGATACTTTAAATAAAGCCAGAGTAAAAAATTATGTACAAAAGTAAAAAAATGGGTCAGTTTAATCAAGTTCGAATCATGAGGGTAGGGACAAAAAAGTGAAATCATTTGATCCTCTGTAAGTTTGAAACCAATAGTTTAAAAAGAACTAAATGGGACACCTTAATAAAGTCGGAGTAAAAAATGAAGTAAAATAGTAAAAAATAGGTCACTTTAATAAAGTGAAAATCATGAGGGTGGGAGTAAGAAAGTTAAATCATTTGATTATGTCTAAGTTAGAAAATTAATAGCTTTAAAAGTAAAAAAATGGGATACTTTAAATAAAGCCAGAGTAAAAAATTATGTACAAAAGTAAAAAAATGGGTCACTTTAATCAAGTTCGAATCATGAGGGTAGGGACAAGAAAGTGAAATCATTTGATTCTGTAAGTTTGAAACTAATAGTTTAAAAAGAACTAAATGGGACACCTTAATGAAGTCGGAGTAAAAAATGAAGTAAAATAGTAAAAAATAGGTCACTTTAATAAAGTTAAAATCATGAGGGTGGGAGTAAGAAACTTAAATCATTTGATTATGTCTAAGTTAGAAAATTAATAGCTTTAAAAGTAAAAAAATGGGATACTTTAAATAAAGCCAGAGTAAAAAATTATGTACAAAAGTAAAAAAATGAGTCAGTTTAATCAAGTTCGAATCATGAGAGTAGGGACAAAAAAGTGAAATCATTTGATTCTCTGTAAGTTAAGAAATCAACAGTTTTAAAAGTACTAACTGGAACTCCTTACTAAAGTCAGAGTAAAAATATAAAAAATGGGTCACTTTAATCAAGTTGGAATCAGGAGGGAATATTCGGAATATTGAGAGTGGTTGGCAAAGAAGTGAAGACAGGGAAAGTAGGAAGACAGCAGATTGGAGAAAAGTTTGCAAAGTATCAGGGGAGGAAGACCTAGAGTAATGCTATGATGAATGGGACTGCCCATAGATCAAATAGTATGAAGAAGGAAAGCATAGAGATGCGTATATTCAGGATTAGTTAAAACGCTAAAAACTAACGATTATATTAAATGTTTATCCCAGAGAATTTCAATGGTGATTTAGCAGCGTTTTACAACACAGAACACCATTGGAATCCGTAATAATTTGGAGCTTTTTCTTCTTTAAGAGAATCGAACCCAAGAGTTATATAAACTTCTAAACTAAGTTCGCCTATTTTATTATTATTATTACTATTTACAGTAAGAGCAGAGGAAATAATTCCTAAGTCATCTACTTTGGATTGTATTTTTGCAGAACTGTCGCTTTGAGCAATCGAAATTAATAGCTCTCTTGAAAGCGTAAAACGTTTAATTTGAAATTACTCGGTTAAACTTTGATAATTGATAACAACAAATATTACATTAATACTTATAGAACACTCATAATAAATACCTATTACACAAAGCTTTTTTTTTTGTTTTTAAGAACGAATTAAATATTTTTAAAATGAGCTTTGTTTTTGGTTTTAACGTTTAACTACATAGTAGGGCATGTTTAGTTAAATTTAAATATTGAATTGCCAATTTTGCCCAAAACGGTGGCCCTGGTGAAAACTAGCGTTTTCAAATTACAGCCATAGGTGATTTTTCCTAATTCCTTCCACTTCTGCGTAAAAAACAACTAGTTTCGAGCATTTTCATTTATAAAAATTTTAAATTTTTCAACGAAAATACCCTCAACTAATATATAATTTTTTAAAGTTAATTTTACAGGCGCTTTATATCCCGGGCCACTTTAAATTCTACTTAATAATTTATTGTACGTCACACAGAGTTGTTTAAATTCAGTGCCGGTTTTCCTTTTAAAATCAAAAAAGGGGCGTGGATTAATAATAATTACAGTTGAACTGTAAAATTATTAAGGAAATATAAATTAATCAATTCGTTCTCTTTATCACACAATTTCAACCATCACAGCCTTATTTTTCATTTTCTTAATAGCACCCTCCCCCTTTTTATTTTAAAAGGAAAAAACACTTTAAATGTGTGCAACACTTGAATTTCTATTTAAACACTAACTTTAAATATTTTTAATAATTTACTTATTTATTTCAATTGAAAATATCAGTTTTTCCCAATACTTGATTTTTCCTGCAATTTTTTATAATTATTTATCTTAAACAATACCTAAGTGTGTTTAATGTGACAAGATTTGAAGTATTAAAATTTAATTATTCGTTGCAACTCCCCCGTTGCAAGGGGGTGCCTAAACCCCCCAACACTTTTGTTTTCAGACAACTACTGTATTTAAAAAAACAGTAGTTGTATTGGTGGCGTTATTTGAAAAGCTAATTGCCATTTTCTTCAGTACTTTTATATTATATTAGGGGCCTCATCAGCCGACGTTGGGTTTTTAAAATAAGTCCTAAAATTTCCCATCGTTGATAATTGTTCAAATACCTTTCAAATGGCAGTGAGTTTTAGCTTAAAGCCATCAAAAAGTGCAAAAGGTTGTTTTTGAAAGGACGATTACGCTCAAAATTCGATGAAGCACAACGTTATTATAAACCAAGAAGAGCCCCACATGGAATATAAGTAACGTTTTAGCTTTTAGGAAAGATTTGGACGTAAACGCTTTTTGAACAATTATTTACCATTAGAAATAGAAATTTTCAAAAAAATGGAAAATTCAAAGGCCTTTGGTGATGAACAAGTCTGAACTCAGTGTGATACCTCAATGGAAGTTTAAAATTAACATGCACATGCGCTTTGTTTGAAGGACCTAAAACGCGCATGCATCTAAGCAGTTGAAATTAATTTCACTTAATTATAAAATAAAATTTCGATGATTAAAAACCCGGACGGAAGCACAAGGAAGAAATTACGCTAAGAAGAAGACACGTTGTAAAAACTTAATTAAAGAGCGCTTTTACTAAAAACTTCCAGCCGCTCGTATGCTGCGCACACACCGCACCCTAAGCCTAATTGAGCAAAAGCTACAAACTAGACTCTACTTTAGTTAAAGCTAAATTACCTTCTTAAACCTAAGTACTTACATTTATTAAAGGGTCGAAACTTCACTAACAAATTTATCGATTTATCGAACGAATTAATCGATAAATTTCTTTTACAAATAAACATTGATTTATGATTACTAAATTAGTTAAAAAAAAATTTAAAGGACCCATTAAAAAATATTTAAATTTGTAGGTTGAATTGTAGACTATTTTACAATGGGCTAACCCTAAAGCCACCCTTAAATAAAAGTATTAAAAATTAAAATTAATAGTTTAAAATAGTCTACAACTTAAATAGTCGGTATTAATAGAACAAATCAAAAGTTTTTTGTTAAAATTAATGCCAAACTGAATTAATCAAAAGCTTTATACTCTTTATAATAGGGATGTAACGGATACGGTTTTTAAAAAAAACGAATAACGGATATTCAGCCGTGTGCTGTAAGGAACTGATTATAAATAACCTCAACGTTGAGTCGTTAAACGAAGATGGATATACGTCTCTTGCATTGTGTTTAAGGAAGATAAAAGACTCAACGTTAACGTTATATTATAACCAGTTCCTTACAGCACACGGCTGATTCTTTCAGAAAGAAAGAATTAGAAAAAGAAAGAAAGCCCCCAAAAATTAAACTCAAACAGAAAGAATATATTTTTTCATAAAAAAAGTAACCGGGCGCAGTTGTTAAGCTACTGACTCGGTTTGAAGAAATTGTTTAGGCCGGCGCTGGTAACTACTCCAAACTACCATGAAAAATGGAAATAATAAGTGAAAATCCAGGTATTTCTAGTACTTAATCTAAATTGTTATAATTTTATACTATTCGGTATAACCGAATATTTGGCAAAACATACCGGATTTCCGTTACATCCCTACTTTATAGTACTCGCTGAAGGGAAATTATATTACATTAATTGTGCGTTATGTCTAGGCATTTTTAGTTTTTCGTTACAATTGAAAAACCTCTGCCCTACCCGGAAAAAGAACTTGCAACCCTTTATGTACAAAGGAAGCACAAGGATGTAATTATGCTAAGATGAAAGACACTTGTAGAAACTTAACTAAAGAGCGCTTTTACTAAATTCCAAATTTTCCGTTACAGGCGCTCTTGTGCTGCGCACACATCTCACCGTAAGCCTAATTGAGCAAAAGCTACAAACTAGAAACTACATTACTTAAAGCTAAATTATCTTAAATCTAAGTACTTACATTTATTAAAGGGTCGAAACTTCACTAACAAATTTATCGATTTATCGAACGAATTAATCGATAAATTTCTATTATAAATAAACATTGATTTATGATTACTAAATTGGTTAAAAAAATTTTAAAGGACCCACTAGAGGTTTCAAAAAATATTTAAATTTGTCGGCTGAATCGTAAACTATTTTACAATGGGCTAACCCTAAAACCACCAAATTAAAGTAAAGGTTTACAACAAATCCTGCAAATTATTTTATTACCTAGCTTGTAGCTACACGAAAAAGGATCTATTGTCGTATGTATAAGGATCAATTATCCCTCTCGCTGTGAGGGATAATTGCATTTACTTCAATGAAAAAAGTATGGTAGGTTGCCTGACATCCTGTGACATACTGCATTTTTTTTAATTTTGAACAAAAGTAAAATTTAATTAAGAGAAAGCCAAAAAATTGGTACAGTAAAGATCTGTACTTTTTTATTGACTTTGTAATGGTATAAGTTAAAAGGCTTGAGGCCATGAGAGTAGTAGAGTAGAGTTGTATTCAAATGAGAAGAACCCACCAGTCTTACCTAACTCATTGGGCACAGAAGATGGCGGAAAGATTATTCAGAGGCGCTAAGACCGCACCTGCAATAGCAGTTTAGACTGCCCGGTCAATTTTAGCCTTTTGCGCGCGGGGTTCTCCTCGAATTAATATTACTTTACTTCAAGACCAGCGCGCGACTACTGGTCTCAGCGACCACAGTAAGTGCGCGCGCATTTATAGAAAATAGATCCTTTTTTTATAGGAATTAGTGGAAATTGACTGTAGAGAAGTATTTTTTAGAGAAGAACCCACAGATTAGAATTGTTTGGGCGAATTCAAACTTGTATTGAAGGTGCGGTCGCATGAATCTCGACTGCCTGAACCCTTCAGTATGTATTTGACGGGGCTCCTAAATGATCGCCACTTCTTGACGTAATGACGCTCTTCTCAAAGTAATCAAGCTCGACAGGTGAAAGTTTCAGAAAATTTATTATTTTTAACGTGATGAAAAAGTTGGTAGTGGGCGAAGGTAGCGGCTTGCTTCATCTGTGGAAATCGTCAGTTAATTTAAAAAGTACCTAATTGAAGGCAAGGATCACCTTCACCGAACATACAGAATATGTGAATATGAGCGATCACTGCACTTGAAAACGTTGGCTATTCGCTGAGAAAAAGGGACGGGCACATCTATGAGCGAACGTCAGAACAGCACGCAATTGGGCGTATTTGCGACGGGTGATTCTAATATAGATATTAGTTTTAAGCTAAATTAAATTTAAAGCGAGGTTATAAAACCTCAAAACTGATATTGTCTTCTAATTGAAATATAAAAGTAAATTATTAAAATGTATTTTATTAACATAAATTGTTTTAACATTATACACATTATAATGAAATTTTATTTCGAAATTTTTATCTATATGTATATTTAGTCTAAATACATAAAATAGAAATTTTTCGAAGTGTTCAAATAATTAAACACGTATTTAAAAACAAGTATTAATACTAAAAATAAAAATCACAGTTAACATTTATTAAATATTTAAAAAAGAAATAAACTACTTTGATATAAATTACAGTTCTGAATAAAAATGGCGTCATGCCAGGTGTCCACACGTAATAATTTGGTGGACGGATGTCTATACTATAAACATGTACTAACCCAATCTATGAGAATTAACAACATCAAGATATTGCAGACACCCAGCAAAGCTCATCAAGTGGGAAATTCAAAAAAAAAAATTGGTCCATTATTTTGCGTCGATGGTAAATTCAAAGCCAATATGCGGTAAATTATTGAAAAAAACTATACTAACACTTATTTAATACTGGATTCTATGTAATTGTCACATATCGTATCAAAAAAAAATTCAACGACTGACATAAGGATTTAATTAAAAAAAAAATGTCGAACTATCGTTTTTTGAGCATAAGCCACGAATTTATCACTTATAAAATCCTCATATTAGGTCTTGAATTAAAAATCATTCAGTCTAACATTTTCAATTTTTACCGTTTTTTCAAAACTATCATCTTTGCAATTGGTAACTTTAAAAAAATCCTTACCTAATATTATTCTTAACGAAACTTCTCAATCGAGCTGTAAAACAACCCTATTTGCAAAAATTTAAAAAAAAGCGCGAAAAAAGATCGCGAGCTTTGCTCGACGGTGGCCCAAAAGTGCGAAAAATTCCCTTCAATTAGAAACCAAAAATCACGTAAAAGTTGGAAGTTATTTTAGAATTATTTTAAACATACATATGGGTAATTTTTGGCGCCAAATTTGAAAAATATAGCTGTGATGACGTCCCAGCGGCATCCCTCGGTTATTTCGAGCTACCCCGACAATTACTTTTCCAAGGGAACGACTTTTAAGCGATTCCCCACTTGTTTCCAGTATTCCCTGGGATTCCCCACGTTTGTTTAATCATACAGGGTGCTTCCAAGACGAGTATTAATTTAACAATTTAGAAACCCGATTAATTTTGATTTATTTTCAAACAAAAATTTAAAAAAGTTGCATATTTTTTCATTATTCGGCTTACTATTGGGCCACCTTTCTAGATGTTAATGGCTTCAAAAGTTCGACAAATACACAAAACATCAAAAGCGGAGAACAAACACAAGACGTACAGTGGCAAGAATTAGCAATCAAAGTCTACATAGGAGTAATAGCCCTCTGTTCAAGGCGAGGGATTATCCACTCTCTGCAATCAATGTACAAAAATTGAGCAGTTAACTGTAGTTATCTGCAGTCAACTGCAGTTAGTGTACAAATTCAGAACAGTGGTTGACACCTCGATTAAAGGTTAAACTATATTTTGAAAAAGTATAAAAAATTACAAAAAAATTCAAAAATATATTTTTTTTGTTTTTTTAGAGGGCATTTTTTTTAAACTAAAGATTTGGCCAATTCGTGCCACTGTACGGCTTTGACGATGAATAACTAATTTTAAATTCAGTTTTACTTGGTTTCACCGCCGTTACAGAACCGCACCGTGACGATGAGTGCGCACTTTTCGCGGGTGATAACGAATGATAAAAAGCAAAAATTATTTTAAAACTTACTTATTTAAGTGTTTTTCAATTTGTGAGATTAAACCATCGACAAAAAATTACCAATCGTTTAAGACAATATTTTTTAAATGGACCCGGATATGCGTACGTTAAGCTAAATATCTCAATTTAATATAATGACGAATAAATTACTTCGCTTCCACGATATAATAGAGGAGTTTCTGCAATTAAATAAAAAAAAAAGTTAAATACGCTAAAGTAAAAAAAAAAACACAAAAAATGGTGCACAAATTTGAATTGGTTGCAAAAGAATAAAGATAATAAGCATTTGGTAACTTGGAAATATAAACAATTAACAAATATACAGTTATTCTAACTACATCAGTCGGACAAAACAAAATGAGTTGTGATGTTTTGATGGAGTAAATCACAAGCAAAAGGATAAACAAATCATAACTGGAGTATAATAATATAGTACACTCCGGTTGACGAATTGTAGAAGGTATGTGCGACATTTAAGCGGCGGTGAGGTTTGGTTCCACTGCCTCCATACCTTCAGGAGGCATACGAGGAGACTCATGTAAAACTCCATTAATCATCGTTCCAGTCAACAGTATAAATCGACGTTCGGTGCGGTACATGTCGCCTGAAGCAATATAAGCTTCGGTAGCTGTATGCATCGTTAAGAAGTTCTCCGTTAATGTCCACATTCCTGGTCGTCTGTTATGATATAATTTAGCGAACATATAAATATCGGAATGACCTTCGTAAATTAACTGCGATTTCACAGTCGCCAAACAACAAAACATCGCAGCTTCTGCACCACCAAACCTAAACAAACAACACTTAAAAAACAACAAACACAACGTGCAAATAATTACTTATCAATAACTACGACAGGACCTGCTTGAAGCCCATACTTAGCTTCGTGCACAATCCCTGCTAAATTCATCAAATCTGGTACGAGTGCAGTATGCGGCCAATCCATGTATTGCACCATACGAACGTTAAGCTCATAATCATCTTGAAGTGAGTGCATCGTAAAATCGCGAGTTATGAAATTATCGTACGGATTTTCACAAACAAAACCGACTTTGTAACTGTCTGTCGTAAGTAATTCGTCACCCATCGGCCAATATATTTCAAAATCCTAAATTTAAAATCGGTTAAAATGGTTTTGGGCAAAAAGGAAGGTTATGCTCAGAGCCGGGACTTCCCTTAAAATATAAGACTATTTTCAAACTCGTTATGCGATTAACTGGTTAACCACATATGGTCATTCGGTTGTTGTCGGTTAAAAAATGGTTTTTCGGTTATTGTTTTCACCGGTTATTAACACAAAGAAAAACCTGCCAACACAAACTAAGCAAAATCCAAAGATTGGCCTGCCTAGGAATAACTGGAGCAATGCGTACTACGCCTACATCAGCTATGGAAACAATGCTGAACCTCCCACCCTTACCTCTCACCCTCGGTGGTGAAAGTCGAAGCATTAAGCGAGGCTTACAGTCTAAAAACTCACTCCTCTATAGGAAGAAATGGGCAAAGACATGCCTCAATCCTAAGAGAGATGGAGGAACACCCCATACTTAGTATGGTGTCTGACAGAATAACCAAAGCATATACCATCGAAAAAACCTACGGAATTAACATTCCCACAAGGGAAGAATGGGAGGCAGACTCGTGTTCTACACAGACGGCTCTAAAAACCCAACAGGCACAGGAAGGAGCTGGAATCATCGGGGACAGCAAATTAAGGCAAGGGGCAATCTTAAGTCTCGGGGAGCACGTGACCGTCTTCCAAGCAGAAATTTACGCCATCTTAACATGTGCACAAATTCAGGTAGATAGAGGATATCACAACCACAGAATCTTCAAATCATCAAGCAGCCTTCAAAGCGCTGAACGCCTGTGAGGTGAGGTCTGGACTAGTAACGGACTGCATCCGCAGACTCAATGCGCTAGCGGGGAAAAAATTCGTCAACCTGGCACGGGTGCCAGCTCATGCCAATATACCAGGGAACGAAAAGGCAGACGGTGTGGCCAAAGACGGCAGCAAAATAAGACCCACTGGACCAGAACCAGCCTTTCGCATTTCTTATAAAATGACAAAGAGAGAAATAAAGTCACTTCTGGTGAAATGACACATTAAACACTGGAGAGAAACTCCTGGACAGGGACATTTTAAAGATCTACTGGAGAAACCCTCCGACAAAAGAACTCGCTCTCTACTCAGAATGAGCAGATGAACTATAACTAGCAACGGCAATAAGAACGGGCCACTGCCAGCTTAAAAAGTACCTATATACGATGGGACGCGAAGAAGACCCACTATGCAGACGAGGAAACTCCAATTCATCTTCTGCTACACTGTGGGGCTTTCACAAGAAGTCGTTACAGCATTCTCGGGAAAGAGAAGGTTCTCCAAAGAGAACTGGCTAAAGGAAGGGACCAAATCGGAGACGCACAACAGATCCGAGAGGTCGCGATGCAAGAAATCGCTAGGAACCAGCCTCAGAACTACAATAATAAATAATTAATGTTGTTAAATTGTTTGGTTAACATTTTGCAATATTTCCGGTTTTTGCTTGAACTAATTTAGTATCGTTCCCAGCTCTGGTTACGTAATTCGACCCTTTTTTTAAATTTTTACCTGGTTATCGATAGTGCTTATCATTACTATCATTTGTGCGTTGTGATCCCAAATCATTTGCCAAAAATCTTTGATGGTGTTACGTAGAGGGTGCGGAGTTACGATGAATTCGCGAAGATTATTGAAACCTTGGAGCCAAGTAGCGTTGATGTAATCGGAACCATCCTCACCTGGTTTTGGTGTTAAATGCACCCTTGAACTTTCGACGGGTTTAATATCACTTCTATTCTTTGGTACATTAATCACTTTATTAGCTGAAGTTAGATTAAAATCTTGGCACTGGAATGACGTTATTAACTGAAAAAGGATCAAATTACTTACTAACTATTAAAAATGAACGAAAGAGCTACTTTAAATTGAACTTCTAATGGTTTCCATTGGTCTTTGATGTTATTGGTGGTATTTGTTTGTATCGATTTTATGTAATTCGGCATTTCGTCCATATGAACATTAGTTTCGCCAGATTGAATGGCTTCTATTAAAGCATCGTGTATAAATATATACTGTTCTTCTGTTTGCACTAAAAAGTTCCTCTGCGTTCGAATATGTTGCAAAAATCCGTATATGTTAACTTCGCCTCTAGTGCGTATCTGTTTGAGCATTGCATCCAAAACTATATAAGTTCCAGTTCGACCCACACCAGCACTGCCGTGAAAAAATTATTTTTCAATAAGTGGTAAAAAATCATACACTTGGACTCTCAAATGACTTCTATATGGTGCATGACGGTTTAGCTATCGGCATTTGAAATGAAATACCGACGGTTGTATTTCAAATATCCATGGTTGAAGTTAAGTAGCGATAGTAGTATTTCAAATAGCTATAGTTGTAGTAAAAATATTAGTTTCATTTCTAAAGCCCATAGTTGTATTACAAATACCAAATGGGGTATTTTAAATACTGATGGTTTTAATTCAATACCGAGAGCTGTATGTCAAATAGCGAAGCGAGGGGTCAACCACTGTTCTGAATTTGTACACTGACTGCATAAATGCTGTGGCTGCCATTGACTGCAGATGACTACCGTTGACAGCTCAATTTTTGTACATAAACTGCAGAGAGTGGATTACCCCTCCTAGCGATGGTTATATTTCAAATAGCGAAAGTTGTATTGGCCGCAGTACACCATGTCATTTGGGAATTCAAGTGGCGGATTTCTTTTTCACGTCAAAAGAAAATTACCTGCAATGAACTATGATCGGGCCGCCATTCGCAGGGTTAGCATTTGCGGATTTTTTAACAAAATTCAATACGGGTAATGGATGATCGGGTGTACCATGATCAGGCCAATTTGTGTAATGATATTGATATACTATTCTTTCGGGTTGAATTTTTTTGCCCTTAACCTATATTTTTTTTAAAACAAACCAATTTCATTACTTTTGACTTCATTACGATCCCATTACTTACTCTAAGATGCTTAATTTCTAAAGTTCTCACAGTATATGTTGCCATTACGTCTTCTTTGACTAATCTAACTTGAATAATACCGTAAGTTTCAGTACCTTCCTTTGGCCAATACATATCACATTTTCTCTGAAATACATTTTTACATTCGTTAAACAAATTTAAAAAATGTCAATCAATAGGTTAGCATTTTTATTGCGCAAATTCTTCAACACTAGCGTAAGTGTTGTCATTTCTAATAAAAAGATCGGACACGATTCCGATACTCATGTGATACCAACTTTGTAAGTAAGCTAGGAGGTTTGATTATAGTCCAGTTAACAAACGCTCAAAAAAGGGGTGTAGAGGTCATGGAAGAGGGTGGAATTGTTTTCTTCAGAAATGTGTTCGGAGTAGCTAAGAGGTAAAAATATTAAAAGTCCCCGGGCATAGCTATATGGCTTAGGGCGGAACACTAGAACGGTCCCGTTTTTGGGGATTTCGCTTATTATCTCGAAAACGGTGGGTCCTAGGGAAAAATTATTCTTAGCAAAATGAAAGTTTATCAAATTTGCTACAAGATTGTTAGTATTCATTTTTTCTCTATTCCTTATAATTTTTGAGATATTAGCCCGCAAAAATCCTTTAATGTATGAAAACTCCGTAGGTACCAGTTGAAGATAAAATAGTTAACCCGGGAAAGGTTGCGCAGGGTCAATTCGACCCAGAGTATTTATTTTTATTGACTGTATTTTCAATTATCTTCAAAATTATTATTTATTGCCGAACACCAACTTGTACAACAAATTTTTGCACGAAATTTCTATTTGAACTAACGCCCTTTGGTTCGCAGTTTTACCTCCTAACTACTCCAAACACATTCCTGAAGAAAAAAATTAAACCCTCTATAATCCCTTCGTTATTTAAGAGACCGAGCAATTGCGCAATGAAAAAGCACCCTAGGATATTTGCTAATTAAGCTTCAAAATGGAAGGACCCAACCTACAGAACGCAGGCCGCCTTTGTTAATAAACAATAACCACTCTAAGCCATTAAGTAATTTCAATTGGCAGCGCTTCCGATTATATCGAAAGTAGCTATTTTAAATAGAACACCTTGTATATTTTCACATTTTTGATTAATTTTGTGCAAGTCTTTATCTACTAGTGATCTTGCACAGATCTTGCTTGGCCTGTGGTCAAAAAGGTTGGAGAGCCTTTAAAATTAACTGTAAAGGCAGAACCCTAAAGGTTACCCGTTTAATTGTTTTTTTGGTTGCACTTGTGACAAATACATCCAGGTTAAATATTAAAAGTAAAAAAATAAAAATTTTAAATTACTTTTAATCGCAGATACATAAAACATTGCTCCAGTGCTCAAAAGCTCGGACCATGCTGGATTTAAGGTAGAAAAAAATTATTAAAAAAATCGAAACTAAAACGTTAACACTTAAACATTCATAATTAGGTAAATTAATGCACAACAAAGTAACACTCGATATTAAAATATACCTCAATCGGAATTGATTCAACATTAGCAACTTTATTAAGATTATCAACTTTATCGAGGTGATCAACTCTATCAAGTTTATCAACCTGGAAGAGTACAGTCTAATAAATAATAAACAATATAAAACTATAGTCAATCTACTGTACTATTTTAAAAACCAGTTATCATGACAATAGCTTAGTCAACATACCCTTCCTCTTTCAACTAGATTAGTTATCATCACAATAATAGTAACCCTTTGCTCCCAAACCATTCTCCAAAAGCAATCAAACGTAGATGGCAACGGACCCTGTGTTCCGATATACGCTCTCGAACGTTGAAAACCATCGATGTAATTGGCATTTATATAATCGAGATTCCGCTTTTGGCCTGGCATGTACAAGAGGTGAACTCTACTATGATCATCTAACAAAACAAAAACCCAAATTACTAAACTACTCCACTACTCATTTAACAAAATTGGTTAAAACAACTCTTACAACCAAGCCCAATCCAGCTACTGGACAAAGCAAAATGGAAGGGCAAAATAAAATGCCCTTCCCAATGACGAAGAGTAGGAAGTAGGTACTAACTTCCAGCCCGTCCTCAAAGAGGGCGCAATGTGGTGTTCCCAATATGCAAAGTCAACATGTCTAAATCTTTATGGGAAGAGTTCCAGCTCATTCAACAAAACCGTTTAAAACAACTCTTACAACCAACGCTAATCCAGCTACTGGACAAAGCACAATGGAAGGCCAAAATGAAATGCCCTTCTCAAAGAGGAAGGGCAGGAAGTAGGTACTAACTTCCTGCCCGTCTTTAAAGAGGGCGCAATATAGTGTTCCAAATACGCAGTCAACATGTCTAAATCTTTATGGGAAGAGTGCCAGCCATAGTGGAGCAACGCAAAGATAACGGCAAGCACGGTTCGATTGGACTCAGTTATGCAGAGGACAAAAAGGTCATACAATTTTAAATAATTGTGCGCGTTTTAGTTTTCAAACATCTCACTAGAGTGACTGGTTGCTACCAAGCGTATTTTCTAGCAGTTCCAAGTGAGCAAGCCAACATGGTTCTGCTCTGTCACTCCATGGGAAAAAAAGGGAAAGGCAAGAGGTGTACTTAGAGATTGAATACGCTCGCGAACAAAAAGGTGTGGTAACCCGTCAGACGTCTTATCCTTGGTGGAGTCAAGTTTAGAGACGTAGAATTTCACCATGCGATTGTAAGCGTTAGCAATGGAGATTAAGGCCTAGGCAGAGCTGAAGTAGTTAGCCATAGAAAACGCATGTGGAGATGTCCAATCTAGACTTTGCTGCTACCAAGCGTATTATCTAGCAGTTCCGTCAGTTCTGTCAATCCACGGGAAAAAAAGGGAAAGGAAAGGCAAGAGGTGTACTTAGAGATTGAATACGCTAGCGAGCAAAAAGGTGTGGTAATCCGTCTGAGGCCCTATCCTTGGTGGGATCAAGTTTAGAGAGCTAGCATTTCAGCAAGCGATTGTAAGCGTTAGCAATTGAGGTTAAGGCGTAGGCAGAGCTGAAGTACTTAGCCATAGAAAACTCATGTGGGGATGTCCAATCTAGACTTTGCTGCTACCAAGCGTATTTTCTAGCAGTTCCGTCACTCCACGGGAAAAAAAGGGAAAGGAAAGGCAAGAGGTGTACTTAGAGATTGAATACGCTAGCGAGCAAAAAGGTGTGGTAATCCGTCTGAGGCCCTATCCTTGGTGGGATCAAGTTTAGAGCTAGCATTTCAGCAAGCGATTGTAAGCGTTAGCAATTGAGATTAAGGCTTAGGCAGAGCTGTACTACTTAGTCATAGAAAACTCATGTGGAGAAGTGGGGATGTCCAATCTAGACTTTGCTGCTACCAAGCGTATTTTGTAGCAGTTCCGTCACTCCACGGAAAAAAAGGGAAACGAAAGGCAAGAGGTCTACTTAGAGATTGAATACGCTAGCGAACAAAAAGGTGTGGTAACCCGTCTGAGGCCCTATCCTTGGTGGGATCAAGTTTAGAGAGCTAGCATTTCAGCAAGCGATTGTAAGCGTTATCAATTGAGATTAAGGCGTAGGCAGAGCTGAAGTACTTAGCCATAGAAAACTCATGTGGGGATATCCAATCTAGACTTTGCTGCTACCAAGCGTATTTTCTAGCAGTTCCGTCAGT
Organism: Malthinus seriepunctatus; assembly: GCA_963924605.1. Classification (NCBI taxonomy): domain Eukaryota; kingdom Metazoa; phylum Arthropoda; class Insecta; order Coleoptera; family Cantharidae; genus Malthinus; species Malthinus seriepunctatus. The sequence continues at coordinate 2,516,889 of OZ004605.1, forward strand.
TCTGTCACTCCACGGGAAAAAAGGGAAAGGCAAGAGGTGTACTTAGAGATTGAATACGCTAGCGAACAAAAAGGTGTGGTAATCCGTCAGACGTCCTATCCTTGGTGGAGTCAAGTTTAGACACGTAGAATTTCAGCATGCGATTGTAAGCGTTAGCAATGGAGATTAAGGCCTAGGCAGAGCTGAAGTAGTTAGCCATAGAAAACGCATGTGGAGATGTCCAATCTAGACTTTGCTGCTACCAAGCGTATTATCTAGCAGTTCCGTCAGTTCTGTCACTCCACGGGAAAAAAAGGGAAAGGAAAGGCAAGAGGTGTACTTAGAGATTGAACACGCTAGCAAACAAAAAGGTGTGGTAACCCGTCTGAGGCCCTATCCTTGGTGGGATCAAGTTTAGAGAGCTAGCATTTCAGCAAGCGATTGTAAGCGTTAGCAATTGAGGTTAAGGCGTAGGCAGAGCTGAAGTACTTAGCCATAGAAAACTCATGTGGGGATGTCCAATCTAGACTTTGCTGCTACCAAGCGTATTTTCTAGCAGTTCCGTCACTCCACGGGAAAAAAGGGAAAGGAAAGGCAAGAGGTGTACTTAGAGATTGAATACGCTAGCGAGCAAAAAGGTGTGGTAATCCGTCTGAGGCCCTATCCTTGGTGGGATCAAGTTTAGAGAGCTAGCATTTCAGCAAGCGATTGTAAGCGTTAGCAATTGAGATTAAGGCTTAGGCAGAGCTGTACTACTTAGTCATAGAAAACTCATGTGGGTAAGTGGGGATGTCCAATCTAGACTTTGCTGCTACCAAGCGCATTTTCTAGCAGTTCCGTCACTCCACGGAAAAAAATGGGAAACGAAAGGCAAGAGGTCTACTTAGAGATTGAATACGCTAGCGAACAAAAAGGTGTGGTAACCCGTCTGAGGCCCTATCCTTGGTGGGATCAAGTTTAGAGAGCTAGTATTTCAGCAAGCGATTGTAAGCGTTATCAATTGAGATTAAGGCGTAGGCAGAGCTGAAGTACTTAGCCATAGAAAACTCATGTGGGGATGTCCAATCTAGACTTTGCTGCTACCAAGCGTATTTTCTAGCAGTTCCGTCACTTCACGGAAAAAAATGGGAAACGAAAGGCAAGAGGTCTACTTAAGAGATTGAATACGCTAACGAACAAAAAGGTGTGGTAACCCGTCTGAGGCCCTATCCTTGGTGGGATCAAGTTTAGAGAGCTAGCATTTCAGCAAGCGATTGTAAGCGTTATCAATTGAGATTAAGGCGTAGGCAGAGCTGAAGTACTTAGCCATAGAAAACTCATGTGGGTAAGTGGGGATGTCCAATCTAGACTTTGCTGCTACCAAGCGCATTTTCTAGCAGTTCCGTCACTCCACGGAAAAAAATGGGAAACGAAAGGCAAGAGGTCTACTTAGAGATTGAATACGCTAGCGAACAAAAAGGTGTGGTAACCCGTCTGAGGCCCTATCCTTGGTGGGATCAAGTTTAGAGAGCTAGTATTTCAGCAAGCGATTGTAAGCGTTATCAATTGAGATTAAGGCGTAGGCAGAGCTGAAGTACTTAGCCATAGAAAACTCATGTGGGGATGTCCAATCTAGACTTTGCTGCTACCAAGCGTATTTTCTAGCAGTTCCGTCACTTCACGGAAAAAAATGGGAAACGAAAGGCAAGAGGTCTACTTAAGAGATTGAATACGCTAACGAACAAAAAGGTGTGGTAACCCGTCTGAGGCCCTATCCTTGGTGGGATCAAGTTTAGAGAGCTAGCATTTCAGCAAGCGATTGTAAGCGTTATCAATTGAGATTAAGGCGTAGGCAGAGCTGAAGTACTTAGCCATAGAAAACTCATGTGGGGATGTCCAATCTAGACTTTGCTGCTACCAAGCGTATTTTCTAGCAGTTCCGTCAGTTCTGTCACTCCACGGGAAAAAAGGGAAAAGCAAGAGGTGTACTTAGAGATTAAATACGCTAGCGAACAAAAAGGTGTGGTAACCCGTCTGAGGCCCTATCCTTGGTGGGATCAAGTTTAGAGAACTAGCATTTCAGCATGCGATTGTAAGCGTTAGCAATTGAGATTAAGACGTAGGCAGAGCTGAAGTACTTAGCCTTAGAAAACTCATGTGGGGATGTCCAATCTAGACTTTGCTGCTACCAAGCGTATTTTCTAGCAGTTCCGTCAGTTATGCAACACCCTGTAGAGATGAAAATAATTTTAGGTTATGCTCCTTAAGGAGTTGCTTAACTTTTGTATTTAAATGTTTGCCTTATTCCAAACAGCTAGGGAGCTATCAAAGACTGTCGTTTCAATGAATCACCCCAGGGGCGGGTGGATCTAGGTTTTTTGGAGCCCAGGGCTATTGAAGTCCAATAGGGCTCCATTTTTTGTTAAGATTAAGAATCTTTATAATAATTCAATTTTTGTGGCACCAAGCCCTATTAGTCCATATGTAGATCTGCCCCTGAATCCTCCTGTAGGAGGAGGAGGAACTTGGTTGTAAGACTTTTTTTTAACTAATTGTAAAATTCTGAGCTACAACAACTACAGTATTATAAGGAAACTTACAAGCAATAATATTGAGATATCTATTTTTCGCACGGTTTTCTTCGCTTTTGGAATGTTCGGAAGGGTAATTAAACTTATTAACTTGAATAGCTTCGTATTCTTTACTAAAACCAATATCACCATCAGCGTGTAATTCAGCAACGTGTGCTGCAAAAGCCTCTACAGTAATTGCTCCTTTATGCTCACTATTGCTAGGCGGAGGAGCATTCCATTCCAAACAATTATTTGGAATTGAACACGGAAGGTCGTCCAAATAATAATACGAATCACGAAAACACTTTCTAAAACTAAAGCAATTTGTAATAATTTGAAAAATTTGAAAAAGTAAATTTCTACCTCCAGATTACTAAAACCGAGCCTACTAACAAAACGGCCATGGCAGCACAACAAAGGCCTGCTATCATACCAACATTCAATTCACCAGTCGAGTATCTTAGAAATCGTCTTCGTTTTTCACATTTTTTCTGTATGTACACTTCTTTTAACTCCGAAGCATTTCCATAAATTAATTGTTCGGAATAGATTTTACTATACGTTGATGCGCTTACTTGCACTTTATATACTGTATCTGTAGTTACATTTATAAACGTGTACTAAAATTAATTTTACATTAAAACACATCATAATTAACATTAAAAATGCAAGAAATAATAAACACCCAATTTCAAAAAGTTGAATTGAAATACCCTGTACTTTTTGATTGATTTCGATAGCACTGTAATCGTTGGAAATAAGACAAATATTTAAATACAAAAGTTATGCAACTCCTTAAGGAGCATAATATAAAATTATTTTCATTTCTACAGGGTGTTGTATTAGTGCTAGGTGAGAATATTTTTTATTTTTTTAAATGGAACACCTTGTATATTTTTTTATATTTCGACTTGGCATTAAGTTGCCTACATATCGATATTAAAATGTTTTAATTTTTTTGCGGTGTTGCCAAGTTATTAATTTTTTTTCTAAAAAAACGCCCGCGACACGCGTTGTTTTATAAAATCGTACTAAAGCCGTTTTTCAAGGAATAATCTTAAAATTTTTTTCCTTAGTAGTTATGATTATCCTCTATAGGTGTACAATTTAAAAAGTTCGAAGAAATTGTACAGGGTGTTCATTAATGCGACCCAAAGTTACATATTTTTAAATGACAATAACTCGTTATTTCCAAATGGAACACCTTGTATATTTTTGCATATTTAGTATCTGAATTTTAGCAAGAAATCAAATATGTAAAAATATACAGGGTGTTCCATTTGAAAATAACGAGTTATGGACGTTTGAAAATGAGTAACTTTGGGTCGCTTTAAAGAACACCCTGTACAATTTAATTGAACTTTTTTAATTTCAACGCATAGGGGATAGTCCTTACTACTTAGGAAAACATTTTTGTTATTATTCTTTGAAAAATGGCTTTTGTGCGATTTTATAAAGGAAGGCGTGTCGCGGGCATTTTTTAGAGAAAAAAATTAATAACTTGGCAACACCGCGAAGAAATTAAAAAATTTTAATTAGGGTATGTAGGTGACTTAATTCCAAGTTGAAATATAGAAAAATATACAGGGTGTTCCATTTAAAAAAATTAAAATTATTATCGCCGAGCAGTAATGTAACACCCTGTAGAGATGAAAATAATTTTATGGTATGCTCCTTAAGGAGTTGAATAACTTTTGTATTTAAATGTATGGCTTATTTGAAACGGTTAGCTATTGAAAACGGTCATAACAATGAATCACCCTGTATAAAGAGTTAATGAGTGTGTCAAGTATAATAAACGAGCATTAATGGATTTAAATTAACATTTGTCCCCCTTCAAAATATTTAATTAATAACCTCCTCTTAGTCCCTGATATAAAAGCATCTTTGCATTTTTTAAAATTGAAAAAAAGAGTAACTAACCGACATTTCCAAATAATCCTTGTTGGTTGGAAGAGTAATACTTTCGTAAGGATAAGTTTCCGAGATATAAACGTAGATATAATAAAAATCGATAGTATAAAAAAAATGTGTCGGTCTTTCCCATTGAACAAATATTACGTCGTTTACTTGGCAAGTTAAATTAATTATACGAGGAGGACTAGGACCATCGATATCAGTTCGACTTATAACCGCATCGGAAGAATTTCCTAAATGCTTAGCAGTGTACGCTTTAACATAAATTGTGTATTCCGCATTAGGTTCTAAAATTAACAATAATTAATCTACTAGCACATCCAAAGAGAAAAAACTTACGTAAGTCTGTCAGATTGTAAACAACGTACACCCCTGCTGCCCATTTAAACGTCTGCACATCGGTGTGGTTCATGTACATGTAATAGACAAAGTAGCCGGTTATTATTCCATTAGGTCTATCGGGCTCGATCCAACTGAGTTCGATCTCTCGAGATCTTATTTCAAGCACTGTAAGATTTAGGGGTTTGTCTGGCACTGAAACAAATTTTAAAATTAAAATCAATTTGTGGAAGTAACAATAAAAATACCTAAAGGACCGGTCGTTACATTATCCGTAGTTGTATTTGCTATGTGTTGAGCAGCTACAAAAGCACATGTAGCCGTCAATAAACAAACAGCAGTGTAATGCATCTTTTAATAATTTATTTACACAAAAGCATTGAATAAGTTAGCACCTAACTAGCACTCGAAACAACCATTTCCATCTTATTTTTTATTAATTGTTTCATTTATAAAAATGTATTTATTGTTAATTACACACTTCCTATTTACTTGCATTTTATGTACTACAAATTTATTTAGCATAATAGGCCATGATAATTTGCACCGCCCTACCAGCACCGACATTGACTGTGTATAAAGAAGCGTCGGAGTGGGGTAAAAGACGTGTGTAGAGATGGACGAAATGAGCGAACCTGTTATTTTGGAACAGGTACGTGGTTACTGTTCCGTGGAACAACTCCGGGATTTTAAATATAACAGGTCTTGTAACAACTCCTAATTATTTTTATCTTTCTCAGTTCTTGTGCTTTCCTGTCTCAAACAAAGACAACCTCTCTCTTTAACGATTATTTCTATATTTTTAGCAGCATCGAAACGTATAGGAATCGGAACAGATATTTGGAACAGGTATTGCATTTGACTCGGAACAGGTCGGAACTGTTCCGCAAAAATTGCACTCCTTACCATCTCTAGACGTGTGGATCGGTCACCAACATTTACCGCCTATGCGCAAGCGCCACAATTTTTAAATTTATTTAACAATTCGCATCATTTTTAATTAATAATTCAAATTTAAATTACCCACAAAATAATTTAAAAACAACGGATATCACCATACGAGCAACTTTTCTCTCATGTCATTTTTCGCGCACTTTTAAAACTTTATAATTTAAATCTTTTAAGTAGTCAACGAACCAAAATAAAAGTTTCACTATTTTTTGAATAACTTCGCTTGTATTGGTCAAATCGGGACCAAAAAATTTTCCTTTTGTTTGTAACGAATCTCTCTTTAAAACTGCCTGGGTTAAAATAATTTATATTAATTTCCTAACCTCAAAAAAATTCAAAACTGTCGCTATTGGTGGGTCGTTGTTTTTTATAGAGAACTTGACTAATAATTAATGTTACGGTATGAAACTTTAGGAAGTTGTAGCTGATATAGTAACAAATCCATATTGCAAGTTGGGTCCAAAAATATTAAGAACAACGGCTAAAATTTCCATTTTGGTTCAAATTTTCTTTTTTATATTTGTTGTGAGCAATGAGGAAGATATGCATGATTTTTTTATATTGTAATATAATTTTTATATAAAATTTTATTATATACTTTTTAGCGCTCAAATAAGCCCAAAAAAATATTTACTAGTTCCCTTTAACCCTCCATCCAACGGGTGGGTCTAGAATCACACGAGCCAGCGGGTGAAGCCTGTTACGCTCACTTTATATCTATAGCTAAAATATAGTAAGAGTGCAAGAATTGCACTGAAATTTTTTTAATTGAAAATATACCTTATTCTTCATTATTTTACAGAAGAATTAAAGCGTAGGTCCTTTTGTTAGTTATTATTTTTTAATTTTAAATTTTTTATCCTTTTTTGACATTTTTTATTGAAAACTATTTTTTATGGACATTGAAGGAAAATAAAGTTGATTATCATAATACATATTTAGTATATTGATCAAATAAGCAGAAAATTACAAAAAAATTAAATTATAAAATACTCAACACAAACTGCAAGGGCCTAAACTTCACTGAAATAGCAGGCTTCAATGTACTAAATACATAACCAAGCCTTACAAAACTGGAAAAATAATAAGAATTTTTGCTTATGTTGCACTTGTCACCTAAACAAAAAATTTACAAACAAGCATTGAAACTTAAAACCAATTATTTTTTATGGTCTGCAGATTAATTTTGCGCTTAAATAATGCTTTTATAACAAAAATAATCGGTTATCACAAAGTTACACAAACCTACGGGTGAAGCCTGTCACAACAAACTGTGTCCTAGAGGATTCATTTTTTGAAAAAATTTGAAAAGCAAATGCGGATGATATGAGTTATTACAAGTTAAGAAGGTAGATAGAATATTACAGTAAAAAGTATTTCTTTTTTTAAGTTACAGACAATTTTTACTTTTGCTTGCACTCACAGGCTTCACCCGTTGAATGGAGGGTTAAAAGTAGGCGTTTCGGGTCACCCCCGTCGAAATTCGACTAAGTAATTGTAGAGATGAATGTGTTAGAAAAATGAAATTTTCAAAAATTATTATAATGCACTTCCTACCTACACCGATGATTGTTTGTTAATTTATTATTTTAAAAATATTTATGAAATTGGTAATTTGAAGAAAATAATTAGTGCTGACATATCTGGGGGTCGACAGCTTCAATTTAAAAAAAAAATAGCAGTTACCCCCGTCGAAATCGACGAAGTTTTTGAAGATATGAAGGAGCTATGACTATTTTATAAAAAAAATTAAGAAAACTAACCTTAAAGATAACTAAGCCAAAGAGGACAACATAAAAAACCGTCTCAAAAATACAAAATTCACAAAAGTACGAAACGTAATTAAAAATGCACGCACCAACCTGACCATATCGCGTATTAGAAACGTACTGGTCGAATAAAAGTATTGAAAATTTTATCACCACGACCAAATGTATAATGTGTGCCTTATCGTATAAAACCAAATACTATCTACATTTATTCTCATTTATAATTTTTAAAATTGGATTATTTTAAATTATAAAATTGATTATTTTATTATGTATATTATAAAATATAAAACAATGTATGTAATTAATAATTTTGAGAAAAAAATTAGTGGTGACATATCTGTGGGTCAAGAGCTTCAATTTAAAAAAAAATCATCAAAATCGGTCTAGTAGAAGTACGCTAAAATTAGCGGAAAAGAAAAGGCTTCGCGTTTTAAATATATTGATTAAGAAAGTTGTCATTTCCGGTTAAACCGGAAGTCAAAACATAAAGTACTTAGTATCATGTAACAGCTCATTTTACGAGCATCTAAAATATTAAAAAATATAGAAGGGAAAAACTTCAAAATGGGACAACAGTTGCAATAGCCGCCATTTTGAATTAAAAAATTTGAAATAATAACTTACGCCTTTATTTACAAAAATTCGCCCAAAATAATAAAAGTAAAATACGAGTAGTAAAGAACGTTAACAATTTTTGAAATCTAGACAGTTCCAAAGGGATTGCACTAGCGTTTGCCCGTGCCCACGTTCAATCCTTTCATCTCTGCATCTTCCGCTGCCTTTAACGTGTACAGTCAGCCTCACAATTATTGGCCACCCTGGCTATACGTTTAGCACGAATTGTGGATGTAACCATAATAAAACCCCATACTTAAATTGAGGGGTAACTTTATTTTGCCAACAAGTAGTAAATCAACAACCTCCCCATCTGTCCTTTTGTCGTTGTTGGCTAATAACCACCCTGGCGTATAGCCCTGGTGGGTGGTTAATAATTGTGAGGCTGACTGTACCCGTGTGCGTTTTTCGGTACTTTCGCGGACGACAGCGTTTACCGGCCACTATTCTGAGGGTAATTAAACTACCAAAGAGATCCAGGATCGGCTCTAGTAAAAGGTGTAAGATCATCAATTTAATTTAATTTTTGAAAAATTCAAAATATTTAAAAAATTGAAATTTTTGTAAAAATCATCAATTTGTGAAAAAATTTAAAATTTTTGAAAATAGCAAAATTTTTGAAAAATCAATTTTTCTAAAAAATTCAAAATTTTTGAAAAAATTCAAAATTATAGAAAATTTTTTTTTGAATGAATCCAATTTTTTGAAAAATTCGACCAGTTTCTGACAAAAATCAATTTTTTGGAAAAAAGGAATTTTTCCAAAAATTTTCAAATTATGAAAAAAATATTTTTTTGGAAAATCCAAAATTTTAATAAAATCTTATTTTTTGAAAAAATGAATATTTTCAAAAAAATATTAATTATGTAAATTTTTTCAAACATCTATTATGCTGTTTAAAGACTCAATTTTTGAAAATCTAGACAATATAAATCAGAAGAAAATGTCATGGGCCTCCTAACTATGATAAATGAACTCGTGTGGATTTACAAGCTGTTCGTAAGTCCATCAATGCTTCAACAAAAATGAAAAAAGGAAACCTAAAGTTCAAAAGTTCTATAAAATCCTGTAACTGTAAAAAATATAATTCTCTTTTTAGTAAAATTTGAGAAATCTAGAATAAGCTCCACTAGTGGTCTAATAGATGGCAGCATATGGAACATTTATTTAAATTTGGGTTTCTTTAGAGACCTTTGAAAACTCACTTTCATTATGATCGACATTTTAAAATTTGTGTAATAAATTTTATTAAAGTGAAACTGGAAAACCCCAATTTTGAGTAATAAGTTTAATGATAAAAACACTTTATCATATCATTTTTAAAGCAATTTTGTATATTTATGTAAAAATTTAATTTATTGCTTTGTTTCATATTTTTGACATCTTATTATTTTAAATAACCTAAGGGCTTAAAGGTCGTTTTCCTGTGATGTATGATGTCGTTTTTATTTCTCATTACTTAAAAAGGAAAAAATATATTGAAAAGGCAAATTTTGATAAATCTCTCTTTTGAAATCATTTTTTTTTTAAAAATCAGCGTTTATTAAAATCGGTTTTGACGTCCCCCCTTCGCGCAGATTATAAAAAAATGTAAATGTGATTAAATCGGCTTACCGTTACTTCTAGATAACTGAAGCAAAATTTTAATTATTTAAAAAAAAATAAAGCGTAAATTTCAATAAAAGTTTTGCAAATTTTCAGTTGAGCTTATATTTATTAAAAATAATCGCGTATTCAAATTTTATTTATTTTTTTATATTAATAAAAATGACATCCGTTTGAACACTTTGTAAAAAAAAGTAATTCGACAAAATTAAAGTGAAAAAAAATTATTTTTGAATCAGTTTTCCTTTATTAAATTTAAAACCTCATAAAAATTTGAATAATATTCCGTTAATTTTCAACACCAATAACGTAATGAAAAAAATGCGCACCAATGATATTAAATTATTCAATGCCCAAAAAACCAATTCCATATTTAATTTGAACACTCGTACAAATAAATAAATTAATAATTAAATTAAAAGGCTATTAATCACAAACATGGTCCTACGAGCTGCATTTTTAGTTAAAGTTTAATTGGTCCTGGTCCTTCGATCTGGATTTTTTGTTTTGTTATTGGTTTAATATTTTGAAAGAAGTGTAAATGGAAGCTTTCTTATACGTCTTGAAAGAAAAACATACAGCTAGTAAGAAATGCTATTCAAAAAAGCTCTTGCCGTTTCTCGCCTTTATTCAATGACCTTACATATTTCAAAACCTCACGCTGGGTGAAGAATTTTATATTTAACCCCTAAAATTTATTTCTTTATTTTACACTAACTTTACTTTTATTTATTTAAGTGTACAAAACACGGCGGGCTAAAATAATTCTTCTTTATATCTCTAATGTGGTCGTTAGTTTTGTTCTTTTGTATTTCGATCCGGATTATCAAGAATCATTTATAACGAAGGTTTTGTGTTGGTTTAGACATACGCACTATGTCCATCTTCTGTTATATTTTTATTGTTTGTTATTGTCGAAAAAGGGGGGGGGGTAGTTTTCCCATGCGCTCCGACACTCCCTGTTTTTGAGAGAGTGTCTGGTGTTTAACAGTTCATTAAGGCCGAGTATTTCAATCGATCCTTAAACTTAAGTACGGCGTTAAGCTGAGCTTTACTACACATTAGTGTATGTATTTCTATTGGTTGAAGGTCAGTTTAAAGCTACACTTAAGTTTAAGAAGGCGGTTTCTAACGAATGGGCGGGAAAGTTCATATTTAGACATTCCGCTCGTAACCGTTAGCGACTTTAATATCCTGTTGATATCTCAAATAGTCTTAATTCCTGATAGGGTAAGGTTCAAACAAGGCAATGACATATTTGTATATAGAAAATTATTATATTAAAATTGTATATAGTCCAATTGAAATTGTTGTAATTAAAAAAAACAGAGGATGTTTGTTTTTACTCAACATCCTTTGTTTTTTTTAATCACACCAAGTTCAATTGGAATTTTTTCCCTAATTAGGCTCTTATTTCCTATATACAAATATGTCATTGCCTTCTTTGAACCTTCCTCTATCAGGAATTATGACTATTAGTGATATCAACCGGATATTAAAGTCGCTAACCGTTACGAGCGGAACGTCCGAACGTCTAAATATCAACTTTGATGATACCACAAATAGTTATAATTCCTGATAGAATAAGGTTCAAAGAAGGCAGTGACATATTTGTATATAGAAAATTAGAGCTTAATTAATGAGAAAAGTCCAATTGAACTTGGTGTAATTTAAAAAAACAGAGGATGTTTGTTTTTACTCAACATCCTTTGTTTTTGTTAATCACACCAAGTTCAGTTGTAATTTTTTCCCTAATTAGGCTCTTATTTCCTATATACAAATATGTCATTGCCTTCTTTGAACCTTATCCTATCAGGAATTATGACTATTTGTGATATCGTTCGGATATTAAAGGTGCTAACCGTTACGAGAGGAATGTCTAAATATGAACTTTTGTTAGAAACCGTTCTCTTAACTAAGGGTCGATTGAACCACTCGGCCTAAGGAGCGGTACTTTCAGTTTCGGTTAAGATCGAGTAACTTCAAACAGGCACTGTACAGCCAAAATATAAGGCTTTCGTCCTAATGCGTCGATTTTTAAAAATTGTTTCAAAATGACCTACGTTGAAGAGCTAAATAGGTAAATATTTAGAAATGGATATTCTCAAATTTTCTTTGTTATATTTATTCTTTTCTTTGGATATGTTACAGACAACATAATTCGCTATCGAACTTTTTTTTTTTTATTAAATTCTACAGAACGGAATCGGAGTTATGATTTTTTGAATGTAAAAATTTTAAAAATCTGTCATTTCTTTTGCATTCAAAATGAAAACTTGAAAATTCAAAAATTTATTAATCCTATGAATATCTATTATTTGACACTATTTTCGCTTAAAAAACGCTTCTGGTTTAACCGGAAATTACTATAATATCAATTTTTTTAGAAACACCCTGTATATTTTGAAATATTTTAAAATGTCGTACAATAAGCTGATACAGAATATAAAACACTTTATATTTTGACGTCCGGTTTAAGCGGAAATGGAAACAACTTTCTTAAATTAAATAGAACACCCTGTATATTTTTCAATATTTTGAAAGTTAGTAAAATTAGCTTTCTGATGATATAAAACAATATATGTTTTGAACTCCAATTTAAATCAAATTAAAAAAAATATAATGGCTTTTAGCCAGTTTATACACAAATATTAAAATTGAGAAAGCAGTTTAAATCACCCTGTATAACCAAATTGTTGAACTTGATTAGTTTTTCCATTATAAGTTTATAAATAATATCTGAAATTTGATGAAATTTTCTAAAGCTTCCAACTTTAAATGAAACCAAATTAATTTTCGACTAAAATTGCCTAATTATTTATAATATTCTATATGACATTACTTTTTTTATATTTTTATTCGTATTAAATCCAACTTTATTTTATTGTTACTTTTACAACAGTTCATAAAAGATGTAATTTTTGCGCAAAAGAATATTTATGGACTTTTGCAGCTTTAAACACCTTTAAAAACACCTTTTTAATCATTTCCACAAATTAATATTTTAAATTGCCCCACTTTATTTCTTACATTAAATTTATAGGTTATACTAAAAATAAGAAAGGGATATCAAATTTTCATTAAGGTCCTGTAAACCAGCTAATGCTGTGTTCATAGCTCTTTGAAATGTCGATGGTGCGTTTTTCAAACCAAAAGGTATTCGTGAAAACTCGTAATGGTGAGTAGGTGTAGAAAATGCAGTTTTGTGCATATCTTCTTCTTTCATAGAAATCTGATGAAAACCAGACGCTAAGTCTAAAGTAGTGAAATATTTAGAATGTCCCAATTGGTCGAGGATATCTTCAATGTTTGGAAGAGGGAAAGCATCACTAATTGTTTTTTAATTTAACTTCCTATAATCGATCACAACTCTCCATATCTTAATTCCACTTTTCAGTCACACAAAACGTCAGCAATAAACGATGCATAACAACTTGAACAACCAAGGGCTTCACAAGCCCTACACTAGCGTTAAGATGAGCTTTACTATAATTTGGTGCATTTCTATTGGTTTAAGGTCAGCTTAAACCTAACTTAAATTTAAACCTCCATTAAAAGACTCGAGGTTTACATTTAAACACTCTGGTAACGTTTGGTGATTTTGGTTTTATTTGTCTTTCATGGGGGGTGGTTCAGGGGTAAAAAATAGGTTTAAAGCAATTAACAGACATACAAATACAGAGCTGACAAGTCAAACAGAATCTCAGGCTTACAAACAAAATGACTAATCAATTTAATCAAATAGTTAAAAATTGATTAATTAAATTAAAAAATTGATTGATTGATTGGTTATCAGAATTTTAACGACCACTAATTGTTACGTATTAATTGTAGCGAAATGAGGTGATTAAAACCTTAATTAAATTTTGATTCGTAATTTATACGTCATTTTCCTTTAATTGTATAATTAAAAGTAATTTTTTTTTAAATAAAATATTTTATTGCATAGTAGTTACTTTTTGTATCAAAACCTTGATGAATAGTAAAATTTGTGTAAATAAAAACATTAATTTAACATTTTATTTATACCGAACACGCAGAAAACCAGAGGGATTAATTTAGGCAATGGATTTACTAAACCCTTAGTTGGTGTAACAAAAGTATAAAGCCTTTCATTGATTAATTAAACCTTTACATTTTAAAGTAAAATTTTATAAATGAGCTCTAAACTGTGGTGGCTCAAAAATTAATATTTAATTATTGTTTTGCACTTTGGTTTTACGCAAATATACCAAAGCTATAAATAACAGACTGCACAGGCAACATAAAGAATGCTTTTGGTCTCGTTTTTGAGGTTTTCGGTTATATCTCAAAAACGATGGGCTCTAGAGAAAAAATTATTCTTAGCAAAATAAAAGCTTATTAAATTTTCTACAAAATTATTCAAATTTATTTTTTTCTGTTCCTTATAGTTTTAAAGATATCCGCTCGCAAAAAAACGAAAAACGTGAAATATGTATGAAAAATTTTTTTTCATACATTAACGATATTTTTGGGCAGATATCTCAAAAAATATAAGAAATGGAGAAAAAATAAATAGAAACAATCTTGTAGGAAATTTGATAAGCTTTCATTCTTCTACGAATAATTTTTTCCTAAGACCCACTGTTTCCGAGACATAAGGAGAAACCCCAAAAAGTGACCTTTTCAACCCCTTCCCTCTATTTTAGCCATATAGCTATGACCCGGGTCTTAGGGCATCTTTAACAAGTTTTAGACTTTGTTACAATCTTGAAAGCTTCTTTAAGCGGCCTTTGAAGTCCCTTTAAGAAGTTTTGATCTCTGAGAAGCACTAAGAGCCTCCTTAAGATTATTAAAAACCTCTCTTCCATCTCTCTCGTCAAATGAGCGGTGAAAACGCAATTTAAACACTCAGTATACAAATTTCAGTTTTAAAATTTTTTTTAAGGGTAAATCAACTTAAATTATTTTCACTTCACAAACTCCCCTTCATTTGTTTAAGTTCATCCTCAATGATTTAAATTTTTAGTACTTACGTAACTTATTACACGTAGAGGGGATTTTCGTAAAAATAACGAAATTTATTATTAAGTCGCGTTATGAGCACTTTGCCACACTTTTACTAAAAAACGCCAATTTGTTGTGTTTTATTTTGTGTGAGCAACCCTCACAAGCGACTACTCGCGTAAAATTTTTTTTACATTTACTCTTTGGTTAAGGGTTAAAGCTTGCTGTGTACTCTTATAATTATTCATTCTTATAAAATCCACAATAATTTAATAAACAAAAATTAAATTCCCTTAAGAGTTAGGGTTGAAATGATTTTGAGGATCTTATGGAGAGGGTTGAATAAAAATTGTTTAATGGTATTAGTTTTGGGGAAAATGTCAGATTTGATGAAGGGTGATTAATAATTTAAATAAAAATTTGTTTGGTAATAACAAATTTATTAAATAGTTGATTATTTGAAAACTAAATTCGTTTTAGTGTAGTTTACACTGGCCGTTTATTTCTCTCTTGATAATGTAAACTTTGATAAGCTGTGCTGTATGTACTGGTAAATATTAAACTAAAGAGCGATATACCAATATAAAAACGATACTTTAAAGATTAAATATTCCCTTATTTTAAAAGAGAACGAATATGCAAATTTTATAAAAAAGATGAAAAAAGAAGAAAAGTTATAAAATTTAATTTACCTCTACTTTCTTTTTATTTTTGTTTATTTTTAATTTAATTAAAATATCCCTTTTTTATAAAATTTAGTTTATACCTAATTTCAATAATTAAATTCTCTGTACCTACTAATATTTTTAATAAATTGGAAACTTTTTTCATTAAAATAATTATTTTAAGTGCCATTCATACTTTAAAAAAAATCATCAAAAGAAAAATGAAAAAAACAATGATAAAGAGTCATCAAACAAAATGTTAAAATTTAACGGTTGCCAAAGTCGGATTGGGGAATCGTGTGGGGTAACGACGCATTGCATATCATCAAATATCATCAAATGCATATCATCACTTTGACTTTTGACTAATAATGGCTGATGAGTCAGCTATGATCTATTATAGTACTTCGTTGTATAATATGATACTAAACAAGCCACAACTGTGTGTTTCTATGAGTCACCACTACAGAGCGCAAATAACATCAAACATCACTTTGACGTTTGACTCAAAATCTCTGAAGATTCAGCTATGATTTATTATAGTACTAAGTTACTACTATATTGTCGACTGCTGAGCGCGAGCGTATATAGCTTAAGCAAGCGCTTTCCACGGTACAGTCTCTACTACTACAGAGCGCAAATAATATCAAACGTCACTATGACGTTTGACTAATAATAGTTGAAGAGTCAGCTATAATTTATTATAGTACCCAGTTTTATAATACGATACTAAAGAAGCCACAACCGTGTGTTTCTATGAGTCACGACTACAGAGCGCAAATAACATCAAACGTCACTTTGACACGTTTGACTAATAATGGCTGATGAGTCAGCTATGACTTATTATAGTACTTAGTTGTATAATATAATACTAAGGCTGAGTTTTTCATTGGGAGTTTAAACTACGTTCCATCTGAACGAAGATTAATCTCATGCGCTGTACTTTTACTGTAACGTATACAAGTTACCGCGCATGATCTTGAACCTAGTTCAGGTGAAACGTAGTTTAAAGTCTCAATGAAAAACTGAGCCTAAAGGAGCCACGATGGTTTGTGTCTATGAGTCACGACTAAGTGTAGTTAGAAATAACGAAAATAACATCAAATGTCAAAGTGACGTTTGACTTATAATGGCTGATGAGTCAGCTATGATTTATTATAGTACTCAGTTGTATAATACGATACTAAAAGAGCCACAACCGTGTGTTTTTATGATTCTCGACTACAGAGCGCAAATAACATCAAACGTCACTTTTACGTTTGATTAATAATGGCTGATGATTCAGCTATGACTTATTATAGTACTTAGTTGTATAAAATGATACTAAAAGAGTCACGACTACAGAGCGCTAAGTTACTTGTGCTCTGTTTGGATGATTTTCAATTGATGTTAATTAAACTTTGACGTTTGAGTAAAAATGCCTGATGATTCAGCTATGATTGTTTATTTCTATGAGTCACGACTAAGTTGCCATTGCGTGTTAAAATCGTCTCCTGTTGGTTATTATCTATCAACAATCGCTCCGCGATCGACTTGTTGGCTATTCTTGCCTTAGAGGACACCTCAACCTTTGATGTGGTCGTACCACCTGAGTTCTTAACAGAAGTGTCTCCCTGTACCCTGATCTTTAATATACGGGGATAGCTTCTGTTCGTGAGTTTGGCTGGTGTATCCTCCTGTTATAGACGATTACAACTCTAGATCAATGATCTAGGCTTATTAAGAAGCCAATAAAGTATGATTGTGTGCCTAGAAAGATAAAATGGAGGTTAAATCCAAGTGCCCTAAAGGACACCTCAACCTTTGATGTGGTCGTGCCACCTGAGCTCTTAACAGAAGTGTCTCCCTGTACCTTGATCTTTAATATACGGGGATAGCTTCTGTTCGTGAGTTTGGCGGGTGTATCTTCCTGTTATAGACGATTACAACTCTAGATCAATGATCTAGGCTTATTAAGAGGCCAAGATAGTATGATTGTGTGCATATAGAAAGATACAATTGAGGTTAGATTCAGACAGACAATAAGACTTAATAGTCATAAGAAGGAGCCATAAGGCAGACAGAGGGAGAGATAGATGGCCCAGGCAGAGGGACATAAAGAGGAACAGACTAAAGTCCCGTCCACACACACACAGGTTTTACCTTCCAGTTTGGCATGTGCAGGCCAAACGCTTGAACAGTGTCCACACGCTCCAGTTTGGCCTGTGCAGGCGGCCGACACACCTGCCTGGCCTTAAGGGATATACAGAAGGACAGACAGATAGGCAGATGAACGGGCGTTTATAAAAATATGGATTATTATTTTATTTATGTGTTATTTTCTAATTCGTGGTAGTTCTGTGATGCTTTTTAACCATTCTTTATTGTTTGTTTTCTTAAACTGTTTCTTCAACTTTATCGTTTTATCTAAAATAACTCTATCAAAACTAAAAGAATAAAAGTTGACTATGTATTATTTGTAATAATTTTGTCGCAATTTTTGTTTTTAAGCACAAATTGTTATTGTAAAATAACTGTTGAATTTATTTATTATATTATTATTTTATTGTTATGGGAGAAAATCGGTCTGCTTGGATTTACAATCAATTTGTACGATAGGCAGTAATGGAACCAGAACAAAGATAACTATAAATACGACCCAAATGCAATCAGCACCAACTGATCCTAACAATCGAACCAAATTTTCTACACGACCTTATTTAAACTAAATTTAATAATAAATTTCTTTTTTTTTACTTACATCCTTCATCTGTCATGCCAAACACTGAACAAGCTGGTCCTAGTCCTTCGGGATTCAAGACTTGCAGAGATATCCAATATTGGGTGTAGGTTTGTAAGTGCCCTATTACATAGGTCTGTAACAAAAACTACACATTACATTTTTGAAACACTTCATTCTAACTTATTTTAGTGTATAAACCGGGCCTTTAAACCCCGGCAAAAAGGTTTTAACCTTATTTCTCCGCAATCATATTCAGATTTAAAAAAAAATGTATTTGATATAAATTTCCATTAATATTAATCATCAATTAATCAAATTATTATTAAGTAACTGCAAAAGATATAAAGTGGGCCTTTAAACCCCGGCAAGGTTTTAACCTTATTTCTCCGTAATCATATTCAATCTTTAAAAAAATTATTTCAAATATTAAATATTAATCATGATCATGAATTAATCAAATTATTATTAAATAACTGCAAAGGATATAAAGTGGGCCTTTAAATCCCGGCAAGGTTATAACCTTATTTTTCCGTAATCTTAATCTCATCTTTAAAAATTAATTTGAAATGAAGTTTATTAAATATTAATCATTAATTCAATAAATTATTATTAAATAACCGCAAAAGGTATAATATGGACCTTTAAACCCCGGCAAGGTTTTAACCTTATTTCTCCGTAATCATATTCCGATTTAAAAAAATTGAATTTGATATCAATTTCCATTAAATATTAATCATCAATTAATCAAATTATTATTAAATAACCGCAAAAGGTATAAAGTGGGTCTTTAAACCCCGGCAAGGTTTTAACCTTATTTCTCCGTAATCATATTCCGATCTTTAAAAAAATTATTTGAAATAAACTTCCATTAAATAAATAAATAATTAAATAACCTCAAAGTGTATGAACTGGGCCTTTAAAACCCGGCAAGGTTTTTACCTTCATAAATAAACCTGTCGGGTCTCAGAAGCCCGGTTAATGTAAACATGGTTATGCATACTAGTTTAAAAAGTTAAAGTATTAATGGGATAACGTAAATTATGTTATTAAATATACGTAACATGTTTAAAATTAATGTTAACTAATATAGAAATACACGTACGTGATTTCTACGTGATTAAACAATCCACTTAAATAAACGATACCAGTTAACGTTTTGAATTTGCTAATCTGGCTTGGTAGGTAAATTGTAATAAATGTTACATTCTGTTATTATTTTATAGCTTTATACATACGCGTAAAGAGCTACAGTACCTTAAATGTCACGAAGGGCTAACTAAAGTAACGGACAACGGTTTAAATGCCATATCAGGACATCGTTAGAACGTTAAGCTAATAATTATCTTACAAAATCCAGTATTAGCGATTAATTTAAATTAAATACCTATAAATATGTTAGAAACGAACCATTTAAATAAACCAAACGATTATCTATCAACATTATTTAACCCTTTGGTTATTTAAAAAAAAATAAAAATATACAGACAGGGTGATTTACAAAAAAATGCCTAATTAAATAAATGCACCCTGTATATTTTTGCATATTGGGATTCCATGTGACATTTGGAACAAAAATTGTATAACACTAACCGTTGTGAAGATGTAACTTTAATGCCGAACTTTTTGGCGCCCGATGCCAGGGCACCATTTTAAGAGCTCTACTAGTGGGACACCCGGTATAGTTTTTAAATAAAAAAGTTAAATAATTAATTATCCACAAATACGACTACACGCAAAACTGGCAAATAGGATCAACGTTAACTCCTTTATTGACGTTGATATAATATACGTAAGCAAAGATTCCAATAATATTAAACGTTATTTTTTTTGATATTTAAAAAAAAGGGTAGTCGTTAATAAAAATAAGCAAATTAATTAGTGGTTAAAAAAATATATTTGTAATAAAATCCATAACCGTTATCCCAATAAAGGATACATGAAAAAAAATGAGTTTAAGTTACGAGTAAGCTCCAAGCCAATTTGTTTTATGAGTATCCATAATCCAAAAAAGTGCAACTTTTACTACCGTTCATCACGTTTATATAATCCACGATCTATATAAGATAATAAGTGAAAGCATTAACGATTAGTTTAATGATACTGTTGAGGGTGCTACATAAGCTTACGAGAACGTGAATAACTTAAACAACACTATAAGGACCTTACTTTGACACAATGGTTAAACTAGAAGTTAATAAAATTACTTACAATTTCCTTTACAAAACTATTGCCTATAGGGTAGTTTACTTAATTAACTGTAAAAGACGTAATTAATTATTTTATTAAAAAAATTTCTTTCTCGTCGCTTTTATGCTTTTATTGTAAGCGAGACCCATACAACATTTTATCTACAAAGTTGCCTCAATTAGAGAACTGTGGATGTGGTATTTGCAAGCACGTCACGTTAGGGGATGTAAAATAGTGAAACATCGATTAATTGAATAATCGAAATTAGATTAATTCGTATGGTTCATAATTTCGTCACTATTCACTATTTTTTTATTCGTCTGTTTTTAATGGACTGTTAGTTGCATTTGTGTCGGGGGTTTATACAGGGTGTAGCAAAATATGTGTATAATTTTTAACATTTTTTATTAAAAATTGATCTAAGCTACAGCAGAAGTAATGGTCTAGTGAACGAAGGGGTTATAGAAGACATGGAAGAGAGTGGAATTTTTTTTCAAGAATGTGTTTGAATGTGTTTTTGCTTATATCTCGAAAACGGTGGGCCCTAGGAAAAATTACTTTGAGCAAAATGAAAAATTATCAAATTTTCTACAAGATTATTTCTATTCATTTTTTCTATATTTCTTATCGTTGTCGAGATATCCGCCTTCAAAATTGTTAATGAAAAAAAAATTGTGCCTCACGTTTTGCGTCAAAAATTTTCCCTCTAGCACCCCTGCTCTTCGTTTTACACTAAACGTCTTTAGAAAAGAAGTTATAGAGCATTAAATTTCCTTTACTATTTTATCTTCAACTAGTACGGAGTTTTTATACATTAACGATTTTTACGGGCTGATATCTCAAAAACTATAATGAATAAGAAAAAATTAACAGAAATAATTTTGTAGGAAATTTCATAAGCTACCCCTTCCCGCCCTTATCCATATAGCTAGGATCGGGGAATTTTAGTATTTTTGCCTCCTAACTACTCCAAACAAATTCCTGAAAAAAAAAGTTTTCGCCTTCTTCATTCATGTCTTCTACACCCTTCTTTTGAGCTTTCGTAGACTGGACTACAATGGGATAGGACTGGGAAAATTGATCGATATATCGATATTCAGCGATATTTTTAAAGACACCTTCAATTACGATCCTCTCCATTTATTATTCACTCTGATTGAATGCCCGCTTCTCTAAAGCTGTAAAATAAGTAATAGCTTGCAAACCCATTGAGACTGATTAAAGCTGGGAAAAATTATCAATATGTCGTTGCTTATCGATAATTATCAATATATCGTATAACGATATATCCATTTTAAAATATCGTATATATCGATATATCTATATCTTCGATAAATTTATAGATAATATTTCGTGTCGTAAGTGGCAGCAGTAGCGTAACTAAGAATTTGGTGGCGCTTCCGCAAAATCCAGAGTGGGGTCTCTAAAGCCACCTCACACGAAAATAAGTGGTCGTAATTTTCAGCAGTACACGTCTAAGCGCTTGAAGAATTTGACGTCAAATGGTAGTGGCGTAACTAAGAGTTTTGTGGCTCTACCGCAAAACCCAGAGTTGCGTCTCTAAGCCACCTCTATAACGAAAATAAGTGGACGTAATTTTCAGCACTACACGTCTAAGCGCTTGAAGAATTTGACGTAAAATGGTAGTGGCGTAACTAAGAGTTTTGTGGCTCTTCCGCAAAATTCAGAGTTGGGTCTCTAAGCCACCTCTATAACGAAAATAAGTGGTCGTAATTTTCAGCACTACACGTCTGAGCACTTGAAGAATTTGACGTCAAATGGTAGTGGCGTAACTAAGAGTTTTGTGGCTCTTCCGCAAAATCCAGAGTTGGGTCTCTAAGCCACCTCTATAACGAAAATAAGTGGTCGTAATTTTCAGCACTACACGTCTAAGCGCTTGAAGAATTTGACGTCAAATGGTAGTGGCGTAACGAAGAGGTTGGTGGCTCTTCCGCAAAATCCAGAGTTGGGGCTCTAAGCCACCTCTATAACGAAAATAAGTCGTCGTAATTTTCAGCATTACACGTCTAAGCGCTTGAAGAATTTGACGTAAAATGGCAGTGGCGTTACTAAGAGTTTGGTGGCTCTTCCGCAAAATCCAGAGTGGGGTCTCTAAGCCACCTCTATAACGAAAATAAGTGGTCGTAATTTTCAGCACTATACATCTAAGCGCTGGAAGAATTTGACGTAAAATGGTAGTGGCGTAACGAAGAGGTTGGTGGCTCTTCCGCAAAATCCAGAGTTGGGTCTCTAAGCCACCTCTATAACGAAAATAAGTCGTCGTAATTTTCAGCACTACACGTCTAAGCGCTTGAAGAATTTGACGTAAAATGGCAGTGGCGTTACTAAGAGTTTGGTGGCTCTTCCGCAAAATTCAGAGTGGGGTCTCTAAAGTCACCTCTATATACGAAAATAAGTGGTCGTAATTTTCAGCACTACACATCTAAGCGCTTCAAGAATTTGACGTAAAATGGTAGTGGCGTAACGAAGAGGTTGGTGGCTCTTCCGCAAAATCCAGAGTTGGGTCTCTAAGCCACCTCTATAACGAAAATAAGTCGTCGTAATTTTCAGCACTACACGTCTAAGCGCTTGAAGAATTTGACGTCAAATGGCAGTGGCGTTACTAAGAGTTTGGTGGCTCTTCCGCAAAATCCAG
Organism: Malthinus seriepunctatus; assembly: GCA_963924605.1. NCBI lineage: Eukaryota > Metazoa > Arthropoda > Insecta > Coleoptera > Cantharidae > Malthinus > Malthinus seriepunctatus. The sequence continues at coordinate 2,539,817 of OZ004605.1, forward strand.
AGTGGGGTCTCTAAAGTCACCTCTATATACGAAAATAAGTGGTCGTAATTTTCAGCAGTACACGTCTAAGCGCTTAAAGAATTTGACGTAAAATGGTAGTGGCGTAACTAAGAGTTTGGTGGCTCTTCCGCAAAATCCAGAGTTGGGTCTCTAAGCCACCTCTATAACGAAAACAAGTGGTCGTCATTTTCAGCACTACACGTCTAAGCGCTTGAAGAATTTGACGTCAAATGGTAGTGGCGTAACTAAGAGCTTGGTGGCTCTTCCGCAAAATCCAGAGTTGGGTCTCTAAGCCACCTCTATAACGAAAATAAGTGGTCGTAATTTTCAGCACTACACGTCTAAGCCCTTGAAGAATTTGGCAGTGGCGTAACTAAGAGTTTGGTGGCCCTTCCGCAAAATCTAGAGTGGGGTCGCTAGCCACCTCTATAACGAAAATCGTCCACGTGCTTCGCACACACGTTATCAAAACCGCATTTGAGATTTTAATAAGACCAAAAATTAGTTCGTTTGTGCTTAACTTAGTTATTTACTAAATTAAAAGATAACTAAATACACAATTAATTAATTACTTTTGTACAACTGCGTAATTAGTTTAAAAACTTTAAAAGAAGTAAAGTCCTGTATATTAGAAATTAGTGTAATTTAATTTAAGAAATGCGAAGCTTTCATTTAATAGTTTTAATGCAGATTTTTTTAATTAAAATCACTGGATACTTATCAAATTTGCATTGTAATTTCAATGATTCAATTTGATATTAATTTTAAAACAATTATTGAAAAGCAATTTTACTGTTAATTGTTTAATTTTTCAAATGTAAAGGAAATTTATACAAAAATCTTTTCTTTCCTCTTCCGTTCAAGCGCAGTCAAATACAGCACAGTACTAGTACAGTGACTGAATTGGAAGCGAAAGTCTATATTTTTAATCCGGTTGTTCCCCCACCACCAAAAACGTCACAGTATCTCAGAACGCATTATCGGTTAGATGGAGGACTAGCTTTTCCAAAAATAATTTTGGCGCAGTCGTAATGATCGAAATATGAGATTTATTATAAAAAATAATTTATGATTGATTTAAAATAAGATTTATTAAAATGTTTTGTGCAATTTGTGAAATGTTCTCGAGTTTGCTCATTGTTTGTCAAGTAGAAAATTTAATCGGTTATAATTGAAGCACTAAAATGTATGCGATTACAGTAAAAGAGTCAAATGTATATGTATATGTTTGTCTTTATATCCTCAATTTATAATCGTATAAACACAAGACACAATAATTTACATACAAACTTTACTAATTTAGTGAATTCTCTAATTCTATTAATAATAATAAAGTTACTCATTTAAACAACTGCGATACACGTATAAGAACAACCGACAATTCTATTCACTGTTTTATTTTACCTTCAAACGTCAATTTAAGTTTAAAACTTGACTAACAATTTCCAAATAATAATGGAATTAGCTATAGCGTGCCACACCAACGCCGACGACTCGTTGTCCCGTTTATGAATCGAACGACGAGGAAGCACGCGGTTAAGTGTAACTCTAGAGGTGGACGATATTATGAATTTCATAAAGATAAGTCGAGGATTTATAAATTTGTCAGATGAGTTATCGGATTATAGAGTTATCAGATGAGTTATTGGATCATCGATTCAACCGATTATCGATTTATTGGATTAGGTATCTATTGATTTATCGAATTATCAGATGAGTTATCGAATTATCGAGTAATCGTAATAGATTTATTAGATGAGTTATCAGATGAGTTACTGAGTTATCGTTTTAACGGATTATCAATGTATTGGATTACGTAACTATCTATTTATCGGATTATCAAATTATAAAATTAAGAGTTATCAGATTAATTATCGGATTACCACGTTAAAGGATTATAGAGTTACCAGATGAGTTATCAGACCATAGAGTTATTAGATGAGTTATTAGATTATCGACTTATAGGATTATAGGGTTACCAATCTATAGAGTTTACGAAATATCGAGTAATCGAACCATAGAGTTATCGGATTATAGAGTTATCAGAAAAGATATTGGATTATGGACTTATAGAATTAAAAAGCTATCAGATGTGTGATCAGTTGAGTCATCAGACTATAGAGTTATCTTATTGATTCATCAGATGAGTTATATGTTGAGTTATCCGACTATCGAGTTATCAGATGAGTTATTAGATTATCGACTTATAGGATTATAGAGTTACCAAACTATAGAGTTTACGAAATATGGAGTAATCGAACCATAGAGTTATCGGATTATAGAGTTATCAGAAAAGATATTGGATTATGGACTTATTGAATTAAAAAGCTATCAGATGTGTGATCAGTTGAGTCATCAGACTATAGAGTTATCTTATTGATTCATCAGATGAGTTATATGTTGAGTTATCCGACTATCGAGTTATCAGATGAGTTATTAGATTATCGACTTATAGGATTATAGAGTTACCAAACTATAGAGTTTACGAAATATCGAGTAATCGAACCATAGAGTTATCGGATTATAGAGTTATCAGATAAGTTATAAGACTATAGACTTATAGAATTAAAAAGTTATCAGATGTGTTTTCAGTTGAGTCATCAGACTATAGAGTTATCAGATTATTGAATCATCAGATGAGTTATAAGTTGAGTTATCAGACTATCGAGTTATCAGATTAGTTATTAGATTATCGACTTATAGGATTATAGAGTTACCAAACTATCGAGTTTACGAAATATCGAGTAATCGAACCATAGAGTTATCGGATTATAGAGTAATCAGATAAGTTATTGGATTATGGACTTATAGAATTAAAGAGCTATCAGATGTGTTATCAGTTGAGTTATCAGACTATAGAGTTATCAGATTATTGAGTCATCAGATGAGGTATCAGTTGAGTTATCAAATTATAGAGTTTCCTAGGAGTTATTGGATTATCGAGGTATACGATTGTAGAGTTTTTAGATGAGTAATCAGTTGCGTTATCAGACTATAACGTGATCAGAATAGTTTTCGGATTATTGAGTTATCGGATAATCGAATTATAGAGTTATAAAATAAATGATTGGATTATCGATTTATAAGATTATAGAGTTTTACGGACGAGTTATAGGATTATAGAGTTATTAGACGTTTTATAGAGTTATCAGATGTGTTATCAATTGAGTTATCAGACTATTTTTAGTTATTAGTGAGGTATCAGTTTATAGAGTTATCAGATGAGTTATCGGATTATAGAGTTATCAGATGTGTCATCAGTTGAATTATCAGACTATAGAGTTATCGGATTATAGAGTTATCAGTTGAGTTTTCAGACTATAGCGTTATCTGATGAGTTATCGGATTTCGAGTTATCACTTAAGTTATCAATTGAGTTATCAGACTATAGAATTATATCATATGAGTTATTGGATTATCGAGTTATACGTTTATAGAGTTATCTGATGAGATATAAGCTGAGTTATCAGACTATAAAGTTATCAGTTGAGTTATCGAATTATATGATTATAGAGTAATCGGATTACTATATCAGTTGGGTTATAGGATTATAGAGTAGAGCCAGTAGAGCAGAGTATATAAGATGAGTTATAGCATTTTAGAGTTATTGGATAAGTTATCGTATTAACTAGTTACCAGCTAATAAGTTAATAACTATAGAATGGATAATTTTCAAACTACTAGTCTATAAATTACATTGTTAGAAAATCAGAGCGAAAGCTAAAAGTAATTTTTTATACGAAATGTGTAGTGTGTCTATCGAGAAATGGATTTTTCACTTGAGCGTTGAAAAATAGGGTTTAAAAATAATAATTTTAAAATTTTTGATGATAAATTGGAAATCTTTTCATTAGCACATTTAACAATGACGTAACTCATTTTATGGTTTGTTGAAAGATGATAGAAATGTTCCTGAAAGAAACTTTTATAAGTTTTCAAATAAAACGAATTTCTTGTAATTTTTCTTAATTTGAAGAAGTTACGAGTAAATTAATTTATTTTTAAACTCGTTTTCGTTTTATTATTAATAATAATAATACTTGGATTTAATCTAACCCAAACTAAAATCATCATTCATCTTAATCTGAATGTCAGTTTCTAATGTGTCAAAAGTTTTTGTTGTAAATTGCACAAAACACCGTTTCTCTTGAATGGCCCATTATAACCAACCTTCTACTGTAATTAAACAAATTTAATTGTTTATGTAGCCATTTTGACTAACTAAAAGATTTTCAAAAAATTAATAAAAATCCAAAATTTGAATTAGAGATGTCCGAAGCTCAATAATTGCAATAGCCGCCATTTTAAATTATTATTATTTTATTGGAATATTTAGTTTGTGCGAATTTGTAATTAATTGCCCAAAGTAGACTGACAAAAGAAAGAGCATTATGTTCAAGACATTAACGTCTTTTTCTTCTCACGCGCACTACCAGCAAACTTAATGAAATGAAGAGATCTGTTGTTAAGCCGTCATTGTTGTTTGCTCAAGTGACGTGACTAAAAGTTTCTTTAATGCCTTATAGTAGAAAAAATTATAATTACAAAGTTTAGATTTTTAGAAAAAAAAGTTTATTTTACTTAAATTAAAATAAAATTCGTAATACTCGCGTATAAGGTAAAGACTATTTGTCATAGTTACTTCAGTCATAAAAGTAGTTATGGCTAACAAAAAGCATATAAAATAATTTCTTATAACACACAAACAGTAAATACCCGTAAAAGTAAAAAGGTAAAAAAAACTCAGTGAGTCACCTTGCGTGGAAGAAGTAGTTATGACAATAAATAAAACAGATCGGACATAAGCTTGATTGAAAGCGTCCACTACAATTTGAAACAGTGGATTCTAATAGTCACGTGGGTAAAATTGAATGTAACATGTCATGGTTACAGCCGCAATGGAAGTAATTATGACTGACTAATATAGTTCATAAAGTAAAGTCTTTTTAAACCAGCTATTAGAAAGCGTTCATAACAGCTGAAACGCTGGATGGTAGAAAGTCACGTGAGTGAACTTCTGTGTAGCAACTATTACCATATTGTAATAATGACTTTATTGATGGAAGTAATTATGACTAAATAATATATTTCATAAAGTAAAGTTTCATTATACCAACAAGTAGAAACTTACGTTTATAACAGTTGAATCGATTAATGTCGAAGGTCATGAGAGTGAAATAGTGTGTAGCGGATATTAACAAATTGTCATAGTGACTTCCTCAATTAAAGTAAATTGTAAAGTCTTACAAATTCTGCTTTAGATTACGAAAGCGACTACTACAGTTAAAACATTGGATTTTTGAAAGTCACGCGAGTGAACAAGTGTGTACCGGCTATTAAAACATTGTTATAGCGACTTTATTGATAGAAGGAATTATGACTAAATAATATATTTTATAAAGGACAGTTTCATTATACCAACTAGTAGAAACTTACGTTCATAAAAGTTGAATCTATGGATGTCGAAGGTCATGAGAGTGAAATAGTGTGTAGCGGATATTACCAAATTGTCATAGTGACTTCCTCAATGAAGATAAATTGTAAAGTCTTATAAATTCTGCTGGTAGATTACGAAAGCGTCTACTACAGTTAAAACATTGTTATTTTTGAAAGTCACGTGAGTGAACAAGTGTGTACCGGATATTACCAAATTGTCATAGCGACTTTATTGATGTAAGTAATTATGACTGAATAATATATTTCATTAAGTACAGTTAAGTTATACAAACAAGTAGAAACTTACGTTTCTAACAGTTGACTCGTTTAATGTCGAAGGTCATGACGTCATGAGAGTGAAATAGTGTGTAGCGGATATTACCAAATTGTCATAGTGACTTCCTCAATGACAGTAAAGTGTAAAGTCTCACAAATTCTGTAGGTAGATTACGAAAGCGTCTACTGCAGTTGAAACATTGGATTTTTGAAAGTCACGCGAGTGAACAAGTGTATGTCAGCTATTAAAACATTGTCATTGCGACTTTATTGATGGAAGTAATTATGACTAAATAATATATTTCCTAAAGTAAAGTTTCATTATACCAACAAGTAGAAACTTACGTTTCATGAACATGATAAAACATTGGATTTTTGAAAGTCACGCGAGTGAACAAGTGTGTACCGGATATTATCACATTGTCATAGCAACTGTATTGATGGATGTAAATATGACTGAATAATATATTTCATAAAGCACAGTTTCATTATACCAACAAGTAGAAACTTACGTTTCTAACAGTTGAATCGCTAGATGTCGAAATCATGAGAGTGAAATAGTGTGTAGCGGATAGTACCAATTTGTCATAGTGACTTCCACAATGAAAGTAAATTGTAAAGTCTTTTAAATTCTGCAGGTATATTACGAAAGCGTCTACTACAGTTGAAACATTGGATTTTTGAAAGTCACGCGAGTGAACAAGTGTGTACCAGCTATTAAAACATTGTCATTGCGACTTTATTGATGTAAGTAATTATGACTAAATAATATATTTCCTAAAGTAAAGTTTCTTTACACAAACAAGTAGAAACTTACGTTTATAACAGTTGAATCGTTGGATGTCGAAGATCATGAGAGTGAAATAGTGTGTAGCGGATATTACCAAATTGTCATAGTGACTTCTTCAATGAAAGTAAATTGTAAAGTTTTACAAATTCTGCTGGTAGATTAAGAAAGCGTCTACTACAGTTGAAACATTGGATTTTTGAAAGTCTCGCGAGTGAACAAGTGTGTGCCAGCTATTAAAACATTGTCATTGCGAATTTATTGATGTAAGTAATTATGACTAAATAATATATTTCCTAAAGTAAAGTTTCATTACACAAACAATTAGAAACTTATGTTTATAACAGTTGAATCATTGGATGTCGAAGATCATGAGAGTGAAATAGTGTGTAGCGGATATTAACAAATTGTCATAGTGACTTCCTCAATGAAAGTAAATTGTAAAGTCTTACAAATTCTGCTGGTAGATTACGAAAGCGACTACTACAGTTAAAACATTGGATTTTTGAAAGTCACGCGAGTGAACAAGTGTGTGCCGGATATTACCACATTGTCATAGCGACTTTATTGATGGAAGTAATTATGACTAAATAATATATTTCATAAACTAAAGTTTTATTATACCAACTAGTAGAAACTTACGTTCATAACAGTTGAATCGTTGGATGTCGAAGGTCTAGAGAGTGAAATAGTGTGTAGCGGATATTACCAAATTCTCATAGTGACTTCCTGAATCAATGTAAATTATAAATTTTATAAATTCTGCTGGTAGATTACGAAAGCGTCTACTGAAGTTGAAACGTTAAATTTTGAGTCTCAGGGGTGAAATAGTATGTTCCCGCTATAACCACATTGTCATAGTGACTTCAATGATGGAAGTAATTATGACTGATAAATAAATTTTATAAACTAAAGTCTTATGATACCATTTAGTAGAAACTCACCAACACAACAGTTGAAACAATAGATGTCGAAAGTCTTGAGAGTGGAATAGTGTGTAGCGGATATTAACAAATTGTCATAGTGACTTCCTCAATGAAAGTAAATTGTCAAGTCTTATAAATTCTGCTTTAGATTACGAAAGCGTCTACTGCAGTTGAAACGTTAGATTTTGAGTCTCAGGTTGAAATAGTATGTTCCCGCTATAACTACATGGTCATAGTGACTTCCTCCATGGAAGTTATTATGACTGACAAATAGTATAACCAATAGAATTTTTTGCAGACAAAATTCAGGATAAATAAAAACTCACCCTCTTGTTGTTTTTAGTACGAATTAAAAGGAAAAGTTTTGTATGGTTATTGTGATATACAGGGTGACAAAAAATATTTATTAATTCTATAAAAATCTGTTAAAGCAAAAATATGATAAAAAATTTATAAGTCGAAAGTATTTTGTGTAAACAACAAAACATGAAAGCTGCTGAGAGATAATCGAAAAGATACAAGATAAGAGTGAAAAAGAACAACTTTGAAAAAACTTAAACAAAAAAGAAAACAGGTCATGCATCAAATAATACGTAGTAAGAAATTTACACAGTAAAAAGAAAATTTTATAAGTTTTCTTTTAAATTAGATAACCAGCTTTTCTTTTATCTACCATAAAGTAATTAAATTAACGCACACTCCGTATAATTGAAATAGTCTCTTGATGGTGTTAAAAGCATGAAAACTTTCAACTACTCAGAATTGAACCCGGTACATCGCGATTTGTAAAACTATAGATCTTCATCTGTATGTCAAACTGTCTGTCAATGTGTCGAGTCCATCTGTCTACTTATGTCCATAGGGTCGGACTGGACAGGTCGGCAGGTCGGCAATTGCCGACAGGGCCTAATGATTTTTAGGGCCAAACGGAGTGGGATATGGGGCCAAATTACAATTCTTGCTAACGTGGCCAAATGAGGCCAGTCCGACTCTGTATGTCCATTTATCCATCCGTTTGTCTGTCTATCTATGTCCATCTATCTATCTAACTAGATAGTAAATACATTTTTTCTGACTTTAAAATATTTTGATTTGGGAATGGGGGAGCTGTATAAGAGCGGAGTAACGATTGTTTACGAATGAGCCCTTTCTTTGAAAAAGCTTTTAAAAATTTTATTGACAGCTACAATTTAAATTTACAAACTTTATAAATTACTTTCTTAATATTGAATTAATTACACAAAGTGGACACTTATTATTTTTTATCAATCTTGAATATTTATCACCTCTTTATTGCTTTTTAATTGATAGACATTAAGGAAATTTTTGATAAAAAAATAAGTTAATTACACTTAGCACGTTTTATAGTAATTAATTATTTCGTATTATAATTTTTTTGCGTGATATTTAATATTTTTAAATCAAAATTTTTAAAAATCTTTGCGACAGCTTGTTAATGAACAAATCATTGGATTAAGAGTTTTAGCAGGAAGTATCAATGATTTCCCTTGGGCTCTTACCTCGAGCCTCGACTGGAAAGTTTTTAAGAAAATATCTCGGCCAATTTCGTTCGTTTTTATGTATTTTGGTAAATTGTAACTTACCTTTGCTGTTGGATCTCTAATATAAATTTGTTTGATAGTTTCATCTCCAAGTTCACGTTCTCTATATTTTAAAATGTATCCAAGAAATTCACCATGGATGGTACTGAGGCGTGGTACTGTCCAGTTAACGAAAAGTGTACTCGATGATAGATTTACGGCCACACCAATTGTTGGTATTCCAGTGGGAACTGCAACAAAGCAAAAAAATGTTTATTAAATATTTAAAAGATTTTGTGCAGTTGTAAAGTGCACGTCAACTACTTTTAACATTATAAATAAGTTCACGAATGTAACAGACTTTAATGTCAGGTGTGTCTATTTTCTACAGTCTGTACACATGGGAAATGACAAGAACATAACTAGCATATTTTCAACGTTGCCTACCACCGTACCTGTCTTTTCGCCTGTCTTCGACTGTAGTTTGAAAATGGTTTACTTTAGAAAAAAAATTCTCGGGACATATTTCAGGAGACCAAAAGAGCTATCAAACGATACTAAACTCGACATTTTATCACATCGACGCCAAGCGTCGCGACGTTCAACTTTTCATTTTCTTATGGGGACCTATTGTTTTTTTTGAAGAAAATTACTTAGCTTGTCTAAATTTGGATACCAAACTGTAACTTTTCTTATTTTTCACACATTTTCTACGCTGTGTCTAACGTCGCGACGCCTGGCGTCGATGTGATAAAAAGTAGAGTTTAGTATCGTTTGATAGCTCTTTTGACCTTCTAAAACATTTTCTGAGAAATTTCTTTCTAAAGTAAACGATTTTCAAACTACAATCGAGAAACTATGTTTCCACTTTTCAATTTTTTAGCATTTTTACTTATGAACGGTTTAAGAAAAGAAGTTCGTTTAAAATTATATGAAAACGAAGTGGAGTTGCAGATATTGCAAAAAAGATTTCTTTTTGTGTTGTTGAAGCGATTTATTGTAATTACAGTAAAAGACTGAAGATTTAATAATAGATTAGAGTCGTTAGTTTTTGAAATATAAAAAATAACTTCTAAAAATGATAAAGTAGTATGAAAATAAAATGCATTATATGAAATGTTCTTTGAAAGAAAATGGCATGATCGGAAAACGTTCACTGGGCATATTTTCTTTAGTATGACGTGGCAATCGTTTGAGATCTTCTTGCTCTTACAATGGAGTATTAACGACATCGTTTTTTTGCTTTCCACGCATGCTGTTTTGGAGGGTAAGCCATAACCACCTCAATTGGATTTTAAGACCATATACACAAATTTAAGGATATTTAAAATTAAATAAAAAAAAAAATTTTGTACATTTTTCGGTTAAAAAATGAAAATGGAAATTTGAATACGTTTTTCTTATTTTAAAATGAGTAGATAAAAATGAGAAAAATTTCGAGGCCTCTTTTTAAAGCATTATATTTTTATAGCCTCCTCTTTGTCGAATTTTATTCACTACATTTCATTTGGTTCATTTCCTAGACATTTATCTTGGAATGCTTGTGCAGATGCGTCAACTTCTATTTGATGTAGATATTCGATTGAAGAAAAGCTAAAGCGACAATTCACCCTATTTACTTTCAAAAATATAAAAAACCTAAAACTACACTTACGTCTCGAGTGTTAATATAAATAAAAAAATAATACTAAAATTTATTAAATTACGGAAATCGGCACGGATAACAAATAGAATTTTATTTTTAAGTCCAATATTTGTGTTTTTCCTGTGTAGATATCAAGGGTGTAAAAGTATAAAGTGTAGATGGAAACTTCAGACAAAAACTAGACTTTATCGTGGAACGGTTAGGAAAAGCTCGTATTTGATACTGATTCTTGAAACGCTTGCTTAAAAGGATCACTTCAAAAGCGTTTTTTCTACCAACCAACTTTAATGCTACTCAATCACTAGATCAAGTTCTTACAATAAAATTCTCGGATTATAAAACTGAAGTTAGAATTAATTTTTTTCTTCAAAGCTCACATTTACTAATGCAACTCAATCAAGCTCATTCGGGTAATAAATTCTGTCTTGTTTCGAAATTTAAGCCACAGTCACACTGAGCTGCTTAGGTCTCTGAGAAATTTTGAGCTTTTTGAAATTTGCAGCCACTTGGAGGTTCTTAAAAACCGACACGAGAATTGAAAAACCAAACTTAAAACATCGTTACATGCCTAAAAGTCTATTTAGAGAGTCATTTTACAAGGTTTTGAGAAGTCTGAACCTCCTTAAAAATATTAAAAATCTTGTCGAGAAACCTTAAACCTATTTGCAGAACACATTTGATACTTCTAGTATTTTCACAAAGTTTTAGATTTTCAAAGAGTCTCTTATACGAAGAATTTTTTCTTTTGAATCTTTAGGAAATTTTGGGTCTGCTTGAGATTCTTAAAAACTTAGACTTCGTTACGATCCTGAAAGTTCCTTTAAAGAGTCGTTGAGGTCTTTAAACTAAGGTTTAAGTTATGAGAAGCTCTGAACCTCCTTAGAAATGTTAAAAACATTTCTGAGAAGCCTTCACTTTCCTTAAAAACGCATTTGGGGCTTCAAGTATATTCACAAAGTTCTAGACTTTTCAAAGGCCTCTTATACGAGTAATTTAGGCCTCCCTGAAAACGTTTGATCTGTTATAAATTTTGAGCCTTTTGAGATTCTTAAAAACCTACATGAGAAGCTTTAAGTCCGTTTGAGAAACAACTTTTTAAAACATGGGGCTTCTTTAACAAGTTTTAGACTTCGTACGATTCTGAAAGTCTCTTCAAAAGAGTCATTGAATCCTCTTTACGACGATTTGAGCTCTGGGAAGCTCTGAACCTCCTTAAAAATGTTAAAAACCTTTATGAGAAGCCTTTAGCCCTCTAGGAAAACACATTTGAGACTTCAAGTATATTCACAAAGTTTTAGACTTTCCAAGAGTCTCTTATAAGAGTAATTTAGATCTCCTTGAGAACTTTTGATCTTATACAAATTTTGAGTCTTCTTGGTATAGTTAAAAACCTACATGAGATTCTTTAAGCCCGTTTGAGAAACCACTTCTTAAAACTTAGGGCATTTTTATCAAGTTTTAGACTTCGTTACGATCCTGAAAGTCCCTTTAAAGAGTCGTTGAGGTCTTTATACTAAGGTTTAAGTTATGAGAAGCTCTGAACCTCCTTAGAAATGTTAAAAACCTTTCTGAGAAGCCTTCACTTTCCTGAAAAACACATTTGGGGTTTCAAGTATATTCACAAAGTTCTAGACTTTTCAAAAGCCTCTTATACGAGTAATTTTGGCCTCCCTGAAAACGTTTGATCTTTTATAAATTTTGAGCCATTTGAGATTCTTAAAAACCTACATGAGAAGCTTTAAGTCCGTTTGAGAAACAACTTTTTAAAACATGGGGCCTCTTTAACAAGTTTTAGACTTCCTACGATTCTGAAAGTCTCTTCAAAAGAGTCATTGAAGCCTCTTTACGAAGGTTTGAGCTCTGGGAAGCTCTGAACCTCCTTAAAAATGTTAAAAACCTTTATGAGAAGCCTTTAGCCCACTAGGAAAACACATTTTGGAAACAAAGTATTAGACTTACCAAAAGTCTCTTATACGAGTAATGTAGGCCTCCTTGAGAACTCTTAATCTTTTATAAATTTTGAGCCTTTTGAGATTCTTAAAAACCTACGTGAGAAGCTTTAAGTCCGTTTGAGAAACAACTTTTTAAAACATGGGGCTTCTTTAACAAGTTTTAGACTTCGTACGATTCTGAAAGTCTCTTCAAAAGAGTCATTGAATCCTCTTTACGACGATTTGAGCTCTGGGAAGCTCTGAACCTCCTTAAAAATGTTAAAAACCTTTATGAGAAGCCTTTAGCCCTCTAGGAAAACACATTTGAGACTTCAAGTATATTCACAAAGTTTTAGACTTTCCAAGAGTCTCTTATAAGAGTAATTTAGATCTCCTTGAGAACTTTTGATCTTATACAAATTTTGAGTCTTCTTGGTATAGTTAAAAACCTACATGAGATTCTTTAAGCCCGTTTGAGAAACCACTTCTTAAAACTTAGGGCATTTTTAACAAGTTTTAGACTTCGTTACGATCCTGAAAGTCCCTTTAAAGAGTCGTTGAGGTCTTTATACTAAGGTTTAAGTTATGAGAAGCTCTGAACCTCCTTAGAAATGTTAAAAACCTTTCTGAGAAGCCTTCACTTTCCTGAAAAACACATTTTGGGCTTCAAGTATATTCACAAAGTTCTAGACTTTTCAAAAGCCTCTTATACGAGTAATTTAGGCCTCCCTGAAAACGTTTGATCTGTTATAAATTTTGAGCCTTTTGAGATTCTTAAAAACCTACATGAGAAGCTTTAAGTCCGTTTGAGAAACAACTTTTTAAAACATGGGGCTTCTTTAACAAGTTTTAGACTTCGTACGATTCTGAAAGTCTCTTCAAAAGAGTCATTGAATCCTCTTTACGACGATTTGAGCTCTGGGAAGCTCTGAACCTCCTTAAAAATGTTAAAAACCTTTATGAGAAGCCTTTAGCCCTCTAGGAAAACACATTTGAGACTTCAAGTATATTCACAAAGTTTTAGACTTTCCAAGAGTCTCTTATAAGAGTAATTTAGATCTCCTTGAGAACTTTTGATCTTATACAAATTTTGAGTCTTCTTGGTATAGTTAAAAACCTACATGAGATTCTTTAAGCCCGTTTGAGAAACCACTTCTTAAAACTTAGGGCATTTTTAACAAGTTTTAGACTTCGTTACGATCCTGAAAGTCCCTTTAAAGAGTCGTTGAGGTCTTTATACTAAGGTTTAAGTTATGAGAAGCTCTGAACCTCCTTAGAAATGTTAAAAACCTTTCTGAGAAGCCTTCACTTTCCTGAAAAACACATTTTGGGCTTCAAGTATATTCACAAAGTTCTAGACTTTTCAAAAGCCTCTTATACGAGTAATTTAGGCCTCCCTGAAAACGTTTGATCTGTTATAAATTTTGAGCCTTTTGAGATTCTTAAAAACCTACATGAGAAGCTTTAAGTCCGTTTGAGAAACAACTTTTTAAAACATGGGGCTTCTTTAACAAGTTTTAGACTTCGTACGATTCTGAAAGTCTCTTCAAAAGAGTCATTGAATCCTCTTTACGACGATTTGAGCTCTGGGAAGCTCTGAACCTCCTTAAAAATGTTAAAAACCTTTATGAGAAGCCTTTAGCCCTCTAGGAAAACACATTTGAGACTTCAAGTATATTCACAAAGTTTTAGACTTTCCAAGAGTCTCTTATAAGAGTAATTTAGATCTCCTTGAGAACTTTTGATCTTATACAAATTTTGAGTCTTCTTGGTATAGTTAAAAACCTACATGAGATTCTTTAAGCCCGTTTGAGAAACCACTTCTTAAAACTTAGGGCATTTTTAACAAGTTTTAGACTTCGTTACGATCCTGAAAGTTCCTTTAAAGAGTCGTTGAGGTCTTTATACTAAGGTTTAAGTTATGAGAAGCTCTGAACCTCCTTAGAAATGTTAAAAACATTTCTGAGAAGCCTTCACTTTCCTTAAAAACGCATTTGGGGCTTCAAGTATATTCACAAAGTTCTAGACTTTTCAAAGGCCTCTTATACGAGTAATTTAGGCCTCCCTGAAAACGTTTGATCTGTTATAAATTTTGAGCCTTTTGAGATTCTTAAAAACCTACATGAGAAGCTTTAAGTCCGTTTGAGAAACAACTTTTTAAAACATGGGGCCTCTTTAACAAGTTTTAGACTTCCTACGATTCTGAAAGTCTCTTCAAAAGAGTCATTGAAGCCTCTTTACGAAGGTTTGAGCTCTGGGAAGCTCTGAACCTCCTTAAAAATGTTAAAAACCTTTATGAGAAGCCTTTAGCCCACTAGGAAAACACATTTTGGAAACAAAGTATTAGACTTACCAAAAGTCTCTTATACGAGTAATGTAGGCCTCCTTGAGAACTCTTAATCTTTTATAAATTTTGAGCCTTTTGAGATTCTTAAAAACCTACGTGAGAAGCTGCAAGTCCGTTTGAGAAACCACTTCTTAAAACTTAGGACATTTTTAACAAGTTTTAGACTTCGGTACGATCCTGAAAGTCGCTTTAAAGAGTCGTCGAGTTCTTTATACTAAGGTTTAAGTTATGAGAAGCTCTGAACCTCCTTAGAAATGTTAAAAACCTTTCTGAGAAGCCTTCACTTTCCAGAAAACACAATTGGGGCTTCAAGTATATTCACAAAGTTCTAGACTTTTCAAAAGCCTCTTATACGTGTAATTTAGGCCTCCCTGAAAACGTTTGATCGTTTATAAATTTTGAGCCTTTTGAGATTCTTAAAAACCTACATGAGAAGCTTTAAGTCCGTTTGAGAAACAACTTTTTAAAACATTGTCTTCTTTAACAAGTTTTAGACTTCGTACGATTCTGAAAGTCTCTTCAAAAGAGTCATTGAAGCCTCTTTACGACGGTTTGAGCTCTGGGAAGCTCGGAACCTCCTTAAAAATGTTAAAAACCTTTATGAGAAGCCTTTAGCCCACTAGGAAAACACATTTTGGACTTCAAGTATATTCACAAAGTTTTAGACTTGCCAAAAGTCTCTTATACGAGTAATGTAGGCCACCATGAGAACTCTTAATCTTTTATAAATTTTGAGCCTTTTGAGATTCTTAAAAACCTACATGAGAAGCTTTAAGTCCGTTTGAGAAACAACTTCTTAAAACTTAGGGCATTTTTAACAAGTTTTAGACTTCGTTACGATCCTGAAAGTCCCTTTAAAAAGTCGCTGAGGTCTTTATACTAAGATTTAAGTTTTGAGGAGCTCTGAGCCTCCTTAGAAATGTTAAAAACCTTTTTGAGAAGCCTTCACTTTCCTGAAAAACACATTTGGGGCTTCAAGTATATTCACAAAGTTCTAGACTTTGCAAAAGCTTCTTATACGAGTAATGTAGGCCTCCCTGAAAACGTTTGATCTGTTATAAATTTTGAGCCTTTTGAGATTCTTAAAAACCTACATGAGAAGCTTTAAGTCCGTTTGAGAAACAACTTTTTAAAACATTGTCTTCTTTAACAAGTTTTAGACTTCGTACGATTCTGAAAGTCTCTTCAAAAGAGTCATTGAAGCCTCTTTACGACGGTTTGAGCTCTGGGAAGCTCTGAACCTCCTTAAAAATGTTAAAAACCTTTATGAGAAGCCTTTAGCCCACTAGGAAAACACATTTTGGACTTCAAGTATATTCACAAAGTTTTAGACTTGCCAAAAGTCTCTTATACGAGTAATGTAGGCCACCATGAGAACTCTTAATCTTTTATAAATTTTGAGCCTTTTGAGATTCTTAAAAACCTACATGAGAAGCTTTAAGTCCGTTTGAGAAACAACTTCTTAAAACTTAGGGCATTTTTAACAAGTTTTAGACTTCGTTACGATCCTGAAAGTCCCTTTAAAAAGTCGCTGAGGTCTTTATACTAAGATTTAAGTTTTGAGGAGCTCTGAGCCTCCTTAGAAATGTTAAAAACCTTTTTGAGAAGCCTTCACTTTCCTGAAAAACACATTTGAGGCTTCAAGTATATTCACAAAGTTCTAGACTTTTCAAAAGCTTCTTATACGAGTAATGTAGGCCTCCCTGAAAACGTTTGATCTGTTATAAATTTTGAGCCTTTTGAGATTCTTAAAAACCTACATGAGAAGCTTTAAGTCCGTTTGAGAAACAACTTTTTAAAACATGGGGCCTCTTTAACAAGTTTTAGACTTCGTACGATTCTGAAAGTCTCTTCAAAAGAGTCATTGAAGCCTCTTTACGACGGTTTGAGCTCTGGGAAGCTCTGAACCTCCTTAAAAAATTTTAAAAACCTTTATGAGAAGCCTTTAGCCCACTAGTAAAACACATTTGGGACTTCAAGTGTATTCACATAGTTTTAGACTTGCCAAAAGTCTCTTATACGAGTAATATAGGGCTCCTTGAGAACTCTTAATCTTTTATAAATTTTGAGCCTTTTGAGATTCTTAAAAACCTACATGAGAAGCTGCAAGTCCGTTTGAGAAACCACTTTTCAAAACTTTTAGTTTTAACAAGTTTTCGACTTCGTTACGATTCTGAAAGTCCCTTTAAAGAGTCGTTGAGGTCTTTTTACTAAGGTTTAAGCTCTGAGAAGCTCTGAACTCCCTTAAAAATGTTGAAAACCTTTTTGAGAAATTTCAGCTCACTTGGAAAACTCATTTGGAGCGTCCAGCATATTCACAAAGTTTTAGACTTTCCAAGAGTCTCTTATAAGAGTAATTTAGATCTCCTTGAGAACTTTTGATCTTATACAAATTTTGAGTCTTCTTGGTATTGTTAAAAACCTACATGAGATGCTTTAAGTCCGTTTGAGAAACCACATTTGCAATCTTAAGGCATCTTTAACAATTTTAAACATCGTTACGATCCGGAAAGTCTCTTTAAAGAGTAGTTGGAGTCTCTTTGCTAAGGTTTGAGCTCTGAGCAGCTCCGAACCTCTGAGAAACCTTGAGCTCACTTGGAAAACTCATTTGGAGCGTCCAGCATATTCACAAAGTTTTAGACTTTCCAAGAGTCTCTTATAAGAGTAATTTAGATCTCCTTGAGAACTTTTGATCTTATACAAATTTTGAGTCTTCTTGGTATTGTTAAAAACCTACATGAGATGCTTTAAGTCCGTTTGAGAAACCACATTTGCAATCTTAAGGCATCTTTAACAATTTTAAACATCGTTACGATCCGGAAAGTCTCTTTAAAGAGTAGTTGGAGTCTCTTTACTAAGGTTTGAGCTCTGAGAAGCTCCGAACCTCTGAGAAACCTTGAGCTCACTTGGAAAACGCATTTGGAGCGTCAAGTATATTCACAAAGTTTTGGCCGATACCTCTCTTACTTCTTAAGATTTTTTAAAATTGTAAAGACATTCTTAAGACACTTTTTAACGTAGATTCCAGTGGCGTAGTAAAAAATTGTTTTTGGGACATAGTTTCGAGTTATTACCACCCGTACTACCGGGCTTCGGAGGCCTAGTTTACGTAAATGTATTTTTCTAGGAGATTGTGTTGTGTATGCTAAGAGTTAAATTAAATTTTTTAATATGGTGAATCTTTGTTCGTGATTGAATAGTGTAATAATTATGAGAGTGCAATAATTTAATAAAACTACCCTTAATTTAATAAAACAAAATGGTACAAATTGTTTGTAGTTTAAAAAACCGGGTAGGTCATATTAAGTCTTTCAGTTGTTTATAATTTTGGTTTAAAGCCTTCATTTAGAGACAAAATAACGAGGTGTGAAAAGGGTTAACAAATTTACACAAAATGGGTTTAACCGTTTGGACGTAAATACACAAACACTCAGAAATAAATTAAGAATTGCATTTGAAAGTTTTTCAAGTATTTCATTGGAACTAGTAAAAATAAAAACCATTTTAACATTCTATGTATGTTTTTTATAACAAAATAAACATTTAATTAAAATTGAGAAATTAATTATAAATAAACAATTGACGAAATTAAATTTTTTCAAATTCCACAAGAGCACACCGGGAAACACTCTCTCTCTAATGAATTTTTGGTTTTGAAATTGTTAAAAGTAAAGTAGTAATTAAAACTTTGTTTCATATTTGAAAGTTTGATAATTTTGAAAATTAATTATTATTTACAAATGTCACGATTGTTACTAATTGAAACTTATTTTGACGAGCTAAATACTTTCTGATTTCCTGATTTCTCAAATAAACCCTTCGTTTAAAAAACAAGGTAAATAGTAGGGTGTTAAATGTAATTAGCATAAGAATAAAGTTTTTAAAGCACTTTGTTCAATTTTTCATCACTCAAACGCTTAAGTACTGTAATTTGTAACTTTTTACGATTTGTTAAACAATAATTTACGTCACAAGCCATATAATATTAATACTAAAAAACAAAAATAAGTTTTTTCTACCGCTTTACATACAAAAGCATGCAACGCTCCGTTTTAAAATCGCCTAGTGTGCGCCAGCCCTTAACTTGTATTATTTATCTACGTAATTAACGAGAAGCCTTTCTTTTATGCTTTAAAAGTACTCAAAGCACTAGTCATTTAAGTGCGCTTTACTAACAAATTATTCGATATTTTGAGTCTTTTTTGCTATAAAAAAAGTATAACGTTGTTTAAACAAAACAAAATAAATGAGACATATCTAAGTTTCGTGTATTAACTTAATTTAATATTCTAGATAAAACTATATTAATATAAATTTACGTGACTTCAATGTTAAACACAATTCAAATTAAATTTCAACATAAACATTTTAGAAATGTTCAAAAAAGCCGTATTAGATGCATTTATACTGCGAGTTGTAACGCATTTATAAAATACAGATCACATTTGCATTTTTCTTACGCAACACCCTATATATTATTGCATTTTCAAAAAGCAATTGTTAAAATAAACAAAAAATGTACAACAATAAACGGACTTAAAATTGAAAATAAATAAGTTATTAGCATTTTAAAGAAAAAACTTAACCTAACTTTTTTTTTATTTTGAGAGGAGGGTGCTCAAATTTATAAAATCGCCTTTGCAAATCATTTACTACTTCATTAGCCTTTAAAATTGATAAATTAAGCGTTGAGAGTTTGCAACCCTTATTTTTCTTTATAATTTGAAACACCTTGTATATGAACATATTTTTGAAAAATGAAAATTATTTATTTACAAATTATTGTGGTTAGTAATGATACTGAGCTTTTAAGTAATTTTCTTCCATTATTTATCTTACATTTTCATGCTTATCACATCTTAATTATAAATACAAAGAAGTTTGCGAGTTAATAATGCTAAAAGTATAATTTAAAGGTAAAATATATTCCTATAATTAACTAATAGTTGACTTTATCGTAATCTGAAATCAAATCATTTAAAGGCTCTAATCAAAAGGCCTAAATTATTACATTTAACTGCATGCAAATTTATTTAACTATTGTTACAAAGTTTGTGTTTAATTTAACATCCGGCTCGAAGGACCACCTCGTGCGCGTTAAGGCATCGGAGTTTTTTAGATTTACGATAACATGGCAAAACTCAGTTTTTTATCAAAAATTTGTAAAAAATAGTGTTGACGTCGTTTTGGAAAATTGTGTGGGGAAGGGGGAGGGGGTGTAAAAAGAGTTGACCCCTACTAGTCTATGCTAGGATAAATTAAATTAAATTTATTTCGTAACTAGCCGAGCTGTTGCTACAAAAGGAGTAGTTTGTCTAGTTACGAATTGGCGCCCGAGCAGGGACTTCAGTGTTTGCCATGCAGTCAAATGGCCGTTGAATGACGATCATGAGATAAAAATCTAAAAATACTCGCACCCTATTTGACTATTTTATTTCTGACTTCAGCACTGAATAAAAGCCTAATTTGCCCAGTTAGGAATTGGCGCCCGAGTAGGGATTTCAAAGTTTGCCATACAGTTAAATAATGGCTGTAATCTAAAAATACATCTACCCTATTTGAATTTTTTATGTCTGACTTCAACGCTGAACAAAAGTCTAATTTGGCTAGTTACGAATTGGCGCCCGAGCAGGGAAGTTTTGCCATGCAATTAAATGGCTGTTGAATGATGATGATGAGATACAAAACTAAAAATACCTCCACCCTATTTGTCTATTTTATTTTTGACTTCAACACTAAACAAAAGCCTAATTTGGCTAGTTACGAATTGGCGCCCGAGCAGGGACTTTAGATACAAATCTAAAAATACCTCCATCCTATTTGCATATTTTATTTCCGACTTCAACACTGAACAAAAGTCTAATTTGGCTAGTTTAGAATTGGCGCCCGAGCAGGGGCTTTAGTGTTCGCTATGCAGTCAAATGGCTGTTGAGTGACGAGAATGATGATAATAATTTAAAAATACACCCACCCTGTTTGACTATTGTATTTCCGACTTCAACACTGAACAAAAAGGCACTGTTAAACAAAATAGTATTTAAAAGAAAAAAATATTGTTGGTAATTTTTGCGTTCTCTTTCTTTTTAAAAAGAAAGAAAATCTTGTGTTCAATTTGAACTTAATTACAGTGAAGTAGGTTTGATAAGAAGTTGGTTAACCTGGTAGTTTACGAAGAGTTTGACATAACAAATCAAAAAAGTTGCAAATAAGTTTTGAAGTAAACTTACAACAAGTGGAAAGTTGTTTTTACTTTAAAGGAAGAAAGAAAACTGCGCTTTAAGTACATTCTTTACTATGCAATTTAATTATTTTTAGAAAAATTAGAAAAACTTTTTAGAAACTTCTAAATTGCTATTCAACACTAATTTAAACTTACAAATTTCTTTTAAAAACTATAGATTTAGTGGATTAAGGCGTAAATTTGTTGTTTCCTCCCAATTACTGTTTTACATCACCATTTTCATTCCTCTCGTAATTATTCTTCACAGTTATTTTGTTAACTGATTATTACTTTCTCCTCATCTGTGTTGATTCCATTTATTCCTTCTTCTTGTACAGGTGCCCCTTCCTTGACGTCTTTTATCTGTTCTCTGTATCTAGCGACAGTTATTCCATAACTCTCACAGAGCTAATTTTACGAGCTTTCAAATTATAGATAAATATACAGGGTGTTCCATTTAAAATCTGTTTCTCTTTCCGGTTAAACCGGAAGTCAAAATATAAAGTACATTTTTAAAAGTTTGACATTTAAAAAATCATAACTCCGGTCCTGAAAATTTTAAAGAAATGAAACGCAGGCATTCGATAGAGATTAAAGATGTCTATAACATAGTCAAAAATAAAAAAAAAGACCCGATAAATTTTTTTAGAAAATCCATTTCAATATTTTGACATATTTTGACCCCGTAAATGTAATCAATTTTGAAAAAAAATTAAAAATCGTTTAAGTTAAGAAGAAAGGCCTATATGTTGACTGTAGAATTTCGTTTTTCGATTTTTATATTATAATTACCCGCAAAGTTATGAGGGAAAAACCACAAAATGAAACAATTGTACTATCGGCCGCCATTTTGAATTATTATTTTTTTTTTGGCATTTTTGAATCTTATTACTTCAAATTAGATGAAATCTACAAAATAGTAAAATTCATGGAATGTAACGTGTATTGAAGTTAAATCTTTCGAGTTAATCAAAGAAATTAATTAATTTAAATTGAAAGTTTAAAAGACTTGTTAAATGTATTAATTAAATTGATTATTTCAATTTATGCGAATAAATCAAAACGCAATTTTAATCTTTTAACTCAAAAGAAGGTGGTTAATACCCTGGAATTATTCATAACCCCATTGAGGGTAGGGTTTGAACTAATCGATCAATCACGATAGGGATTACTTTAATACCCTTACTAACTTAATTAAAGCGTGTCTCTAATATTTTAAAAATACTTTAACTTAATAATTAAGTTTAAATTATGATAATTATATCAAGTTTGTTATGATTTTAAAGGGTTGACTAAGGCGTAAATTTGGTATTAACAAAATCAGCGCTTTAATTTTCTTAACATTTTTCATATTTAATTAATTAACCCATAATTACGCTTTAATTTAAGTAAATGAGCGCACGCTAATTACCATCACAAATCCAAACTTATAAAAAAGGGGGTTAGATTTCCCTAAAAGAATTTTTTTTATTATAACGGACGAGGCGGGTAAGAACTCTTTTCTTTTCACCCTTTCGATTAGTGGGCGATCTTTAAATTAAATTCTAATTTAAAAAAAAATTTAATTTTATTTGACAAGCGTAATTAGTGAAGTCATATGAAGCTCAATAATTTAAATTTTGCATTTAACTAAATGTATTTGTAGCAGTTTCAGCAATTACGAATTGCTCTTGAGGGTGATTAAATTAATTAACTTTGATCTTACAAACCTAATGTTTGACTTACTATGCTTGCATTCATTTTATCCTGTAATTACTTTCTGGAAGATATAACATAAATTACTTTCCCTATAATACGTTATTGTTAAAAAGCACCCAATTATTATATTTACTTTTGTATTTAAAATTAATTATATCTTAACGCTCAATTAAATATAATATTAAGCATTAATAATTACAGGGTACTAATTTTTATTTAAAAAAATTAATTAATAATTTTTATTAACGAATTTATTCTACTTTTGTAAATTAGAAATTTTAATTTTTTACGTAAAGTGCTAATTTACTCTAAATTAATTATCGCTAATTAATTAAGTAATAAATTATTATTCGTAAGGAATTGAAAAAATAAGGTTTTCTTCACGTTTGAGCATGATAATTATCGTCACCGATAACTAATTGTATCACAATTATTATCACTAATTATAAATTAGAGTTTAATTAAGAAATGCTTACTCCTGATGGATTTGAAAAGTAACACTTTTTATCGTTTATCGATAGTAATTTTCGTCTGACTATATCATAATTATCAATGCTAATTTAATTATAAATAATAGTATCAATTTAAGTAATAATTGTAATTATATTATAATAATTAATTAAGTAATAAATGATTACTACCTAGTAAGGGATTTGAAAAGTAAGGTTTTCTTAACGTTTGAGCATGATAATTATCGTCACTGATAATTAATTATATCACAATTATTACCACTAATTATAAATTACAGTTTAATTAAGAAATGCTTACTCCTGATGGATTTGAAAAGTAACGTTTTTTTATCGTTTATCCATGGTTTTTTCGTCTGACTATATCATAATTATCATTGCTAATTATAAATAATAGTATCAATTTAAGTATTAATTGTAATTATATTATAATAATTAATTAAGTAATAAATGATTACTACCTAGTAAGAGATTTGAAAAGTAAGGTTTTCTTAATGTTTGAGAATGATAATTATCGTCACTGATAATTAATTATATCACAATTATTATCACTAATTATAAATTACAGTTTAATTAAGAAATGCTTACTCCTGATGGATCTGAAAAGTAACGTTTTTTTATCGTTTATCCATGGTTTTTTCGTCTGACTATATCATAATTACCATTGCTAATTATAAATAATAGTATCAATTTAAGTATTAATTGTAATTATATTATAATAATTAATTAAGTAATAAATTATTACTAGTAAGAGATTTGAAAAGTAAGGTTTTCTTAACGTTTGAGAATGATAATTATCGTCACTGATAATTAATTATATCACAATTATTATCACTAATTATAAATTACAGTTTAATTAAGAAATGCTTACTCCTGATGGATTTGAAAAGTAACGTTTTTTTATCGTTTATCCATGGTAATTTTCGTCTGACTATATAATAATTATCATTGCTAATTATAAATAATAGTATCAATTTAAGTAATAATTGTAATTATATTATAATAATTAATTAAGTAATAAATGATTACTACCTAGTAAGGGATTTGAAAAGTAAGGTTTTCTAAACGTTTGAGCATGATAATTATCGTCACTGATAATTAATTATATCACAATTATTACCACTAATTATAAATTACAGTTTAATTAAGAAATGCTTACTCCTGATGGATTTGAAAAGTAACGTTTTTTATCGTTTATCCGAGGGGTAAACCACTGTTCTGAATTTGTACACTGACTGCAGTTCACTGTCTATGACTGCATATGCTATGGCTACCATTGACTGCAGATAACTACCGTTGACAGCTCAATTTTTGTACATTGACTGCAGAGAGTGGATATCCCCTTGCGTTTATCCATGGTAATTTTCGTCTGACTATATAATAATTATCATTGCTAATTATAAATAATAGTATCAATTTAAGTAATAATTGTAATTATATTATAATAATTAATTAAGTAATAAATGATTACTAGTAAGGGATTTGAAAAGTAAGGTTTTCTTAACGTTTGAGCATGATAATTATCGTCACTGATAATTAATTATATCACAATTATTATCACTAATTATAAATTACAGTTTAATAAAGAAATGCTTACTCCTGATGAATTTGACAAGTAACGTTTTTTTATCGTTTATCCATGGTAATTTTCGTCTGACTATATCATACTTATCATTGCTAATTATAAATAATAGTATCAATTTAAGTAATAATTGTAATTATATTATAATAATTAATTAAGTAATAAATGATTACTACCTAGTAAGGGATTTGAAAAGTAAGGTTTTCTTAACGTTTGAGAATGATAATTATCGTCACTGATAATTAATTATATCACAATTATTATCACTAATTATAAATTACAGTTTAATTAAGAAATGCTTACTCCTGATGGATTTGAAAAGTAACGTTTTTTTATCGTTTATCCATGGTTTTTTCGTCTGACTATATCATAATTATTATCATTGCTAATTATAAATAATAGTATCAATTTAAGTATTAATTGTAATTATATTATAATAATTAATTAAGTAATAAATTATTACTAGTAAGAGATTTGAAAAGTAAGGTTTTCTTAACGTTTGAGAGTGATAATTATCGTCACTGTTAATTAATTATATCACAATTATTATCACTAATTATAAATTACAGTTTAATTAAGAAATGCTTACTCCTGATGGATTTGAAAAGTAACGTTTTTTTATCGTTTATCCATGGTTTTTTCGTCTGACTATATCATAATTATTATCATTGCTAATTATAAATAATAGTATCAATTTAAGTATTAATTGTAATTATATTATAATAATTAATTAAGTAATAAATTATTACTAGTAAGAGATTTGAAAAGTAAGGTTTTCTTAACGTTTGAGAATGATAATTATCGTCACTGATAATTAATTATATCACAATTATTATCACTAATTATAAATTACAGTTTAATTAAGAAATGCTTACTCCTGATGGATTTGAAAAGTAACACTTTTTTATCGTTTATCCATGGTAATTTTCGTCTGACTATATCATAATTATCATTGCTAATTAATTAATTATAAATAATAGTATCAATTTAAGTAATAATTGTAATGATATTATAATAATTAATTAAGTAATAAATGATTACTAGTAAGGGATTTGAAAAGTAACGTTTTCTTAACGTTTATCCATGATAATTTTCGTTTCCAACTATACCATAATTATCATTGCTAATTATAAATAACACTATCAATTTAGGTAATAATTGTAATAAATAAATTAATTATAGATAATAAATTGAGTAATAAATGGTTACTTGTATGGAATTTGAAAGTAAGGTTTTCTTAACGTTTGAGCATGACAATTATCGTCACTGATAATTAATTATATCAAAATTATTATCGCTAATTATAAATGACAGTTTAAGTAAGAAATGCTTACTTCTGATGGATTTGAAAAGTAAGGTTTTCTCGACGTTTATACATGACAATTTTCTTCTCTGAAAATCATAATTATCATTGCTAATTATAAATAACAGTATAAGTTTAAGTAATAAATTATTATTCGTAATAGATTTGAAAAGTAACGCTTTCTTAACGTTTGATGGAATGATGCAATATAAGGGCTTTAACGTTTAATGCTTAAGCATGATAATTATTGTCACTAATAATTATTAATAATAATTTAAAGTTTAAGTAATTACTACTATTAATTAATTAGTAGTAATTAGAAGTAATTAGGTTTAATATAATATTTTTATAATTTCTTTTATTATTTTGTAATTAGCCATAATAAATAATTAATTAAAACTAATTAGATTAAAAATTAAATTTTTTAGACTAAATTGATTAATTTGTTCAATAGAAATTTTAATAAAACTTACAATTTACGTATAATATTTGATATAATACGTAATAATCATTATATTAGCAATTGAATGATATTCATTTTTTACGTAAAAATATATTGATAGAGAAAATTTTTTTATGTACTTAGAATTTTTGTGATAGTTTTCCTAGTAGTGTAAATAATACATAATCATTAATAAATAATGAATGAGAGTAAGTAACAATAAAAGGCAACTTTAAATATTATTCATTTTATTCGATCTTTTAGCATTTTTATTAGTTTATTACTTTGACGATTTTTTTGTTTAATGTTTTTGAGTTTATAGTAAAACGTGGTTGGATTCTATATATACCTTATATTTAATAAAATCGCCGAGAAAAAGATTCGCTAAAGTCAAATATTTTGAGGGACAATAGAAGTCACGTTATTAAGTGAAAATTGTGAAAATCTTTTATTGAAAAAGTATTGCGTTCAATTATTTTAATATTCAAAAATTGATAAAAATACTACTTTGGTCTTGGCCTTTTATTAAAATTTTTGTTATGAAATAGGAAATCCTTTGTAACACGTCACATACATTGATAACTTCCTGAACTAAAAAATTCCTGACGTCTATCGAAAAGAGCTTTTCCTTTTTTCTATAAACTCCTTTCCGGAGATTTTTTGCTGCTTTGTCGTTTCCTATTGTTTTAAATATTATTCGTTCGTTTATTTTTTGGACTCTTCCACTATAATAATATCTAACAATAATAAATTTTTAAATTAATTTTATAATATCGTTTAGCTAAAAATTTTTAAACATAAAAGAAGAAAAATGAAGATGTTTAATGCATCATCGTAAATATAGGTGAAAAGCGAATTCCATTAATAAGGGTGGTTTACTTTGTACTTTAAGAATAAAACCTTTTATCAAAGTTTAGCAATAAATCTATAATACTTTAGTGCTTCGTTTTATTAATTTTGGTTATTAAAATACTTAATCATAATATTGACGTTTAACATATTCAACTTTCTAAACTACCAAACTAATGGTTTTAATTTTAAAAACAGGCCCGGCTCTAATTTACAAAGAATCCAACATTTTTGAAACGTGAAAACGGTTTCAGTTTTCAATTTTCAAGTTTTAATGTTTATTACGAAAGAAATGATAGTTTTTTTAAATTTTGACATTCAAAAAACTGTAACTCCGGTCCTCCTCCATAGAAGTAAATAAAATAAGCGGCGTTCGATAGAGAATTACGTTGTTTGTAACACATCCAAAAATGAAAAAATTGGGCGCAAAACATTTAGTGGAAATCCTTTTCAAAATTTTGATCTATTTTGGGCCCTTAAAGATAGGCAATTTTGAACAAATTTCAAAAATCCTTTAAGTTAGGTCGAAAGTCGTATATTTGGGCTATAGATTGAAGTTTTAAAATTTTTACAACAATAGCTTCCGGCTAAGTTATAAGGGAAAAACCATAAAATGGAATAATTGTTTTAAAAGCCGCCATTTTGAATTAAAACTTTAAAAATTATTTTTTTGATTGGACCTCAAATGGCTAAGTAAAAATAACGCCTTACGCTTACTACTAGCTTCTCACTTAAATCTTTAGTTGTTAGTTAAAGATAGATCCCACTTCTGAATAAAGTGAACATGCTTAAAAGCCAACCTGGTGTTAATTTAAAAATTTTTATTCCTCACTTCTTATTGCAATATTAAAAAAATTTCCTTCAGTTTCAAAATGTAAAGAAAAGGAAGAAACTTCTGTAATTAGCAAAAGTTTTAACTGGCAAGAAGTTTTGTAACGGATTTCATTATTTAAGAAGAAACTATAGAAATGTATGTTATATTTAACAATTCTAACGTTTATTTTTTTAATTCTTTTAAAAGTTTTTTTAACGCTAATATTACCTTAAACTTAATGTTACTTTAATAGCAAATCTACTTGTAAGTAGGTACAGTCACCTACATAGCTTTTGGCCACCCGGATATACATCTAGCACGAATTGTGGGTTCAACCATCAATAACACACCCCTACTTAGACTGAGGAGTAACTTTATTTTGCCAACAACTGTTAACAAACGGTCTTGGTGTTATTGCCACCCTTGCCGGGGTGGCCAAAAGATGTGCAGGTAATAGTACATACTTTGGCTCATTATTTAAAGACCTTATCAATAATAAACTTTTTTGTGCATTAGTATTTTATCTAAATTGATAATCAAATAGATCTTTTACTCATTTAGGTTATGGATTGGGGCGGTTAACGACTTCGGTTTTAGCGTCAGGCCTCCGAAGCCCAATTTTTGTCAACTTGCCTATCTTAGGAGGCTAGGGTCGAGTACAAATTTTTTTTTGATTTTTTTGAAAAACAAAAAAGTTTTTTAAGATAAGTGCGGCCACGTTTTTATGAATGTAATAAAACTTTTGATACTACAATTTATTGCCAGTATATAAATTTGAAACGATGTGGAGATAGATCTAAACATTAAAATAAAATAGTTTTATTCTGAGATTTTTTTTAAATGAAAATTTTTACTTTTTAAGGGTAGTTAAGTCGAACGAGGTTTAAAATAGTGTAAGTGATAAGATAGTAAAAGGGTAATAACCACCTAAAACTTATCGCAGTAATTGAGGTGGAAGCATGGGGGATGTTACAATCAATTTCGCGTAACAATATTTTAAGTACTAGTTGTGAAAGGGTCCCTTTGTTCATATTCTGTAAGCACTAAAATATATCTAAGTTACACTTGAGGCTTTGTTCATATTTAAATTTTCTTAATTTATAAATTTTAGCTCTAAGCGCTTCTATTTATAACAACCACCACGGTGCTTAAAAGAAGCGTCAAAAAAATTAACAAAAACTCCAGAAACTAAGTTCAATATCTTTAAGACGCTCTGCGCATGCGTTAGACAAAAAAGTAGCCATTTTAAGTGTATAATTTAGTTCCTCAGTTTTTATGGTTGATTTTTGTTGTTGATGCCGTGGGAGATTTTAGTGATATAGATAAGGGTTCATTGGGGCTTATAGCAACTCCTCGAGTCCTTTCAATCTTGAATCTCACCCAACTTTTGATTGAACCTAATGAAGCTAGAAGGTAAAGTGTCGCTATCTTTAGAAGAGCGCTTTTAATATTCCAACAGCGACTGGTGAATGGGCATCGAACTCGGGAATCGAACCCGAGACCTGTAGATTTATGTATTTTGCAATCCATTATTTGAAAACAATTTAAGATTAAATATCTATTTTCTGTTTGAAACTGGCATAAATTTCAATTTACAAAAATCTCATAACTGGAGTGTACCCGTTGCCCCGTTTTGAGTTTTTAATAAAGAGGCAAATATTTGTCGTGTAAAAAGTTAAAAACTAACTTGAAAATTTAATTCAGCACATTTAAGGGTTTTTTATATGAAAATCTCCCTATTTAATAACATTTAAGCATAAAAGCAATAAAGTTGTATTTTCAACTTCAAATCACATTAATGTGCTATTTATGCAGTACTTGAAACTTAAAAGTCGTCTTAGTAGTTATTAGTACAACTACATAATTTATAAACTTACTTTGTAAACAAAATCAATATCCGTAGAGCATGTCGTATCATTTCAGCCTTTATTGGCGAACTTTTGGTATTTTCACGGAGGTAGTGTGGCTACTATAAAAAATTTCCACACAAAAATAGGGATTTTTGTTTTAAAAGATAAACAGCCTCTTTTTTTAAATTTTAATATAAATTAAAAAAATATTTTTGTAATATAAAACAAACTTTTGAGGTAAAATTAAAAATAAATTTCACAAATAAATTATTTATGATAAAAAATAACACTTTAATGATTGCAACAGCCTAAAAATATTAAAATATTTACTGAAAACAGCCATTGATTGCCATCAGTGCTTCCTTACTACAATGCTATACAGACAGGCAAACCGAAAAGAAGACAAGTAGTCCGATAGACTTCGTTTTTCTTGTTTCTGGGTTTTTCGCTTATATCTCAAAAACAGTACGCCCTAGAGAAAAAATTAATTTTACTAAAACGAAAGCTTATAAAATTTTCTACAAGACTATTTCAATTTATTTTTTCTCTAACTTAATAGTTTTTGAGATATCCGCCAAAGTTTGACGAAAAATGTGAAGCAAATTTTTTTTTAAACAATAACAATTTTGAGGGTGGATATCTCGAAAGGTATAAGGAATAGTAAAAAATTAATAAAACAATCTTGTAGCAAATTTTATAAGCTTTCATTTTGCTAAACATAATTTTTTCCCTAGGACCCACCGTTTTTGAAATATAAGCGAAAACCCCAAAACTAGGCCTTCCTTTGGACAATTTGAACTACTCCAAACACATTCGTGAAGAAAAAAATTTTACCTAAATTCTAAGTTAAATTAAAATAAAAGCGTTTATGGGCCCCCGAGGCCCTATTTGTGTTTCTTAAGGTAAATACTTAATGTATGTTTGGTTAACCGGTCATGTAAACACTTATATTACAAACAGCCGTTGAGGCACCAAAAACATTACTCGAGATTTATTATAATATTTAAGATCTAAAATAGCAAAACTTTTAGTAACAATTAAGGTAGTTTTGAAGGGGAGAGAGAGAGAAAGAAAGAAAGTTTTGTGTAAAGCCACAACTTCCACTTAAATTAACTATAACTAGATTGTGTTTACATACTTCATTTAATTCGTTTAGGTGACAGTTGACACCTGTCATTGTTAAAATTAAGGAAAATTTTCAACAAATGTTTATTCGTGGGGTGCTTCAAAATGTTTACGCGTGGAAAAACCCTATTTACAAACAATTTAAGAAAGATATATTAATTATATTACGATAATAAAGTAAAAGTGTCATACTTTTCGAAACGTAAGGGAGGTATGGATTTTTTTGTTTTTTGACTGTAGTTTAAAAATGGTTTATTTTTGAAAAAAAGTTCTCAGGAAAAATGGGAGGAGGTCAAAAAGAGCTATCAAATGATACTAAACTCGATATTTTATCACTAGAAGTCGCGACGTTCAACTTTGGTGTGAAAAGTTGAGGGTCGCGACGCCTAGCGTCGATGTGATAAAATGTCGAGTTTAATATCGTTTGATAGCCCGTTTGGTCTTCTAAAAATTTTTAACGAGGTTTTTTATCTAAACTAAAACATTTTCAAACTACAGTCGAAAAACTAAATTTTCTGCTTTTTTGCCAACCATTTTGAATTTTAAAATTTACTTACCGGATTTTTTAAACTTAAAAAATAATTTTGCTTGTTTTGTTTAAATAATAAAAAGTGAGAGGCTTAACGTTTGTGAGGTTTTATTTGAATTTGCTCTTTTAATTGGTAAGATAAACAACAAACGAGGGTTTTTATACAGCTCAAAAATGTTAGTAAAAAAATTAGTGAAATAAATCAAATTCGTATTGTTTATTCTTACATAATTAATTGTAACGTTAATTAAAATTAAGGGAAGCGATTAATTTAGCTTAGTATTTTTATTTTTAGAAAATTAAACATAAAAAATTACTTACTTTCTCGTAGTGTAACCATGTAGAATGATTCCCTACCAGGAACACTGGCTCCCATTCCATTCACTGCTATTATCCTGAAACTGTATACGGTGTATGGCAAAAGATCCTTCACTTCGTAGATGGATCTATTATTCGGTGTTAAAATTTCTTTCGCTATCCAGTCAGTATCTTCCCCAATTCTGAAAATATTAAGCATTAATTAACGAATTAATGACAAGTTCATAATTTACGAAAAACTACAAAAAATATTTAATAGTAAAATATAACTTTTTCAGAGCCGTTACAGTTCTCGTTTTTGGGATTTTCGCTTATAGCTAAAACAAAGTGGGTCCTAGGAAAAAAATTATTCTTAGCAAAATGAAAGCTTATTAAATTTCCTACAAGATTGTTTCTATTTATTTTTTTTCTATTTCTTATAGTTTTCGAGATATCCGCCTACAAATATCGTTAAGTTTGACAAAAACTTAAAAATTTATTTTTATGGATGAAAGATTTTGCCGATGGATATCTCAAAAACTGTAAGGAATAAAAAAAATTGAATACAAACAATCTTGTAGCAAATTTAACGAACTTTCATTTTACTAAGAATAATTTTTTCTCTAGGACCCACCGTTTTCTAGATATAAGCGAAAACCCAATAAAAGGAACCTTTCTACCTTTTCCCTCCCTTAGGCATATGGGCGAGCGGTTTTACAGACAGACATACCGACGAACGGTCTTAAAATTGTAGAAATGGAAGAAGGGGATGTTAGTGCGACTACCAGACAAGCAGGAAAGTTAGGTTAGAATTGCTTTTTAATTTAAATTTTGATTGTTTTTTTAAATGTTAATTTTAAAGCTATTAAAATAAATAACTTGCAGCTCAATTTTTCAATCCAAAATTTAGCTTTAAAACCAAAGTACATTTTTGTAATGTTATCCATAGTAATAAAGCCTTGGGGTATTCTTAAATATTATAGTCGAGGACGATGAGGGTTTCTAATTATCCTTTTTTATTACAGTATGTAATTTTTAACAACCGAAGATAGGAGGAACATAAAAAAATATTGCTTTTTGTAAATGTCATATAATTTGTAATTTACACATTTCTAGAATAATTGTTAATTAAATTTATTAATGGTTGTTGATCGATTTGTTTAAGTTTATAGACGTGCCGAGAAGGCTTTAGCGTCAATTGAAGCTTTTCGTACGGCTTAACGCGCACTCCGACGCCCAATTAACAGTTTGATGAAACGAAACCATTTCTCGAATGCAAATAAGTCGTCTCTTTATAATTGATGTCAGTATAACTTTTGCCAAACTTTATATTTCACTACAACAAATTCTAATTTCTCATTAACCTCACGATTTTCATAAAAATCTCCAAATTAAAAATTTATGCCCGGTTGAACACTAAACTTTACTTTATAGTAAATATAACTCGAATAGGGTTTTAACCCTGAAAACTCTTAAATTTAGGTTAAACAGAACATAATTTGTTTTTATTACTTTTCCGAGAGTGTAACTTGAAATAATAACACGTTACATGTAATACCAACTGTCAAAATGGACAACAAAATTTCTAAATTAGTAATTAATAATTAAAAACATTTTCTAAGCGTCCTAATAGATAATTCTACATTGCATACAGGGTGATTCTCAAAAAATTTTCCTCCAAACTTGTGCTTAGTACCACTTCAACCGCAAGGATACATAAAGTAGTACTTTAACTCTGCATAAGCGCGCTGTGGCGTTTAAGGCCAATGCGAGCTTATTTTGCTAATATTTCAAAATCTGATTGAAATTTGGCGATGTGCCTTTGTGACATCTCAGAATGATATATTAACAATAGTTTGCCAAAGTCGCATCCCGGTGACTGTCGTAGTTGATTAAGTAAGTGATGTGTAAACGGAATACAAACAATTATAGCTTTTCCTCGAAAACGTACGCCCTCTAGCGCCCTCTAGAAATTTTTGCAAAACTAAGATTTGGTACTTTTGTAACTGCACTTAATTAGGTCGCATACTAAATCTTATTAAAATGGCTTAAAGGGTTTCAAAAATATTTACCAAATAGTGGTCAAGGGGCTTCTTCAGAGACTACGCCCCTTAAAACTCAAAATTGAAAAAAACAAAAAAATACGGGTACCTTAATTTTAAGGAAATGTACTTCTGATGTTTTAAACAGAAAAGATATGTAACAATTGAGCCTTCTAGGCAATTATTGCCATAATAAGTGGTAAAGAGACCGGACTACAAAGTAAAAATTTTTCTTTGTAAACAAAAGTTTCTTCTAGATTAACTAATTAACTTTTTTTAAATAAAATCAAAAAGTTAAAAGTTAAAAAGATATATCAAAGGTATTTGGAAATGAAAGATTACTAAAAATTTCATAAAAGGTCTTGATGTGGCATTTGAAAAGTTGTTAACTAAACTTAAGATGTAATTTACGAAGATTTTAGCTCGATTACACCTTAAAAAAGATCAAAGAGGGGTTAATCATTTTAAAATTTTTGTTTATTACACATTGTTTAGTAAAATTTTAAATTAACCTTTTTATGCTATAAGAAAATAAATACTTTGAAAACTTATTTTTTTGTAAAACGTTTCTTTGTTACAAAGCAAATTAAGAAAAAAACTTCCAAATTTGTAATACTTCACAAAAACGCTCATTCTTTTTTGTAAAGATACTTCAAAGGTTTTACTTTGTACTTACTCGATCAAACTTAAAAAAAAATAAATAGGTAGTACTTTTTTAATTTTTTTAGATACACTAAGCCCTTGCTAATCCAACATACCCGACCGACGGTGCAGTGTAAACTTCAACGATTTTCAAATACTTTAAATTTTATTGATCTACAGTTCACAAGCAATCGAAATGTGGAAAAATATACAGGGTGTTCCATTTGATTTGATTGAGAAAAATTACATGTCCCAGCTCGGGCGCCAATTGTATAATTATGTATTTTTATGCCCCCATCTAGTCTAATTTGCGAATCCGGATTACCCAAAATTTTAAAAAGCTAAAATGTAATCCATTTTGATCCTATTTTGTGCCATGTTGTATAATATCCAACATATCTCAATCCTTCCATCGAAAAATTTTGATCTACATTTCACAAGCAATCGAAATGTAAAAAAATATATAGTATTTAAAAAGATTGAGAAAAATTACATGTCCCTGCTCGGGCGCCTATTGTATAACCAGCGGTCCGATCGGAGGAATCTCCGATTAGCATCCACTTTGAATAGGTGTTGAGAATTATAAATTAAAATAAGAGGAGTTACAATACTTGGGCCTTGCCCGTCACTTTACCAAACATTTTTTGGCTTCGGTCTCGCCGTCAATTCGCAAAACACTTTTCGGCCTTCGGCTTCGCCCGTAAGTTTGTCAAAATCTTCGCGGCCTTCGGCCTGGCTATCAGTTCGACAAAAATTTCTGAGTCTTTGGCCACGCCTGTCAGTTTGCCAAACACTTCTCGCCCTTTGGTCTCAATGTCAGTTCGCCAAACTCGAAGTTTCAACTCGATATGTCGATTTATCATTTTTTTCGATTTCTGCGTCCGTTTTTTGGCCTTTAAAAACCAGGGGATTTCCCTATCGATTCGAAACTCAGCATCCACGTAGCTCGGGATGTGGTCGAAAAGAACCCCGCTAGGCATCGCTACGATTTGTTCGTTGCCTTAGTTACGATTTTTGGCGACAAAGTCTAAAACCTAAAAAATTCCACAACTTGGGCCCTTTTGTCCGTAGCTCAATTTTGACGCCGGATTCGTTAGTTTTGACCCCGAATGGTATATTAGAGGTTTACTGTAGAGATCGGTTTGGTCAAATAAGCGAACTTGCTTACTGGACTATGCCAAATTTTTGTTTAAGGACCTTTTGGCCCGCCACCGGTGGCAAACTACGGAGACTTGACCCAATGAAGATAATTCAGCAAAAAAGTCGGCACTTTCCTTTCAGATCGTCCTCACGAATTTTTCGTCTTTTCCGACTGCGCCATCTCAAATTCGAGGCGCCCTATCAATGCCCCGAAAAATTCTCGGCGGCCTACATAACGAAATCGGGCCCTTCATTTCTGAGAGCAGGCGGGACGCCGTAGGCCTACGCGTTCTCCCGCTATCCCCAAATTGTGGCTAAAAATCGACACTCTTTAGGAAAATCGCAGCGCCCTCTGCATGGGAATCGTAAGAATTATCTCGTGGTTTGTTATCGAAGAAATTTCAATTTAATTTTAGAGGCTGGTCATAAAGCCGTAGTTGCAATAGCAAGGGCCCTACCCTTCTCGGCGCAAGAGTAATTTTTTATTCCCTTCGGCATAAGGCGGCTATGGAAACAGTCAAGAAACCGATACCGGAACGACTATTGGGACCCCCTAAGAATGCCAAATCCAAAATTTGAATGTGATCCTAAAAAAATTTTTTTTTGAGTACGCCTAAATTCCGTGACGGGCTTACACGCGACAACCGCCGAAGAGATCGGTCCGAATCACTTTCTAGACGATGGTCAAAGGTCCCAACGTTTGCCATTAGCCCCTCGATTTTCGACTTTTTGCGTACTTTTGACTCGGCGATTTTTCAAAGTCTGAGGACGATTTTTGGAAATTTTGTGAAGGCCACCGTGCGGCCATCTATCGAAATTTTTGAAAACCAAGACCGGGGCGTTTATGGAGATAGCCTAGCCTACCCGAATCCAAATTTTTGCGTCATTCGACAAAATTCGATTGTTTGTTCAATGGAAACCTATAAAATTTTTTGCATCGCTTTGATTGGTTCGAAATTTGAGGAGGGGATACCTAGGGGTGTGCCTTAAATAACTGTAGATTTTGAGCTCTTGCATTTGAATGTTAGCAAAGATGTAAATTTTTACCTAAAAAGTGTTAAAAAAAGCCAAAATGCAAACCATTTTGACCTCATTTTGTGCCATCTTGTATAATATCCAATATATCTCGTATTCCTTCGAAAAATACTTTCGCCGTCAATTCAAACAAAAGGATAAAACAAAAGATTATAAAACTTTTATAAATTTAAGTTATAAATATTGTAGATGTAAGTTATTATTATTTATAAATGTTTCACGTTTATTGAACTCACTTTCTCATAGTCATACCGGAAAAATTCTATCAAGAAAAACAAATCGAATGGAACTGTTTAAGAAAAATGCAACTTTCTTTGTAGACAATTTAAAGTTTGCCAATACAAAAATTTGAATTTTAAATTAGCTTTTTTTATATTTTCGCTTTTTAAGCAGATCTAAAAAATATTTTTCCCAAACGTCTAAATCAAAATTATAAATAAGCTATTGATTTCTCACTAGGCCAGTCAACGAACGCTCAAAAAGGGGTGTAGAGGACATGGAAGGGGGTGATTTGTTTGGAGTACTTAAGAGGTAAAAATAGTTAAAGTTCCCGGTCTTAGCTATAGCTAAGTGAGGTTTGAAAGATCTCATTTTTGTTGTTTTCGCTTATATCTCAAAAACAGTGGGTACTAGGGAAAAATTATTCTTTTTTTTACAAGAAAAGTCTTCAGAAAAAAAGTTACAGGAAATTTTATAAGCTATAATTTTGCTAAGAATAAGTTTTTTTCTAGAATGCACCGTTTTTTAGATATACCTAAGCGAGAATATAGCTAAGGGCGGTAGTAAAGGTCCCGTTTTTAGGGTTTTCGCTTATATCTCAAAAACGATGGGTTTTAGGAAAAATGATTTTGAACAAAATGGAAGCTTATCAAATTTCCTACAAGATTGCTTATATTCATTTTTGCTACTTCTTATAGTTTGTAAGATATATGCCCGCAAAGATCGTTAATATATGAAAACTCTATTTTTATCTTTAGTGCTCTAAACACGCTCTTTTATAAGTTTAAAAATGGGCCTAGTAAGACTAATCTTTGTAAAAAACGCACAAAGAGAGGATGGAGAAATTTTATAAAACTTTAGTATGTAGTAACAACAGCGTTTGTGAGAACAGATTTAAAATATTTTAATTATCTTCTTGTAGAAGAGCTTTAAACCTTATTTGTGTGGGTATGTAGAAAAAATATGCTTTTCTTTAGAAGTCGATGGTTTTAGTTTAAAAGGAAAATAATTCTTAATTTAATTAAGTGAAATTTAATATGCGCTACAACTTTAAAGTACTTAATTAATGCGATTAATCAGTACGTTTATAAAGAGAGATTTCAAAAAACACTCTAAAGCTTTTCGTTTGGAGTAAATATAATGTAAATTGAACTCTTGTTATACTATATGTAAATTTAATAATAAAATGTGTTCAGATACCTTACTAAAGAGTACTCATTTTCGCTACATTTTCGCTACATTTTCGTTAAATGTAATTAAAAAACTTGAATTTATCCGAAGGTCGAGATCGACGGCTTAACATGACCCTCGAAGTGCTAAACTATTACAACATATAAATATAAGCACAAGCAGTTTCAACCTGTCGAGATGAATGGAAATTCCAAAAGTGAATTGTAGAACAAAAATTCAAATAAGTTAATAAATTTGCGCCTGTTGTAAATGTATCGAAAAAGGAAAAAAATGAAGCGTTACGTTTATCATAACTGCAATAAAATGTTGTAAGGAAAGCGTATGATATATAAAAAGTGTTGAAACATTGAAGTACCTCAATCCGGCTAACGATATGCGAATATACTAGTGAGAGTGCTCGTAAAATATTTTGCAACAAAAGGAAAAATGTTTTACAAAATCGCAGCAAATAATTGTATAGATTTGTTTTAAAAAGGATTAATTTTTTACGCTGCAAAAAACACAGCATAACAATATTCAATTAGCAAGTAAAACATTTTTTTTAATATTTCACTCAAATCAGTAAAATTACTTAAAAACACTAGGCACGCTAACAGATATAAAATTTTAAAATAATTTTAAAAATTGATTAAGTTAGGACGTAAGTCTTATATTTTGGCTATACAAGCCTTTTTTAAATCTTAATAATAATAATTACAAAAGAAACGATAGGTTTTTTTAAATTTTGACTTTCAAAAAATCATAACTCCTGTTCTGCTCTGTAGAAGTTGATAAAATCAGCGGCGTTCGATAAAAAATTACATTTTCTGTAATATATCCAAAAATGAATAAAATTGTTGAAGGGAATTTTGAGAAAATCTATTTCAAAATTTTGACCTATTTTGGCCCTTTAAAACTAGGCAATTTTGAAACTATTTTAAAAATCGGTTAGGTTAGGACGTAAGCCCTGTATTTTGGCTGTAAAATTCCGTTTTGAAATTTTGATAATAATAATTACCGGTCAAGTTATAAGGGAAAAATCATAAAATGGGATAATCGTTCTATTGGCCGCCATTTTAAATAAAAAAATTTTTAATTTTTTTCTCAATTGGAGCTCAGATGTATGTACCTAACTCTCTCATAGCCAAGTAAAAGTAACTTTGGTCGACATTTGTAAAAATGAGCCCAAAATATTTCTTCTAAATTTCTTATAAAACCTTAGTTTGCCGATGAAATAATTTTAAAGTGGGTAAAACCAAAATTCATCAAAATTGGTTCAGTAGTTTTTGCTCTACAACTGAAACATCCATAAACTCATCTTGACAGACGGCCTTAAGGAAAAAAATTGAATCAGGAATCAGATCAAGTTAAAAATTATAGGGAGTCAAATAGAAGATCTAGAGGACAGACAGATAGTAAAAGCAGATAAAAAACGTCATAAAGTGTTTTTTCTTCAAACGTCAGAAAAAGTCGCCTTTGTGTCACTCAATAGGTAACGGTGAAGTTTAACTTTAAATGTTTTATAAGGAGTCGTTTTGTGTGACTCGCCTGTATTGCCACACTCGCTCGTTACGCTCGCTCTTCAGCCAAACACAGTCTTGTCACACAAAACGTCACTTTGTCTTCTTATAAAACAAATAACTATAGTATCATAGAACAGCTCATTTTACTAGCATTAAAAATATTAAAAAACATACAGGGTGTTCCATTTAGCTTCAGAGACCGCTCTAAGTGAGACTTACGTCTCACGCCAAGCCGCAAGGAAACTCGGTTTGTAGTAGAAGGACGAGTTCTTAGGAGCCATGCCACTGGGCAAACCAGTTCATCGACGTCCTGAGTAGCATGAGCACTAGCATGAGCTGAAGGGCTAGGCTCGAAAGGCGCAAGAATGGAACCTGAAAGACGCTTTGATCCAAAGGGCATCGACCTGAAGGGCGTACATGACGCCAAGCAATTACAGCATGATCCTGAAGGGCTGGAAATAAATGAATAGGCCTGCAAGGTTAGTGCAAAGTTAGGCTGTTGGAGTATCGAGGCCTGAAGGGTCATTAAGCATAGTTCAAGAGACAGGAACAAGACAGCAAAAGCAGAAAACAGAGGTAAATAAAGAAGAAGAAAATATAAGAAAATACAGTCAAACCCCTATTTATTGATGTTGAAGATCACATCAATTTAGTTCTATTTAGTGATAAATCACTAAATAGAACAAATTAGGTAAAGGTTTGTCATTAGAAAGGAGTCAAAATGTATTGTAAACTCCAAAAGAAGCAAAAGATCGAGTCCTCTTAATCCTCTTATCTTACAAATTTACCTGTAGTGAAAGAATACCAAACCCCTTTTTGGAAAAAACTCAACTTTAACGTGCTTGACTTAAATTAAAAAAAAATTCTTTTTAAATTTCTGAATATTTTTAGGTTCAATTTGATTAGAAAAAGATCACTAAATGGCGGTTTAACATCATAATTAAGGGGTATTTTTACATGCAATTTAGCTTGAAGATCAAGATCGTTTTACATAAATCACTAAATAGAACAAATTAGGTAAAAGTTTGTCATTAGAAAGGAGTCAAAATGTATTGCAATCTCCATAAGAAGTAAAAGTTCGAGTGGTCTTAATCCTCTTATCTTACAAATTTACCTGTAGTGAAAGAATACCAAACCCCTTTTTGGAAAAAAACTCAACTTTAACGTGCTTGACTTAAATTTAAAAAAAATTTTTTTTTAAATTTCTGAATATTTTTAGGTACAATTTGATTAGGAAAAGATCACTAAGTGATCAAGAAGAAGATCAAGATCTTTTTACATAAATCACTAAATAGAACAAATTAGGTAAAAGTTTGTCATTAGGAAGGAGTCAAAATTTATTGCAATCTCCATAAGAAGCAAAAGATCGAGTCGTCTTAATCCTCTTATCTTACAAATTTATCTATAGTGAAAGAATACCAAACCCCTTTTTTTAGGGGTTTTTATTTTTTGTAAAATTTTGTTAAAAAAAGATCACTAAATATCATAATTTAGAGGTATTTTTACATGCAATTTAGCTTGAAGATCAAGATTTTAGAAAAAACATTACAAAATAGAGGACATCACTAAATTGAGGGTCACTAAATAGGAGTTCGACTGTAGTAGGAAATAAATAAAAAAGAAAGAAGAAAGTTGTGTAAATAAAAAAAAATGAAAAATTTGATGATTTAAAAAGATTTTTTGAGCGTTGTGAACTTGAAGAAAAATTAAAAGAAAGCACTTAATATAAGACCTTAGGGTGTTTTTTGTTGTTTTTTAATAAAAAATAATACAATACGAGTTGAAACTTTAAAATATACTAATTTAAGTAGAAAATAGTGTTTCGATATACATTAGCGTAACGTAAAATAGTATTACTTTAATTTAGTAAGAAACTTTTCTAGTTTCCATCTCATTTAAAACTCCCTGAAAATTTAGTATCGGTATCTGTTTTTTTATTCAAGTTATTTTCATTCTGTTATGTTTACGTCAAGAGAAAATTTATGAAAGAGCTCACCGAGCAGACAAATTTTATTTAATTTACCATACCCAGCCACATATTTGCTTATAATGTTTTATATCAAATTTAGCTATGTATATTTAACTACTCGAAACATACTTTCAAGTTGATTTTATCAATTTTGAACTTTTCTTAAAAAGATTATTCAATTTTAATATTTTTTTATTTCGCTAGCAAATTCACTTTTTACGTTATTAGGTGATACAGTTGAGCCTAATAATTGCTAGCAAAACTTTCTATCTTGTACTTTTCTTAATTTGCAAAATTTGAATTGTGCGCCAAAAAAACAATAGGTCAGCTTAAAAAAATAAAAGTTGAACGTCGTGACGCAATCACATCAAAATATAAAACCTTTTGCTAAATTAATCAGTCTCGAAACGCTCACCTTTTTCTAGATTCCAATGTTGGAGCCACTTAAAAAATAATCACCCTGTATATTGTCATGGGGGTTAGTCATGACCTCTGGAGTCCAGAATCTCCAGAGTGTACCGAGATTAAGATAATAAATACACAATGCTGAAATAATTAATTTATTCAAAATACTCTCTTACCCAAATATTAGCGTGATAATCCAATCACAACACATGATGGTTGTCATAACTATTTAATCCTTACAATG
Source organism: Malthinus seriepunctatus (assembly GCA_963924605.1). Lineage (NCBI taxonomy): Eukaryota > Metazoa > Arthropoda > Insecta > Coleoptera > Cantharidae > Malthinus > Malthinus seriepunctatus. The sequence goes on from OZ004605.1 coordinate 2,582,271, forward strand.
TGAATAATCGACAAACGTTTTGCGTTTCCGAGTTATAGACTGCAAGTAAGTCTACTTACTAACTCGTAATCCAACTAACTCCAATAACCTACTTTGGGGCCTTTTATTAACTTGGCACACGCGCCAACTAAAATTGCTAAAACTGGCGATTTATGCTTTATCTCACATTCTTCCAATACCTGACAATAGTCACGTATTGTAAATTCTGTGTACATTAAATTCTTGTACTACTTAATAATTGCATTAAATAATTTGCGTAATACTTTTACGCGTGACATAATCTTAAAACTCATCAAAATATAAAACTTTTTGTTAGATTAATCAGTCTCGTAACTCTTACCGTTTTCGAGATCACAATGTTGAAACCACTTAAAAAATCACCCTGTATATCGTTCAGTCGGTCGACAGGACTAGAACACTGTCGAATAACCGTTCATACAATAAATTGGTAATCCATGTAGTTTTCCAATATTTCATAGAAACAGCCTGTATCTCTTCTAGGAAAGGGGCATTAAGGACCCCCTAACTCCCATAATTTATCACTAAATTGTCGACACATACAAATTTATTCTCGGTTGGTCCTAAATTTGCTTTCAAACTATTCGTGAATGGACGTAATTACTAATGACAGACAAACCGACAGACTACGTTTTCCAGTCGGCTAATTTTGACTAAAGAAAGGAATTTCTGTTAAGCTTTAAGCTATTGATTGAGTTTATGTTAATAAAGTTACATGCAAGGCATCAACAATTATTCTCCAAATATTTACTCTATTACCAAAAACTACATAATTAATAATAACAAGCAATAAACAAAACTATTTTCCCTTCAAAAATAAAACTCTCAATTTAGGAAAAAAACGATTTGCCTTTATGTATGCAGATATTAGATTTACATAATTGGAAAACTTTTTAAAGGCATATAAAGAATATAAAAACCACCTGTAGTAGCTTTTTATTTTTTTTTATAACCAAATTTACTTTATAAGCTCATTTTTATGTTTCATATAATTTTTTTCAATAATCAAAAATAGCTCTTAACAAGAGTTAACTTCATTACATCAAACTAGAAATGATTCATCGTTATGAAATAAAATATTTAATATTCAAAAAAAATTTCAATACGGTTTTTACCTATTTCAGCACAACATGAGTCTTCAAAATAAAAATCTGAAACCATCCTCCATGTGTCAGTTAAAAATTTGATCTGAACAGTTAGCTTTTTATATTTTAGAAGCTACTTTTATTTTTGAAAGAAGGGGTTATTAGAGCCCCTTTTTCAAAACACATGAGCTATCAAAATAAAAAGTCTCAACGCCTCCTCCATGTGTCAGTTAAATGTTTGTTCTGAACAGTTAGTTTTGTGTATTTTAGCTCTTTTTATTTTTGAAAAAAAAGGGGTTATTAGAGTCCTTTTTTGATTGTTTTAAATCAGCTAAACGTTGGTTTAGTAATAGGCTACTACTGCACGCTATTAGAAATGAATTATATTCGAAAGAAATTTAATGATAAAAGAGTTGACCTGCTTTAAATCATAAAAAATATTAAATTTTATTTCGTGCTATTTAAATTAAGCACTTCTTTATCTGCAGACCTATAAAAAATTAAGTCATTAACCATAATTCAATAAAGCATAACGATTACCATTTAAGGTAGATAATCTAAAAATGATTGCATTTAAATTGTTTTGTTATATTTTTAAAATTTATTTTAAGTATTGCACATAATAGAGAAAATATTGTCAGTGATACCAAAATGTTTCACCAGTAAAAAATGAATTGGCAATAGTCGTCTTATCTATCTACTAATAGAAGTTATTGGTTAATCTGGAAAAATCATCATTAATCCGGATTAACATAAACAAAATTTTTTCAGATATTAAATTAACGGACGATTCATTTTTAAGATATAAAAGTTTGATAATCACTAGTTCACACATGTTTAATGGAAGTTGTAATAGGGTAACCATTTGTTTTTATTGTTCAACGCCTTTGTAATAAGAATAAAAAGAATTATTATTATGAATAAAAAATTTATTTTTATTATAAATCGAAAATTATTTTTAAAGTTATTGTATAATTTTTTTAAAAATTGGGGTAGCTTAAGAACATAACTTAGGGCCCTGTACTGTTTGTGTAGGCACTTTTAAAAGTAGGTTTGATTTAAATTTATGTTTTAACATCCTAAAATTAAATTTGCTATTAAAATAGGTTTGCGGCAATATTATCATGCAATTACTACAATCCCTTATTCCATAATTATTTGAATTAAATGTTTATCTACTAACAATAGATTCAACACTAATTTGCGTAATTTATGGAAATGGTGAGCAAAAAGTGCATGATTAGATATTACTCCGTTTTCCAATGTTAGAAAGTAATTAACTAGCATAATATACACGAGCGGGCACCCCCGTCGAAATTCGACGAAGTAGTTGTAGAGATGAATGTGTTAGAAAAATGAAATTTTCAAAAATTATCATAAAGCGGTCACTCTCGTCGAAATCGACGAAGTTTTTAAAGATATGAATGAGCTATGGCTATTTTATAAAAAAAATAAGAAAACTAACCTTAAAGATAACTAAGCCAAAGAGGGCAACATAAAAAACCGTCTCAAAAATCCAAAATTCACAAAAGCACGAAACGTAATTAAAAATGCACGCACCAACCTGACCATATCGCGTATTAGAAACGTACTGGTCGAATAAAAGTATTGAAAATTTTATCACCACGACCAAATGTATAATGTGTGCCTTATCGTATAAAACCAAATACTATCTACATTTATTCTCATTTATAATTTTTAAAATTGGATAATTTTAAATTATAAAATTGATTATTTTATTATTTATATTATAAAATATAAAACAATGTATGAAATTAATAATTTTGAGAAAAAAAATAGTGGTGACATATCTGTGGGTCAAGAGCTTCAATTTAAAAAAAAATCATCAAAATCGGTCCAGTAGAAGTACGCTAAAATTAGCGGAAAAGAAAAGGCTTGGTTGGCTAGGTTTTCATGTTTACGAGAAATTTGGAAAAATTAAATGAAAGTGGTTAAAAACAGCAAATTTTGTATCTTCCACTGTTACAAGATAAATAATGTACATTTTTTTGTAAAGTTACTATATAATTGTTTTTAAAATTGGGGTAGCTTAAGAACATAACTTAGGGTCCTGTTACAAGATAAAATATTGATTTTTTAATTATTAATTAATTAAAGAAAATTCTAGAGAATGAAATTTCCTACAACTTTTCTGAAGAAAACTGTTTTTTAGGTCTTCATGTTTACGAGAAATTTGTGAAAATTCAGTGATGGCTTTTTAAAAATCCAACGATACGATATTAAGGATTATTTTGCTTGGGAGATTGAGACCCGTTTCGTTTAGTCAAATAACAAAAAATAAGCAAAATATTCTTAATAATATTAAGAATATTATTAATATTATTAATAATAAAGAATATTATTAATATTCTTAATAATAATTTTTTAAAATTTTTTTTTGACTTTAGTTTTAATTCTTTTTTTTCTTGGAGTATTAATAGTCAATATTTATTTAAGTATATATTTTTAACGTTTCGCTTTCATTAAAAGCTTCATCAGAAATTAAAATAAGTATTTAAAATTATAAAATTATTTTAGTAAAAAATTCTGAAATAAAATAGTTTTAATTTAAAATAGGAAAAATGAACGTAATTATTAACTTACATTTATTAAATTTAAATGCTTTTATTATAAAATTTGTAATTAAAATTACAAATTAAAATTTTTATTTAAAATCTTACAAATGTCATTTTTATTTTGATTTAAAAAAAATTTATTTGTCAAAATGAAATTTAAACAAAATTTAAAACATCAAAATTTTCTCTTTTTTTTTTCTCCCTTCCCTAACACTTCAAATCTAATATATCAAAATGTTTTTGTAACAGAGCCATCTTACTTTCAAATAAAGAACCTCAATCAATGTATTAAATTAAAATAAATAGAATTCAAATTTTCAATGTCGGATCTGTAATTTATTGCATTATTATTTTTTTTAATTTCTATCATTTCTAAATAAAGTCTTTTTTTTAAATCTGTTTCTTTTTTTAAAATTTTTGGATTCGAAAAGTTAAAAGAATGCATAAAATTTACAGCATGGTCGCTTAAAGCAGTATTAGGTTTATTTGGATTTTGAATTTTTGTTTTTATTGAAAATTTATGTTGATAAATGCGATTTTTTAAGGTTTGTTTTGTTTGTCCAATATAAGAAGCACTGCAATTTAGACAAGGAATTTCGTATATTAGTTCTGAATCATTCAAAATAGGATTTTTATCTTTTAAATTATTAAAAAAATTTTTACTTAAAGTGTTAAAATTTTTGTATGCTACTAATATGTCAAAATGTGATAATTCTATTTCAATTTTGTTGGATATATATATATATATATTAATACTCCAAGAAAAAAAAGAATTCTTAATAATGTAAATTTTTTTGTAAAGTTACTATATAATTGTTTTTAAAATTGGGGTAGCTTAAGAACATAACTTAGGGTCCTGTTACAAGATAAAATATAGATTTTTCGACTTTTAATTATCTAAAGAAAATTATAGAGAATGAAATTTCCTACAACTATTCTGAAGAAAACTGTTTTTTAGGTCTTCATGTTTACGAGAAAATTGTGAAAATACAGTGAGGGCTTTTTAAAAATTCAACGATACGATATTAAGGATTATTTTGATTGGGAGATTGAGACCCGTTTCGTTAAGTCAAATAACAAAAAATAAGCAAAATATTCTTAATAATATTAAGAATATTATTAATATTATTAATAATAAAGAATATTATTAATATTCTTAATAATGTAAATTTTTTTGTAAAGTTACTATATAATTGTTTTTAAAATTGGGGTAGCTTAAGAACATAACTTAGGGTCCCGTTACAAGATAAAATATAGATTTTTCGACTTTTAATTATCTAAAGAAAATTACAGAGAATGAAATTTCCTACAACTTTTCTGAAGAAAGCTGTTTTTTAGGTCTTCATGTTTACGAGAAATTTGTGAAAATTCAGTGATGGCTTTTTAAAAATTCAACGATACGATATTAAGGATTATTTTGATTGGGAGATTGAGACCCTTTTCGTTTAGTCAAATAACGAAAAATAAGCAAAATATTCTTAATAATATACATTTCTTTGTAAAGTTATTATATAATTGTTTTTAAAATTGGGGTAGCTTAAGAACATAACTTAGGGTCCTGTTACAAGATAAAATATAGATTTTTCGACTTTTAATTATCTAAAGAAAATTGTAGAGAATGAAATTTCCTACAACTTTTCTGAAGAAAACTGTTTTTTAGGTCTTCATGTTTACGAGAAAATTGTGAAAATTCAGTGAGGGCTTTTTAAAAATTCAACGATACGATATTAAGGATTATTTTGATTGGGAGATTGAGACCCTTTTCGTTTAGTCAAATAACGAAAAATAATCAAAATATTCTTAATAATGTAAATTTTTTTGTAAAGTTACTATACAATTGGTTTTAAAATTGGGGTAGCTTAAGAACATAACTTAGGGTCCTGTTACAAGATAAAATATAGATTTTTCGACTTTTAATTATCTAAAGAAAATTATAGAGAATGAAATTTCCTACAAGTTTTCTGAACAAAACTGTTTTTTAGGTCTTCATGTTTTCGAGAAAATTGTGAAAATTCAGTGAGGGCTTTTTAAAAATTCAACGATACGATATTGAGGATTATTTTGATTGGGAGATTGAGACCCTTTTCGTTTAGTCAAATAACGAAAAATAAGCAAAATATTCTTAATAATGTAAATTTTTTTGTAAAGTTACTATATAATTGTTTTTAAAATTGGGGTAGCTTAAGAACATAACTTAGGGTCCTGTTACAAGATAAAATATAGATTTTTCGACTTTTAATTATCTAAAGAAAATTATAGAGAATGAAATTTCCTACAACTATTCTGAAGAAAACTGTTTTTTAGGTCTTCATGTTTACGAGAAAATTGTGAAAATTCAGTGAGGGCTTTTTAAAAATTCAACGATACGATATTAAGGATTATTTTGATTGGGAGATTGAGACCCTTTTCGTTTAGTCAAATAAAGAAAAATAAGCAAAATATTCTTAATAATGTAAATTTTTTTGTAAAGTTACTATATAATTGTTTTTAAAATTGGAGTAGCTTAAGAACATAACTTAGGGTCCTGTTACAAGATAAAATATAGATTTTTCGACTTTTAATTATCTAAAGAAAATTATAGAGAATGAAATTTCCTACAACTATTCTGAAGAAAACTGTTTTTTAGGTCTTCATGTTTACGAGAAAATTGTGAAAATTCAGTGAGGGCTTTTTAAAAATTCAACGATACGATATTAAGGATTATTTTGATTGGGAGATTGAGACCCTTTTCGTTTAGTCAAATAAAGAAAAATAAGCAAAATATTCTTAATAATGTAAATTTTTTTGTAAAGTTACTATATAATTGTTTTTAAAATTGGGGTAGCTTAAGAACATAACTTAGGGTCCTGTTACAAGATAAAATATAGATTTTTCGACTTTTAATTATCTAAAGAAAATTATAGAGAATGAAATTTCCTACAACTATTCTGAAGAAAACTGTTTTTTAGGTCTTCATGTTTACGAGAAAATTGTGAAAATTCAGTGAGGGCTTTTTAAAAATTCAACGATACGATATTAAGGATTATTTTGATTGGGAGATTGAGACCCTTTTCGTTTAGTCCAAATAACGAAAAATAAGCAAAATATTCTTAATAATGTACATTTTTTTGTAAAGTTACTATAGATTTGTTTTTAAAATTGGGGTAGCTTAAGAACATAACTTAGGGTCCTGTTACAAGATAAAATATAAATTTTTCGACTTTTAATTATCTAAAGAAAATGAGAGAGAATGAAATTTCCTACAACTTTTCTGAAGAAAACTGTTTTTTAGGTCTTCATGTTTACGAGAAATTTGTGAAAATTCAGTGATGGCTTTTTAAAAATTCAACGATACGATATTAAGAATTATTTTGATTGGGAGATTGAGACCCTTTTCGTTTAGTCAAATAACGAAAAATAATCAAAATATTCTTAATAATATACATTTTTTGTAAAGTTATTATATAATTGTTTTTAAAATTGGGGTAGCTTAAGAACATAACTTAGGGTCCTGTATTGTTTGTGTAGATACGTTTTTAAAATTTAATGAAAGCGATAATAAAATAGAAAATTTTGTATCTTCCACTTTTAATGGCAATGGTGGAAATTGGCTTGTAGTTAGAAATCATAACCTGACATAATCATAACCAGAACGAAAATGTGTGTCGTCGTATCTCGTCGCATTAATTTTATCTAATAAAGAGAGAGAAAGTACTCCCTCCTTCCTAATGTACTACACAAGATTTTGGCTCGGTTCGGTCTACAAGTTATAATTTCGTTCTAGTATTTTCAATCTCTGGGGGAGGTTTGATTGCCTGAATTGTTGTAGCCATTGGAAAGAGAGATGGTGAAAGTAAACAAAATAACATACCGGGTGATTCGTAAAACTTGTTACAGTTAGAGATCTCAGTAACTAATAAAGATGTCAAAGTCCTGACTATGTGGTAATAGATGGCTCTAAAGATGCCATAAATAATTTTTTTAATTATACACCCTGTATATTAGTCGGTATTTAGACAGTTTTTTAATAAAAATTCAACGATACGATATTAATAATTATTTATTGATGCTCTTTTCGTGTAGTGAAATAACGAAAAATAAACAAAATAATCTTAATAATGTACAACAGAAAGAATGCCTATATGTGTAGCCATATGTTTTATACTCAATGGTTAACATACAAGTTATTGCTAAACGATTAGGTACATTATGAACAAGCGCAATAATAAAATACAAACCTATTCAAAACCAATCTAATAAATACAAAGAATTAATTCTTCTTGGCTATTAATATTAACTTCTGAATCAACTATACATAACATAAATCATTTAGATGCTACACTAACATTTAAATTATCATAATCCTGTTCTAAACAATTAAAGGCGACTGGATGCCTTTGCAGCAGAAGATGCTAATAATGTCGTAAATGACATTTTATAAATTCTATTACCTACATGATTTTTTGTTAGCAAAGGTTAGTGATTAGTGGACACTTCAGGTAAGGCTATTTTCGATTAATCTAATACTTTTGCCAGCCTTAGTTTCAACTAAATATAATTTCTCACTAATTTTGTTTACAATTTTAGATGGTCTCCACCTAGCCTATATCTACATTTATAATTAACGTTTATTTATAACACCAAATCGTTAGTTTTAAAATATATATTTCTTTAACAACAATTAAGCACGCCTTTTAAAAGTTTTTCGTCTTTTAGCGCACTTTGAAGTCTAATTAAGTCAATTCGCATTTTTAACGAACAATTAATAGTTTTGCAGGAGTTTCACCTGTCGTACTATTTATATACAAATAGAAAACGATTCACTCCCGTACCCAAATCCGCACTACTTTCTTCTTCTTCCAAATACGGCTACCTCTATGATATAACCACCAGAGTGAAGTTGGTTGCGAGAAATCAGTTGATACGGAAAACCTCTAACCGGTCCATGCCCCACTCTCCCCTAAACGTAATAATGTTTTTAACTTGTTTACTTTTCTCTTTAACAACAATTAAGCACACTTTTTAAAAGTTTTTCGTCTTTTAGCGCACTTTTAAGTCTAATTAAGTCAATTCGCAGTTTTAACGAACAATTAATAATTTCGCAGGAGTTTCACCTATCGTACTATGTATAGTGTTTCTATACATTTATAGAAAACGATTCACAATCGTACCCGATTGAGGGTAATACAGTGAAGACGTAATATGTTGGATACCATTCATTTAAAAAAGCTTTACCATTTGTTGAGAGCAAAAGTGTGGACCATTGTCGGGGATTACTGTTTCTGGTAATCCAAATTTTCTGGAAATGGCCACGGTGAAATACTTGCTTTGTTGGGAGTCTTTCGCATTTTTGAACATAATATGTTACCGCTACCAAAATAGCGTCCAAGAAACAAACTACTTCATCAGCCCCTGTCAATAATTGAGAGTGCTTCAAAAATCTACGGATTTGATGAAATAGAAATTCCTCTATTCTCGGCAGAGGGAACATTTAATTAAATCTGGGTTTATAGTTTATAAACTTAGGTTTAGCACCTATGGTTTAACTTCTAATTTAATAACACCTTCTTTAAAAGTACCGGGACTGTCTGAAAACACAGAATTAAAAAGTTTCGACTTAATATAGGTGGGCCACCATTTTTTATTACAAAAATAAACATTTAATCAACAATCTTACTTTGCAACTAACCTTTGCTACTTCGTTGCCACTTGGTTTGCTCGGTCTAGTCTACGAAGAGGTTATAGAGGATTTATGAAGAGGATTATTTTTTTGTTCAGAAATGTGTTTGGAGTAGTTAGGAGGTAACAATACTAAAAGTCCCCGGTCCTACTTATGGCTAAGAGAGGGTGGACTGGTCCCGTTTTTGTTGTTTCGTAATTTCGTTAAATATTGAAAAAAAAATTGGCCTCACGTTTTTCATGAAACTTTTGCGTCTAGCACCTCAGCCTTTTGTTTTACAGTAAAAGTTTTTACATAAGAAGTTATAGAAAATTTAATAATCTGTAATTTTTGTCTCTATAAGTTTTTCTCTAGAACTCGCCGTTTTTGAGATATAAACGAAAATCCCAAAACGGGACCTTTCCACCCCCTTCCGTCCTTAGCCATATAACTAGGCCTAGGAACTTTTAGTATCTTTACCTCCTTACTACTCCAAACACAATGACGTTCCTGAAGAAAGAAATTCTACTCTATACACCACTATAACACCTCTATACACCTCTTTTTTGAGCGTTCGTTGACTGTGCGATTTACAATTAATTTCTCGTATAACATTTACATTTTCTAAATACAATTTTTCTGATATATCGCAGACATTGCAGAGCCCGAATCACCTTCCCATTCTATCTACACTTTCCGTAACTATAAAATATATACTCGTCGCCAAATGTAATGTTCTAATGCACGGCAGAAAGAATGTGTAACATGTTTAATATTCAATAGTTGACATAGAATTGATCCAAGTGTATAGGTAACATAGTGTGCCATTTCGGTGTAAAAAATGAGGTCAAAAAAAGACATCAGCTAGGAACAGCAGTTGTGTACAAGTCGCGCTCGTCTCGTCGTGTTGTCACATTGGTTGTTCCCAGCTGACGTAAGTCTCCCGCCCCAAAAGATGAGCAATGGCATACTATGTATGTATATACTTTACAAGTGATTACATTAAGCGAGTACATTAAGAACATTTTTTCGATAATTTACAGGGAGTAAAGTTAGGAGACGATTTTTTTAAATCTCACTTGGATATCTTTATTAGTTTCTGAGATAGGCTGAGCCTGCCCTGGAAAATTTTAAGCTTGTTCTAGAAGAGCTTGCTAAGGATTTCACAATAACAAAAAATGATAAGTTCTTAATTGAAGTCAAAGAAGAAAACATTGATTTAGATAAAGTCAAATTTTTGCAAACTTTGGTCAAAAAACTTCCATTCTCAGAAAAGGATGACTGTTGGCCACAGATTACAGTGGTTAACGGATTTATACAAATCCAGAAGAGAGAAAACCCTGATTTTAGCTTTTCATCCTCCCTAGAAAATTTTTGAGCCTACCCTGATAACACAGTCTAGCTACGATCCTGCTTTGGTTGGATGACGATCCGTAAAGGATCTGTATTCGGACCTGTTCTAGGGTTCCGAGCTCTTGTCCCGCAAAATTTTTTGAATTTGCAAACGCTTTAATTGCTCGGGTACCTCGGGTTTGCAAGACCCGTATCAACCTATTGTTGACCAATGAGGGGAGAGGCATATGTACAATAAAGCTCTCAAGAAAGAAGTTATAAGAAATTTAATAAGCTGTGATTTTTCTAAAAATAACTCTAGGACCTCACCGTTTTTGAGATAAAAAATACAGTAAAAAGTAAAAACAGCGATAAAAGAGGAATGCACCGGTGGTGTGGTCTCCTCAACAGTATCCACCCCCATAGGCTAAGTGGCGACTGCCTCTTGAGGAGGGTCGCCAACCTTCGTCACAGGGTTGGACTGTGTCTCTTCATCGGCTGCCGGAACGTTGATCTCCGGCTCGATAATCTTTACAGAGATAGTGGAGAACTTGTAGTGCATTCTCCACCTCTTGGCTTTTATTGATTTAGCGTCATCCTCCAGCATTCCCAAAATAAAGAGCTGACCAATCGGTTCAGTTTTTACTTCGGTGTGGAGGGTCACCCAATTCTGGACTTTGACCCAGGTATTCTGAGCCATAAGCCTCTTTAGAACTTTTTCTACGCAGTCGGGTTTCCCCGCCACGAATAGAGAAGCTTTGTACATATTAAGGATTTGGTCAACCCGAACAACTCTAAGTTTTGAGAGCTCGGGAAGACTCCTTACTGTAGATTTCAGCCACCTTAAAGAGCGATTATTGCAGCATGTGATTTCTACGATGCAATCTACATGCCTCCAGTTTTCAAAAGTTGGAGATTGATCACCTCCTAAGCTTGTCTCATCTGCGCAATAATCCAACCGTTCCGTTAGCCATGCCTCCAACAGGTCCACCTGGGTAGAAGTTAGTCTACCGAGGAGGTTGGTGGTGTCGATAACGGCTACTCTTAAATACTTTGTCGCTATATCTCTGTAGTTCCCTACTTTTCTTCTAGAAGAGGATAGAGGCTCGGGTTTTGGTGCTGATTTTGGAGGCTTTTTCTTCGGAGGATCCCCAGGAGAATTCCGTGAATCATCTGACCTGTTGCGTTTTTGGGCATCGTCCTGAACTGTGAACTTGCTCTTGCCCGAAGATTTAGGAAGCTCAGTCCGATTCAGGGGTGCTTTTGTGATGGTGGAAAGGGATTGTACCGCGCCCTGAGCAGCGTGCTTGTCCCGATTCGAAGATCCGGGAAGCTCAACTTGCTTTAGGGGTAACACGTTGGTGTTAATGGGAGAGCCTGCTTGCTTAGAAAAGGCCTCCTTTTTAGCTTTCTTCCTCCTTTTAGCCTCAGCGCCACTAATATTTTTTCTATGATGTGAAAGAAGATAGGGGCACTGGTTAGGTTTTTGTTTTAAGCTTTCTGCTAGATGGGTATTCATTGTGAAAATAACATCCGGTTGAAAAAGATGTGATACCCCCACATATTGAGATGCAGGGGCAACAGTCAACGTTGTTGTTTTTTTTTTGTTTGCTTTAGAATCCATGATTTGTTTTTTAAGTTTCATCCTCGAGGCTCCCCACCCACCACGGAGCCACATTAAGGGATGTAACACTGTTACACCAGGGCTACCTCTAAGATATAACCTCCAGAGAGGAGTGACATACGAGAAATTAATTGATCCGTAGAACCCTTAACCGCTGCATGCCCCACCCTCCCCTAAAGACTCGTCCTGTCGGCCCTCTGACGGGACGACACAGCCGATTGATTAGGGTGGACTAGCCCTAACCTTCCGTTTGTACTGAACTCCGGGCCAAAGTGGAGTGTTGCCAGAGCCTGAGAAACAACGCTCGCCCCAGGTCCGGCTCAGCCACCAGGATCCCTTCGTCCTGAATGTACGGATCTCCACGCACGGCACAAACACGTGGGTACCTACAATTCGTCTCACCCTCCCCCTCAAGCCGGATCCGAAAAGAAGTTCGGAACACGCCCTGCGGGATCTAAGGGCACGCACGCCTCCTCACCAGGGTAAGGTTCAGGTACTTTGAAGGAGGAAGTTGAATGGTAATAATTAATAAGTTTAGTTTTTTTAAATGACAATTTCACTGCACTGCAACTGTTGTCTATCTTGCATAAAGCAGTCACTGGATGACGATCCGTGGAGAATTTCCATTCGGACCTGTTCAGCAAGCGCTTGAATTGCTCGGGTACCTCGGGTTTGCAAAGCCCGTACCAACTTATTGTTGGCCCCTGAGGGGGGACATACGTGTAGTAAATGACGATTAAATTATTTTGAACAATTGTTAATAGAATGTTATAGAATTGTGCTATAATGTTGAAGTTAAGAGTTATAAATGATAAGAGTTAAAGTTGAAGGATCAAGTTGTCTATTTGTCTTCTTCTTTCAATCTTGACCTCTCTTAATAATGACCTATATCTTAAAGTTGTCTTGTTTGAGTAAATCCTTAGAAAATTTTCTCGAGGATTGACTTAATGCCTTAATTAGGATTACTTAAAATGAAACTCAACTTTTTATATAATATATTTTGCTTTTGTATAAATAATTGAGTATTAGAGGGCTGTGAAAACAAATCCCAATTTGAATAAAAGAAAAAAATTTCGACATTTTTAATAAGGAAATCTTAAAAAGCAGGAATTGTTAATATTTTGGGTAGTTGTTTTGTATTTAATTTATGCATTGTAGTAAAAGATTAACTTAATAGTATGCTTTGGATGGAGTATAAGCTTCTTGACGTAAAATTAAACTTAAGTATAACCGTTTAAGAGTTTGAGCATCAATGACCCGCTTTTTACCCTCACTTAAATGATAAGTCATGTCTGCAACAGAATGGCTTTATTATAAAATGTAATGTCAACTTTATTAATGGTTTTTGGTTCTTTCTAAACTTTCATATAAATCCAATCTTTCGATATCAAAACATTTTACTTCAAACATCAACAATTTTGTATTTTATAACGGCAATTCAGATTCACCCCCTTGTATCTCGAGAACTATTAAAGATATCGACTTGGGGTAAAAAGTAGTCGATTCAGCGGACCAATTAAATGGGAAATCGTGCGTTATAATTTTTTTCTCAACAGTTGTCTAATTTTTGGGCGCTTCAAAAGTTTGCTCAAAATTGGTTTAAAAACAACGAATGTGGCCATAACGGAAAATTTTTCGTGCCCATTAAATATTGCAATTATATTCAAATTGCAACGATGATAGACAGAAGATAAAAAAACTTAACAACAAATAATAAAAAGTAAAAAACATAAGTCGGTAACTGGTTTCGAACCAGCAACAATGTACAGGGTGTTCTATTTAAATTAAGAAAGTTGTTTCTATTTTCGGTTAATATTTTTGTAATTTCCCGTTTAACCGGAAGCGTTTTGTTAACTGAAAATAGTGTCAAATATTAGCTATTCATGGGATTAGTGTATTTACCAATTTTCTAGTTTCCATTTTATTACAAAGAAATGACAGATTTTTGAAATTTTGACATTTAGAAAATCATAACTCCAGTTCTGCTTGGTAGAAATAACTAAAAATACAGAGTCCTATAGAGAATTACGTTGTCTATAACATATCCAAAAATTGTAGTAGGAAACTTTGAGAAATTCCATTTCAAAATTTTGATCTATTTTCGGCCCTTAAAAGTAGGCAATTTTGAAACAATTTAAAAGTTCGATTAGCTTAGGACAAAAGCCGTATACCTCGGCTGTACAATTCCGTTTTGAAATTTTCTTAATTATAACTACCGGCCAAGTTATAAGGGAAAAACCACAAAATAAGACAATCGTTCTATTGACCGCCATTTTGAATAAATTTTTTTTAATTGGGGCTCAGATGTATCTACTATCTTATAGCAAAGTAAAAGTAGCTTTGGCTCAAATTTGCAAAAACCAGCTAAAAATAACCACCTTATTTTTAGACCCCCTGTATAGATTTAGAAAGTGGTTAAATCTAAAGTTTATCAAAATCGGTTCAGTAGTTTTTGCTCCAGAGGTGTAAGACATCCATCCAGACATTCAAACCCATAAAACTGAAAAATTTTCTTTTACATTTTTGGAATCAGTGGGACTCAAAACGTGGAGAAATGAAATTAAGAAAATTGTTTTTCTCGATATCTAGAGGTGTAACAGACATCTATCCAGATCCAGATATTCTGACCCAAAGACCCGAAATTTTGTATTTTGCATTTTTGGAACCAGGGAACTCAAAACGTCCAGAAATGAAATTTAAAAAAAGTATTTTTCTCGATTTCCAGAGGGCTAACACACATCCATTCAGATCCAGATCCAGTCAGATCCAGACTGACCTGAAAAACAAAAATGTTTTTTTTTCATTTTTGGAATCAGGAGGACTTAAAATGTCGAGAAATGAAATAAAAAGAATTATTTTTCTCTTATTTCCAGAGATGTAACAGACATCCATTCAGATCCAGATCCAGATTTAGACATTCTGACCCGAAAAAACAAATATCTTTCTTTTGCATTTTTGTAATTAGGTGGACTCAAAAGGTCGAGAAATGAAATAAAAAAATATCTTTTTTGATTTCTAGAGATATAATAGACATTTAGATCCAGACATTCTGACCCAAAAATACAAAAAAAATTTTTTTCATTTTTGGAATCAGGGGGACTCAAAATGTCGAGAAATAAGATAAAAAATTATTATTCTCGATTTCCAGAAGTTTAACAGACATCCATCCAGATCCAGACATTATGACCCAAAAAAGCGAAAGTTTTTCTTTTGCAGTTTTAGAATCAACAGACAAAATGTCGAGAAACGAAGCAAAAAAACTATTTTCTCGATTTCCAGAGATGTAACAAACATCCATCCAGATCCAGACATTCTAACCCAAAAAACTAAAAATTATTCTTTTGCATTTTTGGAATTAGATGGACTCAAAACGTCGAGAAATGAAATCAAAAAAATTATTTTTCTCGATTTCCAGAGGTATAACAGACATCTATCCAGATCCAGATATTTTAACCCAAAGAACCGAAATTTTGTTTTTGCATTTTTGGAATAAGGGGGGGACTCAAAACGTGTAAAAATGAAATTTAAAGAAATTATTTTTCTCGATTTCCAGAGGTCTAACAGACGTCTATTCAGATCCAGATCTAGACATTCTTACCCGAAAAACTAAAAATGTTTTTTTTTGCATTTTTGGAATCATTCTCAAAACGTCGAGAAATAAAATAAAAAAAAATTATTGTTCTCGATTTCCAGAAGTGTAAGAGCCATCCATCCAGATCCAGACATTCTGACCCAAAAAAGCGAAAGTTTTTTTTTGCATTTTTAGAATCAAGGGGACTCAAAACGTCGAGAAATTAAATTAAAAAAATTATTTTCTCGATTTCCAGAGATGTCTGGATCCACCCAGATCCAGAAATTCTAACCCAAAAAACTAAAAATTATTCTTTTGCATTTTTGGAATCAGGGGGAATCAAAAAGTCAAGAAATAAAATAAATTTATTTTTTATTTTTCTCCATTACTATAACTTTTTCAAAGTACGAAAAAGTAATTATAACTTTAATGAGTTTTAAAAATATGGCAAAATATTTATAATTTTGCTTATTTCATGCACTATAATTTGATCCCTGCAGCTGCATAAAAATAAGGCATCGTTATTTTGAACATCTTAAGCGAAAATATTTCATTAATTGTAACTATACGAGCTACCCTCTGAAGACCTGATGTAATGAGCACGAGCACTTGAGAATGGCGAGAAGCGACACATTCAGAAAGAGATTATTATTTAAAAAAAATAAATGTCATGTGAAGTAGTAAGTTAAAAAATGTCAAGTTATTTATTAAATGGAATCGTTTAGAAGTTTTATATCAGTTTCATTTTATGTTATAGAAGGGTTTAAGTGTAAAAGTATTATGTTACTTATGATGTCCGGAAAGAGAATTGTGTTTTGGAGTTACATAAGTACATGGCCATTTACATTTGTATTCTATCGTAGCATTCCGCACAATAGGAGTATATCCCTTATCCGTCTAACTGAATAGAGGAAACATTACACTAATCAAAATAACACAACTCTACTTGACACCCCGGGCACCCATTTGTATCACATGAATGATGAATTATTCGAAGATAAGATAAAAATACGTGCAACGAAATCGAATAGAATCGTCTTGAACGAAAATGAGTTACGCCTGTTACGGATGAATTGCGCTGATTTCTTTCTCATCGAATCTAAACTTCTGCCAAAAAAATTTACTTTTATGTTTCTGACAATTTTTAAAATTACTATATTAAATTTTTTCCAACAAAAAACATCATTTTTTATAACCAGTCTTCGATATGGGAAGTTTAACAAACCCGGGCCTCAAAAACCCTCAATTTTCAATTTTCACCTTTTAAAATACGTTGAGATTGGAACAAACCTACCCTCATGTTCGAAGTGTTACTTTGGAAAGGTATATTAAAAATGGCTTCTAGTTTATCTGCCCTGAGGGCTAATATTTTTGTAGAATGATAAAAATAACGATAAAAGACAAAACTAATAATTCAACGTTGAGGCTATTGATGTAATGGTTATTACTGTTATTAGCATCGATAAATTAAATGTTTGTGCTTTTAAAGCCGCAGTCACACTAGTTAGTAGCCATAGCAACCAGTTGCTGTAGGCTCAAACTAATATGGTAGTGGTAAACATAGCAGTCTTCAGTTTTAAGCTGAATGTGGTGGTGTCGGATACACCTTATTTGGCTCCAATTGTTGAAAATGAGAGTGAGAAAATAGGATCGCAACTGAAAACTTTTTTAAGCCGTTTTAGAAAGGTCTCAGAAGAGAGCAATAGCAAGAATGTCAAGAAGTTAAAGGCCAGAAGAAAAATAACCCCTTGCTATTCTTTTTATTGTTCTTTTCTGCAAACTCATTAAAAAGGCTTCAGCAAGCCCTCAAATGCAACCATCTACGTCCTCAAAACTCCTAATATCCATTTCTTTTTTCCTTTTTCTAACATCACTTGTTATCCCACTCCCATCTTCAACTTTAGCCATGAAACCAAAGAAAATATCTGGGAAGATGAATACAAAGTATGCACTGTTCAGCAAGACCATTGAAGAGCTAATATCTTCGTTTTCTCTATTTAGATCTAGGGCTTTAATGAAGACTTTCCGAAGCCGTTTTAGAGAGCTTTCAGAGGAGAACAATAGCAAGAGGTTAAAGACCAGAAAAAAATAACCTCTTGCTATCCTTTCTATTGTTCTCCACTGCAAACTCTTTAAAAATGCTTCAGAAAGCCCACAATTGCAACTATTGACTTCCTCACAATTCCTAATATCCATTTATTTTTTCCTTTTTCCAAACGCTGATTTTCCCACTCTCATCTTCAACTATAGTCATGAAACTAAAGTAAACATCTGGGAAGATGAATACAAAGTATGCACTCTTCAGCAAGACTATTGAGGATTTAAATTCTTCTTCGTTCTCTCTGTTTAGGTCTAGGGCCCCAATGGAGACTTCTAGAAGCCGATTTAGAGAGCTTTCAGAAGAGAGCAATAGCAAGGATTGCAAAGGGGTAAAAGCCAGAAGAAAACTAACCACTTACTATTTTTTCTATTGTTCTCTTCTACAAACTCTTTTAAATAGCTTCAGGAAGCCTTCAATTACAACCATCATCTCTTAATGAAAGATGAATGCAAAGTATGCACTCTTCAGCAAGACCATTGAGGAGTTAAAATCTCTATATAGATGTAGGAGTCTAGAGCCCCAATTGAAGACTTCCTGAAGCTGTTTTAGGGGGCTTTCAGAGAAGAATAATAGAAAGGGATTAAAGGCCAGAAGGAAAAGGAGAACCTGGAGGACTTCTGAAGCGATATCGGGATATTTGGAATTCCAAAAAGGTTAGAAATTGCAGGTCCTAAAGGGGGAGAATGTAGAAAGAGCACTTAACTCCTCAGTGGTCTTACTGAGAGTGTGCCTCTTTATTCCTTTTAAAACGGAAAATGGAGGCGTATGACAGGTTGGTGGCTTCTCAAGTTGAGTATCATCAGTTCTGTTAGCCGCTGTTAAAATGGAATGCAGCACTTTTTACTGCTTAATGGTTTTTAACAAAGAGCCTAGTGTAACACCGGCTTTAAGTGTTCCTTAAAAGAACGCTTCATCTTGTTTTTTGGTAGCTGCATTGATCTATCTTGACCTACTCTTGTTGGACCTACGCTAACCTTAAAAATAACTTTTAATATTTTTGTTTAGTGCCGTTGCACGCAATCGAAATAAGATTGATATTTTAAACTTTACCCTCGTTAACTTCGATATAAACTATTTGCTTTATAGCGTTTAAGTATTAGGTTCTCAGTAATATGTCATTTACTTTGAAATACGATAATATCTAAAATAGTGGATTATTTGAGACTTTTTGAAAATTGCCAACTGCTTGAAATTTACCCTTACGTGTATCGTAGACTTCTACTGTAAGTTAATCCAATTAACCTTATTATGGTGCCTTTGATGTGACTTTGATATAATTCTAGGCCTTGCATACATTTTAACGGTTAGCTTGAAACTCTCAGTTTAAGAAGCTACGAACCTTGGACCTCTTGCTACAAGATCCAGGGTCAACAACTACTATCTGCAGACTACAGATTTGTAAACAGACTAACTGATAAATTATATCTTAAGCAGATGAACGGCGAGTATGAAGATGGACGAATAGGTCTAAAGCGCGACCAATACAAAAATTGTGGGATTCTAACCCTGGACCTCTGGCAACAAGGTCCAGGGTCAAACAACCCTACCTGCAGTTTAAAGGTTTGTAAACAGACTAACGGATATATTATTTATTAAGCAGACGAACGACGAGTAAGAAGACGAGCGAATAGGTCTAAAGCTTAACGAATATAGAAATTGGGGGATTCGAACCCTGAATCTTTCGCAACAAGATCCAGTGCCAAACACCACTACCTGCAGAGTAAAGGTTTCTAAACAGACTAACGGATATATTATTTCTTAAGCCAATGAACGACGAGTGGAAAGACGGGCGAATAGGTCTAAAGCTCAACCAATAGAGAAATTGCGGGATTCGAGCCCTGGACCTCCCGCAACAAGGTCGAGAGTCAAACACCACTACCTGCAAACTAAAAGTTTGTAAACAGACTAACGAATATATCATTTATTAAGCAGACGAACGATGAGTAGGCAGACAGGTTAAAACTAAAAACTTGGTCTAAAACTCGACCAATATAAAAATTGCGGGATTCGACCCTTGGACCCCTCGCAACAAGATCCAGAGTCAAACACTACTACCTACAGAGTAAAGGTTTCTAAATAGACTAACTGATATATTATTTATTAAGCAGAAGATCGACGAGTAGGCAGATGGGAGAATAGGTCTAAGGCTCGACGAATATAGAAATTGCGGGATTTGAACCCTGGTCCTCTCGCTACAAGATCCAGGGTCAAACACCATTAGCTGCAGACTAACGGATACGTTATTTATTAAGCAGACACGATCGACGAGTAGGCAGACATTCGAAGGCAAAATTCGAAGAATCGAACCCGGGACCTCTCGTTTCAAAGTTCACGCCTGAATTACAGGTCCACCGATATTAATAAATTAACAAACAAGTGATTGAGAAGCAGATAAATAAAAAAATTAAAAAAATTGTAGTGAAGGAAATTTATGTGAAAAAGTACGTGCAAGGAGAAGCGGGTAAATAATGTTAAGTGTAATAAAATTAGGTGGCGGAATTTTAGTTTTCCGCGTTATTACAGTTAGGAGTTTCTTAGAATAACATAATTTATTAATATTGCGGTACAAAATTTAGCGTCGTGGAAGATGACAAATTTAAACTCTGCCTTTGAAATCAGTATTCTACACCTCTGCTGTTAATTATAGAGCTATGTAGAGTTTGCGAAACGCTTTTCTAAACTAAGTATTGTTTGAAAGTGTTTTAATAGAATCAGTGGATAATAATGAAGATGTTATTAAGAAGTTGCAGTTTGTACTATAGGAATAAGCTAAATTCTTAATTAAAGACTAGCCGACTTCAATAATGGTTACTAGGCACCGTTCTCAACTTTAAACCAGTTAGTTGGTATATGGCTTCGAATATGCTAATATAATAGCCCAGTAGATGAGAATATTGCGTAATAGCTTAATACACACAGAAAGGAGGTTAAGACAATTGCGTATGCATGAAAACGGCACATTTAAACCCTCCGGGTCTAAAAAGACCATACCCCATTTTTAAATACAACCTTTTCTAAGCTTATCCTTGTCGCTGATACTGTTACTATCGTTTTAGTTTACTTTAATGCCCCTTTTTAATGGAATACTCTACTATTTCTTTAACTTTTTTATTTTCTTCTCTTAAAATGCTAGCGTCAGAAACATCCCTCCTCGTAATGTCTATACTAACCTTTACGCTCTTTTTTACTTTTTCCTACATTTCTTCTACTTTCAAAAAGTATTATTATCGATATAAATTTTTTTTTTAAATTTGATTTAACCGAGGGGTTATCCACTCTCTGCAGTCAATGTACAAAAATGGAGCTGTCAATGGTAGTCATCTGCAGTCAGTGGCAGCCATAGCATATGCAGTCATGGGCACTCAACTGCAGTCAGTGTACAAATTCAGAACAGTGGCTGACCCCTCGGATTTAACTATTTAAATATTTAATAAAATTTTTGTCCTAACCTAATTGATTTTTAAATTTAATTCAAAATTGCCGCCATTTAAGGAGCCAAGTAGGCCCAGTGGTAGATCAAAATTTTGAAATGAATTTTCTAAAGATGCCTTCCGGCCGATTTCTTCATTTTTTGGATATGTTATAAACATCTCCGTTCTCTATCGAATCCCCGAGTTTCATTCCTTAGAAATTTCCAGGACCGGAGTTATGATTTTTTTAATGTAAAAATTTCAAAAATCTGTTATAATAAAAATAAAAACTTGAAAATTGGTAAATGTATTTGGATTATTAGTGGAGGGGGAGCTCCCAGCACTTAGGCCACTTGTTTAGGCCCATTGTACAACCTCCAAGCAGCCTCCTCAGGCCCATCAGGTTCAAGGCTATCCCTTAGGAAGGAGTGGCGCTTATTCTGGCCATGTCGAGCCAGAAGTTCCCCAACACGGATCCTCTTGTAGACGCTAGAGCTGGACACACAAAGCACGTGTTGTTCAGCGGTCTCGTCTTCGTGATCGCATGCTCGACATCTGGGATTATCTACTATTCTGTGTGTGAAGATGCTTATTTAGCCGACAGGGTGCCGTGAATATCCCTGCAATTTATTGTTCGTAGATTAATTCGAGACAGCTTTAGACAGTAGTTTGTAAGCTTTCTGGAGGAAGCTGGGGAAGGGGTTGGGGAAGGGGGAAGGAGCTGGGGTTAAAAAGGGCACAGGGAAGACGTTTTGAACCTTTCTTGGTCATCACATCTGATTTTCGTTACCCTCATTTCCTTGATGTCCTTTGACCTAGCATTTTTTTATTTTTTTCTTACTGATAACAAGTTAGGCAAGTTCTCTTTGGAGCATCTTCTCTTTCCCGAGAATGCTGTGACGATTTCTTGTGAAAGCCTCACAGTGTAGCAGAAGATGAATTGGAGTTTCTTCCTCCTCTGCACATCCTCTGCATAGTGGATCTTTTTCTAATCCCATCGTATGCAGGTGCTTTTTGAGCTGACAATGTCCCGTTATTATTGCCGTTGCCAGTTGTAATTCCTTTCTGCTCATTCTGAGTATAGAGCGAGTTCGTTTGTCAGAGGGTTTCTCCAGTAGAGCTTTGGAATGTCCTTGTCCAGGAGTTTCCCTCCAGTGTTTGATATGCCACTTATCTAGAAATGACTTTATTTCTCTCTTTGCCATTTCATAAGAAATGTCAAAGGCTGGTTCTGGTCCAGTGGGTCTTATTTTGCTGCCCTCTTTGGCCAAATCGTCAGCTTTATCGTTCCCTGGTATGTTAGCATGAGCTGGAACCCATACCAGGTTGACGAAATTTTGCCGAAAGGTTGACAAATTTCACCACCAGATGTAAGGGTGGGAGGTTCAGCATTGTTTCCATTGCTGCTGTAGGCGTAGTACGCATTGCTCCAGTAATTCCTAGACAGGCCAATCTTTGGATTTTGCCTAGTTTGTGTTTGCAGGTTTTTGTTTGTGTTTTTGTCTACCATACAGAACCTGCATATGTTGCTATTGGTATAACCATTACGGTGTATATCCAATAGGTCAACTGGGGTGTTAGTCCCTAAGTTTTGCCGGATGTTCGTCTACAGGCCCATAGGCCCCTTGTAGCTTTATTAACTATACTGTCTATGTGTGGTTGGAAGCTTAGTTTGCTATCATGGATAACTCCTAAGTAGTTGGCTTCTCCCACTGCTTCCAGAGGTAAAGCCCCCTGAATATCCATGAACACGCCTAAGGAGAATTCTTTGTTCTTCAACGTGTCTTCGACTGCGCTTACGATTTCTCATATTGCCATTTCACAGGATTTTCCAGATTGATAGGCAAATTGGTATTGTCTGAGCAGATGAATGCTCAGCACGGTGTTCCTTATGTGCCTTTCAACTAATCTTTCCAACGTTTTAAGAAGGAAGGACGATAGGCTTAATGGCCTGAACGTTTTAGCTTGGGCGTACGAGTCACATCCCAATTTAGGTATAAAAACCACTTTTACCTATCTCCAGACTCCTGGTGTATAGGCTAGACCTATACACCTAGATCTAGCTAAGGCTAAGGACATTATCTTTGGATATCTGGTTCAGCGTCTCCATGCACTCCAAAAGGAAGCCGGAGGTTATCTTGCAAGTGTTTAAAGCTTGCAGAGCAGTTTTGCTGTTCGATGATATCAAAATATTTTTATTGTGTATTTTACTATCTAGGATTATGTTAGCGCTGTTTAATATAGCTACCAGTTCGGTTTGAAAAATCCATATTTGTCCAGCAATAAACTATTTTCGAGGGCGAGCTCGGGTGAGTAACACCCGCTCTTCCCTCTTTTCGCTCTTAAAGTGTTTGGTATCGTGTAACAGTTAATTGTACAATCTTTTAAAATATTTAAAAATATACAGGGTGTTCTTAAAAATTTTTATACGGTCCCCGTATATTTTTAAATATTTTGAAAGCTCGTATAATTAGTTGCATATTAGCAAACACTTTATATTGGATTTCTGGTTTAACCGGAAATTAACTTTCTTAATTTAAATGAAACGCCCTGTATATGATACTATAAGAGGCTAAATTCTCTACATTACCTAAAATTACAATTCTGGACTGTATGTGAGCTTACGTACAAATCGTTGATACTTTTCAAGAGCTAGCTTTTGTAAAGTGAGGTTAGGAATGAGCTCTTCACTACTTTAATTTTGTGTAGAGGTTTTATGTCCATTACATAATTATTTAATCTTTGTTTTTAATTATTACATGTAACAAGTGCGTGTCAACTTTAATAATAATAGGAAGTGGAAAATAATTATATTTTTCAAGTTAATACATGAAATCGTGAAAGTAGAGCTATTATTTTTAGTTCTCTTTTCATACACCGGTGTAACTTAAAACACGATAAGTAAATTAAAAATTATTATGTAAAAATTCAAATTTCAAACAAAAGAATTTGAACACAAAAAAAAACTTTAGCAATTCAATTTTCGCAAGTTACTCTAAGTGCTTAAATTTGTAAATTGAATGCTCGGTCCTTGCTGGGAAATAACTCATTTGTAATAATTATTACTACTAACTTTCGACATAATATTATATTATGAAGATTGATTTTCTTGTTTAATTTTAACTAACTCAAAATTACATTTAATTCCTACCCATATACGTTTTTAATTAATGTATCTTCTTTTAATCTATTAAATCTATTAAACTAAATTAATAGTGCCACTTTGGCCTGTATGTTACGCCACTGCTTATTCTTTTTTACTTTTTAAACGTTAAAATATTTTCAAAATCGTTACAACGATAAAATTACATAAAATTATAGTTAAAATTTTTTTTTTTTTTTTTACTTACGACTGCGCCAATTTGAAAGAAAATCGTAAAATTAGTATGTAAAAATATACATTTTCAAATACGTTATTTATTTAAGTGTACATTTTAGCAATTTATTGTTAAATTGATTTCATTGTTTGACATAAAAATTGGATGTAGTGTAGTTGATTCATTGTTTTCTACCTTTTATAGATGTTCAATTCGATGTGTAAAGACATTTGTTAATAGAATAAAAACAAACTTTAAATTCAAAAGTAAAAATCGAGTATTAAAAAGAAAAAATAATTAATTACTTTATTTTTGTTGAAAATCCACAATTTCTTTTTAAAAAATTACATTTTAAATTAATTAAATTTAAATTTAGAGGTGAACTCAATTTCGAATAGAAAATTTCAAGAATTAAAATGCATTTGGCGTATTTCTCTTTGATGCTCATTCAAAAACATTGTTTGACTTGATTTTTAAATTACTGCTTTAGGACTTTTTAACCACTTGGGTCATTAAGAAAATTCTATTTCTTTTATTTTAATTAGAAATTAGAATTATATACAGCATGTCTTAGAAAAGCGTCCACTAAATAAAAGTGTATATTACAAGATCTCGCTAATTCGGATTAATTTTAAAGGGAGATCAAATTTAAACGTTAATCCGGATTTACATTTTCTACCGATGCGTATTATTTGCTTAAAATGTAAGCAGCTGAAACATGCACGTATAAATAGTAGATCGATCCGGATTAGCGAAACAAATCGTAATTTGCTACCGTTATTGTTATTTATTTAGGAGTAAATTTAAAGGAAAAGTTGTAAAAAAGGGTGTAGTTGATTATTTTGATAAATTTAAATTTTGGGCAATATTTTTTATGTGGTTGAATAAAAAAATATTTGTAGTTTAATCGAAAAGCTTTCGAACATGCAATATTTCAGTTCAAAAAAGATTTATTAGTTTATTTTGCTTTGAAAAAAAAGTCACGTTATTCAATTTGGTTTAGTACTAATGTAACACTTACTAATAAAAGAAATTTCAATAGAAAGGAATCTTTTGTAGTTTAATGTTTAATGGAAAATAAACGATAGTAAAACGTTCCTTTAAGTTTTACTCCTTTTTAAGAATTTTCTTTTAAGTTAACTCAATTTTATTTGTTAAAATAACTGTTTTAGTGTTAGGGAGATTTTTTTTTAAAGTCAAGACTTTCAAACTTAATTGGGGTTTAAAGTGGTATTTAACTGTTGAGAGGACGTCTTTAAATTTTAATTAATGAATAGGTAACTAAAATGGGAAAAACTTTTAACTTTATTATTTGAGCTTGAAATAAATCATTTAGCTATGGCTAACTTTTCAAATATTAATTCAAAAGATTCAACTATGGTCGAAATTGAATAAAGTGAGGTGTGTTCCTCAATAGTGGACCTTAGATCGAAACACCAAAAGCACATTAGCTGCTTTAAATGAGTCTCTAGAATACATTTAAACTTTAGAAAAATGGCTTACGCATAGACTAGAATAAAAATTTATGATCTACAATTTTTATTAGAGGTAAAATTACCGTCACGTCACTCATTGAGGAGCCAGAGCCGGGAGAGACGTCGTAAGTTGTAAAATCATTAATACAAATGTTCTAATTGGTTTGGATAGAGAATTGTATGCTCTACAATTTTTAATTTAAGTAAAATTACCGTTAGAACACTCCTGAAGGAGCTAGAGTAGGGAGAGACACCGTAAGTTGCAAAGTTGGGTTTTATACATAATTTTTTATTTTTGATATATTCTGATTAATTAATTATGTCAACTAGGAGTAATATTCTTTTTGTCTCGGCTAGAGAATTTTATGTTCTACAATTTTTATTAAAGGTAAAATTACCGTCACGTCACTCATTGAGGAGCTAGAGCCGGGAGAGACGTCGTAAGTTGTAAAATCATTAATTTCATTAAATTATAAATGTGAACTGTAAAAAATGTTCTAATTGGATTGGATAGAGAATTGTATGCTCTACAATTTTTAATTTAAGTAAAATTACCGTTAGAACACTCCTGAAGGAGCTAGAGTAGGGAGAGACACCGTAAGTTGCAAAGTTGGGATTTATACATAATTTTTTATTTTTGATATTAATTCTGATTAATTAATTATGTCAACTAGGAGTAATATTCTTTTTGTCTCGGCTAGAGAATTTTAAGCTCTACAATTTCTATTAGAGGTAAAATTACCGTCACGTCACTCATTGAGGAGCTAAAGCCGGGAGAGACGTCCTAAGTTGTTAAATCATTAATTTCATTAAATTAATAATGTGAACTGTAACAAATGGTCTAATTGGTTTGGATAGAGAATTTTATGCTCTACAATTTTTCATTTAAGTAAAATTACCGTTAGAACACTCCTGAAGGAGCTAGAGTAGGGAGAGACACCGTAAGTTGCAAAGTTGGGTTTTATACATAATTTTTTATTTTTGATATATTCTGATTAATTAATTATGTCAACTAGGAGTAATATTCTTTTTGTCTCGGCTAGAGAATTTTATGTTCTACAATTTTTATTAAAGGTAAAATTACCGTCACGTCACTCATTGAGGAGCTAGAGCCGGGAGAGACGTCGTAAGTTGTAAAATCATTAATTTCATTAAATTATAAATGTGAACTGTAAAAAATGTTCTAATTGGATTGGATAGAGAATTGTATGCTCTACAATTTTTAATTTAAGTAAAATGACCGTTAGAACACTCCTGAAGGAGCTAGAGTAGGGAGAGACACCGTAAGTTGCAAAGTTGGGTTTTATACATAATTTTTTATTTTTGATATATTCTGATTAATTAATTATGTCAACTAGGAGTAATATTCTTTTTGTCTCGGCTAGAGAATTTTATGTTCTACAATTTTTATTAAAGGTAAAATTACCGTCACGTCACTCATTGAGGAGCTAGAGCCGGGAGAGACGTCGTAAGTTGTAAAATCATTAATTTCATTAAATTATAAATGTGAACTGTAAAAAATGTTCTAATTGGATTGGATAGAGAATTGTATGCTCTACAATTTTTAATTTAAGTAAAATTACCGTTAGAACACTCCTGAAGGAGCTAGAGTAGGGAGAGACACCGTAAGTTGCAAAGTTGGGATTTATACATAATTTTTTATTTTTGATATTAATTCTGATTAATTAATTATGTCAACTAGGAGTAATATTCTTTTTGTCTCGGCTAGAGAATTTTAAGCTCTACAATTTCTATTAGAGGTAAAATTACCGTCACGTCACTCATTGAGGAGCTAAAGCCGGGAGAGACGTCCTAAGTTGTTAAATCATTAATTTCATTAAATTAATAATGTGAACTGTAACAAATGGTCTAATTGGTTTGGATAGAGAATTTTATGCTCTACAATTTTTCATTTAAGTAAAATTACCGTTAGAACACTCCTGAAGGAGCTAGAGTAGGGAGAGACACCGTAAGTTGCAAAGTTGGGTTTTATACATAATTTTTTATTTTTGATA
Organism: Malthinus seriepunctatus; assembly: GCA_963924605.1. Taxonomy (NCBI): domain Eukaryota; kingdom Metazoa; phylum Arthropoda; class Insecta; order Coleoptera; family Cantharidae; genus Malthinus; species Malthinus seriepunctatus. The sequence goes on from OZ004605.1 coordinate 2,610,433, forward strand.
TATTCTGATTAATTAATTATGTCAACTAGGAGTAATATTCTTTTTGTCTCGGCTAGAGAATTTTATGTTCTACAATTTTTATTAAAGGTAAAATTACCGTCACGTCACTCATTGAGGAGCTAGAGCCGGGAGAGACGTCGTAAGTTGTAAAATCATTAATTTCATTAAATTATAAATGTGAACTGTAAAAAATGTTCTAATTGGATTGGATAGAGAATTGTATGCTCTACAATTTTTAATTTAAGTAAAATTACCGTTAGAACACTCCTGAAGGAGCTAGAGTAGGGAGAGACACCGTAAGTTGCAAAGTTGGGATTTATACATAATTTTTTATTTTTGATATTAATTCTGATTAATTAATTATGTCAACTAGGAGTAATATTCTTTTTGTCTCGGCTAGAGAATTTTAAGCTCTACAATTTCTATTAGAGGTAAAATTACCGTCACGTCACTCATTGAGGAGCTAAAGCCGGGAGAGACGTCCTAAGTTGTTAAATCATTAATTTCATTAAATTAATAATGTGAACTGTAACAAATGGTCTAATTGGTTTGGATAGAGAATTTTATGCTCTACAATTTTTAATTTAAGTAAAATTACCGTTAGAACACTCCTGAAGGAGCTAGAGTAGGGAGAGACACCGTAAGTTGCAAAGTTGGGATTTATACATAATTTTTTATTTTTGATATTAATTCTGATTAATTAATTATGTCAACTAGGAGTAATATTCTTTTTGTCTCGGCTAGAGAATTTTAAGCTCTACAATTTCTATTAGAGGTAAAATTACCGTCACGTCACTCATTGAGGAGCTAAAGCCGGGAGAGACGTCCTAAGTTGTTAAATCATTAATTTCATTAAATTAATAATGTGAACTGTAACAAATGGTCTAATTGGTTTGGATAGAGAATTTTATGCTCTACAATTTTTCATTTAAGTAAAATTACCGTTAGAACACTCCTGAAGGAGCTAGAGTAGGGAGAGACACCGTAAGTTGCAAAGTTGGGTTTTATACATAATTTTTTATTTTTGATATATTCTGATTAATTAATTATGTCAACTAGGAGTAATATTCTTTTTGTCTCGGCTAGAGAATTTTATGTTCTACAATTTTTATTAAAGGTAAAATTACCGTCACGTCACTCATTGAGGAGCTAGAGCCGGGAGAGACGTCGTAAGTTGTAAAATCATTAATTTCATTAAATTATAAATGTGAACTGTAAAAAATGTTCTAATTGGATTGGATAGAGAATTGTATGCTCTACAATTTTTAATTTAAGTAAAATTACCGTTAGAACACTCCTGAAGGAGCTAGAGTAGGGAGAGACACCGTAAGTTGCAAAGTTGGGATTTATACATAATTTTTTATTTTTGATATTAATTCTGATTAATTAATTATGTCAACTAGGAGTAATATTCTTTTTGTCTCGGCTAGAGAATTTTAAGCTCTACAATTTCTATTAGAGGTAAAATTACCGTCACGTCACTCATTGAGGAGCTAAAGCCGGGAGAGACGTCCTAAGTTGTTAAATCATTAATTTCATTAAATTAATAATGTGAACTGTAACAAATGGTCTAATTGGTTTGGATAGAGAATTTTATGCTCTACAATTTTTCATTTAAGTAAAATTACCGTTAGAACACTCCTGAAGGAGCTAGAGTAGGGAGAGACACCGTAAGTTGCAAAGTTGGGTTTTATACATAATTTTTTATTTTTGATATATTCTGATTAATTAATTATGTCAACTAGGAGTAATATTCTTTTTGTCTCGGCTAGAGAATTTTATGTTCTACAATTTTTATTAAAGGTAAAATTACCGTCACGTCACTCATTGAGGAGCTAGAGCCGGGAGAGACGTCGTAAGTTGTAAAATCATTAATTTCATTAAATTATAAATGTGAACTGTAAAAAATGTTCTAATTGGATTGGATAGAGAATTGTATGCTCTACAATTTTTAATTTAAGTAAAATTACCGTTAGAACACTCCTGAAGGAGCTAGAGTAGGGAGAGACACCGTAAGTTGCAAAGTTGGGATTTATACATAATTTTTTATTTTTGATATTAATTCTGATTAATTAATTATGTCAACTAGGAGTAATATTCTTTTTGTCTCGGCTAGAGAATTTTAAGCTCTACAATTTCTATTAGAGGTAAAATTACCGTCACGTCACTCATTGAGGAGCTAAAGCCGGGAGAGACGTCCTAAGTTGTTAAATCATTAATTTCATTAAATTAATAATGTGAACTGTAACAAATGGTCTAATTGGTTTGGATAGAGAATTTTATGCTCTACAATTTTTAATTTAAGTAAAATTACCGTTAGAACACTCCTGAAGGAGCTAGAGTAGGGAGAGACACCGTAAGTTGCAAAGTTGGGATTTATACATAATTTTTTATTTTTGATATTAATTCTGATTAATTAATTATGTCAACTAGGAGTAATATTCTTTTTGTCTCGGCTAGAGAATTTTAAGCTCTACAATTTCTATTAGAGGTAAAATTACCGTCACGTCACTCATTGAGGAGCTAAAGCCGGGAGAGACGTCCTAAGTTGTTAAATCATTAATTTCATTAAATTAATAATGTGAACTGTAACAAATGGTCTAATTGGTTTGGATAGAGAATTTTATGCTCTACAATTTTTCATTTAAGTAAAATTACCGTTAGAACACTCCTGAAGGAGCTAGAGTAGGGAGAGACACCGTAAGTTGCAAAGTTGGGTTTTATACATAATTTTTTATTTTTGATATATTCTGATTAATTAATTATGTCAACTAGGAGTAATATTCTTTTTGTCTCGGCTAGAGAATTTTATGTTCTACAATTTTTATTAAAGGTAAAATTACCGTCACGTCACTCATTGAGGAGCTAGAGCCGGGAGAGACGTCGTAAGTTGTAAAATCATTAATTTCATTAAATTATAAATGTGAACTGTAAAAAATGTTCTAATTGGATTGGATAGAGAATTGTATGCTCTACAATTTTTAATTTAAGTAAAATTACCGTTAGAACACTCCTGAAGGAGCTAGAGTAGGGAGAGACACCGTAAGTTGCAAAGTTGGGTTTTATACATAATTTTTTATTTTTGATATATTCTGATTAATTAATTATGTCAACTAGGAGTAATATTCTTTTTGTCTCGGCTAGAGAATTTTATGTTCTACAATTTTTATTAAAGGTAAAATTACCGTCACGTCACTCATTGAGGAGCTAGAGCCGGGAGAGACGTCGTAAGTTGTAAAATCATTAATTTCATTAAATTATAAATGTGAACTGTAAAAAATGTTCTAATTGGATTGGATAGAGAATTGTATGCTCTACAATTTTTAATTTAAGTAAAATTACCGTTAGAACACTCCTGAAGGAGCTAGAGTAGGGAGAGACACCGTAAGTTGCAAAGTTGGGATTTATACATAATTTTTTATTTTTGATATTAATTCTGATTAATTAATTATGTCAACTAGGAGTAATATTCTTTTTGTCTCGGCTAGAGAATTTTAAGCTCTACAATTTCTATTAGAGGTAAAATTACCGTCACGTCACTCATTGAGGAGCTAAAGCCGGGAGAGACGTCCTAAGTTGTTAAATCATTAATTTCATTAAATTAATAATGTGAACTGTAACAAATGGTCTAATTGGTTTGGATAGAGAATTTTATGCTCTGCAATTTTTCATTTAAGTAAAATTACCGTTAGAACACTCCTGAAGGAGCTAGAGTAGGGAGAGACACCGTAAGTTGCAAAGTTGGGTTTTATACATAATTTTTTATTTTTGATATATTCTGATTAATTAATTATGTCAACTAGGAGTAATATTCTTTTTGTCTCGGCTAGAGAATTTTATGTTCTACAATTTTTATTAAAGGTAAAATTACCGTCACGTCACTCATTGAGGAGCTAGAGCCGGGAGAGACGTCCTAAGTTGTTAAATGATTAATTTCATTAAATTAATAATGTGAACTGTAACAAATGTTCTAATTGGTTTGGATAGAGAATTTTATGCTCTACAATTTTTAATTTAAGTAAAATTACCGTTAGAACACTCCTGAAGGAGCTTGAGTAGGGAGAGACACCGTAAGTTGCAAAGTTGGGATTTATACATAATTTTTTATTTTTGATATATTCTGATAAATTAATTATGTCAACGAGGAGTAATATTCTTTTTTGTATCGGCTAGAGAATTTTATGCTCTACAATTTTTATTAAAGGTAAAATTACCGTCACGTCACTCATTGAGGAGCTAGAGCCGGGAGAGACGTCGTAAGTTTTAAAATCATTAATTTTATTAAATTAATAATGTGAACTGTAACAAATGTTCTAATTGGTTTGGATAGAGAATTGTATGCTCTACAATTTTTAATTTAAGTAAAATTACCGTTAGAACACTCCTGAAGGAGCTAGAGTAGGGAGAGACACCGTAAGTTGCAAAGTTGGGATTTATACATAATTTTTTATTTTTGATATTTTCTGATAAATTAATTATGTCAACTAGGAGTAATATTCTTTTTTGTTTCGGCTAGAGAATTTTATGCTCTACAATTTTTATTAAAGGTAAAATTACCGTCACGTCACTCATTGAGGAGCTAGAGCCGGGAGAGACGTCGTAAGTTGTAAAATCATTAATTTCATTAAATTATTAATGTGAACTGTAACAAATGTTCTAATTGGTTTGGATAGAGAATTGTATGCTCTACAATTTTTAATTTAAGTAAAATTACCGTTAGAACACTCCTGAAGGAGCTTGAGTAGGGAGAGACACCGTAAGTTGCAAAGTTGGGATTTATACATAATTTTTTATTTTTGATATATTCTGATAAATTAATTATGTCAACAAGGAGTAATATTCTTTTTTGTCTCGGCTAGAGAATTTTATGCTCTACAATTTTTATTAAAGGTAAAATTACCGTCACGTCACTCATTGAGGAGCTAGAGCCGGGAGAGACGTCGTAAGTTGTAAAATCATTAATTTCATTAAATTAATAATGTGAACTGTAACAAATGTTCTAATTGGTTTAGATAGAGAATTTTATGCTCTACAATTTTTAATTCAAGTAAAATTACCGTTAGAACACTCCTGAAGGAGCTAGAGTAGGGAGAGACACCGTAAGTTGCAAAGTTGGGTTTTATACATAATTTTTTATTTTTGATATATTCTTATTAATTAATTATGTCACCTAGGAGTAATATTCTTTTTGTCTCGGCTAGAGAATTTTATGCTCTACAATTTTTAATAAAGGAAATATTACCGTCACGTCACTCATTGAGGAGCTAGAGCCGGGAGAGACGTCTAAGTTGTAAAATCATTAATTTCATTAAATTAATAATGTGAAGTGTAACAAATGTTCTAATTGGTTTGGATAGAGAAATTTACGCTCTACAATTTTTAATTTAAGTAAAATTACCGTTAGAACACTCCTGAAGGAGCTAGAGTAGGGAGAGACACCGTAAGTTGAAAAGTTGGGTTTTATACATAATTTTTTATTTTTGATATTATATTCTTATTAATTAATTATGTCAACTAGGTGTAATATTCTTTTTGTCTCAACTAGAGGATTTTATGCTCTACAATTTTTATTAGAGGTAAAATTACCGTCACGTCACTCATTGAGGAGCTAGAGCCGGGAGAGACGTTGTAAGTTATAAAATCGTTGATTTTAATAAATTAATAATGCGAAGTTGGACTTATTGGCTCGGATAGAGAATTTTATGATCTACAATTTTTATTATAAGTAACAATTATCTAATTTTTTGCCAGTCTTGATTTAAACCGTAGAGTGTAGATGATGTGTGGATGATCAGCTAGCAAATTTGTGTGAAGGAAATTGTAAATTTTTCTAGATGTTCGTAACATATTGAGGAGACATTTTTTTAATTTTGCAAGACATTATTAAAAATGCAACAAAAATATGAAATTTAAAAGTATCATTTCCATTTAAATAAAAAAGTTGCATCGCAAACAAAAATCTAAAATGATATACTTTCATGAGTTCATAAAATTTTAAAATACCCTCCTTAATAGTAGTAATTTATAGGAAGGAAAGCAATAATGTAAATTTACTTTTTTAATACAGTCGATTAAATATAATCTTTTTAAGATATAATTTATAGTTTTTGCGTTCCAGTATAAGTTAAAATTGATTACATTTACAATTAACACCCTCAAAATTTTAAAAGTTGAGTGTGTGGCTAACACGTGAGCTCTGTGTACTAAAAGCGAATTTCAAGAAGCAGAAATATTTTTTATCACTCTGTATATTTTGTTCAAATTTAAAAATTGCGTAATTTAACTAAATTAGAGAAAGGCAAATTTTTAACACCCTCCTTGAAGATGAAATGCAAGCCTTAAGCCTTAGAATGAAATTTATATCCAAGGGGTCGGTTTTAAACAGTAGGGTAATTTAGAAAGTCCATCTTAGTAACAAACTTACATAAAACAAAGGAACAAAAGTTATTTACAGTTAACAATGTTTTAGTTAATTACACGAATTTTAAAAATATTTAAAGCTAATTCCAAACTTACCCCTCGTGTATCGTTAATATTTGTAATTTTTTTAATAATTATCGTCTAATGAACGGTTTTCGGAAAACCGTGAAAGTTTTCGATAGTTATCGATATGCTGATATTGTAATACGTACGAAAAAGTCCTGTTTTGTATCCCATAGTAAGTAATTACCAACTTCACCAAATATTTTCAAAGATAATTTGTAAAGAACAACATAGAAGTTTTAAACAATTTTCGCTCAGAGAGAGAGTTTAGCTCATTAGAAAGTTCAAAAACATAGAAGTTAAACAACTATTTGTATAATTTTTTTTCTTGTAATTTATTTAAATATTTAAACCCTTTAAAATAATTGAAGTGTAACCTTTTCGTATTTTGGTTAAATTTCCAAAGTTTGGTCGCTTTAATGTAACAAGATGTACCTGCACGTAAGTGCCCTAAAGTTGCTATTAAAACTTCACGAAGTGTTGTATACACAAAAAAAGCTCAAATTATCTTTAATAAAATTTCAAAAACCACAATTACAATATTATTGTAATTAATAAATAAATTATAAAAAATAAGTTAAACTTTTCAATTTGTAACTTAAATTAGACAGTTACCTAACAGTTATCCTAGTAGTACATTTAATTTCCTCAAAGTTTTCCTAATTACACTAAGTTTATCGTTCCATTAGTTATGAAGTGCCAATACAAATATCCACTTAATTTACCTAAATTTATTCTAATAATAGTTTCTTCAATTTCAATATTAACCCTCTCAAATGAACAACATTTCCTTCATGTTTAATTAATTTATTCCACTTTATACAGTGCGTCCTATTATACAGTGTGTAATAGTACTCTTAAGGTCAGAGTTAATAAAATATTTGACCTACTTGCCATAATTACTTTATCAAAGGCAAATAATTATGTATAAAGCCAGATTTTGCAACTCACGGGCCTCTTCCGGTTCTAGCTACTTAAGGACTCTTCTAACGGTAATTTTACATCTAATAAAAATTGTAGAGCATAAAACTCTTTATCAGAACCAATAAGAACATTTGTTCCAGTTCATATTATTAATTTATTAAAATCGAAGATTTTACAACTTACTCTCCCGGCTCTAGCTCCTCAAAGAGTGAGGTGACGGCAATTTTACCTCTCGTAAAAATTGTAGAGCATAAAATTCTCTAGCCAAGACAATAAAAATATTTTTCCTAATTGACATAATTAATTTATCAAAATACACAAAAGATAAGAACATAAATATTTAGCCGGATTTTGCTCTTGAAGATATCTCTCCCGGCTCTAGCTCCTTAAGGAGTCTTCTAACGGCAATTATACTTATAATAAAAATTGTGGAGCATAAAACTCTCTATCTGGACCAATAAGAACATTTGTTACAGTTCACATTATTAATTTATTAAAATCGTGGATTTTACAACTTACGGCGTCTCTCCCGGCTCTAGCTCCTCTAGTAGTGAGGTGACGGTAATTTTACATCTCGTAAAAATTGTAGAGCATAAAATTCTCTATCCGGGACAATAAAAATATTTGTCCTAATTGACATAAATCATTTATCAAAATACACAAAAGATAAGAACATAAATATTTAGCCGGATTTTGCTCTTGAAGATATCTCTCCCGGCGCTAGCTCCTTAAGGAGTTTTCTAACGGTAATTATACTTATAATAAAAATTGTGGAGCATAAAACTCTCTATCTGGACCAATAAGAACATTTGTTACAGTTCACATTATTAATTTATTAAAATCGTGGATTTTACAACTTACGGCGTCTCTCCCGGCTCTAGCTCCTCTAGTAGTGAGGTGACGGTAATTTTACATCTCGTAAAAATTGTAGAGCATAAAATTCTCTATCCGGGACAATAAAAATATTTGTCCTAATTGACATAAATCATTTATCAAAATACACAAAAGATAAGAACATAAATATTTAGCCGGATTTTGCTCTTGAAGATATCTCTCCCGGCGCTAGCTCCTTAAGGAGTTTTCTAACGGTAATTATACTTATAATAAAAATTGTGGAGCATAAAACTCTCTATCTGGACCAATAAGAACATTTGTTACAGTTCACATTATTAATTTATAAAAATCGAGGATTTTACATCTTAGAGCGTCTCTCCCGGCTCTAGCTCCTCAAGGAGTAAGGTGACGGTAATTTTACCTCTCGTAAAAATTGCAGAGCATAAAATTCTCTAGCCGAGACAATAAAAATATTTTGCCTACTTGACATAATTAATTTATAAAAATACACAAAAGATAAGAACATAAATATTTAGCCGGATTTTGCTCTTGAAGATATCTCTCCCGGCTCTAGCTCCTTAAGGAGTCTTCTAACGGTAATTATACTTATAATAAAAATTGTGGAGCATAAAACTCTCTATCTGGACCAATAAGAACATTTGTTACAGTTTACATTATTAATTTATAAAAATCGAGGATTTTACATCTTACAGCGTCTCTCCCGGCTCTAGCTCCTCAAGGAGTGAGGTGACGGTAATTTTACCTCTCGTAAAAATTGTAGAGCATAAAATTCTCTAGCCGAGACAATAAAAATATTTTTCCTAATTGACATAATTAATTTATCAAAATACACAAAAGATAAGAACATAAATATTTAGCCGAATTTTGCTCTTGAAGATATCTCTCCCGGCTCTAGCTCTTTAAAAAGTCTTCTAACGGTAATTTAACTTATAATAAAAATTGTAGAGCATAAAACTCTCTATCTGGACCAATAAGAACATTTGTTACAGTTCAAATCATTAATTTATTAAAATCGAGGATTTTACATCTTACGGCGTCTCTCCCGGCTCTAGCTCCTCAAGGAGTGAGGTGACGGTATTTTACCTCTTGTAAAAATTGTAGAGCATAAAATTCTGTAGCCGAGTTAATAAAAATATTTTTCCTAATTGACATAGTTAATTTGTCAAAATGCAAAAGATAATTTTAAAGTCGAATTTTTCGACTTTGGGTGTCTCTCCCGGCTCTAGCTCTCTAATGAATGTTTTGACGAGGATGTACCTATTATAAAAATTGAAGAACGTCGGATCAGCCATAGAAATTGAATAACAGTTTGAAAGTGTTTAATTTAAAAAATTAGCTGCAGGTGCATAAAAATTAAAAATTGTAAAAATCCACTTTTTAGCCTTCGTTGGTATGTTGAGTAGGAAAATTTGTGTAAGCACATACAAGAAAATATACTTAAGATGTTTACTACATTTGGCTACGTACCAAACAGAAATTCGCAATTTTAGTTCATTTCTCAGTTTAAATTGAATTCATGGTATGTGTTTATGAGCATTTTAAACCTTAATTGACTGCGTTACTGTGACTATAATTGAATAATAAAACACCCTGTAAACTTTAAATTATTACTCTTTTTTTTGTTTTAAATTAAAAGTAAATATAATAAATTTAGATAAAAACTTTTTAGTAATATTGTTAAAAACTCATTTCCTAAAAAAGCTCAATTTGAAATTTTTTTAACAGACTTAACCTCAATATTTTACTATAAAGCTACTTTGATTATTTTTTATGTAAAAAAATATTAGTGCTTTATATAACTTTTTTAAATTATCCCTTTCTCGTTAAATACAGGATTTAGTTGTTGAGATGAGTAAAGATTTATACCTCTGGTTAAGATTTCTTTACATTCAGTTGTAGCAAAGTATTCATATAAAAGTAATACGTAATTCAAAGTAGGCTTAAATCAATCAATCAATCGACTATAATACTATATTATAACTTTAAAGTTATAATAAGCGCTCTAATAGTTTCTTTGTGATATTCACGTTTCATGTACAGTTGTAATGCTTTATACTTCACAGTTTGGTTCAAAGCGAAGCTTTTTAAATCGGTATAATTTTCAGTACTATTATATTAGAGTGATATAAGAGTCTGTAAAGTCTGTAAACAAGTGCGAGTTGTGTAAAAGCTTTTGAAATAAATTAATAATCGTTTACCTAACTAACTGCTGTTAATAAACAGTAGTTAGAGGGCTACTCTTATTTAAATTTAAAAAAAATTGATAATTACGGCTTGACTTGCCCTACGAAGCAAACAATTTAGCTTGAAGCGTGCACGTAAGTAGTGGTTTGCACACGCTTTACATTTTCTACACTAGTTGATTATATTAGCAAATTAGTGAAGTTTAACAAACTTTTTTATTAATTACTATTCATATTTTAAGTTTACAACATTTGATAGGGTTACAACAACGTAATAATGAATGCTTCAAGTTTAAGTTTAGTATTCAGGAAACTTTCTGACAACTTCAAACTGTAAAGAAAATTAATTTTGAAATGTTTATTTATAAAAGTATTAATACATACGTAATTAAATAGAAAACCGAATTATTTTACCTTAAAGTAAATAAATGAGGGTAATAAACTGTAATAAAAGCTGATGTGTCATCGCATAACTTTCCCATTTACATAATCTAACTTTAGTAGCAGGTTTGGCTTTGATATAGTAATTTGAAAAATATTTACTTTCAACCCTTTATTGTTTATATTAGGTCCGGCAAAGCAATTGATCCAAATTTCAATAAAATTAAAAATATATTTTGGGAAATTTATTATAAAACGTTGTTACATGACGTTTTTAACCTTCGCATGTCTAACCTTTAACCTTTGATCACCAGTGATCAAATTTTTAAGATCTTTTCAAAAATACAAAAAAAATATGTTTGTGATACCATTTTCTGCAATTTGTATTTTTATTTGACTTAGTGAACAGAAGTTACAAATCTGAAGGTTTTTGAATAACTCCGACGTTTTTGCACCGATTTTGAAATGCTGTCGACCCAGTGATCAAATTTTTAAGATCTCTTCAAACACGCAAAAAATATTTGAAAAAATATGTTTTTAATACCATTCTTGGCAATTAGTCTTTTTATTTGACTTAGTGAACAGAAGTTACAAATCTGAAGGTTTTTGAATAACTCCGACGTTTTTGAACCGATTTTGAAACGCTGTCGACCCAGTAATCAAATTTTTAAGATCTCTTCAAACACGCAAGAAATATTTGAAAAAATATGTTTTAATACCATTCTTGGCAATTAGTATTTTTATTTGACTTAGTGAACAGAAGTTACAAATCTGAAGGTTTTTGAATAACTCCGACGTATTTGCACCGATTTTGAAATGCTGTCGACCCAGTGATCAAATTTTTAAGATCTCTTCAAACACGCAAAAAATATTTTAAACAATATGTTTTCAATACCATTCTTGGCAATTAGTCTTTTTATTTGACTTAGTGAACAGAAGTTACAAATCTGAAGGTTTTTGAATAACTCCGACGTTTTTTAACCGATTTTGAAATGCTGTTGACCCAGTGATCAAATTTTTATGATCTCTTCAAACACGCAAAAATATTTGAAACAATATGTTTTTAATACCATTCTTGGCAATTAGTATTTTTATTTGACTTAGTGAACAGAAGTTACAAATCTGAAGGTTTTTGAATAACTCCGACGTTTTTGCACCGATTTTGAAATGCTGTCGACCCAGTGATCAAATTTTTAAGATCTCTTCAAACACGCAAAAAATATTTGAAAAAATATGTTTTTAATACCATTCTTGGCAATTAGTCTTTTTATTTGACTTAGTGAACAGAAGTTACAAATCTGAAGGTGTTTGAATAACTCCGACGTTTTTTAACCGATTTTGAAATGCTGTTGACCCAGTGATCAAATTTTTAAGATCTCTTCAAATACCCAAAAAATTTTTGAAAAAATATGTTTTTAATACCATTCTTGGCAATTAGTCTTTTTATTTGACTCAGTGAACAGTAGTTACAAATCTGAAGGTTTTTGAATAACTCCGACGTTTTTTAACCGATTTTGAAATGCTGTTGACCCAGTGATCAAATTTTTAAGATCTCAGCAAACACGCAAAAAATATTTGAAACAATATGTTTTTAATACCATTCTTGGCAATTAGTATTTTTATTTGACTTAGTGAACAGAAGTTACAAATTTGAAGGTTTTTGAATAACTCCGACGTTTTTTAACCGATTTTGAAATGCTGTTGACCCAGTGATCAAATTTTTAAGATCTCTTCAAACACGCAAAAAATATTTGACACAATATGTTTTTAATACCATTCTTTGCAATTAGTCTTTTTATTTGACTTAGTGAACAGAAGTTACAAATCTGAAGGTTTTTGAATAACTCCGACGTTTTTGAACCGATTTTGAAATGCTGTCGACCCAGTAATCAAATTTTTAAGATCTCTTCAAACACGCAAAAAATATTTGACACAATATGTTTTTAATACCATTCTTTGCAATTAGTCTTTTTATTTGACTTAGTGAACAGAAGTTACAAATCTGAAGATTTTTGAATAACTCCGACGTTTTAGAACCGATTTTGAAATGCTGTCGACCCAGTGATCAAATTTTCAAGATCTCTTCTAAAATGCAAAAAATATTTGAAAAAATATGTTTTTAATACCATTCTTTGCAATTAGTCTTTTTATTTGACTTAGTGAACAGAAGTTACAAAAATCTGAAGGTTTTTGAATAACTCCGACGTTTTTTACCCGATTTTGAAATGCTGTTGACCCAGTGATCCAATTTTTAAGATCTCTTCAAACACGCAAAAAATATTTTAAACAATATGTTTTTAATACCATTCTTGGCAATTAGTCTTTTTATTTGACTTAGTGAACAGAAGTTACAAATCTGAAGGTTTTTGAATAACTCCGACGTTTTTGAACCGATTTTGAAATGCTGTCGTCCCAGTGATCCAATTTTTAAGATCTCTTCAAACACGCAAGAAATATTTGAAAAAATATGTTTTTAATACCATTCTTGTCTTTTTATTTGACTTAGTGAACAGAAGTTACAAATCTGAAGGTTTTTGAATAACTCCGACGTTTTTTACCCGATTTTGAAATGCTGTTGACCCAGTGATCCAATTTTTAAGATCTCTTCAAACACGCAAAAAATATTTTAAACAATATGTTTTTAATACCATTCTTGGCAATTAGTCTTTTTATTTGACTTAGTGAACAGAAGTTACAAAAATCTGAAGATTTTTGAATAACTCCGACGTTTTTTAACCGATTTTGAAATGCTGTCGACCCAGTGATCCAATTTTTAAGATCTCTTCAAACACGCAAAAAATATTTTAAACAATATGTTTTTAATACCATTCTTGGCAATTAGTCTTTTTATTTGACTTAGTGAACAGAAGTTACAAAAATCTGAAGGTTTTTGAATAACTCCGACGTTTTTTACCCGATTTTGAAATGCTGTTGACCCAGTGATCCAATTTTTAAGATCTCTTCAAACACGCAAAAAATATTTTAAACAATATGTTTTTAATACCATTCTTGGCAATTAGTCTTTTTATTTGACTTAGTGTCAAGAGGTTACAAATCTGAAGGTTTTTGAATAACTCCGACGTTTTTGAACCGATTTTGAAATGCTGTCGTCCCAGTGATCCAATTTTTAAGATCTCTTCAAACACGCAAGAAATATTTGAAAAAATATGTTTTTAATACCATTCTTGTCTTTTTATTTGACTTAGTGAACAGAAGTTACAAATCTGAAGGTTTTTGAATAACTCCGACGTTTTTTACCCGATTTTGAAATGCTGTTGACCCAGTGATCCAATTTTTAAGATCTCTTCAAACACGCAAAAAATATTTTAAACAATATGTTTTTAATACCATTCTTGGCAATTAGTCTTTTTATTTGACTTAGTGAACAGAAGTTACAAAAATCTGAAGGTTTTTGAATAACTCCGACGTTTTTGCACCGATTTTGAAATGCTGTCGACCCAGTGATCAAATTTTTAAGATCTCTTCAAATACGCAAAAAATATTTGAAAAAATATGTTTTTAATACCATTCTTGGCAATTAGTCTTTTTATTTGACTTAGTGAACAGAAGTTACAAATCTGAAGGTTTTTGAATAACTCCGACGTTTTTTAACCGATTTTGAAATGCTGTTGACCCAGTGATCAAATTTTTATGATCTCTTCAAACACGCAAATAATATTTGAAACAATATGTTTTTAATACCATTCTTGGCAATTAGTATTTTTATTTGACTTAGTGAACAGAAGTTACAAATCTGAAGGTTTTTGAATAACTCCGACGTTTTTTAACCGATTTTGAAATGCTGTTGACCCAGTGATCAAATTTTTAAGATCTCTTCAAATACGCAAAAAATATTTGAAAAAATATGTTTTTAATACCATTCTTGGCAATTAGTCTTTTTATTTCACTCAGTGAACAGTAGTTACAAATCTGAAGGTTTTTGAATAACTCCGACGTTTTTGAACCGATTTTGAAATGATGTCAGTGATCAAATTTTTAAGATCTCTTCAAACACGCAAGAAATATTTGAAAAAATATGTTTTTAATACCATTCTTGTCTTTTTATTTGACTTAGTGAACAGAAGTTACAAATCTGAAGGTTTTTGAATAACTCCCACGTTTTTTAACCGATTTTGAAATGCTGTTGACCCAGTGATCAAATTTTTAAGATCTCTTCAAACACGCAAGAAATATTTGAAAAAATATGTTTTTAATACCATTCTTGGCAATTAGTCTTTTTATTTGACTCAGTGAACAGTAGTTACAAATCTGAAGGTTTTTGAATAACTCCGACGTTTTTGAACCGATTTTGAAATGCTGTCGACCCAGTGATCCAATTTTTAAGATCTCTTCAAACACGCAAAGAATATTTTAAACAATATGTTTTTAATACCATTCTTGGCAATTAGTCTTTTTATTTGACTTAGTGAACAGAAGTTACAAATCTGAAGGTTTTTGAATAACTCCGACGTTTTTGCACCGATTTTGAAATGCTGTCGACCCAGTGATCAAATTTTTAAGATCTCTTCAAACACGCAAAAAATATTAAAAAAATATGTTTCTAATACCATTCTTGGCAATTAGTCTTTTTATTTGACTTAGCGAACAGAAGATACAAATCTGAAGATTTTTGAAATGCTGTCGACCCAGTGATCAAATTTTTAAGATCTCTTCTTAAGATATTTGATCGCTGTCTCAAAAGCATTTTAAAATCGTTGTAGAAACTGCGGAGTTATTCAAAAATCTTTACATTTGTAACTCTTGCCCACTAGTATTAAAAAATTATGTGCGAAGGTTAAAATCATCCTCTCATCCATGATAAGTGCGGGAATATTTTTTGTAAAAGTTAAAATAATTGTAATACCTATGTGAAACATTTCTTTATAAATTTTCAATGTTTCTTGACACTGAACAGGGATATTTCTGTAGCTGGCAGTTTAAAGTAGATAAATCACGTCGTGTGTGTTTTATGACATTGCTCAAACACTTGAAAATTTTTTTCAATAAGTACGTAAAAAATAAATTTCCTTTTTAAAACCAAGAAAATTACCGTTTTTGGCCTTCCTTTCAAACTGAAGCTAAAATACAAATTAACATTCTTTTAGAGAGCTGAATAGGAAATTTTGCAACGTATTAAATTATATGCTTGGTACACGCCAATTGACTGAATAACTCACTAGAAATGGTAATTTTCTCACAAAAGAAAAATTTCTTGTTTCACATATTTATTTTATTACAAAATATTTCATGTTATGTCAATATTTAATTAAAACTTTAAAAGTTATGGAACAAACATAACGATTTTGGTTTAACAAAAAAAAGGCATTATATTCTTTTGGTCACGTAAGATTAATTATGAGTGTAATTTGAGATTAGTATTGATTTAACATTAAATTTAATGCCATCTTTTTTGTGTCCTCTCCATAGAATTCGCAAAAATGGAGTCGCCGTCAAGATTTCTGTATTATGACAAAAAACAAAGTCTTATTGTGTTAAAAAAGATTGACAGGTTACTTTTCTATCTATTGATGCCTCTACCCTTTTTAACATATAAAAATATGCGTACATACAAAGCCCTCTTCTTCTAACAGTCAGCTATTTCACGTCTTCGACATCAAACCGTAAGAACACCCAAATAGCGCAAAAAAATAAACCTCGCTTATCAAAAGCTTAAAATATTTACCTCTAAGTATCGATTATTTGAATAAAGTTACGTGGGTCTCAACTAAAGCTGTTAATGTTGGCTTAGTTGGCGTAGTTGGTGAGAAACGTCTGAGCCTGGTATGCTAATGAATTCGATTAAATAAAATATTAGTTATAACAACTTATAAGTCATAAATCGAAACTTTTTGTATTTATTAAAGAAGTAATCGATACAAATCACAATAATGTACCACTTTAATTAATAATAATTGCTGGCATAAAATAAAATGAGTATCCATAAAATAAAGTTAAATAAAATCCCTCGGGAACACTTAAGTAAGATAAAAATTCCCTTATATATTTTTTAACTTAAATAATAAATAACAATAAATATTTCTGCCATTTCATCTATAAAGTGTTTTGTTTGTATTTGTGTAGAAAAGCTCAAAAGGAAATAATAGATTTTTTCAACAACTTACAATTAATAAAGAATTTCAACAAGAGTTAATGAAAAGGGGACTTATTTGTACGTCATTCTATTATTCGCTGCTACGAATAATATATTTAGTTGAAGTTTCATAATGACTCGACTTACAATTCTATTATTCTACGCCCAAAAACGAGCGTATATTTCAAAAGCAACAATCTAACCCTATAAGCCTTTGGAAACATGGATGCTGCAAAACCCGATTAGAAAAGAGGATTGCTCTGTACTAGAACCTCGTAGAAACAACAACTCTAAAACTCGATACAAAATTATAAGGAAAAAAGCATTAAAAAATGGAAATGAAATTCTGAAAAGATTGATAAAACAGTTTGAAGAAATATGTGGCATAGGGGAACCAAGACCTTCAGATGAGAAGTTTGGAAAAAGACAAGTAGTCAAACAATAAACGAGTTTACAGACGAAGAAGCAAAGCAGAGCAAAAAGAAAATTTGAAGAATCGAAGTCCCTATGACAAGCATTTGAATACCAGTCAGTTGGAAATAGAAAACAAAGCGAAAACAAAGTAGCATATGAAAGTAGACTATAATAAAACAGCTAAGAGAAAAACGTCATGGAAGAAGTAAATGACAAAGCAGAGCAATTAGAAAATTTGAAGAAAATTGAGGAGTTCCTATGACAAGCAGTTGATCACCAGTCGCAATGAGGAAAAGAAAACAAGGCGAGCGATTAGCATATGAGGGTGGAGTATAATAAAACAGCTAAGAGAAAAAAGTCATGGTAGAAGTATATATGACAAAACAGAGCAAACAGAAAATTGAAGAAGATTGAGGAGTCCCTATGACAAGTAGTACAATACAAGTCAATGAAGAAGAGCAAAGTAGGCAAGCGAGTAGCAATTGAAAGTGGAGTATAATAAAAAAGCTAAGAGAAAATACTTATGGTAGAAGTAAATGACAAAGTAGAGCAAATAGAACATATGAAGAAAATTAAGGACTTCCTATGACAAGCAGTTGATCACCAGTCGCAATGAGGAAGAGACACCAGTCGCAATGAGGAAGAGAAAACAAGGCGAGCGATTAGCTTATGAGGGTGGAGTATAATGAAACAGCTAAAAGAAGAAAGTCATGGTGAAATATAAAACAAAACAGAACATATAAAAATTTTTAAGAAGCTTGAGGAGTCCCTATGACAAGCAGTAGAACACAAGTCAAGGAGGTAGAGCAAACTAGGCAAGCGAGTAGCATTTGAGAGTGGAGTATAATAAAGCAGCTAAGAGAAAATATTTATGGTAGAAGTAAATGACAAAGTAGAGCAAATAGAACATATGAAAAAAAAATAAGGACTTCCTATGACAAGCAGTTGATCACCAGTCGCAATGAGGAAGAGAAAACAAGCCGAGCAATTAGCTTATGAGGGTGGAGTATAATGAAACAGCTAAAAGAAGAAAGTCATGGTGAAATATAACACAAAACAGAACATATAGAAAATTTTAAGAAGCTTGAGGAGTCCCTATGACAAGCAGTAGAATACAAGTCAATTAGGAAGAGAAAAGTAGGCAAGCGAGTAGCATTTGAGAGTGGAGTATAATAAAGCAGCTAAGAGAAAATACTTACGGTAGAAGTAAATGACAAAGTAGAGCAAATAGATCATATGAAGAAAATTAAGGACTTCCTATGACAAGCAGTTGATCATCAGTCGCAATGAGGAAGAGAAAACAAGCCGAGCAATTAGCTTATGTGGGTTAAGTATAATAAAACAGCTAAAAGAAGAAAGTCATGGTGAAATATAAGACAAAACAGAACATATAGAAAATTTTAAGAAGCTTGAGGAGTCCCTATGACAAGTAGTACAATACAAGTCAATGAAGAAGAGCAAAGTAGGCAAGCGAGTAGCAATTGAAAGTGGAGTATAATAAAACAGCTAAGAGAAAATACATATGATAGAAGTAAATGACAAAGTAGAGCAAATAGAACATATGAGGAAAATTAAGGACTTCCTATGACAAGCAGTTGATCACCAGTCGCAATGAGGAAGAGAAAACAAGGTGAGCGATTAGCTTATGAGGGTGGAGTATAATGGAACAGCTAAAAGAAGAAAGTCATGGTGAAATATAAGACAAAACAGAACATATAAAAAATTTTAAGAAGCTTGAGGAGTCCCTAAGACAAGCAGTAGAATACAAGTCAAGGAGGTAGAGCAAACTAGGCAAGCGAGTAGCATTTGAGAGTGGAGTATAATAAAGCAGCTAAGAGAAAATATTTATGGTAGAAATAAATGACAAAGTAGAGCAAATAGAACATATGAAAAAAAATAAGGACTTCCTATGACAAGCAGTTGATCACCAGTCGCAATGAGGAAGAGAAAACAAGCCGAGTATTAGCTTATGAGGGTGGAGTATAATGAAACAGCTAAAAGAAGAAAGTCATGGTGAATTATAAGACAAAACAGAACATATAGAAAATTTTAAGAAGCTTGAGGAGTCCCTATGACAAGCAGTAAAATACAAGTCAATGAGGAAGAGAAAAGTAGGCAAGCGAGTAGCATTTGAGAGTGGAAGCAGATAAGAGAAAATACTTATGGTAGAAGTAAATGACAAAGTAGAGCAAATAGAATATATGAAGAAAATTAAGGACTTCCTATGACAAGCAGTTGATCACCAGTCGCAATGAGGAAGAGAAAACAAGGTGAGCGATTAGCTTATGAGGGTGGAGTATAATGGAACAGCTAAAAGAAGAAAATCATGGTGAAATATAAGACAAAACAGAACATATAGAGGATTTTAAGAAGCTTGAGGAGTCCCTATGACAAGCAGTAGAATACAAGTCCAGGAGGTAGAGCAAACTAGACAAGCGAGTAGCATTTGAGAGTGGAGTATAATAAAGCAGCTAAGAGAAAATACTTATGGTAGAAGTAAATGACAAAGTAGAGCAAATAGAACATATGAAGAAAATTAAGAACTTCCTATGACAAGCAGTTGATCACCAGTCGCAATGAGGAAGAGAAAACAAGCCGAGCAATTAGCTTATGAGGGTGGAGTATAATGAAACAGCTAAAAGAAGAAAGTCATGGTGAAATATAACACAAAAGAGAACATATAGAAAAATTTAAGAAATTTGAGGAGTCCCTATGACAAGCAGTAGAATACAAGTCAATTAGGAAGAGAAAAGTAGGCAAGCGAGTAGCATTTGAGAGTGGAGTATAATAAAGCAGCTAAGAGAAAATACATATGATAGAAGTAAATGACAAAGTAGAGCAAATAGAACATATGAAGAAAATTAAGGACTTCCTATGACAAGCAGTTGATCATCAGTCGCAATGAGGAAGAGAAAACAAGCCGAGCAATTAGCTTATGTGGGTTAAGTATAATAAAACAGCTAAAAGAAGAAAGTCATGGTGAAATATAAGACAAAACAGAACATATAAAAAATTTTAGGAAGCTCGAGGAGTCCCTATGACAAGCAGTAGAATACAAGTCAATGAGGAAGAGAAAAGTAGGCAAGCGAGTAGCATTTGAGAGTGGAGTATAATAAAGCAGCTAAGAGAAAATACTTATGGTAGAAGTAAATGACAAAGTAGAGCAAATAGAATATATGAAGAAAATTAAGGACTTCCTATGACAAGCAGTTGATCACCAGTCGCAATGAGGAAGAGAAAACAAGCCGAGCAATTAGCTTATGAGGGTGGAGTATAATGAAACAGCTAAAAGAAGAAAGTCATGGTGAATTATAAGACAAAACAGAACATATAGAAAATTTTAAGAAGCTTGAGGAGTCCCTATGACAAGCAGTAAAATACAAGTCAATGAGGAAGAGAAAAGTAGGCAAGCGAGTAGCATTTGAGAGTGGAAGCAGCTAAGAGAAAATACATATGGTAGAAGTAAATGACAAAGTAGAGCAAATAGAACATATGAAGAAAATTAAGGACTTCCTATGACAAGCAGTTGATCATCAGTCGCAATGAGGAAGAGAAAACAAGCCGAGCAATAAGCTTATGTGGGTTAAGTATAATAAAACAGCTAAAAGAAGAAAGTCATGGTGAAATATAAGACAAAACAGAACATATAAAAAATTTTAAGAAGCTTGAGGAGTCCCTATGACAAGCAGTAGAACACAAGTCAAGGAGGTAGAGCAAACTAGGCAAGCGAGTAGCATTTGAGAGTGGAGTATAATAAAGCAGCTAAGAGAAAATATTTATGGTAGAAGTAAATGACAAAGTAGAGCAAATAGAACATATGAAAAAAAATAAGGACTTCCTATGACAAGCAGTTGATCATCAGTCGCAATGAGGAAGAGAAAACAAGCCGAGCAATTAGCTTATGTGGGTTAAGTATAATAAAACAGCTAAAAGAAGAAAGTCATGGTGAAATATAAGACAAAACAGAACATATAAAAAATTTTAAGAAGCTTGAGGAGTCCCTATGACAAGCAGTAGAATACAAGTCAATGAGGAAGAGAAAAGTAGGCAAGCGAGTAGCATTTGAGAGTGGAGTATAATAAAGCAGCTAAGAGAAAATACATATGATAGAAGTAAATGACAAAGTAGAGCAAATAGAACATATGAAGAAAATTAAGGACTTCCTATGACAAGCAGTTGATCACCAGTCGCAATGAGGAAGAGAAAACAAGCCGAGCAATTAGCTTATGAGGGTGGAGTATAATGAAAAAGCTAAAAGAAGAAAGTCATGGTGAAATATAAGAGAAAACAGAACATATAAAAATTTTTAAGAAGCTTGAGGAGTCCCTATGACAAGCAGTAGAATACAAGTCAATGAGGAAGAGAAAAGTAGGCAAGCGAGTAGCATTTGAGAGTGGAGTATAATAAAGCAGCTAAGAGAAAATACATATGATAGAAGTAAATGACAAAGTAGAGCAAATAGAACATATGAAGAAAATTAAGGACTTCCTATGACAAGCAGTTGATCACCAGTCGCAATGAGGAAGAGAAAACAAGCCGAGCAATTAGCTTATGAGGGTGGAGTATAATGAAACAGCTAAAAGAAGAAAGTCATGGTGAAATATAAGAGAAAACAGAACATATAAAAAATTTTAAGAAGCTTGAGGAGTCCCTATGACAAGCAGTAGAATACAAGTCAATGAGGAAGAGAAAAGTAGGCAAGCGAGTAGCATTTGAGAGTGGAGTATAATAAAGCAGCTAAGAGAAAATACTTATGGTAGAAGTAAATGACAAAGTAGAGCAAATAGAATACATGAAGAAAATTAAGGACTTCCTATGACAAGCAGTTGATCACCAGTCGCAATGAGGAAGAGAAAACAAGGTGAACGATTAGCTTATGAGGGTGGAGTATAATGAAACAGCTAAAAGAAGAAAGTCATGGTGAAATATAAGAGAAAACAGAATATATAGAAAATTTTAAGAAGAATGAGGAGTCCCTATGACAAGTAGTTGAATACCAGTCAACTGGAAAGCTGCTTGGCCATCCAAAACATGGCTCTAGGAGTAATGTAGAAGCTATCCTTTAAACTTAAGGTGTAAAAGCCTTTAAATGACTTACTATTATAGAAAGACGTTTAGCGTAATGTAGATGCACCCTTAAAAACGTATTTTTGCTTTTATTGAAAAACATGTCGAATTAATAATTTTTGTTTAAGTTTCTTGGCATAAAAATAATTTGGCAATGAATCACGTATAAAAAAATATTTGATTTGTAATTTAAATTGTAAACATAAATCAATTTTGCAAATCGTGTCGTACTACTTAACTATAAACATTTATCTAGTTTAACCCCGTTGGTCAACATTTGCAATGTAGATTGTTTAATAATCTACCATGCATGAATTTTAGAATTTCTACTGTACATAATACAACGTTTATTTAAGGTAAATAAACCTATTTACAATTGTGACTTTAACGTAAAAAAACATGACTTTTTGTTACTTAGTAAGATTAAAGTTGTATTTTTAATAACTAGGCAGTAAAAGTGCAACTTTGTGCTTATACGTTATAATATTTGGTGCAAAAGAAATTTTTCTAGCACGTTTGTAGTTGGACTCGCTAACGCTCGTCTATCAAACCTACAGCTTCGCCACAAAATGTTACACTTTTACTCTTTTAATAAAATTTTTAATAATGCAAGAGGAGAAAAGTTGTAATTAACGCAATATTAATAAAAAATAATAAAATTTTTATTTTATATTAAACGTTTTGAGTTTCGAGTTAAGTAGATGTGGTTTTGGTTTTGAATCTAATGAAAATTTTTTTCCTCGAGTATTTATTTATGTCAGGGAATGCTGTTTTGGAGCATTAAAATTTGAAATTTTTATTTGAAAATAAGAAATGTAGATTAAGTGTGCCCCTCAACGAGGTTAATTTATTCGTTTTCTTAAGCTGCAGAAATAAAATATAACCAACCACAAGTTAAAAGATGTAACAGAAGAATATATCGTTTTGTTTGTTTATATTAGCATAACTACTATAACAGTTGAACTTTTAGTATTAAAGTTATTGGCAAAAGTTATACGCCATTTTTACCATCAAGTCAGGCTAAAAATATTTTTTCTGACATTTTTCATTTTTAGTATGAAAAGGCTTAATATTTATCAAATAACACTTTAACTAAAGTTAACGGAAAGAGGCAAAACAATGGAAAACGTTTCGGTTTGACGAGAAACATATGAACTAAAGTAGTATATAGTTTAAACGAGAAAATATATTTTAGACTGCAAGATTATTTTGAATAGAGTCGGAACCCGCGCATTATTGTCCGTGTGCATTAAGTGAAACGGATTTATGTGCAAATTTCCAAATATCTGCCTACTAACAAACTTTAATTTATCGTTCCCTATTGACTCCTGGTAAATACTAAAATCACTCGTTTTTGGTCAAATTCTTTTATATTCTACTACAAAGACCATATTCTGAATACAAAATAGTCAAAAAGTTACAAATTTCAACTTTGCTTATAAAACACATTTCATAACTCATTTTAAAAAATGCTTTTCTAATAGTTTAGTCGCTGGTCTACAGATTTAGAGGTGCAGGGTTCGATTCTCGCATCGCTTCAAACGTTAACCTTCGAATACCGCATCGAAGTTTTAAACAACATTTTTGGTTTTATAGCTAATTTGCGATTAATCGCAAGGCGTTGGCCTATAGATTTAGAGGTGCAGGGTTCGATTCTTTCATCGCTTAAAACGTAGGCCTTCAAATATAGCACAAACTCTTAAACAAGATTTATTTCTTTGTTTCTTGAGAAAATGCGACGGAAATGCCATTTTCCACTTCCATCGCGTTTACATTATCATTGGTTGTCATGATAGTTCTTTATAAGTGGGAGTATAAGCAACCATTTCTATTGGAGAAATTGACTGGAAAGCACTATATTTACTCTTACATTGGGAACCATATTATTAGCTAATAAGCTCTTTCCTGGTAGAGTAGGGTCTTTTTTATTCAATGCTAGGGTCGGTGCTTCAGTGTGACCAATCTCGCATAAATAATTTTTTTTGGTGCGATGTGCGGTGCTAGGGACATTGCGAAGTATTGCAAAATTGGTTTTAGTGATATCTGCGAAATCGGTCTTTTTCTACATACTCCAACAAATACTTTTTTCTTCTATATCCATTTTGCTCGCGTCCTCCTTTTAGGTATTCGGCGCCCCTGAAGTTTGAGAATCGCTGGCTTACAGATTTAGAGGTGCAGAGTTCGATTCTCTCATCGCTTAAAACGTTGGCTTTTGGATACCGCATCGGACTCTTAAACATTTTTTTCTTTATACAACTCATTAGCGGTTTATCACAGTGAGTTGATCTACAGATTTAGAGATGCAGGGTTCGATTCTCTCATCGCTTAACACGTTGGCCTTTGGATACCGTATCAAACTCTTAAACAACATTTCTTTCTTTGTTTCTTGAGAAAATGCGACGGAAATGCCATTTTGCACTTCCATCGCGTTGACATTATCATTGGTTGTCATGATCGTTCTTTATAAGTGGGAGTATAAGCAACCGTTTCTATTGGAGAAATTGACTAGAAATCGCTATATTTACTCTTACATTGCGAACCATATTATTAGCTAATAAGCTCTTTCCTGGTAGAGTAGGTTTTTTTTTATTCAATGCTAGGGTCGGTGCTTCAGTGTGACCAATCTCGCATAAATAATTTTTTTTGGTGCGATGTACGGTGCTAGGGACATTGCGAAGTATTGCAAAATTGGTTTTAGTGATATCTGCGAAATCGGCCTTTTTCTACATACTCCAACAAATACTTTTTTCTTCTATATCCATTTTGCTCGCGTCCTCCATTTAGGTATTCGGCGCCCCTGAAGAGGGCGCGCCCCACAGTTTGAGAATCGCTGGCTTACAGATTTAGAGGTGCAGAGTTCGATTCTCTCATCGCTTAAAACGTTGGCTTTTGGATACCGCATCGGACTCTTAAACATTTGTTTCTTTATACAACTCATTAGCGGTTTATCACAGTGAGTTGATCTACAGATTTAGAGATGCAGGGTTCGATTCTCTCATCGCTTAACACGTTGGCCTTTGGATACCGTATCAAACTCTTAAACAACATTTCTTTCCTTGTTTCTTGAGAAAATGCGACGGAAATGCCATTTTGCACTTCCATCGCGTTGACATTATCATTGGTTGTCATGATCGTTCTTTATAAGTGGGAGTATAAGCAACCATTTCTATTGGAGAAATTGACTGGAAAGCACTATATTTACTCTTACATTGTGATCCATATTATTAGCTAATAAACTCTTTCCTGGTAGAGTAGCGGGTATTTTTTCATGCAATGTTAGGGTCGGTGCTTGAGTGTAGCCAATCTAGCATAAGATAAATCTTTTTTTTGTGCGATTTGCGGTGCTAGGGATAGTGCAAAGTAGGATGCCTTGACAAATGGCATATGACTCACTTTTTGAATATTGGGTCGGTGTTGATGAATTTTCTACACTGAAATTGGTTTTAGTGATTCAGCATTTTATCTCTGGCGAAATTGGGTTTTTTCTTCTTCAACAAATACTTTTTTCTTGTATTTCCATTTTGCTCGCGACCCCCTTTTACCAATTTGGCGCTCCCCAAGTTGAGAATCGCAAGCCTACAGATTTAAGGTTGGCTTTCGGATACCGCATCGGACTATTAAACAACATTTGTTTCTTTATACAATTCATTAGCGGTTTGTCACAGCGAGTTGATCTACAGATTTAGAGGTGAATGGTTCGATTCTCTCATCGCTTAACACGTTGGCCTTTGGATACCGCATCAAACTCTTAAACAACATTTCTTTCCTTGTTTCTTGAGAAAATGCGACGGAAATGCCATTTTGCATTTCCATCGCGTTGACATTATCATTGGTTGTCATGATCGTTCTTTATAAGTGGGAGTATAAGCAACCATTTCTATTGGAGAAATTGACTGGAAATCGCTACATTTACTCTTCCATTGTGATCCATAGTATTAGCTAATAAACTCTTTCCTGGTAAAGTAGCGGGTATTTTTTGATGCAATGCTAGGGTCGGTGCTTCAGTGTAGCCAATCAAGCATAAGATAAATCTTTTTTTGTGCGATGTGCGGTGCTAGGGATAGTGCAAAGGAGGATGCCTTGACAAATGGCATTTGACTGTCTTTTTGAATGTTGGGTCGGTGTTGATGAATTTTCTACACTGAAATTGGTTTTAGTGATTCAGCATTTTATCTCTGCGAAATTGGGTTTTTTCTTCTTCAACAAATACCTTTTTCTTGTATTTCCATTTTGCTCGCGACTCCCTTTTACCAATTTGGCGCTCCCCAAGGGGAGCGCGCCCCACAAGTTGAAAATCGCTAGCCTACAGATTTAAGGTTGGCTTTCGGATACCGCATCGGACTATTAAACAACATTTGTTTCTTTATACAACTCATTCGCGATTAATCACAGTGAGTTGATCTACAGATTTAGAGATGAAGGGTTCGATTCTCTCATCGCTTAACACTTTGGCTTTTAGATACCGCAACTAACTCTTAAACAACATTTGTTTCTTTATATGACTCGTTCGCGGTTAATTGCAACAAACTCTCTCTGTCTCTCTCGGTGCTGCATTTTAATGAAAACAGTGTTAAATCTCTGCGTTCACCTTTGGTGGTGTGCACTCGCTATAAACTTTTTTTATGATGTAGTAGAACTTGTAAAGCTTTGAAATTGCTTCTCTTTAAATTTTACTTAAATATTGTTGAGCGAAGAGGGTGGTGTAAAGAACGTAATTTTTATAAAATTAAATATTTTTTCAGTTTAACGATTAGTTTATGAAAAACAAATTGATAAACGATACTTTAATCTGTTCTTTCATGCTTAAAACTTTCAAATACACCAATTTTATAATTAAAAAAGAAATAAATGGTTTAATAATTGATATATTAAATAACCTCGACACTTTAATTCCTCTTTTTTTATTTTTATTTAAATTCTATAAGAAAGGGAAAAAAGACCTGACTTTTAGATTTTTATTTAAACCAATCTTCATTTCATTCAATAAAGGTTTATTTCTTTCTATAAATCACAACCTTAACATTTACTTTTAACGTTTTAAAGTTTTCCATTTGGGTAAAATTTAAAATTTTGTCTTTTCTTATTTTTTGAATTTTCTCAACCGAGGACGTTTTAATTACATTTATTAATAATCGACGTGTTCGTTTTAAATTGAAAGAGGATTATTTTTAAGTGTAAAAGCATAAAGAGGGAAAACAAAAATGCTATTGCTGTTTTGTGCTAAATAAAATAGTAGCCGGGAGCAATTGCTTCTATTTTTCCCAACGAGAAAGCACATAAGTTTCCACTGAGTGGTCGTATATTTCTCTAGGTGCTTTTTCTAACTTACAATTTCAATAACCTCTTTATATACGAGGTATATAAATAAAAAATTTAAATAATCAAACAAAAAAAATACGCTTTCAACTTTCAAAATTACGAAAAATTCAACTCGAAATTTTGGAATCGGAGGAGTGGGGTTCAACTCTGCTTAAACAAATAAAACAGAGTTCAATTGTTTTTAAACCGTTAAAATAGCGCAAAATCAAACAAAACTAACTTTAGTTGGTTTACACTTTCAGAAATATGCCTCACGCGCTCCGCGCTACCATAGCGTATAGGGGGGTTTGAAAAGTTGTCAAATTCAAAAATGATTAATAGTTAAACTCATTAATTTAAGTCTCATTTTTCTTTCCATTTTTAGCAATTTTAAGATTTTCCAGCTCGATATGAATTTTAAAAAAATTCTTACCCAAATATGTAAATCGAATTCACTCACCTGAAACAAAAATTAAAAATTAATTAAAGCGCACACGTGACATTTTAAAATTAATAGAAAATTTTTTTTACGTCACAGATCTAACGCAATTTAATATTTGGAATATCCTTAACCCTTCGGAGCTATTTAATTTGATTAATAGGTGTCCTGCAAGATCATCATGACCTTTTATTGTAAAGCGAGTAAGTGCTGAAACCCAATTCTAGTAGTCAATTTGAATTTGAATTCAACACTGTAATCCTACTCTAAGTCTACAACATACTACGAAATTAATATTAAAAATTTTTTTCGTCACTTTCAATTAAACTACAACAATGGAATAATATTTTTGTTACACGAAACGGGTTTTAAGTTTATTAAAAAGTACCGAGCAGGCTATTAATTATTTGTTGATGGTATACGCTTACAAGTGAAACGGTAGTCGACTATTCAACCATCAACCAAACTTCCTTTTCGTACAAGCTAGCTTCAAGTAAACAAAAATAGGGTTGCTTTTTTTCAATTAATGAAACGTCGTAAATTGTGAACGTGTGTGAAACCCAAAAAATCCAAACAACTCTCATGGATCATTGCCAGAGGAGGACGTTCTATTAACGGTCATAATAACTTTCACCTTGAAACTAACTATGACTAAATTGTTCTAAAATAGTAGCAGGTAAATTTGTCATAGTTAGATTGGTTTTTTAGAGTCATAACAACTTCTTTCGTGGTAGGTAGTTACTATGACTGCAATTTAGTCATTGTGACTACAACATTTAATGTAGACGTAGTTTTTAAATAAAAGTAGACTAATCTGGCATGCCATTAGGTAAATTTGTCTTAGTTAGATTGGTACGTCTGTTTTTTAAAGTCATAAAAACTTCTTTGGTGGTAGTTAACATGACTGAAATTTAGTCTATGTGACTACAACAATTAATGTAGAGGTGTAGTATATAAATAAAAGTAGACTAATCTGGCATGCCATTAGGTAAATTTGTCTTAGTTAGATTGGTACGTCTGTTTTTTAAAG
The DNA here is from genome assembly GCA_963924605.1 of Malthinus seriepunctatus. Classification (NCBI taxonomy): domain Eukaryota; kingdom Metazoa; phylum Arthropoda; class Insecta; order Coleoptera; family Cantharidae; genus Malthinus; species Malthinus seriepunctatus. The sequence continues at coordinate 2,639,598 of OZ004605.1, forward strand.
TCATAAAAACTTCTTTGGTGGTAGTTAACATGACTGAAATTTAGTCATTGTGACTACAACAATTAATGTAGAGGTTGTAGTATATAAATAAAAGTAGACTAATCTGGCATGGCATTAGGTAAATTTGTCTTAGTTAGATTGGTACGTCTGTTTTTTAAAGTCATAAAAACTTCTTTGGTGGTAGTTAACATGACTGAAATTTAGTCATTGTGACTACAACAATTAATGTAGAGGTTGTAGTATATAAATAAAAGTAGACTAATCTGGCATGGCATTAGGTAAATTTGTCTTAGTTAGATTGGTACGTCTGTTTTTTAGAGTCATAACAACTTCTTTGGTGGTAGTTACTATGAGTAAAATTTAGTCATTGTGACTACAACAATTAATGTAGACGTTGTAGTTTATAAATAAAAGTAGACTAATCAGGCATGGCATTAGGTAAATTTGTCTTAGTTAGATTGGTACGTCTGTTTTTTTGAGTCATAACAACTTCTTTAGTAGTAGTTACTATGACTGTAATTTAGTCATTGTGACTACAACAATTAATGTAGACGTTGTAGTTTATAAATAAAAGTAGACTAATCAGGCATGGCATTAGGTAAATTTGTTCTAGTTAGATTGGTACGTCTGTTTTTTTGAGTCATAACAACTTCTTTAGTAGTAGTTACTATGACTGTAATTTAGTCATTGTGACTACAACAATTAATGTAGAGGTTATAGTTTATAAATAAAAGTAGATTCTTTTGGCATGCCATTACGTAAATTTGTCATAGTTAGATTGGTACGTCTATTTTTTAGAGGCACAACAACTTCTTTGGTGGTAGTTACTATGACTGCAATTTAGTCATTGTGACTGCAACATTTATTGTAGACGTTGTAGTTTGTAAATAAAAGTAGACTAATCTGGCTTGTCATTAGGAGAATTTGTCATAGTTAGATTCCTACGTTTGTTTTAATTATAGTCATAATAACTTCAACCTCGAAACTAACCATGACTAAATAGTTCAAAATTAGTAGCAAGTAAATTTGTCATAGTTAGATTGATACGACTTTTTTAGAGTCATAACAACTTCTGGGGTTGGAGTTACTATGACTAAAATATAGTCATTAAGACTCCAACACTAAGGCTGAGTTTTTCATTGGGAGTTTAAACTACATTTCCACTGAACGAAGTTCAAGCTCATGCGCCGTAACTCGTTTAGGTTACAGTAAAAGTACAGCGCATGAGATTGATCTTCGTTCAGATGGAACGTAGTTTCTCCAAATGAAAAACTCGGCCTTAGAGTACTAAGTTTAGTAGCTTATAAAAAAAATCTGGGCTGTTAAACCAGTACATTATCGGTATTAAAATCATAATAAAGTCATAATAAATTCCACCTTGAAACTAACTACGACTAAACTGTACAAAAGTAGTAGCAGGTAAATTTGTCATAGTTAGATTATTAGAAGTCAGTTTTTTTAGAGTTATAACAACTTCCTTCGTGGTAGTTACTATTACTGTAATTTAGTCTTTGTGACTACAACCTTCAATGTAGACGTTGTAGTTTATAAATAAAAGTAGACTAATCTGGCTTGTCATTAGGTAAATTAGTCATAGTAAGATTGGTACGTTTGTTTTAATTACAGTCATAATAACTTCCACCTTGAAACTACGAGTAAATTGTTCAAAAATAGTAGCAGATAAATTTGTCATAGTTAGATTGGTAAGTCTATTTTTTTAAAGTCCTAGCAACTTCCATCGTGCGAGTTAATATGACTACACTTTAGTCATTATTACACATTAAATGTAATACTAATGAGTTTAGTATTTTATAGAATAAAAAAGAAAAATCTGGAGTTTTAAACCAGTACATTACAAGTTTTAAAATCACAACAACTTCAGCCGTGGAAGTTATAATTACCTTTATGGTAGAAGTAACTATGAATAATTTATAAATTAAAATATTTTGCTTCAAATAAACAAAAACAGGATCGGTTTTTCAATAAAACGTTGTAAATTTCGTAAGAATGTGTGTGAGACCAAAAATTCCAAACGACTCTCATTGATCGTTGCTAGACTAAAATGTTCTATTAACAGTCATAATAACTTCCACCTTGAAACTAATTATGACTAAATTGTTCAAAAGAAGTAGCAGGTAATTTTGTCATAGTTAGATTAGTACGTCTTTTTTATTTCCATCATAACAACTTCCTTGGTGGAAGTTATTATGATTAGACTTTAGTCATTGTGACTCTACATTTAATGTAGACGCTGTAGTTTATAAATAAAAAGTAGACTATTTTGGCTTGCTATTAGAGTACCTATATTAATATTTTAAAATCATAACAATTCTGCCATAGAAGTTATGAATACGTTTACAGTAGTTGAAGTAACTATGATTAATTTCACAAATTAAAATAATTAGCAGTAAACAAAGATAAGGTCGCTTTAATCAATTAATCGTCGTATACTGAGATACTGAGAACATGTGTGATGTCTATTATCATTGCTAGACTAAGATGTTCTTTTACAGTCATAATAACTTCCACCTTGAAACTAACTACGACTAAATTATCCAAAAGTAGTAACAGGTAAATTAGGTTAGTACATCTGTTTTATTTAGAGTTATAACTTCTGTGGTGGGAGTTACTATGACTACACTTTAGTAATTATGACTCCAATATTTAATGTGCTAAGTTAAGTAGTTTATAAATTAAAATAAGAAAAATCTGACCTGCTAAACTATTACATTTCTATTTTTAAATCATAACAACTTTTGACGTAAAAGTTATAATTATTTTACCTAGGCAATAATTATGACTAATTGTTCAAATTTAATATTATTAGGAATAAAAAGCAGATAAAGTTATCTCTTTAAATTGGTACGTTTGTTTTATTTAGAGACATAACATCCGACGTAAAAGTTATTATAACTACAATTTAGTCATAGTGACCCTTAATGTTATGTACTATTTAAAAAATAAAAGTAGAGTAGAAAAATCTAGCTTACTAGACCGGTTTTGTACAACAATGCTGAAATGTCATAACAACTTCCGCTGCCGAAGTTGTTATAATTACTTTACCTTGAAGATATCTATGACTAATTGTTCTTCATTAAGAATTACGAATGAAAAGCAGATAAATTTATCATAGGTAAAATAGCACGTCTGTTTTATTAAGAGGCATAACAACTTCCGACGTGAGAGTTACTATAACTATAATGTAGTCATAATTACTCTAACATTTAATGCATGTTCTATAAAAAAAATTGAAGGGGAGTGGAAAAATCTAGATTGATTGACCAGTTTTGTACGTCTCTGCTAAAGTGTCAAAAATATTCCGCTGTGGATGTAGTTATAATTACTTTACCTTGGAAATAATTATGACTAATTGTTAAAATTTCAGAATTACGAATGGAAAACAGTTGCTAGATGGCGACATCTGTTTTAATTAGAATCATAATTTCTGCCGGCGTTAGATATTTTTTAATTAATATTAGTCATAATTATTTCAAACTTTAATTTTGAAGTTATAGTTTTAAAAATAATAATAAACACAGTGAGGTCTTGCTAGACCTATACATCGTTTCTATAGGTTGTGTCATATCAACTTCTGCGGCGGACGAAACTATGACTATAAAGTTGCAAAAAAGTAAGAAGTAATGAAAAGGGTCATTAGACGTTAAGACTTCGTTAGTTCTATTTTTTATAGTCTCAGTATTTTTCGTTATGGTAGTAACTATGACTAAACGTCAAAATTAAAGAAAGAGAAGAGTGAAAAGGTATTTATAATTTTTTAAGGTTTCGTCATTTAAATAAAACTTAGGGTTTTACAAAAGATAAACTTTAAGCGTCCCTGTTTTAAAAGTAAACACATCTATTAGTTTTTCCCGCTTTTACAAGAAAACGATTTCCACCCTTTCTGCTTACAAATTACTTTTGTGTAAATAACGCATTCAACTTCTTGTAAAGCTAACAATTAGAATAAAAAATTTATTTGTCTTTTAATATTTAAACTTTATCATTTAATTATATATGATAATAATAATAAAAATGTTATTTATTTTGTACATAAAAGTCAAACTTTCTATGTCAACAGCTAAAGTATCTTAAAATAAACACGGTAACGCTTTTTCATCTTTTAAACAAATCCACATTTATAAACTTACAACTCCATTTTTGTACCTATAAAAATAACGTTAACTTTAACGACACGTTAAAACTTACCATAACAATAACGCTCAAAATAAAAATAACTTAAACGATCGTGATAACCTTAAATTGAATGATAACGTTAAAAATCGAGATAAGTAAGTTTTAACATAAAACTCCTTCAATCAACGGTTAAAGTTTAAAATAATAACGATAACGGTTGGAAGGGGTGAAAAGGTCCAGTTTTTTTGAGTTTTCGCTTATATTTCGAAAACGGTGGGGTCTAGGGAAAAAATTATTTTTAACAAAATTAAAGATTATTAAATTTGCTACAAGTTTGTTTGTATTTATTTTTTTTTGTCTTTATCGTTTTTTAGATATCTGCCATCAAAATCGTTATTGTATGAAAAAAAATTTTTGCTTGACGTTGACGTTGACGAAAAATATAACAAATAAAGAAAAAATTAATTGTTTGAGCGTTTTTAGACTGGACTTAATGGAACGCAATTAATTCAAAACGTCGACACAATAATTAAAGTTCAAAAGGATAATATTATAGCAATTTTGATTAACATTACAATATGATATGCAACTTTAATACAAATTGCATTTTAACAAGAAAACGTCATCGGTAGCCTTTGATAAATCCAATTTTGTTTCAAGACGGAGATTGAAAATTAAAACAGTTTTTGAAATGTTTTGTCAAAAGCAACTCTTAACCTCAAGCCGTATTACTTAAATTGGCATCTTTAATGTAATATAACAAAACGCTTCTCTTAAACAATTTAATTTAAATTATATCTACCTGAGTTAACAAAAATATTTTTCTTTTGTCCTATCTGGGTCTGCCCGATAATCAAATTTTGTATGGGTAAACGCTAAAAATTATTCGATAATTGTCGATAAATTAATATTCGATAGTTATCGATAATTCGATAACTATTGATAAGTTTGATAATTATCGAACCATTAGTCACACTGAATAAAAAATCGATAATTATCGATTATTCGATAAATGTGCGCAGTCTTATCGTCACATTCGATTTTTATTATAAATATAATACCTGATGCTGCGTAGTTCTAGCACAAACAATTTTTTCTTGTTAGTAATTTAAGAATACCATATTACATGTTTCGAGTTGTTTATTATTTTTGCCCTTAATTGGTTTTTCACAAATCTATTTTCATTTCGCCACCTTAGAACCTTCATCATACTGTTGTGAAATCTCCAACGCTTTTCTCAAAATGAGAAAAAGACGTTTCATATTCTAAGAACGACGTCATACAAACCCCGTGGTTGTCAAATTTTAATTCGCGCGAAAACGTAGCTATCCCACTTATGATATTAATGTAAACGCGGCTTTACTCTGTTGTTAAAAGAGAAAAATAAAGTTGTGGTTTTTATTTAAAACCGCAAATCTTTTTGAACTTAATTACCTTATCAAACAGCAATTTATGTTTTAGAAAAACATCACAAAAGTTAATATAAAAGTAGATGCAGTTACTATCAAGCTCACGAGTTTGTCGACTCGGAAAAGTTCATAAAAAAATTTTAAAAAACAATTTATGAGCTAACCTTTGAAGTTGTTCAAGAATAATTTTTTTGTTAAAAACTGATAACAACGTAAACACTAAGACCCACTGAACTTTGTTATTACTCCGCTTTTTAAGCCTACGGTTGAATTATCAGATTGAATTTGTTTGCCTCTTTGCACACTTTTTAGGACAGTCATGTAGAGGAGTGTCACTTTTTTTAAAATATATTTATGACTTCTTTCGTTTTGCAAATAATTTTTTAAATTAACGATATTAGTGAGATCCTATGACGGTTACGGTAGAGAAGTAACGGCCACTTTTGCGCTATTTATGGCTAAGGGAGGGAAGAGGTAGCAAGTTCTGGTTTTTTGGGGTTTTTCGCTTATATCTTAAAAACGGTGGGTCTTAGGAAAAAAATTGTTTTCAACAAAATAAAAGCTTATTAAATTTTCTACAAGATTGTTGTCATTTATTTTTTCTCTATTCCTTATAGTTTTTGAGATATCCGCCCGCAAACATTGTTAATATTTAATCAGATTGCAATTTTAAAGATGATGTGAATGGGCCTTTAATGTACAATAGTTAATATTTAATGAAAAAATAAAAGTAAAAATAAATAAATTTTTGAAATATAAGTCGAATTTTAAATTTTAGATTGGTAGTGAGTTTCAAGGGAGTAGAACCCAAGAGGGTAAACTTTTTGAATAAACTCGTTCAAGGGATGAAAAAAAATATTTCTCTGTTTAACTTTTTGTGATTTTAATATGAAATTAGTAAACTTTATTCAAAATTACTTTAAAGGTAAATTTTAATTAATTAGTTCAATTAATAAACTGAAGTTAAATATTTTTGTAGGTTGCCTAATAATTTCTATACCCGTATCGAGTAACATAATGTAATAAAAGCTTTTTCCTATAAAGTACTAAAGTCGATTAAAATTTTTTTCTCCTTTTCACCCTTTTCCCATCCCTAATTTAGATGTTCATTCATCAGATAACATTAGGTTAACCACATAAATGTCCTAGATATTGAAGCTTTTTGAATGTTCGAGCAGATCGCTAGACTTTCATCAAAGCTGCGGTCCTCATAATTAGTAAACAAGACATTCTTAACGAGTTTGAATTTACCCACACATGAATTTGAGGTTTCCAATTTTCCCGCTTAAATATTTTTGCAAAATTACTCCCAAAATAGTCTCATTTAGAAACAGTTAGCAGATGAAACTTGCGTTTGTACTTACTGAATTAATCGATTAATTGAAAATCGCGATTATTTAAATTTTAATAATCGAAATATCGATCAATCGAAAAATCGACTAATCGAAGATCCGATTTAAATTGAAATTTCGAGATTAACTAAATTTAAAAAATTTTAGAATCAAGTAATCGAAAAATCGAATAATCGACTAATCGAAAAATCGATTAATCCGAAATCGAAATTATTTGAATTTTAAAAATTGTAGATTCAAATAATCGAAAAATAGAAGAATCGAATAAGCGACAAATTGAAGAATCGATAGATGCCAAATCGTAATTTTTTGAATTTTAAGTCTTGTAGATTGGAATAATCAACTAATCAAAGAACCGATTTATCGAAAATTGCGATTATTTAAATTTTTAAAAATCGAAGAATTGGCTTAATTATTTAATTAATTGAATTAATTAGAAATCGATTAAGCTAAGAATCGTATAATCGAAAACTGATTTTATCCGCAAGGATTGCGAAAATAAGTTATTAGAATTATTTAAATATTTACCGACATTATTTTGATTTAAAAAATTAATTAGTAATCGATTAATCGATTTTTTGATTAATCGATTCTTCTAATCGATTTCTTGATTAATCGATTCTTCTAATCGATTTCTTGATTAATCGTAATTAATCGTTTTTTTCCCTATTCTATTGCCAAGATAGTCGCATTTAGAAACAGTTAGCAGATGAGACTTGCGTTTAGAGTTACTGAATTAATCGATTAATTGCAAATCGCGATTATTTAAATTTTAATAATCGAAAAATCGATCAATTCAAAAATCGACTAATCGAAGATCGGATTTAAATTGAAATTTCGATATAAACTAAATTTTAAAAATTTTAGAATCGAGTAATCGAAAAATCGAAGAATCGAATAATCGACTAATCGAAAAATCGATTAATCCCAAATCGAAATTATTTTAATTTTAAAAATTGTAGATTTAAATAATCGAAAAATAGAAGAATAGAATAAGCGACAAACTGAAGAATCGATTGATCCCAAATCGTGATTTTTTGAATTATAAGTCTTGTAGATTGGCATAATGGAATAATCAACGAATCAAAGAACCGATTTATCGAAAATTGCGATTATTTGAATTTTAAATATCGAAGAATTGGCTTAATTAATTGAATTAATTAGGAACCGATTAATCTAAGAATCGTATAATCGAAAAACCGATTTTATCCGCAAGGATTGCGATAATAAGTTATTAGAATTATTTAAATAACTACCGACATTATTTTGATTTAAAAAATTAATTAGTAATCGATTATTCGATTTTTTGATTAATCGATTCTTCTAATCGATTTCTTGATTAATCGTAATTAATTGTTTTTTTCCCTATTCTATTGTCACGATAGTCGTGTTTAGAAACAGTTAGCAGATGATACTTGCGTTTGTAGTTACTGAATTAATCGATTAATTGAAAAGCGGGATTATTTACAGTTTAATAATCGAAATATCGATCAATTCAAAAATCGACTAATCGAAGATACGATTTAAATTGAAATTTCGAGATTAACTAAATTTAAAAAAATTTTGAATTGAGTAATCGAAAAATCGAAGAATCGAATAATCGACTAATCGAAAAATCGATTAATCCCAAATAGAAATTATTTGAATTTTAAAAATCGTAGATTCGAATAATCGAAAAATAGAAGAATCGAATAAGCGACAAATTGAAGAATCGATAGATCCCAAATCGTGATTTTTTGAATTTTAAGTCTCGTAGATTGGCATAATCGAATAATCAACTAATCAAAGAACCAATTTATCGAAAATTGCGATTATTTGAATTTTAAAAATCGAAGAATTGACTTAATTGAATTTATTAAGAACCGATTAATCTAAGAATCGTATAATCGAAAAACCGATTTTTTAAATTTATTAAATAAAATCTAAATATTTGCGCAAGGATTACGAAAATAAGTTATTAGAATGATTTAAATATTTACCGACATTATTTTGATTTAAAAAATTAATTAGTAATCGATTATTCGATTTTTTGATTAATCGATTCATCTAATCGATTTCTTGATTAATCGTAATTAATCGGTTTTTCCAAGAATCGATTATTATAATATTCGATTAATCGATTTTCGATTATCCAATCTTTTATTGATTGTTAATTATTGATGTATCACTGTTGTTATTTTGGCAAAGTTTAAGTAAAGATTTTGTATGAAATTGAGAATAATGTAAAAGTTATTTAAGCTCTTGTTCATCATTATCAAACTTAGGTACGCCGAGAGACTAATTAACAACTTTTCTGAGCGTTTAACTGATAGTATGATTAATAATCGATATGGCTATTAAAAATAGTATTTTTTACAACATGAGATGAAACATACGTTTTTTTCGTGAGATAGAATTTAATTCACAAGCCCCGTAGGGGCGAGTGAATTAATCTTTCGAACGAAAAAAACGGATTTCATCTCGAGTCGTAAATGCTATTTTTTCTACGACGATAATTAGTACATTTTAAAAAAATAATTCTTTTTACTAAAATGTGAACCGACCACAAAAAAACTGGTTTCACCTCATGTTGTAAATAACATCTGCTTGTAATAACACTTTTTCTCACTAGAGACGAAAATGCTATTTTCGTAACGAGTAAGTGATGACGAAATGCTTAGTTTCACATATGGGAGTAGAAAAAATATATTTTTTATTTAAATTTTGAATAAAGAAAGAAAAGCGATTCATTCAAAAACCGCCAATAAAACTCGCGTGTTTGTTGTTACCAATTTTATTTACTTTTTTTTATCATAAAACAGGGGATGTGATCGAATCCAACACTTGGGGATTGATAACAGGCATCAATAGTAGAATACAACAAAAGCAAAATCAACGAGTATTATACTAAATTTTTTTATCACAAAAAAAATACTCGAACAAAAAATTGTTATTTCTAAGTTTTAGTGAACAGCCATAAATTAAAACTAAAAATTAATATTAATCATCCCCTTTTGTTATGTAACAAATCCTTATAATTCTTGTATACTACATGTATTTGTATTTATTGTTAGTCTTAAGAATAAATGAAAATAGTCGTATTTCAAATTATTAAACTTCGGGAAATCTCTCAAGCTACGCTTTTCCGCAACTTTCTCATTAAAATATGCTCCAAACCGGTTCGCAAAAGAACCAGTTCGGTTAATAACCGCGTTATCTGTATTTTCAAAATACACGTTAACCGTTACAAAAACCTCTTTGAAAAATAAATTAATTAATTTTGGTTAAAAGATAAAAAAACGGTTAATCGATTTAAAAAAACCGGTTAATCGATTTTAAAAAGCTGCTTACCAAGAAACCACAGTTAAGAGGCGACGTCACCACTGTTAAAATGCAGCAAAACACTACTCACGGCATAGCTAATTGTGACTTTATAAAGCCATTTTTCATTAATATGAAAAATAATATCTAACAAGAGATAATAGTCAGAGGTTTCTTGCCTAAAATTATTCAAATCGATAGGTTAATTAATTAGGATTTTGCAATTGAAAACTCAAAAATTAGAGGTTTTTCAAACATTTTTTTTCACTATTTAAAAGATGATTTTACGATCCAACTTAGGCAATAAACCTGCATTTAGGGGTTCTGATACCACTTATATTTTTTTAAAAGATTTTTTTTTACTCGTTTAGGCACAAATAGCTATTTTCGAAACCAATATTTTTAATTTTTTACCACTAAATAGAGAATAGTGGCATAACGGCATAACTTTCAACTTAAATTTTATGATAAGAGTATCTAACAATTTGCACCTGATAAATAAGTCCAGTTTTTGAAATGTATTTCCGCCTGCTTCTACTTTTTGTAAATACTTACTCAAAATGGCGCCTGACGTTTCCTCTTAAATGAAAACCAACTAATCGGTTAAAAAATTAACAAAACTTTTTGCTAACAAGTAATTAAACCGTCTTTACTTGATAATAATGTCGGCGGTGTTGCCACATTTACTCCTCTATTACTTTTAACCGTAAATTTTCTCTTTTTAAACAAAAACATGTGCAAATCGTTAAATTTTTGTTTAAAAGCTGTAATATTAAAGTTTTTAGATTTATCTATTCTTTTGGAACACCCTGTGCATCATCAGTTAGCGAAAAAGAACAAAACATAGTTGAAGTAATAATCAGATTTCTAAATAATTTAATTTCCGAAATAAATGTGTGGAAAAGCTATGAATTTTTTTCCTTTGTATCTCTTCAGGTATCTTTCTTGTTTATTATTCCGAAAGTGTCGTCACATTACATCAGCATGAAGTATCTACTATAATGATATGAAAATTGTGTTATCAAACTATTGTAAAAATATGGAAGTTTTATAACATAAAAAACTTGATTTAAAAAAAAATTGGGAGTACGTATAAATAAATCAACGAACGTCACTGAAGCATTTTTTAGCTTCACAATTGGATAATGGACGGTACTTTCATTTTATCTTATTTTAAAAATTTAACAACAATACAAAAATTTTACATTAATTTGTAAACGTTACGTTTTTAAACTCACAACTCACTTTTATACGGGTGACTTTAAGAGAGCTCTGCTTTCAATCAATATGTTTCACACACATCAATTTAACAATTTTACTTTCGAAAATCTTTTAATATGGCTACAATTTGTACACTAATAATTTTCTTAAAGTGAGTTTGTTGAATATTTAGTAGGTTTCAAAGATTTTAACTCTATTCTTGATTTAAATCTGTTATAAAAGAAACAATCTTAAACTTGTACCAAATAAAACATTTCATCAATTATTCCAGCCTATTTTAATTAAGTGAGTTTAAAAGTAAGTTTTTTCAGTAAACATTAATACTCAAAATTTTTAATATTCACTTATTTGGCTTCAAATTATTTGTAACGTTGACCAAATTTATACAATTCTAATTTTAAAAGCTTTGGTTCGGTTAAGTGAGTTCATGTGGAATTGTAAAAACTAGAAAATAATACTACATTAATTTGTTACTACTATTAGTAGATAATATAATTTGATTTTCTCGAATCATAAATTACAACGTTTTAACTCACAACTTACTTTTATACGGGTGAGTTTTAGAGTTTTGTTCAAATTAACATCAACGTCAGAAGCTTCAATTTAATAAATTTACCTAATAAAATTCCTAAATATTAAATAACTTTTTCACTCATTTTCGTAATTAAAATATCTCTTCAGTAAAGTGAGTTTATATGATTTTAATACGTATAAATGATTTTAAATTAATTACTGTAAAATAGCCGTAGTAGAACCAATATTCCCACACACCTAGTTAAAAATACAAGCTAAAAGTTAATTCCCGTTTCTCTAATTAAGCGAGTTCATGTAAATTCTCTTCAAAAACTAATTTCCTACTTGTTTTACTTTACAGTGCAGTGCTTTAAAATGTTGATCAACTTTATCCACTGTTGATTGTAAAAGCTTTAGCTCGCTGAAGTATGTTCATTACACGTTAAAGCTGACACACGATGTTAACATTGTTATTGCTATTAGTCATATGTTTCTGGCCAAAGGTCAGAGCTGTTCCGAGTACAAGCAAAAAGTACTCGAGTACCGAGTACAGATACTCTACACAAAATGTAATTGAGTACAAGTACACAACGATAATACTTAAGTACCTATACAAGTACAGAGTACCGAGTACATGGATTATTGGATGATGGTGAGAGATGGAGTCGCTAAGGTATCAAACTAAGTAAAGTAATAATACTAAGTGGAGTAAAGTACTCCAGTATACAAAAAAGTACTCGAGTACATCTGCAATGTACTCGAGTACACTGAAATGTAATCGAGTACATTCTTGCATATTTATGCGTCAAATACAATTACAAGTAACTTAAAATTAAAGTACTCGTGAACTGAGTACCAAGTACACTAAAAGTACTCAGACTACAGTGATTAAGTACTCAATTCAAGTACCGCACTGCTCTGCCAAAGGTGCACATAGAGATTTAACATTGTTTTCGACTTTATTTCAGTTTTCTGTTCGCTATTTTAATGAAATTGAAAAAATTCTCTATCCTTTGATGTCATTAACATCACTGTAGATTCAAATGGCGAGCACGAATTTGCAATGTTACATCCCTATGTACACTTTTGGTCAGGGACACACATAATAGGATTGCAAGTACAACAAGTTATAACTTATAAACTAATTAAAGTTTGTTCAGTCTGATGGTTGATGGTGCGTTTTGTTGCACCGTCAAAAATTTTAAATAATTTTTTTAGCGTGTTAAAAATTTTAGTTTAGTGAGTTTAAGACAATGTTAGTCAAAAGAGTTTTTATAATTATTTCTTTTGTACATGCGAACTTTGAAAGATCGAATTAAAACTTTTGTACCGCACAAAGTCTTTACATATCGAACAAGTTTATGTATTAATAATTTCCCGTAGCTACTTGATATTCTTCCTTTAGTGAGTTTATGAAACATCAAAGTAGTAAAGATAACGGTGGATCTATTATTGTCTTATAAATATAAAAAAACTGCTTGGAAATGTGAATACAGGGTTTTTTAAATTAATTCGGGTTTTCAAGCATGGTGAGTTTAAAAGAGTTTTTCTTTTACAATAAGTTAAATCCTTCTTATATTTATTTTTTTGTACACACAAACCCCACAAGTTTACGTTTAAATCTTTTTAGAATATTGAGCTTCGAAAGATGAATAACTTTATGTACTTACAGTTTCTGCATTTCAAGCGAGTTCGTGGTATTTGAAACTTGTATAAGTAATGTTCTTAATGCTGATACTGTCTTTTAAATGTTTGATAGCAAAATTTCTACAAATTATAATTATAATAACATTGTTAAAAGTTAAATTAAGACTCATTAAGCTTGTAAGTTTAAGTGAGTTTAAAGTGAGTTTTTTTTTAATATGGACTGAAAATTAGTTTTAATTTAAAAAAAATTGTTTTTTAAGGTATTTTGAAATTATAACTTGTAAGTTATCATTTTGTGTGTTTAAAGAAAAAACCAACAGTTTGAGTTCGAAAGGGGAGTTTTAATAAATCTAATAGCTTGGAGATGCTTGGGCGTAAACAATATGCACAAGTTGTCAGTAACCTAACTTTATAATTGTTTGGACCCAACTTGTCAATTTGAAACTTTCATTCAAACTAAAAGCGAAGCTATTAAACAATTTTACACTTTCAAAAAAATGCATTTTCATGCATAAAAGTAAACAAACAAAAGTTAATGCATCAAAGAGAAAAGTATGTATAGCAGGGAATTTTAATTTTACATTGTTATTTTAACCTCTTTTATAATTTTGTTTAATTAAAAAGTTAATAAACCCTTTTAAATTTTAAAACTTTTTATTTTATCTAAAATTAATTCAGAATCACTTTATTAAGTAACCAAATTTTAATTTTACACAAAACGTATTCTTTTTAAAAAATTAGCTTTGTTGGGAATTTCTTTTGTCCAGGGAAAAAGTTCGGCTTGCTCGATACACCTCCAGGTGTACAAAGCAGACCATCTTTGACTTCCAGAGCCTGGGCAGAGTAAGATTTTTGACGTAAGACTCCGATGGGACTGCCAATAAGAGAGTTTGGGTGTGTATAGGCCTCTGTGTCATGTAATGTCATCTAAAGCAGATTTTGGGTCCCTTTGGTCTCTGTATGAGAAAACTTTCATTGATTGATTGTTTGATTGAAAAATAAGTGAATGGCAAAGCTAAGTGGTATAACACCGTCCATAGAATAACATAGCTTTCCGATTGCTTGATTAAATGAAGTTTTGATCCGTAGGTAAACTATGAGGAAAAAACTACACTTAGATTATAAAATAATACCGGCTAAAAGATTATATGAAAGACATAACTGATAAAAGCTTTCCTAGAGGGGTTCAACAAATTGAAAGAATGTCTAAAGAACGTTTGACTTAGCAGAGATATATAAGGATCACGTAGATAAAAGGAGTTACTATTTTTTTGTGAACCAAGTAAAAGCATAAAAAATAACCTACATATTTTAAACTCTTATTTTACTAAAAATAACTCCTCTAATTACACTTTGCTTGTTCTAAACACCTCCGTGTTTTCTTCTGATTAGCTTATTAAGAACTCTATTATCCTTATTATGTACTGGATTATTAATAATTAGTTTGCCTCTGAAACACAATACAGATAAAAATCCAAAACTCAAACAATTAGCTCTTAATTAAATTAAATTATAAATAACAAATTGACATACAATTTGCAGTTATTAAAAAAATTACTGTGATCGCTTCAAATACGTTTTGTGAATGAAGCAGTAAAAATAGCACCGTGAAGTCAGAACTATAGTGTCTCGACCATAAGTCAGTCTGACTCACGAGATTTTAGAACGTTACTCCAAACATTTGTCGTTAATAAAAAAATCACTGTGATCGGTTCAAATACGTTTTGTGAATGAAGCAGTAAAAAAAGCACCGTAAAGTCAGAACTATAGTGTTTCGACCATAAGTCAGTCTGACACAAGATTTTAGAACGTTACTCTAAAAATTAGCCGTTAATAAAAAAATTACTGTGATCACTTCAAATACGTTTTTTGAATGAAGTAGTAAAAAAAGCACCGTGAAATCATTACTATAGTGTCTCGACCATAAGTCAGTTTGACTCACAAGATTTTAGAACGTTACTCTAAAAATTAGCCGTTAATAAAAAAATTACTGTGATCACTTCAAATACGTTTTGTGAATGAAGCAGTAAAAACAGCACCGTGAAATCAGAACTATAGTGTCTCCACCATAAGTCAGTCTAACTCACGAGATTTTAGAACGTTACTCTAAAAATTAGCCGTTAATAAAAAAATTACTGTGATCACTTCAAATACGTTTTGTGAATGAAGCAGTAAAAACAGCACCGTGAAATCAGAACTATAGTATCTCCACCATAAGTCAGTTTGACTCACAAGATTTTAGAACGTTACTCTAAAAATTAGCCGTTAATAAAAAAATTACTGTGATCACTTCAAATACGTTTTGTGAATGAAGCAGTAAAAAAAGCACCGTGAAATCATTACTATAGTGTCTCGACCATAAGTCAGTTTGACTCACAAGATTTTAGAACGTTACTCTAAAAATTAGCCGTTAATAAAAAAATTACTGTGATCACTTCAAATACGTTTTGTGAATGAAGCAGTAAAAACAGCACCGTGAAATCAGAACTATAGTGTCTCCACCAAAAGTCAGTCTAACTCACGAGATTTTAGAACGTTACTCTAAAAATTAGCCGTTAATAAAAAAATTACTGTGATCACTTCAAATACGTTTTGTGAATGAAGCAGTAAAAAAAGCACCGTGAAATCATTACTATAGTGTCTCGACCATAAGTCAGTTTGACTCACAAGATTTTAGAACGTTACTCTAAAAATTAGCCGTTAATAAAAAAATTACTGTGATCACTTCAAATACATTTTGTGAATGAAGCAGTAAAAAAAGCACCGTAAAGTCCGAACTATAGTGTTTCGACCATAAGTCAGTCTGACACAAGATTTTAGAACGTTACTCTAAAAATTAGCCGTTAATAAAAAAATTACTGTGATCACTTCAAATACGTTTTGTGAATGAAGCAGTAAAAACAGCACCGTGAAATCAGAACTATAGTGTCTCCACCATAAGTCAGTCTAACTCACGAGATTTTAGAACGTTACTCTAAAAATTTGCCGTTAATAAAAAAAATTATTTTGATCGCTACAAATACGTTTTGTGAATGAAGCAGTAAAGAAAGCACCGTAAAGTCAGAACTATAGCGTCTCGACCATTAGTCAGTCTGACTCACGAGATTTTAGAATGTTACTCTAAAAATTTGCGATTAATAAAAAAAATTACTGTGATCGCTTCAAATACGTTTTGTGAATGAAGCAGTAAAGAAAGCACCGTAAAGTCAGAATTATAGCGTCTCGACCATTAGTCAGTCTGACTCACGAGATTTTAGAATGTTACTCTAAAAATTTGCGATTAATAAAAAAAATTACTGTGATCGCTTCAAATACGTTTTGTGAATGAAGCAGTAAAGAAAGCACCGTAAAGTCAGAATTATAGCGTCTCGACCATTAGTCAGTCTGACTCACGAGATTTTAGAATGTTACTCTAAAAATTTGCGATTAATAAAAAAAATTACTGTGATCGCTTCAAATACGTTTTGTGAATGAAGCAGTAAAGAAAGCACCGTAATGTCAGAACTATAGCGTCTCGACCATAAGTCAGTCTGACTCACGAGATTTTAGAACGTTACTCTAAAAATTTGTCGTTAATAAAAGAAATAACTGTGATCGCTTCAAATACGTTTTGTGAATGAAACAGTAAAGAAAAGTATTGGAAAACTAAAATCAATAAGGGAAAGTATAATTTTTTTTTAATTTTCCGTAAAATAAAAAAAATATATATAAATATTATTTTATGAAGAATTGAACAGGCGAGTAGATTACTTTTTGAAAGATTTGTTAAATCTATTTTACTTTTTTTAGAAATCCTTTTCCAATAACACAAAACTTTTCTTTTATGTTGATGCCTTCAAAACCATAAACGTTTATACTTTTGAATGTAAAAAGAAAATTTTTACCTATTTTCCAATCGTAGTATTTTATTCTTTCTGACACTTTAAAAAATCTTTTTTAAATCTTTTATTTCAACTAACAAAAAAAATTATATGCGGGCTTAATTAACGCATATTAATTAACGTGATTTAAAACTTTTTAGAATTGTAAGCCATAAAGTGTAGAAGATTTAATACCTATAGAATTAAAAAAAAACGCCATTTGCAAATTATGAGATGAGATGAAACCGTTAAACTTTAAATTACTTTTCTTTAACATTATCATCTTATCAGACACCTAAAAGAGATTAACTAAAAATAGTTTTGCAATTGTTTCAAATTCTTGAAGTGGATAGGATAAATCGACTAGCGGACAGATGCCATTTTTTTTAATCATGGCGTCTTTGAAAATGGCGGATTACTAATTTTGGCATTAAAGTGACAATATCTCCACAACTGTTAGTGACAGGTTGTAACACCGAAAACCGGGTGTTGTCTCAATAGGAGACAGGGGGGTTGAAGCTGGAAATGAAACACACAGGAAAGTTAAACGAAGTATTTATTAAATAAAAAAAATAATAACTCTAAGTACCTCAACGTCACTGATACAAAAAAATAAAAAAAAACTTTCTTAAGGAAAAAACAAAATTTTGATAACTAACAAAATGTAAATCTCTGATACTAAGAAGACTCGGCCACTGTTCTCCCAGGACACTAGTCCTCGTCTTCGAGATCCAACCGGTCCTCGAAGAGAGATCAATAGGCCTGGACAAACACGGAATCTCTTTCCCACCAGGTCACTAGTCTTCTCTCTTAAGAAAGAGATCACTAGACCTACTGTAGAAAGAATGTGAACTCACCAGATCAGTAGTCCTCTCTTTGAGATCCTAAATGGTCTTCTAAGAGAGATCAATAGTCCTGATGGGATAAGAGGGAAGAGAGGGGTATTTCTTTTTCTAGGACAATAGTTCTCTCTTTGAGATCCAAATTGGTCCACTAAGAGAGATCACTAGCCCTAAAAGGAAGAACCAGGTGTTACGTATTTCACCAGATCAATAGTCCTCTCTTTGAGATCCTAAATGGTCTTCTAAGAGAGATCAATAGTCCAAGGAAAATGAAATAATTAACAAGGGACAAACTAATAATTAATTAAATTAAATTAATTAATTAATTTAACACGGCTTTGCTGAAGGCAAGGGGAAATTGAATAAAGGGGAAAATTTACAAGAGCGCGCTTCTGATCACCACGATGGTGAAGCTAGAAGTCCGTTATCAAAATGGAGTGAGAGCTTTTATTGGAAACCCGGCGACCAACTCGGATTTACTCGACAACAAATAAGAACGCAGCAAAAGGAATTGAATACAAGAGCGACTATCAGTTAATTATTATACATTAATTAATAACTTTTTAATTAGCGCGAGCTCGAGAATGAAAATTATCTCAATGGAACCGCACTAAAATAACGAGCACGTCGGTATAAAATTTGTAATTATCAATTAAAATTTCAGGTTTAAACTAATTAATAAAAATTATTTAAAGGGTTGAAATTACCTAGGGATGCTAATTAATTAAGAAAGTAAAAGAAAAAACGCTAATTACATCGTATCACTAATTATATATAAAGGGTTAAAAGTGACCTAAGAGTTAAATTAAAAATTAAACGGAAGCTCTGTCTATTTTGGTTACGGAGTTAGAAGGGTAATCAGCTGTTATCGCTGATAAAGCCGATAAGGAAAATACAAAAATTAAAATTGGGTAATTCTGATCCAATCTCTTCGAGATTGGGCTCAAATGGAAGTGCTTGAACGTTCTTCAACGTGTATGTGCGCATGTCAACATTTGGCGGTTAAAAATTCAACTATTAAACTAAACGTTAAAATTCAACAATAAAAAATTGCCATAAACTTTAGTAATAAATCTTAATATCCTATTTGAATAAAAAAGGATAAGAAGAGAGATCTTTTATTACATTTGATATAAAAGAGTTAAAAAACTAAATATTTTTTGTCAAGAAACTGCTATAATATAATATAACAGCTCGTTTTAGTAACACTACTTTAAGAAAGTACCATTTTGATATTTCCGTCATATTAGAAAGATATTTTGAACTTTTGTAGTGACGACTTTTGAAATATTTTTTCGGTTATTTTGTTACACCAGTAAATTATAAGGCGGCATGGCATGCAAGGGTGCTTTTACAATATTATGATGATAAACATCGACATGCTACAAGAATTAGTTTGATCGATGTTAATAGTTTCTACATAACATGTTCTAATATTTACATGTTGCTGATCTCAATTGCATGTAGATATTTGTACATACATTTCCACAGGCGATATATAATTTCCTGATACAATAATTCTGTCAGCTTGAATTAATAAATAAAATTATATACGCTCTTTTAAACTTAAAACGACAGCCTTAACAGTTCACTCGGATGTCCGATAATCCGGATATACAGTCTGTTTGATTTATTGTGTCCGATTGATGTCATATAAGAAAGTTGCTAGGTGCGTTATATTCGATAATTTATAGTAATATAAGAAAATCAATTGAGCAACAAATTTTTGAAATATTGCAAATACAATATTATTCGATTTTTTTAAATCTGTTTGAAATTCCCTTTGCAACGATATGTCACAAGTCATAGCTATCTAATCAATTAACGACATGAATCGACAATTCATCATCCGGATTATCGTAAATTTCTTCTAACAGTCAAGATTTTGATTTTATTTAATTCGGATTTCACGTAAGCCAGTTGTGATATTAAAATAATCTCAAATTTACAATTTAATCATCCGGATTATCGAACAATTTTAAATATTTTGTTGTAACTTTATAAATTAAACTTTAAAAATTATAATGTTTTCTTTAGTTAATATCTTTATAAATTAATTAAAGTTAAAGTGCATAGTCGACAAATCCTATTATTATTATCATATGTTTTAAATCCTATTTAAATCCAAAAACATACAGAATTAAATTTTAAGTATTTAAATTATCCTAATAATCTTATTACATGGTTACAAAATATAATTAAATTTTCCTAAATTGATAATTCTATTTTTGTTAAGAAGTCTAATTAAAACCTAAGTTTAATCCTAATTTAATTTAATCTTTAATAAATATGTGTGTTGTGTAATATTTAATACAATGTGTTCATAAATGATTGGTCCCGCTAAGTTTTGTTGCTTATTAGGGACTCTACGGAGGTCCTTTGTAGTTAATAAAATGTGTAAACAAACTTCAATTCTTTAGAATTAGAGCACACGTATTTTTTTTGTTTTCAATTTGGATTTTTAAGGGGCGTGGGAGGCTTGGGAACCTCTATGAAGAGGCTCCAGAGTCAATATTTTAGAAACCCCTTGACCGATTTTAATAAAACTTGGTATACCACTTAACCAAGTGTATTAGCATGCGTGCCAAATTCTAATTTTGTAAAAGTCGCTAGAGGGCGCTAGTTACGGACAATTTGTCGTCATGTCCAGTTTACTCGTCAGTTGCTAATCAACTACCGCAGTTATCGGGATGTCACTTTGGCAAATTGTTGTATATAGATCATTCTGACATGTTACAAAGACACAACCGGATATTTCAATCTGATTTTGAAATATTAGTAAAATAATGTAGTATAAAAAGCTTTAATAATAAAATTATAAAAGGTCAATAAATTGAATTAATGGAAAATTTAATCGAGCGCCTAATTAAAATTTTTAAACTTAATTAATAATTTTGTCATTTTAATTTGATTTCAAGTTTAAAAGGAATTTGAGGTTATTTTTTTATTAGGAAATTGTCTTTTTAATAATAATATAACTTTATCATTTTAGCACTGGAAAAAAGGACGTATTAATAATTTAAGAAATAAATTGTCTCTTCAAGATGTGTTTTATATCATCATTTTTTTAGTATAATTCTCTTACAAGCGACTACACGCTGAAAATAAAGTTTTATAAAATTTCAACGGATTCACCAGTCGAGTCGGTTGTTTGCTTTAACGGAAATCTGTAATTTATGCGTTATAAATTTTAATTAAAACCAAAATTTTTTATTTTTTTTCAGGATAAAGTTGTTTGCGATGTGCAACCAATAATTATTAATCGGTTTGTACTCTAAAATTGCCTTTAGATATAATACATGGATAAGTATTTATGATCGATTTGCATAATTATTCATTTATTTAGCCTTTTGTTTTTCAAACCTTTCCTACATTACACAATAAAATCATTTTTTTAAACCTAAATCTGATACGCTCACTGATACAGTCACTTAATTACTTATTCAATCAACCCAAATATTATCAAGTATTATCGTAGCAAAATATAAATCAATTATTTGAGTTAAGCAATAATCCGGATTAACGAAGCTAATACCAAGCGCGTGCATAACGCATAAAGAATCTTACTCCTGTAGGCTAGTAACTTTCTTCAAGGAAATGGGACTTAATCTGTATCCAAAATCCCTCTGGCTAACACAAAGGGTCGCTTTGGTCAAAGTGTTGCGGGTCGTTACAGGTACCCCCAGGAAGGAAAAAAAACTAAAATGTTTTTAATTGTTCTCAGAATTGAGCAAAATGTAAATGAGTCCCTAGAAATTGCATAATTATGGGATATTGCTTTACATCTTTAGAGGACGAGAAAAATGGAACCAAAAAAAACTCGTGGTCTCATCAGTAAACACCTAATTTTGACGAAATTTCATGGTCATGTTGAGTGTAAGGTACAGCCAGCCTTCACAATTATTGGCCACCCTGCTATAATTCTAGCATGAATTGTGGATGCAACCATCATAACACCCCCTACTTGAATTGAGGGCTAACTTTATTTTGCCAACAAGTAGTAAATCAACAATCTCATTTTCTGTCTTTTTGTCGTTGTTTGCTAATAACCACCCTGGCAGGATGGTTATTATGCAGGATGGCTAATAATTGTGAGGCACAACTTCGTACACAATATTTCTAAAAGTAATTTAATTTCATATTTTCACCCCTCCATCGTTTTGGTGGCCGTATGTTCTGCATCAACCTGTATAAGCGAGTCCACTATGTTTCGTACTTTGAAGCTTTTTGGGAACACCCAACTTTAAATTCAAACACTAACTAACTTAGCAAACTTTTTTTGCTTTATTCAGTTTTTATTAAAGAAATGAGTGAAGTTTTATAACAAAAAAAGTTAGTTAAGAAGTGATTTATTGTAGTTAATGTTTCATTAAACTGAAGATGCCCTAGCTCATCCAAGTATCCCAAGTAGTTATAGTTAGATGATCGATTGAGTTTTAATAAAAAGCTAATTAATAATCACTGAAGTTTTAACAAAATTAATCAAATTTAAATAAATTAATTTAGAAAAGCGATTGTTATGAGAAAAATATAGTTCTCATTAAATATAAGTGCTAGCAAAAGGAGCTTCCATGTGTTGTTTGAAACGTCAACGTATGACCACATTAGAGTTGTTGTTTAATTTTGAATCTTGGACTTGGACTTGCAAATTAATATAAATCACTTAGCGGTGCTTACATAAGCCATAAGGCCGTTTTGCTCGTTCCAAATTAATGAAGATTGCGTTAGAATTATTGAGTGGAGATTACGTTGTAAGTGGTGGAGATTGCGTTGAAATTAGTGGAAATTCGTTAAAATTAGTTGCTGTTGAGTTGAAATTATTGGAGATTGCATTGGAGTTGAAAATTATGTTAAAATTAGTAAATAACGATTTCTTTGAAATTAGTGGAGATTGAAAAAGAATTAACGGAGATTACGTTGAACCAATGGAAAATTCGTAGGAATTAGTTGATGTTAAGTTGAAACTAGTGAAGATTACGTTTTTTAAATTAATGAAAATTGCTTAGAATTAATGAAGATTGCGTTGAAATTAGTAAATCAAGATTTTGTTGAAATTAGTGGATATTTGATTAGAATTAGTGGAGTGCATTATATGAATGAAAAGCTCGTTGAAATTAGTTGACATTGCGTTGAAATAAATGGAAAATTCGTAGGAATTAGCGGATGTTAAGTTGAAATTAGTAGAAATTGCGTTTCTTTAATTAGTCAAAACTACGTTATTGGATTATTATATCCAACTTAATAGAGATTGCATTGGAATTAATGAAGATTGTGTTGAAATCAGTAAATAAAGATTTTGTTGGAATTAGTGGAGATTGGATGGGAATCAGTGAAGATTGAGTTGAAATAAATGAAAAACTTCGTAAGAATTAGTTGATGTCGAGTTGAAATTAGTAAAAATTGCGTTTTTTAAATTAATGGAGATTACATTGGAATTAATGAAGATAGCGTTGAAATTAGTGAATAAACATTTTGTTGATATTAGTAGGAATTGGATTGGAATAAGAGGAGAATAAGTTGAAATAAATAGAAAATTTGTAGGAATTAGGTGATCTTAAGTTGACATGAGTAGAAATTGCTTTTTAAATTAACGAAGATTGCGCTAAAATTAATGGAGATTGCATTAGAATTAATGAAGAATGCGTTGAAATTAGTGCGTCAAGATTTTGTTGAAATTAGTGGATTTTGATTAGAATTAACGGAGTGCATTATATGAATAAAAAGTTCGTTGAAATTAGTGGACATTGCGTTGAAATAAATGAAAAATTCGTTGGAATTAGCGGATGTTAAGTTGAAATTAGTAGAAATTGCTTTTCTTAAATTAGTCAAAACTACATTAAAATTAATGGAAATTGCATTGAAATTAATGAAGATTGTGTTAAAATTAGTAAATAAAAATTTCGTTGGAATTAGTGGAGATTGGATGGGAATTAGCGAAGACTGAGTTGAAATAAATAAAAAAATTCGTAGGACTTGGTTGACGTTGAGTTGAAATTAATGAAAATTACGTTTTCTAAATTAATGGAGATTGCACTGGAATTAATAAAGATAGCGTTGAAGTTAGTGAATAAAGATTTCATTGGAATTAGCACAGATTTAATTGGAATTAGCGGAGATTGCGTTGAAATGAATGAAAGATTCGTTAAAATTAGGTGATGTTAAGTCGAAATTAGATTGCGTTTCAAATACGTTAAAATTGCGTTAAAATTAATGGAAATTGCATAAGGATTAATGAAGATTGCGTTGGAAGTAGTTGAGGTTGCGTGGAAATTAGTGAAGAATTTGTTTAAATTAGTGTAATTGCGTTAAAATTAATGGTTATAAAGTTGAAATTAATGGATATGGAGTTGGAATTAGTGGCGAATTCGTTAAAATTATTGCACAGTGTGTTGAAATTATTGGATATTGTATTGTAATTAATGAATATAGAGTTAGAATTATTAGAGAATTCTTGGAATTAGTGTCAATCCGAAATTAGTGGATATTTTGTTGACATTGGTGGATATTGCATTGGAATTAACGGAGTTTACGTCAAAAGTAGTTGATTGTATGTTGAAATTAGTGGAGAATTTGTTTTAATTAATGGATATTAAGTGGAAAATAATTTTATTTATTGAAATAAACTGTTGAATAATTGTGCAAATAAAATTTAAATTATTTTCTTTTTTTTGTAAGCAGCAAAATTGTTTTTCTCTTGTAACAAAAGTTGTTTTGTAAACATTTTGGGACTAGATATTACAACTTGAAAAAATACCTAATATAAAAGTAGAATATAAACGATAAACGCAAGAGTTAGGAAAGAAAACCTTTCTCCACCAAAACAATTTTTTTTCCATTATTTTTGAAAAAGCCAAAATTAAAATCAAATTATCTGGTGACTTCTTTATCTTTCGGTAAGTCGTGTTTCATTAAGTTGCTCTTTTATTTTCTTTAATTTAATAAGCTTTAAAATAAATCTTACCGAACATTCTGTTTATTTCAAATCTTTGATTGTAAAGATAATTGTTGAAACTGGTGAAATTTGAAAAGGGATGCTTACATAACAGACAAAAGCAATAATTCACACTGTTGTACCAAGCCGTCCAGTCTGATACTGTATAACCCTTTTCTCACTCCAAATCTAAAGTTAGGTTGAACCTGAACTTAATTCTTAAGCGGTTTAGCTTCAGCCTCTAGGCAGGACTAAAAGCGATTATCTTGTAAATATTGACTATTTGCAGTTATCTTTGTCTAAAGTTAACAATCTTTTGCTTTTTTAAGCTAATATTTAATTTATTTTAATTAAAAATTTAAAGCCCCTCAACAAAAACAACTTAACTCTTAATTTTTTTTATTTAACCGGGGGTTAAAAATTTTGGAGACCACCTCGATGAAACTCGTGCTCAGTTTAACGAGCATAATGTCCAAACACTTGCTTCAGATTTATTCAGTGATTTAGACATATTCAAGCAATTGTCTTGCAGAATCATGCATGAATCATAAAGTTTTAAAGCGCCCGAATTTAAAAATTAAATTAAATCAAAAATTCAATAGCGATAACCCTTATCTAGATAGGACAATTAAAAATGTGTCGCTGATAATTTACCACTAAAATTAATATTTTTATGTCGAGTAATGCGCTTTATTAATTTTAAACTTCACTTGCATTAGATATTAGATTCAGTTTTCTTTAAGTTTCCCATTTCTTTAGCAAACATTTTATGTTACCCTTGGGATACTCTACGCATACGTTCATATTGTTACTTAGATTCAAAAGAATTTTTTTCTTTAATTAAAAAAGTATTTGTAATTAATTCCAACTATTGATTTTCGCTTTAAAATACAGAATCAGTTTACTTCAAACCATAGTATAACAAAAAGGCACAGCAGAGTTTAGTTCATGGACGAAATTAATTATTTCGGATAAATTACAATGAAAGTAACAAAAAACTAGTTAATTACAAATACATAATGGCAATAAAAGAGAGCGTAAGGTTTCGTTTAAATTCTATCTTGCTACAATTTACTTTCAATCCGGCCATTAATTTTTTTCCTCAAAAGTAAAAAAATGCTTCTATAGTAACAGTTGGCAACGGGAACCCCCTTTCCCCAAAGAGCCTTATTCTGCTCCTCGCCAAAGAATTATGTGAATAAAAGATGGATTTACCTTTCCTCCACAAAATATACATCTTCTCAATTTTTAATAAGACACTGACCTTAAGTCTTGACATTTTGAAAGGAATTTTCCGTTTATTACATTTTTTAAAAGTAGACGTATAGGCACCTACATAATATAAATAAATGGTCACTACCACGAATAAAATGTCAAGTGTATAGGATGGTTTGAAAATATTGACTATTTTACTAACACCTAACATAATTATTGGTTGTAGGTGTTGGCGGAGGATGTGTAAGTGTACGAGGGCCTATGGAAGAATGCAAATAGAGAAAACGGTTAAAATGGTTCCGCCATTTCAACTGGATGGATCAAACAAGATAAAAAATATTTAGCTGGCAACCAGCACAAAAATAGCAAAAATAAGTGAGGAAAGAAGAGAACAATGGATTGATAAAGAGGAGTGGCGATGAGGATGTGAGAGATGGCAAAGCTTCGGAAGCTTTAGTTCCCCGAGCGAGAGAGATCACCGTATAATGAGAAGATTATTCTGTTGCACACCGAGGGCTTAGGGGACCCACCACCTCGATAAAACGTCTGTCCGTCGGTTTGGTCGTCAACCGTCTTAAAAGTAGACGTATAGGCACCTACATAATATAAATAAATGATCGATAATACGAATAAAATGTCAACTGTACAGGATGGTTTTAAAATATTGAATATTTTACTAACACCTGACGTAATTATTGGTTGATGGTGTTGGCGGAGGATGTGTACGTGTACGAGGGCCTACGTAAGACTGTGAATAGAGAAAACGGTTGAAATTGTTTGGCCATGTCAACTGGTTGGATCAAACAAGATGGGTAAAAAATAATGAGCTGGCAACCAGCACAAAAATAGCAAAAATAAGTGAGGAAAGAAGAGGACAATGGATTGATAAAGAGGAGTGGCGATGAGGATGCGAGAGATGGCAAAGCTTCGGAAGCTTTAGTTCCCCAGAGCGAGATAGCCAGAGCGATCACCATATAATAAGAAGATAATTCTGTTACACACCGTTGGCTTAGGGGACCCACCACCTCGATAAAACGTCTGTCTGTCGGTTTGGTCGTCAACCGTCTTAAAAGTAGACGTATAGGCACCTACATAATATAAATAAATGATCGATAATACGAATAAAATGTCAACTGTACAGGATGGTTTGAAAATATTGAATATTTTACTAACACCTGACGTAATTATTGGTTGATGGTGTTGGCGGAGGATGTGTACGTGTACGAGGGCCTACGTAAGACTGTGAATAGAGAAAACGGTTGAAATTGTTTGGCCATGTCAACTGGATGAATCAAACAAGATGAGTAAAAAATAATGAGCTGGCAACCAGCAGAAAATAGCAAAAATAAGCGAGCAAAGAAAAGAATAATGAATTGATAAAGAGAAGTGGCGATGAGGATGTGAGAGATGGCAAAGCTTCGGAAGCTTTAGTTCCCCAGAGCGAGAGAGCCAGAGCGATCACCGTATAATGAGGAGATTATTCTGTTGCACACCGTGGGCTTAGGGGACCCACCACCTCGATAAAGCGTCTGTCTGTCGGTTTGGTCGTCAACCGTCTGTTTGTTTGTCCGTTTGTCGGCGATCCTACCGTATGTCAGCCTGCCGGCCTGTCAGACGTTTACAGTTAGTATCGACCGCATAGAAATCAAATAAAATAGATTTTCAACATAACGTATGTTAAATTATTAACGTGAGTTAACGTGTGTTAGTAAGATGTAACAGATTTAAATATAATAGTTATATAAATTTAAAGCGAAATTTATTTTTATTATTAACAATAACACTTTAAAATTAATTACTGTACATTCAACTTAATTATAACCCAGATTTTATCAACACAGTTTTATAAAATTTACATTTACGTTTTAATTTACATTAAAATTATATTAAATTTCCTTTTAATTTTATATAAACGTTATTTAAATGTTATTTATCTTTCTAAGTAGCTTAATCTTGTAATTTTTGAGATTTATTAATAAAAAGTGAACTAAATGTTTATAAATCTGAGAGTCATAGTCAGGTGGAAAAAAACCTTTAATTAAATAAAGATTTCCAAAATTAATTAAGTGTTGCTATCATTTAAAATTCTCATTTTGTTATTTTGAATCCCCTAAATGTGTTCATTGAAAATTCGCCGTGGCGCTCATTCAATCTTAAAACCTCAATTCAATTAAATTTTTTTTTCATTCTATTGGTAAATTCAAAAAACGCTAATTAAATGTTTCAAAATACAATCTCAAATTAAAAATCAAGTACAAATTCATCATAGTTGAACAAATCCAGATTTGGAAACCAAGACGCACTATCATAAGTTTTTAGTTGATGAGCTTCAAACTATGGCTTATTATGCAATAACCAACAAAAAAGTAACTAGGCACTCGGTAGTGCATTCAAAGACCGATTAACGGCCGAATGTCGATTTTTTTAGATTGAGTTTCAGACTGAGTTATAATGCAATAAGACACGATCAACTAAATAATCGGCCGAATAAAAAAGTTACAGCATGTTTCATTTTTAGACCCACTGAGTAGTCTGAGTAGTAATGCCAATTAATGGCCGATTTTAGTTTTTTTAAGGTTGAGTTTTAGACTATGACTTATAATGCAATAAAGCAGACAACCGACTAAATAATAGGTCCAACAAAAAAGTGATCCGAGCCGAGTCGATTCAATGCGCGTCCCAGCTTTAGATCGATTAATGGCCGATTTTCGACTTTGTTAGGTTGAGTATCAGACTATGAATTATAATGCAATAAGACACATCACCGAATAAATAATCTGCCTAATAAAAAAGTTACAGAATGTTTAATTTTTAGAACAACTAAGTAGTTAACTCTAAGGCCGATTAACGACCGATTAATGGCCGATTGTTGATTTTTTTAGGTTTAGCTTCAGACTATGACTACTTATAATGTAATAAAAGAGACAACCGACTAAGCGAATATGAGAGAAAAATATGTTTCATTTTTTGGGCGACTCGACAGTGTACCCACTCTAAGACCGATTAACGACTGATAGTCGATTATTATAGGTTCAATTTTAGACTATCACTTATAATACAATAAGACACATGACCGAATAAATAATCAACCGAATCAAAAACTTACAGCATATTTAATTTTTAGGCCAACTGAGCACTGCACTCTAAGGCCGATTAACGGCCGATTGTTGCTTTTTTTAGGTTTAGTTTTAAACTATGACTTATAATGCAATATGACACGATTAACTAAATAATCGACCGAATCAAAAAGTTACAGCATGTTTCATTTTTAGACCGACTGAGTAGTCTGAATAGTAAAGCCGATTAACGGCCGATTTTAGTTTTTTTAAGGTTGAGTTTTGAACTATGACTTATAATGCAATAAAACAAACAACCGACTAAATAATGGGTCCAACAAAAAAGCGATCCGAGCCAAGTCGATTCAATGCGTGTCCAGCGTTAGATCGATTAATGGCCGATTTTCGACTTTGTTGGGTTGAGTATCAGACTATAAATTATAATGCAATAAGACACATCACCGAATAAATAATCTGCCTAATAAAAAAGTTACAGAATGTTTAATTTTTAGGACAACTAAGTAGTAAACTCTAAGGCCGATTAACGACCGATTAATGGCCGATTGTTGATTTTTTTAGGTTTAGCTTTAGACTATGACTACCTACTTATAATGTAATAAAAGAGACAACCGACTAAGCGAATATGAGAGAAGAATATGTTTTATTTTTAGGGCGACTCGACAGTGTACATACTCTAAGACCGATTAATGACTGACAGTCGATTATTATAGGTTCAGTTTTAGACTATGACTTATAATAAAATAAGACATATGACCGAATAAATTAATAATCAACCGAATGAAAAACTTACAGCACATTTCATTTTTAGGCCAACTGAGCACTGTACTCTCAGGCTGATTAACGGCTGATTGTTGCTTTTTTTAGGTTTAGTTTTAAACTATGACTTATAAAGCAATATGACACGATTAACTAAATAATCGACCGAATCAAAAAGTTACAGCATGTTTCATTTTTAGACCGACTGAGTAGTCTGAGTAGTAAAGCCGATTAACGACCGATTTTAGTTTTTTTAAGGTTGAGTTTTAGACTATGACTTATAATGCAATAAAGCAGACAACCGACTAAATAATAGGTCCAACAAAAAAGTGATCCGAGCCGAGTCGATTCAACGCGCGTCCAGCTTTAGATCGATTAAGGGCCGATTTTCGACTTAGTTAGGTTGAGTTTCAGACTATGAAATATAATGCAATAAGACACATCACCGAATAAATAATCAGCCGAATAAAAAAGTTGCAGAATGTTTAATTTTTAAGACAACTAAGTAGTAAACTCTAAGACCGATTAACGACTGATTAATGGCCGATTGTTGATTTTTGTAGGCTTAGCTTTAGACTATGGCTACTTATAATCTATTAAAAGAGACAACCAACTAAGAGAATATGAGAGAAGAATATGTTTTATTTTTAGGGCGACTCCACAGTGTACCTACTCTAAGACCGATTAACGACTGATAGTCGATTATTATAGGTTCAGTTTTAGACTATCACTTATAATACAATAAGACACATGACCGAATAAATAATCAACCGAATCAAAAACTTACAGCATATTTCATTTTTAGGCCAATTGAGCACTGTACTCTAAGGCTGATTAACGGCCGATTGTTGCTTTTTTTACGTTTAGTTTTAAACTAAACTTATAATGCAATATGAGACGATTAACTAAATAATCGACCGAATCAAAAAGTTACAGCATGTTTCATTTTTATACCGACTGAGCAGTACACTCTAAAGCCGCCGATTAACAACCTTTTGTTAATTTTTTTAGGTTGAGTTTTAGACTATGACTTAAAATGTAATAAAACAGACATCCGACTGAATAATTGGCTCAAAAAACTAAGAGCGTGTTTCATTTTTAGGCCAGTGTACCTATTCTAAGACCGTTTAATGGCCGATTATCGTTTTTTATTGTTTGATTTTAAAATTATGACTTATAATACAATAAGACACATGACCGAATAAATAATCAGCCGAATAAAAAAGTTACAGCATGTTTAATGTTTAGGCCGATTGATAACTCTAAGGCCGATTAACGGCCGTTTGTGGATTTTTTTGAGTTTTAGACTACGCAGCAAGACACACGACCGACTAAATAATCAATCCAATAAAAAAGTTAGAGCAAGGTTTATTACTTTTAGGCCGACTCGGCAGTGCATTTTAAGGCCGATTGTCGGTTACGTGCGTTTCTCAACTATATTTCGGTAGTGTGTACTTACTTTTCAACGAAATTTAATATAAAAATAATTGGCCACAAATTCTTGATAAATTTACCATCCTTTCTTGAGAAATAATGATTTTCGGCCAAAAATTTTTATATCCAAACAATAAAATCATAATTTAATTCCTTTCAAAATGATTGACAGTTATAAAAGCTAAGGGATCTTTTTAAAGTTTTAATAATTTGTTTACGTTTTAATACATTATTTATTTAAGTTATAATATTACCCCAAATGTGTCAAAATTTAGGCCGATAGAAGAAAACCGCCTGATAGAAGGTGAATTAAAATTAAATAGTGATAAGATAATAACATTAACTAGAAAAGGGATTCAAAAATCATAATTTTCTTAAAAATAATTTTTTTTATACGATTACAGTTAATCCGTATACTATGTACTACAGTTCTACTACAGGGTACAGGCCAAACGAATTTAATTCATTAGAATTAAATGATGGGACACTTTTTTTTTTCATGGGACACTTCGGTGAATTCGGTTTTAAAAGTTTTTTTTCAATATAGCCTATGTAACAATTGAGCAAAGTTAGTTACTCAAGAAAGATGTGGTTGTGAAGAAGAATAAGCCGCTCATGGCCGTTGCTGATGAGACCTGGTTGGGTAGTGCTCTGGACTATTAGACGTGGAAGCTGGTGTGGTGTGACGCCCCCGGCGAATTATACGTTTATGGTTTGCGTAACAACTGTGCAAATTGGCTTGCTTGTATCGGAATTAAATTTTTTTGAATGGGCCTTTAAAGCCATTAGACGTATTTCAATTTAACTATTGACTAGTGGGTAAAAAGAAAACTTGTAGCAACATTTTGTTAGTGTTACGGTTCTATTTAGTAATTTACTTGTATTTTTGGTTATTAGGTTATACAACTATTCAGAGGTTTGCGTTAATTAGTTTCAGCTTTTGATGTCCAATCAATTTGGTTGACTGTGCTATAGTTATCAATAGGCTAATTGTAATACAGTGAAACTATATGTCTTCAATCGTAACCAGTAAATCACATAATCAAACATTTGGTTGGTAAACAAATAAATCAAATTAGAAAATGTTTTACAAACAAATTACATAAAATTAATTCAACTCAAGTTAGTGCGTGTTGTAAAAAATGGCAAAAAGTCAATATAAAAAAAATTAAGAATTTTTTAAGTTAACATTTGGGTAGCTTTACCTTCCATTTTTTATTTTCTATTTTGTGCTTCTCGTTTTTCAACTTTAGCTTTATCTCATCCATCGCCTACTTTGCAAACGACGTCAAACGTAAATGCATCTATTGAAAAGCAGACTAAGTCTACTCATCATCTAACCCTCATCCATTACTTCTAGCCTCGTATTTAAACGACAATGCTCTCCTTTAATCCTTCACATTCAAATAGTAACAAAATTTAAAAAAATTACCATTAATAAAAAAAAAATTTTAAACTCTAAATAAACTCACTGAAGAGAGTTTTTAATTTACGTAGTTTTTGTTTGTTTCTTGTTATAAATTTATTATTTTGACGAATTTAAGTTTGAATAAAAAATAAATCTTAAGAGCTTTCTGTTTCTGCGCTTAAAACCGTCAATTCCAAGCGAATCATTTTGGAGCAATAAAAAAAATAGGTTAGTAGAGGGAGTATAAAAATGGGACAGGAAAAAGTGAGTTTTAGCTTTTTTTTAAGTTATTAAATGCAATTTTTGTGTTTGCTAAGCTTAAATTTTTTTAAATGACTGTATTTATATGTTGAAAAATATGTGGGTCTTGTGTTATCTAGAGTAAAGGGTTGTTGGGCATTTCAGTACGGGTTACGGTACGATTTCAATCGCTAAATTATAGTACACATCCTTCATATAAACCTGAAAGATTTAAAAAGGAACAAGAATACAAAAAGTGTCATAACGTTAAAAGATAAAAAAAGTTTACTAGGTATAACATAAATATTCAACTTTTTTTTAAATGACAAAAAAATATTTAAATTACCTAACATATCTCTAAAATTCAAAAGGGTTTATAATTAAGGGTTGATTATTTAAATTAAACTTTTTCATTAAATTAAAAAAATTAATTTTTAAATCCAAAAAAAAAACAATTTCCCCTAATATTTTGATAGTTATTTTCATTCATTCAAAAACCGATGGGTTATCAAAAGCGTTAAAGTAGCTTTAACGAACATGAAAATTGAATAACGGATTAACCTAATAATAAATTTTTAATTTACAAAAATCAACTTTACTACAAAGGTTTAAAATTGACGCTTTGTTGAATAGTAAAAAAAATTATATTTGTTAAATTCTATTGAAATGACACAACGACCCAATATGCATAATACGTTTAACAAATAAAATATTTAAAATTGCAGCGCCCTCTGGCGAATTAGCAGACTCGCGTAGTTTAAAACTGACTTCTATAGGTCAACAAACATTAAAAATCGTTTCGGAGTGTATATTTTAAAATTAAATTAAAATATCGGGATGTGCCTTTATGACAAGTCAGAATGATGTATTGGCTAAAGTTGCATGCCGATAACTGTCCTGGTTTATTAGTAATTGGCGAGTAAACGGGTCAGGACGCCCCCGACGTTGCGCGCTATTTATATTTTTTCTTTATAAACGGTGTAGCTTAAGAACAAAATGCAAGAATACTTATCTTTTTAGAATTGAATTCTACGTTTAACTATGCAATAAAAATGTCAGAAAGGTTTTGAAACCAAGACCAATTATCCAAAACTTACCCGTATATAACTGGCGCCCTTTAGCGACTTTTACAAAATTAAGATTTGGAACTAATGTTAACCCACTTGATAATGTCGCACACCAAATTTTATAAAAATCAATGAATAGGTTTCTTAAATATTTACGAAATAATATTAATATGTTGTGGGCCCTTTCAGGGGCCCCCACGAAATGCGGTTTAAATTTGTAAAATTAAATTATTTTCTAATGCATTAAATTTGAGTTTACCTTGAAATAAATGTTGATAAACGTAGATTAGTTTATAAAATTATAACCGTTATTTTTTTAAGAAAATGACTCAATTGATGATTGATTGATTCCGTAACGAAAACTACCCTCAACAGCAGTTAAATCAGCAAAATCGCTGAATTAATACTCAGAGGACACGGGGTGAAGCATACACATCTGGATTGGTCAAAAAAATTGAAAAAAACAAGAAAAGTAATCATGTAAATAATTTGCTTGTTGCAACCCCCAAAGAATTTTACGTCGGTAGAAACTAACACTTTTTTGGTTTTTGATTATAGCACCAGCAATGAATGATGACTAATTTTAAGCAAGCTCGGCGATCTCATAAAAAAATATAAAACTAACCTTAAAAAAAATCAAGTGATGGAAGCCGATTTAAAAATTCCAAAAAGGCACAAACACAATTATGAAAATAATCACGACTCGCTTACACGAATTTTAATATAAAACTATTGAAAATGTAAAATTGTTATCAAAAGAAGATTAAACGCGCGCAGAAGTCTTATCGTATAAACGAAACGTGTTTAATCTAATTTATTATTTTTAAAATGGAATTATTCGTAATATAAAATTTTTATATTAATACAGGATGATGCAAAATTTAAAATCCATAACGAAGCAAAGAGTGCTTCAGAGGCCATGTTAAGTCATCGGTTTAGAAGTTATAGGGTGAAAATTCTCTTTTGTTAATAAATTTAAAAGAAATAAATTTTAAAGGACCTCGCACTTTTTATATGGATAAACGGTTTCAGTCAAATTTGATAAAATTTTGGTAAGTTGTAGATTTTTCCCTTCTGAACAAAAGTCTCAATGGACGCCTAGACCCCTACGTTTCTGAGATAGAGCCCACAAAAGCTCTTAAGATAGCTATCCTGATAAATTAATGTAGCACATATTTTTTGTTATATAGAAATATAAACTGTACCAGGTGGTAGAGTTGACCAATACTAATAACTTTTGTTATTTCAATTTTGCAAAATGGCGCTTGGTTTTTATAATATGGCGGATTTATTAATTTTTATTTAAGGTTTTTTTTAAATATTTACAAAATAATATGTTGAAGTCCTTTTCAGAGGCCCAACGTCTCTTAAAAAGTGAAATTGAGTTGAGGTAAAAAAAATTTGTGATACTATTACTAAAATTACTAAAATAACGTGTAAAAATAATTTGTGCCACGTAAATATTATTTGTAAGAAATATAAAAGTTTATACTCGTAAGAGCCACTCTTGATTAAATTGAAGCACCGATGAAATAAATTTTGTTAAATCATTAATCACGATCGGTATAGAGTTTCTATTTAAAAAAAAGTCACAAATAACAAAATCCAGCAACAAAAATTCTACAACCAAAAAAGAAATTATTTAATTATAAGACGAAAAACTGTGCTGGTAAAATCAAGCGATCAAAACTCAAGTGCGCACCTAAGGGAATTAAAAGTGTGAATTGTTGCATCTTTGACATTTAATTTCGTGGCATTTTAAACACCCCTAAGCCTAAAAAAAACTTTTTGTCCATTTCAACAACTCGAAATTTTTTTTAATTGCCCAAATGGGCTACTAAAATTAGCCTGAGAGCGAGCTTTGAATTTATTACGATCTTACAGGTTGTTAATTGTAAAGTGGTTACGTGTACTTCAACACACATCAAGGCTACAATGTAATCTTATTAAATTGGAAATTAATCGAGTAATCAATTTTATCGAAAACAAGACATCTTAAACCATGTTAATTGGCTGACTTTTCACAAAAGCGCACACGTGACCCGTACACGTGCCCCACACAAGGGCAATTATGCGTATTTTTAGTCAAAATGGTATTAAAATTAGAAGAACGTTTAAAAAAATTAATATACCGGGTGTCGTTTGTCAATAACTTTTTTTCAAAGTTAACCTGAAAGTTAGTAGTTTTTACTAATTTCCCAAATAGTTACTATACCTACACGATTATAATTGAGTGGTAAGGAATAAAAAATTATAATTTAAATGAAGTAATTACAATGTAACCGTAATTATTGTTTTCAAAAGTTCATCGAATTTACTTTTTGTTTAAACGGATAAGGCAAGATTAATACAAGAAATAGCTTAATTTTACACAATGACCCAGCTAAATACGTTTAGGATGGTAGATATCTCAATCGTCGAACCGTTGCGGTTAAATAGTTTTTGTTAAGCTCAACTACCAACCTAATTATAAATTATAGATTTGTTCGAATGAAAAATTGTTTTCTTTTTATTATACTGATGCGTCTAAAATTAACCCCTTGTAACCTTAAAAAAATTGAGTTGAAAAATTTAATCAAAATTTTATCGAATGAACTACTTTTTGAATACAAGTTAGTTTTGTATAAGATCAAAGATGGCGCTTGATGCGCTATAGACTTAAAATGTTAAAATTGCAAAAAGGTTCATGTTACATCTCATTTCAAAAGTATTTTAATTCCCTATTTAGTTGTTTTTGAAAATTTAAAATCCGGTTACTCATTCCCTAGTTATGGGCGTTTCTAAATCCATATAGTATAAAAACGCTCATAACTAGAGAACGGGTTATAGGATTGGAAATTTTCAAAAATAGATAAATAGAAAATTAAAACACCTTTTAAATGAGGTGCAACATGGCCCCTTTACAATGTCAAAATTTTGAGTCAATAGCCAATCGGGCTCAAAATTTTGGCATTGTAAAATGGGTCAAGTTGCACCTCATTTGAAAGGTAGTTTATTACTCTATTTAGTCGTTTTTAAAAATTTTAAATCCGATTACTCGTTCTCTATTTATGGGCGTTTCTAGGATCCATCAAGTATATAAACGCTCATAACTAGAGAACGGGTAATCGGATTATAAATTTTCAAAATTACATAAATAGAAAATTAAACCACCTTTCAATGAAGATACAACAAGACCCCTTTAGAAATGTCAAAATTTTGAGTCGATAGCCGATAGGCTCAAAATTTTTACATTGCAAAAAACGCCATGGTGCACTTTATTTAAAAGGTATTTTAATTCTCTATTTAATCGTTTTTAAAAATTTTAAATCAAATTACACGTTTTCTACTTATGGGCATTTCTAGATCAATCAAAAATAAAAACGCTAATAACTATAGAACGGGTAATTGGATTATAGATTTTCAAAAAAAAACATAAATAAAAAATTAAAATACTTTTCAAATGAGGTGCAACATGACCCGTTTCCAATGTAAAAATTTTGAGCCCATAGCCAATCGGGTTCAAAATTTTGACATTGTAAAATGGGCCGTGTTGCACCTCATTTGAAAGGTAGTTTAATTCTCTATTTAGTCGTTTTTAAAAATTTTAAATCAAATTACACGTTTTCTACTTATGGGCATTTCTAGATCAATCAAAAATAAAAACGCTAATAACTATAGAACGGGTAATTGGATTATAGATTTTCAAAAAAAAACATAAATAAAAAATTAAAATACTTTTCAAATGAGGTGCAACATGACCCGTTTCCAATGTAAAAATTTTGAGCCCATAGCCAATCGGGTTCAAAATTTTGACATTGTAAAATGGGCCGTGTTGCACCTCATTTGAAAGGTAGTTTAATTCTCTATTTAGTCGTTTTTAAAAATTTTAAATCAAATTACACGTTTTCTACTTATGGGCATTTCTAGATCAATCAAAAATAAAAACGCTAATAACTATAGAACGGGTAATTGGATTATAGATTTTCAAAAAAAAACATAAATAAAAAATTAAAATACTTTTCAAATGAGGTGCAACATGACCCGTTTCCAATGTAAAAATTTTGAGCCCATAGCCAATCGGGTTCAAAATTTTGACATTGTAAAATGGGCCGTGTTGCACCTCATTTGAAAGGTAGTTTAATTCTCTATTTAGTCGTTTTTAAAAATTTAAAATCCGATTACCCGTTCTCTAGTTATGAGCATATCTGGATCTATCAAAAATATAAATGCTCATAACTATAAAACGGGTAATCGGATTATAAATTTTCAAAAATATTTAAATAGAAAATTAAAACACATTTCAAATGAAGTGCAGCATAACTCCTTTCCATTGTCAAAATTTTGAGTCTGGCTCAAAATTTTGATATTGTAAAATAGGTCGTGTTGCACCTCATTTGAAAGGTATTTTAATTCTCTATTTACTATTTAGTCGTTTTAGAAAATTTAAAATCTGATGATCCGTTCTCTAGTTACGTGCGTTTTTCTAATTTATACGTCTAAAACGACAATAAATAATTATAAAAGGGACACGTTCGACAGTTGTTGTGTAAGATGCTAATATTAATTCAACGTGACACTATCGTTTATTCTGTTTGAACTGACAAAATAGTAAGGTTGTCACATATGTATTATAATGTTTAACCTTAATCAATTGAATTGACTTCCAATTAATGATCGACAATGGAATAGAAGTGCTTGTAACAATTACCAATTAAATTACTATTCACTATATTTATTACATAAAACATTTAACAATGAACTATAATCAACACATAACTTAATTTTAAAGGAAATTAATTAGAAATGTTTGTAAGTTTACCCCAAATTATGCTTTAGGCTGGTATTAGACTGTCAAAGATCTTTGACAAATTTCTTTTTTAAAAGCTTTATTATAAAATATTTGATAGTGTAATTGGGTACATTTTATAAAATACAGTAAAATAAGGTACATTTTATAAAATGTACACTATTTCACTGTAAAATATGTTATTAAATAGCTTTTAAAAAAGAACTTTGTCAAAGATCTTTGATAGTCTAATACCGGCCTTACTTAACTTAAAGGTGTTCACGTATAATAGTAAATTTAAATAGCTTTAATTAACACTCCTTTTTAAACGTAACAAACTCAAACAAATGTTTATTTTTCCACCTAGATAGTCTGACGTATGTAAACCCTGTCAGAAGCTATAGTTCAGTTTTTCTTACTTTACCGACACGTGACCACCTTAATAATGTATAAATAAAGATGAAAATGGCTTATTTAGTAAGTTTAATTATTTAATTTAGTTAATACATTTATTGTTAATTATTATTAAATATTTAGAAAATTTATTATTAAATTAATTATTTATTGAGTATTTTAAAAGTCACGTGTTGGTAAAAAAAGAAACCAAATTTACGTAATACGTACTAAAGCATCTTTCAATTTATTTCAGATTACATTCAATCTTTGACTTGAAAAGATGGATATACCCCCTTTTCTGTGACGTTCACTTTTAGTTACGTCACAGCATTTATCAAATCGGCATAAAGACTTTAGGACAGCGTTAATTGATTCTGTACCCATCGAAGAGTTTAGACTAAAATTTTCTTGAATGTAAGTCCAGCTTCCTCATATACAGGCAGCTCTTACATAATTTTTTTGAGTTTTGTTCTGACAGGCTACGATGTTCAACTTTAATTTTGTCCATTTTAGCGATAAATAAATCTTCTCAAATTAAATTTGCACATGTATTTCATTATCTTTCCTGAAGGTTGAATTGGATGGCAGAAGTCGGGCAAAACGTTCAAAAGAATGTTTACCTTTGGTGGTGCACGCACAGAAAGAGGACCTAGTGTGTTTATTCAATTAAGATGAGTTTGTGCTTGAAAGTCAAAAAATATTCTTGAAAAACGACTTCGTTAAAAAATAAAAGTGAAACTTTGGACGATTTTTATCCTTTTAGAAACACATGCCATAATAAATTATAAACGTGACATAGTCGTATTTCGTTAGCCACGCGAACACTTTTTTCTTTCATAAATAGAAAGAGTTCAGATAAGACATCCAGAAAATTCTTAAAAAATTAAACATAATCATCCAACACTTTTATGATTTTTATATTACCTAAACCTAATACACCCTTAATACGTGACTAGATTTTAGGTTCAGTTCAAATTTATATTTATTAACGCTTTAGATTGTAACCTCAATCACTAATGCCACTGAATAAAAGTTCCTGACTTCCTGACTTCCTGATTCCCGGACTCCGAGTTAAACAAAATTATTAACTTACAAACTATAAGCGAGTTTTAAACGTGCTGCAAATTAACTTAACTATTTATTTTCTTAAGTTAATTTTACAAATTACTTACTAAAGCAATTTCCTGTGATTATTTGTCATGGAAAAGTCATTTAAATGAACAAAATGGGAATTAATGTTGATTGAACGTCATTGACGTTGAATAAACGCTTCTTCAATGCCAAACTGCAAACTTTAAACATTTTCTCAAAAATATTTAAGGAACTTTAATTTGTTAAAAGCCTTTAGCAATAACAAATAATAAAATATCAATCAAACGTTTTACTCTACACAACAAACCTTTAATTACTCATTAAAAAAATCAATTTTTAATGAATTTTGGAAATATTACGTTATCAAATGACCAATGTGAGGTTACCAACAGCTCAACGAGACGTTGAAAAATGGGGCGCCACACAGTTTACTTCATACAAGTCCAAAAGGTATAGCTAAAATCGAAATAGAAAGGGGCGAGCATTAGATGTCACAAAAAAATCCGTTTGGATGTACCTTTGGTACTTTTATAATACTTAAGAGAAGAAAATCACTTTCTATATTAAAGTTTGAGTGGAATTTAAATAGAAACATAACTATAACAACAAGGAATCAACTGAATTTTAAATTACTTTTTCAAACAAAAACTCTCATTAAAGAAGTGTTAATTTAATTATCGTTTAAAACTTTAATTATGTTTACAACACACCCTATTTTATTCTCATTTTATTTTAATTTTACTTTTTCGTAGATTTCATCCAGTTTGAATTTTATTATTTTAAAAATAACCGTCAGTTGAGTTATTTTCATATTCTTTCACCGTCTCTCCTGAATATCAATGTAACTCCTTAAACACTACAAATACCCTAATTTTACCTCTATTGTAAATTAAAGAGGATAAAATTTTCTTTCAGAAACATCCAACAAGTTTGTTACAACTGTCGTGGTTAACCAGTACCAATAGAACAAAGAAAGGACTATCAGTTGAATTCTTTTCATACGTTTTCGACGTCTCTCCCGAATGTTATTGTAGGTCCTTAAAAACTAAAATTACGCCAATTTGACCTCTATTATAAATGAAAAAGGATAAAATGTATTACTCTGTACAAATCGTTACTTTCATGATACTTTAAAGTTCAGTTCAAGTTCACTATTGTGACAACCAAGTCCTCTGGCGCTTCCGATTTTTTTCTGCGCATTCTGTGCCTCAGAAATCTCAGGTTCTGTATGACTGTATTTTTATTTACGAATAGTCACTCTCCTTTCGGACCGGTTCTAAGGTTCCGAGCCCTTGTCCCGTAAAATTTTCTAAATTTGTACTTATCATTTTGCTCTTTTTAATGCTCGGGTACCTCGGGTTTGCAAAGCCCGTACCAACCTATTGTTGGCCCCTGAGGGGATTAATTAAGTAACTTAATAATACTCATGAAGATGTATAGTACCTTACCTCCTAATTCTATAATTATTTCTCTTGGAATTTTTTTTAACAACAAATCCGGCAAATTATTTTATTACCTAGCTTCAAGCTACACCAAGAAGGGTCTATTGTGGTATTGTCTCCAGCTATGAGGGATTTACTTCAATGAAAAAAGTATGGTTGATTGCCTGACATCCTATGACATACCGGATTTTTTTCTAATTTTGAACAAAAAAAAACTTAATTTTTAATTAAGCGAAAGCCTAATTCAAAAAATTTGTTCAGTAAAGATCTCTAATTTTTTATTGACTTTGTAATGGTATAACTTAAAAGATAAAAAAATTAAAATTTAACATTAAAAACGTCAGAAATGAATTTGAGCTTTTAATTATTTAATTAAAATCAAGACCTTTTTTTAAAAATCTGAGACGGTACGGATCTGTAGAATTATGTTACCTATTCATAGAGACGTCGACCGACCTTTCAAGTACAGAAGTAAAAAAATGACGCGTAAGAAATGTAAGCATAATTTAACATTGCTTGGGAAATTACTACCGAGAACCCTTAACGGTGCTCTAAAACGTTTAAAATAGTCTCTTTTGAAGTTGAATTGAGGTTTACGTTTGCAATTAATCCGTAAATATTTAATGGAATTTTTATTTGAAAGTGAAAATTTAATCTGTTGGGATTTAAAAAAAATCGAAACCATTTCGGTATATTAAAGTAATATTTATGTTATGTCACATGTCAATTTTATACTCTAAGCTGTAACATAATGTTATATCAAGTGTCAATTTTGTGTAGGTTGGTGTAAAAGTTTAAACGGAATTGAAATAACTCTAAAGTATCATCAGCTTTAATAGAAGACCCTGAAGTAGTTTTGAAGTTTCAACAGTTATTCCTAAGTTGACTGAATAAGGGATAATCCATCAAGAAGATTAGAAAATAAGTGAGATTAGAATGGATACAAAAATGGAGTTGTAAGTAAACAGCTTTGGTTTAATTGTTTTTGTAAAAAGGGACAATTTGTGTGTTATTTAAATAATGTAAAGCTCGTGCATAGAATGAGCTGTTTATAAAATGGGAATTGTAGAGGAATAATTCCAGATGTCTTTCAGTCAATACTCTCGAGAGATGTACTTGAAGATTTAAAAGCAACTTAAATCGCTTTCATGCACGAAAGGGTCCATCTAAATACCGTCATAAAAATTGGAAATTTTTCGAGTTTAATTTACACCCTCACGTTGAGGG
Organism: Malthinus seriepunctatus; assembly: GCA_963924605.1. Lineage (NCBI taxonomy): Eukaryota > Metazoa > Arthropoda > Insecta > Coleoptera > Cantharidae > Malthinus > Malthinus seriepunctatus. Next base: position 2,682,929 of record OZ004605.1, read on the forward strand.
CACTTTAAAATTAATGTTAAAGTAATTTAAAGAATGGGGTGTTTTTTTGCGAAGGGGTTGCGATTGAAGTTTGTTTTTGTCAATTATTAGATAAATCGAATCAAATCAAATTTTTGTATTTTTTCCCTCGTTGTATTTTGTTAGAGTAGTTTAGTAACGTCAATTGAGAAACGTTTTGGAAAGATTGGTTAAGTAGGGCGTCTGTATAGAAGTATCTAAAGTGTTTTCTTCGTGCTCTGAATAAGGGATTTCGAATTGAAAATGAAATCTCCGAAACGTGCTGAGAGATTAAATTGGAAATATCGCAATTAATATAGAAAACGTAAGCAAACGATACACCGGGATATCATAAACACATTCACATTGAATAGAAAGCAATCACTTCTCATACGTGCCCTATATACCATTTACTCTTGATTTTCACTCCTCACCCATTTTAATCACAATAACCCAAAACGCCGACGGATGTTATGATTACACTTGCCCTTCTATTCGAGCTAAATAAATGTAAGACATAAAAGCTTTTTCAGCAATGAAATGCATTCTCTCAATTTGTGTGTTAACGTCCGGATGTTCTACTGCTCTCTTTTTGTCACAAAAACTTTTCAAATTTTGGCTTAATTAAATTTACATTTTATATTTAAATAATAAACCCAATCCGATATTGTTATCACTTTCTCTAATATTAAACACTTAAAAGGGAAGTCTTAGTAGGAATAATTTAAAGTTTCAAAGTGATACGTGAGTTTATCAAAATTAATCTTACCGACTGCGCCCATTATGTGATCGCTAATTCACTACCTTGTTAAGAAAATTTATTACGTACAAGTTGTATTTGTGTTATTAAATTATTCTCATAATCAAAATTTTAATTAAAATATTTAATTTTGTTATTAGAGGATATCTATAATCTTTTGTGATAAAAAGGTTATGTATTTAATACGTTCGTTCTTATAGATTTCTAGGGGTTATTATTAATGTTTTGTTGTTAGGGGAAAATCCTCCGGGGAATCACAATATGTCATATAAACGTTAGGAACGTAAAAGTTTGATTTGTCAGTTACAACTTTTATTTGTTACAAAAAAAATATAAAACCAATCAAATTTAAACTTTCTCTTCTTTTCAATTTTTACTTCGTATAAGCGATACTTGTAACATTTATCGACAAAAATTTTGTGCGAATTTAATTGATTTTAATCTATCCACTTTGCGCTTTTACACCTTCGTGTATGATTATACCTACTTCGTGGTTATTATAGGGGTGAAACTCTTTATATCATTTATGTTACACTCCAATACTAAATTTGGACAAAACATTTCCGTTTTCTAAATTAACGTAAGGGTTGAAATTCTTAAAGAAATAAAATCGATTACACAGGGCAATTTTTTAAGTGGTACCAACATTCGGATTTTGAAAATGGTAGCAGTTATGGGATTTGTTTATTCAACAAAATGTTGTAGCTTTTGATAACTTTTAAGAATCCGTTTAGAAAATTTAAAAATTTAAAACGGTTACTGAGATAATGCAAAAAAATTAAAAACTGGAAATTTAGTTTTTCGACTGTAGTTTGAAAATAGTTTCCTTAAAAAAAAATATTTGGTAAAAAATTTTCAGGACTTTCAAAAAGCTATCAAACGATACCAAATTCGACATTTTATCACATCGACGCTAGACGTCGCGACGTTCAACTTTTTATTATATCGTGAGACTCCTAGTTTTTTTTGCAGAAAATTAATTTGTTGGCTTGTTGACTATAATTTGGAGAACCCATTTGAGTATTTTCTGCAAAAAAACTAAGAATCTCATGAGATAATAAAGAATTGAACGTCGCGACGCCTGGATTCAATGTGATAAAATGTCGAGTTTGGTATCGTTTGATAGCTCTTTTAACCTCCTAAAAAATTTTTTAAAAATTTCCTTTCTAAAGTAAACCATTTTCAAACTGCAGTTGAAACACTAAAATTCCACTTTTTAGTTTTTGAGCGTTATCTCGGTAACCATTTTGAATTTTAATATTTTCTAAACGGATTCTTAAAGCTCATCAAAATATGCAACTTTTTACTCGAACAACCAATCTCGTAACTCTTACAGTTTTCAAGATAACGATGTTAGTAGGTACAAAAGTCCAATGCATTTTTGACGCACTTCAAAATTTTTTAACACTCATTTGACTAACTTTTTCAAATTAAAATTTTTAATCGTCATTTAGTTGTCAGATTGCGAAAAAAACAAATTTAAAAATTTTGAAAAAATTGACGTATGTCAAAAATTCATTGGCCTTCTTTTCAAACACTGCATATTTACTCCATCCATCACCTTTTAAACTTAAACAAATTTTTATACACGCAAAACTTAAAAAGAAGAAAATTGTATTCGAGATGTGTTTTGAATCAAATATTCATAAATCCTGTCACAGTATAATAGTTAATACACAACCTAACAATTTCCATAGGATTAGAACATACGCGCAAACATCATCAATCTTCAAAATAGATCTAAACCGACAAATAATAAATTACTGTTAAACTAACAATTTAATAACTAATAGTTTGTGCTCCCTTCCAAAAATCTCATCAACGTATTAACACCAATGTGCTTTATTTTTTCCCTACCACTCGCACCCCATAGGGCGTCCCATTAGAAAAAGTCTAAAAAATGTCATTTCGTGTAAAATGGCCACCCTGTATAGCATTATACTTTTTGAAACAATTTAACATGTATTTTATAAGTCGATTAATCTCAAAAGTGGACGGCACACACAGATTTAAAAAATCCTGATTGCAGCCCTGGCATCATGGCTGCAAAGTTGACTCTGTTTCAGCATTGAAGTGACAATATCTCCAGAACAGTTAGTAATAGGTACTTAGAGGTCAAAAACTTTTTTATTTTAATTGTTAGAGGGAATCCAAATATGTAAAAATTAACAGGGTGTTCCAGTAAAAAAACACAAGTTTGGCTTGGCATTATTTTTTGAATCGCCCTGTATGTGCCTAAATTATTTGTAAATGTAGGTCCAATCCAATCTTGTCGTGCCAAAATTGGTTTTGATTACTCGAATAGTTAAAGAGCTAAAGAGTTCAAGTGTTTATGAGCATCGTAATGAGGGTCAGAGGGTGTACGGATTACAATACCCTAAACTAACAGGTAACATCTTCAAATAATTTAATGTAATTTAATAAGCGAAGCGAATAGTAACCTATAGTTCAAAACGAACTAGTTCGTTTAGATAAAGTGACATAGTTCAGTACAAGCGAATAGTTCATTTGAACTATTCGGTGACAAACTACCCATACTCATCTCTAAACACTGTATAGGGTCGTTCAAAAGTTTGGAATAATGGTTTTAATGGCGTAATTGTTTGTTTTAACAAAAAACACCTGAAATAAAAGTTTTTTGGTAAATTATTAGCTATCTTCTTGTAATTTCAATTTTTGTTCTACGCACCCTGGAAGCGCTAGGGTGCCATCCCCAATTTTTTTAAATAGCACCCCACCTATTTATTAGTCTTATTGGATAGCGATTTGTTCCCTCTTTTCAACGAACTACTAATTGCTTCGGAAATTGCTGACAATTTGTGAATAAGTAGGTAAGTAGGCTCCTCATATTTTCCCGTACTTCCTCGTATTTTCCCCATGTTGTACACTATACTTCCCAGGAAAATTACAAAATTTGTTCATTTTGTAATTTTTTGATTTCCAAGACATTTGAGGTTAGGTTAGATGACCTAACCTGGTCATTCGTGTCACTTGGTCATCAGAATGCATTTTTATTCGTATGAGATTTCAATTCTTTTATTATTTTTCCCGTATTTGGAGCACTTCTGTATCATTTTGAAACGTAGTTAGACACGAAACGAAGTCTAAAAGTAGTTCAAGGGTACAATTTGAGTAAAATTGTGTCCGTATATTTATTTGAGAAGTGTCTTGTCTTATTTTGTGGATTTTTTTAAACAAAGCTACATTTATTAAAACTGTAGAAGGAAATGTAAATTCAAAATTTTTCATCTTAAGTATTTCATAAGTTTAACTTTAACTTATACCTTTGTACTACTTTGTTTAATTGTGTTTGCTAAATTTAAAGTTTTAGAGAGTTCAAAAATATTGTAAAAGTTTTCAAAATTTTTCAACTTGAATAATTTGGATAAGCTAGCAAATTTTGTGAAGAAGTTTTACAATTTACATTGTTTTATCTAAAAAAAAGTATTATTTCTACCCTTTTATTTTGGAAAAAAGTCATTGCTTTTATTCAAGAGAAAATTAACCTCAAGAAACTCAATAAAAAAGAAATTTTAATAAACGTTAATTTTTTGTCTGATTCTTAGTCCAAAAGTAAACACAATGAATGTGACCATACCGGGAATGGGAATAAACCGGAAGTAAAGTATAAAGTGTTGAGTGTGTCCAGATAGCTAATTTTACGAGCTTTCCAAATAGTAAAAAATATACAGGGTGTTCCGTTTAAATTAAGAAAGTTGTTACAATTTCCGGTTAAACCGGAAATCAAAATATAAAATTTTTGGTATCATCTAACAGCTATGGTACGAACTTTCAAAATATTTAAAAATAAACATTTGACATTTTTAAAATTTCCGGTTTGACCTGAAGCGTTTTCTTAACCGAAAATAGTGTAAAATAATACTTATTTTCATACAATTGGTACATTTATTAATTTAAAGTTTTCATTTTTTATTACAAAAAAAATTTTGAAATTTTGAAATTTTGACATTCAAAAAATCATAACTCCGGTCCTGCTGCAAACAAGTAATTAAAAATGCGGCGTTCAATAGAGAATTACGTTGTCTGTAACATATCCGCAATCGAAAAAAAACCGGGTTTGTTAAATGAATTAAATTATTCTTTTATTGAACTTTGTAAAGTTTTACGTTTCGCAGCATTCGCTTCCATCATCAGACATGATTTTTTTTTCCTTTCACTTCCACACGTCTTTCTACAATTTCCGTAGGAAAAACTTCCATATAAATCAAATATTCTAATAAATACATTTAAATTTGAAATTTTAAATGCATTAGAGTTTAGTTTCGTAAAGTTAAAACGAGACTATGATAGGTTTTTACCACCTGTCTTACTTGTCACGGGAAAAAAACTTTGGAATATCGAACGATCGCGTAAAGTTGTTTTTTGATTAAATAATTTTGTTCTTTCTTCTGCCCGACGCTTCTCTTCTAAAGCTCGCGTTTCTTTTAAGTTATGTCAATAATTCAAAAAGATCTCATATGTTCTTTTGGACTTCTTGTACCTGCGTAAAGTTTATTAAATTACGTGGGGTGAGTTCACAATAGGAGTGAGCAATATGTAAAAATTATATGAGAAAGCTTTAGAAACTCAAGTTCGTTAGAAAATTAACTTAATTTAATAAATAATAATTTGAATTAATTTTATCTTCTAAAACTTTAAAAGCAAAGTTTTAGTCACTATTTTTCATCGTAAAAAATAACGTAAAGTAACATTAACTTAATGTAACATAACGTCAAATAATAACATAACGTAACATAACGTAACATAACGTAACATAACGTAACATAACGTAACATAACATAACGTAACATAACGTAACATAACGGTACAGAAGCTGGAATCGTCGGGGATGGCAATTTGAGGCAAGGGGTAGTCTTAAGCTTCGGGGGGCACGTAACCGTCTTCCAAGCAGAAATTTACGTCATCTCAACATGTGTGCAAATGCTGTTAGATAAAGGATATCACAAGCAAAGAATCTTCGTTGTATCTGACAGCTAAGTAGTCCTAAAAGCGCTGAACGCCTATGAGGTGAGGTCCGGATTAGTAACGGACTGCATCCGCAGACTGAATGCGCTAGCGGGGAGAAATTTCGTCAGCCTGGTATGGGTTCCAGCCCAGCTCATGCTAACATACCAGGGAACGAGAAAGCTGACGATCTGGCCAAAGAGGGCAGCAAAATAAGTCCTATTTGACCAGAACCCGTCTTTGGCATGTCTTATAAAATGGTTAAGAGAGAAATAAAGTCACTTCTAGGAAAGTGGCATACCAAACACTAGAGGGAAAGTCCTGACAAACTCTCTGACAAACGAACTCGCTCTATACTCAGAATGAGCAGAGAGGAATTACAACTGGCAACGGCAAAAATAACGGGGCATTTTGTCAGATCAAAAAGCACCTGCATACGATGGGACTAGAAGAAGATCCACTATGCAGAGGATGTTCAGAGGAGGAGGAAACTCTAATTCATCTTCAGAGAAGATGCTGTAAAGAGAACTGCCTAATCAGTAGGCCTCTATCTGGCTCTCATCAGGGAAGACCAAATCCGAGAGGTCGCGATGCAAGGAACCACTAGGGACCAGCCTCAGAAATGCAATAATAAAAAAAATAAACCTAACGTAACATAACTTATAAAAGTGCAAGATAGAATGATAACTGAGAAAAATATGTAACTAACCGAGCACCGTTTTTCGTCGGTTGATGACGAAACTGTTGAATCTACTGACAAAACGTTGAATGTACTGACAAAAAAGTTGTTTGTACTCCACCGAACGTTAAAACGACGCTCTGTCGTAATTAAATCAACCGACAACTTACGAAAACAACCGATTTCAAACTGTTAAATCAACGAAAAAAACAGGTAGGTTCCATAATAACCTAGTACGCAGTAAAAACAACCGTTTTTCCGGTATCTTTAACCTACTATTTTTCTCGGTGTTCCCGTCTGGTATCTGAATTTAGACAAGCCAACTGATTAATTTTCTGCAAAAAGTAAAGCATCCCCATAATAAAATGTTGCAGTTTTAAATTTCAACCCTCTCCCTAGTTCAAGAGGTGAAAAACAGCTATCAAACGATACCAAACTCGACATTTTATCACATCGACACCAGGCGTCGCGACGTTCAATTCGCCATTTTCTTAAGGGAACCTATTATTTTTTTGCAGAAAATACTCAATTGGCTTGTCTAAATTTAAGCCAACTGATTAATTTTCTGTAAAAATATTTGATCTCCATCAGATAATAAAAAGTTGAACGTCGCGACGCCTAGCGTCGATGTGATAAAATGTCGAGTTTAGTATCGTTTGATAGCTCTTTCGACGTCCTGAAAACTTTTCCAAAAAACTGTTTTCAAACTACAGTTGAAAAACTAAATTTCTAATTTTCAGTTTTTTTGAGTTATCTTGGTAACCGTTTTGAATTTTAAAATTTTCTAAACGGATTCTTAAAGCTTATCAAATTATACAACTTTTTGCTGAATTAACCAATTTTGTAACTTAACCACTTTAAATAATTCACCCTGTACAAAGTGATAATTATGGATAAACGTTGTAAGAAGTGGCTTATTTTAATTTTAGTGTTAATTAAATTATTAGTTAAAAATTGGTGCGTGTGGTTAAATAATTAAAAAAAGTCATTCATAGAAAAAATGAGATTAGAGATTATGAATAGATCTGGATACTAGCACAAAATATATTTATGGAGTAGTAAACATGAACGGGGATTGCATTATTACTCAGAACACGGAATAATAATCCAAATACGTTTTGTGGTATAAGGCGGAAGTATGAAAACAGCGGGAGAATTTTGCACTTACCGAGTGTTGATAATATAATGTGTTATAGGACTAGCGTGTGTGTTTCGTGAAGGAGCCCATGAAAGTTTGACGGAGCGGGACGTGAAGCTTATGAAGAGTGGTCTTCCAGGCGGGTCGGGCACATCTGGAATAAAACGAGAAAGCGTTCAACTAACCGTATAAAGTAGCAAGAAAACAATTTGAATTTTCTTTTTTCGCTTTTTTTAGTTTAACGTTGTACTTAATTTTGTTTAGTTTTAGTTCGGTAATTGATTGGACGTGGAAAATTGAAAATGATGAATGAAATCGGTTAAGATGTGACAAAGCGGTTATTTGTATGCTCGCTCTCGAACAAACAATATTTTCAAAATGTGTCGCAATAAAAATGTTGATATTAAATTTTTTTTATTTTACCAAAAACGGATAGTTATGTCTATACACTTGGTAAACCGTAATCTGATTGTTTGCTTTAGAGTAAACATAAAAGAGGGTTTGTTATGTAGGATCAAAAGTACCTCTTGAATTTAAAACGAACCTTTAATCATACCCACCCATGCAGGTATTTCAAAATTAAATGGTCAGTTAAATTTCCATTATATTTAAATTGTAAAACAATTAACTTACCTTGTACAATTAAATTCATCACAATTTCGGGGATGTTTCTGTTGTTAAAAATACAAATATATTCGCCACTATCCGTTGCTAGAACCATCGCAAAATTAAGCCCAAAATTTTCTACTAAACTTATACGATCATCTTTTTTCGTCCATGTTATTATACCAGTCTTATTTTCATAATGAGCTATGTTCTTTTTGCCAGCAACCATCAACCAATCTAAATCCGTTATCATCAAGGATTCGTGAACTCCCGGACACAGCAGCGTTATATTTTCTCCTCGCTTGATGGAATACTTCTCAACATCTAAATTTGCCGTTTCTGAAACAAATTTCATTCATTAGTATACTCAACGAAGGAGTTATAGAGAGGAATATGTTTGGAGTAGTTACTAAAAGTCCGGGTCCTAACTATATGACTAAGGGAAGGAAGGGTTCCAGGTCATAGCTACGGCTAACGAAGGGAGGGTTGTAAAAGTCCTGTTTTTGTGGTTTTGCTTATAACTCCAAAATTGTGCGTCCTAGGAAAAAAATTATTCTTAGCAAAATGAAAGCTTATCAAATTTCCAACAAGATTGTTTCTATTTTTTTTTGTATTCTTTATAGTTTTTAAGATATGCGCCCGCAAAAAATCGTTAATGTATGAAAAAAAATTTTGCTTCATGTTCTTCGTCAAACTTTTGCCGCGCGAATATATCAAGAACTATAAATAACTGAAAAAAAAAATTTAAACGATCTTGTAGAAAATTTAATAGTCTTTCATTTTGATAAGTATAATTTTTCCCGTAGGACCCACTGTTTTTGAGATATTAGCAAAAAAAACCGAATAGGTACCTTTTTGTAATTGCTTTTCCAGTTATAAGAAATTTTTGAAATTTTGACATTGAAAACTTCGGTAGCAACTCTAAAACAGTAAACAAATTACTGAAATTTTCCCTGAAAAACTTTTCATATTTTAATCAAATGAGTGTAAATAATTTATAGCAACTCCGAAACAGTTTCATTCTACATCAAAATCGTACAGCCACAGTAACCTGTTAGTCTACTCGAGCTTAATAAAGAATATTTGTTTTATTAAGGCTTAAAGTAAATTTTATTGTCAATTTAACAGAAAGCTTTTGAACAATAAAAAAATTGAGAAATTTAATTTTAACAATTCATTATTGAAAGAGGTTTCTCTGTGAGGTTGCTCAAGTGTTCAAGAAATGGCTTACACAAACTACAGAATGCAATACAAAATAAGTGTAACCTACATACTGGAGTGCAGTGGGAAATTGCTGGTAAAGGCATTCCTGATTAGTGATTTTGATTATACACTATACAGTACGCGTCTTAAGCTTCCCTCCGATCCGCTTAAATTGCAAATGTACGGAGTTTAAAAAATTCAAGCAAAATTGAATCAAATTTTGAAGAAATAGAAAAGTGACGCTAGAGTCGGCCAATCTGCTGTTTTGTCAATTTGTTGAGAGTAGATTTCGTTATTGTCGGTCTCTTGGGCTGTCTGTACATCGGCTTATGACTCTAAATCCAAAATAGGCGCTAGATCTGTCGATCTGTTGGTCTTTCACTTTGTTGATCGCCAATTTGACGGTATGCCCGTCAGTTAGCCTTAGAGTTAGTTTTTTATGTTAATTCAGACTCTGCCAGTCGTATTGTCGGTGTCTTAGGATACCCGAATATCGGTTTATGACTAAATCCAAAATAAACGCTAGATCTGTCGATCTGTTTGTTTTTCACTTTATCGATCGCTAATCTTCTTCATGTTGATTTAGAGTGTGTCAGTCTGTTCTTATGTTAATTTTTCGCGCGTAGGTTTCGTTACAGTCGATCTCTTGGGCTGTCTGTACATCGGCTTATGACTCGAAATCCAAAATATCCGCTAGATCTGTCGATCTGTTCATTTTTGACTTTATCGATCGCCAGTCTAACGGTATGCCTGTAAGTCAGCCTCCGAGTCAGTTTTTCATGTTAATTCTGACTCTGCCAGTCGTATTGTCGGTCTCTTAGATTACCCGAATATCGGTTTATGACTCTAAATCCAAAATAAACGCTAGTTCTGTCAATCTGTTTGTTTTTCACTTTGTCGATCGCTAATCTTTTTCATGTTGATTTAGAGAGTGTCGGTCTGTTGTTTTGTTAATTTTTTGCGCGTAGTTTTTGTTACAGTCGATCTCTTGGGCTGTCTGTACATCGGCTTATGACTCGAAATCCAAAATATCCGCTAGATCTGTCGATCTGTTCATTTTTGACTTTATCGATCGCCAGTCTAACGGTACGCCCGTAAGTCAGCCTCCGAGTCGGTTTTTCATGTTAATTCAGACTCTGCCAGTCGTATTGTCGGTCTCTTAGATTACCCGAATATCGGTTTATGACTCTAAATCCAAAATAAACGCTAGATCTGTCGATCTGTTTGTTTTTCACTTTATCGATCGCTAATCTTCTTCATGTTGTTTTAGAGTGTGTCAGTCTCTTCTTATGTTAATTTTTCGCGCGTAGGTTTCGTTACAGTCGATCTCTTGGGCTGTCTGTACATCGACTTATGACTCGAAATCCAAAATATCCGCTAGATCTGTCGATCTGTTCATTTTTGACTTTATCGATCGCCAGTCTAACGGTATGCCTGTAAGTCAGCCTCCGAGTCAGTTTTTCATGTTAATTCTGACTCTGCCAGTCGTATTGTCGGTCTCTTAGATTACCCGAATATCGGTTTATGACTCTAAATCCAAAATAAACGCTAGTTCTGTCAATCTGTTTGTTTTTCACTTTGTCGATCGCTAATCTTTTTCATGTTGATTTAGAGAGTGTCGGTCTGTTGTTTTGTTAATTTTTTGCGCGTAGTTTTTGTTACAGTCGATCTCTTGGGCTGTCTGTACATCGGCTTATGACTCGAAATCCAAAATATCCGCTAGATCTGTCGATCTGTTCATTTTTGACTTTATCGATCGCCAGTCTAACGGTACGCCCGTAAGTCAGCCTCCGAGTCGGTTTTTCATGTTAATTCAGACTCTGCCAGTCGTATTGTCGGTCTCTTAGATTACCCGAATATCGGTTTATGACTCTAAATCCAAAATAAACGCTAGATCTGTCGATCTGTTTGTTTTTCACTTTATCGATCGCTAATCTTCTTCATGTTGATTTAGAGTGTGTCAGTCTCTTCTTATGTTAATTTTTCGCGCGTAGGTTTCGTTACAGTCGATCTCTTGGGCTGTCTGTACATCGGCTTATGACTCGAAATCCAAAATATCCGCTAGATCTGTCGATCTGTTCATTTTTGACTTTATCGATCGCCAGTCTAACGGTACGCCCGTAAGTCAGCCTCCGAGTCGGTTTTTCATGTTAATTCAGACTCTGCCAGTCGTATTGTCGGTCTCTTAGATTACCCGAATATCGGTTTATGACTCTAAATCCAAAATAAACGCTAGATCTGTCGATCTGTTTGTTTTTCACTTTATCGATCGCTAATCTTCTTCATGTTGATTTAGAGTGTGTCAGTCTCTTCTTATGTTAATTTTTCGCGCGTAGGTTTCGTTACAGTCGATCTCTTGGGCTGTCTGTACATCGGCTTATGACTCGAAATCCAAAATATCCGCTAGATCTGTCGATCTGTTCATTTTTGACTTTATCGATCGCCAGTCTAACGGTATGCCTGTAAGTCAGCCTCCGAGTCAGTTTTTCATGTTAATTCTGACTCTGCCAGTCGTATTGTCGGTCTCTTAGATTACCCGAATATCGGTTTATGACTCTAAATCCAAAATAAACGCTAGTTCTGTCAATCTGTTTGTTTTTCACTTTGTCGATCGCTAATCTTTTTCATGTTGATTTAGAGAGTGTCGGTCTGTTGTTTTGTTAATTTTTTGCGCGTAGTTTTTGTTACAGTCGATCTCTTGGGCTGTCTGTACATCGGCTTATGACTCGAAATCCAAAATATCCGCTAGATCTGTCGATCTGTTCATTTTTGACTTTATCGATCGCCAGTCTAACGGTACGCCCGTAAGTCAGCCTCCGAGTCGGTTTTTCATGTTAATTCAGACTCTGCCAGTCGTATTGTCGGTCTCTTAGATTACCCGAATATCGGTTTATGACTCTAAATCCAAAATAAACGCTAGATCTGTCGATCTGTTTGTTTTTCACTTTATCGATCGCTAATCTTCTTCATGTTGATTTAGAGTGTGTCAGTCTCTTCTTATGTTAATTTTTCGCGCGTAGGTTTCGTTACAGTCGATCTCTTGGGCTGTCTGTACATCGACTTATGACTCGAAATCCAAAATATCCGCTAGATCTGTCGATCTGTTCATTTTTGACTTTATCGATCGCCAGTCTAACGGTATGCCTGTAAGTCAGCCTCCGAGTCAGTTTTTCATGTTAATTCTGACTCTGCCAGTCGTATTGTCGGTCTCTTAGATTACCCGAATATCGGTTTATGACTCTAAATCCAAAATAAACGCTAGTTCTGTCAATCTGTTTGTTTTTCACTTTGTCGATCGCTAATCTTTTTCATGTTGATTTAGAGAGTGTCGGTCTGTTGTTTTGTTAATTTTTTGCGCGTAGTTTTTGTTACAGTCGATCTCTTGGGCTGTCTGTACATCGGCTTATGACTCGAAATCCAAAATATCCGCTAGATCTGCCGATCTGTTCATTTTTGACTTTATCGATCGCCAGTCTAACGGTACGCCCGTAAGTCAGCCTCCGAGTCGGTTTTTCATGTTAATTCAGACTCTGCCAGTCGTATTGTCGGTCTCTTAGATTACCCGAATATCGGTTTATGACTCTAAATCCAAAATAAACGCTAGATCTGTCGATCTGTTTGTTTTTCACTTTATCGATCGCTAATCTTCTTCATGTTGATTTAGAGTGTGTCAGTCTCTTCTTATGTTAATTTTTCGCGCGTAGGTTTCGTTACAGTCGATCTCTTGGGCTGTCTGTACATCGGCTTATGACTCGAAATCCAAAATATCCGCTAGATCTGTCGATCTGTTCATTTTTGACTTTATCGATCGCCAGTCTAACGGTATGCCCGTGAGTCAGCCTCCGAGTCGGTTTTTCATGTTAATTCAGACTCTGCCAGTCGCATTATCGGTGTCTTAGGTTGCCCGAATATCGGTTTATGACTTTCAATCCAAAACAAATGCTAGATCTGTCGATCTGTTTGTTTTTCACTTTATCGATCGCTAATCTTTTTCATGTTGATTTAGAGTGTGTCAGTCTGTTCTTTTGTTAATTGTTCGCGCGTAGGTTTTGTTACAGTGGATCTCTTGGGCTGTCTGTACATCGGCTTATGACTCCAAATCCAAAATAGGCGCTAGATCTGTCGATCTGTTCATTTTTGACTTTATCGATCGCCAGTCTAACGGTATGCCTGTAAGTCAGCCTCCGAGTCAGTTTCTCATGTTAATTCAGACTCTGCCAGTCGTATTGTCGGTCTCTTAGATTACCCGAATATCGGTTTATGACTCTAAATCCAAAATAAACGCTAGATCTGTCGATCTGTTTGTTTTTCACTTTATCGATCGCTAATCTTCTTCATGTTGATTTAGAGTGTGTCAGTCTGTTGTTTTGTCAATTTTTTGCGCGTAGTTTTCGTTACAGTCGATCTCTTGGGCTGTCTGTACATCGGCTTATGACTCGAAATCCAAAATAGGCGCTAGATCTGTCGATCTGTTCATTTTTGACTTTATCGATCGCCAGTCTAACGGTATGCCCGTAAGTCAGCCTCCGAGACGGTTTTTCATGTTAATTCAGACTCTGCCAGTCGTATTGTCGGTCTCTTAGATTACCCGAATATCGGTTTATGACTCCAAATTCAAAATAAACGCTAGATCTGTCGATCTGTTTGTTTTTCACTTTATCGATCGCTAATCTTCTTCATGTTGATTTAGAGTGTGTCAGTCTGTTCTTATGTTAATTTTTCGCGCGTAGGTTTCGTTACAGTCGATCTCTTGGGCTGTCTGTACATCGGCTTATGACTCGAAATCCAAAATATCCGCTAGATCTGTCGATCTGTTCATTTTTGACTTTATCGATCGCCAGTCTAACGGTATGCCCGTGAGTCAGCCTCCGAGTCCGTTTTTCATGTTAATTCAGACTCTGCCAGTCGCATTGTCGGTGTCTTAGGTTGCCCGAATATCGGTTTATGACTTTCAATCCAAAACAAACGCTAGATCTGTCGATCTGTTTGTTTTTCACTTTATCGATCGCTAATCTTTTTCATGTTGATTTAGATTGTGTCAGTCTGTTCTTTTGTTAATTTTTCGCGCGTAGTTTTTGTTACAGTCGATCTCTTGGGCTGTCTGTACATCGGCTTATGACTCGAAATCCAAAATATCCGCTAGATCTGTCGATCTGTTCATTTTTGACTTTATCGATCGCCAGTCTAACGGTATGCCCGTAAGTCAACCTCCGAGTCGGTTTTTCATGTTAATTCAGACTCTGCCAGTCGTATTGTCGGTCTCTTAGATTACCTGAATATCGGTTTATGACTCTAAATCCAAAATAAACGTTAGATCTGTCGATCTGTTTGTTTTTCACTTTATCGATCGCTAATCTTCTTCATGTTGATTTAGAGTGTGTCAGTCTCTTCTTATGTTAATTTTTCGCGCGTAGGTTTCGTTACAGTCGATCTCTTGGGCTGTCTGTATATCGGCTTATGACTCGAAATCCAAAATATCCGCTAGATCTGTCGATCTGTTCATTTTTGACTTTATCGATCGCCAGTCTAACGGTATGCCCGTAAGTCAGCCTCCGAGTCGGTTTTTCATGTTAATTCAGACTCTGCCAGTCGTATTGTCGGTCTCTTAGATTACCCGAATATCGGTTTATGACTCTAAATCCAAAATAAACGCTAGATCTGTCGATCTGTTTGTTTTTCACTTTATCGATCGCTAATCTTTTTCATGTTGATTTAGAGAGTGTCGGTCTGTTGTTTTGTTAAATTTTTGCGCGTAGTTTTTGTTACAGTCGATCTCTTGGGCTGTCTGTACATCGGCTTATGACTCGAAATCCAAAATATCCGCTAGATCTGTCGATCTGTTCATTTTTGACTTTATCGATCGCCAGTCTAACGGTATGCCCGTGAGTCAGCCTCCGAGTCGGTTTTTCATGTTAATTCAGACTCTGCCAGTCGTATTGTCGGTCTCTTAGATTACCCGAATATCGGTTTATGACTCTAAATCCAAAATAAACGCTAGATCTGTCGATCTGTTTGTTTTTCACTTTATCGATCGCTAATCTTCTTCATGTTGATTTAGAGTGTGTCAGTCTGTTCTTATGTTAATTTTTCGCGCGTAGGTTTCGTTACAGTCGATCTCTTGGGCTGTCTGTATATCGGCTTATGACTCGAAATCCAAAATATCCGCTAGATCTGTCGATCTGTTCATTTTTGACTTTATCGATCGCCAGTCTAACGGTATGCCCGTGAGTCAGCCTCCGAGTCGGTTTTTCATGTTAATTCAGACTCTGCCAGTCGCATTGTCGGTGTCTTAGGTTGCCCGAATATCGGTTTATGACTTTCAATCCAAAATAAACGCTAGATCTGTCGATCTGTTTGTTTTTCACTTTATCGATCGCTAATCTTTTTCATGTTGATTTAGAGAGTGTCGGTCTGTTGTTTTGTTAATTTTTTGCGCGTAGTTTTTGTTACAGTCGATCTCTTGGGCTGTCTGTATATCGGCTTATGACTCGAAATCCAAAATATCCGCTAGATCTGTCGATCTGTTCATTTTTGACTTTATCGATCGCCAGTCTAACGGTATGCCCGTGAGTCAGCCTCCGAGTCGGTTTTTCATGTTAATTCAGACTCTGCCAGTCGCATTGTCGGTGTCTTAGGTTGCCCGAATATCGGTTTATGACTTTCAATTCAAAATAAACGCTAGATCTGTCGATCTGTTTGTTTTTCACTTTATCGATCGCTAATCTTTTTATGTTGATTTAGAGAGTGTCGGTCTGTTGTTTTGTTAATTTTTTGCGCGTAGTTTTTGTTACAGTCGATCTCTTGGGCTGTCTGTACATCGGCTTATGACTCGAAATCCAAAATATCCGCTAGATCTGTCGATCTGTTCATTTTTGACTTTATCGATCGCCAGTCTAACGGTAAGCCCGTGAGTCAGCCTCCGAGTCGGTTTTTCATGTTAATTCAGACTCTGCCAGTCGCATTGTCGGTCTCTTAGATTACCCGAATATCGGTTTATGACTCTAAATCCAAAATAAACGCTAGATCTGTCGATCTGTTTGTTTTTCACTTTATCGATCGCTAATCTTCTTCATGTTGATTTAGTGTGTGTCAGTCTGTTCTTTTGTTAATTTTTCGCGCGTAGGTTTCGTTACAGTCGATCTCTTGGGCTGTCTGTACATCGGCTTATGACTCCAAATCCAAAATAGGCGCTAGATCTGTCGATCTGTTCATTTTTGACTTTATCGATCGCCAATCTAACGGTATGCCCGTGAGTCAGCCTCCGAGTCGGTTCTCGGTTTATCATGTTGATTTAGAGTCTTATGTTTTGTCAATATGTTGCGTGTAGATTATCTAGATTTTGTTATTTTCTGTCTTTTGGGCTACCCGTATTTATACCGGCTTATTACTCGATTTGTCATGTTAGCTTATTGATCTGTCGCTTTATCGTTTTGATCTATCGTGCTAATTCATGGATCTGACAATCTGTCACTTTGTTGGTCTGTTGTTCTGCAGGTCTTGTTATTGTTGCTCCGTCGGGCTGCCCGTCTCCGTATGTCGACTTATGACTCGATCTGTCACATTAGCTGCCGATTTGTCGTGTGTTCGTTTTTGTTTAGCCAATCTGTTGATTAGTGCGTGCGTTTGACGGTCTGTACATGAGTCTATCGTGTTAATTTATCAGTCTGGCATTAGTCGGTGGGCCCGTAGCACACTGGCTGTTTATCAGTGTGTCACTTTGTCTAATTTTACTTACTTTTTAGCTACATACAGTAATTGAAAAAATATTTTTTTTAATTTCTAAACGTTTTTAGTCAATCTGGTTCCAAAAACGCAAAAACTACTGAAACGATTTTCATGAAGTTTGTTTTTAGTTACTTTAAAAATATTTCATCGGAAAGTTAAGCTTCTAAGAATAATGAATCAAAATGTTCAAAAATAGAGGGGTTATTTAGCACATGGCCAAGAAAAGTGTAATAAGTTCAAAAATTCATAATTCAAAGATTGTTAAAAAAATTTGTAGGAAAATTATTTAAGGAAATGTCTAAAATAATTTTTTTTTCAAAATATCTTTAACAATTTTTAATGCTGAATTTTGAATTTTTAGACTTATTACACTTTTCATGGAGAAGAGCTATTTTAGGCGCATTTGTGCAAATTTAGTCCTAAGTTAATTTTAGTTGGCTAAGAAATAGCTCATCTGAGCGCACATTGAAAAACAAAATTTAAAGTTTTTAAATTCAAGATCGCAATCAAGACGACAAGGTACAGCCAAAATATAGGGCTTTCGTATTAAGGTAATCAATTTTTAAAATTGCCTAATTTTAAGGTGAAAATTTATTTTTTATTTGTTCGAAATTTTCAGAACCGGAGTTTTTTGACGTCAGTCGATGTGTTTTTTGGTGTCACACACGAGAATTTTTTATTTTAAAATTTGGAAACAAAGCTTTCCGTAGATTCTTAAATTTGTTTAGTAAGACATACAGAGTGTTTTATTAAAAAATTAAGCTTATTTTGAAGTGAATTTGAACAAGGGTGAAAATTTTACGTGCGTAAGTGGATAAATAACGAGGGTTTTTGTGTCAGCGTGTAGGATAATTTTTTTAAATTTGGTAATTTTGAATCAATATTTTGTAAGTTGACGTATGAAATTAATTAAAAATAAGCAACTTTTTATTATTATAGATTCGTGACAATTACGGATAAATTGACAAGACTCATAATTATTTTCCTGTCAAACATAATTTATTCTTGAACACATAGATTAAAATGAGACTAATTTAAAGGGAAATAAAACCAATAATTAGCGTTTAAAAATTCAATCGCTCTTTGGGAATAAGTTTAACTGCGGTTTTGCTTTAAGTTCATTAAGTAAAGTGACACTTTTCATTAATCTTTGAAAAACCTTTTCAATTCTAGTATTAAGTTGTAACAAATCAGAATAGGTATACCTACAAATAGGCACGAAAGCGTATAAATAAAGATAAAAGTCGCTTTTATCTCGTACTTTAATCACCCAAATTTCATTTAATTTCCAAAAAAAGAATTTTGTAAGATGACCAAGTTTTCTTTTACTTTTGCTCGAGGAAAGCACGTTTCTACCACACGAAAACTCTCGGTTAAGTTGTCAACGAATAAATTGTAATTAAAGCCCGTTACTATCTCACGCGTTTTATTTTCAAATAAAGAATTATTGTTAGAAAAGTTTGGAGGCGAAAATTTTTTTATTTGTGCAAGACACGTGAGTTGTAACTTTTCTGAAAATTTGGTGAAAACTTACCGAAAACGCGTTCATCGTAGCATGCTGTCCGCGTGATGTAGAGGAAGGTCCACAAAACCGCTGCAAACATTATAGGTGCTAAGAACACCTTTCAAAAGTCCTCACGTTCCATAATAAAAAAAAAAATTTTTAAACACTCAAAAATCACATTTTGAATGAAAACTAATGGAAATGATTGATAAATATTACTTAGAAAATTTTGAAGCGAGTTTATAACTTTTTAAAATATTCAAGTTGATGCGCGAAAAGACCGATGTTGCTCGTTTGATGTTCAACGAGTGAATCCGCACAGACATGGTGAGTAGGGTTTATAAACTAAATCACATAGCCGTAGGCACTTACCACCCCCAATAACATTCCCTTCCGCGAACAAGCTTGCGCCCTAAAACTTAACGTTTCGCGCAACAACGCCGTACCCTATATCTCCGAAGGATCACGTTCAGCACCAGCCCCCAACTTCTTAGCCTTAAACGTAGAGTCCTCCCGGGCTTCCCAAGACGTAGCTTCTCTAAAACTTTTCAAACTTCTCCTCCGACTCGCAATTGGATAAATTATATCGTTTAGGTCAGCACCGATAATAATACATACCTATCAAACGAATTACATCGATCGACAATATTCAAGTTCTTTTTAAGCGTCGCTAGGACCCTTCGCGAAAGCGATTGCATCAGAATGATTTATATTAACGATGTGTCCAATTTAATAGCTCCCAGCATGCTCATCTGTGTTTCTCAAATGCTTTGCCTAGGGTAGACCGACTAGCGGCGTCGCGGTGAGGGAGGCAAAAACATTTTTATTCCGACCCTCTTGGGTAAAATTGAATCAATTGGGGTGTTTTAACATTATGGTTTAGTTAGGTCGGCACACCGTTCCGCTACAATACATCCTTAAATTGTCGGTTTAACGCATTTTCATATCAATAACTCGCGACTAACTCAAATCACTTATACACCTCTTCAACCGCTAAACTAAAATTATTTACTAACTTTTAGTTTAGTTTAGTTTAACATCCTCCAACTGTCAGACTTGTAAAACAAAACACGATGAATTTTCAAGTTTTCCCTTCTGGTTACTTGCTAGGATAGCAATTTCACACGGGGTGGCAGTATTTCTGTCAGAATCTTCCCCACCTACAACCTAATAGGGTACGGATTTTTAACAAGGACTATCATTCAAAAGATAAGCTTGTCCTTTCATACCTGGAGAGAATAAATCACTATTTTTCTCTTTTATTTTTATACCATAATTAAGCTGCAAATTTTACTTTTTATTTTTACTTACCCTTTGTGAATAACAATTTTACTTTAATTTAATTAAAAGCTTACTTTGTGAGAAATCTCCTTCTTAAACTCTGATAATGTCTACATTGAAGCTCTTGCAAAAACATGAAACGAACACCATGTACCTACTTACGTCTACTGCATATTAGAACTGGATAATGGAAGTTTATCCCGTGATAACATTATTTGAATATAATGAACTACCTTCTAATATCGATTATAACCTAATCTTATGTAAACTCAACTTAACATCGCTAAAAAAATAAGAACAGGTTATTAGAGGTCAAATTAAAAAAAAATTTTTAATGAATCTAAAAGATCATTTCATGCTCTATATTTTTTATTAGAGGTAAAATTACCGTCAGATCACTCCTTAACCCTCCATCCAACGGGTGGGTCTAGAATCACACGAGCCAGCGGGTGAAGCCTGTTACGCTCACTTTATATCTATAGCTAAAATATAGTAAGAGTGCAAGAATTGCACTGAAATTTTTTTAATTGAAAATATACCTTATTCTTCATTATTTTACAGAAGAATTAAAGCGTAGGTCCTTTTGTTAGTTATTATTTTTTAATTTTAAATTTTTTATCCTTTTTTGACATTTTTTATTAAAAACTATTTTTTATGGACATTGAAGGAAAATAAAGTTGATTATCATAATACATATTTAGTATATTGATCAAATAAGCAGAAAATTACAAAAAAATTAAATTATAAAATACTCAACACAAACTGCAAGGGCCTAAACTTCACTGAAATAGCAGGCTTCAATGTACTAAATACATAACCAAGCCTTACAAAACTGGAAAAATAATAAGAATTTTTGCTTATGTTGCACTTGTCACCTAAACAAAAAATTTACAAACAAGCATTGAAACTTAAAACCAATTATTTTTTATGGTCTGCAGATTAATTTTGCGCTTAAATAATGCTTTTATAACAAAAATAATCGGTTATCACAAAGTTACACAAACCTACGGGTGAAGCCTGTCACAACAAACTGTGTCCTAGAGGATTCATTTTTTGAAAAAATTTGAAAAGCAAATGCTGATGATATGAGTTATTACAAGTTAAGAAGGTAGATAGAATATTACAGTAAAAAGTATTTCTTTTTTTAAGTTACAGACAATTTTTACTTTTGCTTGCACTCACAGGCTTCACCCGTTGAATGGAGGGTTAAGTAGCTACAGTCGGGAGTGACACTCTATTTTATGAAAACCAACTTAATACAGATTTCTTTAATTTCCATTAATTTTAATAAATTGATTAGGGCAACTAAGAAAAATTATTTTAAACGAATCTAAAAGATCATTTTATGCTCTATATTTTTTATTAGAGGTAAAATTACCGTCAGATCACTCCTTAAGTAGCTACAGTCGGGAGAGACACTCTATTTTATGAAAACCAACTTAATACACATTTCTTTAATTTCCATTAATTTTAATAAATTGATTAGGGCAACTAAGAAAAACTATTTTGAACGAATCTAAAAGATTATTTTATGCTCTATAATTTTTATTAAAGGTAAAATTAACGTCAGATCACACCATACACTTACACTTACACTTACTTACATTTAGTCGCCTCTTACGACAGGCAGTAATGCGCCATGGTCCTATTCTAAACCGGGAACCACACGGTTACAAACTACATAAAAACTTAATCATCCCCATCCCCATCTGGATGTGGCTTTAAATCCTTAGCATGCCAAACTCCAGCACGAATAACACCGGACTGATCGGACAATTCATAAGTCCAAGGGGAGATTTTATTATGAATCGTAAAGGGTCCTACAAATTTAGGAGCTAATTCTTCTTTTACTACTAAATTTAACATTCTATGATACCATCTATCGGTATGAGAATTTAACAAAGGCTCATCATTATTTTTAACATCAGTAGTAACATTATTTTTAACAGGAGTTACTAAATCAATTTGCGGTAGGTACTGCACGTGATAACGCATCAGGGACAAGGTGATCTTTCCCTTTACGATGGATGATCTCAACAGTGAATATAGTTCCTTCTAAATACGGTCTTAATTTTTCAATGGCCCATAACACAGCTAAACATTCTCTTTCGGTAACTGAATAATTAACAATAGATGAAAAATTAAGAATAAATCTTCTATATCAAAAGAAGCCATTCCCAAGGAGCTTATCTAAATTAAACTTCATATCGCTAAAAAAATACAAACAAATAACTTATGGGGTCGCAAAAGCACGATTTATGCATCATACAATTTAAAAAAAGTATTTAAAATAGTTACTCGCCTTTCGGACCTCGGAAGTTCGGTTAAATCCTTCAGTTGTAGAGCTACAGCTTCAATTTGTTATCAAAATCTCCTTAAGCACTTCTCCTCCTTAGGACTTCAGAAAAAATCGTCCTACTGTTACAATAGCTTTAAAGAGAGGTTTAAAGAGATTTCCCATTTTGGGTATAAGGGTGTGCGCAAATTAAAAGTTTCGAGCATAGAGCCTACAGCATAGCATAGAACATAGTGTTTTGTGGTGCTCAAATTGAAAGCTGAGAGCATAGAGCATATTGCATCTTTGTAGTGACATATTACGATTCTAGCTGAAATTTCAAACAACTCTATGTAAACTCTCTACTCTACGCTTTAAATTTGCGGTCACCCTAAGAAATTAGGACGGGACGACTTAATTAGGAACGGTAATGTACGGTAACGGTAATGAGAGCGACTTTAGAAAGCATCGTCGATAATTTTAGCTTGAAAGAGTCATCATTAAAACGTTAATGTTTTTTTAGAGTAAAGCTAATTCATTTGGGCCTAAAAGGCCTGAATTTTTTATCTAATGTTTTGAATTGACATTTAAAAAAACCATCAGATCTCTTTTAGCTTGAAAGAGTCCTTATTAAAACGCTAATTTTTGTCAGAGTTAAGCTAATTCATAGTCGAGCCTAAGAGGCCTGAATTTTGTATCTAATGTTTTGCATTGACATTTAAAAGAAAACTGATCAGGCCTCTTTGGGAAACGCTTAAGAAAATATCGACATCAATTGTAGCTTGCAAGAGTCGTCATTCAAACGTTTTTTTCGAGTAATGCTAATTCAGTCGGGCCTAAAAGGTCTGATTTTGTATCTTATGTTGTGCATTGAAACATTTCAAAGAAAACCGATCAGGTCTCTTTGGGAGAGGCTTAAGAGAGCATAGACGACAATATTAGCTTTAAAGAGTCGTCTAAAACGTTAATTTTTGTTATAGTAAAGCTAATTCGTTGTCGAGCACAAGAGACATTAATTTTGTATCTTACCTTTTGAATTGAAATTTAAAAGAAAACCGATTAGGTCTCCTGGCAGAAAATTTAGGAAACATCGACGTCAATTTTATGTCGAAAGAGTCGTCTTTAAAACGTTAATTTTAGTTAGAGTAAAGATAATTCAGTCGACAATTGAAAGAATCTTCATTAAAACGTTAATTTTTTTAAAGTAAAGTTAATTCGGTCGGGCCTAAAAGGCCTGAATTTTTTATCTTGTATTCTGAATTAAAATTTAGAATAAATCCGCTTAGGTCTCTATCATAAACTTTAGAAAGCATCGACGACAATTGAAAGAATCTTCATTAAAACGTTAATTTTTTAGAGTAAAGCTAATTCATAGTCGAGCCTAATAGGTCTGAATTTTGTATCTAATATTTTGCATTGACATTTAAAAGAAAACTGATAGGCCTCTTTGGGAGAAGCTTAAGGAAATATCGACGACAATTGTAGCTTGCAAGAGTCGTCATTCAAAAGTTTTTTTCGAGTAATGCTAATTCAGTCGGGCCTAAAAGGTCTGATTTTGTATCTTATGTTGTGCATTGAAACATTCCAAAGAAAACCGATCAGGTCTCTTTGGGAGAGGCTTAAGAGAGCATAGACGACAATATTATCTTTAAAGAGTCGTCTAAAACGTTAATTTTTGTTAGAGTAAAGCTAATTCGTTGTCGAGCATAAGAGACCTTAATTTTGTATCTTACCTTTTGAATTGAAATTTAAAAGAAAACCGATTAGGTCTCCTGGCAGAATATTTAGGAAACTCGACGTCAATTTTATGTTGAAAGAGTCGTCTTTAAAACGTTAATTTTAGTTAGAGTAAAGATAATTCAGTCGACAATTGAAAGAATCTTCATTAAAACGTTAATTTTTTTAAAGTAAAGTTAATTCGGTCGGGCCTAAAAGGCCTGAATTTTTTATCTTGTATTCTGAATTAAAATTTAGAATAAATCCGCTTAGGTCTCTATCATAAACTTTAGAAAGCATCGACGACAATTGAAAGAATCTTCATTAAAACGTTAATTTTTTAGAGTAAAGCTAATTCATAGTCGAGCCTAATAGGTCTGAATTTTGTATCTAATATTTTGCATTGACATTTAAAAGAAAACTGATAGGCCTCTTTGGGAGAAGCTTAAGGAAATATCGACGACAATTGTAGCTTGCAAGAGTCGTCATTCAAACGTTTTTTTCGAGTAATGCTAATTCAGTCGGGCCTAAAAGGTCTGATTTTGTATCTGATGTTTTGCATTGAAACATTCCAAAGAAAACCGATCAGGTCTCTTTGGGAGAGGCTTAAGAGAGCATAGACGACAATTTTATCTTGAAAGAGTCGTCTAAAACGTTAATTTTTGTTATAGTAAAGTTAATTCGTTGTCGAGCATAAGAGACCTTAATTTTGTATCTTACCCTTTGAATTGAAATTTAAAAGAAAACCGATTAGGTCTCCTGGCAGAAAATTTAGGAAACATCGACGACAATTTTATGTCGAAAGAGTCGTCTTTAAAACGTTAATTTTAGTTAGAGTAAAGATAATTCAGTCGACAATTGAAAGAATCTTCATTAAAACGTTAATTTTTTTAAAGTAAAGTTAATTCGGTCGGGCCTAAAAGGCCTGAATTTTTTATCTTGTATTCTGAATTAAAATTTAGAAGAAATCCGCTTAGGTCTCTATCATAAACTTTAGAAAGCATCGACGACAATTGAAAGAATCTTCATTAAACCGTTAATTTTTTAGAGTAAAGCTAATTCATAGTCGAGCATAATAGGCCTGAATTTTGTATCTAATGTTTTGCATTGACATTTAAAAGAAAACTGATCAGGCCTCTTTGGGAAACGCTTAAGAAAATATCGACATCAATTGTAGCTTGCAAGAGTCGTCATTCAAACGTTTTTTTCGAGTAATGCTAATTCAGTCGGGCCTCAAAGGTCTGATTTTGTATCTTATGTTTTGCATTGAAAAATTCCAAAGAAAACCGATCAGGTCTCTTTGGGAGAGGCTTAAGAGAGCATAGACGACAATATTATCTTTAAAGAGTCGTCTAAAACGTTAATTTTTGTTATAGTAAAGCTAATTCGTTGTCGAGCATAAGAGACCTTAATTTTGTATCTTACCCTTTGAATTGAAATTTAAGAGATAACCGATTAGGTCTTCTGGCAGAAAATTTAGGAAACATCGACGACAATTTTATGTTGAAAGAATCGTCTTTAAAACGTTAATTTTTGTTAGAGTAAAGATAATTCAGTCGACAATTGAAAGAATCTTCATTAAAACGTTAATTTTTTTAAAGTAAAGTTAATTCGGTTGGGCCTAAAAGGCCTGAATTTTTTATCTTGTATTCTGAATTAAAATTTAGAATAAATCCGCTTACGTCTCTATCATAAACTTTAGAAAGCATCGACGACAATTGAAAGAATCTTCATTAAACCGTTAATTTTTTAGAGTAAAGCTAATTCATAGTCGAGCATAATAGGCCTGAATTTTGTATCTAATGTTTTGCAATGACATTTAAAAGAAAACTGATCAGGCCTCTTTGGGAAACGCTTAAGAAAATATCGACATCAATTGTAGCTTGCAAGAGTCGTCATTCAAACGTTTTTTTCGAGTAATGCTAATTCAGTCGGGCCTAAAAGGTCTGATTTTGTATCTGATGTTTTGCATTGAAACATTCCAAAGAAAACCGATCAGGTCTCTTTGGGAGAGGCTTAAGAGAGCATAGACGACAATTTTATCTTGAAAGAGTCGTCTAAAACGTTAATTTTTGTTAGAGTAAAGCTAATTCGTTGTCGAGCATAAGAGACCTTAATTTTGTATCTTACCCTTTGAATTGAAATTTAAAAGATAACCGATTAGGTCTTCTGGCAGAAAATTTAGGAAACATCGACGTCAATTTTATGTTGAAAGAGTCGTCTTTAAAACGTTAATTTTAGTTAGAGTAAAGACAATTCAGTCGACAATTGAAAGAATCTTCATTAAAACGTTAATTTTTTTAAAGTAAAGTTAATTCGGTCGGGCCTAAAAGGCCTGAATTTTTTATCTTGTATTCTGAATTAAAATTTAGAATAAATCCGCTTAGGTCTCTATCATAAACTTTAGAAAGCATAGACGACAATTGAAAGAATCTTCATTAAAACGTTAATTTTTTAGAGTAAAGCTAATTCAGTCGGGCCTAAGAGGCCTGAATTTTGCATTTTATTTTTTGAATTAAAATTTAAGTCTTTTGGGATTTTAGGAGAGACTAAAATGACATATTTAACCTTATTTGCATTAGTTGTGGTGGTGCAGCTTTAAATTGAAATTTTGTGTAAAATTGAAAATTTGTCATTTTTAAAATAAAAATGAAAAGTTATAAATTTTAGGTAAATATTTTGATTCAATAAGTTGAATTTTGTAGTAAAGAAAATGTGGGCTGTAGTGCAGATAGTTGACATACCGAAGATTGCGTTGTGGGTCCCAAGGGGTTAGACTTTCAACCTCTTTCTGAGGTTTGCCTAACTGTCTTCTCTCGAATACTAATGTTAGGAATTTTTTTTTAAATGTCATCTTAAAGAAATAAACAATTGGGTCATTAAATTCTAAAGGCGTGTAATACTGAAAGAAGTTGGGAGTCCCTTGAACCTTCGTAATGGTTGAGTACATTAAGTTAGAGCTACCATTGATAAGCGTAACCGACGTCGGTATTATTATTGCTCCCTTACGCGGCTTTAACTTTCCTCCTTTCCTTCTAGTTATAATCGAATCCTTCTCACAATCACGTTGTTTGTAAACTGTACTTCTATGTAAAATAGGTATAGCTTAGACATAACTTTAGTCAATATTTGTATAAGGTATGTCTTATTGAATTATATTAAACGTCGGCGTGATAAATAGTGCTACGTCAACTGGAAGTACAAAGCTGCACTTTAAAGGCTATGCATGATACTTATAAAAGGTTCGTTACTTAATTTTCCAAACTGACAACGTTTATTATTTATTATATTATACATCACTTAAATTATTCTCGTACATCACTGCCAAGTTCTTACAAGCGCTATCTGTTGCTTACGACATCAGCGGAAAAGTACACCTTTGTAATCGTTATACACGTTTTTTTCTACTTAAATAATTCTATTACAAGTTATAAATATATAAAAAATATTTTTTTATTAAATTTGACGATTTAAATATCTAAAAAAATAAGCTATTCGTCAGAAACATCGAATTCTTCTTCGTCCATCGGTTGCATAACGGATAAAGTTTCGTCTTCGTTAAAACCCTGAAAAATACAAAAATAATATTTAATAAAGAGAAGAAAAAAGTTGAATAAAACTTGCTCTATGGCCTCTTTTTATAAAACTTTATTTACTGATATAAGATTTATATTGAAAGGCGGGGTTAAAGCGGCCTTTTTTGCTAACCTTGACCAAAGGATATAAAAACCCAAAATTTAAACAAAACTCCAAACAGTGCTTTTCTCTCTACTTAAAACTCCTACTTTACAACAAAAATCGACATTGAAACATTTCAAGTAGAAAACTTTTTAAAACTCTACAACCGGATGTTTTACTTTTAGTTTTCATTTTTATTTTACCAATTTTCTATTTATCAAAAAATACGTGAAAATATTGCCGTAGAAATAATAATAAATTTTCCTATAACAAAACGTCTGACTAACACTCAGATAAATCACCGATTATTCCATATTTAGATCGATTAATCCATGTATGATCAATTTTTTTTAATTAACCGATTAATCCAATGCTATTTAACAATTTTTTAAATTTATTTTGATAAAGTAATTATGATAATTAAGTAAATTATTTTTAATGACTCTGCACGATAATTTTATGATCTATAATTTTTATTAGAGGTAAAATTATCGTCAGATGCCTCATTAATGAGCTACAGTCGGGAGAGACACAGTTTTTTTGAAAACCAACTTAATACACGCTTCTGCAATTTCGATTAATTTTAATAAATTAATAACAGCAGTTAAGAAGAATTATTTTCAATGGGTCTAAAAGATAATTTTAAGCTCTATAATTTTTATTAGAAGTAAAATTACCGTGAGATGCCTCCTTAATGAGCTACAGTCGGGAGAGACACCGTATGTTATGAAAACCAACTTAATACATGCTTCTTTAATTTCGATTAATTTTAATAAATTAATAACAGCAGTTAAGAAGAATTATTTTCAATGGGTCTAAAAGATAATTTTAAGCTCTATAATTTTTATTAGAAGTAAAATTACCGTCAGATGCCTCCTTAATGAGCTACAGTCGGGAGAGACACCGTATGTTATGAAAACCAACTTAATACATGCTTCTTTAATTTCGATTAATTTTATTAAATTAATAACAGCAGTTAAGAAGAATTATTTTCAATGGGTCTAAAAGATAATTTTAAGCTCTATAATTTTTATTAGAAGTAAAATTACCGTCAGATGCCTCCTTAATGAGCTACAGTCGGGAGAGACACCGTATGTTATGAAAACCAACTTAATACATGCTTCTTTAATTTCGATTAATTTTATTAAATTAATAACAGCAGTTAAGAAGAATTATTTTCAATGGGTCTAAAAGATAATTTTAAGCTCTATAATTTTTATTAGAAGTAAAATTACCGTCAGATGCCTCCTTAATGAGCTACAGTCGGGAGAGACACCGTATGTTATGAAAACCAACTTAATACATGCTTCTTTAATTTCGATTAATTTTATTAAATTAATAACAGCAGTTAAGAAGAATTATTTTCAATGGGTCTAAAAGATAATTTTAAGCTCTATAATTTTTATTAGAAGTAAAATTACCGTCAGATGCCTCCTTAATGAGCTACAGTCGGGAGAGACACCGTATGTTATGAAAACCAACTTAATACATGCTTCTTTAATTTCGATTAATTTTATTAAATTAATAACAGCAGTTAAGAAGAATTATTTTCAATGGGTCTAAAAGATAATTTTAAGCTCTATAATTTTTATTAGAAGTAAAATTACCGTCAGATGCCTCCTTAATGAGCTACAGTCGGGAGAGACACCGTATGTTATGAAAACCAACTTAATACATGCTTCTTTAATTTCGATTAATTTTATTAAATTAATAACAGCAGTTAAGAAGAATTATTTTCAATGGGTCTAAAAGATAATTTTAAGCTCTATAATTTTTATTAGAAGTAAAATTACCGTCAGATGCCTCCTTAATGAGCTACAGTCGGGAGAGACACCGTATGTTATGAAAACCAACTTAATACATGCTTCTTTAATTTCGATTAATTTTATTAAATTAATAACAGCAGTTAAGAAGAATTATTTTCAATGGGTCTAAAAGATAATTTTAAGCTCTATAATTTTTATTAGAAGTAAAATTACCGTCAGATGCCTCCTTAATGAGCTACAGTCGGGAGAGACACCGTATGTTATGAAAACCAACTTAATACATGCTTCTTTAATTTCGATTAATTTTATTAAATTAATAACAGCAGTTAAGAAGAATTATTTTCAATGGGTCTAAAAGATAATTTTAAGCTCTATAATTTTTATTAGAAGTAAAATTACCGTCAGATGCCTCCTTAATGAGCTACAGTCGGGAGAGACACCGTATGTTATGAAAACCAACTTAATACATGCTTCTTTAATTTCGATTAATTTTATTAAATTAATAACAGCAGTTAAGAAGAATTATTTTCAATGGGTCTAAAAGATAATTTTAAGCTCTATAATTTTTATTAGAAGTAAAATTACCGTCAGATGCCTCCTTAATGAGCTACAGTCGGGAGAGACACCGTATGTTATGAAAACCAACTTAATACATGCTTCTTTAATTTCGATTAATTTTAATAAATTAATAACAGCAGTTAAGAAGAATTATTTTCAATGGGTCTAAAAGATAATTTTAAGCTCTATAATTTTTATTAGAAGTAAAATTACCGTCAGATGCCTCCTTAATGAGCTACAGTCGGGAGAGACACCGTATGTTATGAAAACCAACTTAATACATGCTTCTTTAATTTCGATTAATTTTATTAAATTAATAACAGCAGTTAAGAAGAATTATTTTCAATGGGTCTAAAAGATAATTTTAAGCTCTATAATTTTTATTAGAAGTAAAATTACCGTCAGATGCCTCCTTAATGAGCTACAGTCGGGAGAGACACCGTATGTTATGAAAACCAACTTAATACATGCTTCTTTAATTTCGATTAATTTTAATAAATTAATAACAGCAGTTAAGAAGAATTATTTTCAATGGGTCTAAAAGATAATTTTAAGCTCTATAATTTTTATTAGAAGTAAAATTACCGTCAGATGCCTCCTTAATGAGCTACAGTCGGGAGAGACACCGTATGTTATGAAAACCAACTTAATACATGCTTCTTTAATTTCGATTAATTTTATTAAATTAATAACAGCAGTTAAGAAGAATTATTTTCAATGGGTCTAAAAGATAATTTTAAGCTCTATAATTTTTATTAGAAGTAAAATTACCGTCAGATGCCTCCTTAATGAGCTACAGTCGGGAGAGACACCGTATGTTATGAAAACCAACTTAATACATGCTTCTTTAATTTCGATTAATTTTAATAAATTAATAACAGCAGTTAAGAAGAATTATTTTCAATGGGTCTAAAAGATAATTTTAAGCTCTATAATTTTTATTAGAAGTAAAATTACCGTCAGATGCCTCCTTAATGAGCTACAGTCGGGAGAGACACCGTATGTTATGAAAACCAACTTAATACATGCTTCTTTAATTTCGATTAATTTTAATAAATTAAAAACAGCAGTTAAGAAAAATTATTTTTAATGGGTCTAAAAGATAATTTTATGCTCTATAATTTCTATTAGAGGTAAAATTACCGTCAGATGCCTTTTTAATGAGCTACAGTCGGGAGAGACACCGTTTTTTATGAAAACCTACTTAATACATGCTTCTTTAATAACGCTTAATTTTAATAGATTAATAACAGCAGTTAAAAAAAAATATTTTCAATGGGTCTAAAAGATAATTTTATGCTCTATAATTTTTATTAGAGGTAAAATTACCGTCAGATGCCTCCTTAATGAGCTACAGTCGGGAGAGACACCGTATGTTATGAAAACCAACTTAATACATGCTTCTTTAACTTCGATTAATTTTAATAAATTAAAAACAGCAGTTAAGAAGAATTATTTTCAATGGGTCTAAAAGATAATTTTAAGCTCTATAATTTTTATTACAAGTAAAATTACCGTCAGATGCCTCCTTAATGAGCTACAGTCGGGAGAGACACCGTATGTTATGAAAACCAACTTAATACAT
The DNA here is from genome assembly GCA_963924605.1 of Malthinus seriepunctatus. Lineage (NCBI taxonomy): Eukaryota > Metazoa > Arthropoda > Insecta > Coleoptera > Cantharidae > Malthinus > Malthinus seriepunctatus. The sequence continues at coordinate 2,714,365 of OZ004605.1, forward strand.
GCTCCTTTAATTTCGATTAATTTTAATAAATTAATAACAGCAATTAAGAAGAACTATTTTCGATGGATCTAAAAGATAATTTTATGCTCTATAATTTTTATTAGAGGTAAAATTACCGTCAGATGCCTCCTTAATGAGCTACAGTCGGGAGAGACACCGTATGTTATGAAAACCAACTTAATACATGCTTCTTTAATTTCGATTAATTTTAATAAATTGAAAACAGCAGTTAAGAAAAATTATTTTTAATGGGTCTAAAAGATAATTTTATGCTCTATAATTTCTATTAGAGGTAAAATTACCGTCAGATGCCTTCTTAATGAGCTACAGTCGGGAGAGACACCGTATGTTATGAAAACCAACTTAATACATGCTTCTTTAATTTCGATTAATTTTAATAAATTAATAACAGCAGTTAAGAAGAATTATTTTCAATGGGTCTAAAAGATAATTTTAAGCTCTATAATTTTTATTACAAGTAAAATTACCGTCAGATGCCTCTTTAATGAGCTACAGTCGGGAGAGACACCGTATGTTATGAAAACCAACTTAATACATGCTTCTTTAATTTCGATTAATTGTAATAAATTAATAACAGCAGTTAACAAGAATTATTTTCAATGGGTCTAAAAGATAATTTTATGCTCTATAATTTTTATTAGAGGTAAAATTACCGTCAGATACCTCCTTAATGAGCTATAGTCGGGAGAGACACCGTATGTTATGAAAACCAACTTAATACATGCTTCTTTAATTTCGATTAATTTTAATAAATTAATAACAGCAATTAAGAAGAAATATTTTCGATAGATCTAAAAGATAATTTTATGCTCTATAATTTTTATTAGAGGTAAAATTATCGTCAGATACCTCTTTAATGAGCTACAGTCGGGAGAGACACCGTATGTTATAAAAACCAACTTAATACATGCTTCTTTAATTTCGATTAATTTTAATAAATTAAAAAGAGCAGTTAAGAAAAATTATTTTTAATGGGTCTAAAAGATAATTTTATGCTCTATAAGTTCTATTAGAGGTAAAATTACCGTCAGATGCCTTCTTAATGAGCTACAGTCGGGAGAGACACCGTTTTTTATGAAAACCTACTTAATACATGCTTCTTTAATTTCGATTAATTTTAATAAATTAATAACAGCAATTAAGAAGAAATATTTTTGATGGGTCTAAAAAATAATTTTATGCTCTATAATTTTTATTAGAGGTAAAATTACCGTCAGATCACTCCTTAAGGAGCTATAGTCGGGAGAGACACTGTTTTTATGAAAACCAACTTAATACACATTTCTTTAATTATGATTAATTCAATTTAATCCACGATTTTTGTCAGTTAAAAGTTTGTTAGAACTAGAAGACATGGGTTCGACTCTGCTAATCTACTATACTAACATACTAACTTCGGAAGACACGTAATTATAAGAAAATATAGAAAAAAAAATAAATTGAGTTTGTAGTAAAATAAAATGTGTAGAGGGTAAGTCGTGAAAAATATTATGAATTGTGAAACGAATGAATAAAAATAAACAAAGGTTATTGTTAACATTATTCACATAAATTGTTTGTTTACGTTTATTCATTTATTTTACTACACAATTTATAGCATTTTTCACGAGCAGTCCTACCTAGACGCTTATAAATCTGTTTTAAACACTCAAATAATCTTCTTATTCACTCAAACCTTTTAAAATTTACTAACCCATTCTTTGAACGTGTCAGCCATTAAGAGCGTCGATAGTTAACTTATTGCAAAAGAAAAATCTATTTCCTTCAATTTTTTTACCAATTTAATCCAACATATCATTATAGCTGCCAGAATAAAATACGATGGTTAGGGGGGCATTTTGCTGAGTTAAATGACATATTTCTTTCTTTCTCTTTGACCTATTATCGACAAGGTTTTTAGATTTATTGTCTAGAAATGAAAACGAATGGATAGGCAAACATCAGACAGGTTGACGACTCATAAAGAGACAGACACACGGACAGACTATCAGACGAATTAACAAACAGGCAAAAGTTGAATCGACAGACGACTATTGAGTCTCTGCTGCATTTTTCTTCACTTAAATTGCGATAACCCTTATCTGGATGCATTGCGAACGGATGGACACACAAACAGTATTTTAATGTCTTTGAAAATGTTTAATATTTGTAGAAAATTAATGAACGTTGTTGTAATTATCAAAAAGTGCAGTATGGAAAACAAATTATTGGAGGAAATAATTTACAACTTCGATTTCCCGGGTGAAATCGACGTTTTAAACTATTTCCTCCAGTAAGCGTGTGTAATTTAAGTTTTTTGAAAATATTTGATTTTCAAAACATTCAAATTACGCAGACGCTTATGGTAGGAAATCGACATTTTAAATTATTTCCTCCAATAAGCGTCTTTGTAATTACCATTTTTGAAAATGCAAAAGCGAATGCGATTTTTGCGTCAAAATGTAGTTGAGGTTTATTTTGACCAATCAGCTAGATAACTCTTTACTTCTTCAATTTCCAATTGCCATTGCGCTTCCCTTTTAGATATTTGGCAACCACCAAGGGGCGCCCACAGGTTGAGAATCACTGAACTAGATTAAAGAACAAAGGCAAATTTTTGCTCAAAGGCATCTCCATGCTTTATAGATAGTGGAAGGTTTGTAATAGAATTTTAAAAAAATTTAGGGGAAAAATTAATTTTTTACTCCTCTTAATTGTTTCTGTTTATAAAAAAGGAAATTATACGCACTTTTTATAAATTTCCAACAGCTCATTAAAATAAAAATCGGTGTCATTTGCGAACGCGCGCAGCCGCGCAGGTACTATAATTGATAAAAAGTGTAAATTACATTTTTTTACAATTTAATGCTTTGTAATAAAGAAATTTTTTTAAATTCATTAATAAAGTTTTAAAACTGTTACTTTACTATGACGCTTTCTCATCGTTTACCGGCGGCGCCGTCGGCACCGCTTCCATCACTTCTAACAAACATATTAGTTAAAAGTTAGTCTTTCTTACAGAAGATAATCAATTTAAATATTTTCTATAAATTTATTTAAGGAGTTTAGGGTGGATATGAAAGGTTAAAAATATTTCGATACCTTACATAAATTGTGTTAAACGAATAAATTTTCACTCGAATTGAAACTGGGCGTAAAACATAAGAAACAGCAACGGCCAAGTAACTGGCAATCCACACTTACAGAAGTACCATTTGTTGAGTGAATGATTACAAAATACAGCGCGTGCAAGTGAAGGAAAACAAAGATACGAATGAGAGTTCAAATAAGACAAAGTATGATTATTAAAAACTCCTTTTTTTTTACTCTTATCATCAAAAATATATCGTTTGTCCAAACTTAAATCTTCAATTGATTTCACTAAAAAAACCTTTTTCCAAACGCTTACAAATAACTTTGACAGGTGTACAAAAGTAAAATGGACAAACTAAAGGACAGACTAATGGATAGAATAATGAACTGAATAACGAATTAAAGTAGGATTTTACAATATACTCTCACTACTCTAGATCCTTAGACCGTAGACCCTAGATCCGTAGTCTGAGGGTAATTTTACCTCTATTAAAAATTTTAGAGCAGAAAATTGTCTATTAGAATCATTAAAAATTTTGGATTTAGATGCTATAATTACTCTATCAAAATAAATCGAAAATGAAAAAATATGAAGAAAGTCGATTTTACAACATATGGTGTCTCTCCCAGCTCTAGCCTCTGAAGCAGTGATCTGACGGTAATTTTACTCTTATAAAAATTATAAAGCAGAAAATTGTCTATTAGATTTATTAAAAATTTTGGATTTAGATGCTATAATTACTCTATCAAAATGAATCGAAAATGAAAAAATATGAAGAAAGTGGATTTTACAACATATGGTGCCTCTCCCAGCTCTAGCCCCTTAAGCAGTGATCTGACGGTAATTTTACTCTTATAAAAATTATAAAGCAGAAAATTGTCTATTAGATTTATTAACAATTTTGGATTTAGATGCTATAATTACTCTATCAAAATGAATCGAAAATGAAAAAATATGAAGAAAGTGGATATTACAACATATGGTGCCTCTCCCAGCTCTAGCCCCTTAAGCAGTGGTCTGACGGTAATTTTACTCTTATAAAAATTATAAAGCAGAAAATTGTCTATTAGATTTATTAAAAATTTTGGATTTAGATGCTATAATTACTCTATCAAAATAAATCGAAAATGAAAAAATATGAAGAAAGTCGATTTTACAACATATGGTGTCTCTCCCAGCTCTAGCTTCTGAAGCAGTGATCTGACGGTAATTTTACTCTTATAAAAATTATAAAGCAGAAAATTGTCTATTAGATTTATTAAAAATTTTGGATTTAGATGCTATAATTACTCTATCAAAATGAATCGAAAATGAAAAAATATGAAGAAAGTGGATTTTACAACATATGGTGTCTCTCCCAGCTCTAGCCCCTTAAGCAGTGATCTGACGGTAATTTTACTCTTATAAAAATTATAAAGCAGAAAATTGTCTATTAGATTCATTAAAAATTTTGGATTTAGATGCTATAATTACTCTATCAAAATGAATCGAAAATGCAAAAATATGAAGAAAGTGGATTTTACAACATATGGTGTCTCTCCCAGCTCTAGCCTCTGAAGCAGTGATCTGACGGTAATTTTACTCTTATAAAAATTATAAAGCAGAAAATTGTCTATTAGATTTATTAAAAATTTTGGATTTAGATGCTATAATTACTCTATCAAAATGAATCGAAAATGAAAAAATATGAAGAAAGTGGATTTTACAACATATGGTGCCTCTCCCAGCTCTAGCCCCTTAAGCAGTGATCTGACGGTAATTTTACTTTTATAAAAATTATAAAGCAGAAAATTGTCTATCAGATTTATTAAAAATTTTAGATTTAGATGCTATAATTACTCTATCAAAATGAATCGAAAATGAAAAAATATGAAGAAAGTCGATTTTACAACATATGGTGTCTCTCCCAGCTCTAGCCCCTTAAGCACTGATCTGACGGTAATTTTACTCTGATAAAAATTATAAAACAGAAAATTGTCTATTAGATGCATTAAAAATATTTGCTTGAGATGCAATAATGAATGTATTAATATAAATCAGAAATCAAAAATATGATGAAAGTCGGTATTTACAACATACGGTGTTTCTTTCGACTCTAGCGCCTTAGTGAGTGGTCTGATGGTATTTTTACCTCAAATTAAAATTTTAGAGCAGAAAATTGTCTATTAGATTCGTTAAAAATAGTTTTCTTAGTTGCCCTAATCAATTTATTAAAATAGATGCCATAATTAATCTATCAAAATAAATCAAAGCTGAAAAATTATGATGAAAGTCCATTTTACAACATATAGTGTCTCTTCCGACTCTAGCTCCTTAAGAAATGATCTGACGGTAATTTTACCTCTAATAAGAATTATAGAGATTAAAATTATGTATTAGATTTATTAAAAATATTTGTTTTAGCTTTCGTATGAAGGGATGAATAAAATTAAAATAATTATTGATAAGTGAGCTTAGATGCAATTTAATAACAAAAATCTTATTTTGAAATTTTTAATACAAATCAAATTCGATTTGTTTGTTAAGTAATAAAAGAGAACAAAATTGAGTTGGACAAGAACAACTCGTACAATGAAAAACTTTTAAACCAAAGTAGTCACTGCGATATTGTCTTGAATTTTGAACAGAAAACGATGTTTGCTTGCTTTTTTCTTCTTTGTTACTTTTTATATTGCATGCAACTTTTTTCCTTTAAAAATTTTATTAAATTATTTTTTTTAAATGTAATTTGACATTTTTTTATTTAATATTTAAATCGGGAGGTTGTGACACAGTTTGTTTTTTAATTAAAAAGCAGTGAAGTGGACTTAAATGAGAGTATGATGAGGCTACGAATTAACTTACTTAAATTACTTATACAGGGTGGCCCTTATTTGTCTAGGATTTTTTTTAAATATAGTCTGTTTTCACGCCTCAAAGATAAGTATCCTTATAAAAGTTTAGCCTGATCGGAAAAATCCGTCCTGTATTGTTAGCAATTTAGAGGTAAGTTAGGAGATTGAGATAGGACAGTTTTAGTTTGACGTTATGCCGTTTGACCAAGCGGGATTCCCCTGCCCCAATCTACACCTAGTAGCATTAGCCATAACATACGGTAGAGCAGTGATTCTGTGTGCCACTTTAGTCAAAATTAAGTAAATATTTTATTATTATAAAATAAATTAAAGCAATTTTGTAAAATAATACAAAACTTAATCAGATTTTATATTATAATGATAATTTGAGTTAAAATTGTCAAGGATAATCTATTGTTATTCAACCTAATATGCTAACTGTAACTTGCATAAAATTATATTTAATGTTACTTAAAATACCATGAACTCCTAAGCAAAACTCAGGTTGAATATGCATATAAAGTAACTAAAATTATGTAGGTTGTCAAGCGGATTTTGTTTCTTTACTTCCTTTCTACAATTTCCATTTACATTCTTGTTTTAATGAATACTGAATTTTAACTATTGCGTGTTTAGGTAAATCACATTTTTTTCCATTATTATCTTATAATGCTTACTGAAATCCAGTCCATTTCAATTTAACAAACATTTCACTTTATTAAATTCAAATATACAAAAAATACTAAATTTCACTCTAAAGAAACCTCTTAAAATCTTATTTTCTACCAAACCTAAACGTTTCACATATTACTTTTTGTAAATTTAAACTCAATAAAAATAGTCGTGGTTAACATACTATAGCATTTTATTGCATTAAAAAATAACGAAATGGAGAACGTTACCTAAAATTAGTCCATTACTATGTGAATACGACTCTAGTATCTGAAGGAGTAATCTGACGGTAATTTCACTATAATAAAAATTATAAAGCTTAAAATTGTTTATTAGAGCCAACAAAAATATTTATCCTAGTTGTCATAATTAATTTATCAAATAAATTTAAAATGAAAAAATTTGAATGAAGTCGGTTTTTACAACATACGGTGTCTCTCCCGACTCTAGCTCATTAAAGAGTCGTCTGATGTTAATTTTACCTCTAATAGAAATTTTAGAGCATAAAACTATCTTTCATTTCCATTAAAAATATTTGCTCTAGATGCAATAATTAATCTATCAATATAAATCAAAACTGAAAAAATATCAATAAAGGTGGTTTTTATAACATAAAGTGTCTCTCCCTCTCTAGCTCCTTAAAAAGTGGTCTGATGGTAATTTTACCTCTAATAAAAATTTTAGAGCATAAAATTATCTTTCAGTTCCATTAAATATATTTGCTTTAGATGCGATAATTAATCTATCAATATAAATCAAAGCTGAAAAAATATGAATAAAGTCGGTTATTATAACATACGGTGTCTCTCCCGGCTCTAGCTCCTTAAAAGGTTGTCTGATGGTAATTTTACTTCTAATAAAAATTTTGGAGCATAAAATTATCTTTCAGTTCCATTAAACATATTTGCTTTAGATGCCATAATTAATCTATCAATATAAATCAAAGCTGAAAAAATATGAATAAAGTCGGTTATTATAACATACGGTGTCTCTCGTTTTTTTACTTTTTTACGAGATACTAAGTCCCCATTTCATAATAAAATTAAAATCGACTTTAATTTTTTAAAAGCTTTTCTTCAAGGTATAGGGAATTTCCATATGTTGGTTGCCATAGTTTCAATGGAACTTTAAATTTAAAGCCCACAATTTGTTGTCGCTAAGACCACAAGTTACTTGTTAAATAATTTGTTTTCACTTCACGAATGTCAAATGTTCAAAAAATACTTTTTTTTTTTTAATTTTTAGCAAAAAATAGGGAAAAAGTCAAAAAAAGCAATTATATTGTACCATATTATTTTCTATTATATTATACTTCTGTTGATTAATTATTTTAAAACTTTATAAGTATGGAAATAGTACGAATTTCCACTTCTCTATTTTTAATAACTTCATACTTTAACTAATAAAGCTTTTGAACTTATTTTATTAAATTTTAACGAGACAACGTGTAATTAAAATTTTTAAAAAAACTTACACTTTTCATTAAAATTTAATAAGCTAATTTAAAGGTTTTTAGTTAAAGTAAATTACATAAAAAGTTTAAAAATGATACAAAGTAGATATGTATTGATTAGAAATAAATAGGGAGGTATAAGCTCCTCCCATTTTCAATTACAGGTTTCAACTAACCAAATTCAATAAAAATATGAAAAAAGTAAATAGATAAAAATAGTATAAACGTTGAAGTCAAATAATTTTATTAGTTCTGAAAAGGTTAATATGATTTGGCAATAACGGAAATTAAATATGAAATTTTAAGAAAACCAACGACGTAAATATTAATTTTATAAAATAAAAAATTTGCCTTTCCTACGTTCAAAGATGATAAAGTTGTTTTCTTCTTTTTTAACTTTTTATAACTTTAAAAATAAGGTGGTTATTTGGGCGAAATTTGGGACAAATTCATTTTTACTTGGCTATAAGATAGTACATGTGAGCTCCAATTGAAAAGAAAAATTTCAAATTTTTTTTATTCAAAATGGCGGCCAATAGGACGATTGTCCCATTTTGTGGTTTTTTCCCTATAACTTGCCCGATAATTATTATTATAAAAATTTCAAAACGGCATTGTATAGCCAAAATATAGGGCTTTCGTCCTAACTAAGTCGATTTTCAAAATTGTTTTAAAATTGTCTACCTTTAAGGGGCCAAAGTAGGTCAAAATTTTGATATAGATTTTCTCAAAAACTGTTTCGAGCGTTGTTTTAATTTTTGGATATGTTATAGACAACGTAATTCTCTATCTAACTCGAAATTTTTAAAAACTTTTATAAAGCGGATTCGTAGTTATGGATTTTTGAATGTCAAAATTTCAAAAATCTATAATTTCTTTTGTAATAAAAATGAAAACTTTAAAATATATATGTGTTAATCCCATAAATATCTATTATTTGACACTATTTTCGCTTAACAAAACGCTTCCAGTTAAACCGGAAATTACAAAAATATTAAAATTTTTAGGAACACTAAAATCGTAAATTTTTTTTCTGAAGATATCGAATTAAATTTAAATTAATAAAAATACAAAATTACAAGATTTGGCGGGCGGGAAAAAGTTCTTCGTATGGCCACATCCGTTGTTTTTCAAAAAATTTCATAACTTGACTAAAACATTAGTTCAAATACCTATACCTTAAAAATGGTTACTAGACAAATATGGTCGTATAGTTCGTTGGCAGAGCGTAAAATTACATTAACAATCGAGACAATTCAATTATTTGCATACGCCACAAATACAGGACACTAGAACCAGAGTGCTTAGATGGAAACATCATATTAATGAATTACCTTTTTGCTTATATTTACATAAAAGTCTACGTACGTATAATGTAGGGGAAAGTTGGGTAAATCCGACCACCATTTTATAAATGACTATATCTCTTTTATTATAAATAAAATTATAGAAACAAATCGTGCATTACAGTCCTTGACCTATTCAATTTTTAATATTTCTACTAAATAGTCAAATTTACTTCTTATATTTTGGCAATATGCATAAATTTGGAAAATTCCAAAGTCGGGTAATACCGACCATAGGAGTATAATATATTTCTAGTAACTGTAATATGCCCAGATAGTTATTACCCGGAAAGTCGGTATTACCCTACCTTCCCCTACTCTCATCGCACCTCCATCTACTTTTATTATACTTCATGTGCAAAAATTCAAATCGCTAACTATAATTCATTTATGCAACATACAAACCATCCTTTTTAATTACGTATAAAATTAAAATCTGAGTATGTTTAAAATGTTTCACGTTTGACATAAAAAGTCAATGCTTCAACTTCTCTTATTTAATTTAAAATTTAATTACAGGTACTCTAATTAAAGTTAATACAATTTTGTATTGTAACAAAGCAATCAATTTATATTCAAGTTACAGGCAAAAAGTGATATTGAAACCATTTCTGTTTTATTCCCATTTTGTCATCTTCAATGTTTTCACTAATTATCTCTAAGTATTGGATTACGCTTGTTTTTCAGTGGAAACTACCTAAAGATTCTCTTACAGTGAAGGTAGACGTGTAAATAATTTAGTAAAAAATTTAGCCTTAAGGTACAATCCTCTATTACTTACAAAAACTATTACAAGCACAGCAAGGTATACAATATTATCTAAGCCGCATATTTTACAAGCTCTTGGTTTATTTACATTAGACGCTTTCGCTCCTGATCAGTCTACGGTTTTTCCTCAACCTTCATTGTTGATTTCTTAAAAATGTTCTAACAGAATATTTGTTTGGTGTCAATCTACATGAATGCCATTGCTCGTCACGTATTTACGAATATACAGGGGTTCACACTTTAAGAAGCTAGAGTCAGGAAAGGCGCCACATGTTGTAAAAACCAACTTAATACAAATTTTTTTATTGTAATAAAGTAAGTATGGCAACTAGAACAAATATTTGTCATGGACCTGAAAGACAATTTAATGTTCTATAATTTTTATTAGAGGTAAAATTACCTTTAGATCACTCCTTAAGGAGCTACAGTCGGGAGAGACCGTATTTTATAAAAAACCAACTTAATACAAATTTTTTTTCCTTTGATTAATTTTAATAAATTAATTATGGCAACTAAGTCAAATTTTTTTAATGGACCTGAAAGATAATTTTATGCTCTATAATTTATATTAGAGGTAAAATTACCGTCAGATCACTCTTTAAAGAGCTACAGTCGAGAGAGATCGTATTTTATGAAAACCAACTTAATATTTTTTTTTTTTCACTTTGATTAATTTTGATAAATTAATTATGGCAACTAAGTCAAATATTTTTAATTAACCTGAAAGATAATTTTATGCTCTATAATTTATATTAGAGGTAAAATTATCGTCAGATCACTTCTTAAGGAGCTACAGCCGGGAGAGACCGTATATTATGAAAACCAACTTAATATAAATTTTTTTCACTTTGATTAATTTTGATAAATTAATTATGGCAAGTAAGTCAAATATTTTTAATGGACCTGAAAGATAATTTTATGCTCTATAATTTATATTAGAGGTAAAATTATCGTCAGATCACTCCTTAAGGAGCTACAGTCGGGAGAGACGCCCTACTTTCTGAAAACCTACTTTATACACATTTATTAAAATTTAGATTAATTTTGATGAATCAATTAGTAGTTTTTTACAGCCTCTGATAAGGAATTTTTTGGATGGATTTATTGTTAAGTACTTACATAATCAATTGCTGCACGTGTCGGATAACTACATGGAAAGCATTCCATGTAAGAAACTCCAGTATTAGGTGCTGTGCATTCGCACATATGGCAAGTGCTAGGTAAAGCGGATTGAGCTACACGTTTTCCAAATACAGTAGCAAACCTTTTAACTAAATTCTTTTTATCTGCTTCTAGTTTTTTTGCGCTGAATACAGAACCTAGAATCAGAAAATAAAACTGAAAGGTATTGAAATAGACAAACTCAACGCGTCAATAGAATCCCTAACCCTTAAACGTAATATATCAGCCTATCGTTTAGAAGATATATTAAAGTTAGCCAGGAAAGCACATACATCTTTATGGAACACAAAGTGAAAATAACTCACCTTAGTAATTACATTTTTTTTTGTATGTTACTTGTGTAATATAATGTAAATAAATTACCTTAATTAAAACGAAAATAAACTTACCATTAGTTTCTAATGCCAAAGCTGTACAGAAACCTAACGTTGATTTAGGTAAACGAACTTGCTTTAATAAAGCGCTCTCTCCCTTCAAGTGCCTTACGTCTTTTTTAGTGTAGGCTTGAGTTCTATCAATTCCTGAAATAAAAAAAAATTGATTAAATAAATAATTTAAGTTTAAGTCGGCAATTCTTTCGCACTGTTTCGGTTTATTTATTTACTCCTCATCAGTGAAAAGTGAAAAGCTTATTCAGGTTGTCGTAGGTTGTAAATCTATGTCGTGCCATGGCAAGTACGGATTACCTTAGCTTTATTTTGTACGGATAAGGGCCGACTAATTTACAAATAACCATTTGTACAAACCGATCCTACAAATTATGATTCACGCCTTTATGCAAAATTGATCTCTGTTATCCAACATGTTGACAAAATTCACTCAAAAATACTCAACCTAGTTAAAACAATACTTGAGATTTATTATAAACGCAGCTAAATTATTCTAGGCTAGAAGTGCTTCGCATGTACGCGACCTTGCATTTTTTGTGCGTCATCACGCGTGGTTACAATAATTAGGTAATTTCTATGTGGTGGTGGAATAGAAAAAATTCTATTTTGTTGATTTTTCAATATCGTATTCACCTGTCTGTGTCAGATATTTATTTTTTTCAATAATGTCATGTTTTACATTGAACACAATAGAGCTCAAGTGCATTAAAAATATATTTTAGAATAGGAAATATTTAATAAAGATGCAAGTGTACTAGTACAAAGAAGTATAAGTTGTAGACAGCATTGTATATTTATTTAAATGGAAAGTTTGATATTGCTTTGAAAAATTTCGAACAATAATAAATCTTTCATAAACAACTAGCGCATATTGTATTTGAGATGAAATTTCTTCTCTAACTTTTATATGATTTAAATCTTTAGAAACCATATACGGAGTGTCTTTTCGCCTTTAGGCCCTTCTATTCTATAGCTATACCTAGCCGAACATCATTTGATGAATTTTATCAAAATAGCTCTATTTGCACTTATCAGAATACGACTTAATCACCTAAGTACATATTTGCACTAATCGCAAAGGAAATAAGATCAGTTACGATTCAATAGGTGTTATTTTAAATTATTAAATTGAAAGTGCATCAAAGCGAAAGATCAACATTATAAACTGCATTAAATGTAATATGTGCATTTGAAGGATCGTTAAATTAAATAGTAAGTTTAATTAAATTATATCGAAAATCTAACAGTTGTCTTAATACAGTATGTAGCCGAAGGCAATCAAATTAGAGTCCCAAAATATTTAATCATCTATTCAACTCCCGAAATAGGTAACATTTCATTATAGGTAAAAAAGATCAGCTCTATGAATTATTTAATAATTGAGAAAAAAAATGTTTTTGAAAGATTTAGTACATGAATTCATGTACTAAATGGTCATCTACCATTCAAATCTACTATTTAACTCAATTTCGCCAAATTTGCAGATTCGCGAGTTTACCGTTGTGAGTGTAACGTAGACGATCTAATAATACTTGTGGTGTGATTAATTACCAGGATTTTATAATAAAAACGTAATATAACTTTTTTTAAGTAACATTAATTTTCACATTAATTAATTAGTTATTACTTTTTTTGGAGTATACTAAGTCAATAAAAGACCCCAATTGTAGTTCTTGGTCGATTCAAATCGTGGTCTTTCTAGAGTTAAAGCCTTTTAATGGTAGCACCCTGTACTATAAATAAAGGAAATAGAAAATTTGTGTAATGAAAAATTTTTGAATGAAAAAAATAAATGAAAATATGTAAAAGAAGATAATTATTGATCGTTGGTTGTAGTATTTGCATAAAAATATAATTTTGCATTTTCTCTTTTAGGAGGTCTTTAAGGAGGGAGCGACTTTAAGAGTACTTGGTTTCTCAAGTATAATTAAATTTTGCGATTTTAAAATTAATAATAAACAAGCCTATTGCGTGTAATAAAAAACTTAATGAATCACGCTAATAAAAATGTAACAAAATTTATTTTATTACCCCAGTAAGTAAATTTTTATTTATCTGCCATGTAAAACGGAATTTAAAAAAAAAACTTTATTTCAACTCATATGTTTGAAATGTAAATTTTAAAGATTGTTTTAATATTTTTATTTGGATTGTTTTGTTTTACACACAGCTATGTAACTGACCGAAAAAGCTCTTAAACCATTGACCGCATGGGGTAGTAACAAACCACTAACCAGCCACGAAGCAAATCTCTGGATTTTATACGATTTTCAAATGGTTTCACCGTCCAGCCGCTTCCATGTTTTGAGTTTTATGCAATAGTCATTAAATCCCTTCGGTTGATACATAACGCTTCTACTATCACTTCCTAACAAAGACCAATTCTTTCTTTTCATACCAATTTTATCCGACCACACATTTTTTTTTAAATATTCAATTTTAACACACTCAAAAAACATTTATGTACAAACATTATCTACACCGTGTTCGCTAAAATTTAATTTTTTTAAAAGCACTTACGGGCTTCTGAGATCCGATTTAAGTAAATTTTTACATCTGAGCAGTATTTATATATCGATAACTATCGATACGATTCTTATATAAATAAATATATTCGATATATCGATAGTTATCGATTAGTTATAAATAATTATCGACAGTTATGAATAATTGTCGATATATCGAAAAGTATCGATAGATCGATAGTTATCGATTAGTTATAAATAATTTTTCGATAGTTATGAATAATTAACGATATATCGATAAGTATAACATAATGATAACTAGCGATTTCTATCAATATATCGATATACCGAATATATCTATATTTTTTTGATATCGATACTTTCGATAACTTTTTTAATAACGCCGAACGCTAATCAAGACTAGCCCTGTTTATGTCCGTGTGAAACGTTTTGAAATGAACACGAACGATTAAATAAATATTCTGTATAAAGTAATTTCGATTACTATATTACTACTATTACTACTGTATTACTACTATCGATATAACAATATACCGAATAAATATATATATTTCTTAATTTCGATTCTTTCGATAACCTTTTTGATATCGCCTAGTCCGACAAAAGACTCAAGAGCCCGGTTTACGTACCAACATTTATATATCTACGCGGTGTTCACTAAAATTTATATTTTTTTAAAGCACTTAGGGGCTTCTGAGATCCGATTGAAGTAAATTTTTACGAGTAGCATTTATATATCGATAACTATCGATACGATTCCTACATTACTAGATATATTCGATATATCGATAGCTATGGAATAGTTATAAATAATTATCGACAGTTATGAATAAATTTCCATATATCGATATATCGAAAAGTATCGATAGATTGATAGTTATTGATTAGTTCTAAATAATTATAGATAGTTAAAAATAATTAACGATATATCGTTATTAACGATATTATGTAAGTCTCAAAATAATGATAACTATCGATTTCTATCAAATATCGATATACCGAATATATCTATATTTTTTGATATCGATAACTTTTTTACTATCGCCGAACGCTACTCAAGATTAAAGAGTCCGGTTTATGTCCGTGCGAAACGTTTCGAAATGACACGAACGAAGTTTGCAGAGTTTAACTGATTTACGTAATTTTTTACATCTGAGCAGTATTTAAATACCGATAACCATCGATATAGTATAGATAAACATTGATATAACAATTCTTATATTAATAGATATATTCGGTATATCGACAGTTATCGATTAGTTATGAATAATTATCGATAGTTATGAATAATTATCATAGTTATGAATAATTGTCGATAGTTATAATTATCGATATAGTTATTATAAGTATCGATAGATAGATAGTTATCAATTAGTTATGAATAATTATCGATAGTTAATAAACAATATATCGATATATTCGATATAATGCTAAGTATCGAAATATCGATAAATATCGATATATCAATATACCGAATAAATATATATTTTTTAATATCGATACTTACGATAACTTTTTTAATATCGCCGAGTCCGACAAAAGACTCAAGAGCCCGGTTTATGTCCATGCGAAATGTTTTGAAATGAATACGAACGATTAAATAAACATTTTGTATAAAACATGCAAAAATTTGACCGATTTAAGTAATTTTTTAAATCTGAGCATGATTTATATTTAAATAAACATCGATATATCGATTCTTATATTAATAGTTGTATTCGGTATATTGTGAACCAAACGTGACAATATCGATATATTGATTAGTTATGAATCATTATACATAGTTATGTATAATTATCGATATATCGAAAAGTATCGATAGATAGATAGTTATCGATTAGTTATGAATAATTTTCGATAGTTGTTATGAATAATTAACGATTTATCGATATGTCGATTAATGTCGAAACGAATATATTTATGTATATCTTTAAAATATCGATATTTCCGATAACTTCATTAATATCTCCGAGCCCTAATCAAGACTCAAGAGCACGGTATACAGATATATTTGGTATATTGATTGGTTATAAATAACTTCCGAAAGTTATGTTATGAACAATTTACGATGTTCCGATATGTCGATAAATATCGATTTCTATCGATATATCGATAAAACGATTATATTTATATCTATTTAATATCGATACTTTTGATAACTTTTATAATATCGCCGAGCCGTACTCCAGAGCACGGTTTATAGATATATTCAGTATATTGATAGTTATAGATTAGTTATGAATAATTATCGATAGCTATGAATAATTATCAATATATCAAAAAGTATCTATCGATAGTTATCGATTAGATCTGAATAATCATCAATACTTATGAATAATAATGATAGATCGATAGTTATCGATTAGTTATGAATAATTATCTATAGTAACAAATAATTATTGATATATCGATGTATAAAAGTATCGATAGATCGATAGTTATCGATCAGTTATAAATAACTATTGATAGTTGTGAATAATTAACGATATATCAATATATTAATCAATTACTATCGATTTATCGATATACCGAATATATCTCTATGATTTTAATACGGATACTTTCTGAACTTTTTAATATCGGCGAGCCGTACTCAAGAGTCCGGTTTATGTCCGTACGAAACTTTTTGAAATGAACCCTAACGATTAAATAAACATCCTGTATAAAGTGTGTAAAACTTAAGATTAAATTTAATTATAAATCTAATGGGGTTACTCTTTTGAAGTTGTATAAATAGTAAATCATTAATTAGCTTGTTACAGACAGCGATTTTCAATAACAGAAATTGCATAAGTGGATTTAGATACGAATATATGTTTACACCTGTGCAGTTTTGCATAATGTAAACCACCGAATACATTATTTGAAATTTAAGCGTATAGCGTGTGTTTATTAGATTGGAATAAGTGATTGACGTGACGGCATTCATAACGAAAGTAACTCAACCGAATTATCTTAGCGAGTTATATAAAGGTTTCGAGTGCTTACATTTTCAAATTTATGCTAGTTGGAAAATCACATTATTTCTAAGTACTATTCTGAAAATGTATCATCTTTGATCTGAGCACTCAATTAAAACTACTAATTCGCATACGTCAAGGTAAACCATTACGTTAATAAAATTTTATAAATATTTACGTAAATACGTATATTCATACTCATTACTCGCGTACTCACATACTCACTCGCATACTCACATACTCCCCAACTTGAATACGAACGTCAATTAAATGATTTTTCAAAGAAAATTTTTTGTAGGTTTCCAAAAGAGTAAAAGCCACGTTCTTTATTTTTCCGAAATTTCTTTAGCTCTAACGACATAATCTTAATTTGATACGTACGTATTAAGCAAATTTTAATTAATTTTGCTCATCAATTAGTAACGTAGGGAATTAAATGTCCGGAAAGGACTTACATTTTCTGCGTAGATAACCTTAGAAAAGCATAATGTATTGGATAGAATCTCATGAAAGTTATCACATTTCATGAATATCAATGTACTTTTGCTTATAATTAAAATGTTTGTTTTTACATCAAATTTAACATTTGTAATTTAAAAGTGACGGTTTGATAAATTACCTTTCATTATAAATCAATTTTTAACATACACATCAATTAACCAAACTAAACAATTTTGCTAAATTCCTAACGATTTTGGGGTGCTTACTTTAAACTCTTTTTTAATTTTACTAGTCTCTTGTGTGCTAGACTGGAAATTCCAAGTCATGGCTTATTTTAGAACACTATTCAATAAAGTCGTAGCCGCCGGCAGTTGGACAGTTGAACCGATAGACGGTCGGTCAATCGAACATACGGACAGTCGAACAAATGGACAGGCGTACTGTCGGAAAGATGGACAGACTTACAGCCAGACAGTAGGAAAGATAGACAGTCAGACATATAGACAGTCAGGCACATTGACAATCGGACACATCAAAAGTCTCGGAAAAATAAACAGTTAGAAATATGGACAGTCGGGCTGATAGATAATCGGACAGATGAGCAGAAGGAAAGTCATACAGTCGGATAGTAAGTCAACGGACAGTTGGATAGTAAAACAACGGACAGTAGGACATTTAAACGCTCAGTCAATCTTAGAGACGAAGAGTCGGGCAGTCGGAAAGATGCACAGTCGTACATGGACACATAAACAGTTTTGGAAAGATAAATAGTCAGAAAGATTAACAGATGTACAGATGGGCAGATGGAAAATCATACAGTCGGATAGTAAGTCAACGGACAGTTGGATAGTAAAACAACGGACAGTAGGACATTTAAACGCTCAGTCAATCTTAGAGACGAAGAGTCGGGCAGTCGGAAAGATGCACAGTCGTACATGGACACATAAACAGTTTTGGAAAGATAAATAGTCAGAAAGATTAACAGATGTACAGATGGGCAGATGGAAAATCATACAGTCGGATAGTAAGTCAACGGACAGTTGGATAGTAAAACAACGGACAGTAGGACATTTAAAAGGTCAGTCAATCTTAGAGACGGAGAGTCGGCCAGTCGGAAAGATGGACAGTCGTACATGGACACATAAACAGTTTTGGAAAGATAAATAGTCAGAAAGATTAACAGATGTACAGATGAGCAGATGGAAAGTCATACAGTCGCATAGTAAGTCAACGGACAGTTGGATAGTAAAAAAACGGACAGTAGGACATTTAAAAGGTCAGTCAATCTTAGAGACGGAGAGTCGGTCAGTCGGAAAGATGGACAGTCGTACATGGACACATAAACAGTTTTGGAAAGATAAATAGTCAGAAAGATTAACAGATGTACAGATGGGCAGATGGAAAGTCATACAGTCGGATAGTAAGTCAACGGACAGTTGGATAGTAAAACAACGGACAGTAAGACATTTAAAAGGTCAGTCAATCTTAGAGACGGAGAGTCGGTCAGTCGGAAAGATGGACAGTCGTACATGGACACATAAACAGTTTTGGAAAGATAAATAGTCAGAAAGATTAACAGATGTACAGATGGGCAGATGGAAAGTCATACAGTCGGATAGTAAGTCAACGGACAGTTGGATAGTAAAACAACGGACAGTAGGACATTTAAAAGGTCGGTCAATCTTAGAGACGGAGAGTCGGTCAGTCGGAAAGATGGACAGTCGTACATGGACACATAAACAGTTTTGGAAAGATAAATAGTCAGAAAGATTAACAGATGTACAGATGGGCAGATGGAAAGTCATACAGTCGGATAGTAAGTCAACGGACAGTTGGATAGTAAAACAACGGACAGTAGGACATTTAAACGCTCAGTCAATCTTAGAGACGAAGAGTCGGGCAGTCGGAAAGATGCACAGTCGTACATGGACACATAAACAGTTTTGGAAAGATAAATAGTCAGAAAGATTAACAGATGTACAGATGGGCAGATGGAAAATCATACAGTCGGATAGTAAGTCAACGGACAGTTGGATAGTAAAACAACGGACAGTAGGACATTTAAAAGGTCAGTCAATCTTAGAGACGGAGAGTCGGCCAGTCGGAAAGATGGACAGTCGTACATGGACACATAAACAGTTTTGGAAAGATAAATAGTCAGAAAGATTAACAGATGTACAGATGGGCAGATGGAAAGTCATACAGTCGGATAGTAAGTCAACGGACAGTTGGATAGTAAAACAACGGACAGTAGGACATTTAAACGCTCAGTCAATCTTAGAGACGAAGAGTCGGTCAGTCGGAAAGATGGACAGTCGTACATGGACACATAAACAGTTTTGGAAAGATAAATAGTCAGAAAGATTAACAGATGTACAGATGGGCAGATGGAAAGTCATACAGTCGGATAGTAAGTCAACGGACAGTTGGATAGTAAAACAACGGACAGTAGGACATTTAAAAGGTCAGTCAATCTTAGAGACGGAGAGTCGGTCAGTCGGAAAGATGGACAGTCGTACATGGACACATAAACAGTTTTGGAAAGATAAATAGTCAGAAAGATTAACAGATGTACAGATGGGCAGATGGAAAATCATACAGTCGGATAGTAAGTCAACGGACAGTTGGATAGTAAAACAACGGACAGTAGGACATTTAAACGCTCAGTCAATCTTAGAGACGAAGAGTCGGGCAGTCGGAAAGATGCACAGTCGTACATGGACACATAAACAGTTTTGGAAAGATAAATAGTCAGAAAGATTAACAGATGTACAGATGGGCAGATGGAAAATCATACAGTCGGATAGTAAGTCAACGGACAGTTGGATAGTAAAACAACGGACAGTAGGACATTTAAAAGGTCAGTCAATCTTAGAGACGGAGAGTCGGCCAGTCGGAAAGATGGACAGTCGTACATGGACACATAAACAGTTTTGGAAAGATAAATAATCAGAAAGATTAACAGATGTACAGATGAGCAGATGGAAAGTCATACAGTCGCATAGTAAGTCAACGGACAGTTGGATAGTAAAACAACGGACAGTAGGACATTTAAACGCTCAGTCAATCTTAGAGACGGAGAGTCGGTCAGTCGGAAAGATGGACAGTCGTACATGGACACATAAACAGTTTTGGAAAGATAAATAGTCAGAAAGATTAACAGATGTACAGATGGGCAGATGGAAAGTCATACAGTCGGATAGTAAGTCAACGGACAGTTGGATAGTAAAACAACGGACAGTAGGACATTTAAACGCTCAGTCAATCTTAGAGACGAAGAGTCGGGCAGTCGGAAAGATGCACAGTCGTACATGGACACATAAACAGTTTTGGAAAGATAAATAGTCAGAAAGATTAACAGATGTACAGATGGGCAGATGGAAAATCATACAGTCGGATAGTAAGTCAACGGACAGTTGGATAGTAAAACAACGGACAGTAGGACATTTAAAAGGCCAGTCAATCTTAGAGACGGAGAGTCGGCCAGTCGGAAAGATGGACAGTCGTACATGGACACAAAAACAGTTTTGGAAAGATAAATAGTCAAAAAGATTAACAGATGTACAGATGAGCAGATGGAAAGTCATACAGTCGCATAGTAAGTCAACGGACAGTTGGATAGTAAAACAACTGACAGTAGGACATTTAAACGCTCAGTCAATCTTAGAGACGAAGAGTCGGGCAGTCGAAAAGATGGACAGTCGTACATGGACATATAAACAGTTTTGGAAAGATAAATAGTCAGAAAGATTAACAGATGTACAGATGGGCAGATGGAAAGTCATACAGTCGGATAGTAAGTCAACGGACAGTTGGATAGTAAAACAACGGACAGTAGAACATTTAAACGCTCAGTCAATCTTAGATACACAGTCGTACATGGACACATAAACAGTTTTGGAAAGATAAATCAGAAAGATTAACAGATGTACAGATAGGCAGATGGATAGTCGATAGATGGAAAGTTATACAAGCTGACAGTAAAACAACAGACAGTCGTGCAGTAAAACAACAGACAGTGGGGTAGATAGAGAGTCGAACAGTCAGACAGGTGAATAAGCGTACAGTCTGAGAGTCGAACAGACGGACAGTCAGACATATGAAGAAATATACAGACTGACAAAGTAACGTCGAGGAACATAATTTTCGTTGCACTCTGTATAAGGTTAAAAGTTGAATTTTGTGAATGTTAAATAAACAGAAGGTGTAAGAATAATTATTGTAGTTTTAATTACAATTAACCTAAACCAGTAATTAATGTATCTTGGGCAAAATTTGAAAGCCAATTTATATGGGAATTTCTAGGAGAATCACACAACAATGTCGAAGTAAGCAACAAGAGGTTGGCAAATGATCAACTTCATCCATTTGTGGGAAGGAACTTAATTAATGATATTTAGTATAAATTACAATTTAAAGCTATATTACTATAAGAGAATAATTTTGAATTTTATTTTATTTTATTGTATACTCCCTACAGCCCTACACATTATACTAAGGCTGGCTAAAATAATAAATTATACGATTAATCGAAAATCCCAGAATTTTCAAGAAAAAAAAATTTGACTTCTCCAAATGCAATAAAACCTTTTTTTTCTGTATCTTTCAAAAAATTTATTTGACCTGTATTTCAGGATTTTGCTAAATTTATTTATTGGAAAAAATATCATTTTGTTCCTTATTATCTTATCTATAAACCTCATTTTCCAAAAAAGTGGAGTCTCTATTAGATCGGAAGTTATTAAATATTTCCCAGCGCAAGTCACCCAGCGCGCTTCACATGCGGGAGCGTCAGAGATCTCAGACGCAACAATCGCTCGATTAGAAGTTCTTGCGCTCTAAAATATTTAATAACTTCTGATCTAATAGAGACTCAACTTTTTTGTAAAATGAGTTTTATAGATAAGAGAATAAGGAACAAAATTATATTTTTTCCAATTATGATATTCGATTAATCGATTTTTGATTATGCAATTGTTTGCCAGCCTTACATAATACTTTTTGAAAATGTTAATACGAGCTAAACAAATTGTTTTCACTCATTTTTACGCACAGTAGATGCGCCAAAATGATGCCATTAAGTTAAATTGCGGAGCAGGACTTCTTAAAAAATTTTAAATCGTCATTTTTGCGGTAGTGCACTTGTCGGGTGTTATTAGAATTAACTTTAACGAATATTTAAAATACAAAAGTTATGCCATTACTTTTAGGGGTGTAACTTCCCTCTTTCGAAGACTAACTTCTTCAATTAAATTAATAATTTAAAAAGTGACTATGTTGGTTGTTTGAGTGAAAGTAAAGAATATTCCTATGTTGTGTATTTGTTGAAAGGCTCCAAGCACTCATTATATCAATATTTGTTTAAACTAATTGATTATTTTATAGTCTTTTATTGTTTAGAAAAAAAGTTACGCATGAGAGATTCGCAAAAATCTATTTAAATGCAAATGATTTTGTTAAATTAACTCAAAATTTAATGAATACGAACGAAAATTTTATGGGTTTTGGGAAAGATGAGAACAAAAGTTTATTAACTATAACTTTCTTTAGTAAGTTGTAATTAGAAGAGTGGGAGGTTGTAGAAGTCATAAAGCAATTTAATTTGGAAAGATTTGTTAATTCTTCCATCTTATTTCAAAAAAAGTTTTTTCTTACAAAAAAAAGCCTGTGGCAAATATTTATAGTTAAACGGCTTTTCTATCTGAAATATAAATGTGTTCTCATTTTCCCATGGCGTTGTGTTTAAACCCAGCGGCAATACGGTATCTTTCGTGGTTTAAGAAAATGTATCTGATATGTATACTGTATTAGACAGATTCGTATGTTTTACTTAAGCATTTCAACAAGTATTTTGCAACTTTCAGAAGCGACGTGTTCAAACAACATTCAAGTAAATATTATGGCAACTTTATAATGTATGTTCAATTACTTCATAAAGTTAAATAATAATCACAGTTCAATCCCTCAGGATAAATTTAAATAATTCCATTAATTTAAGAATAGAAAGCAAATAATGTTTCGCCTTTTCAACAAAAGTCGCAAATATTAAAGTACAGTGTGTCCCCGGATGGGGTTGTCAATGGGGAAAAATTTTTATTCTTTATAAAACGTTTTGCTTCTTTTTAAACTCTCAAATAATATGCAAAAATATTAAAAATAATTTTTCAAATAAAAAAGTTTTGGTAATATTTTTTGGTAATATTCGGATTTACTTGGACTAAATGTACAAAAATTTTGAGAAAAAGCTCAATAACTTTGTTATTTGAAAATTTATTTTTAAAATTTTTGCGTATTTGGAAGTTGGAAATGAATCAAAACTTTTTATAAAGGATACTTTTTTTGCTTAAAATAAAAAATAAAAAATTTTCCCTTTTGGCAATCCTATCAGGGGACTCACTGTATAAAGCTCTCTACTCACATACTCACGTCCTATATAGTTTTACAGATTAAGATTCCTGGTAAAATGTAGATACTAAATTTGTAAAAATATACAGGGTGTTAAAATTATATTGTCAATCTGTAAAAGTTCACCATTTGAGTAAAGTTGAGTTGAGTGAAGCACCACTTTTTTTGGAACAATTTATTACGTATCTCATAATTCGACTATTTTATGAAAAGTCGGTGTCACAAACAGATTTCAAAAATCCTGATTACAGCCCTGGCATCCTGGCTCTAAAGTTGACTCTGTTTCAGTATTAAAGTGACATTATCTCCAGAACGGTTAGTGATAGGTACATTAAGGTTTTAAACTTTTTGATTCTAAATGTTGCGGGCAATTCGAATACGTAAAAATATACAGGGTGTTCTATTAAAAATACACGAGGTTGGGTTGGTATTCTTTTGTGAATCACCCTATTTACCTAATTTTTTTGTAAATGTAGGTCCAATGATCAAGTGTTATCATGCCAAAAATTAATTTTAATATCTCAAATGACTAAGGAGCAATCCTCCGTCCACATAGTAAACAGCCACCCTGTAGGTAAGTATCGAAAATAACATTTAGTTATTTAATTGTAGTTTTTCTCGAAAACGCTGTATTTTAGGGAAAAAATCCATGAATACTATTTTTCTAGAATTAAATTTTACATTAAACTACGCAATAAGTGGATCAAAAATGTGTTGGACAAAAAAGTTATTGCAGAAAAACCAATTGTTCATAACTGCCACTGCAACGTTTAATACACTTGGTTAGGTCGCATACCAAATCTTATTAAAGTTGTCAAGAGGATTTTAAAATATTCAAATACCAAAATTTTATTAAAAGTGGTCAAGGGGATTTTAAAATATTCACAAATATCAAGTGTTTTAGGGGTTCCTTTCAGTGGCTTTCCACACCCTTAAAAATCAAAATTAAGGAAAACAATCCTAATTTTAAAGAAAGAAGTTCGTTAAAATATTTTATTAAAAAATACACCTTGTAAAAACACCCTGTATAAGGAACCTGAACCTTTTGTTGGTAAATTGACATTTAATGAACCCCACAGAAAGACTCTTCTTGAAATAAATAGTGTTAACAAAATTATAATTTTTATTACCATTTAAATGTGAAGCTTTTTTAGAAAATTTGAATACAATGTTAATTTTAATTTAAATATGTAATGCCTAGGTATTTTTTTAATTAAGTCTGGAGAGCAACTGTGCTAAGTTTGGAGCTGTTCATTACTTTTCTACGTTAATATTTTGATAAAAAATTGTATTATTTAAAAATAAAAATGCAGATTATAAATTATATTTTTGGAGCGTTTTATAAAAGGTAAGACTAATTATTTTTTAATTTTATTTAAAAAAGCAATAAGCGGCTAATTTTTACACTAACAAAATTTTAATATTGTCCTTAAAAACAACATCTTGTTGCATAATTACTTTTCATAAAAAATATGTATTTAGGCATTTTAGGTATACCGGATGGCACATAGAGAAATAGCATGCGGAAACGTATTTTCAAGAATTACCTGTAGCTCCAAAATTATCAACTTTAGATCCTAAGTGTTATATACTTTTGAAAACAGCTCTTGATGGAGATTCCAAAATTAATAAAATATACAGAGCGTTCCAATTAAAAAATCATTGATGATGTCGTACATACGAAATAGACCACCCTGTATAAATTATATTTGCGTCAAAAAATGCGCAATTAAAAATCTAAATCGACGTGTCTGAGCTTATTTTCAAAATATTTTATATATATTGTCACTTTAATGCTGAAACAGTCAACTTTTGGAGCCCGATGCCTGGGCTATAATTAAGATTTTTCAATTCTGTTTTCGAAGAACGCGTAATACTATAAAAAGTTATTAGGTACTTTATGCGAATCTTTTCTCCATTTTTTAATGAATCACCTTGTATATTTTTTACATGTAAACTCCTCGTGAAATCTCGATACTAGAGCATTTATATACTACAATCTATTCAATTACTTAAATTCTTGTGTTTTATGACTTTGTAAGAGCATATTATTTAAAATGCATTAAAAATGCATCAACTGGAGAAAGCTCCACCTCCTCGATTTCTTAAGAGTTCACATGATAATATTTAGAAAAAATGTGAATTAATAGCAGATTATGTTAAATTTTGCTTGAAACGATAGAAAACTAATGAAAGTCATGTGCTCGGAATGTAATTTACATTTCCATAATAGAAACTTCTTGTAAGTACTTAAATTATTGTCTAAAGGCCCTTGAATCACTAATAGGATTTTAGCTCATCAGTTTAAAAAATTTAAAATTCCTTCATTTACTAATTCTGCCAATTAATTTTATTTGGAATAGTGATGTAAGGGGTACTATTACACTTCAAAAGTTTTTAATGACGTTCGTAGTTGAAACTTGAAGCTGCATAAACAATCTTCAAAAGAACCTATCAACTAATTACAGTATTTTCAAGAATGTAACAAAATCGACAAATAACAAAGTAGTTTTTCCTTATTAACTCTGTTGCATCAGCGACAATGTATTGAGTAGACTAATAACTAATTGGATTAGATAATAAGTTACAGTAAATGACAAACTCTCGCGTTTAACGACTCGTAATGAAGGTCACGAATCACATTTAGCGGCTCACTAGAGGTTTATTAGAAGCGAACATTATTGTACAGGGTAATTTTTTTAACTAGTGTCAACATTAGGATCAAAAGAGGGACCAAAAGAGCTTTCAAACGATACCAAACTCGACATTTTATCACATCTACGCTAAGCGTCGCGACGTTCAACTTTTTATTTTTTACAGAGATTTATTGTTTTTTTGCGGACAATTACAAAAACAAGCCAAGTGAGTAATTTTCTGCTAAAAAAACAATAGGTTCGTTTAAAAAATTAATAATTGAACGTCGCGACGCCTAGCGTCGATGTGATAAAATGTCGAGTTTAGTATCGTTTGAAAGCTCTTTTGGCCTCCTAATACTATTTTTGAGAATTTTATTTCTAAAGTAAACTATTTTCAAATCAGAGTCGAAAAACTAAAGTGCCAATTTTCAATTTAATTGCGTTATCTGTTGAAACTTGAAGTTACATAAACAATCTTCAACAGAACCTATCAATTAATCAAAGTATTTTCAATAATATAACAAAATCGACAAATAACAAAGTAGTTTTTCCTTATTAACTCTTGTGCATCAGCGACAATGTATCGAGTACACTAATAACTAATTGGATAAGTTAATAAGTTACAGTAAATGACAAACTCTCGCGTTTAACGACTCGTAATGAACGTCACGAATCACATTTAGCGACTCACTAGAGGTTTATTAGAAGCGAACATTACTATACAGGGTAATTTTTGTAAGTAGTACCAACATTAGGATCAAAAGAGGGGCCAAAAGAGCTTTCAAACGATACCAAACTCGACATTTTATCACATCGACGCTAAGCGTCGCGACGTTATACTTTTTATTTTTTACTGAGATTTATTGTTTTTTTGCAGACAATTACAAGAACAAGTCAAGTGAGTAATTTTATGCAAAAAAAACAATAGGTCCGTTTAAAAAATAATTAAATGAACATCGCGACGCCTAGCGTCGATGTGATAAAATGTCGAGTTTAGTATCGTTTGAAAGCTCTTTTGGTCTGCTAATAATATTTCTAAAAATTTTATTTCTATAGTAAACTATTTGCAAATCACAGTCGAAAAACTAAATTGGCAATTTTCAGTTTTATTGCGTTATCTCGGTAAGCGTTTTAAATTTTAAATATTTTTAAACTGATTTTTAAAACTCATATAAATATGCAACTTTTTGATATGTTAACCAATCTCGTAACTCTTACCGTTTCCGAGTTCCAAAAGTATGTAGCACTTTGTATTTAAAAACCACTGTATTTTGTCTCAGTAAAATTAGTCTATTGTTTTGTATTACGAACATAGATACTCGACAGGGAAATTGATAGAAATCTGTTATTTATTTCTTACACGATGTCGAGGAAAATGTCAAATGAGTTCGTTGCCTTCGGTAAGGCATAACAAGAAAATTAATTTATAGAGGAAAAATCCAAAGGTCCTACTAGTTGAATAATTACGAAAATTTTTATTTTTACACCTTTTGTGCATGGCGGGCGATTAAGCTTCATACATGCCTCACAGCCTCACACACTCGGTATAAGGCGCTTATAACAACTATTCATTGCTGTTTGTAATTAGCAATTTTTTGTAATTCCATTTTTCATCCCTTTGTTACAGTTTTAAAAAAGAATAATTTTCAAACACTTTTTTCTCAATTTTAATTTTGCAACGGGTATTTAAATATTAAATAAAAACACTAAGGGAGAAAAAAAGCGTTTAGAAAATATTATCTCGAACGTTTGATAATGACTGGGGGTAAATGATGTTGAATGAGGGATCGGTAAATATTTACGAGATAAACGTAATTACCCGTTTACCAATTGCTAACATTAGGAACATTTAGAGAAAAGTATGAGCTTAGATTTGTTCACAATTTGAATTGGAAAGCGTCGGCGATAAAAATTAAGTTTTCCCCTTTTTAAGATAGGGAATCGATTTAAAAAAGAACAAAATAGAAGATACGTACCGAAAATTATTTTGTTGGCTCGCTCCTTGTGAAATAGAAATTCTTCGTTCATTAAAATGTGTAGGGTGATATCGTTTTCCAACAGCAACTGGTGTAGTATGGCGTAGTCAAGCTGAAAGTAATTACAAAATAATACCGTGTATTCGCAAGGATTTAGGTCAGTTAGGTTTCTCTAGGGATTTATGTTGAACGTAGCTGCCACGCAAATATACATAGTATAACCATTCATTAACTTACGTGCGCGACATACACAACTTACTGACAACTGGTAAACTGTTTCCAAATTGCTTTTATACAATCTACGGATACAGATTTCAAAGCACCTGCCCAGCAAGAAGCGTGACCAACATTTGTTATAAACCATATTATCGGCATTACGTCAAATTTGATTTACACCAACACCAACATAACCAAACTATTCATTCATCACATAACAAAACACAAACAAAACATCTTAAAAACACACTTTTCCTAAATCTTAACACATACCTTCATGTTAGATTCGTGACAATTTGTACAAGGCAACAAAACAAACGTCTTAGAAACGCCCGGACGAAAAACTAACTTTGTAGCATAAATTATAGCACCAAAAATGTCCGAATTTCCTTTACCTATAAACAAAAATTATTACTTCACAATTACAACAAGTCTTAATAACAACTCAAATATCATAATTCATAACCACGGTCTCAATATTCAACTACTTGCCCCCTCTTAAAAAAATTATAAATTACGCCACTGACAAAACAATTAGTTCTAAAATCGCCCCCTTAAAATAGCATGTCTTTATCACAATTGCCAATTATGAAACTCCCCATGCAGTACTCAAACCCCTGTCTGAAAAAAATTATTAGCTACGTCACTGACAAAACAATTATTTTCAAAATCGCCCCTTAATATTGTCTCTCTTTATCAAAACTGCCAATTATAAAACTCCCCATACAGCATAATCAAGCCACCTTTTAAAAAAATCATTAGTTACGCCTCTGCCAAAACTCCTTCTACAGTATTAACGTCATCTTGTTAAGAAAACTATTGGTTACGCCACTGACAAAAAAATTCTTTTTAAAATCACCCACTTGCAAGGGTATCTAAGAGTTTTTCGAAGCTTAGAAAGAGTCCCTAGAACCGCCTCTAATCATTTTCCCAATTATGAAACTCCGTATCATACAGTATTAACGTACGTCATCCTCTTAAACAAATTTTTGGTTACGCCACTGACAAGACAATTATTTTTCAAATCGCCCCTTTGAAAAAGTTTCTAGAACCGCCTCTAATTATATTCCCAATTATAAAACTCCCCATACAGTATATTAACGTCTCCCTCTTATTAAAATTATTGACTTTGCCACTGATAAAACAATTTTCCTATCATATGCTGATGAAATGAAACAGGGCGGGATGGTACAGGCAATCGCTCAATTATTGAACTCGTCAGAGTCGATTTACGTCTCCCTCCAATGTAAATTATTGGCTGTGCCACTAATAATATTTTCCGATGGCTCCCTTAAAAAGATTTTTCATTCAACCCCTGTACCCCTGATTAAGACCTTGAATATCAACTCTTCAGTGTAAATTAATGTAAATAAGTATAAACTATGTTATAAACAAGAAGAAATTTTTAAATCAACCTCTGAGACTCTTAATCGTGATCCCGAATAGCGTAAGCTGTGAGAGCGATCATCCCATAATTTAACGATTTGCTATCAACTCTTTAGTGTAGATCCGCGTCTCTCTCTAATAAAAAATGTCATCTACGCTACTGATAAACTATGCTATAAACGAGAAGAAATTTTTAAATCAACCTCTGAGACTCCTAATGGTGATCCCGAATAGCGTAAGCTGTGAGAGCGATCGTCCCATTATTGAACAATTTATTATCAACTCTTCAGTGTAGATCCACATCTTTCCCGTATAAAAATGTTATCTACGCTACTGATAAACTATGCTATAAACGAGAAGAAAATTTTTAAATCAACCCCTGAGACTACTAATCGTGATTCCGAATAGCGTAAGCTGTGAGAGCGATCATCCCATAATTTAACGATTTGCTATCAACTCTATAGTGTAGATCCGCGTCTCTCTCTAATAAAAAATGTCATCTACGCTACTGATAAACTATGCTATAAACGAGAAGAAATTTTTAAATCAACCTCTGAGACTCTTAATCGTGATCCCGAATAGCGTAAGCTGTGAGAGCGATTGTCCTATTATTGAACAATTTATTATCAACTCTTCAGTGTAGATCCACATCTTTCCCGTATAAAAATGTTATCTACGCTACTGATAAACTATGCTATAAACGAGAAGAAAATTTTTAAATCAACCCCTGAGACTACTAATCGTGATTCCGAATAGCGTAAGCTGTGAGAGCGATCATCCCATAATTTAACGATTTGCTATCAACTCTATAGTGTAGATCCGCGTCTCTCTCTAATAAAAAATGTCATGTACGCTACTGATAAACTATGCTATAAACGAGAAGAAATTTTTAAATCAACCTCTGAGACTCTTAATCGTGATCCCGAATAGCGTAAGCTGTGAGAGCGATTGTCCCATTATTGAACAATTTATTATCAACTCTTCAGTGTAGATCCACATCTTTCCCGTATAAAAATGTTATCTACGCTACTGATAAACTATGCTATAAACGAGAAGAAAATTTTTAAATCAACCCCTGAGACTACTAATTGTGATTCCGAATAGCGTAAGCTGTGAGAGCGATCATCCCATAATTGAACGATTTGTGTAGATCCGCGTCTCTCTCTACTAAAAAATGTCATCTATGCTACTGATAAACTATGCTATAAACGAGAAGAAATTTTTAAATCAACCCCTGAGACTCCTAATCGTGATTCCGAATAGCGTAAGCTGTGAGAGCGATCATCCCATAATTTAACGATTTGTTAACAACTCTTTAGTGTAGATCCACATCTTTCCCGTATAACAATGTTATCTACGCTACTGATAAACTATGCTATAAACAAGAAGAAATTTTTAAATCAGCCCCTGAGACTCCTGGTCGTAATCCCGAATAGAGTAAGCTATGAGAGCGATTGTCCCATTATAGAACGATTTGCTATTAATTCTTTAGTGTAGTTCCGCGTCCCTCTCGTATAAAAAATGTAATCTACGCTACTGATAAACCATGCTATAAACGAGAAGAAATTTATAAATCAACCCCTGAGACTCCTAATCGTGATCCCGAATAGTGTAAGCTGTGAAAGCGATCGTCCCATTATTGAACGATTTGCTATTTATTCTTCAGTGTAGATCCGCATCTCTCGCGCATAAAAAATGTAATCTACGCTACTGATAAACTATATGCTATAAACAAGAAAAAATTTTTTTAATCAACCATTGAGACTCCTAATCATGATCATGAATAGCGTAAGCTGTGAGAGCGATTGTCCCATTCTTGAACGATTTGCAATCAACTCTTCATTGTAGATCTATGTCACTCCTTTTTAAAAATGTAATCTACGATACTGATAAACTTTGCTATAAACAAGAAAAAAATTTTATTCAACCCTTGAGACTCCTGATCATGATCCCTAATAGCATAAGCTGTGAAGGCGATCGTCCCATTATTGAACGGTTTGCGATCAATTCTTTGGTGTAGATCCACGTCACTCCCGTTTAAAAATGTAATCTACGCTACTGATAAACTATGCTATAAGCAAGAAAAATTTTTTATTCAACTCCTGAGCTCCTGATCAGTGATCATGATCCCGAATAGTGTAAGCACGTGAGCGATCGTCCCACCATTATTGAACCCTTTGGTATCAACTCTCTTCGCGAGATTTAGTAAATATTTTAAGATGAATTTGTGAATAATACGAATAAATCACCCTGTATGATTGTTGTGTAGTAATTTTTTTGTAAATAATAGAAGTTTTGATGATTATGCCCGGTTTAGTGATATTCAAAGTTAAATTGAATTTGATATTTGACTTGTATATTAAGATTATGAATAAACGAATTTACATACCAATTGGTATATTATCGAAGTAGGAATTAACTCTGGAATAATCTGTAAAGGTATTGCCGTTCATAGAAACGCTCCTTGGTAGATCAAACACGCCATTTCCACCAAATACAACAACGGCGTATCTGTAATCATGTAACCGCATCGTTAAAGTGTTATCTTTCTAAAGGGTGCTAGGTTATAGGTCAGTGGCCTACATGACAGAGATTTCTGTATCGATTACCTGTTTTGCGTGATGTTTAATTCTGATAATTCTTTGTGTAAGAGTTCCACTAAGTATTCTGGGCTACGTCTATTCCTAAAATCCTTATTACACGCTTTAGCTTCGATAATAAACACCACGTCACTCGATCTAGGTACTGAATTACCGTCAAAACGTATAAATTCCCCCTCAGGTACGGTAGTTCCATTCAGTAAATTACATCTGTAACATGTTTTACGTGAGTAGCATTTTTTCGTTAATAGCGGCCTAATTAATACAACAGCGACACTTACCTAACGCACGCTTCGGGAATTCTTAGTGGGGTGTTTTCCACTGCACAAAGGTTCATATAAGCAACAGCTGATGTACAAGTTTCGCTTTCAGACGAGCTACTAAGACACATATCGAGAAACGGTTTCTGAGGCACACGAGGAAAACAAGTCACAAACGGCGACACTGTGCTTACGAAAAACACTTCACACAGCGCCTGCACCTCTTCGCTAGCATTATGACTCAACTGCACTTCATTTATATTAGAATTACAACTCGAATCCAAACGCCAAGAATTTACGAAGCTGCATATGTTATTTGATTTAACTCGTCGTCCATCGGAAGTCAATAAATCATCTGAAGGCTCATTGTTCATAGTTCCCCAAAGACCGGCTGTCTTACCAAAATACCAACCTGTGAGATACCATTAAATCAAATTATCGATTTTCAATATTTGATATATTTAACTCACCAGACAACTCCAACATGCAAACGTCAAATTTCATATTACATTCTAAACTAAAACCAGCTGCACTTTGAATTGTTATAATATCTGATTCTTGATATAAATAAAGATCTCCTAATTCTAAAGGCAATCTAGTGCTTGATTTACCGTTCACATTAACCAACTAAAACGAAAATAAACACTCATTTAAAACTCGAAAACTAAATTGGTGTAATAATGAAGTGATTTAAATTGATGTAAGTGAAAATACTTATAACAATAATTAACTCTTTATTGTTCATTTATTCACTTTCCAGCTTGTTTAAAACACATGTCAATTTTCTAAAAGAAATTCATAAGTCAGACTGCCAATCAGTCAGAATTAAGTCAGTCAAACGAACCCTAAACAGTCAGTGAGTCAGCTAACTTTCTTTAAACAGATAAATAGTTATAAGGTGGATAAACAAAAGTTTTAGACGTTTTCAAATACAAGGAATCGACAAAATGCGAATTCAAAATTTTAAAGTCAAACTGCCTAACAGTCAGAAATTAAGTCGGTCAAGTGAACCTTAAGTAGTCAGCTATCTGTTTGAAACGGAAAAAATATTTCTAAGGTAACTAGTCAAATGTTTTCAACGTTATTAAATTCAAGGAACTGACAAAATGCGAATTCAAAATTTTAAAGTCAAACTGCCTAACAGTCAGAAGTTAAGTCAGTCAAACAGTCAGCTTTTTTTTTAAACACAAATAATTAAATGGTAGTTAGACATACTTTTTTTTGATCGAAACGGGGAAATTACATAATGCAAGTCTGACTTAACAGTCATAATGTCCAGATGTCATGAAGACGTATAATCAGGCATTCTTGGTGTCATTTAGTCTCAGTGAGTCATCCAGTTGGAAGTCAGAATTAAAAGAGTCAAACTTGTTTTAAAAAAATGTAGGTAATACTTACGTCGTTGACAACGTCAATGTGCACAACGGTGTTGTTGACAAGTAAGAGAAGTTCGTGTGGGTGAGCATTTTGAGCGTCATAAGAGACAGCTATTGAAAAATTGCGATCCATAAAATCTGATACGAGCAAATATGAACATTCACCACGGAAGTTATAGTAAGTACGATCGAATGTAACGTAATACTGTAAACCCGCTATCATAGCTTGAGCTAAAATGAATTAAATATTCAAATCAAAGTATTTTATATTTAATCCACAACGTACCTTTAAATGGAGGAAACCAATCGGATGGATCAGTGTATGGTTTGTAATCGTAATAGAAATTCCAAAAGTTTGTTTTAGATGAAACAAAATAATTTTGTACGTCATTAATTGCTTTATACTCCGGTATCTCCTAAGATAGAAAATTTTAAATTAATTGCCATCATAGTAAAAGATGGGATTGTTTGTGAATCGACATTTATGTCTTAAGCCAGTCCCATATTTCATAAATATTTCTTAAATATATTCATAAAAAATTTTATAAAAATTTGTCGGGATTTGAGTAAATTTACGGATTGTAGAATGTGTTGCATAAGCTGCAAAACTCCAAGGTCCCAGAAATACATTTAAATACAAAACATCTGCTACAAGACAACAAAGCAAGGCGCACGCTAGCATCAACAACCAATAGAACTCGTCTTTTCATAAAAAAATAGAACCGTTTCTATTGATGTGACATCACGTCAAAATATTTACGTCGCATAATCTCATAAATACAGTTTTTATAAAAACTTCGTAAATATAGCCGAGCGCACTGCAAAAAGCAGTTTTATCAAAATTTTTATAAATATATTTTGTGTTTTTCTTACAGTGTGATTTCGCTTTTAGTTTTTTAAATTTTTGCTACAATTATTATGATGACTTTTTAATTTTACCTGTATTTTAGGAGTTTCGTTAAATGCATGCCACGATAAAGGTAACTTTTGTTCTAAATATAATATTCCATCATTTGGTTCAAAAACAAAGTTTGTTTTGGCTTCTCTATACCTAAAAATAATTTAAGTTATTATTACATCATTTACACCTCATAACTTTATTTGTTTATAAACGTTTTGAAAAGTCTCGACTTTCTTCCGTTTATTTCGTTGATCGTTTTATAAAGTGACTTAAAAGTGTTCAAACTTCTACAGCAAATTACTGGGACATAATTTACCTATAACCAAAAATGCACCCTAAAAAAGTTATAGGCTGTCTAAGTTAGGTTAAAAAAATAAATCACTATATCTCCAAAACAAGGTGCAACTTTAAAAATATTTTTACCTCATATTGCAGAAAATTTGAAAATGGTGAATTTTCGTCCCTTGCAAATTTTCTCTAAAATGAGTAATTTTTGAGTAATTCACTGCTGAAGTTTGTGGTTTTTACGGACACCCTGTAGTGGAAAAATGCAGCTTTATGATTGATTTCCCTTTGTAATTTGTAAAGTCAAAGTGTTAAGACTTTGTAATCCCTTAACTAAAGTGATGAGTTGTATTGTTGGATAAGAGTTATGAAAAAGTATAATGGGAAAAGAGTCGAAAACATAATGTAATAATTTAATAAAGATTAAAGAAATAAAAGAAGTTGATGGCTTGCCGTTTTTATATAAAATGAGAAACAATCCCTTATATTGTTTTATTTAGAATAAAAGCTAATAAATTCATTTTCTAGCTGATTTACTACACGGATAGTGTATTACCTATATTAAAATTATCCGATTATAGTAATAATTGCCCGAGGGATGAATTTTTGCATACGCCTTCTAATAATAGTTCTAAATTAATTATGAATAGTTTTATAAATTTAGTGGTAGTTCAGTAGGATAGATATTCATTTTTTTAATTAAAATAGGGTAACATTACGAATTTGAGTGGATTGCCCAAAGGACCCTTCTACGAAACAATAAAAGAAGAATGGATGAAGAATGGGAATTTTTGGTGGTCGTTTTTGGAGGTAGGGTAGGAGGGAAGGGAGGGAAATGGTAGGGAATGAAAAAGATGAGGAGGGAACGGCTGGGGAATACATGGGGAATAAAAGGGAAAAGAGGGGAAAGGTGGGGAAAGGTAGGTAAAGGTGGGGAAAGATGCGAAAAGGTAGGGAAATATGGGAAAAGATGGGGAAAGGTAGGGGAAGTTGGGGAAAAGTGGGGGAAAATGGGGAACTAAGGAGATATATAAAAAGATGAAGAAAAAGCTCAACAAAAGAAGACGAAGAGAGTGAGAAGAGGTATATTCACGATATGTGAGTAGGTAAGACAATATTGTTTTTTAATTAAAACTTTAGACTTAAGTGCATGAAACATTAGGTAACTATTTCTACTTGAAATGTGGGTCAAATAATGCTAATGGCGTTGCATGCTTAAATACGAAGTTTGAGCCATCGTGACATTTTAACTCGTTCGTTGATAAAGCTTAAATTGATTATAAATTATTCCGACAATAAGTGGTGAAGTTACTAGTAGGTAAATTATTGAATTTGGTAGTAAATGAAATTGTGAACAATTTTATATCTTAATTTAGTCAATACACACTATGCAGAATTGCAATTAGGGTAATTGCATTAAAACTTACCTATTTTCAGCTTGTAGAGCAGTTTGTGTCATGTCGGTCAATTTAAAATGGACAATAGTTATAAACCGTTGAAGTTTATTTTCAATATCAAAATAATTGTAAAACCACTTTAACTTTTCAGACATTTCCTGCCACTTTTCTTTTAAATATTGGATCGAAGTCAAATTTTCTAGCTCCTTAAGCTCGTTTGTTATTTCGTTAATTACAGCTCGAAATTCTTTGCTAAATGGTATTAGTTTGAAATATTTTTCATTTAAAAATGTCCAAACTATATTTGTGTATTTGTAAATATTTGATATTGTGTTGTTTCCACTAATATCTTTATAAAATTTATCTACGTCGTGTGAGAAATTGGTGAATTTGTTAAAATATGGCGATTCGATAAGTTCACTTTTGCGTAAGTACATAAAGTCTGAAAAAAAATTAAAAAATAAGCAAAAATAGCGAGTTAGCAGAATCGAACCCGTCACATCTACTCATAAAAATTGAGTGTATAATGTACAGCACTGGAATATATTGTTTACGTAGACGAAGCCTACGAAAAAAATTGCTTACCTAAGAATTCTCTGCTTGCACTCCAGGCTACGCTTTCTAGATAGTGAACAATTTTAATAAAGGTAGGCTCAATGGAAGCAAGCGTTTTATTCCAGTTTTCTAATATCATTGTGTATGTTTGTTTCCAAAGGTGTTCAACATAACGAATAAAAGAAACGTGCATATCTTTAATAAAATTGTCATATTTCTCAACCAGCTGTGCAAACGCTGTTGAAATATGTTCCAGTACATCTCCTTGAAAGAGGCCATTTATAAACTCAGTCGTACTTTTATAATAACTTTTAATCTAAAAAAACCCAAATTAAAAAAACAACAATTTTCCTTTCAAACGCTCACTTTTTCGATCACCCACACAATTCCCTTTTGAATTTTTTCACCTGATTCTCCCATGACCTCCCACATTTCTTTAATAATTTTGGGAAACGATTTAACGTGATCGCTAAGTGACAATTCGTCGATAAAACGCAAAACTAAATCCACACCGTCACGCATATAAAAATCATTAGCGTTGTAAGAGGTATTTAAAAATTTCTTTAAATTTTCGATGTCATTTTCAATAAGGCGTAAGTCTCTGGAAAAAAAATAAAAAATTTAGAAACAACAAAAATATTTTCATTCCGACGTCAAAATAAACGCTTACTTCAAATCTTCTAAGAAATTGTAAATTAAAGGCTTAGCATCCTGCCAAACGTCAGCAACAGCATCTGCCGTTTCAGAACGAATATATTGTTTCCAATAGTCAGCGTTGTCTATAACGTAGTTATAAAGCTCTAAGCTTAAAGCACGTATGTTATTCTGAAAGAAATGTACATATTAACCGTTTACATTTTATAAAAAACAAAAAAGGATTTCTTTCAAGTAAAATATACAGTTTTACAGCAATAGTTTTATAAGTAAGAAAAGTGTCACTATTTTGAAGATTCTGTAGGTTTGACAGACGAGCCGAAGGTGAGTCTAACGGCTCACAAGGGAAGGAGAACAACACGGAAGATGAATACCCGAATCTACAATTTTATACTAATAGTTTTATAAGTAGTAAAAATGTCACTTTTTTGTCGAGTATGTAGGTTTGACACACGAGCCGAAGGTGAGTCTGACGACTCACAACGCAAAGGCTGTAATATTGAACACAAATACCCGAATAAAAGATATATACTAATAGTTTTATAAGTAGTAAAAGTTACACTTTTTGTCGAGTATGTAGGTTTGACAGACGAGCCAATGGTGAGTCTAACGGCTCACGAAGCAAAGGTTGCAATTACCAAAATTGCAATTGAAAAAAAAATGCAAGTTGCAATTGCAAAATTGCAATTACATACCCAAATATACAGTTCTATACTAATAGTTTTAAAGTAGATAAGAGCCACTTTTTTGTCGATTATGTAGGTTTGACAGACGAGCCGAAAGTGAGTCTCACAACTCACAAAGCAAGGGCTGTAATATAGAACACGAATACTCGAATATAAATATCTATACTAATAGTTTTATAAGTAGTAAAAGTGTCACTTTTTTGTCGAGTATGTAGGTTTGACAGACGAGCCAATGGTGAGTCTAACGGCTCACGAAGCAAAGGTTGCAATTACCAAAATTACAATTGAAAAAAAAAATGCAAGTTGCAATTGCAAAATTGCAATTACCTACCCGAATATATAGTGTTCTATACTAATAGTTTTATAAGTAGATAAGTGTCACTTTTTTGTCGATTATGTAGGTTTGACAGACGAGCCGAAGTGAGCCAAACGATTCACAATACAAAGGCTGTAATATTGAACACGAATACCCGAATATAAAGATGTATACTAATAGTTTTATAAGTAGTAAAAGTGTCACTTTTTTGTCGAGTATGTAGGTTTGACAGACGAGCCAATGGTGAGTCTAACGGCTCACGAAGCAAAGGTTGCAATTACCAAAATTACAATTGAAAAAAAAAATGCAAGTTGCAATTGCAAAATTGCAATTACCTACCCGAATATATAGTGTTCTATACTAATAGTTTTATAAGTAGATAAGTGTCACTTTTTTGTCGATTATGTAGGTTTGACAGACGAGCCGAAGTGAGCCAAACGATTCACAATGCAAAGGCTGTAATATTGAACACGAATACCCGAATATAAAGATGTATACTAATAGTTTTATAAGTAGTAAAAGTGTCACTTTTTTGTCGAGTATGTAGGTTTGACAGACGAGCCAATGGTGAGTCTAACGGCTCACGAAGCAAAGGTTGCAATTACCAAAATTACAATTGAAAAAAAAAATGCAAGTTGCAATTGCAAAATTGCAATTACCTACCCGAATATATAGTGTTCTATACTAATAGTTTTATAAGTAGATAAGTGTCACTTTTTTGTCGATTATGTAGGTTTGACAGACGAGCCGAAGTGAGCCAAACGATTCACAATGCAAAGGCTGTAATATTGAACACGAATACCCGAATATAAAGATGTATACTAATAGTTTTATAAGTAGTAAAAGTGTCACTTTTTTGTCGAGTATGTAGGTTTGACAGACGAGCCAATGGTGAGTCTAACGGCTCACGAAGCAAAGGTTGCAATTACCAAAATTACAATTGAAAAAAAAAATGCAAGTTGCAATTGCAAAATTGCAATTACCTACCCGAATATATAGTGTTCTATACTAATAGTTTTATAAGTAGATAAGTGTCACTTTTTTGTCGATTATGTAGGTTTGACAGACGAGCCGAAGTGAGCCAAACGATTCACAATGCAAAGGCTGTAATATTGAACACGAATACCCGAATATAAAGATGTATACTAATAGTTTTATAAGTAGTAAAAGTGTCACTTTTTTGTCGAGTATGTAGGTTTGACAGACGAGCCAATGGTGAGTCTAACGGCTCACGAAGCAAAGGTTGCAATTACCAAAATTACAATTGAAAAAAAAAATGCAAGTTGCAATTGCAAAATTGCAATTACCTACCCGAATATATAGTGTTCTATACTAATAGTTTTATAAGTAGATAAGTGTCACTTTTTTGTCGATTTTGTAGGTTTGACAGACGAGCCGAAGTGAGCCAAACGATTCACAATGCAAAGGCTGTAATATTGAACACGAATACCCGAATATAAAGATGTATACTAATAGTTTTATAAGTAGTAAAAGTGTCACTTTTTTGTCGAGTATGTAGGTTTGACAGACGAGCCAATGGTGAGTCTAACGGCTCACGAAGCAAAGGTTGCAATTACCAAAATTACAATTGAAAAAAAAAATGCAAGTTGCAATTGCAAAATTGCAATTACCTACCCGAATATATAGTGTTCTATACTAATAGTTTTATAAGTAGATAAGTGTCACTTTTTTGTCGATTATGTAGGTTTGACAGACGAGCCGAAGTGAGCCAAACGATTCACAATGCAAAGGCTGTAATATTGAACACGAATACCCGAATATAAAGATGTATACTAATAGTTTTATAAGTAGTAAAAGTGTCACTTTTTTGTCGAGTATGTAGGTTTGACAGACGAGCTAATGGTGAGTCTAACGGCTCACGAAGCAAAGGTTGCAATTAGTAAAATTGCAATTGAAAACAAAAATGCAATTTGCAATTGCAAAATTGCAATTACCTACCCGAATATATAGTTCTATACTAATAGTTTTATTAGTAGAAAAAGTGTCACTTTTTGGTCGATTATGTAGGTTTGACAGACGAGCCGAAGTGAGCCTAACGATTCACAACGCAAAGGCTATAGTATTGAACACGAATACCCGAATATACAGATCTATACTAATAGTTTTATAAGTAGTAAAAGTTACACTTTTTGTCGAGTATGTAGGTTTGACAGACGAGCCAATGGTAAGTCTAACGGCTCACGAAGCAAAGGTTGCAATTACCAAAATTGCAATTGAAAAAAAAATGCAAGTTGCAATTGCAAAATTGCAATTACATACCTGAATATATAGTTCTATACTAATAGTTTTATAAGTAGAAAAAGTGTCTCTTTTTTGTCAAGTATGTAGGTTTGCCAGACGAGCCGAAGTGCAAGGGCTGCAATATAGAAGATGAATACTCAAATATACAGATCTATACTAATAGTTCTATAAAGAGTAAAAGTGTCACTTTTTTGTCAAGCATGTAGGCTTGATAGATGAGGCGAAAGTGAGTCTAACAACTCACGAGACAAAGGCTGCAACATGGAAGATGAATACCCGAATTTACAGTTCTAAAGTAATAGTTTTATAAGTAGTAAAAGCCTCACTTTTTTATCGAGTATGTAGGTTTGGCAGACGAGCCAAAGGTGAGTCTAATGGCTCGTGAAGCAAAGGTTGCCCAATGGAAATTACTACCCGAATATTCAGTTCTATACTAATACTTCTTTTAAGTGGTAAAAGTGTCACTTTTTTGTCGGGTATGTAGCTTTGCCAGACGAGCCGAAGGTGAGTCTGACAACTACTGACGAGTTACCCTTGAAACAAGTACATATTCCTAGAAGTTAAAATATCGACAGCTAATATTATAGAGTTTCAAAATATTGAATAATATACAGGGTGTTCGTAAAAGCTTTTTATATTCCGGTTTAACCAGAAGTGATTTACTGTACATTACAAAAAGAGCTGTTGACTGTAAACATTTGTTTGCAAATTATTTTTAATAAAATATTTGTAATGTGGAAAACTGGAAAACAAAGTTTCTTATTTTTAGAGAAAAACATTTAAAATGAACTTAAAATGGTATATAAAATATACAAAGAATTTTATTCATGAA
The DNA here is from genome assembly GCA_963924605.1 of Malthinus seriepunctatus. Lineage (NCBI taxonomy): Eukaryota > Metazoa > Arthropoda > Insecta > Coleoptera > Cantharidae > Malthinus > Malthinus seriepunctatus. Next base: position 2,756,733 of record OZ004605.1, read on the forward strand.
TCTACTAACCATTTTAATGTCGTTTACATTGCTCTTAACCCGTGTCCACAGTAATCCTAAAGCGCAATTTATATTACACCATTAATGCCTATTTTGCATGTTGTAAATCATTCTTATGGCTCTTATACTAATTTCAGGAAACTCCAAACGAAACTAAAACCGTATTAAATAGCCAATCTTACTTTATTCAAAATAGAATTATTTATGAGTATACAATAATGTCAATAATACTAATTAACTACACTTTATAACTCAAATTATTCAAAAATCGACTTTAGCTTAGTTTGACAACAAAATCTCGCTAATCCGGATTATTTAACAGTTATCCCAACTAAGCAAAAAATTTTATTTGTTTCAAAAAGACTCTTCGGTTTTAATTTGAATTAACTAAAAAGCTATGTTAACGTACATTTTAATCCGAATTAACTGTAATTTTCCAAATTGGCTAGTGCAGTTGTAAAACAAAAAAAAATACGTGACTAACGATTTCAAATCAAAAGAATTGGAATTGTATTTGGCCTTATTATATTTTTTGACTAATAACATTTTAATGAGTATAAAAGTTTCATTCAAAAATGTACTTTTTAAGCAAAATAAGAAAAATAGATGTTTTGTAAACAACTAATTCGGTTCTAAAGAAAAATATTCTCTTATTTTCACAACTTATCTTTCAGTTACTTATTCAAAGTCGTTAATTAACATAATTGGGACTTTTGTAAAAAATAGATATAATAGAGAAAAATACGCTTAAGGAAAACATAAAAGAAATTGCTACGACAAAGGGGCGGGTGGAAAAAAGAACCAATAAAAATGAGCGGCTTAAGCTCTGATTGTATACGTTTTCCTTATTGCGTAAAAAAGCTTAGTATCTTTTGATCTAAAAATATTTTTCAAAAGTCAAAGCCCCTGGTTCAATAACGATTTACATAGCCGCTAGGTCGTTTCTACCAGTGACCTGTTTTTTTAGCAAAAAATGTTCATTAATCAACAATATATTACTTTAGTCCCAAAATTCAAAGGATTCCACTTCCAAAAAAACCTCATCCATTTTGAGAGGTTTTGCACCAGTCCTCCGAGAGGACAAAGTTTCCCATAAAAAGTGGTAAGGTTTTGTCCACCCTGTATGTGAATTTGAAACTATTGGTCAAATTTTCTTCAACTGGGAAAGCCCAGCTCCCTGGATTATGACAACTTTTGCATAAAATGATGAAAAACTTAAAAATCGTGTGTTTTTTTGTAGAATTTCTTCTCGTCAGTTCACAAATGGTCGCATCAGCTCACTGAATGGCTAATACGATTGAACGTAGTCTGAAGGAAAAATTGTAAAATTCTTTTATCTGTTTACCCGAACTACCAATTAAATAAATTCCTGTGGAAATGTAAAAAACTAATTACAATATTTTCAAGATCAGTAACAAGCTCGACAAATAATAATAAAGTTTCTCCTAATTGGTGTTTGGGAAAAATAACCCTTTGTTAAATCAAATATCGTCTGACTTCTATTTGAGTACTTCTTTTCATTTTAAATACACATGGATTATTCCATTATCTCGTTTTTAATTTTCAAAATAATGCAATCATTAAAAGTTATAAGCGAAAACAAATTAAATCTCTCAACTTCCATTCGTAGACATCCGAATAGTATAACACCGTCCATAATAGTTTTCCTAACCTACTTGTTATTTAAGATGACAGCAGAGAGACAAAGAACGCTCGTAGATCCTACAAAACCATCTTAGCCCCGACAAAGAAAGCCTCATCAAATAAAGCCTGAAAGTCCTTCAAAACAATCCCTTAGGCTCGACAGGCTGTCCCAGTAAAGGCCTGTAGGGTCTACAAACAAGATAAGCTCGTAAACCCGAGAAAGCAAGCCTGTAGGTTCGTCAAAGAAAGCCTGTAGATCCAACATAGAAAATCTACAGATGCGAAAAGCAGACTCGTAGTCGCAACAAAAGAAGTCTGCAGGTCCGACAAAACAAGCTCATGACCCAAGAAAGTAAGCCTGCAAGACTATCAAAAAATGCCTGTAGATCAAAAAAAAAATCTACAGTTGCGAAAAAATAGGTCCGACAAAACAAGCTGCTAGTAGACCCGAGAAAGAAAGCCTGTAGGTGTGTAGGTCCACCACAAAAAGTCTGTAGTCAAAAAAGAAAGTCTGCAGATACAAAAATCAAACTCGTAGTCCTACAAAAGCAAGCTGGAGGTCAGAGAAACAAGCTCGTACGGTCAAGAAAGCAAGCCTGCAGGTTCATCAAAGAAAGCTCCGACAAAGAAAGCCTGCAGATGTGAAAAGCAAGCTCGTAGTCTCAACAAAAGAAGCAGGTAGCTCTGAGAAAACACGCTCGTAGACCCAAGAAAGCAAGTCTGTAGGTCCATTAAAAAAAGCCTGTAGATCCAACAAAAAAAGTTTGTAGATGCGAAAAGCAGACTCGTAGTCGTAGCAAAAGAAAGCTTGTAGGTCCGACAAAATAAGCTGCTAGTAGACCCGAGGAAGCAAGCCTATAGGCCCATCAAACAAGTCTGTAGATACAACAAATAAAGTCTGCAGAGGCAAAAATCAGACTCGTAGTCCCAACAAAGCAAGCTGGAGGTCCGACAAAACAAGCTCGTAGACCCAAGAAAGCAAGCCTGCAAGCCTATTAAAAAATGCCTGTTTCTCCAAAAAAGACAATCTGCAGATGCGAAAAACAGACTCGTAATCCCCAAAAAAAACCTGTAGGTCCGACAAAACAAGCTGCTAATAAACCCGAGAAAGCAAGCCTATAGGCTCATCAAAAAAGTCAGTTGATCCAACAAATAAAGTCTGCAGATGCGAAAATCAGACTAGTAGTCCCAACAAAAGAGACTTGTAGGTCCGACAAACTAAGCTTGTAAACCCAAGAAAGCAAGCCTGTAGCTTCATCAAAAAAGCCGGTAGATCCGACAAAGAAAGTCTGCAGATGCGAGAAACAGACCCGTAGTTCCAACAATGGAAGCCTGTAGGTCCGAGAAAACAAGCTCGTAGACTCAAGAAAGCAAGCCTAGTAGGTCCATCAAAGAAGAATAGGTAGATCAAAAAAAAAAGTTTCTTGATGCGAAACAAAAGAGGTCTGTAGGTCTAATAAAACAAACTTGTAGACCCAAGAAAGCAAACCTGTAGGTCAATCAAAGAAAGTCTGTAGGTCAATCAAAGAAAGCCTGTAGGTCCGACAAAGAAAGTCTGTAGAACCTATAAAGCAAGCCCTTAGACAAGATAAAGAAAGCCTCTAGACCCAACTAAGCAGGCCTATAGGCCTGAAAGTTTGACTCGTCGGCCCAGCAAAGCGGGCTTGTAGACCCAAAAAAAAAGGCATATAGGCCTAAAAACGCCGCCGGACACAATAGGCCCGAATTATCACGTCCGTAGACCGTATTTCAAAAGGCTAGTTGGGAACTCTAAACTACGACTTAAAGCGCGACCTACGTCTTGATGTATTATTAACAAAAATAAGTTTATGTAGAGCTATGTTAGAAGCATGGAACCCGCGAGCTCGTGAGCACCAGTTTTAAATATTTTGCTCCTTTCTATGAGCGTTCATTTGTAACTGGTTATAAGTTCCTTCTGACAATTGAATTGGAGTGAAATTTGAATTTTATTTTTTATAAAAAATAAAAGCGTAGGGTGTTAAATAACCCTATTGTTTTTAAATTCAAGAAAATTTAAAGGAATTTAATTAATAATAAAGAATCATCAATCATATTTACATTTTACATGGTTCGAGGTAGTTAATACAAGCATGTATTAACATTTTATCCAGTCTCCATCTAGCTCTTACAAAACATTTGTCTAAAATTACACTTTTTTTCAAATTTTTGCAATTATCTCGAAAATTATGTGGTGAGCGCAAAATTATAAAGAGATAGAAATTGAAGAGGGGGAAATTTTACGAAAAGAACATATTTGCGATTTTTTTAAAATTGAATAGTTTTTTAGAAAAATATTATTGAAAGTTAACCTGTTTTGTGCGTACTGCAGTACCCATGGGTTTTTTCATATTTTTGTGATTATGTCGAAAACTTTAGTCAGCGAAAAATTATAAAGAGATAGAAATTGAAGCGAATAAAAAAACACACAATTTTTGTCTGAAATAAAAAATTGTAAATTTATTTATAAAAAAGTTACAGCCCTTGTAACTTAGAAAACGTAAAAAAGTAACAAAATAATGAAAGTTATCCTGTTTTGTGCGTACTGCAGTACCCATGGGTTTTTTCATATTTTTGTGATTATGTCGAAAACTTTAGTCAGCGAAAAATTATAAAGAGATAGAAATTGAAGCAAATAAAAAAACACACAATTTTTGTCTGAAATAAAAAATTGTAAATTTATTTATAAAAAAGTTACAGCCCTTGTAACTTAGAAAACGTAAAAAAGTAACAAAATAATGAAAGTTATCCTGTTTTGTGCGTACTGCAGTACCCATGGGTTTTTTCATATTTTTGTGATTATGTCGAAAACTTTAGTCAGCGAAAAATTATAAAGAGATAGAAATTGAAGCAAATAAAAAAACACACAATTTTTGTCTGAAATAAAAAATTGTAAATTTATTTATAAAAAAGTTACAGCCCTTGTAACTTAGAAAACGTAAAAAAGTAACAAAATAATGAAAGTTATCCTGTTTTGTGCGTACTGCAGTACCCATGGGTTTTTTCATATTTTTGTGATTATGTCGAAAACTTTAGTCAGCGAAAAATTATAAAGAGATAGAAATTGAAGCAAATAAAAAAACACACAATTTTTGTCTGAAATAAAAAATTGTAAATTTATTTATAAAAAAGTTACAGCCCTTGTAACTTAGAAAACGTAAAAAAGTAACAAAATAATGAAAGTTATCCTGTTTTGTGCGTACTGCAGTACCCATGGGTTTTTTCATATTTTTGTGATTATGTCGAAAACTTTAGTCAACGAAAAATTATAAAGAGATAGAAATTGAAGCGAATAAAAAAACACACAATTTTTGTCTGAAATAAAAAATTGTAAATTTATTTATAAAAAAGTTACAGCCCTTGTAACTTAGAAAACGTAAAAAAGTAACAAAATAATGAAAGTTATCCTGTTTTGTGCGTACTGCAGTACCCATGGGTTTTTTCATATTTTTGTGATTATGTCGAAAACTTTAGTCAGCGAAAAATTATAAAGAGATAGAAATTGAAGCGAATAAAAAAACACACAATTTTTGTCTGAAATAAAAAATTGTAAATTTATTTATAAAAAAGTTACAGCCCTTGTAACTTAGAAAACGTAAAAAAGTAACAAAATAATGAAAGTTATCCTGTTTTGTGCGTACTGCAGTACCCATGGGTTTTTTCATATTTTTGTGATTATGTCGAAAACTTTAGTCAGCGAAAAATTATAAAGAGATAGAAATTGAAGCGAATAAAAAAACACACAATTTTTGTCTGAAATAAAAAATTGTAAATTTATTTATAAAAAAGTTACAGCCCTTGTAACTTAGAAAACGTAAAAAAGTAACAAAATAATGAAAGTTATCCTGTTTTGTGCGTACTGCAGTACCCATGGGTTTTTTCATATTTTTGTGATTATGTCGAAAACTTTAGTCAGCGAAAAATTATAAAGAGATAGAAATTGAAGCGAATAAAAAAACACACAATTTTTGTCTGAAATAAAAAATTGTAAATTTATTTATAAAAAAGTTACAGCCCTTGTAACTTAGAAAACGTAAAAAAGTAACAAAATAATGAAAGTTATCCTGTTTTGTGCGTACTGCAGTACCCATGGGTTTTTTCATATTTTTGTGATTATGTCGAAAACTTTAGTCAGCGAAAAATTATAAAGAGATAGAAATTGAAGCAAATAAAAAAACACACAATTTTTGTCTGAAATAAAAAATTGTAAATTTATTTATAAAAAAGTTACAGCCCTTGTAACTTAGAAAACGTAAAAAAGTAACAAAATAATGAAAGTTATCCTGTTTTGTGCGTACTGCAGTACCCATGGGTTTTTTCATATTTTTGTGATTATGTCGAAAACTTTAGTCAACGAAAAATTATAAAGAGATAGAAATTGAAGCGAATAAAAAAACACACAATTTTTGTCTGAAATAAAAAATTGTAAATTTATTTATAAAAAAGTTACAGCCCTTGTAACTTAGAAAACGTAAAAAAGTAACAAAATAATGAAAGTTATCCTGTTTTGTGCGTACTGCAGTACCCATGGGTTTTTTCATATTTTTGTGATTATGTCGAAAACTTTAGTCAGCGAAAAATTATAAAGAGATAGAAATTGAAGCGAATAAAAAAACACACAATTTTTGTCTGAAATAAAAAATTGTAAATTTATTTATAAAAAAGTTACAGCCCTTGTAACTTAGAAAACGTAAAAAAGTAACAAAATAATGAAAGTTATCCTGTTTTGTGCGTACTGCAGTACCCATGGGTTTTTTCATATTTTTGTGATTATGTCGAAAACTTTAGTCAGCGAAAAATTATAAAGAGATAGAAATTGAAGCGAATAAAAAAACACACAATTTTTGTCTGAAATAAAAAATTGTAAATTTATTTATAAAAAAGTTACAGCCCTTGTAACTTAGGAAACGTAAAAAAGTAACAAAATAATGAAAGTTATCCTGTTTTGTGCGTACTGCAGTACCCATGGGTTTTTTTCATATTTTTGCGATTATCTCAAAAACTATGTAGTGAGCGAAAAATTATAAAGAGACAAAAATTGAAGCCAATAAAAAAATACACAATTTTTGTTTAAAGTGAAAAATTGTAAATTTATTTATAAAAAAGTTGCAGCCCTCCGAACTTAGAAAATGTAAAAATCTAACATTGACGACAACAAAGTTAAAATTTTATTTTTTTATGTATAAATTACTTCAAATTGTATCCCTCTTTTGTTTGTTTTTTTATAAAGAAACTTGCAAAAGGCATTTGCGAATTTTTTATTTATCTTACCTGTACATCTTGTTTAATCTCTGGTCTCCATCTTAATCTGGATACTATCAAGCGTGAGTGATTTAAGCGAAGGAAATAAGAAACGTCCGAAACTCGAATGTCCTCGTAATCACGCCAAATATCAAAAGAAGCACTGCGGGCGTCTGGTATCTGACCTAGTGCATGGAGACTTTGACTTCCGTCTGTAAATCATTGAGATAAACGGATTGTTATTTGTAAAAAGTTTTAAAATAATGTTACTACCTTCGGTTTTGTTAAGCTCTAATTTTAGTAATTTTTCGTAAAAGTGCAAGTAAAATTGGCCAGATGCGTTTATCTCTTTTCCATGTATGGCCGATAAATTTGCGGTATAAAGGGGAAACTTTCCATCATATTTGCTCCACAAATAAGATAATTCTCGTAAACTTTTTTTCTAAAAAAAAAGTTAAGTTATTGACGTATAGCCCAAACAAATTAGACAAAAATAAGGCTTCACTTTGTAATAAATGGCATCAAGGTGAATTTTTGATACAAACGGTAATAAACAATATGTGAAAAGTCCCCATCGATATCAGGTGAGCTTCAAAGGCTATTCGACGTCAAAGGTCACAAAAACAACCTTTTTTGTAAATATCTTGTTCTCTATTGGTTTTTCGGAAAAATGTTTTATATAAAAATTATAGAGGAGGTAATTCTCTATAAAAAAGACTATGTTCTTTTTCAAAATATTTGATAGTTTCTGAGAAAAATGTTATTATAAAAACTACTACTATAAACTCAAAAACTATTGAATATTTTGAAAAAGAGCATAATAGCTTTTTTATAGATAATTATCTCCTCTATAAATTTTTTATGAAATATTTTTCCGACGAACCAATAGAGAGCGAGATATTTACAAAAAGATAGTTTTCGTGACCTTTGACATCTAATAGCCTTTGAAATGCAAAAATTGAGCTTGATATTAATTATTCGGAAGTAAAATCTTAATTTGGTTGGGCTATATTGTAAAAAAGACGTATTTGATGTAAACCTTAAATTCGATTTCTTTATTGTCCACATCTATACGTCCTAAAGCTTCTCTTGATTGAAGTGGTAAGTAAGTACGTTTGTAATCCATCTGATGTCTAGTAAAATACCATCGACTTTTCCAACTTATTCCACCACGTGTGTCTAAGTGCAAATTTGTAGCGGGGTGTTTACCCCAAATTTTATAACTGTAATTGGAAATGAAATCTTGAGAATTGTCTTCAATTAGCCCAATTAGTTGAAGTTTTTGATCTGGATTTATGGAATAGTCAACTACCAAATTCAAATCGAGCCATCTTTTATCGCTCGTTTTATACTCCCCTAATATCGAAACGTTCTAAAAAAATGTATTTAAATTTTTTAATTAATTACGAGTTTGAAATTTTACTTTTTCGAAAGATGGATGTTTAACTTCAAGTTCCACTAACTGATGATTATTATAGGAATAAGATGGATTTTGTTTCCAGTTAAATGCCGCTTCGAGGGTTTTTCTTTTTTCGTCCCAAAGCATAGACATTTCCGATGATAACGATGAATTAGTGACATTATAAGATCCTAAAAGTGTGAAGTTTCTTCTTGGATATAACACGTTAACTTGTATTTGTTGAACTTCCGCATTTTCGTCCTAAATTTTTCTTTTAAGTAATTTTTGTTAAAATAAAAAAAACTTTTTTTACCATAGTCTTATTCAACAAATCGATATCATAGGCTAACCATACAGTTGGTGACAATTCAATTTTTGAGTGTTGTTTAAATTGTTGATCTAATACGTCATAATCGCTCCAAAATTTGACGGTGCGATTAGAATGAATTGCTGTAAGAGCTATTTGCTGCCCAGTAAACGTTGTTCGCAAATACATTTCGCCAGTCACGTTAAATCTACTTCGATTGTGCAAATGGTACACTTCTAATCGTTTCGAATCCTAACGATTTAAAAACACGAAACCATTAAAATTGCAAAAAAAATAAAAAAATTTAAAAATCGTAGACTTAAAATTGCAAAATTATTATTTTATTAAAAAATAAAGAGGGGAAGGACGAATTTTTATTTATGAAAAATGAGAAGAATTAAAATAACTAGGATACTAATGGAGTCGCAAGGATAATGGAAAGACGCTGGCCAATGGGTATGTGACCAAACTAACAATGAGCCAAGCGGACAACAGGACATAAATGCGCAAAACGTCCATTTGATTAAAGGTCTTTCAGCCAATGAGAGGTTATAGAAGAGGACATAGAAGAAGATGAAATTTCTCCTTTAGGATTGTATTTGGAGTAGTTAAGAAGAAAATAACTAAAAGTCCCCAGTGCTAGCTGGCTATATGAGTATGTCTAAGAGAGGGAAGAGATGAAAAGGTTCCATTGTTTGAATTTTCGCTTATATCTAAAAAACAGTAAGTCTTAGGGAAAAAATATTTGTAACTAAATGAAAGCTTATCAAATTTCCTACAAGATCGTTTATATACATTTTTTCTCTATTCTTTATAGTTTTTGAGATATCCACTCGCAAAAATTGCTTTACTATTTTATCTTCAACAGGTACGGAGTTTTCATACATTAACGATTTTTGTGGGTGAATATCTCCAAAATTATAAAGAATAGAAACAAAATTATCAAAATAATCTGGTACGAAATTTGATAACCTTTCTTTTTGCTAAAAACAATTTTTTCCCTCGGTTTCGTTTTTGAGATATCAGCAAAAACCCCAAAAATGGGACCTTTTCCTATCTATTCGTTATAGTTTTTGAGATATCCGCCCTCAGAAATTGTGAATGTCTGATAAGAGCGTACCAGTTGAAAATAAAATAGTGAAGGAAATTTAATGCTCTACAACTTCTTTTCTGAAGACTTTTAGTGTAAAACCAAGGGCTGAAGTGCTAGAGGCAAAAGTTTGACAAAAAACGTAAGGCAAAAATTTTTTTCATACATTGACGATTTTGCGAGCGGCTATCTCAAAAACTGAGAGGAATAGAGAAAAAATGAATAACAACAATCTTGTAGGAAATTTTATAAGCTTTCATTTTGCTAAAAATAATTTTTTTTCCCAAAAATCACCGTTTTTGAGACACCAAAACTCAAAAAACGGGACCATTTCCTATCTATTCGTTATAGTTTTTGAGATATCCGCCCCAAAAAATTGTGAATGTCTAATAAGAGCGTACCAGTTGAAAATAAAATAGTGAAGGAAATTTAATGCTCTACAACTTCTTTTCTGAAGACTTTTAGTGTAAAACCAAGGGCTGAAGTGCTAGAGGCAAAAGTTTGACAAAAAACGTAAGGCAAAAATTTTTTTCATACATTGACGATTTTGCGAGCGGCTATCTCAAAAACTGAGAGGAATAGAGAAAAAATGAATAACAACAATCTTGTAGGAAATTTTATAAGCTTTCATTTTGCTAAAAATAATTTTTTTTCCCAAAAATCACCGTTTTTGAGACACCAAAACTCAAAAAACGGGACCATTTCCTATCTATTCGTTATAGTTTTTGAGATATCCGCCCCAAAAAATTGTGAATGTCTAATAAGAGCGTACCAGTTGAAAATAAAATAGTGAAGGAAATTTAATGCTCTACAACTTCTTTTCTGAAGACTTTTAGTGTAAAACCAAGGGCTGAAGTGCTAGAGGCAAAAGTTTGACAAAAAACGTAAGGCAAAAATTTTTTTCATACATTGACGATTTTGCGAGCGGCTATCTCAAAAACTAAGAGGAATAGAGAAAAAATGAATAACAACAATCTTGTAGAAAATTTTATAAGCTTTCATTTTGCTAAAATTAATTTTTTTTCCCAAAAATCACCGTTTTTGAGACACCAAAACTCAAAAAACGGGACCATTTCCTATCTATTCGTTATAGTTTTTGAGATATCCGCCCCCAAAAATTGTGAATGTCTAATAAGAGCGTACCAGTTGAAAATAAAATAGTGAAGGAAATTTAATGCTCTACAACTTCTTTTCTGAAGACTTTTAGTGTAAAACCAAGGGCTGAAGTGCTAGAGGCAAAAGTTTGACAAAAAACGTAAGGCAAAAATTTTTTTCATACATTGACGATTTTGCGAGCGGCAAAAATCTCAAAAACTGAGAGGAATAGAGAAAAAATGAATAGGAACAATCTTGTAGAAAATGTAAAAAGCTTGCATTTTTCTAAGCGTAATTTTTTCCGTAAGACTTGCCGTTTTTGAGATATATGCAAAACCCAATAAACGGTACCTTTCCACCCCCTCCCACCCTTTACCACATAGCTAGAACCGGAAGCTTTTAGTATTTTTACCTCTTAACTATTCTAAACACATTCTTTAAAAAAAATTCCTCTCTCTTCCAACTTGTGAGTTCATTTTAAAATTTCATTTTTTGGTGGAAGTTCTAGAAAATGGAATTTTTTACATTTTTTGATATAAAATGGGCAATATCTTCCTCCAGGTTCATAGTAGACCCATTAACTTACACCCCGTTTTAATCAGCAACGAAAGGGGAATCCAAATAAGCAATAATATACTGGGTGTTCCATTTAAATTAAGCGAATTTTTGAGACTGAAATTTAGGTAGAGTTATAAACTCAAAAAATAGAAGAAATAGCGTTTTTAATTATCTAAAAAAATGGAAACTAGTGGAAAAAGTGGAAAAATGAGCAGCAACTTATTACTCGGAAGTAGAGCATTTTGTTTTTTATAAAATTAATTTTAGAATATATTTTTTGGTTGGTGGTTGAAAATTGTTTCTTTAAGAAAATTCAAGCATGTATAAAATTACCAATCAATTTACTTACAAAGAGTTTGGTGTTTTTTAAAGCGTAACTTTTGAAATTGAGCCCGTTACAAATTTTGCCAATAGCGTTTAATTATTAAACTTACTAAAAGTGATACAAACTTTTTTTCACTTATTTTATTGTTCGTAATTATCAAATATTGATGTTTAAAATCGATGCAAAGAAAAAGGAGCTTTTTCTAATAATATGAAGTGTATAGGTAGAAGTTGTCAATTTTATGTCAAAAAAATATGAGTTTAATAAGAAACTATTCTGTAAGTGACAGCAAATTAATTTACATGTCACTACCTATATTAGAATGTACTTATTAAAATATTTAAGTTAGACAATACTGATGCAACTTCAATTTGTGGTTTAAATTAACTTCCATGCGGGTAACGGTTGATAAAGGAAAGGCTTTTGGTTTGTTACAAAGAACGTTTTAAACTGTTCCGTATTAAAAAAGAAACACTTAAGCAATTTTAATCTAAAACTGATATTTTACCAGAAAAAGAGTAATTTATTTTCTTTAGCGATTACCAAAGAAAATCACAAAATTATTCATGTCCTGTAAACATGAAGACGTCAGTTGCAAGCTGACAACCCAATCTAAACAAAAGGGACTAAATTGTTTTATATTACCAATTTTGCATTATTAAACGTTTCAAATGAACAATCTCCTACCAAGTGGAAACGAGAAAAAATAAACTCCATGGCATACCGGCACACAAAGACAAACTAACAAGAAATGCATCTTTATTACTTCAAATAAGGATGCTAAGAAGTGATTGCTTTTTACGCAATGCACCTCTTGGCATCCGTTGAATGAACATCCAATACTGATATTGTATCCGCCTGCTGATCACGCTCATTTTCGTGAAAATGTCTCGTGACGGGTATTTGAATATTTCTAAAATAACGTTCAATTTGCACAACTAAATGCCTCTTTTAAAGCTATTTGATATGTTAGCGTATATGCAACTGACAAAACTATCATAAACACCTCCTTTCGAACACTTTTCAAGGAGGAGGAGGTAAAAATACTAAAAGTTCCAACTCCTAGCTATGGCTAACGGAGGGAGAGTTGGCAAGGTTCCGTTTTTGAGGTATTCGCCTATATCTAGAAAACGGTAGGTCCTAGGGAAAAAATTATACATATTAAAATGAAAGTACATAAAATTTTCTATAAGATTGTTCCTATTCCATATAGTTTTTGAAATATCAGCCCACAAATATCGCTAAGAAGACAAAAGTTAGACGAAAAACGTAAGGCAAATCTTTTTCTTACATTAACGATTTTTTCGAGCTCATATCTCAAAAACTATAAACAATAAAAAAATGAATAAAAACAATCTTATAGGAAATTTGACAAACTATCATTTAGCTAAGAATAATTTATTCCCTAAGACCCACCGTTTTGGAGATATAAGCGAAAACCCAAGAATCGGAACCTTTTCCTTTCTATTCGTTATAATTTTGGAAGTATCCATCCGCAAAAATCATTAATGGATGAAAAATCTATAGCAATTTAAGATAAAATAGTAAAGGAAATTTAAGGCTTTATAACTTCTTTTCTGAAGATTTTTAGCTATAAAACGAAGGACTGGGGTCCTAGAGGCAAAAGTTTGACGAAAAACGTGAGTCAAAATGTTTTTCTTACATTGGCGATTTTTGCGGATGGATATCTCAAAAACTATAAGCAATGGAGAAAAAATGAATAAAATCAATCTTATAGAAGATTTGATAAGCTTTCATTTAGCTAAGAATAATTTATTCCCTAAGACCCAAAGTTTTTGATATACAAGCAAAAACCGCAAAATCGGGACCTTCTGGTTTCTATTCGTTATAGTTTTTGAAGTATCCGTCCGCAAAAATCATTAATGGATGAAAAATCTATAGCAATTTAAGATAAAATAGTAAAGGAACTTTAAGGCTTTATAACTTCTTTTCTGAAGATTTTTAGCTGTAAAACGAAGGACTGGGGTCCTAGAGGCAAAAGTTGACGAAAAACGTGAGTCAAAATGTTTTTCTTACATTGGCGATTTTTGCGGGTGGATATCTCAAAAACTATAAGCAATGGAGAAAAAATGAATAAAATCAATCTTATAGAAGATTTGATAAGATTTCCCTTAGCTAAGAATAATTTATTCCCTAAGACCCAACGTTTTTGATATACAAGCAAAAACCTCAAAATCGGGACCTTTTGGTGTCTATTCGTTATAGTTTTTGAAGTATCCGTCCGCAAAAATCATTAATGGATGAAAACTCTATAGCAATTTAAGATAAAGTAGTAAAGGAAATTTAATGCTTTATAACTTCTTTTCTGCAGATTTTTAGCTGTAAAAAGAAGGACTGGGGTCCTAGAGGTAAAAGTTTGACGTAGGGTAAAAAATTTTGTATACGATTTTTGCGAGCGGATATTTCAAAAACTATAATAATAGAGAAAAAATAAATAGAACTAATCTTGTAGGAAATTTGATAAGCTTTCATTTAGCTAAGAATAATTTTTACCCTAAGAGTCACTGTTTTTTAGATATAAGCAAAAACCCAAACAATGGTAATGAAAATTTTTTTTTCATACGTTGACGATTTTTGCGGACGGACATCTCAAAAACTATCAGCAATAGAAAACAATGAATAAGCAATATTATAGGAAATTTGATAACCTTTCATTTAGTTAAGAATAATTTTTTCTCTAGGGCTCACCGTTTTTGAGATATAAGCAGGCAAACGTACAGATAACCTAAAAATGAGTGATAGAAGACAGACAGGCTACCACGTGAGTGCTCGATGATGAACCAACTATTAAGTGAGAGACAGATCAAGCAAGCATTTCTAAAATTGTTCTGTGAATGATTGGACTGAAATTGGAGCAAAAGGTCTTTTGGCGTAATTTTCCTCGTTAAAGTTTATTGATTTTTAACTAAAAGTTTGTGAAAAAGAGAAATAGCGTTGATTAAGTGGTGTTAGAAAAAGAAAGAAATGTTAAAACTATTTGAAACTAAGAGTTCAAACTTGTGTTTTAGACGTAAACGCAACTGTGATTTGATTTAAAAGAACGTGACAACAATTTCAAAATACGTTTATTGTTTGAAAAAAAGTTTAAATTAGTAATAATTCACGTCTTTTCGGATTAGAGAAAAATTGCAATCTGCCACGAACTAAAGCGTGCTTATGAGTTGTGTCCAGTGTTGGTTTGTTTTTCTCAATTTGCTCATGATTCAAACGCTCGAATAGATGGTATAACACGGCTCACATTCATCACTTGGGATATGGACCTAAAGTTTAAATCAATAGCGCGGGGCTTGTGTGTGAGATAGACATAGCAATATTGAATGATGAGATCAAAAATCTAAAAAAAAGGGAAATTAAAGAAGTTTTTGAGGGTTGAGCGTTTGTTTTGGGCGTTTTTGTTGGGCTTTGGAAGTTAATTTTTAAGGGTTGGTGATTGAAAATTTAATGTAGTTGTTTTAATTAGCGTTTAAATGTTTATAAAAGGCGTCGCTTTTGCATCAAACATAAATTTGCATAAATCTTATTGGACAGCTAGTTAATGTAGTTTAAATATGGGAATAACCGACTTGCGCGTATCAATTTTTGTGGATAAGTTGGAAATTTTAAATTGGAACGTAAAAGTGTTAAAAGTATTGTTTTTAGAAAAATAGTTAGGGGTGAAAAGAGTTACTGTTTTCTTATAGATTAGGTTGGATTTTTATAGAAGTTGCTGATTTATTTGATGCACCCACCACAGTCGGTGTGTTAGATCCGTCCCTTAGCGCTCCGTATTCGTATCCGTGAACGTAGGTCACGCCGACGGGGACCAACTTGTGCTCTAACTCCACATGGATTGTATCCTTATCGAATCCTGCTCTTGACAACGACACACAATTATATCTTCCTTCTAAGATTTTTTCTTCTAAGTAATTAACTATCGCCGATCCCGTACTTTTATTAGGTCTCTCCTGAAAAAATTAGAATTTGCAATTATTTTTTTTTCTTTGCGCAAACATTTTCAAAATTGCTACCAGCTAGTTATAAGTTCAGTTGGAAAATACCACTATAATCCCTTGAGATCCTGATAAAACCCATTCTTATCCTTGCCAAGCAATATAGATGAACTTAAGAATTATACGTACTTTAAGTGAGATATCTTTTAAGTTTGCAAAACGAAACATTTTTTTTACTTTAAAATTGTTAAAAATATATTTTCTTTTTACAAACAAAAATAATCCATGCTCAAATATAAACTAAAGTTTTCCTACTATGTACAAAGTGGCGCCAAATTTAATACGAAAAAAAGTCTGAGGCGACTACAGGGTCTTCTACAGACTTCATAGGTATAAGTTGCATATTTTGATCAGCGTTAAAAATCACGTTGGAAAATTTCAAAATTCAAAATGGTTACCGAGATAACGCAAAGAAACAAAAAACTTGAAATTTAGTTTTTCGACTGTAGTTTGAAAATGGTTTACTTTAGCAAAAAAATTTTGGGAATAATTTTCAGAAGGTCAAAAGACCTATCAAACGATACTAAACTCGACATTTTATCACATAGACGTTTAGCGTCGCAACGTTGTACTTTGAGTTAGACGTCGCGACGTGATAGCGTGACATATGATAAAATGTCGAGTTTAGTCTCATTTGATAGCTCTTTTGAACCCCTAAAAAATTCTCCCGAGAATTTTTTTTATAAAGTAAACCATTTTCGAACTACAGTCGATAAACTAAATCGTCAATTTATTTTGATAACCTTTAAGAATCCGTTTAGACAATTCTAAATGGTCCCCAGGATAACGCAAAAAACTGAAAATTTAAAATTTAGTTTTTCGACTATAGTTTGAAAATGGTTTACTTTAGCAAAAAAATTTTGGGAATAATTTACAGGAGGTTAAAAGACCTATCAAACGATACTAAACTCGACATTTTATCACAGAGACGCTTAGCGTCGCCACGTTGTACTTTGAGTTAGTCGTCGCGACGTGATAGCGTGACATCTGATAAAATGTCAAGTTTAGTATCATTTGATAGCTCTTTTGAACCTCTAAAAAAATTTCCAGAGATTTTTTTTTTAAAGTGAACCAATTTAAAACTACAGTCGATAAACTATATTGCCAATTTCCAGTTTTTTACGTTATCTCGGCAAGCGTTTTGATATTTGATGTTAATCGATTTTTTCTTTAGTCACAACTACTAACACGTAGCGAGTAACTATAACTAGCTATGACGTTAGGTTTTAGTGCAATCAGAAGTGGGATACTTACAGAATAATTGTAATCAACTTGCGCGTTATGTGTTGTAGCTAGTGGTAATATAACTTTAATTACACCAACTGTATCTTTTTCCAAAACGGATACTCCCGTTGTGGTTGTACTTAGCGAATCAATAACTGCTGTCTTATTGGGCCACATTAATTGAATGTAGCGATTACGAACAATTCTAAAAGTTAAATTTTAAACTTTTGTTTAATTTTTGATTGTTGACGTACCCAGAAGTTTCAGTTTTAAAGCGACTCGCTATGTATTTGAATTTTTGAAAGGGTGTAGTAACGTTGAATGTCCCATTCATATTTGCGAATTGTTGAAAATCGACTTGAGCTTCTACTACAGAACGGCTTGCTGGATAATATAGTTCACACCTGTGTTCAGATAGATTTAGAGACACAAGTTGTTAATTATGTCGGATATATTCTGTTTGCTTACGTCACATTGTGGTGAGTTTCAGAACCCTTGTAGTTCACGTTTGCGTTAAGTGTGTCCTGGTTGTTAAACTTGGGTGTCTTGAGTTTATATTGTACGTATGCGGTGTTACTTAAACGCTTCCAATCTATATAGTTGCCGTAATGTTTTTCCATCAAATCAACATCAACACTTCCGGTGAAACGATCAATATTTATGTAGGAAATCTAAAATTTTTGAAGGGTAAAAAAAATTGTTTTCTCAGTTCCAACTTACGTTTCCTGAAGAACCATAGTTAAGGGCGGAATTTTTTGTGCTGTATTTAATTAAGTAGTCGATTTTATCAAAACGCTTACTACTGTAAAGTTTACCATCAATTTTATATACTTCAGTACTTGGCATTTTTAAATTAGCTTCTACATCAATTTTCTGCATACTAGGCATAAGAAGTTTTAAATCACCATTACCACTAAAATAAAAACAAAAACCAATACATTTTAACTTAAACAAAAAAAAAACTTTTTTCCTTACGTCCAAACTCCATTTAAATCAACGTCGCCTCCAAAATTAAAATTACTAAAAGTCTGATTTGGATTTAAATAAAATAATTTAACGCTGGTCCGCTTTGTTTCTGTAGGATTTTCAAAATTGGTCGCTAATTTAACGACCATATTCTCCATTTGTATCCAACACCACTCGGCGTCTAATTTACCCTTTGAATGACTCGTTTGGTAAACGAAATTCACGTTGCGTTCTTCTTGAGACTTCCTACATAAACAAACTTTTGTTACTTTTAAATTAATTTAAATTATTAGCTAAATTAAAAAAAAGGGTTGAAGATCAGGGGATGTTCTAATTGTGATATACATCGCGTATAAAATTCATTTTACGCTTTAAAAAGGTTTAAGTACTTTTAACTTGTTAGGTCTTCATTATATGAGTTGTTAACAAGTTTGAAGTACTTACGGTAAAAAATCTTTCAATTCAACACGATAAATAAATAATATCGCTTACTTAATACTTTATAACCATTAAAACTTAAAAAAAAAACGGATGTTGCCATACCGGCAACTTTCTTATGCGTACTATTCCCATTACCGGTTAAACCGGAAGTAAAGTGTTGGGTGTCTCTGACTACGAATCTCGAATAAAAATTCAAAATGGCTAATCCAAGATGGGGCAAACGTCCGCCATATTAAATCCACTATGCTCAGTCATCATGCATGTCCCTTAACAAAGGGGTAAAGTGTTGGCACAAGAAATTTTAAAACTGATCAAAGAGAAATTATTCAAAATGGCTGATTTCAAATGGCTACCAACGTCCAAAAACCTTCCGTCATATTAGATCCACTGTGCTCAGTTAGTAATTTTTACTTAATGTACGTAATTATCTAAACAAAAGGGTGAAGTGTTGGCGCAAGAAATTTTAAAACTGATCAAAGAGAAATTATTCAAAATGGCTGATTTCAAATGGCTACCAACGTCCAGAAACCTTCCGTCATATTAGATCCACTGTGCTCAGTTAGTAATTTTTACTTAATGTACGTAATTATCTAAACAAAGGGGTGAAGTGTTGGCGCAAGAAATTTTAAAACTGATCAAAGAGAAATTATTCAAAATGACTGATTTCAAATGGCTACCAACGTTAAGAAAACTTCCGTCATATTAGATCCACTGTGCTCAGTTAGTAATTTTTACTTAATGTACGTAATTATCTAAACAAAGGGGTGAAGTGTTGGCGCAAGAAATTTTAAAACTGATCAAAGAGAAATTATTCAAAATGGCTGATTTCAAATGGCTACCAACGTCCAGAAACCTTCCGTCATATTAGATCCACTGTGCTCAGTTAGTAATTTTTACTTAATGTACGTAATTATCTAAACAAAGGGGTGAAGTGTTGGCGCAAAAAATTTTAAAACTGATCAAAGAGAAATTATTCAAAATGGCTGATTTAAAATGGTGACCATGGTCAAAAAACTTCCGCCATATTAGATCCACTATACTCAGTGAGTAATTTTTACTTCATGTTCGTAATTATAGAAACAAAGGGGTGAAGTGTTGGCACAAGAAATTTTAAAACTGATCAAAGAGAAATTATTCAAAATGGCTGATTTCAAATGGCTACCAACGTCAAGAAAACATCCGTCATATTAGATCCACTGGGCTCAGTTAGTAATTTTTACTTAATGTACGTAATTATCTAAACAAAGGGGTGAAGTTTTGGCGCAAGAAATTTTAAAACTGATCAAAAAGAAATTATTCAAAATGGCTGATTTAAAATGGCTACCAACGTCAAGAAAACTTCCGCCATTTAAATCCACTATACTCAGTCTGTAATTTTTACTTGATGCACGTAATTAGCAAAAGAAGGGAGTGAGGTGTTAAGTTCCCATAATAAATAAACTGTAATATTAAATTATGGGCCTGAAAGGCCCGGTTCAATTAGTGTATTAGTAAAATATAACTTACGTAAATTCTAGTTGAAATTGCGGATTTTCTAAATTCTGAAAAGGAGTTTGTGCTTGAACAGCTACGCTCTTCTTAATATCTTGGTTTAATAATTGAGCGTCTATTATAAATGAAGTGTAACGTTTATTAGAAGTGCTTATCTGTAAGATATATAGAATAGTTAATTTGTAATTAAAATTAATTTTTAGGTTACGTTTAAGTGTACGTCTAATTCGTGTGGACGTTTTGAACTTGTAAGAGTTTCCAAATGAATAAATTTTTGCCCCTGACTTAGTTTAGTCAGCAGAGCGTGACCAGTAGACTGGGGTTGTAACTCGTACTGTATATGAAAAGGATATCCACCATCTTTAGGATCAATTTGAATATTGACTTTGACAGGCAAATCATCTTGAGATAGTTCCACTTCACCAGTAACGGTATACACTTTATCGTTTATTTTCAGTTTTCCTTCTATGCTACGTGTATTTGATGAAAGATTCAATAACGTACACTCTAAGACCATGTTTTTTCTGTAATAAATGCAACAAAATAAATAAAAATAAACTTTTCTTTTAATAAAATCTTTTGTCAATCACTGACCTATAACTTCTCATACGACATTATACGAGGGGGACTACAAAAATTATCTATTAAGCTGTGAGAGAAACAATTTACAGAGCTAACCCCAATTATGAATTACCTAGGGAATTATTTTAAAATAAAATATTGGTTAAAACAATTCCGATTGTGTTTTGCATCCATTGGAGATCATCCAAAAAGTGGAAGAGCTGTAAACGCTTTAAACACACGCTCATGACCAATTTTTTTTTAGAGTCAGAGGGCAGTCAGGAAGAGCTTCAGGAATCAGCCACAGTCCAACCCATTCTTTGTCAGTCGAGATGTGGCTCAGTCTGACTTCTGACGGTAATAACTAATAAGTTGGCACAAGACTGGTTATAGGATGAAGTTTTTTTTCAGCAAAACGTAATATTGAACAAAATTACCTCTGTCGTTGAAATTCCGAAACTATCCAACTGTGTAACTCGTTATCCTTAATGGTTGCATTAGCTTTAAAATTGATTGGATGTAGTATGGCGTGCATATTTGCAATTCCATTTCGATTGGAAAATGCAAGTGAAGTACCAATATCGGCTTTTTCTAAACCCCTTATAGGTGTTTGTAGATTTAGGCTCGCTTTGAAATTAATTAAATTTTTATATTTCCATACAGTAACAATATCGAACTGAAAAAAAAAATTCCCATTAATTAAATGACTAATGAACTGTTTTAAATTTGAGCAAACTTGTGCAGTTATGTATTTCAATCAAAAATCAATTTCAAAATTAATCAACCAATACAAGTTCTCTGCGATTTAATGCAAAATTTGCCCACTTGAGCGTTAATTTGTACTTCAACCGTTATTTAATATTAGTTATAAATCAAATTTAAAAATCTCTACTAATAAGTTATAAAATTCCCTAAAAATTACTCAAAATTTTATAAAAAACAGTTGTGGCCTTAACGAATAATTGGCCACCCTCAAACCTAAATGATTTAACAGACTACTTCTTTTGAGTACGGTTTGCCAAACTGTCATTCGATCTGCAACTGAGAAAAGATTTTCTCTTTTTTAGACTTCAATTGAATTTGCTTGTGAAAATCACCCAAGCAAAAACAACCTGTATAATACAAAAGAAACACCGTTTTCTTTAACTTTTTCTTCCCTTTTTATTTATCGCAGGCACTGAATAAAAATAAATCAAAATTTCCAACCTTTTGGCCTTTTTAGCCCCTAAAATGTTAATTTCAAAGAAAGCGGCTCTTTTTCAGTGAGTCGTTCTGTCGATCTATCGGTAAGAGTTACGAGATTGGTTGCTTAAGTGAAAAGTTGCATATTGTGATGAGCTTTAAAAATCCGTTTCGAAATTTTAAAAATTCAAAATAGTTACCGAGATAACGCAAAAAAACTGAAATATGGAAATTTAGTTTTTCGACTTTTGCTTAAAAATGAATTTCTTTAGAAAAAAATTCTAAAGAAAAATTGTTAGGAGGTCAAAAAACCTATCAAACGATACTAAACTCGACATTTTATCACATAGACGCTTAGTGTCGCGACGTTTAACTTAAAGTTAATCGTCGCGACGTAATAACGTGACATGTGATAAAATGTCGAGTTTAGTATCATTTCATAGCTCTTTTGACCCCCTAAAAAATGTACCCAAAATTTTTTTTTTTACGTAAACCATTTTCAAACTACAATCGATAAACAAGAATGCTAATTTTCAATTTTTTTGCGTTATCTCGGCAAGCATTTTGATATTGGATGTTAATACATTTTTTCTCTAGCCACAACTACTAACACGTAGGGAGTAACTTTAACTAGCTGTGACTTCACGTATTTAGTACAATCAGAAGTGGGATACACTTCTGGATTCTTAAGGTCTAGTCTCTTTAACTATCTATATGCTAATCTACACTTCGATTTGTGTATCTAGTAAAGCAGCTCGTTTGTCTCAAGTGAACGTCTCAAGCGTCCATTTCTGTTCCCCTATGTTCAATAACCTTGTTCTCACCCTGTATAAAATATGATGATTGTTTAAATTATTTAGTGTTTGATAAATAAATCTTGTAGTTTTCAATTGAGATTTTTTCTCCAGGTTAACAAAATTCATCACAAGTCAAGCGTGCCGCAGTTTAGCCGTAGAGTAATAAATTTAGAACAGCTACAAGCTGTGAGTGTATCACTAATTAATCAACTAAATTACACTTTTTTCCGAAATTAATTTACAAATATCAATTTTTTTTTCTTGCATTAAAATATGAACATAAATTAAGGAGTTTAATCAAAAAAAAATTTTAGTTTTAAAATTTGATAAAATTTTAAATAACTTTTGAAAGATTAATTAACAGCCACAAAAGGTTGACTAAATTTAATTTTTTTTTAATGTAGAACTTAATTGTTCATTTTTTTTTATAAAATATTAATTACTTAGCTCTTTGTTTTTTTAATTTTCAAAGGTAAAATACTCTTAAATTGCACTTTTATAATTAATAAATTTTCCATCTTACACCCCATGTTAATTTAAGAATTAATTTAATAAACAATGTCGATTCTATTTAAAAAAAATTGAAAAAACTTATTTGACAGCTTTTCAACTTATGGGAGGAAATTGCGTGGCGCCCTTATATTTTTATCACAACACCTACGTTAATCGCTTTGAACTAATTGTTTAGTTTAATTTTAAAAAAAATTTAATGGATTTTCGCTTCCCTAAATTGAATAGTTTTTACCCGACGTCCATATTTTTACTAGTTCTCGAGATACAAAAGGGTATTCGTTGTGGTTTTGTGTTGTGTATTATGGTTAGTGTTAGTTTTTATACTTACTTTACTTGGTTTATTACGAAGCATGTCAAAGTGTAATTCGATTTTGTTTTCTATGTCTGAAAAATCTTTCTTTAAAATTAGTTTAGCTGGAGGTATGGTTATGAAAGGTGAGACCACGTGCATTGAAATGTTGGTATCCAGTAATCCATCGTCTAGCTGCAAATCAATAAAAATAAATAAATTTCCAAGGCTTAATTATTATTTTATATTTTGTAGCCGTTGGTTATAACAGAAAAGGCGGTATATATCGCGATTTTTGGTAGACTCAGATAAAATATGTAAATATGTGCGCATACATTTAAATAACTTGAGCATATCAAATTGTGTGGATAAACCCGCGAAGTGGATTGTTTTTATTGTGATAAAATACCTTATTTTTATCAATAACGCATTGTCAACTATTTTATAAACTCTCAACCGCCAGATTTTGTTTAAACAAAGGCTCTAACCTATTTTAAATTACCCCATTTTAAGAACGTACCTTAACACGGGCATCCGTTGATATATTACTCCTATTTGTAGCCAGTGCAAAATTGAACTTGTAAACATTCCCGTCCATCTCAAATATAGAGTTGAGGTCTAACTGAGGAAAACTCTTCAATGGTGTATGAAAATGAATAGCTACATTGTGAGCTACTTCTTCAGGTCTATCACCTTTCACATGATAATATGCCGAACTTCCAGTCTACAAATAAAATAAAAATACCTTATACTATAGTTTGCTTCCTTAAATATACAGGGTGTTTGCTTTAAAATAACATTTATGTAATTTTAAATAAACGATAGCTAGTTCACATATAGGTACTACAGCACGACGCTAAAACGTTGGCCTATTAACGATATACCGATACAGTATTACCAAAGAAGTAGAAATACCATGCGGGATTAAGCTTTACGAGACACTTTCACTCTCTGTACTTTATCATTGCCTTCCAAGGGGTGGCACCTTAGGTAAGATATGAATTAAAAATTTTTATTTCATCAAAACGGAGGATTCTTGGAGAGCATTCTGCGATGTAGTCTCTACATGTGAGCCAAAGCTGAATGCTTTTAAAAAATTAAGCTTTACGAGACACTTTCACTCTCTGTACTTTATCATTGCCTTCCAAGGGGTAGCACCTTAGGTAAGATATGAATTAAAAATTTTTATTTCATCGAAACGGAGGATTCTTGGTGAGCATTCTGCGATGTAGTCTCTACATGAGAGCCAAAGCTGAATGCTTTTAAAAAATTAAGCTTTACGAGACACTTTCACTCTCTGTACTTTATCATTGCCTTCCAAGGGGTAGCACCTTAGGTAAGAAATGAATTAAAAATTTTTATTTCATCGAAACGGAGGATTCTTGGTGAGCATTCTGCGATGTAGTCTCTACATGTGAGCCAAAGCTGAATGCTTTTAAAAAATTAAGCTTTACGAGACACTTTCACTCTCTGTACTTTATCATTGCCTTCCAAGGGGTAGCACCTTAGGTAAGATATGAATTAAAAATTTTTATTTCATCGAAACGGAGGATTCTTGGTGAGCATTCTGCGATGTAGTCTCTACATGAGAGCCAAAGCTGAATGCTTTTAAAAAATTAAGCTTTACGAGACACTTTCACTCTCTGTACTTTATCATTGCCTTCCAAGGGGTAGCACCTTAGGTAAGAAATGAATTAAAAATTTTTATTTCATCGAAACGGAGGATTCTTGGTGAGCATTCTGCGATGTAGTCTCTACATGAGAGTCAAAGCTGAATGCTTTTAAAAAATTAAGCTTTACGAGACACTTTCACTCTCTGTACTTTATCATTGCCTTCCAAGGGGTAGCACCTTAGGTAAGATATGAATTAAAAATTTTTATTTCATCGAAACGGGGGATTCTTGGTGAGCATTCTGCGATGTAGTCTCTACATGAGAGTCCAAGATGAATGTTTTTTGAAAAATGAAGCATTACGAGACACTTTCACTCTCTGTACTTTATCATTGCCTTCCAAGGGGTAGCACCTTAGGTAAGATATGAATTAAAAATTTTTATTTCAGCGAAACGGAGGATTGTTGGTGAGCATTCTGCGATGTAGTCTCTACATGAGAGCCAAAGCTGAATGCTTTTTAAAAAATTAAGCTTTACGAGACACTTTCACTCTCTGTACTTTATCATTGCCTTCCAAGGGGTAGCACCTTAGGTAAGATATGAATTAAAAATTTTTATTTCATCGAAACGGGGGATTCTTGGTGAGCATTCTGCGATGTAGTCTCTACATGAGAGTCCAAGATGAATGTTTTTTGAAAAATGAAGCATTACGAGACACTTTCACTCTCTGTACTTTATCATTGCCTTCCAAGGGGTAGCACCTTAGGTAAGATATGAATTAAAAATTTTTATTTCAGCGAAACGGAGGATTGTTGGTGAGCATTCTGCAATGTAGTCTCTACATGACAGCCAAAGCTGAATGCTTTTAAAAAAATTAAGCTTTACGAGACACTTTCACTCTCTGAACTTTATCATTGCCTTCCAAGGGGTAGCACCTTAGGTAAGATATGAATTAAAAATTTTTATTTCATCGAAACGGGGGATTCTTGGTGAGCATTCTGCGATGTAGTCTCTACATGAGAGTCAAAGATGAATGTTTTTTGAAAAATGAAGCATTACGAGACACTTTCACTCTCTGTATATGTCGTTGCCTTCCAAGGGGTAGCACCTTAGGTAAGATTTGAATTAAAAATTTTTATTTCATCGAAACGGAGGATTCTTGGTGAACACTCTGCGATGTAGTCTCTACATAAGAGCTAGTGCCGGATGCTTTTTAAAAAATGAAGCTTTACGAGACACTTTTACTATCTGTATATGTCGTTGCCTTCCAAGGAGTAGCACCTTAGGTAAGATTTGAATTAAAAAATTTTATTCCATCGAAATAAAGGATTCCGGGTGAGCATTCGGCGCTTTCCTCTACATGAGAGCTAGTGCCGGATACTTTTATAGAAAAAGAAGCTTTACTAGACACTTTCGCTTTCTATACTTTGTCATTGCCTTCCAAGAGGTAGCACCTTAGGTAAGATTTAAATTAATAATTTTTATTCCGTCAAAACAGAGGGTTCTTGGTGAGCATTCGGAGCTGTTGCTTCTACATGAGAGCTAGTGTCAGATGCTTTTATAAAAGGAGAAGCATTACTACATTCGTTCGCTTTTTATACTTTGTCATTGCCTTCCAAGAGGTAGCACCTTAGGTAAGATTTGAATTAATAATTTCTATTTTGTCAAAACAGAGGATTTTTGGTCAGCTTTGGTGCTCTAACCTCTAGGTGAGAACCGGCACCGGAGACTTTTATAAAAAAAATGAGATATCACTATCTGCAATTTGTCATTGCCTTCCAAGGGGTGGCGCTTTAGATAAGATTAGAATTAATAATGTTTATTTTATAGATTCTTAGTGTCCAGGAACCAGAGGTTCATTAGCACAGCTCGCAACTCGCTGTTGCCTTCAACACTCTATCACATCGGACTGTTGTCCTCTCGCTTTTGTGTACTAATATCCCGGATAGCATGCAGTGATTTTTATAAATAAAAAAAGTTATAAGAAAAATATTTAATACCTTTATCCAGCGACTTTCGTTTTGAAAATTGAAATCAAAATCTAAATTATATTTGGAGTCCATAATGATGTTAAAATTGTAACTAGAAGTAATTACTTTACAGATGTCGTACGGTGTAGTGAGATATAGTCGATTTTTCATTGTAAATACGTCCTGTAAAACGAACGGGATCAATATGTCAATGATAAATTCGTTCAGGGTGAACTGAATAGCATTTGCATGAGAATAGCGTGATATATAAACTTACGATAAAATCGAATTCATCCTTAAGCTCTGCTACACCAGCCGGTAACGTTAATGTTCCCAGCAGGACGTAGAGAGTGCCTTTTTGGTCGATGTCCAGAGTGCCACTCATAGTATTATAAATCATAGTGTCTATTGCTATAAGTCCAGTCCAACTTATAGGCTCTTCTAATTCATCATCGTCGTCAAAATCTTTATCTTGGGTATTCTCTCCACTTTCGTCATCGACAACTTTTTTGTTATAAATTGCTTGAGTTTTAATTCCAACTTCTTTTAGAATTTTTGGTTTAGGTTTACCGACAACTGTAACTCCTATCTGAAAGTATATAATATTTCTGCTATAGCTATAAACATTCCAAAGTTAAGAAGCGGATGAAATAAGAAAATGGAGCAAACAATTCGGCTTGAACAAAACGGAGACCAACAAACCCCTAGTGTAATGTAGACAACATTAAATACATAACTCGTTACAATGAAACATGTTTACGTCTTTTCACAATAGAAATATTAAATTGTCTTTTAAACAACAAAACATTTAAACTTTAACAAAAAATAAGGTAAGCAAATTACAATAAATTTAGCCAGATATTAGTTGAATTGTTCACAAGATAGTTTTATACTTAATAATTGTGTAAGATAAACGTGCCTAAACGTCAACACCAGGGCTCAACACGTGAGCACAAAATTTGTTAATAAAACACGTTTCAGGTGTATCAGGCTCAAAATAATTTAAATAACTTTTTCTTTTAAAAACTTTAAAACAAAACTTTAATTCCTTGAATAAATTTCGAAAAAATTTTTTTTAACACCCACCCTTCAGCTCACAACCTTATGGACACTAGGGTGGTTCCCTAATCAATTTGGTATTTGAATTGTCTCTGAATTACTTTTAACCAGATATAAGTCCTAACAAAATCTTAGACAAGCCTCAGGTCTTACGATGCTCGTGACATATGGTGGAGGCGTCGGAGAGACTGAAGGACCACCCTAATGACCACCATTAACAAAAAATTAAAAGTGAAACATTCAAAATATTAAAGTGTGGCTTTAGTCCACCATGGTCAACCGAGTGACGCCTTGTATAGCATACGCACCTTTTTTTGAGCTAGCTTAACGGAGCCTTCGAAGTCTAAGCCGTCTTTAAGTATGAGTTTTGCTACAATTCCGTATTCTTTAAAGTCTACCAGTGGAGTAAATATTTTGTAGGAGTACTCAAAATCTGTGATGTCGGCGTAATACCATACTCCAGAGAATCCAGCAAGAAGAGTATTCCAACCAAGATGAAAGTCCGCCTAAAATATAAGTCGTGCTTTTAGTTTTATTTAATTATTTATTAAAAGTATTATTTGAAAAATGCAAAGAGGCCACTAAATTATTCCTTTGTCCTCTTGCTAAGAGCAATTTTTACTACACCACTTAATAAAGAAAAGCTTCCCTTTACTTTTTCGAATGGGGTGGATATGAATACATTAAATAAATACCCACCTTATGACTTTTCATTAAAGCGACGAATAGAATTTTTTGCAAATTTTCGTTAGGGGTGCCGACGAAAAATTTAACGTCAAAATTTTGTAAACTTTTGACTAAAAATTTAACTTCAACTCCATAAGTACCATTAGGATATTCAACTAAGCCTACTATATGTTTGTCGTCTTCATTAAAACCAAGTCGTCCGGTTAATCTTTGATATTCCTTTATAGGGGTTGTAATATTATATTCGAACATATTTTTAGAAAATTTCTTATAGTAACCTAAAATAGCACTAGAAAATTAATAATTTTAGATTTATATCTAAAAAAGTTACCTTCTACACTAGCTGTATATTTTTTATGATCAAGATCTAAATCAGCTACACCTCGTAAATATCGATTATTTGTAACGTATATTTTACTAAGTAGCAATCCCTTATTATATCCAACAAAAGGGCTGATTAAAGATACTGTTCCTGTCAAATTTTTCATTTTGTAATCTTCATCGACTTGCCAAGAACTTTCTACAGCTACAACTTGTTGAGGATGATACTATAAGGGTTGTTTTAATAAATAAACCACCAATACAAAATTAAATAGTTGCGTTTCAAAAAAATATATTTAACCTCTTTTATTAAAATTTAATGAGCTCTAATTGACAAGCTACCAATGATTTAAATAATGACTAATAGGCTAGTCAATGATGGGTTATAGAGGACATGGAAAAGAGTGGAACTTTTTTAAAAAGAATGTGTTTGGAGTAGTAAAGAAGTAAAACTAATAAAAGTTTCCGGTCGTAGCTATATGGCTAAGGGATGGAGAGGAGTAAAATGATTTTTTTTATTTTCGCTTATATCTCGAAAACGATGGGTCCTAGAGAAAAACTTATTCTTAACAAAATGAAAGCTTATTAAATTTTCTACAAAACTGTTTTAATTTATTTTTTTCTAGTCTTTATATTTTTTGAGATATCCGCTCGCTAGAAGCAAAAATTTGACGTGAGGTAAAAATGTTTTTCATACATTACCATTTTTGCGAGCTGATTATGTCACGCACTACAAGTAGTACAAGAATTTAATGTACACGAGTTTACAATACGTGACTATTGTCAGGTATTGGAAGAATGTGAGATAAAGCATAAATCGCCAGTTTTAGCAATTTTAGTTGGCGCGTGTGCCAAGTTAATAAAAGGCCCCAAATTAGGTTTGGAGGGGGAGTAAGACTTTGTAGGTCAGTAAGTAGACTTACTTGCAGTCTATAATTCGGAAACGCGAAACGTTTGTCGGGTGTAATCATTTATTAATTATTATAATGACTATGTGTTGTAATTGGATTATAATGCTAATATTTGGGTAAGAGAGTCTTTTAAACAAATTAACTTTATTCCAGCATTGTGGTTTTTGTTATCTTAATCTCGGTACAACTCTGGAAGGATTCCAGGTCATGACTACCCCCAGTAGTTTTATAGAAAACTATAAAAAATAAAGGAAAAATGAATATAAACAATCTTGTAGGGAATTTAATAAAGTTTCATTTTGTTGAGATTAATTTTTTCCTTAGGACCCACCGTTTTTTAGATATATACGAAAATCCCTTCTATGTCCTCTCTAACTCCTTGACTAGACTATTTAGCTTAAATAAGGATAAACTAGTCTACAAAGAGGTTGAAATGCCTAAAATTGATTGTTGTAAGTCAGAACTTGAGTAGTTGAAAAGAGGTTAAAGTATACATATTGAGAAACACCTTGTATATAAGTTAATTATTACCGTAAGATGTAAATTAGTATCTATTTTGGTTTGATTATGATCGTGTTTGAAACTTATGCTAAAAGAGGGGAAGTCTTTGACATTACTAAGTAGGGCACCGGTAAATTCGTATTTTAGAATAGTCTTTGTCGTCACGTAATCTCTAAAAAGATTGATGGATACGTGCTGATCGTGATGCCAATATACGCTGCCGTTTATTCGATACATGTTGCCATTGTGGTGATACCTAAGGTAAAAGATAAATAGTTAGTAATTAAAATTGACAAATTGTTAATTACTATAAAACGCACCCTACGTTAAGAGCCGTTTTCCTCCAATCGTCAAATGGAGTGATAAACTCGGAATTGATAATTATTAATGCCTCTACGTCATTTCTATAATCTGTGCTAAATTTAAAAGCGATCTTATCGGTCGGATTCCACATGAGATATGTTTGGGTTAGAAAATGTCCCTCTAAAAGTATCGATTTATTTTTGTCTCCGCTATAAAAACGAACCTATACCTTTTAAGTGAAAGTCGAAAACTCCGTTAATAGTCCTACTAGGATACGATACTATAAAGTTTGCTGCGTAGTTATAAGATTCGGGATTTGAAAATTCCACTGTAACCGCAAGTTTTTGATTTGGATCGCGATTGGCGTCCCATTTCATTTCTAATCCTGCACTTTTTTTAACTTCTTTGTTGTGAGCCCACATCGCCAAATGAATATCGCGATACCTTTGAGAAAATTAATCAGTTAAGCGAGCATTAGACAAGATTATACTTCAAACTTTAAATCTGATAAGTATCGACTTACTGGTCAAAGTGAAGTTCTAGTACAATTTGCTTTCGTTCCCTTAAATTTACTAAGCTTGTCGCAGAGTAAAGTTTTGTCTTATATTTGATCTTTGCTTGAGTCGATATTTCATATGACGACGTAGCGTGTTTATAAAAAAGACCGTACTCATCTTCATTATGATTTCCCTAAAATTATTAAAATCAATTACGTAATAACAACCATCGAATTAATTTCTTACCTTAAGATCCACTTTAATCTCCAAATCGTCTCGATAAAACTGGCAATCTGCATCGATTTCTTGGAAGCTCGGTGACTTCAATATAACTTTCACATGATGATTAGATGCTCTTATCGTACTTTTATCTTGATAAACACCTCGTACTGTAATATTATGACCCGTAAACCAAGTTCCACTAAAATCCACCTAATTACAAATATAAATTACTAATAACTGCTCCCGAAAATCACAAACTGAAAAAAACAAAAGCACAACAGAAGGGGGATAGAACGAAAGAAAGGACGCAGGGTGAAAAATTAAAAACAAAAGGAATACGAAAGAACGTGAATAGAAGAACAGAAGCATTACATAAAGGCGAGGCCTAACTTATCGACTTCACCACCGTACTGAAGTCACCTACGCTTAAAAACGTACATACAGATGAACGGATGGATGGATGGACGCGAACGGACTCTTACCGTTTCTCAATTAAAAACTCACCCTATAGAGGAAATTAAACAATAACTTTGGCTCACAAAACAGCCAATTTATCTATTATTCACAGATATTAAATTTTAACGTTAAAACATAACATAAGTGAAGGCCCATTAAGAAGAACAGTTCGAGAAAACGATATCATAAGTAATAAGGGAAGTAAATGATGTATATCATTAAGTCTCTAAGGAGAACTTAAGAGCAGTTTTGTAAAAGAAACTTTAAAAAGAAGAAAAGTAATTAATGTTATAACTTACGTCATAGTCTGACGCTTTCTTTTCGTGTATTTTCCATTTAACAACCATGGGAACGTAAGACGGTATAGTAATGTTTACTCTTCCTTCATTGTGTTCGAACAATCCACGTGGACGCATCCAAAAGACTGAAGCACTAACTTCTTTATTTTTAGCATATCTTACCAAAAACTTTAAATCGCTTTGTGGGCCAATTACATAATAAGAAAATTCAGCACCTAAATCTAACTCAGTTAATGCCTTATTTATTGCCACTTTGGTTTCAAAAGTAGTACTATTCACATTTGTTTTATGATTTAATTCAATAACAACAAACAATCTGTTAGGCGCTTTAACATCTTGCAAATTTGGACTTGATTGTAAATCAAATTTACACTCCATACGTCCAGCCGCTCTCTAAAAGGAAAACTTTTTAAACAGGCAATTTAATGTTCGTGCGTTATGGTGCGTCACCACTATGCCTAACGATCGACAAATTAATTGCAAACATAAATTAGCTTAAACAATCATGGTTAGGGATGATGTGGCCGTTAAAGTGTTTTTATAGCGTTATGACGTTACGACTGATAAAGTCAAATAGCAAACAGTACAGTGATCACCTAGCTAAAGGCCCGTCCAGACATAAGAAACAAGTAGTAACTTTTTGTCGCCAATGACCAGTTTCTAGAAACAAGTCACCACTTGTTGATAATTGTTTCTTCTGGTTTCTAAATGTTTATGTCGAGTGAAACAATGTTTTTTCTTGTAGCGTGTTGTAGGCCCGTCCAGACATAAGAAACAAGTAGTAACTTTTTGTCACCAATGACCAGTTTCTAGAAACAAGTTGATAATTGTTTCTTCTTGTTTCTAAATGTTTATGTCGAGTGAAACAATGTTTCTCCTTGTC
Organism: Malthinus seriepunctatus; assembly: GCA_963924605.1. Taxonomy (NCBI): domain Eukaryota; kingdom Metazoa; phylum Arthropoda; class Insecta; order Coleoptera; family Cantharidae; genus Malthinus; species Malthinus seriepunctatus. Next base: position 2,789,604 of record OZ004605.1, read on the forward strand.
GCGTGTTTCGCTCATCGAGCGAAATTTGAGTAACAAGCGTCAACAACGTGCGACTTCGACTTATATTGCTCATGTGTGGACACTTTGTTGACACAATGTTCTCTATAATAATTAGCGACACGTTTAAAAATTTTACAAAAATGTTTCCTTTGTGTGGACACCGAAGTTGCGTGTTTCAGCGACACACTTCAACAAAGTTCAACAAAGCTCGACATAAATGTTGCTACTTGTTTCTTATGTCTGGACAGGCCTTAAGACGTTAGTCGGTTAAAAATGAGAAATTTTTCATTAATATATTTAAGTATCTTTGACAGACATTTTTATTACGACGATTGACAAAGTCAGTGAGTAAGTCAGCAGATAAATAAAACAATAATCGACGAAGTTAATCGTTGATAAGCTAGTTTCGACATTAGTCAGCTAATAATGAGAAATTTGCCATTAAAATATTTATGTAACTTCGTCACACATCTTTAGTACGATGATTTATAAAGTCGGTCAGTAAGTCAGCAGTTATATAAATTAATAAATAAATAACCTAATCGTTGAAAATTTAGCTCTGAAGTGAAACAGTTAATAATGAAAAATATGCCATTAAAGGGTTTATGTAGATTCGTCAGACTCCTAAGTACGACAATTGATAATGTCAGTGAGTAAGTCAGCAGATAGATAAATTAATAATCAAAGAAGTAAATTGTTGATAATCTAGCTTCGACGTTAGTCAGCCAATAATGAGAAATTTGCCATTTAAGTAGTTAAGTAGCTTTGTCAGACATCTTTAGTACGATGATTGATAAAGTCAGTGAGTAAGTCAGCGGATAGATAAATTAATAAATGAAGAAGTTAATCGTTGAAAATCTAGCTCTAAAGTTAAACAGTTAATAATGAAAAATATGCCATTAAAAGGTTTATTTAGATTCGTCAGACTCCTTAGTGCGACGATTGATAAAGTCGGTCAGTAAGTCAGCAGTTATATAAATTAATAAATAAATAACCTAATCGTTGAAAATTTAGCTCTGAAGTGAAACAGTTAATAATGAAAAATATGCCATTAAAGGGTTTATGTAGATTCGTCAGACTCCTAAGTACGACAATTGATAATGTCAGTGAGTAAGTCAGCAGATAGATAAATTAATAATCAAAGAAGTAAATTGTTGATAATCTAGCTTCGACGTTAGTCAGCCAATAATGAGAAATTTGCCATTTAAGTAGTTAAGTAGCTTTGTCAAACATCTTTAGTACGATGATTGATAAAGTCAGTGAGTAAGTCAGCGGATAGATAAATTAATAAATGAAGAAGTTAATCGTTGAAAATCTAGCTCTGAAGTTAAACAGTTAATAATGAAAAATATGCCATTAAAGGGTTTATGTAGATTTGTCCGACTCCTAAGTACGACAATTGATAATGTCAGTGAGTAAGTCAGCAGATAGATAAATTAATAATCAAAGAAGTAAAACGTTGATAATCTAGCTTCGACGTTAGTCAGCTAATAATGAGAAATTTGCCATTTAAATAGTTAAGTAGCTTTGTCAGACATCTTTAGTACGATGATTGATAAAGTCAGTGAGTAAGTCAGCGGATAGATAAATTAATAAATGAAGAAGTTAATCGTTGAAAATCTAGCTCTAAAGTTAAACAGTTAATAATGAAAAATATGCCATTAAAAGGTTTATTTAGATTCGTCAGACTCCTTAGTGCGACGATTGATAAAGTCAGTGAGTAAGTCAGCGGATAGATAAATTAATAAATGAAGAAGTTAATCGTTGAAAATCTAGCTCTGAAGTTAAACAGTTAATAATGAAAAATATGCCATTAAAGGGTTTATGTAGATTTGTCCGACTCCTAAGTACGACAATTGATAATGTCAGTGAGTAAGTCAGCAGATAGATAAATTAATAATCAAAGAAGTAAAACGTTGATAATCTAGCTTCGACGTTAGTCAGCTAATAATGAGAAATTTGCCATTTAAGTAGTTAAGTAGCTTTGTCAGACATCTTTAGTACGATGATTGATAAAGTCAGTGAGTAAGTCAGCGGATAGATAAATTAATAAATGAAGAAGTTAATCGTTGAAAATCTAGCTCTGAAGTTAAACAGTTAATAATGAAAAATATGCCATTAAAGGGTTTATGTAGATTTGTCCGACTCCTAAGTACGACAATTGATAATGTCAGTGAGTAAGTCAGCAGATAGATAAATTAATAATCAAAGAAGTAAATCGTTGATAATCTAGCTTCGACGTTAGTCAGCCAATAATGAGAAATTTGCCATTTAAGTAGTTAAGTAGCTTTGTCAGACATCTTTAGTACGATGATTGATAAAGTCAGTGAGTAAGTCACCGGATAGATAAATGAATAAATGAAGAAGTTAATCGTTGATAATCTAGCTCTGAAGTTAAACAGTTAATAATGAAAAATATACCATTAAAAGGTTTATGTAGATTCGTCAGTCTCCTTAGTACGACGATTGATAATGTCAGTGAGTAAGTCAGCAGATAGATAAATTAATAATCAAAGAAGTTAATCGTTGATAATCTAGCTTCGACGTTAGTCAGCTAATAATGGGAAATTTGCCATTAAAGTATTTATGTAACTTCGTCAGACATTTTTAGTACGCTGATTTATAAAGTCGGTGAGTAAGTCAGCGGTTATATAAATTAATAATTATTGAAGAAGTTAATAGTTGATCTAGATCTTGCTATTGCATATTAAAAGGTTTGAAAGAGGTTGTCAGACTTTTTAGTAAGACGATTCATAAAGTGTGTGAGTAAGTCAGCAGATAGATAAATTACTAATCGAAGAACTTAATCGTTGACAATCTAGCTTTCCCGTTAGTCAGTTAATAATAAGAAATTTGCTATTATAGTATTTATGAAGCTTCGTCAGACATATTTAGTACGATGATTGTTATAGTCAGTGACTATATAAGTCAGCAGATAGATAAATTAATAATCGAAAACGATTATCGTTAATAATCTAGCTCTGACGTTAAACAGTTAATAATGAAAACTATGCCATTAAAGTGTTTATGGACGTTCATCAAACACTTTAGTACGACTATTGATAAAGTCAAAAGGTAAGTCAGCAGATAAATAACTTAATAATCGAAGAAGCTAATCGTTGATAATCTAGCGTCGACTTATACCATATGTTCATCTGGTACAAATTTCCCATTAAAATGTTCATATGGTTTCGTTAGATTTCCATACTACAACGACTGAGAAAGTCAGTGAATAAGTCAGTCGTTAGATAAATAAATTAATATTTGAGAATTTTTAAAGTGTTTTATAGCTTCATAACATGTCTTTATTAAGTTGATTCCAAAAGTCAGCTGATAGATAAATCAAATGAAATTCATGGTTAATAATGTAGGTGTACACGTTTGTCGATCGACATGGTGGAGGCGCACCATTAAAGCGAATTATTAAAAATGTTTATTATTTGAGTAATTTAGAATTAATTGTAATTATCTGAAAAAAACTTACTTGGAATTTAAGTGCCGAGTCAAAATTAAAGTGTGAATAAGCTGTGGTTTCGACTTTAAAATTGCCTAAAATAGCAACCAAAGTACGAGTAGAACGATTAGCTAAGGAAAACTCTAATATTGCTCTCTGTTCTCTCGTATTTACAAACTTATAATCTAGTTTTAGATTGGTGCCGATAGAAGCGTCGCTCTTTGAAATATAACCAAAAAGTTTGGAAGTAAGCCGTTTAGTTTGGAATTTTAAATCCACGTCGCATTGAGATATACCTTTTTTTGTAACCCATTTTAAACTTCCTAAACGATACATAAAATTGATTTTTTTATAAAAATAATATTTGATTTATAATTTTTTTGACGTACCTTGTAATTCGGCAACACGTTCGGCGTTAACGCCCAGATAAAATTTGGGAATGTAAGTGTGCCCGTTTCGACTTTCTATTCGGTCTAAAGATAAACTTAAATCTAAGTGTTTTTTGTCGTCTACATCTAAAGCTATTTGTAAATATTTCTCTGTTTCCGTATTTTTATATTTTCCTCTAGCCATAAAAGAACCACTCGAAGAGTATAATAATAAAGTAACGTTACTTGTTTGAGTATCTATTGTTAAATTAGCACCCATAAGCCGACGCATACTCGACTCCGGTGTATCAAATATTAAGGTTATAACGCTGCCCGTTTCAGATCTCTTCCATTTATATTCCATAATATAAGTTTTTGCAGTAGGATCAGCTTTCTGCAACGACAATTTGAATCCTGCCGGACCGGCTAAGATGAAGTATGGACTATAATCTATTTTGGTCACGTTCGTAAAATGATAGTGTGCGCACAGCTTGAGGCCCATAGTCTTATCTATAAGCGGCCAAGAACACGCCGATTGAGACACGCGATTATTTTCAAGACCCTTCTGTCGATGTTCCACGTCGCCATTCATAACGATTAACTCAGATCTGAATAAATTAACGAATTATTAGAAAACAATAAAAAAAGGAAACGGATAAGAATCTTACCGAGCCCCGAATATTTCCGTTTTCTCTCTAGGAAAACTAAAGTTGACACTAACTAAATCCGTTCCTCTTATTTTCAAGTTTCCTTCGACCGCACTCGAAGTGTACATATTTGTTTTCAACTTGATCGCCGTGCTAGCATAATAAGCATCCACAGACATAGTTCCCACTACATCGATAGCTCCACTAGGCCTTATATCCCCGACCAAATCCAACTCTTTAGTCTTAGCGAAATTAGCAGCACGTAGAGATCCAAACAATTTTAAATTAACAGACGCCGTGCCGACGGCGTTTAACGTAATAGGAAAACCCGCGGCGCTAGGAATAACATAACTGCTGTCTAAAAACATAGCAGCTTTATTGTAATTGATTTCCTGCAATTAAAACAATCGAATGACTCGTCTAAATTGAAGCGCTAAATACCTACCTTTCCTGAGAGAATACGTTTCAAGTGATCTACTGGATTGAGGGTACGAAAGGCGTCTTTTATCTCCTCTTCCCCGTTGAACGTGCTATGTTTGAGTTCATTGCCGAAAACTTTAAGGCCCAAAGACACCTGTTGTAGCAATAATCATTAGAAATTGCACAGATGTTAACTAACTCACATTACGACCTACCTTTGGTTCATTCGATCGATTTTTCTTTACGTTGCCTAAATTATTTATTTGCGATTTTAAAATTTCGTTTTCCGACGCGCTTCTAGGCCATCTAGTTTTTGGCAATAAATCTAAAAGTTTTTCCGAATAAAACGGTCCTTTCGGACCAAATATTGACTCTAGATAATGTTCAAAACCCTCCATTCGGCCATTAACCTGTATAAAAAAACATAAATTAAAACAATTTTGTACCAACGTATAATCGTGTCGTACACAACCTCTAGCAAGTTGATGGATTCTCCGAATAAATCAACGGTCAGATTCAGCATTGCAGCTCTGGGAATATATGACGAGGGTGAAAATATTACATTACTCTCATAGTTAGCACCTGCAACAACGAGAAAACGCGCCGAAAATATGTGTATTTAACTGTTAATAAACTACGTTATAAATTTTTATATACAGAGCGTTCATTTTTTTAATTACTTCAATTTAAAATATTTTCATATTTTTAATTGCACCTATTAGTCTTCCTCCATCCTCCAATTGAGTCGCGTTGACACACCGCTTTTTACAACATACCACGTCTCTCCCGACTGTAGCTCTTTTAGGAGTGATCTGACTGTAATTTTACCTCTAATAAAAATTATTGAGCATAAAATTACCTTTTAAAATCAATAAAAATGTTTGTCCTAGATTCTATGATTAATCGATCAAAATAAATATAAAATAAAAAAATATGTTTAAAGCCGGTTTTTACAACATACGACGTCTCTCCCGACTGTAGCTCCCTAAGAAGTGATTTGACTGTAATTTTACCTCTAGTAAAAATTGTTGAGCATAAAATTACCTTTTAAAATAAATAAAAATGTTTGTCCTAGATTCTATGATTAATCGATCTAAATAAATATAAAATAAAAAAATATGTGTAAAGCCGGTTTTTGCAACATACGACGTCTCTCCCGACTGTAGCTCCCTAAGAAGTGATCTGACTGTAATTTTACCTCTAGTAAAAATTATTGAGCATAAAATTACCTTTTAAAATAAATAAAAATGTTTGTCCTAGATTCTATGATTAATCGATCTAAATAAATATAAAATAAAAAAATATGTTTAAAGCCGGTTTTTACAACATACGACGTCTCTCCCGACTGTAGCTCCCTAAGAAGTGATCTGACTGTAATTTTACCTCTAGTAAAAATTGTTGAGCATAAAATTACCTTTTAAAATAAATAAAAATGTTTGTCCTAGATTCTATGATTAATCGATCTAAATAAATATAAAATAAAAAAATATGTGTAAAGCCGGTTTTTACAACATACGACGTCTCTCCCGACTGTAGCTCCCTAAGAAGTGATCTGACTGTAATTTTACCTCTAGTAAAAATTATTGAGCATTATATTACCTTTTAAAATCAATAAAAATGTTTGTCCTAGATTCTATGATTAATCAATCTAAATAAATATAAAATAAAAAAATATGTGTAAAGCCGGTTTTTGCAACATACGACGTCTCTCCCGACTGTAGCTCCCTAAGAAGTGATCTGACTGTAATTTTACCTCTAGTAAAAATTATTGAGCATAAAATTACCTTTTAAAATAAATAAAAATGTTTGTCCTAGATTCTATGATTAATCGATCTAAATAAATATAAAATAAAAAAATATGTTTAAAGCCGGTTTTTACAACATACGACGTCTCTCCCGACTGTAGCTCCCTAAGAAGTGATCTGACTGTAATTTTACCTCTAGTAAAAATTGTTGAGCATAAAATTACCTTTTAAAATAAATAAAAATGTTTGTCCTAGATTCTATGATTAATCGATCTAAATAAATATAAAATAAAAAAATATGTGTAAAGCCGGTTTTTACAACATACGACGTCTCTCCCGACTGTAGCTCCCTAAGAAGTGATCTGACTGTAATTTTACCTCTAGTAAAAATTATTGAGCATTATATTACCTTTTAAAATCAATAAAAATGTTTGTCCTAGATTCTATGATTAATCAATCTAAATAAATATAAAATAAAAAAATATGTGTAAAGCCGGTTTTTGCAACATACGACGTCTCTCCCGACTGTAGCTCCCTAAGAAGTGATCTGACTGTAATTTTACCTCTAGTAAAAATTATTGAGCATAAAATTACCTTTTAAAATAAATAAAAATGTTTGTCCTAGATTCTATGATTAATCGATCTAAATAAATATAAAATAAAAAAATATGTTTAAAGCCGGTTTTTACAACATACGACGTCTCTCCCGACTGTAGCTCTTTAAGGAGTGATCTGACTGTAATTTTACCTCTAATAAAAATTATTGAGCATAAAATTGTCTTCCCGGGCCATTAAAAAATATTTGTCTTGTCAATTGACATGATTAATTTATGAAAATAATTTTAAATACTTTATTATGGTCGTGCGGCAATGTGACGAGCCCGCATTTTATGTCGGCTCCACACATCAACGAATGCACTAGTCGAAGAGTTTCGCTGAATCAACTCATCAAGATCGCTAATCAAATGACACCAAAAGCATCGCCGATTGCATTTGAAACGAATGCTTCTGTCAGACAACGAACGGAAGCACTGCCTACACATCGCAACTCGAGGTAGTGCGGCAAATGTTTGGCAATGACGGCTCCACACGAACGAATGCTCTCGTCGAAGATTCGGTGAATCGTTTGCCACTACCACTAATCATTTGATTGCCTACACATTGCTCTATTAGAGGTTATGCGGCGAATGTTCGCCGATGTGTAGAGCCGCCATTAAAGTTTTAATGTGGATTACAAATAGGTTTTAGGGTATATTTTGATGCTTGTTTAAATATTATTAAACGCTCTGTATATAAAAAAATGATTTAATAAGATTTTGTTAAAAAAAAGTAATTGAAGTTAAACTATAAAAATAATACTAACCGACGTTATATTCTTCAAAAAATAGAGATCCTTCGTAGTTATGAGAAAACTTGCGGACGTCACTACTAAACTTTTTACCAAGATCTTTGTCCGAAAGTAGACTTTGAATCTCTACACGACTAGGAATTGATGACTTCAATAAATTCTGCAAATGACTCCAAATAAAAGAACCCACTAAAATCAAACGCTGATTAAGGTGATTTTATTTGATTGGTTTTCGGGTTATTTACTTTACCTTGATTCACTTCTTCAACCTGTAGACTATGTCGAATTCCTCTTACAACTAAATAGTTAGGGCAACGCATTATTTGTATATAAGACGCGATACGTACTTCCGCATCTTCGTCTTGATTTTTAAATAATTTTTCAAAAAATGGACGCGTTTCTTCACAATTTAATCGCCTAAATGTCTGTACAGACGCTATCCTAATAGCAACATCTAAATCTGTATCAGTTATCATAACGTACAGTTCTTCTTTAAAAGTATCCGTTACTACCCCAATGTTAGCTAATGCTTTCAACGACACAATAATCTAAAAAATGTTTATTACTTTTTTTAACTCAAAAACATAAGAGCTCTTCAATATATTTTTAATCTAAAAACATCAATAAAGCTACCGAGAAGTAAATTATTTTAAGTATTGAGATATTAAGCAGCGTCCACAATGCGCTCACTTTCAAGCGCCTGAATCCTCTTAAATGTTCTATGTTCGTACCGCGTTTAAAAATATCTGAGGTTATCAGTGATAAAATACGGGCAATTTTGAACCCTTCCACCGTTTTTATTATGTCCCTCCCCCCCTGATTGGACAAAGAACTATGACGTCACTAAAAACGTGATTACTTACAGTCATGCAAACGTGAACATGCAATGGGAATTGTCTATTTTAACATGAACGTCCAACTGAATATCGTCCATTGGATGTCCAACTAAAGATCGTTCATTGGACGTCCAACTAAGGATGGTCCATTTGATGTTTAACTTATGTGTTTCTTTATGGCCTATTAATAAAGGTCAAGATTTGGTTCAATTTAATCTGGGCCCTGTTTGCGGTCACCAATGATAATATAAAGGAAAATTGCCCCCTTCCACTTTTTTGTTATGACCCCCCCCCCTCGATTAGTCAGAGAACGTTATCTATGACGTTACTAAAAAAGTGATGGGGTGTCTCTTGATTATCTACTGTCGTGCATACGTGAACTGAATATTGAACGAGAATTGTCCATTTGTACGTTAACGTTCAACTAAAAATCGTTTATTGGACGTCCAATTGAGGATCGTCCATTGGACGTCCAACTGAAGATCATCTATTTGATGTTCAACTCATGTATTTCTTTATGGCCTACTCATAGAGGTCAAGATTTAGTTCTAGATCACTCTGGACCGCGTTTGAAGTCACCAATGGTAAAATAAAGGAACATTGACCACCTGTCACCTTTTTTTTTGCCCCCCCCCCCGGATTAATCAGAGAACATGGCCTATGACGTCACTAAAAAAAGTTATCGGGTGTCTCTTGATTATCTACTGTCGTGCATACGTGAACATCCAACGAGAATTGTCCATTTATCCGTGAACGTCCAACTGCAGATCGTCCATTGAACGTCCAACTGAGCATCATCCAGCAGAGGTTCAACTGAGGATTGTCTATTGAACGTGCAACAAAGGATTGTCCATTTGATGTTCAACTCGTGTTTAATTATGACCCATTCATGGAGATCAAGATTTGGTTCTAGATCAATCTGGACCGCGTTGAAAGTCACCAATGGTAAAATAAAGGAAAATTGACCCCTTGTCACCTGTTTTGTCATGCCCTCACCCCTGATTAGTCAGAGAACGTGGCCTATGAGGTCACTATAAAAATTGATCGGATGTCTCTTGTTCAACTCACATGTTTATTTATGTTTTAGTCACGGAGCTCAAGATTTGGTTCTCGATCAACCTGGACCATATTTGGATTGTCTATGGACGTCCATTGAACGACATTTACGGTTACTCAACCTAGGCGTTTATAGAGTAGAAGTACAGTACGACTTTAAAAGGTTTGAAGACATCAAAAGAGTGTCCAATAATATTTCTTTCACTCAATGTTTGTTATCTTAAACCTGACTTTAAGTCGTTTCTACGATGTTATTAACCTATATTACGGTTCAGGGGGCGCATAAAGCCGTAGATCCCGATTAGATCACTCAAAGAAGTGGACACTTAGCCTGGTGAATTTTTAAAAACTTGTAAAAGTATTGGTTGACAACCAGGATACACAACTTAATGTGTTTTTCGTAGATAGGCAGTAAAAGGGTTGGGAGGGGGGGTATATTTTTCTAATTTTAATTTTTTTAAAATTTTGTTGAGAGATAAAATATAGTGAAGTGCCATTGTATAGTGCATTTATTAATTGTTGGTCCGTGTAAGTTTGGTTGCATACCGACAAGGACTTTTTACAGGGTGTTTTACGTACGCGGACCAAACGTTAATGAACGCACTGTATAAATATGAAGCTTACCATTTCTTGACTTTGAATATCAAACAAAGAAGCTCTGTATGAATCTGTTATTGTATTTTGTAACACATCTACGATACGATTTACTGAATCAAATGAATAGCAATCTAAATTTTGAACACAAAATGTGTGAGTTAGGGTTGCAATAGCTAATATAACGGAAGAGTCGTTGCTTTTGTATTCTAATAATTGACTGGCGGTTTCTAACATTTCTTCATTAGGACGTGAAATAAAGGCAATGGAAATCATCCAATCGTGAATAGTGTTATCGGCAACGCCTCCATTTATTATAATATCGTTCATTAGGGTAACTGCAGAGCTGCTTCCTAAATAAGGTAATGCATCCAACATGTGTTTTCTAAAATAAAATAAAGCCAAATGAGTTTATTGTTACAAAAATGTTGTTTTCTTTAACGTACTTTGCGCTGACACAAATTGTACCTGAATGTCCATACAATGACGACAAAGCAATGTGAGATAGTAGTCGTGCTGTATGAATAAATTTAGTGAACAAATCTGAAAACTCAGCCTGAATATCCTCAGCACTCAGTTTGCATAGCTGTTTTAATAAATCTCTCGATGTTTTCAGTTCTCCAGATGTCGGTTTAGGAGTAGGAACTTGATCGTATAATAAAGAGGTCCTTTTAGTTATAGAAGGTTGTTCTTCTAAACTTTCTTGTATGCTTTCGCTTCTTAAAATCAATCTCTGTTTCACGGTTGTTGTTGCACCTGCGGCTTGATTGGAAAATGGTTGAAAAACATGTGTTTCTTCACAATTGATATCATTATAAATGTGGCGATCGATAGTAAGCTCACAAAAACTCGACGATTGCATCAAATTTTCTCCGTTGTTATTCTAAAAAAAAATTTTTAATTACCTCAATTAACAACTTATTGGTTACCAACCGGTCTAAACTGATAAGAAGTCGATTGTAGAACTGAATGCAACTTAGATCTACTTTCGCAATTATTCAGATTTTTAGTTTTTTCAATTATAAGACTTGTGCCTTTAGCACCTATAACTTTATAAGCAGTCTCACATCGTCCTCTAACATCATCCTCAACTACGATACTATCCAAATCAAACCTCCTCATACTATTGTGCAACATGGATAAAATTCCTCTTTTAAAATTTAATACCCAATTACTCTCCTCTTCGTCCGGACATAATTCGGTAATTTTTCCATCATGAAATGAAAACCTAAGAGAATACTGACTAATATCTTCAGCAAATAATTCGCTATTAGGATGTAAATAATTATCCGAATAATCATCCTCTTCTAAGTTAAGCTCCTCAACTTTCTCACTTAACTTTAAATCGCTTATAGAAAGTACACCGTCACATTCTGAGATAAAATCTAATGTAACTAAAGCTTCAACGTGTAGAGTAGATTCGTTTTTGCTGGTTCCATTAAATAAACTACTTATGTCTACTGTGTAATCGTATAAGTACAGATTATCTTGTCCGTACTTAAATTTGTTGGCACCTAATAAACAAAATTTTATTTTAAAACAATTTTAATTATGCACTAAACTACCACTAAATAAACTAACTGGCCTCAAATTAAAAAATTTAACGTAAACAACGCATAAATTTATGTATCTTGAATATGAACTAAATCAAAACTAATAAAAACAGAAATGCATAAAGAGCACTAAATTAGCACTAAATAAACTAACTGGCCCCAAATAAATTTTTTTTAGCATAAACTAATATTTTTTTAATTTAACTGAATAAAAACTAATCAAAAACAGAAATGCATAAAAAGCACTAAATGAGCACTAAATAAACTAATTGGCCTCGAATAAAAAATTTTTAACACAAACGCAAAAATTATTTTGTTTTGAAACTGAATCAAAACTAATCAAAAACTTACTAAAAATTCTTAGTATTTTAAATAATTTAAAATAATCGAATTAATACAGAAACAAGTAATTATGTATTTAGTGCTCTTTGAGGAACACTACATTAGCACTAACTAACCTAGCCCATCTCAAAATATAAAATTATGTTACAACAAATGGACAACTTAAATAGGCCCATGTTTAATATTCATTAAAGAAAAAATTTAATAAAACGAGTTCTAAATAAATAGCACTAAAATAGCACTAAATAAATTAACTGGCCTCAATTAAAAAAAGTTTAACACAAACAATTCATAAAGTAATGAGTTTTGACTAATAACTGAATCAAAACTAATCAAAAACAGAAATGCATAAAGAGCACTAAATGAGCACTAAATAAACGAATTGGCCTCAAATAAAAAATTTTTAACTCACAACGCAAAAATTATTGTGTTTTGTATATTAACTGAATCAAAAGTAATCAAAAACTTCCTAAAAATTTTTAGTATTTTAAATAATATAAAATAATCCAATTAATACAGAAACAAGTAATTATGTATTTAGTGCTCTTTGAGGAACACTACATTAGCACTAACTAACCTAGCCTATCTCAAAATATAAAATTATGCTATAATAAATGGACAATTTAATTAGGCCTATGTTTAATATTCATTAAAGAAAAAATTTAATAAAACGAGTTCTAAATAAATAGCACTAAAATAGCACTAAATAAATTAACTGGCCTCAATTAAAAAAAGTTTAACACAAACAATTCATAAAGTAATGTGTTTTGACTAATAACTGAATCAAAACTAATCAAAAACAGAAATGCATAAAGAGCACTAAATGAGCACTAAATAAACGAATTGGCCTCAAATAAAAAATTTTTAACTCACAACGCAAAAATTATTGTGTTTTGTATATTAACTGAATCAAAAGTAATCAAAAACTTCCTAAAAATTTTTAGTATTTTAAATAATATAAAATAATCCAATTAATACAGAAACAAGTAATTATGTATTTAGTGCTCTTTGAGGAACACTACATTAGCACTAACTAACCTAGCCTATCTCAAAATATAAAATTATGCTATAATAAATGGACAATTTAATTAGGCCTATGTTTAATATTCATTAAAGAAAAAATTTAATAAAACGAGTTCTAAATAAATAGCACTAAAATAGCACTAAATAAATTAACTGGCCTCAATTAAAAAAAGTTTAACACAAACAATTCATAAACTAATGTGTTTTGAATAATAACTGAATCAAAACTAATCAAAAACAGAAATGCATAAAGAGCACTAAATGAGCACTAAATAAACGAATTGGCCTTAAATAAAAAAATTTTAACTCACAACGCAAAAATTATTGTGTTTTGTATATTAACTGAATCAAAAGTAATCAAAAACTTCCTAAAAATTTTTAGTATTTTAAATAATATAAAATAATCCAATTAATACAGAAACAAGTAATTATGTATTTAGTGCTCTTTGAGGAACACTACATTAGCACTAACTAACCTAGCCTATCTCAAAATATAAAATTATGCTATAATAAATGGACAATTTAATTAGGCCTATGTTTAATATTCATTAAAGAAAAAATTTAATAAAACGAGTTCTAAATAAATAGCACTAAAATAGCACTAAATAAATTAACTGGCCTCAATTAAAAAAAGTTTAACACAAACAATTCATAAACTAATGTGTTTTGAATAATAACTGAATCAAAACTAATCAAAAACAGAAATGCATTAAAAGCACTAAATTAGCACTTACTGGCAAAAATATAAAATTTTATTCTACTAACTCTATTTTCATTATTTTAAATAATTTATAATAATTGAATATTCACAGAAATTGCATATTAAATTACAGTGTATTTAGTGCTCTTTAAAAAGCTTTACATTAACACTAACTAACCTAACCCATATCAATATGTAAAATTATGTGATAATAACTCAACAGTTTAATAAAGGCATTTTCAATATTTGTTTAAGAAAAAATTAAATAAATGAAGTTCTAAATAAATAACACTAAATTAGCACTAAGTAAATTAACTGGCCTCAAATAAAAAAAGTTTAACACAAACTATTCATAAACAAATGCGTTTTGTATAATAACTGAATCTAAACTATTCAAGAACAGAAATGCATTAAAAGCACTAAATTAGCACTAACTGGCAAAAATATAAAATTTTATTCTATTAACTCTATTTCCATTATTTTAAATAATTTATAATAATTAAATAAGCAGAGAAATGCATATCTAATTACTATGTATTTAGAGCTCTAACTAACTAACCTAACCCGTCTCAAAATATAAAACTATGTTATAATAACTGGACATTTTAATGAGTGCATTTTCAATATTTATTTAAGATACTATTTAATAAAGGTGGCTCTAAATAAATAGCACTAAATTTGCACTAAATAAACTAAGTGGCCTCAAATAAAAATATATAATGGAAATATCGCATAAATTAATGTTCTTCAATATTAACTGAATCTAAACTAATCAAACAAATAATACATGAATAGCACTAAATTAGCACTAACTGACTTAACCCGTATGAAATATTCAATTTGACTAAATTAACTGTACAATTTTTAATTCAATTGAACGACAACTAAATTAACCAGTTCTTATTTATAAGAACTATTTAAAATGCACTAAGTGCACTAAATTAGCACTAACTGGTTTAACCTATGGCAGATATGAAATTGTATTAAAATAACTAAAAATTGAATAAATTGGGCAGTATTTAAGATTAAGTCACTAATTTAGTGCCTAAAAATTATCCTTGAGGTTTAATTTTAAGGATTTAAATTTTATAAAAGAATAAAAAGCTTACCGCTACATGTTGGCCTTCCGCATATATTAGGATCTTTTAATGGATCTGAAATAAAATAAAAAATAATAATTTTTGAAGTTTTTTGGGGGTGTTACAAAAGCGGTTAGCTAAGGCTAATTATTTAGCCTCTCCCGTTACTTCTATCGGAATTTTTGTTTCTTTTCTGCTTTCCAATTCATTTTAGAAAAAAAATGTTCAAACAAAAGTTTTAGAGTATAAAATTCTGCATCTAAAACGACAAACAAAATTAATTTTTAATGCTTTATAACGCCAGAAATTTGAAATTTTCGAAAATTAGCAAAAATAGTGATTGCATTGAAACACAAGTAAAAATTTCCTTAATGATTTACGATGTATCTGTCGAAATAATTTTATATAAATTATAGATTCAAATAATTTAAATTTTAAATTTTTTAACAGATAAAACGTTAAAAATTTGATAATTTTTATTTGAAGTTTCTCATAGCGTAGCTATTTTTGTTAATTTTCGAAACTTTCAAATTAAATTTGTGGCGTTATAGAGCATATAAAATAAATTTTGTTAGTTGATTTAGATGCAAAATTTTCTGCTCTAAAACTTCTATCGGGTGACTTTTTTTCTAAAATAAATTGGGAAGCAGGAAATCACCAAAGTATGATTTTACATGTTAAATTTGAGAGTTCCGGTCACTTCCCTGCATACATATTTATTTAAAGGTTATGCTAAGATTCAGATATAATTTTATTTAAAATTCAAATGTAATTAAATTGTATTACTAGGTGAGGCGACGTTTGGGATTATTATTTTTTTATTTTTTATAATTTTCTCGTTTCAGCTTTCGAAGGTAAATTTGCAATTATTACTTTATGCAAAATTGATATTTAAAGCAAATAAGGAAGCAAGCATGTTATTTTTGTAGGTATGTCTCGAACAATTTTCCCTTACTGTATTGGCTGAAGTAAATTGGCTTAAATGGTAATAACTGCAATATTTGACGTCAAACTAGAAATAAAAACGCCACTAATAAAGATGTTTTTTACATTTTTTACAATTTTACATTTTTTAAACGTAATTGAATATAATTTCTATTTAATATTGACGCGCAAGTATTTTATTTAAATTGAAAATTTTATTAAATTACTATGTTAAATATTTATAAATTTACACAACCTGGGGATGAAACTATGTACAAACTTTTTTTAATTCGTGTCTCAAGTCTTTTTCCCTGCTTTTCAAACATATAAAATTTACCTAACATTTTTTAAAACAACTTATTTCCATATTCACTTTTATATTCATAAATATGTTCCCGTAATTGAATTAATTTACATATTATTTAATTTAAACCATTTTATGGGTGAAAAGCTCAGTATACTAAATTAATTCTTTTCTTATTTTAACAATAAATCGACCAACTATAATGATTACTCCTCTATTACACCAGACTTAATAGGGTTAAGAAAAATTCGAAAATCAAAATGGTTACCAGAATGAGGCAAAAATACTGAAAATTGACAATTTAGTTTTTCGACTGTACTTTAAAAATGGTTTACTTTAAAAAAAAAATTTTAGGAAGGGGTTTTAGGAGGTCAAAAGAGCTTTAAAACGATACTAAACTCGACATTTTATCACATCAATGCTAAGCGTCCCCACAATAAAATGAAAAGTTGAACGTCACGACGCTTAGCGTCTATGTGATAAAATGTCAAGTGTAGTATCATTTGATAGCTCTTTTGACCTCCTAACAATTTTTCCAAAAAAATATTTTCTAAAATAAACAGTTTTCAAACTATAGTCGAAAAACTAAATTTTTAGTTTCTTTACGTTATCTCAGTAACGATTTTGAATTTTGGAATTTTTTAAACGGATTCTTAAAGTTCATGAAAATTTGCAACTTTTTATTCCAACAACCAATCTTGCAACTCTTACCGTTTCTAAACGATACTAAACCCAACTTTTATCATTTTATCAAATAGTGTAGTTGGAATTGTTTAGATTTTCAATTCTAATAAATAATTAAAAATAGCTGAATAAGCAAAAACTATAAATGATAATAAAAACATAACGTGGCTGTCAAAGGTTAAAATTTAGAAAAATCCTTTAAATTCGTATAATCAACGATAAGAAATTTCTTAATTTTCAATAGTGGCGCCCCTATATTAATTTTATACGACGTCACTTAAAGCTTACTTTTAAAAAAGTCCAAATTAAATTAAATAATTACTAATTAGTAATGACATTAATTAGTCGACTGTATACCTAACAAGTAATCAATTTCATTCATTGAAACGTTACTTTAGTCGAAAGTTTTAATAGAAAAAGCACTTGTGAGTTTCAAAAAGTTGTCTCTCATAACAATTCAATTTAAAATTCGTATGTACCCATCTCCCAATCAAGTAGAATTTAAATTGACAAAGAGATGTAATAAGTAATTAGAACATGCAAGTAAGAAACGCTATTGCTTTGGATGAAAAAAAATTTTTTTTTCATTAGAAGACGTTATCCGAGAGCACAAATAAAACACTATTTTGTATAAAGCTCCATATATTTATTTTTATTTTGGATTTAGATTTCAAAGGCAATGCTTCAAGCATGAATTAAATTACAAAGGTACACTGTTGCTATGTCAGTCAGTTTAAAGTTACTATTGGTGATTTTCTCGAATTTACGTCGCATGCATATCAAATTGATATGCATGCATTTTTCTAACAATAATTATTTTTCCACATGACGGAATCTCATGGAACAATAAGCATTTCAATTAAGTAGTTGATTACCTGAATATTCTCTTGAAAAAGCCGATCGATAAAACGGAATACCTTATTAGTTATTAGTACCAAGCAATTGAATTTATAGAAAGGTACAATTTAGGTTATAATAAATTTATATTTAGCCGCAGAGTGAATTATGTAAATCCTCCCTCGAGAGCCCTAGCTAAAAATATTTCAACAACTTGAAAAAGCAACTCAGCTTTTATTAATTTATTTAGCCGCAGACTGGAGCTTGTAGATCTTCCCCCAAAGAGCACTTCTTTAATAAATAATTCCAGAACTTAAGCAAGCGACTCAGCCTTTAATTATGAATCTAGCCGCAGAGAGGATTATGTAAATCTTCCCCCGAAAGCCTTAGTTAAAACTATTTCCAAAACTTGAACAAACAACTCGGCTTTTATTAATTTATTTAGCCGCAGAGTGGAGCTTGTAGATCTTCCCCCAAAGAGCACTTCTTTAATAAACAATTCCAGAACTTAAGCAAGCAACTCAGCCATTAATTATAAATCTAGCCGCAGATAGGATTATGTAAATCTTCCCCCGAAAACTCTAGTTAAAAATACTTCCAAAACTTGAACAAACAACTCGGCTTTTATTAATTTATTTAGCCGCAGAGTGGAGCTTGTAGATCTTCCCCCAAAGAGCACTTCTTTAATAAATAATTCCAGAACTTAAGCAAGCAACTCAGCCATTAATTATGAATCTAGCCGCAGATAGGATTATGTAAATCTTCCCCCGAAAACTCTAGTTAAAAATACTTCCAAAACTTGAACAAACAACTCGGCTTTTATTAATTTATTTAGCCGCACAGTGGAGCTTGTAGATCTTCCCCAAAGAGCACTTCTTTAATAAATAATTCCAGAACTTAAGCAAGCAACTCAGCCATTAATTATGAATCTAGCCGCAGATAGGATTATGTAAATCTTCCCCCGAAAACTCTAGTTAAAAATACTTCCAAAACTTGAACAAACAACTCGGCTTTTATTAATTTATTTAGCCGCAGAGTGGAGCTTGTAGATCTTCCCCAAAGAGCACTTCTTTAATAAATAATTCCAGAACTTAAGCAAGCAACTCAGCCATTAATTATGAATCTAGCCGCAGATAGGATTATGTAAATCTTCCCCCGAAAACTCTAGTTAAAAATACTTCCAAAACTTGAACAAACAACTCGGCTTTTATTAATTTATTTAGCCGCAGAGTGGAGCTTGTAGATCTTCCCCAAAGAGCACTTCTTTAATAAATAATTCCAGAACTTAAGCAAGCAACTCAGCCATTAATTATGAATCTAGCCGCAGATAGGATTATGTAAATCTTCCCCCGAAAACTCTAGTTAAAAATACTTCCAAAACTTGAACAAACAACTCGGCTTTTATTAATTTATTTAGCCGCAGAGTGGAGCTTGTAGATCTTCCCCCAAAGAGCACTTCTTTAATAAATAATTCCAGAACTTAAGCAAGCAACTCAGCCATTAATTATGAATCTAGCCGCAGAGAGGATTATGTAAATCTTCCCCCGAAAGCCTTAGTTAAAACTATTTCCAAAACTTGAACAAACAACTCGGCTTTTATTAATTTATTTAGCCGCAGAGTGGAGCTTGTAGATCTTCCCCAAAGAGCACTTCTTTAATAAATAATTCCAGAACTTAAGCAAGCAACTCAGCCATTAATTATGAATCTAGCCGCAGAGAGGATTATGTAAATCTTCCCCCGAAAGCCTTAGTTAAAACTATTTCCAAAACTTGAACAAACAACTCGGCTTTTATTAATTTATTTAGCCGCAGAGTGGAGCTTGTAGATCTTCCCCAAAGAGCACTTCTTTAATAAATAATTCCAGAACTTAAGCAAGCAACTCAGCCATTAATTATGAATCTAGCCGCAGATAGGATTATGTAAATCTTCCCCCGAAAACTCTAGTTAAAAATACTTCCAAAACTTGTACAAACAACTCGGCTTTTATTAATTTATTTAGCCGCAGAGTGGAGCTTGTAGATCTTCCCCCAAAGAGCACTTCTTTAATAAATAATTCCAGAACTTAAGCAGGCAACTCAGCCATTAATTATGAATCTAGCCGCAGAGAGGATTATGTAAATCTTCCCCCGAAAGCCCTAGTTAAAACTATTTCCAAAACTTGAACAAACAACTCGGCTTTTATTAATTTATTTAGCCGCAGACTGGAGCTTGTAGATCTTCCCCCAAAGAGCACTTCTTTAATAAATAATTCCAGAACTAAGCAAGCGACTCAGCCTTTAATTATGAATCTAGCCGCAGAGAGGATTATGTAAATCTTCCCCCGAAAGCCCCAGTTAAAAATATTACCAAAGCTTGAACAAACAACTCGGCTTTTATTAATTTATTTAGCCGCCGAGTGGAGTTTGTAGATCTTCCCCCAAAGAGCACTTCTTTAATAAATAATTCCAGAACTAAGCAAGCGACTCAGCCTTTAATTATGAATCTAGCCGCAGAGAGGATTAAGTAAATATTCCCCCGAAAGCCCCAGTTAAAAATAAATCCAAAGCTTGAACAAACAACTCTGCTTTTATTAATTTATTTAGCCGCAGAGTGGCTCTTGTAAATCTCCTCCCAGAGAGCCCTAGTTTAAAAAATAAATCCAGCACTTAAACAAGCAACTCAGCCTTTAATTATGGATTTAGCTGCAGAGTGGATTATATGAATCTTCCCCCGAAAACTTTAGTTAAAAATATTCCAAAACTTGAACAAGCAACTCATCTTTTACTTATTTATTTAGCCGCAGAGTGGGTCCTGTAAATCGTCTCCTGTGAGAGCACTAATTCTGGATTAGGGCTACCTAATCCATTGCTTAGGTATTTCTGAAATTTTGGCTTAGAATAATGCTATATGTCAGTTACTATTCCAAGAGCACTAGTATACCAACAATGTGTTACTTCTGGACCTAACCTCAGTTGTTAGTTGTCGTACTATTATTGTTCTATAAACGACAACAATGGTAGACGCTTAACCTCAAAGATAAACAAATGATCTACTGGCAGGCTATTGCCCTAAGAACTAAGCTAAAGGGAGAACAACAACTCGATTTTAGGTCAACAACCTTGCGATAAACCCCCAAAAAAATCATAGTTAGAAAGTGAGTTCCTAGGTGCGTTCCAAATGCCATCCCTTATGCTGGAACTTTAGTCCTACATTAAACTATTGATTTTTCCCTTAAAAAAGTTTTCTCGTCTACTTAGTTTAGGGAAATTATTTTGGAGAAATGAATGTGAGGAAAATTTGAACAAATTGTTGGTCAGTAGGAGTTGAACCCGGTTCCTCTCTTACTGTTAAGTTGCTATTCCACAAGCACCCTTAGAGAACTATTCGGGTAATTATTTTCTTAATTTAGTTTGAAATTAAACTCATTGCATACAAAGTGTGGTTTAAGGGTTGTTTTTTTTGTAAAAATTGTAATTATTTTTATGCGGATTTAGGTAATTGGTTGTCTGTGTTTAAAAAGCTAATTTGAGGAGTTTAATGGTTGTTTATATAATAAATAATTGAGTATGAAGTGATGTAATAAAATATAAGGGAGGTTTTTGGTGCAAGTAGAGGTACTTTAGGTAAAATGTACGGCTAAGCAATCAAAGTAAAACAAGTGTCATTTAGGGAGAATTGTGCCGTTTTACGAGCATTTTTAGCGAAATTAAATTTGTGTTGAGTGTGGATATAGACGAGAACGAGATATGTTTTGTTTTATTGTTTATTAGTTCAGAAAGAACATTTATGTGTTTATGTGGTTGATGTAACAAAATGTATACTCACTATATTGTGAAGATGTTATTTCAACCATAAGAACCAATAATAACCCTAAACAAATAAACGTTCTATACATGATAACTACGATTAATTAACCATTAATTAACGGCACAACACCACACTCTTACAACTAAACAGTTCACTAACTGAATTAACTTTGTATTTTTCATCAAATCTGTAACCAAAGGTCAACTTAATACGACCTATTTCAACATTTAAGATAAAAGAACTCTGATATCCTAAACCAAACACGTCAATTGTTTAGTAACTTATTTTTCAATCAGTTAAAACAAATTAAATAAAGGCGAAAGGGGGTAGCGCGCTTAATAGTTTAATTTAACTCAAGTTTAACCAAAAATAAACAACTTCTGATTTTAAAGCACACCAACAAACACAACTTATAATTCGTGTAAAAAAATTAGTCCCCTACAAAAAAATAAATTACAATTACGAGGGGAGTTGTTTTAACCCGGACGTGGGGTTAATTGTTTAAATAAGCACGTAAAAGTGATTTCAAATGTCAATTTGTTACTTAATTTATTTTAATTCAATATGGCGTAATTTAGAAAAAAAAAAGTAAGTCATAAAAGTTCATTTTAAATTAGTCAGTTTGGTCATTTTTTACTAGGTAACTTGTGAGTAAATCATTGAAAACTTTTAAGTTTTGATTACCAATTAGTTATAAAACGTAAATTGAGCCATTTTTAGTGTACTAAGTAAGAATAAGAACATCTCAATTTTAATCCAAAGCATTTCTTACTACGTAAGTTGTGATTAAAAAATAGACAAACTTTAAAGTTTTAATTACCAGTTAGTTATAAAACGTAAATTCGGCCATTTTTAAAGCAATAATTAGTAATAAGTAAGAATAAGAACATATTAATTTAAATCAAAAACATTTCTTACTACGTAAGTTGTGATTAAAAAATTGACAAACTTTAAAGTTTTAATTACCAGTTAGTTATAAAACGTAAATTCGGCCATTTTTAAAGCAATAATTAGTAATAAGTAAGAATAAGAACATATTAATTTAAATTAAAAACATTTCTTACCACGTAAATTGTGATTAAAAAGCAGACAAACTTTAAAGTTTTAATTACCAATTAGTTATAAACGTAAATTCGGCCATTTTTAATGCAATAATTAGTAATAAGTGCGAATAAGAACATCTTAATTTTAATCAAAAACAATTCTTACTACGTAAGTTGTGATTAAAAAATAGACAAACTTTAAAGTTTTAATTACCAGTTAGTTATAAAACGTAAATTCGGCCATTTTTAAAGCAATAATTAGTAATAAGTAAGAATAAGAACATATTAATTTAAATTAAAAACATTTCTTTCTACGTAAGTTGTGATTAAAAAATAGACAAACTTTAAAGTTTTAATTACCAGTTAGTTATAAAACGTAAATTCGGCCATTTTTAATGCAATAATTAGTAGTAAGTAAGAATAAAAACATCTCAATTTTAATTAAAAACATTTCTTACTATGTAAGTTGTGATTAAAAAGTAGACAAACTTTAAAGTTTTAATTACCAATTAGTTATAAACGTAAATTCGGCCATTTTTAATGCAATAATTAGTAATAAGTGAGAATAAGAACATCTTAATTTTAATCAAAAACAATTCTTACTACGTAAGTTGTGATTAAAAAATAGACAAACTTTAAAGTTTTAATTACCAGTTAGTTATAAAACGTAAATTCGGCCATTTTTAAAGCAATAATTAGTAATAAGTAAGAATAAGAACATATTAATTTAAATCAAAAACATTTCTTACTATGTAAGTTGTGATTAAAAAATAGACAAACTTTAAAGTTTTAATTACCAGTTAGTTATAAAACGTAATTTCGGCCATTTTTAAAGCAATAATTAGTAATAAGTAAGAATAAGAACATATTAATTTAAATTAAAAACATTTCTTTCTACGTAAGTTGTGATTAAAAAATTGACAAACTTTAAAGTTTTAATTACCAATTAGTTATAAACGTAAATTCGGCCATTTTTAATGCAATAATTAGTAATAAGTGAGAATAAGAACATCTTAATTTTAATCAAAAACAATTCTTACTACGTAAGTTGTGATTAAAAAATAGACAAACTTTAAAGTTTTAATTACCAGTTAGTTATAAAACGTAAATTCGGCCATTTTTAAAGCAATAATTAGTAATAAGTAAGAATAAGAACATATTAATTTAAATCAAAAACATTTCTTACTACGTAAGTTGTGATTAAAAAATTGACAAACTTTAAAGTTTTAATTACCAGTTAGTTATAAAACGTAATTTCGGCCATTTTTAAAGCAATAATTAGTAATAAGTAAGAATAAGAACATATTAATTTAAATTAAAAACATTTCTTTCTACGTAAGTTGTGATTAAAAAATAGACAATCTTTAAAGTTTTAATTACCAGTTAGTTATAAAACGTAAATTCGGCCATTTTTAAAGCAATAATTAGTAATAAGTAAGAATAAGAACATATTAATTTAAATTAAAAACATTTCTTACCACGTAAATTGTGATTAAAAAGCAGACAAATTTATAAGTTTTAATTACCAGTTAGTTATAAAACGTAAATTCGGCCATTTTTAAAGCAATAATTAGTAATAAGTAAGAATAAGAACATATTAATTTAAATTAAAAACATTTCTTACCACGTAAATTGTGATTAAAAAGCAGACAAATTTATAAGTTTTAATTACCAATTAGTTATAAAACGTAAATTCGGCCATTTTTAATACAATAATTAGTAATAATAAGTAAGAATAAGAACATCTTAATTTTAATCAAAAACATTTCTTACTACGGAATTTGAGATTAAAAAATAGACAATCTTTAAAGTTTTAATTACCAGTTAGTTATAAAACGTAAATTCGGCCATTTTTAAAGCAATAATTAGTAATAAGTAAGAATAAGAACATATTAATTTAAATCAAAAACATTTCTTACTACGTAAGTTGTGATTAAGAAATAGACAAATTTTAAAGTTTTAATTACCAATTAGTTATAAAACGTAAATTAGATCATTTTTAATGCATTAATTAGTAATAGCTAAGAATAAGAACATCTTAATTTTAATCAAAAACATTTCTTACTACGTAAGTTCTGATTAAAAAATAGACAAATTTTAAAGTTTTAATTACCAATTAGTCATAAAATGTAAATTCAGCCATTTTGAATGCGATCATTTTATATCACCAAAACATACAAAGTGCTTGGTACATCTTATAGCTAATTTTACGATCTTTCAAAATATTTAAAAATATACAAGGTGTTCTGTTAAAAATAAGACAGTTGGCTTTGTTTCTGACTAAGCTGAAAGTCAAAATAGGAAGTGTTTGGTATCATCTGACAGGGAATTTTACGATCTTTCTAAATATTCAAAAATATATAGTGTTTTATTTAAAATAGAGTTTCTAAAATTATAGATATACAAACTAACAAACAACCGAATTGCTGTTTAAAAATAAACTTATTTAATATTTGATACGAAATATAATTTAAAATTTTACTACTAAAATGTAACAAACGTCTATTTTACTTCTTAGGTTTAATGAAAATGTACCTATTTATAATATTACAAAGTAGTCGACTTCTCAATTTCACAATGTTAGAAAAAGCTCAACTTTCTTATATTCTTGCATTTTACTAATATTTATAAAGCTGTTAAGACACGGCTACAATTCTTATCCAACTCCTTTCCTGCATACAAATTAGCCTCCATACAAAAAGCCTTCTCATTTGAGTTAAAATATTAATGTATTATAAAGGGTGGACAAATGAAAATATTATTTTATTAGCGTGTTAATTTTTAAAAAACTCCCCTTCCACTCCCAGCACCTCACAAATGATAATGTTTTGTTGTCGACCCTTTAACTCCAACCTGCCCCTATTTGATTTTTTTTACGGAAATAAATGATGTTTTATTTGAATGGTTGAAATATATTTGGAAGCGAAATTAAAATAATTTGGTCGAGTGAGATTTTGAGCGAACCCTCTATTACCCTCTGCTATAAATTTAGCATTAAACGAAGGTAATCTAATAATAATAAGTAACTTAATAGGTATAGAAATGATTTTTAAATATTTTGACAATTAAGCAATAATATAAAAAATGTTTATAATGCAAATAAAAAAAAATAATGATCTCAATTAACTATATCCATTTTCCCTTCAAGAATTTTCGAGTATAATTGAAAGCAAACATTAATTTCGGCATATAAAATTTACAACTTGTTCTCTATTATTGTTAAATTTCTTAACCCGGATATTTGTTTTTATTATAAAAAAATATTACACCCTTAACGTAAATTTTTAGCTCTTCAACTCTATTAGAATAAATGGGTAGATTTGAAAGAAAATAGTGTGCTATAACGCCATTTTGAATTCAAAATGTCCGACTTTAAGCTAATTAGGTTTGGGGGTTTGTTAACCTGATGTTTTCATGTCCATATGTCCATCTGTTGGCCTGTTTGTCCGTTTGTGAGCCCGTCTGTCTTTATGTACCTTCCTCTGACTACTCATCATAGCTCTTCAACTCTATTAGAGAAAATTGGTAGATTTGAAAGAAAATAGTTTGCTACAACGCCATGTTGAAATAAAAATGTCCGACTTTAAGGTAATTAGGTTTGGGGGTTTGTTAACCTGATGTTTTCAGGCCCATATATTTATCTGTTGGCCTGTCTGTCCGTTTGTGAGCCCGTCTGTCTTTATGTACCTTCCTCTGACTACTCATCATAGCTCTTCAACTCTATTAGAGAAAATTGGTAGATTTGAAAGAAAATAGTTTGCTATAACGCCATGTTGAATTCAAAATGTCCGACTTTAAGCTAATTAGGTTTGGGGGTTTGTTAACCTGATGTTTTCATGTCCATATGTCCATCTGTTGGCCTGTTTGTCCGTTTGTGAGCCCGTCTGTCTTTATGTGCCTTCCTCTGACTACTCATCATAGCTCTTCAACTCTATTAGAGAAAATTGGTAGATTTGAAAGAAAATAGTTTGCTATAACGCCATGTTGAATTCAAAATGTCCGACTTTAAGCTAATTAGGTTTGGGGGTTTGTTAACCTGATGTTTTCATGTCCATATGTCCATCTGTTGGCCTGTCTGTCCGTTTGTGAGCCCGTCTGTCTTTATGTACCTTCCTCTGACTACTCATCATAGCTCTTCAACTCTATTAGAGAAAATTGGTAGATTTGAAAGAAAATAGTTTGCTATAACGCCATGTTGAATTCAAAATGTCCGACTTTAAGCTAATTAGGTTTGGGGGTTTGTTAACCTGATGTTTTCATGTCCATATGTCCATCTGTTGGCCTGTTTGTCCGTTTGTGAGTCCGTCTGTCTTTATGTGCCTTCCTCTGACTACTCATCATAGCTCTTCAACTCTATTAGAGAAAATTGGTAGATTTGAAAGAAAATGGTTTGCTATAACGCCATTTTGAATTCAAAATATCCGACTTTAAGCTAATTAGGTTTGGGGGTTTGTTAACCTGATGTTTTCAGGCCCATATATCCATCTGTTGGCCTGTTTGTCCGTTTGTGAGCCCGTCTGTCTTTATGTGCCTTCCTCTGACTACTCATCATAGCTCTTCAACTCTATTAGAGAAAATTGGTAGATTTGAAAGAAAATAGTTTGCTATAACGCCATGTTGAATTCAAAATGTCCGACTTTAAGGTAATTAGGTTTGGGGGTTTGTTAACCTGATGTTTTCAGGCCCATATATTTATCTGTTGGCCTGTTTGTCCGTTTGTGAGCCCGTCTGTCTTTATGTACCTTCCTCTGACTACTCATCATAGCTCTTCAACTCTATTAGAGAAAATTGGTAGATTTGAAAGAAAATAGTTTGCTACAACGCCATGTTGAAATCAAAATGTCCGACTTTAAGGTAATTAGGTTTGGGGGTTTGTTAACCTGATGTTTTCAGGCCCATATATCCATCTGTTGGCCTGCTTGTCCGTTTGTAAGCCCGTCTGTCTTTATGTACCTTCCTCTGACTACTCATCATAGCTCTTCAACTCTATTAGAGAAAATTGGTAGATTTGAAAGAAAATAGTTTGCTATAACGCCATGTTGAATTCAAAATGTCCGACTTTAAGCTAACTAGGTTTGGGGGTTTGTTAACCTGATGTTTTCAGGCCCATATATCCATCTGTTGGCCTGTTTGTCCGTTTGTTAGCCCGTCTGTCTGTATGTGCCTTCCTGACTATCCATCTGGGAATCATTTGTCAATTTTGACCCACTGTTTGTCTGTTGGTCAGATATGATAATAATAACCCTAATTTTTATTAAGTAAAAAGCGCCAATTTTATCTAATAGGGTTGGGCGTTAAATAAAATTTATGAACACTTTTAAAAAGTTTTCTTTCAATTATAAAATAATTAAGTTTTGGTTTTTGGTAAGATTGGTTAAAATTAATAGAGATAATGTTAGGAAGTTCATTAAGTGAATAACGTATACGTATATTATAATTAAATTATCTTATCAGGTTAATATACTCTGTAATTGACATATCTGACTAAATTAAATTAAACACCGAAGTAACAAAACAGATACTTAATCGTATAAGATGCAGTTTCAAACATTTACAAGTAACGAAACATATGTGTTGTTAACATATTTATAAAATGCCTCGAGGCAATCAAGTAATCGATTGTACACAAATTGTGTACAGAGTTAGACAAATCTTCTGAACGGCTCGTTAATTTCCATTCAGAAAACCGGGCCTGTTGAAGACCCTTCTGCTTGTATACGAGTCCACGAGCCGCCCCTAACGTTTCTCCCACCCTAGATGCACAATTGTGCAACTATCTAAATTTAGCTTGCAATAACCAGGATACCAGAAAGAGAAGACTTCCTTAGTTCAACTATCGATTTTAAAACACAAAGGACATAAAAACTGTTAATTATGTTAGTAGTGTGTCCACCAAATAAGGTTACGTACTTTTATGTTCTCAACAAAAGTTGTAATCAATTTTCTGATTAAAAGTGAACCTAGGACCCGGAATTTGACTATGCTTTAATCTTTCAGTTCTGCACTTCACAAACAAATTACACGTCGTAACGCTGTCACGTATTTATCCCAAGAAACTTCAATTGCACTATTTGCTATTTGATTCAGTATTACATTGACAGGACAATTATTCGAATTAAAACAGATGTCCGACAATCCGACAAAGGATATCTTCTACAAATAGACAACGTCCAAATACAAAGTTAATGTAAAATGAGTTGTTAAATTACAAAAATGTCGCAATTCGTAAAAATTTTAAATATTCAGAATTAAAACATTAGTTGACCCTTTGCCTATAATAAATTCAACAGGAAATAAGCTCAATAGGACTTATTTTCGTACGCTTTTTACGTCTTTTCTAAATGCCAATGTAGGTCCTTAAGGACTACATTTACCCAAATTTTACCTCTATTATAAATTAAAGAGGATAAAATGTTCTTTCAGAAAAATCCAACAAGTTTGCTCCAACTGTCTTGGTTAACTATAGAACAAAGAAAGAAACCATAAGTTGACTTATTTTGATACGCTTTCTACGTCTCTACAAAATGTCAATGTAGCTCCTTAAAGACTGCAATTACGCCAATTTCACCTCTATTATTGATTAAAGAGGATAAAATGTTCTTTCAGAAAAATCCAACAAATTTGTTCCAACTGTCTTGGTTAACTATAGAACAAAGAAACAAACCATAAGTTGACTTATTTTCATATACGCATAATCAACCCTTTGAGTAGGAATTCCGCAGAAAATAGTCTCAATGGGTTTCTGTTAGTAAAAAATTAATATTTTTGAGTGTCATCTGCAAAGGTTGCGATAGTAGCTTCCTCCATGTGTGGTATATCGTTCGTATACAATACGTATAAGAGTGGACCCAAAACACTCCCCTGCGGTACACCGGCCTTCACTTCTTTTAGCTCAGAATAGCTATCTTCGTACCTGACCCAAAACAACCTATTTGAAATGTAAGACTTGAGCAGTTCACTGTGTTGTTTAGGTAGACTTCTTTCTATCTTATATTTCAGGCCCTATCGAACGCCTGAGCGACGTCTAAAAATACTAAGGAGCACACTTTCTTTTCCTCTAAAGACTTTTCAATTATATCTGTGATTCTATGTACTTGGTCAATAGTTGAATGACTTCTAAATCCATACTGATGTTTTGGGATCAGATCTCTATCTTCGATGATGAGTTTCAGTCGCTTTGCTAAAAGTTTCTCGAATAACTTTGAAATTATCGGCAACAGAGAAATTGGTCGATAAGAAGTTTTTTCATTTGCCGGTTTACCAGGCTTCGGAATCATTATTACCTCAGCAACCTTCCACTGCATGGGTACATATCGCTGTGAAACGCTGCGTTGATGAGGTATGTTATCTTAACAATTCCTTTTTTAGGAAGTTCTTTTAGAATGCGACCCGTAATACGGTCAAAACCCTGTGCCTTTTTATCACTTAAATTTACAGCAATTTCTTTGGCAACCTCTGCAGGTGCACCATGTTAATACAGACTCCATCCTCACTGTTTATTAGAGGGATGTTTTCTTCGGAACTTTGCGTCGGATATGGTTGAAAGGTATTAGCCACATGTTCTGCAAATATTTCTGCCTTTTCCTGATTATTCCTACCCCAAGAACCATCTTCCTTTTTAATAAGTGGAGCGTGCATTTTTGGCCTTTTT
The DNA here is from genome assembly GCA_963924605.1 of Malthinus seriepunctatus. Taxonomy (NCBI): domain Eukaryota; kingdom Metazoa; phylum Arthropoda; class Insecta; order Coleoptera; family Cantharidae; genus Malthinus; species Malthinus seriepunctatus. Next base: position 2,819,999 of record OZ004605.1, read on the forward strand.
AGGTATTTAGTAGCTTTCCATAAGGAATAGTCGGTGTCGTTATCGTCTGTTAGATCTCTGAGAAAGGCACTGAGAGTTTCATTTTTGATCGATTGAATCTCTCTTTTAAGTTGCTGAGTTAGAGCATTTAGATACCGTTTATCTTCAGGAGACCTTGTTTGCTGCCAACGTTTACGAGCTCTTCTTTTTATAGCTATTAGATCTTTTATTTCTTTAGGAGAGTTTGCACCTACTACTTTTGCTTTAATAGTGGGGGTATTATTCCATGCTGCTTGTTATAAATCAACTACGAATTGTTCTACTTCATCGTCCAGCTGTTCGGTTGTTTTTAGCGGTGTATTTAGCTTGATTCTCTGTTGTAATTCTCCTCTAAATCAATCCCAATTTGTTTTTTTATTAATCAACGATACTGACTGTTCTTTGGTGATAATTGTTTCGCATATTGTTAAAATTACCGGTGAGTGGTCTGATGATAAGTCATAATTTTCTTCTATGCTTATATAATTGGATGAAATACCTTTCCTCACGAAGAAATCTAACAGGTCCGGTATCTTGTTCATATCTGAGGGCCAGTTGGTTGGCTTTCCCGTTGATAAACATTCACATTTTTCTTGTTTAATTGCTTCATACAGTTGTTTACCTTTAGAAGTGATAAGCCTCGAACCCCAGTAAGTATGTTTAGCATTAAAATCTCCTCCAAGTATAAAGCACTCTCGCAGTACTTTGAAAAGTTCGAGGTAATCCTCTTTTTCCAGAAGATATCTAGGTGGATATATGGCAGACACGGTGAAGTTCTTTTTTTTTGTGAAGAATCTTTACAGCTGTTGCTTGGATATGAAAGGTTTGGTAACTTGTTTCTTCATAGTGTTTTATATTTTCTTTAATTATTACAGCTGATCCTCCTCTTGCTGTATTATTAGGGTGAGTAGTGTGATCAATTCGGTATCCTTTTAATTTTAGATAGTTTTCATTAGTAAAGTGTGTTTCCGATAAGACACACATCTATTTTTTGGTCCCAAAAGAATCTTTCTAACTCATGAGTTTGTTGGAGCAGTCCATTTGCATTCCATGTTGCTATTCTAACCGATACCGCCATTTTTATTTCTTCTTGCTGGCTGCTGCCTTATTGTATTGTTGCTATTCTCAAGTTTTATGATTCTCTCTAGAATTGATTTTAGCATGTTTTTTTATGTCAGTGTGATAGTCCATTCCATTTTCTATTTCCCGTATATTTCCAGCCAACTTCACATGAGTTTCAAGGGCACTAACTTTTGTTTAAGCTCACCTACGTTGTCTTGCAGGGTATTGATAGTTTAGAGTGCCTGTTGCCACGCTCTCCACAGCAACATCTCGTTTTCGGTCTTTAATTCACTTTCATGAAGCTGAGGCTGTAAGTACAGGTTTCCATCTTTTGGTCCAGTAGCAGTATCCAACATCCTGGCCTGGTACTCCACCATGGATAAAGAGCGGTCGCTGGATGACGATCCGTGGAGGCCCACTCGCTCACTCTCTTTTCGGACCGTTTCTAGGGTTCCGAGCCCTTGTCCCGTAAAATTTTCTAAATTTGTATTTATCATTTTGCTCTTTTTAATTGCTCGGGTACCTCGGGTTTGCAAAGCCCGTACCAACCTATTGTTGGCCCCTGAGGGGTATCGATAAGATAACAAAATATTTTAAAATGCAAATTAATTAGTGTTTCTAAGCATACAAAGATAACATTTTTGTTACTAAATGTACTATTTACTTGTAAGTCATTATGAGCCTTATCAACTGCTTCCTTTGAAAGGTCAGAAGTACAAATAATTTTAACTTAAATCAATTTTCTTTTTTTTAGTGCAAAAATGCATGCGGAGAGTGATTGGCGACTTCGTGGCCTTATCTAACGCAGTACAACTCGACTTATGACTGGTAGCACTAGCAGTCAACCTAAGCCCCCTAAAATTACTTTTTAAAGCGCTCTAATTACTTTTTGACGTCCTCAGATCGTTTGTAGCCCTTAAAAATTAATTTCAACCCACTTTTCTTATTATCAGCCTTCTTAGATATTTTGAAATATTTTTTAATCACCGTGTCATTTGTTAATAAATCTTGTGTTTTGAAAATGTAATTTATGAAGATTATGAGATCGATTACCAATTTAAATTTTGTTTTAATAATTACTAATAATAACAAAGCTTATTAAGGTAGACTAATGAAGTATGTGTTTTGGTTACGAACTTCCAAATATTCAATATCAAAAAGTTTTTAGAATAATGGGGAAATTAATAATTAAAATGTATAATTTGTTTAAATAACAATAAATTTTCTGTTAAATAGAAAAAATTTAGACAATGATATTTTTTGCTCTAAATACCATTTATTTGCTTCGCTTGTTTATCACCCTGTCTATATATTTCTTTGTTGGTTGATCTATTTTTTCATTCACGTCTTTATTTATACATGAGTCGATATATCAACTTAAGAGGAATAACAATTTATCATAAAACTTTTGTCAAATTTAACGGAAAAAATTAATATCACTAAAGTGTAATAAAATTCACTTTTAAAAAATTGCTATGGAGATTACACTAAACAGCACAATTCATCGACCACACCCCAAAAATCAAGCTATTGTTTTTAAGGAGAGAAAGGAGAATGAGATTATCATCAATGAAAATGCCAAATTGTAATACACATCATCGCTCAATCTCTCGCTTTGGTACCTGTACACAAATGGCTCCCGATGCTCGGGGCCAAATTTAGTTAGATGACGCGCTTCGATGACGTCACTATAACTAAATGTACATATTTTAATATTTTGTGAACAATTTTGATCAGTTCAATCATTCAAAAATTCAAAAAGGTTCTAGGGATTAATTTTAAAATTGAACGTTAAAATTATTTGAATATTTTTCAATTAAATCTTGGTTATTGTACCAGAAATTGTAAATTGATATGCCGACAAATATAAAATTAAATTAAAACCCAAAAAAATCCTAAATAAATTTGTAGTTCGTGATTTATTGCTCTTACAGGTATGAAGTAAAATTAAATTACATTTAGTTGAGAGTTGCAACTTTTTGCAGATTTTAATTAGTAAAAAAGACGAAAGGAATAAGACGAGAGGATAATATTACTAACGACACAAAAAGAAGCAATAAAGAGATTTATATGTAATGAGATTTAATTGAATTAAATTTTTTGATCTTCAACATTTTAAAGCGAAAATATGAAAACTCATATTTTAGATAAATTTAAAACGAATTACTCTTTGATACACAACTATAATAAATTAGTACTTCAATATACGACATAAAGGTGCGTTCCCACTATAAATACAGATCGATACAGTCAATTTTTTGAGTTATGAAGGTTAAAGTGACGGTGATCGGTTTAAAACGGTCTTTCTCAAGTAACCTAAGTTTCAATTTTTTCTCACTAGGCCTAATTAAACCGAACATGGCCCAACCAGTGGAAACGCACCGTTATAAAATGATTTCCATTAATATCAGATTAATTTTTAATCTATTTATAAAATATTAAGAAAACTAGAAGTGGTTTTAAAAATAAAATTGGAATTAGCTTATTAGTAATGATATTATATCAAATGAATTTTGGATTAGCTTTGAAAATGTTTATGCGCGCATACGACTGAATTTGAATTATAAGGAAAAGCTTGTTTTTAATAGAAAATTTCGGTTGTAACACTTGATTTCACATAAATTTGATTGAATTTTCAATAAATATCGTATAAATATGTTATACGCTTTAAATATAATTTCACTCTCACTCGTATTGTATAAATAAATTTAAATTTTGCGTTTTCTTTGTATTATTAAATATCTCCGGTTACAGATAAAAATTGAGAATTTTACGAAAGTATTTTTATTTACTTATTTTTATACCAAGTAATCGATTTAAATTTAAGAGATTATATAAACTACAATTGTAAAAATTTAACAATTTTTCAAAGGTCCTAAATCCATAATTTCCCACTATTTATTTTAAAAAACTATTAGGCTGAATGAAAATTTATTAAATGAGAGTTTCAGGTTACATACAAATTAATAATTTTCTATAGTAAAATTTTTTGATATCTCCAATAATAACAGTAATATATGTATAATAATTTTTGACGAGCAATGGGGAATTGGACACTTGTTTTTTTATTTATTATTTTGAAACTAGAGTTTATTTTGATCTCATAGCATTTTTTATTTTTTCTCTAACTCGAATATTAAGCCCAAAATAAATTTTTTAAAAAGGCTATGACGTAGCTACTAATATATATCCAGCTCTCTTCTTACTATAGAAAGAAATATAGAAGATATATATTAGTAGCTACGTCATAGCTTTTTTACAAAAATTTATTTTGGGCTTAATATTCGAGTTAGAGAAAAAATTTTAAAAAGTGATAAGTTTTTTGTTTAGTTCTTTACATTTTTATAGAAAAAAGTACAAAATTCGATTGTAGTCCAGTTCCCCATAGGGGCGTAAGTTAACATAACTACGCTGATTACAAACAATGTTATACAAACACAAAATTTCTATTTTATTTTAAGAAATAAATCGAAAAACAATTCAAAAATTTCTGAGAAGCTGTTTTTCCGCACAGGTTGATCAAGGCATTTTCCATTTTTGCATCGTAAGATGAACCGACTAATATTGCTTGAAATTTTTTGTCTCAATGACAAGTAGTTACGAAAAAAATTATTAAAATGTATTTTTAGAATCATGAATTCATCTTTATCCATTATCAGTTATTGGCATTTTCACAAGTTCATCTGTGTGGCAAGCCCTAAGCAATTCCAAGAATCATCACCACCTGAAAGATACTTTGTTCAAGAAAATAATGTAATCACGTAAATACGCATATTGTATTTACAATATTGCATATTCTGTTTTTTTATAACCAAGCTACTACGATAAACCATTTTTATTTTGAGTGCTTTAAATTCATTTTAAAAAGACTTGGGCTTAACGCACCTTAACTAAATTTAGTAGTACAATGCGATACTTTTTTAAGCGCGCAGCTAACCCTTAATCAAGAATTTTGATAAATGTAATTTAAAAAAAATTGGTTTTTATAACCATGCTTATGATGTAGCATTCATATCTTGGTAGTTTTAACATAATTTGAAAGTTTTAAAACAAAATTAAAAATAGTTGGGCTTAACGTACCTTAACCAAACAACGTACTATTTGATACCTTTTTTAGCGCGCAACTAACCCCTAATCGAGAATTTTGATATCTGTAATTACAAAAAAAATGTTTTTTTATAACCAAGCTACGATAAAGCGTTCTTAATTTGATAGTTTTAAATTCATTTTAAAAATACTTGGGCTTAACGCACCTTTACTTAAAAAAGTACAATTCGATACTTTTTTAAGCGCGCAGCTAATCCCTAATCAAGAATTTTGATAAATGTAATTTAAAAAAAAAATGTTTTTTATAACCATGCTTTATGATGTAGCATTGATATCTTGTTAGTTTTAACATAACTTGAAAGTTTTAAAACCAAATTAAAAATAGTTGGGCTTAACGCACCTTAACCAAAAAAAGTACTATTTGATACCTTTTTTAGCGCGCAACTAACCCCTAATCGAGAATTTTGATATCTGTAATTACAAAAAAAATGGTTTTTTATAACCAAGCTACGATAAAGCGTTCTTAATTTGATAGTTTTAAAATCATTTTAAAAATACTTGGGCTTAACGCACCTTTACTTAAAAAAGTACTATTCGATACTTTTATAAGCGCGCAGCTAATCGCTAATCTAGATGTTTGATAAATGTAATTTAAAAAAAATTGTTTTTATAACCATGCTTATGATGTAGCATTCATATCTTGGTAGTTTTAACATAATTTGAAAGTTTTAAAACAAAATTAAAAATAGTTGGGCTTAACGCACCTTAACCAAAAAAAGTACTATTTGATACCTTTTTTAGCGCGCAACTAACCCCTAATCAAGAATTTTGATATCTGTAATTACAAAAAAAATGGTTTTTTATAACCAAGCTACGATAAAGCGTTCTTAATTTGATAGTTTTAAATTCATTTTAAAAATACTTGGGCTTAACGCACCTTTACTTAAAAAAGTACTATTCGATACTTTTATAAGCGCGCAGCTAATCGCTAATCTAGAATTTTGATAAATGTAATTTAAAAAAAATTGTTTTTATAACCATGCTTATGATGTAGCATTCATATCTTGGTAGTTTTAACATAATTTGAAAGTTTTAAAACAAAATTAAAAATAGTTGGGCTTAACGCACCTTAACCAAAAAAAGTACTATTTGATACCTTTTTTAGCGCGCAACTAACCCCTAATCGAGAATTTTGATATCTATAATTACAAAAAAAATGGTTTTTTATAACCAAGCTACGATAAAGCGTTCTTAATTTGATAGTTTTAAAATCATTTTAAAAATACTTGGGCTTAACGCACCTTTACTTAAAAAAGTACTATTCGATACTTTTATAAGCGCGCAGCTAATCCCTAATCAAGAATTTTGATAAATGTAATTTAAAAAAAAAATGTTTTTTATAACCATGCTTTATGATGTAGCATTGATATCTTGTTAGTTTTAACATAACTTGAAAGTTTTAAAACCAAATTAAAAATAGTTGGGCTTAACGCACCTTAACCAAAAAAAGTACTATTTGATACCTTTTTTAGCGCGCAACTAACCCCTAATCGAGAATTTTGATATCTGTAATTACAAAAAAAATGGTTTTTTATAACCAAGCTACGATAAAGCGTTCTTAATTTGATAGTTTTAAAATCATTTTAAAAATACTTGGGCTTAACGCACCTTTACTTAAAAAAGTACTATTCGATACTTTTATAAGCGCGCAGCTAATCGCTAATCTAGATGTTTGATAAATGTAATTTAAAAAAAATTGTTTTTATAACCATGCTTATGATGTAGCATTCATATCTTGGTAGTTTTAACATAATTTGAAAGTTTTAAAACAAAATTAAAAATAGTTGGGCTTAACGCACCTTAACCAAAAAAAGTACTATTTGATACCTTTTTTAGCGCGCAACTAACCCCTAATCAAGAATTTTGATATCTGTAATTACAAAAAAAATGGTTTTTTATAACCAAGCTACGATAAAGCGTTCTTAATTTGATAGTTTTAAATTCATTTTAAAAATACTTGGGCTTAACGCACCTTTACTTAAAAAAGTACTATTCGATACTTTTATAAGCGCGCAGCTAATCGCTAATCTAGAATTTTGATAAATGTAATTTAAAAAAAATTGTTTTTATAACCATGCTTATGATGTAGCATTCATATCTTGGTAGTTTTAACATAATTTGAAAGTTTTAAAACAAAATTAAAAATAGTTGGGCTTAACGCACCTTAACCAAAAAAAGTACTATTTGATACCTTTTTTAGCGCGCAACTAACCCCTAATCGAGAATTTTGATATCTATAATTACAAAAAAAATGGTTTTTTATAACCAAGCTACGATAAAGCGTTCTTAATTAGATAGTTTTAAAATCATTTTAAAAATACTTGGGCTTAACGCACCTTTACTTAAAAAAGTACTATTCGATACTTTTATAAGCGCGCAGCTAATCCCTAATCAAGAATTTTGATAAATGTAATTTTAAAAAAAATGGTTTTTATAACCATGCTTATGATGTAGCATTCATATCTTGGTAGTTTTAACATAATTTGAAAGTTTTAAAACAAAATTAAAAATAGTTGGGCTTAACGCGCACCTTAACCAAAAAAAGTACTATTTGATACCTTTTTTAGCGCGCAACTAACCCCTAATCGAGAATTTTGATATCTGTAATTACAAAAAAAATGGTTTTTTATAACCAAGCTACGATAAAGCGTTCTTAATTTGATAGTTTTAAAATTATTTTAAAAATACTTGGGCTTAACGCACCTTTACTTAAAAAAGTACTATTCGATACTTTTATAAGCGCGCAGCTAATCGCTAATCTAGAATTTTGATAAATGTAATTTAAAAAAAATTGTTTTTATAACCATGCTTATGATGTAGCATTCATATCTTGGTAGTTTTAACATAATTTGAAAGTTTTAAAACAAAATTAAAAATAGTTGGGCTTAACGCACCTTAACCAAAAAAAGTACTATTTGATACCTTTTTTAGCGCGCAACTAACCCCTAATCGAGAATTTTGATATCTGTAATTACAAAAAAAATGTTTTTTTATAACCAAGCTACGATAAAGCGTTCTTAATTTGATAGTTTTAAAATCATTTTAAAAATACTTGGGCTTAACGCACCTTTACTTAAAAAAGTACTATTCGATACTTTTATAAGCGCGCAGCTAATCCCTAATCAAGAATTTTGATAAATGTAATTTTTAAAAAAATGGTTTTTATAACCATGCTTATGATGTAGCATTCATATCTTGGTAGTTTTAACATAATTTGAAGGTTTTAAAACAAAATTAAAAATAGTTGGGCTTAACGCACCTTAACCAAAAAAAGTACTATTTGATACCTTTTTTAGCGCGCAACTAACCCCTAATCAAGAATTTTGATATCTGTAATTACAAAAAAATGGTTTTTTATAACCAAGCTACGATAAAGCGTTCTTAATTTGATAGTTTTAAATTCATTTTAAAAATACTTGGGCTTAACGCACCTTTACTTAAAAAAGTACTATTCGATACTTTTATAAGCGCGCAGCTAATCGCTAATCTAGAATTTTGATAAATGTAATTTAAAAAAAATTGTTTTTATAACCATGCTTATGATGTAGCATTCATATCTTGGTAGTTTTAACATAATTTGAAAGTTTTAAAACAAAATTAAAAATAGTTGGGCTTAACGCACCTTAACCAAAAAAAGTACTATTTGATACCTTTTTTAGCGCGCAACTAACCCCTAATCGAGAATTTTGATATCTGTAATTACAAAAAAAATGGTTTTTTATAACCAAGCTACGATAAAGCGTTCTTAATTTGATAGTTTTAAATTCATTTTAAAAATACTTGGGCTTAACGCACCTTTACTTAAAAAAGTACAATTCGATACTTTTTTAAGCGCGCAGCTAATCCCTAATCAAGAATTTTGATAAATGTAATTTTTAAAAAAATGGTTTTTATAACCATGCTTATGATGTAGCTTTCATATCTTGGTAGTTTTAACATAATTTGAAAGTTTTAAAACAAAATTAAAAATAGTTGGGCTTAACGCGCACCTTAACCAAAAGAAGTACTATTTGATACCTCTTTTAGCGCGCAACTAACCCCTAATCAAGAATTTTGATATCTGTAATTACAAAAAAAATGGTTTTTTATAACCAAGCTACGATAAAGCGTTCTTAATTTGATAGTTTTAAATTCATTTTAAAAATACTTGGGCTTAACGCACCTTTACTTAAAAAAGTACTATTCGATACTTTTATAAGCGCGCAGCTAATCGCTAATCTAGAATTTTGATAAATGTAATTTAAAAAAAAATGTTTTTTATAACCATGCTTTATGATGTAGCATTGATATCTTGTTAGTTTTAACATAACTTGAAAGTTTTAAAAACAAATTAAAAATAGTTGGGCTTAACGCACCTTAACCAAAAAAAGTACTATTTGATACCTTTTTTAGCGCGCAACTAACCCCTAATCAAGAATTTTGATATCTGTAATTACAAAAAAAATGGTTTTTTATAACCAAGCTACGATAAAGCGTTCTTAATTTGATAGTTTTAAATTCATTTTAAAAATACTTGGGCTTAACGCACCTTTACTTAAAAAAGTACAATTCGATACTTTTTAAGCGCGCAGCTAATCCCTAATCAAGAATTTTGATAAATGTAATTTTAAAAAAAATGGTTTTTATAACCATGCTTATGATGTAGCATTCATATCTTGGTAGTTTTAACATAATTTGAAAGTTTTAAAACCAAATTAAAAATAGTTGGGCTTAACGCACCTTAACCAAAAAAAGTACTATTTGATACCTTTTTTAGCGCGCAACTAACCCCTAATCGAGAATTTTGATATCTGTAATTACAAAAAAAATGGTTTTTTATAACCAAGCTACGATAAAGCGTTCTTAATTTGATAGTTTTAAAATCATTTTAAAAATACTTGGGCTTAACGCACCTTTACTTAAAAAAGTACAATTCGATACTTTTATAAGCGCGCAGCTAATCCCTAATCAAGAATTTTGATAAATGTAATTTTAAAAAAAATGGTTTTTATAACCATGCTTATGATGTAGCATTCATATCTTGGTAGTTTTAACATAATTTGAAAGTTTTAAAACAAAATTAAAAATAGTTGGGCTTAACGCACCTTAACCAAAAAAAGTACTATTTGATACCTTTTTTAGCGCGCAACTAACCCCTAATCGAGAATTTTGATATCTGTAATTACAAAAAAAATGGTTTTTTATAACCAAGCTACGATAAAGCGTTCTTAATTTGATAGTTTTAAAATCATTTTAAAAATACTTGGGCTTAACGCACCTTTACTTAAAAAAGTACTATTCGATACTTTTATAAGCGCGCAGCTAATCCCTGATCAAGAATTTTGATAAATGTAATTTAAAAAAAAATGGTTTTTATAACCATGCTTATGATGTAGCATTCATATCTTGGTAGTTTTAACATAATTTGAAAGTTTTAAAACAAAATTAAAAATAGTTGGGCTTAACGCACCTTAACCAAAAAAAGTACTATTTGATACCTTTTTTAGCGCGCAACTAACCCCTAATCGATAATTTTGATATCTGTAATTACAAAAAAAATGGTTTTTTATAACCAAGCTACGATAAAGCGTTCTTAATTTGATAGTTTTAAAATCATTTTAAAAATACTTGGGCTTAACGCACCTTTACTTAAAAAAGTACTATTCGATACTTTTATAAGCGCGCAGCTAATCCCTGATCAAGAATTTTGATAAATGTAATTTTAAAAAAAATGGTTTTTATAACCATGCTTATGATGTAGCATTCATATCTTGGTAGTTTTAACATAATTTGAAAGTTTTAAAACAAAATTAAAAATAGTTGGGCTTAACGCGCACCTTAACCAAAAAAAGTACTATTTGATACCTTTTTTAGCGCGCAACTAACCCCTAATCAAGAATTTTGATATCTGTAATTACAAAAAAATGGTTTTTTATAACCAAGCTACGATAAAGCGTTCTTAATTTGATAGTTTTAAAATCATTTTAAAAATACTTGGGCTTAACGCACCTTTACTTAAAAAAGTACTATTCGATACTTTTATAAGCGCGCAGCTAATCCCTGATCAAGAATTTTGATAAATGTAATTTTAAAAAAAATGGTTTTTATAACCATGCTTATGATGTAGCATTCATATCTTGGTAGTTTTAACATAATTTGAAAGTTTTAAAACAAAATTAAAAATAGTTGGGCTTAACGCACCTTAACCAAAAAAAGTACTATTTGATACCTTTTTTAGCGCGCAACTAACCCCTAATCGAGAATTTTGATATCTGTAATTACAAAAAAAATGGTTTTTTATAACCAAGCTACGATAAAGCGTTCTTAATTTGATAGTTTTAAAATCATTTTAAAAATACTTGGGCTTAACGCACCTTTACTTAAAAAAGTACTATTCGATACTTTTATAAGCGCGCAGCTAATCGCTAATCTAGAATTTTGATAAATGTAATTTAAAAAAAATTGTTTTTATAACCATGCTTATGATGTAGCATTCATATCTTGGTAGTTTTAACATAATTTGAAAGTTTTAAAACAAAATTAAAAATAGTTGGGCTTAACGCACCTTAACCAAAAAAAGTACTATTTGATACCTTTTTTAGCGCGCAACTAACCCCTAATCGAGAATTTTGATATCTGTAATTACAAAAAAAATGGTTTTTTATAACCAAGCTACGATAAAGCGTTCTTAATTTGATAGTTTTAAATTCATTTTAAAAATACTTGGGCTTAACGCACCTTTACTTAAAAAAGTACAATTCGATACTTTTTTAAGCGCGCAGCTAATCCCTAATCAAGAATTTTGATAAATGTAATTTTTAAAAAAATGGTTTTTATAACCATGCTTATGATGTAGCATTCATATCTTGGTAGTTTTAACATAATTTGAAAGTTTTAAAACAAAATTAAAAATAGTTGGGCTTAACGCGCACCTTAACCAAAAAAAGTGCTATTTGATACCTTTTTTAGCGCGCAACTAACCCCTAATCAAGAATTTTGATATCTGTAATTACAAAAAAAATGGTTTTTTATAACCAAGCTACGATAAAGCGTTCTTAATTTGATAGTTTTAAATTCATTTTAAAAATACTTGGGCTTAACGCACCTTTACTTAAAAAAGTACTATTCGATACTTTTATAAGCGCGCAGCTAATCGCTAATCAAGAATTTTGATATCTGTAATTTAAAAAAAATGTTTTTTTATAACCAAGCTATGATAAAGCGTTCTTAATTTGATAGTTTTAAATGTATTTCAAAAATACTTGGGCTTAACACACCTTTACTTAAAAAAGTACAATTCGATGCTTTTTTGAGCGCGCAGCTAATCCCTAATCAAGAATTTTGATAAATGTAATTTAAAAAAAAATGGTTTTTATAACCATGCTTTATGATGATGTAGCATTGATATCTTGTTAGTTTTAACATAATTTGTAAGTTTTAAAACCAAATTAAAAATAGTTGGGCTTAACGCACCTTAACCAAAAAAAGTACTATTTGATACCTTTTTTAGCGCGCAACTAACCCCTAATCAAGAATTTTGATATCTGTAATTACAAAAAAAATGGTTTTTTATAACCAAGCTACGATAAAGCGTTCTTAATTTGATAGTTTTAAATTCATTTTAAAAATACTTGGGCTTAACGCACCTTTACTTAAAAAAGTACAATTCGATACTTTTTTAAGCGCGCAGCTAATCCCTAATCAAGAATTTTGATAAATGTAATTTTAAAAAAAATGGTTTTTATAACCATGCTTATGATGTAGCATTCATATCTTGGTAGTTTTAACATAATTTGAAAGTTTTAAAACAAAATTAAAAATAGTTGGGCTTAACGCACCTTAACCAAAAAAAGTACTATTTGATACCTTTTTTAGCGCGCAACTAACCCCTAATCAAGAATTTTGATATCTGTAATTACAAAAAAAATGGTTTTTTATAACCAAGCTATGATAAAGCGTTCTTAATTTGATAGTTTTAAATGTATTTAAAAAATACTTGGGCTTAACGCACCTTTACTTAAAAAAGTACAATTCGATGCTTTTTTGAGCGCGCAGCTAATCCCTAATCAAGAATTTTGATAAATGTAATTTAAAAAAAAATGGTTTTTATAACCATGCTTTATGATGATGTAGCATTGATATCTTGTTAGTTTTAACATAATTTGAAAGTTTTAAAACAAAATTAAAAATAGTTGGGCTTAACGCACCTTAACCAAAAAAAGTACTATTTGATACCTTTTTTAGCGCGCAACTAACCCCTAATCAAGAATTTTGATATCTGTAATTACAAAAAAAATGGTTTTTTATAACCAAGCTACGATAAAGCGTTCTTAATTTGATAGTTTTAAATTCATTTTAAAAATACTTGGGCTTAACGCACCTTTACTTAAAAAAGTACAATTCGATACTTTTTTAAGCGCGCAGCTAATCCCTAATCAAGAATTTTGATAAATGTAATTTTAAAAAAAATGGTTTTTATAACCATGCTTATGATGTAGCATTCATATCTTGGTAGTTTTAACATAATTTGAAAGTTTTAAAACAAAATTAAAAATAGTTGGGCTTAACGCACCTTAACCAAAAAAAGTACTATTTGATACCTTTTTTAGCGCGCAACTAACCCCTAATCAAGAATTTTGATATCTGTAATTACAAAAAAAATGGTTTTTTATAACCAAGCTATGATAAAGCGTTCTTAATTTGATAGTTTTAAATGTATTTAAAAAATACTTGGGCTTAACGCACCTTTACTTAAAAAAGTACAATTCGATGCTTTTTTGAGCGCGCAGCTAATCCCTAATCAAGAATTTTGATAAATGTAATTTAAAAAAAAATGGTTTTTATAACCATGCTTTATGATGATGTAGCATTGATATCTTGTTAGTTTTAACATAATTTGAAAGTTTTAAAACAAAATTAAAAATAGTTGGGCTTAACGCACCTTAACCAAAAAAAGTACTATTTGATACCTTTTTTAGCGCGCAACTAACCCCTAATCAAGAATTTTGATATCTGTAATTACAAAAAAAATGGTTTTTTATAACCAAGCTACGATAAAGCGTTCTTAATTTGATAGTTTTAAATTCATTTTAAAAATACTTGGGCTTAACGCACCTTTACTTAAAAAAGTACAATTCGATACTTTTTTAAGCGCGCAGCTAATCCCTAATCAAGAATTTTGATAAATGTAATTTTAAAAAAAATGGTTTTTATAACCATGCTTATGATGTAGCATTCATATCTTGGTAGTTTTAACATAATTTGAAAGTTTTAAAACAAAATTAAAAATAGTTGGGCTTAACGCACCTTAACCAAAAAAAGTACTATTTGATACCTTTTTTAGCGCGCAACTAACCCCTAATCAAGAATTTTGATATCTGTAATTACAAAAAAAATGGTTTTTTATAACCAAGCTACGATAAAGCGTTCTTAATTTGATAGTTTTAAATTCATTTTAAAAATACTTGGGCTTAACGCACCTTTACTTAAAAAAGTACTCTTCGATACTTTTATAAGCGCGCAGCTAATCGCTAATCTAGAATTTTGATAAATGTAATTTATAAAAAATTGTTTTTATAACCATGCTTATGATGTAGCATTCATATCTTGGTAGTTTTAACATAATTTGAAAGTTTTAAAACCAAATTAAAAATAGTTGGGCTTAACGCACCTTAACCAAAAAAAGTACTATTTGATACCTTTTTTAGCGCGCAACTAACCCCTAATCAAGAATTTTGATATCTGTAATTACAAAAAAAATGGTTTTTTATAACCAAGCTACGATAAAGCGTTCTTAATTTGATAGTTTTAAATTCATTTTAAAAATACTTGGGCTTAACGCACCTTTACTTAAAAAAGTACTCTTCGATACTTTTATAAGCGCGCAGCTAATCGCTAATCTAGAATTTTGATAAATGTAATTTATAAAAAATTGTTTTTATAACCATGCTTATGATGTAGCATTCATATCTTGGTAGTTTTAACATAATTTGAAAGTTTTAAAACCAAATTAAAAATAGTTGGGCTTAACGCACCTTAACCAAAAAAAGTACTATTTGATACCTTTTTTAGCGCGCAACTAACCCCTAATCAAGAATTTTGATATCTGTAATTACAAAAAAAATGGTTTTTTATAACCAAGCTACGATAAAGCGTTCTTAATTTGATAGTTTTAAATTCATTTTAAAAATACTTGGGCTTAACGCACCTTTACTTAAAAAAGTACAATTCGATACTTTTTAAGCGCGCAGCTAATCCCTAATCAAGAATTTTGATAAATGTAATTTAAAAAAAAAATGTTTTTTATAACCATGCTTTATGATGTAGCATTGATATCTTGTTAGTTTTAACATAACTTGAAAGTTTTAAAACAAAATTAAAAATAGTTGGGCTTAACGCACCTTAACCAAAAAAAGTACTATTTGATACCTTTTTTAGCGCGCAACTAACCCCTAATCAAGAATTTTGATATCTGTAATTTAAAAAAAATGTTTTTTTATAACCAAGCTATGATAAAGCGTTCTTAATTTGATAGTTTTAAATGTATTTAAAAAATACTTGGGCTTAACGCACCTTTACTTAAAAAAGTACAATTCGATGCTTTTTTGAGCGCGCAGCTAATCCCTAATCAAGAATTTTGATAAATGTAATTTAAAAAAAAATGGTTTTTATAACCATGCTTTATTATGATGTAGCATTGATATCTTGTTAGTTTTAACATAATTTGTAAGTTTTAAAACTAAATTAAAAATAGTTGGGCTTAACGCACCTTTACCAAAAAAAGTACTATTTGATACCTTTTTTAGCGCGCAACTAACCCCTAATCAAGAATTTTGATATCTGTAATTTAAAAAAAATGTTTTTTTATAACCAAGCTATGATAAAGCGTTCTTAATTTGATAGTTTTAAATGTATTTAAAAAATACTTGGGCTTAACGCACCTTTACTTAAAAAAGTACAATTCGATGCTTTTTTGAGCGCGCAGCTAATCCCTAATCAAGAATTTTGATAAATGTAATTTAAAAAAAAATGGTTTTTATAACCATGCTTTATTATGATGTAGCATTGATATCTTGTTAGTTTTAACATAATTTGTAAGTTTTAAAACTAAATTAAAAATAGTTGGGCTTAACGCACCTTTACCAAAAAAAGTACTATTTGATACATTTTTTAGCGCGCAACTAACCCCTAATCAAGAATTTTGATATCTGTTATTACAAAAAAAATATTTTTTTATAACCAAGCTACGATAAAGCGTTCTTAATTTGATAGTTTTAAATGTACAGTGAAAACCGGTTATAACGACTTTGAAGGGACCGCAAAATTCGGTCGTTATAACCGATAGTCGTACTTAGCAATTATGTTTTTTAGTCAAAAATTAAATTTTTTTTATTCAACAGAAGTTACTCTAGATCAGTCTTTATATCGATATTAAACACTTTTCTTTTTTTTGTGACTTCATAATTCTTTAATAATAACCACTTATTCGAAATCTGAAATATGTTGTAAACGTAAAAATCAAAACCTGTGGGTGCGGGAAACTGCAGTTTAAACAATTTTACTATATCTATAACGACTTAATTCAAGAAAATGAACAAAGAGTTTACTATATAATGATGAATCAGTTCTAGAAACTAAACAAAAAGATGTTTTTGTCGTTATATCCGGTACTACTCTGCGAAAAATATGATAAAAACCGTCGCTTTAAACGATATGTCGTAATAAGCGGTGTTGTACTAAACGGTTTTTTTTACAATGTGTGTATATGGGATTCTGCCGGGACTTCTACATTTCGTCGTTATATCCGATACGTCGTACTAAGCGGTGTCGTAATAACCGGTTTTAACTGTATTTAAAAAATACTTGTGCTTAACGCACCTTTACTTAAAAAAGTACAATTCGATGCTTTTTTAAGCGCGCAGCTAATACAAAAAGCAATGGTAAATAATTAATTGAAGAGGTCGTTACTTTGTGAAAATCCATAATAAAATTGAATAAATAAATAAAAGAAAACGTCTATATTTCACAATGTTTTATTAACTTAAACCACGACTAGTTTCACCCTTTCGGGCATTTTCAAGTGAATGAACCACTTCTGGAATCTGGATATTGTTTTTTTGGGGTGCCTGGGCTCTGCCCGATGAAGGAGGTACCTCCTTCATTCGTCGGATCTGAAAAAGATAAACGACGATTAAATGTATTTTGAAATGTGACCGAAGTGCCGAAGTCACTGATGATAAACCTTAGTCTGTTATGGTTTCGGTAACGAGGTTCTTAGGCTCGGTTAAGAACCAACTTGGATCTCTTCCGAAACCTAGACTCGTTGATGTTGTATTCCCATAGTCCTCGGATGGTAGGGTTGTCGTGGTCTAGTGTTGTGTCGTAGAACTTGGAGGCTGCTTCTCGGATGAAATTCTGGATGCTGATCATCTGTAGGTCCCGTTGAAGGTCCTTGTTACGGATAAACCATGGTGCGTGGACGATGGTCCTCAGGATCTTGTTCTGTACGCAGGGGCGGATCTACACACGGACTAATAGGGCTTAAGCCCTGGGCCCCAAGTGTCAAAGGGCCCCCAAAAATTGAATTATTATAAAGCAAAAAATATCGATCCGCGATAAATGTTTTTGACATGGATTGTCAAGACCAATTATGAATTAAGAAATAAATAAATAAAATAAACTTCTGAGAAATAAACGCTAATAAAGAACGGCCAATGTTTACAAATTCTTATCTCAAAACTTCTTTCGGACGTCCGCGGTAAGGTTTCACGTTTCAGTATGGGAATGGATTTCATTGAAAAACAAAAATGAGCAAGATCTCACGTAGTAAGATCATTTTAACAGGAACAGTAAATAAAATAACAATCTTAATTTTGTGTATGTCATTGTTTAAATGAATATTCAAAGTGTCTTGTGTCGTCTGTTGACTTTCAGTTCAGTAAATTGTAACATTCGTAAGTAATATACCTACAGGGTGTTCGCGAGAAGTGAGCCACTATTGCTATATCCGTTAATATCGAAGATACGAGGTCGGTTAAATTTGTAAAGTAGTATAACTTTTTCCGCTGATTGCGATGGTCAACACAAAAAAATAATTAAACATCTAGTTTTCAAGATATTCACAAAAATAACTTTTTTTTAAATGGAACACCCTATATATTTTTATATATTTGAAAAAGACACTGCATTTAGAGTATAAAATGTCATATGAGTTTTGTCCTAAAATGAAAAATAAAGTACTGATTTCGTATCTTCAGTATTGAACGGATAAAGCAATAGTGGCTCACTTGGCATGAACGCCCGGTATTTTTGCTAATTTAGTATCTACATTTTACCAGGGATCTAAATTTGTATAAAAATACAAGATGTTCGTGCCAAGGGGCCACTATTGCTGTATCTGTTAATGCAGAAGATCCGAAATCGGTAAATTATTTTTCATTTTAGGACATAACTCATATGACATTTTATACTCCAAATTCAGTGTTCTCTTCGAATACATAAAAATATATAGGGTGTTCCATTTAAAAAAATGTTATTTTTGTGAATATCTTGAAAACTAGATGTTCAATTATTTTTTTGTGTTGACCATCGCAATCAGCGGAAAAAGTTACACTACTTTACAAATTTAACCGACCTCGTATCTTCAATATTAATGGATATAGCAATAGTGGCCCACTTCTCACGAACACCCTGTATTTACGATCATTCTTTATAATGCAAATAAGTAGAATTTTTTTATTCTTAGTGTATTACACCCATTTTAAAATGTCCGGAAGAGAGTACCTGAGCGGAAGTCAGAAAAGAAAATTGACTGAAAATAAAAAAGAAGAATTGAAGAAATATAAAAAAGTGAAAAAAGTGTAAAAAAAATTATTTTGATCTTATTAAAAATGAATTTTAAACATCAATTTAAAGATTCTTAATCTAACAAAAAATGGGGGGCCCCATTGAACTTCAATAGCCCTGGGCCCCCAAAAACATAGATCCGCCCCTGTCTGTACGGTCTGCTTCTTCTTGATGTTGGACGGTGCAGCGTAGCCCCAGGCTGGTGCGGCGTACGTCATGATCGGTCGGATGACGGTCTTGTACAGAAGCAGCTTGTACCTGAGGTCCAGCGTTGTACCTGAAAAAAGCGGATATAGTAACGAGTATGCAGCTCGTGCTCGGACGATAGCTCCTTCGATGTGCGGTTTCCAGGTCAATCCCTTGTGGATGGTTAGTCCTAGGTATCGGGCTTCCTCTTTCCAAGGAATGGCTTCGCCGACACTCTCGATGTTTGGCGGACGACGGAGAGTTGGTCGCTTGGAGAAGTAAATGGACGAACTCTTGTGTGCGTTGACGGAGATTCGCCATTTCTTAATGGCGAATTAAGACCATAACGCACCTTAACCAAAAAAAGTACAATTCGATACCTTTTATCGATTTCTATTCGAATTAGTATTCTGAAAAAACTATTAGGCTGATTGAGAATTTATTAAATAAGAGTTTTAGGTAACATACTAATGAATAATTATCCTTAGTAACACTTTTTGACATCTCCACAAAAACAGTTGTAGGTAATTATTTTTAAAGAGCTCAAAAATGGCCTTTCATCGATTTCTATTCAAATTAGTATTTTGATAAAACCATTAGACTGATTGAAAATTTATTAAATAGGAGTGTTAGGTAACATACTAATGAATAATTATCCTTAGTAACACTTTTTGACATCTCCACAAAAAAACAGTTGTAGGTAATTATTTTTAAAGAGCTCAAAAATGGCCTTTTATCAATTTCTATTCAAATTAGTATTTTGAAAAAACCATTAGGCTGATTGAGAATTTATTAAGTAGGAGTGTTAGGTAACATACTAATGAATAATTATCCTTGGTAACACTTTTTGACATCTCCACAAAAAACACTTGTAGGTAATTATTTTTAAAGAGCTCAAGAATGGCCTTTCATCGATTTCTATTCAAATTAGTATTTTGATAAAACCATTAGACTGATTGAAAATTTATTAAATAGGAGTGTTAGGTAACATACTAATGAATAATTATCCTTAGTAACACTTTTTGACATCTCCACAAAAAACACTTGTAGGTAATTATTTTTAAAGAGCTCAAGAATGGCCTTTCATCGATTTCTATTCAAATTAGTATTTTGATAAAACCATTAGACTGATTGAAAATTTATTAAATAGGAGTGTTAGGTAACATACTAATGAATAATTATCCTTAGTAACACTTTTTGACATCTCCACAAAAAAACAGTTGTAGGTAATTATTTTTAAAGAGCTCAAGAATGGCCTTTCATCGATTTCTATTCAAATTAGTATTTTGAAAAAACCATTAGGCTGATTGAGAATTTATTAAGTAGGAGTGTTAGGTAACATACTAATGAATAATTATCCTTGGTAACACTTTTTGACATCTCCACAAAAACAGTTGTAGGTAATTATTTTTAAAGAGCTCAAAAATGGCCTTTCATCGATTTCTATTCAAATTAGTATTTTGATAAAACCATTAGACTGATTGAAAATTTATTAAATAGGAGTGTTAGGTAACATACTAATGAATAATTATCCTTGGTAACACTTTTTGACATCTCCACAAAAAAACAGTTGTAGGTAATTTTTTTTTAAGAGCTCAAAAATGGCCTTTTATCAATTTCTATTCAAATTAGTATTTTGAAAAAACCATTAGGCTGATTGAGAATTTATTAAGTAGGAGTGTTAGGTAACATACTAATGAATAATTATCCTTGGTAACACTTTTTGACATCTCCATAAAAAACACTTGTAGGTAATTATTTTTAAAGAGCTCAAGAATGGCCTTTTATCAATTTCTATTCAAATTAGTATTTTGAAAAAACCATTAGGCTGATTGAGAATTTATTAAATAGGAGTTTTAGGTAACATACTAATGAATAATTATCCTTAGTAACACTTTTTTACATCTCCACGAAAACAGTTGTAGGTAATTATTTTTAAAGAGCTCAAAAATGGCCTTTCATCGATTTCTATTCAAATTAGTATTTTGATAAAACCATTAGACTGATTGAAAATTTATTAAATAGGAGTGTTAGGTAACATACTAATGAATAATTATCCTTAGTAACACTTTTTGACATCTCCACAAAAAAACAGTTGTAGGTAATTTTTTTTAAGAGCTCAAAAATGGCCTTTTATCAATTTCTATTCAAATTAGTATTTTGAAAAAACCATTAGGCTGATTGAGAATTTATTAAGTAGGAGTGTTAGGTAACATACTAATGAATAATTATCCTTGGTAACACTTTTTGACATCTCCACAAAAAACACTTGTAGGTAATTATTTTTAAAGAGCTCAAGAATGGCCTTTTATCAATTTCTATTCAAATTAGTATTTTGAAAAAACCATTAGGCTGATTGAGAATTTATTAAGTAGGAGTGTTAGGTAACATACTAATGAATAATTATCCTTGGTAACACTTTTTGACATCTCCACAAAAAACACTTGTAGGTAATTATTTTTAAAGAGCTCAAGAATGGCCTTTTATCAATTTCTATTCAAATTAGTATTTTGAAAAAACCATTAGGCTGATTGAGAATTTATTAAATAGGAGTTTTAGGTAACATACTAATGAATAATTATCCTTAGTAACACTTTTTTACATCTCCACAAAAACAACAGTTGTAGGTAATTATTTTTAAAGAGCTCCAAAATGGCCTTTTATCGATTTCTATTCAAATTAGTATTTTCAAAAAACCATTAGGCCGGTTGAGAATTTATTAAATGGGAGTTTTAGTTTATTTACTAATAAATAACTTTCGTTTATTAAAATTTTTTAGTAAAATGAGTCCTTAAAATAGTTTAATTTGGAATATTGAAATCGTGTGCTTTTGCAATAGGAATTCATTACACTCTCGGAAAATTGACTTTTGCGAAGCTAAGAAGCTTTCTACATTGTTCCATTTTACGTTTTACATTGTCAATACAGAAATTTCAATTTTATCCCTTTATAATATTGTAGCAAATTTTCAACTTTTTAGATTAAATTTCTAACAATAGGATAATTTGGTTAAAATTATTGTGTTTTAAAAGACGCTCTGCCACCTATAGTAAAAATAATGTACTTTTGGGAAATACTAAAAAGACGAAGGAGCTCCGTTTATTACCTTCATTTAAAGAATTTTCTTGACCTAAAACCGCAAAAGATGTGATTCAATTAACATTTAACTCATAAAATAAAACTTACGACTCAATTTCATTTTTAGATTTCAACAAAAGTTATTAAAACCTCAATATTTAAAATTAAGTACGTGATGTGTATGATAATGTTTTAATTTCTTTTTTTTCAGTTTTCAAATTACCTACGTACGACTGCGCCATAATTTAGTACACTTAACGATGTTTGGGTGTTTCTCTTCTTCACATTCGCAGTTCGCACAAGGTGTTACCGTCTCTAAAGTAATGCTCCACTTCAATTATTCATCCCGAACCTTTTGATGCACCCACTTTGAGGCAATTAATCGTTTACGAAATGCGTGCTTTCAAAAGAAATACCTTTTCCTCCAAAACAACAATTTCGCTCAACATTTTTTTTAGATGCCAAAAACTAAGCATCGGAAAGTCTAGTTGTTGGATAAACTTTGTTGAAAAAAATTATAAAAAAAACTAGTGGGGGTAATATAAACGAACAAAAATTAAATAAAGGTCGTAGAGAGAAATCAATTTTTTTCAGAAACTTTAAATTTCTCTAAACAATTAAATAAATATTTTTATTAATCATAGTTTAAAACTTTTGCAAAAATTTAATTTCGAACTATGGCGCCATCTCTACGTGCTCTAGGGCACTATATTATACTGTATTGATTTTATTTTTTTACAGATACCTATCTACACGTTAAATATTTTTGTGAGTTACTCTGTTTCACATAGATGACACTACTATGACATACAACGAAGTTAATTCAAAACGACGTTTTAGTGGAAGAAATTTTTGCCTTTTATACTCTTGGGCTATTTCTAGATACATTCACTCTATTAGATGAATTTCAAATATAACAAGTAATAATGAGTTCTTTTAATTACTTTTGACGAAAAGGAAAAAAAACCGTTATAGTTGCAAGCAAAACAACTTCACTGGACATCAAAGGTCCGGTTTATGCTTTAAAAAAGCAAATAAAAAAAATAGGTGATCAGCCTCATTGCTCATATTAATGAAAAAAAATGATTAAAAAAATCACATTAATTAATTAATTTTTTTGGCTTATTTAATAATTATTTTTTTAGGAGATAAATGAAACGAAAAATAATATTAAATTGACTATTATCTCTATAGAAAAGTAATTAATTAATTAATGTTAATTTGTTTAAACACGTAGAAATAATGTAATCGGAGTAATACGCCTGAAGAGTATGCAACCAACATTGCCCACATTATTGATATTTATTTATTTATTATTACAAATTTATTTAGAATTGTTGAATTAATAAAATATGTAAAATTAAAGCGTATAATACATAATTTAAGCCCAAATTGACTTTTAAATTTTACAACCCTGTATACGCACCCCAAAGTTTAATTAAGTTTTAATTAAAATAATTTAAATTTCGCTCCATTACGAATTTTAATTTTTTTTTAAATAAATAGAATTTTAATTGGAATTATTAAAGGCGTAAAAATATAAAATTACCCAACAAGAGGTGGGGAAGTACATAAATGCAAACTGCAAGCATGCAACTTTTCGAAACGTTCCGATTGCATCACTTCTTTTAAATTAGTTCTTTGTACTGCGTATTGCTATGTATTTGTTTATACGTCTTAGAAAGTAAAAAATGTTTTGTTAAACTAATTGATAAGATGTGACATTTTTTAAATTCAAATTTTCATAAAAAGTTTTTATTGCACATTTTTATTTGTAATGGGGTAAGCAATTGCATGTTTTAAATTTAAATTATTTCAAAGGTGTACTGTATCCTCTGTATCTACAGCGTGTTCCTACCGGTGTGTGCACGAAAAATTATGCCCTACCCTACTATAGAAGTAGAAAATCCAAATATGCAATAATATACAGGGTGCTGCATCTAAAAATTACTAGTTTGATTTGTATCTTACAATTGGATCACCCTGTATACAGGGTGTTTCCGAATAACACCGACAAATGCTTACAGTGACCAAAATAGGACTTTTGACCTTCTTGAAATTATGCCCTAGAATGTCCCCCTGCCAAGTTCTATAACTATTTCTATTTTAATAGTTTTTAAAATTTTTCAAATTCAAGAAAAAGTTGTTATAATCGAGACAAAAAAATAATAATAATAAATTTTTTTTTTCCATTTCTGGACGTTTTGAGTCACACTATTTTCGGTTAACAAAACGCTTCCGGTTAAACCGGAAATTATAAAAATATCAAAACCTTTAGGAACACCCTGTATATTTTTCAATATTTTAAAAGCTCGTGAAATTAGCTATTACACGATACCAAACACTTTATATTTTGACTTCCGGTTTAACCGGAAATGGGATCAAATTTCTTAATTTAAATAGAATACCCTGTTTTTTTAGGTATTTTATTTGGATGTAGTACAAAAAACAACGGTCACCATACGAGGAACTTTTTCCTCTCCGTCAAATATTATAATTTTATATTTCTTTTTATTAAAATTTAATTTTTTATATTATATGAAAATTTTAAATTATAAACTTTTAAAGAAATGCACAAAAAAATACAACAGGAAAAAGTTGCTCGTATGGCCACATCCGTTGTTCATGTAATTTCTGTACAAATATCTACGTATCAAATTTAAAAAATTGGAAAGAGGTTATGAAGCACACGCTTCAAATTTTACATCGTAGAAATCGTTCCGGAATGAGCAAAATGTCAAAATCGATCCATTAGGAATTTAACATGTATATTTTTGTAAGTAAAATCAAAGTCATTTCATGCACGTAAGTATAGAATAAACTTTTAAACTAAAAAAAATTCTAAGAACTCTCTACGAGCTAACCAGTTTTCTGCGGTGCAATGCAACATCGCTCGAAACTAAATTCAAATAAGTTCAAACAACAAACTTTTATTTTGTTTTGCAATACAAACGTGAAAGTAACATATGCAGCTCCTGGTAACTATCAATACAGTTTAAATACAAAACAAGCAACGCTCATAACTATACCTATGAATTAACCATAACCATATACATAGCTCGTAACTACCAACTAATTAAATACTATTAATAATTATTAAGGCTGTTAATGAAAGTGATATAATATTCATTTCCAGAATTAGAGTCGTCCTCTTCTGATGAATCGTCTTCTGAAGAAGAGTCCCACGAAGATGTGTCTTCCTCTTCTTCTTCAGCTTCTTGCTCCTCGGAGCTATTTGAACCATCGATACAAATTAATTACCAAGTACAAAGTCATAATGAAAAAATACATACATAAATGCAATCTCAACTATGGGTGCTTCCAACGGAGCGTCTTCATCCTCGGCCTCGAACTCTTCCATCTCTTCGGAACTCTTAAATTAATTTCGAGGTGAGTTTTACAATAATTAGATATAAAAGTAAACTTACTTCCAGTTCATCTAAAAGTGGTTGTTGTTTTCAGAAAAAGTTCAAATTAGTTGGCCCTGTAAAAATATTTACACCGATTGACTTACCCGCGTTGAAGTAATTGACGAATACTGTCTCTAAGGGATGATTCGATGAGTGATTTAAGGAAACTGCACCGCTCATATAGCAATCCACACAGAAAGAATAATTTTCGCACACTTGGCAAACTTTATAAGCGGGACCCAACGGCCAAAGACAAATGATGCAATGAGTAGCAGATGCTAATAAAAAAACAATAAATTTAACGTAAGTTAATAATTTTAATACAATTGTTACTAATTTACCTGTAACAGGGTTCATTTTGATTGTTTTCAAGATTATTTAACCACTTTTTCTAGAGAAGACAAATGTAAGACACTATGTTGTCTTAGGCGGCGATGACCATTTTGTTTTTTTTTTCACAAAAACGTTCACTTGTTCAAATGGACCAATCAAAATTCATCAACTGTCAACTGTCAATTTTTGTTTAAAAAAAAAAAGTTTTTGTTCAAAAAAGTTTTTGATAAGGTAATCTATTTAATAATTTACCGCCATTAATTAAATATTGTTTTGCTCACTGTTTTACTTCTTGGAAGTTGATAAATTAACCAAGGACGCTTCCACTTTAGCTACAAGGTCATTCGACCCGATAACTAACATACCGTTCGATGTAGCGCATTTTTAATTTTATTAAAAGTTGTGGTATTATTTTGTAACTGAGTATACTCTTTAAAATTAATAAAAAATTAATCAGCAAGGTCTGTTGGCAAAATATCGAAGGTAAAAACAAAATTATGTACATCTTTACACTTCGTGCTTTGCATAGCTCTCGCTGTTCGTTACGATACATCAAAATTCAAAATTAAAAACTTACTTCAGTTGAAAAAAATTATCATGAACAATTATTGCATATGTGTACTTAATAATTTATTACTACTTGTATTTTTTTATTTTTTAAAGTTCAAACTGGACAAAATAAAGGAAAAAGAAACTCTGTGGTGTTGAAAATAAAACGCTTCAAACGCGCATCCCTTCAGTTTTTGGTGACTCTTAGAAGTTTATATCCGTTCCACCATAATGGAGTAAGTAGCAATTAAACGATTACCGCTAATTACCTAATTCGTTTTTGTATTTTTAGGTATGTGGTTATTGATGGTGATATATACCGATGTATCGGTGTGTTCGCCACCAAAACCATACGGTTGAGCACTAACGAAATTAACGCTTTACCTCTAGATAACTTTACGCTATCCACCGACACGGAACGTCGCAAATTATTTTTTTGGAGTCCTTTGCCCAAAACAATATTTGAGCTTACACCAACACTTCTTACTGAAGCACACGATATAATCAATTACGATGTGTATGTAAACAACCGAAAAGTTATGGAGATAGTAACTAAAGATATTGAACATCTTCAAGTTGTCTTTACATCTAGCTCTTAAGTTGTTTGAGAAGTTTAAAATAATGGCGTAACAAACATGTTATGTGAAAGTGAAAAACCGACACCTACGAATAATTAAAATATGTTTAATTTTGTTAAATAACCGTCTTTTAACTCATGCACAACTCTACGTTAATCTTTAATGTTTTCATTGTTACGCCATTATTTTAAAGTAATCAATTTTTGATTTCATTAAAAAAATTTCTAAATGTGATTCTGACTAATTAAATTAGTTATGATGATTTTTCTTAATTTGTAAAGTTTGTTAAAATTTGTGTTAACATAATTAATAATTATAATTAAAAGTAGATTTAAAAAACGTAATTTTATATGATATGATCAACATATCGAAGCTAATCGGATATAGGTATATTAACAATTTTTAAATACAGGCCCGTATTCAAACTAAAATAAGGAAAAAATATTTTTTAACTAGAAAAATACTCTATTAACTCATTTAACACAACAATAAAAATGTAAAAGTTTAACAAAGGTATAAATAATTATTGATGTTAAGAATTTAATTCAAGCTTTGATCGAACAAAGTATCGATGAACTGATCCATTAAAGATTCTTCTTCATCTTCACCAGAAGTAGAGGATAATGAACCTGATGAAGATGATGAGATGTCGGGTGAAGAATACTCCCATGGAGGTGCATTAATATCGATCGGATCTTCCTCTTCGTCGTCGTCTTCAGGCTCAGGTGGGCCATCGCTGCAAATTTAAAATCTTTTAATTAAATCAACAAAAGTTACAGGTAACCGCTAACAAGGAGTCAAAACAATAGAAAATTTGCTTACACAATTTCAATGTGGACAATGGGTATATGCGGATAAACTTCTTCTTCATCAATATCATCGTCATCGATCTCTAGTTCATCGACATCTTCATCAGAAGTCTAAAGTTAATTTTAAGGTCAGTATTAAAATTATCATTAGTTATAAAAAACTTACGTCTAACTGGTCTGAATACTGCGGGTGTTCTAAAAAAAATCAAGTTTATTAAAGCTCGTATTAGTTACGAGTTACTTACGGAATAACTGATCGATGTAGTTTAAAGAAACTGTGTGTACTGGATGGGTCGGTTCATGATTAATACTGAATGCATTGCTCAAATAACAGTCCCAGCAAAGGGAATAATTTACACACACTTCGCATATTTTATACGAAGCTCCCAGTTCAGAATAGCAAATGGTACAAGTGGGTATTACTTTAATAAAAAATTAAATTTCAATTTTTGTTTAGAATATTTATAAAATAAAGAATAATTACCATGAATATCATTCATTTTATTTTTTTTATTTGTGTTAAGATTTGTTTGCAGCCTTTCAACTCCACGGTTTTTCTAGTATTGAATGCTGTTACTAGAGGGCGCCATCTTGAGTTTAGGCTTTTTTTTTAAATTACTTTCAAAATATTTAAATTATTGCTATTTCACTTCAGGAAATTGTTAAATACTATTTTTTAATAAATTTAATCTTGTAGAAATATAGCTACAGGGTGTTTTGTTTTAAAAAAGAGCTATTTTTTGAATTTATGTAAATGTGTTTCTCTTACGTTGGTAACAAAGTTTTATGTTGGTGTTTTAAAAACAATTCAAGGTCAATTTAACTTTATTTTTAAATTACTTTCAAAATATTTAAATTATTGCTATTTCACTTCAGGAAATTGTTAAATACTATTTTTTAATAAATGTAATCTTGTAGGAATATAGCTAGAGGGTGTTTTGTTTTAAAAAAGAGCTATTTTTAGAATTTTTGTATATTTGTTTTTCTTACGTTGGTAACAAAGTTTTATGTTGGTGTTTTAAAAACAATTCAAGGTCAATTTACCTTTATTTTTAAATTACTTTCAAAATATTTAAATTATTACTATTTCACTTCAGGAGATTGTTAAATACTATTTTTTAATATATTTAATCTTGTAGAAATATAGCTAGAGGGTGTTTTGTTTTAAAAAAGAGCTATTTTATGAATTTATGTAAATTTGTTTTTCTTACGTTGGTGACAAAGTTTTATGTTGGTGTTTTAAAAACAATTCAAGGTCAATTTACGTATATGTAATATGCTCCAATAGGAAGCGCCAACGATTACGCGCATGCGCAATAGTGCCATACTTGACTTGTTAATAAAGTTATTTTATTACAGTAAAGACGTTTTAAAAAAGCTCTTATAAATATATTTATTAAACTTATATAAATAAAAAAAACTTGTCGAAAATATGTACAGCGCAGAAAACGAACCATGCGCAATCGAAAAACGTAATGAAGAAAATGAAAATGTTGATACCGACGAATACCAAGAGAACGAAAATGTAGAAGGTGAAAATCAAAGTAATCAACACTTTGAAGAATATGAAAACGGTCAATACATCGAAGAAGAATACTTAGATGAGGATTATGAAGAGTATCTTAGCGAAGAAGAAGATGAAGAAGAAAGCTTTGACGAATATGGTGAAGAATACGAGAGTGATGAGGAATGGGAAAAAAGCATGAATGAATATTGTAAGTTTTGAAACATTGAGAAACTTTAATATATTTTATTTAATTTTGCAGATAATGAGTTCTCTCAAATCAGTTGTCAACAACTATTTGAAGCTGAAAGTGATAACCAAGACGAAGACAACTCAATGCGATGCTTCCAGAGTCTAACTAGTAAGAGTATACATTTTAATACATAAGTTCTTAAACGTGTTTAAATGTTATAAATTATAGTTCGTAATAGTGGTTCGAGAATTTCCTGTCTACTCGATTCGGAATCCGAAACCAATTTAACTGAATCAAATGAACAAGTGTTTACGATGTCGAAGAACGATCCAGAAGGTATAAGCAAATTTTACTTCTTTTATTTTGT
The DNA here is from genome assembly GCA_963924605.1 of Malthinus seriepunctatus. Lineage (NCBI taxonomy): Eukaryota > Metazoa > Arthropoda > Insecta > Coleoptera > Cantharidae > Malthinus > Malthinus seriepunctatus. Next base: position 2,850,017 of record OZ004605.1, read on the forward strand.
ACTTAACTAAATTATTTATTCAAGTATTCAAATCCAAAGCTTTAACTTCCTTGGTGCCATCCGATTATCCCGTTTACACACCGTCAAGTAGTGAATGTACTAAAACTGAACCGAGAGCTCCAACTTTGAAAAAACCTTTATGGTCTGGAAAATATCCGTTAGACATGCCATCGACCAGCAGTTGTACCAAAAGTATATTTAAGCTTTCATGTATTTAGTTAACTCGAGCCTAAATTTAATTTGTTTTAGTTAATATGCCACTTACAAGTTACTCCAAATATGATAGCAAACCGAAAGTACTCGACATTCAGTAACAAAGCAAGCACATTCTGAAACATTCAGAACCAAAAAAAAAGTTTTCGAATTTACCATTTTTTATACCTATACAAAAAGTTGCCCATTGATGGGTTTGATTGTTAAAAAATATCTTTTGTTATATTATTATATCGAAACACAAATATTAAATTCCTGTCTTTACTAGAATAAAATTTATAGCTACATTTGTTTTTTATTAACGAGTTGAATTAATTATAGTAATCGTCTAGCTCTGAGGCGGGCCTCATTGGCCCATGTCAATGCACGGACTTTGGGGCACTAGCAGTGTTTTTTCTTGTATTGATAATTCTGTAACTTCACATAATGAAAATATTTTTTACTAGAAAAGTATTTTATTGTCTCGTTTAACACAAAAATATTTAAATAATCTCAAAGTTTAACAGAAATTATTTATTGATTTTGACTGTTTAATTTAAGCGTCGTCCAACAAATTGTTCATGAACTGCTCCACTAAAGAATCTTCATCAGAACTCATGGATGAGATAGATGACAAAGATGAAAACGAGGAAGTCGATGAGGCTTCAGGTGAAGAATACTCCCATGCTGGTGCGTTAACATCGATCGGTTCCTCCAGTTCCTCTTCGTCTTCAGGCTCAGCTGGGCCATCGCTGCAAGTAACATTTTAAAATATTAATTAAATAATAGAAAAATTACTTACACAATTTCAATGTTGACAATGGGAATCAGCGGTGGTTCAGGAACATCGTCAAACAAATCCTCATCATCGCTGTCAAGTAGATTGGCTTCTTCATCGGAATCCTAAAATTAATTTTGATGTCAGCGTGAAAGGTAATTGGCTTTAAGTAAACTTACGTGTACATGGTCTACGTATCCTTCTGAAAAATTAAGTTTATTAAAGTTCGCCCTAAGCATCAGTTAAGTATTACTTACCGAATAAATTCAGAGGGTCGATGAAATTTAAAGAAGTGGTGAGTACTGGATGGTGTAGTTCATGATTACCAGTGATTGCATTATTTAAATAGCAGTCCCAGCAAAAGTAATAATCCACACACACTTCACAAAATTTATACGAAAGTCCCAGATCAGAATGGCATATGATGCAAGTGGTTATTGCTTAATGAAAATTAAATTAAATTAATTCAACTTGAATTTTTGTTAAAAATATTAATAAAATAATAAATTAATAATTATTACCGTGAATTTCATTCATGATTGATTGTGATTATTTTGGATTTGTTAAGAGATGTTTGCAGATTTTTAACCCGAAACTTTTCTAGTAATTTATACTAGATACTACAAATGATATTGGGGGCGGGGCGCCACCTTCAAACATTTGAAATTATGTCCAAAATATTTAAATTACTGCTATTCCACTTCAAGAAATTGTCAAATACTATTTTTCTAATGTAAACGAATAGAAATAGCCAAAATTACGTTTTGTTTGAAAAAATGTTGTTTTTTTTCAAATTTTTGTACATTTATGATTTTTGCGTTGGTAACAAATTATTATGTTGGTACACTAATTGTCAATCTCGTACTCCGATGCACCAATAAGAAGCGCAGACGGCTATGTTCATGCGTAATACCCTAACACTAAAAGTAAGGGCGCCACTTTCAAATTCAAAATTTGAAATTATTTCCAAAATATTTAAATTACTGCTATTCCACTGCAAGAAATTGTCAAATACTATTTTTTTAATGTAAACGAATAGAAATAGCCAAAATGACGTTTTGTTTGAAAAAATGTTTTTTTTCAAATTTTTGTACATTTATTATTTTTGCGTTGGTAACAAATTATTATGTTGGTACATTAATTGTCAATTTAACCTTTTACGTCTCTCCTCTTACTCCGATGCTCCAATAGGAAGTGCAGACGGCTGTTTTCATGCGTAATACCCTAACGCACTAACGGTAAGGGCGCCACTTTCAAATTCGACATTTGAAATTATTTTAAGAACCTTTAAATTATTTCTGTTCCACTTCAACAAATTGTCAAATAATATTTTTTATTTAATTTAAACATGTAGAAACAAGTCAAAATGGCGTTTTTTTTGAAAATATAGCTTTTAGCAAATTCTTGTTTTATTTTTTTTGCGTTGGTAACAAAAGTTTTATGTTGGTGTTAGATGTTATGCTCCAATAGGAGGCGTAAACAAAGGCGACAAAATCGACATTTGAAATTATTTTTAAAACATTTATATTACTGCTATTTCACTTTAATAAATTGTCAAATACTATTTTTAATAATATTAAACGTGTGAAAATAGACCTAGGGTGTTTTCTTTCTATTTTTAAATTTTGGAATTTTAGTTTTTTTTTTGGTTGGTAGCAAAAGTTTTATGTTGGTGTTTTAGTGGTAGTTTATGTCATTTTCGTAAAGTTAGTTATCAGTTGACTTCGTGCTGTTAGATATGCTCCAATAAGAAGCGCAAACGGCCACGCTCATGCGTATTACGTAGTTCAAATTATCAATAAGAATTATAATAAATTTTTGAATTTTTCAATGGATCCTAATGAAAATTTAAGACGTCGTGCGGTTTCCACGGATACGCAAAACGAAGACGTTCCCGATTTGGTTTCGTCGAAAACTTATGGTAAGTGTCTTTATGCGCTTCGTTAATAAGTTGAAGATTGTAGTAATTTTCTTTTACTGTTTCAAGTTATTTTGGTTCCTGAAATCGTGGACAACGGAGATGACGAAGTGGATGCTTTTGGAGAGCATCTTGAACAAGAGGACAATGCTGAGGACTACGAGCGCGAAAGCAATAAAGAGGAACTGTTGAGTGACAACAACTATGAAGAAGAAGAAGAACAAGAAGAGGAAGAAAAAGAAAATTTGAATGAAAATAATGAATATGTTGAAGAAATAGAAAGTGATGTTGAGTGGGAAAAAAACATGGATAAGTATTGTAAGTATCATTATTTAGAAAAAATTTAATAATAATATTGAAACTTGCAGATAAAGAGTTCTTTCAACTCAGTCATCAAGAAACGTTGAAAGCTGAAAGTGATGACCAAGATGAAGCTCATTCGATCGAAGACTTCCAAAATTTAACTGGTAAGAGTAAACTGGATTACACTTTTTAAATATAATCAATGTTATAAATTATAGTTCGTCATAATGCTTCAAGTGCTAGCGGTGTATTTGAAGCAGAAGCGGAACTAAATTTAACTGAGCCGAATGATCAATTGTTTTCAGTGTCACCAAACCATCCAATTTACGGTAACTAAAACTTTCTTGTTTATAATTGTACTTATCTATAGTATTTATTCAAGAATGCGAATCCAGAGCTTTGAATAGTTGGGTGCCATCAGATTACTCACAATTCCCATCAGCGCCTGACAAGTATTCCCAAAGTAAGTAAAAATAATCAACTTAATATTAAAGTAACATAAAATTATTTTTAGGAAATATGTTCGCGGATCGTTATTACAAGTTTAAAAATGAACTGAGAACTTTTTCCAAGCCAAATTCTTTCAAGTTGCGAGATGATCTGTTCGAAACGCCGTTGACGAGCAGTAGTGCCAAACGTATAATATTTAATCGTTTCGTGCATTTATAGGTAACAGATTTAAAACTAAACTTTTATTTGTTTGTTTTAGTTATAAAGCCCCCCGATAGTTTCTACAAACGTGGCGATAATCCAAAAACGCCAGTTTGGAGAAATCCTTTAGATATGCCATCGACTAGTAAGTGTACGAAAAGTAAGTTTGTTCTAATTCTTGCCTCACTTTGTTTCCTTTTACTTTTTGTTTTTTTAGTTAATATGCCCCTTGGCAGTTATTTGGAACTAGAAGATAAATCATCAAACGCTGCAAACTCGGGATGTCCCCTATGGAGCACTGATCCTGTCGCTGAGTCATCATCAAATATTTATACCAAACGTAAGCCGATTTATTGTTGTACGCACATAGTTATCTATATTTACCTTGTTTAGCCAACTTCCAAAGTGATTATAAAATCGAAAATAAACCAAATAATTCGATTTTAGAATGGGTGTCAGGAACTTGCGCAGCTGATCAATACAGACCATTTGATCCTCAAAGCAGTGAACTCGTAGGGACAGAAAATTATATCGTAGAAGATGAAGACGAAGACTGGAAACTTGCAATGGATATTTATTGTAAATACGAACATAAACCAATTTGAAATTTTAAAAGAGTTTAATCTTTCAGACAGCCAACTTGATCGATTATATTGCCAAGATGTTAAGGTTGAATCTGACGAAGACGATACCACTCAAGGGGCCTGCGCAATCGTTCAAAACGTAAATAGTAAGTAAGTAATTTTATTATTTTTTAAGCGTACTAACGCTTGGATTACAATAGAAGACGACATTCCGACAGCTTCCTATCCATTCTTATCCAATGCTGATCCAAATTTGAACATAACCAGACCCCATGAAATGTCCCCATTGGCACGCAATACAACACCTTACGGTAACCAACTTTTATTTGTGTAATTAATTTAATTTATTTTTGTATTCAAGGATCTCCGTTGAAGACTTTACGTTGCGTAAGCTCGACTGAATTGTGTACAAGTACAAAAAGTACGTGTTAAACTGATTATGTTGTTAAACGATATTAAATGTGGTTTTATTGTAGAATCTAAACCAAATAAACCAGAAGTAGAAGTTCCTGTAATAATGGACAAAGAGGTGGTAGCAGATCGAGAAGAAGAAATCAAACAGGGTGCTATAAAAAAAGATACTTATTGTTGTCCACTTCGTTCACCTTCTCGTTCTCAGCCCAAGGACGAAGATCGTAAACGGTCACCAAAGGCGCGACGTTCTTTGTTTTTTTAAGTTAATGTTATCATTTGTCAAAATACAAAAATTAGATTTTTGTCTTCATTAAAATAAAAGTTCAAGTTCGATTTGTTTTTTATTAACGACTTCGATAGCCATCGATCGGTTACCTAATCCTACTGTTTCTTTTTAAACGATTCAGTAAACTTTATAAGGAAAGAAACTATTTAATTGCCTCATTGAACACAAAAACATTTACAAATTTGACAAAGGTATGAACAATTGATTTTTAATTTAAGCTATGGTCTAAAAAGCCGATGAATTGCTTACTGAAAGAACCTTCATATGAAAACAAAGAGGCTTTGGGTGTAGAATATTCCCAAACAGGAGCATTTAAGATGACTTCCTCTTCGTCCTCCGGGACGAAGATCCTCATCATCACCATCTAAAAAATCAGGTTCATTAGAGTGCACACTACAGGTAATTGTTACCTACAATGTAAATTCAGATATACGTAGTTCGTACTGGATGATTCAACTGATGGTTAGCAGTAGTTGCGTTATTCAAGTAACACTCCCAGCAAAAATAATAATCTACGCAAACGCCACAAATTTTATACGAAAGTCCCAGTGGAAAACGGCAAACGACGCAGGTGGTTATTGCTGGAATAAAAAAAATATAATATTTTGTTTAAAACGAGGGGTCAACCACTGTTCTGAATTTGTACACTGACTGCAGTTGACTGCCTATGACTGCATATGCTATAGGTGCCAGTGACTGCAGATAATTACCGTTGACAGCTCAATTTTTGTACATTGACTGCAGAGAGTGGATAACCCCTCGGTTTAAAATAAATAATTATTTACTTTGAACTTCATTCATTATAAGGTTTTCAATTTTATAAATTTTCTCCACTTTTTTCTAGTAACGGTACGAGAGCGCCACCTTCAAACTAGACATCCGAAGTTATATCCAAAATATTTAAATTACTGCTATTCCACTTCACCTAATTATCGAATACTATTTTTTAATGAACTGAAAATGAAATAAATAAATATAGAGGGCGCTTCTTTTAAAAAAACAATTTTAATTTATTTTCGTGAATTTATTATTTTTACGTTGGTAACAAAATTTTATGTTGGTGTCTTTAGTAAATTTAAAGTCAAACTAGATTTTCCCCCACCTTATGTAAAATGCTCCAATAGAAAGCACAACCGGCTACGCGCATGCGTAATACTTGACAGTACTCAAATAATTTTATTACAGTAAAGATATAATAAAAACAACACAATTATTTATTAAATTTACAACAATTAAAGACTTTTATAACAAATTTTAGAATTTGATTATGAATCCTAACAGAAACGATTTACGACGTTATATGGTTTTCACGGATATGAGTAAAGAAGACGATCTCGACATACTTTCCCCAGAGACGTGCAAAATAAATTCCGAGGATAATTTACAATGTAAGTTAGCGTCTTTTAATCAGTTTAAAATAGTACTAATTTAATTTTTTTTAGTTGTTTTGCCTTCTGAAGATGAAACAAATAATGAGCCGAACGCAATCGAAA